>CM073529.1:27468945-28799668 GCA_037074615.1 Leucaena leucocephala | reverse complement strand
ACGCGCTATCTCAGAGTTAAACCCTAAACCCTAAACCCTAAACCCTAAACCCTAAACCCTAAACCCTAAACCCTAAACCCTAAACCCTAAACCCTAAACCCTAAACCCTAAACCCTAAACCCTAAACCCTAAACCCTAAACCCTAAACCCTAAACCCTAAACCCTAAACCCTAAACCCTAAACCCTAAACCCTAAACCCTAAACCCTAAACCCTAAACCCTAAACCCTAAACCTAAACCCTAAACCCTAAACCCTAAACCCTAAACCCTAAACCCTAAACCCTAAACCCTAAACCCTAAACCCTAAACCCTAAACCCTAAACCCTAAACCCTAAACCCTAAACCCTAAACCCTAAACCCTAAACCCTAAACCCTAAACCCTAAACCCTAAACCCTAAACCCTAAACCCTAAACCCTAAACCCGAACCCCTACCCCTACCCCTAAACCCTAGCCCCAAACCCCTACCCCCTAACCCCTTACCCCTACCCCTACCCCTAAACCCTAGCCCCAAACCCCTAACCCCTAACCCCTAGCCCCAAACCCCTAACCCCTAAACCCCAACCCCCAAACCCCGAAACCCCAAACCCCTAAACCCCAAACCCCAAACCCCAAACCCCAAACCCCTAAACCCCAAACCCCAAACCCGAAACCCCTAAACCCCAAACCCGAAAACCCTAAACCCTAAACCCCAAACCCCAAACCCTAAACCCTAAACCCGAAAACCCTAAACCCTAAACCCCAAAACCCTAAACCCTAAACCCTAAACCCTAACCCCTAAACCCTAACCCCTAACCTCTAACCCCTAACCCCTAACCCCTAACCCCTAAAACCGCCCTAAACCCTAAACCCTAAACCCGCCCTAATTCCTAAACCCTAAACCCCACACCCTAAACCCCACACCCTAAATCCTACACCCTACACCCTAAACCCTACACCCTAAACCCTAAACCCGACCCCCAACCCCAAAACCCCCAAACCCCATACCCCAAACCCCCAACCCTCAACCCCGACCCCCAACCCTCATCCCTTAACCACGCGCTATCTCAGAGTAACCAGCCCCGCCCCTAAACCGCGAACCCCGAACCCCGAATCTGAAACCCAAAACTCCAAACCCCAAACCCCTAGGTAGGAGATAGGAAAAGGACAACCTGGCCTCAAGGTGCATGGGGAAACTCAATAAGCTTTGAGAGAAGCTGTTTGATTGGACTATCTCCCCATTACTTTCTCTCTCATCTTTAAAGTGCCACAGTCGTGCATTTTGTGCTGAGATTCGTCCAAGCTTGTCTTGAGTCTTCCCTCTTTAAATTTGAACTTACCCAACTTTGGTTGGCATGTAACAGCAACAGAGTTGGGAGGTTTTCCCTTCGCATCCTTCATACATTCCTTGCTATTGCTCTTATCCAGCTTGCATAAATACTCTAATTTATCATCTGGTTCGCCAAGCGTTGCTCCAAGATGAAGTTGGTCTACAACTGCAAAATTCTTGGGGTTATTCCTTCCCACACCTGTATATTGTCAGAAAGCAAATCATTAAAAAATCTTAAGGTTTGAGAAGTAATTTTGGAATGAGAATGAGGGAAAATAGGGTTAGAACACATTGGCCCTTTAGCCAAAACAGTGGAAAAGTGATCTTAAGGCATTTTTAGTTCATTGGACGCGTCGGGTATATCGGGTCACGACCTTTCATAGTATTGTCACGATTGAGAATGACAGGGTGTACCTCTGGAACTATTAGTCGTGACATAATATACATCTTGTCACGACGTGTGTTCTCTGGAGTTTTGTGTCCAACCTGAAAATCATTTAGTCGCGACTCATATTCACAGTGAGGCTGTCCCTCAGCAGATTGAGGTTTAGTCGCAACACATACATCTCCGGGTTGCGACTGGTCGCCTCTGGAGTTTTATGTTACGACCTTAAATTCATTTGGTCGTGACTCATGTTCACAGTGGGCTACAGACTGATGTTTGGTCATGACGTTATGGTCACTAGGTCGCGACCTTTTATCACAGAAACTCGACCCATCTTCAATTGTTGGACTTTCAGCTTCCATTACACCTTGGGATCCTGTAAAATCACTCAACAAACCCTTTGCAAGTGCATTATCTCTATCATTATCATGCAAACTCAATTCATATTCATCCCTAACCTCTTCAACAGCATAATCAATGGCATTTAGAGCAGTAAAAGCAGAATTATCATAGGGATATCCCATTGCTTCATTCATGTTAAAACTTACCACATGTTCTCCAACCTCCATTGTAATGGAACTATGCTTCATGCTAATGATGGTTTTGGAAGTTTGGAGGAAAGGTCAGCTTAGGATCAAAGTACTATCATTTACTAGCTCATTAGACATATCCAGAACATAAAAGTTAGCTCGAAATACTAAATCCTTGACCTACACTAGAATATCCTCAAGAATTCCCTTGGGATACCTAATTGACCAATTAGCTAATTAGAGTACTACATTTGTGTGTCTAAGATTGTTGACACCTAAAGCTTGATAAACTGACCAAGGCATTACAATAATGGCAGCCCCTAGGTCTAGTAACGCTCCCTTAATAGGAACATTTCCTATAATGCATGGGATTGTGTAGGACCCTGGGTCTTGGCACTTAACCAATAGTTTAACTTTGAAAAGGGATGACACATTAGCACTCACCTGAATTCTCTCAAGAGGCCAAAATTTCTTTTTATTAGCACATAATTCTTTTAAAAATTTAGCATACTTAGGGTTTCTCTTGAGGAATTCAACCATAGGGATATTTATTTCCAATTTATTAAACAGATGATAAGCATCTTTTGCAAAGTCAAGATCAACTTTTTTCTTTCCAACAAAATAAGAGTTAGGAAACGGGAGATATTTTATACTTACCTCCTTACCAGTATGCATAGAGGCTCCTTGCTTGCTCGACTCCAGCTTCTCCTTAGGTTTCTTTCCTTTATATGCCAGAATTGGTATTATTACCTCTTCTTCCTATAGCTCTTGTACTGTAGCTTGTTCTTGTGAGTTCTCCTCTTGGGTTACCTTCTTACTCTCAAGCAACTGTTCTTTGGCACTTTCAGAATTGCCAATCTGCATCTGTGGTAGTGATGAATCATCAAATTTAGAATCTACCTTATCCTCTTGTGGTGCATCGACTTCTTTAAAATTCACCTTTCTTCTACTTCTTAGAGATATGGCATTCACCCCTTTTGGATTAATAACAGTGTTCGAAGGTATACTGCAACTGTTCTTTCCTTGGATGTCACTCACTGTATTAGAAACTTGAGTTAAGTGGCTTGTGATATCTGCATTCTTACAACCTAACTCCTCAAGCTTTCTGTGTACATCTGCATTATCCTTTTGCATACTTTGGAGAATTGAAGCTATGGAGGTGAACTGACCATCATTCTCCTTGAGCTTGTGATCAATATTGGTCATTCTACCATCCATGTTATTCATTTGTGCTGCCATACTCTTTAACAATTGAGAGGTCTCATCTGGTCTTGAAGGCACTAAAGCATTAAGTTGTGTGGGGACCATGGACCTTGTATTACCTTGGTAGTTGCTTGAGGAAGCACCACCACTTTGAAATTGATTAGATCTATTTTCCCCACTCCCCCACCTAAAATTTGGGTGGTCTCTCCAACCAGGATTATATGTGTTAGAGTATGGATCTCTCTTCTGAAAGTTATTCTCTCTCCCTTGATACATAGCTGCCACTTCCTCATACTGTCTTTCACAAGTACTTGTAGCATGCATCATTGAACCACATGATTCACATCTTGTAACTAGCTAGGGCTTGTGAGGTATCCACTGCATGAACTTGTTTTGTGGAGTGCAGCTCCCCTTCAATCAAAGCCATCCTCTTTTCCATTTGATTTCCCAAGGCTGCTATCTCAGCTAAGATCGCATTCGAACTACCTGAAGATAAGGGTGGTAATCTTCTTGGATCTCCAGGTGTCCTCATTGGCCATTTTCTGGAACAAATCCCAACTTGCTTGTGGGGTCTTATCTCTCAATGAAACATTCGCAGTAGTATTCAAGGACAATTTATTTTGGGGTAGTAGACCATCAAAGAAGATGTCTACTAAATCAACCTTAGTGATGTTGTGGTGGGGACATCGAGCCAAAAGGTTAATAAATCTTGTCCAATACTCATGCAAAGACTCTCCATCCTGTTGCATAACATTAGTGATCTCCTTTTTCATCCGAGTAGTCTTGAAGGCTGGGAAAAATTGCTCAAGATAAGTAGACTTTAGCTTATCCCATGTAAGAGTTGAAAAATGGGTTGGCAAATTGTACAGCCACTCCTTAGCCTTCCCCTACAAAGTGAAATAGAAACACCTCCTCAAGACATCATCCAAAGTGGCCATTGGAGGCTTCATTGTAGAACAGATCATGTGCATGGTTTGTAGGTGCCTGTGTGGACATTCTCCTGCAAAACCATGAAATTTAGGTAAGGCTGCAATCAAAGCTCCTTTAATTTCAAAATGCCTCTTCAGTATAGAAACCATTAGGATCATAATTCACATGCGAATGATTTATTTCCCTAACACTTCAATTATCTTCTACATTCATTTCATTCTCTCCATGCCCATTATGCCAATTATGATTAGCCATATTTAGTTCAACTTCAGACTCTAGAATACTAGAAAAGGAACTAGATTGTGCTTCTTCTCCTCTAAATTCCTTAAATTCTCTCCTTAGTTTCCTAAGTCTTCTCTCAATTTCAGGTTCAAAAGGCACTAATGGTTCAGTTCTTTTACGCATGCAATACAGAAACAATCAAGAATAATCAATGCAAACAATCAGATTCAGATTCAGAAGTTGCACAACAAAAAATTTTTAGTAAGTCGCGACTCAAGAGGATTTTGGTTGCGACCCAAAATTACAGAGAGCTATAGTCGAGCCTAAAAGTTTTAAATGTCGCAACTGGTTTTCGCAGAGAGCAGCCAGATATCTCATATAACGATAATGTCGCGACTCAAAGTATTTTAGGTCGTGACTAAAAGTGACAGAGCGTAATTGTCACGATAGTGGTCAGGTGAGGTCGCGACTCACAGTCATAGAGACTAATCCTATAGAAATTCAGAAAAAGATGCAGTATGCAATGCAAGCTAAAAACTACTAAAAACTAAAATGCGATGAAAAACAAGGAAAATGACTCGTGTAGGCAATTGAATTGACAAACAATTACTAGGGAACCAATTACTTGGCTCCCCGGCAACGGCGCTATTTAAGAGACCCTCAGATTGTCGCAATCCGAGCCATCAAAATAAAGTGAATTGCACCTTAATAATGTAGTATAAGGCACAACCCTATCGTTCTTCTCAAGAAGCCTTTCTAAAGGAATCCTAGCAATTTGGATGTCAAATTCAATGGAAACCTGAGTTGATGATAAATGATTTTGGGGTTTTGTGGGTGCAGAAAAATAAAGATGCAGTAAAATAGATGTTTTTGTGTTTTTGTTTAATATGAAAAAATGGTTTGTTTGTGAAATTAGAATATGATGGTAGACTCTTGATGATGAAAGGTATCTATCCTTACTCTCAATGTATATGGAGTCTAAAATCACTATGTCTCAAATAAAACCTTAATCGATCGATTGAGTCCAGAACCCTAATATTCTTTAAACTCCTTTTATCAAAGCTAGTTTAAAGACTATTATTGAACTGCTAAGGATCACTTAGTGTGTAATTTAAACCGGATGGAAGAATGCCCTCGAATGAGCGTCGATCGACTAACCCTAAACTTCAAGCAATCGAATCAATTAGCAACGATCGTTGACAACCATTTAACTAGCTTAAAATCAAAACTGAAATATTGAATTTAAACCAGCATTCAAAAAATCCAAAGTAAATTACAATTGTCTAATATGAGAATAATCAATCGATATTCAACCCTTAAACATAGAATGAAAACCCTAGATCTATGAGCAATCATAAGATGTAAAGAAATACAAATTAGAACAGTAAAAACTCCCCGTTTCAGTTCGTGAGCTCAAGCTATTAGATCCATCACCAAGACACTAAAGGTTTAGTCACTCATGACTCCTACTGCACTGCAATCGCTAGTCAGATATGATGCCATGACAAGACGATGAAGAGATGAAGGGTGGATGGTGTAGAGATGGAATATGTGGAGAAGGTGTGTGTAGAGCCCTCGAGTACTGCTTCTTAGCCTAATCAGTTCCAAAAATCAGCCTCCTCCTGACGGCGACCTCCCTCTCTTTTTATAATAGCATGATCTAATTCAAAACGCGAAGTTCCAATAATTTTGCATTTTAGTCGCGACCAGATACATGTTTTGGTCACGACCTATGAAGATTGAGAATTTTCCAAAAGAATTATAGGTCGCGACGTAATAGCACAGAAGCGTGATTCCACCTTCATTGACTTATGATTTCTTTCCTGGTCCTTCCTCTCTTCCAAAATACCTGCAATTCAATATAAAAGCTCACTGTAAAAGTCTAAATCAGTAAATAACAGAATATATGCAGTTTAGAAGGTTAATTTACCATTTTACCCCTTTAATTAGCACATTGCCTCGCACAATTATGTATTAACACAAAAGCACAATTTAAGGCATGAAATGCATAGTAAAGTTTTTATAAAACTCTCAAAATTGTCATAGAAACCATATACAAAATGTGTCTTATCAATATGCATATAATATTTCTTATCTTATTATATATCTATGTTTTATGTGAAGTATTATATTGTTTTATTTTTCTTTTTGCTTCTTATATATTTAATTGCTCACATGCCAAGCATTATTGTTTTACATTTTTATTTCTTTTATTATGTTATTTATACCTTTATATATACATATTATTTATTTAATTATAGTAACAATGGTTATCATACTCACATATACTATAATAGCTGCTTGCATATATGCATAGCAAATATTATGTTATATTACTCTTAATATATAATTCGCAAATACATATATATATCATTTATATTTATTTATATTGCAATAACCCCTTTATATATTATGTTTTAATATATTTATTCTTTTTATATTTTATCTAGTTTTATATATGTTGATATTATAATTTTCTATTATTAAATGGCCAGCAGTTATAATATTTTTTTTTTATTAAATGACCAGAAGTCAGATCACTTTTGATAATAGTTATTTGATAGAATACCAGATATCTAATTAGTCTGGCAGTACATGAAAGGCTTGATATGTGTCTGATTGATGTTGTTACAGCATACTTATATGATTCTTTAGATACTAAAATTTATATAAAGATCCCTGAAGGATTTAAATTGCCTGAAGCATGTAAGAATTCTAGAGAAAATTATACAATTCGTTTGTATAAATCCTTATACGGATTAAAATAATCTGGAAGAATGTGGTATAACCGTCTAAGTGAATATTTGTTAAAGACAGGTTACAAAAATGACTCAATCAGCCCATGTGTTTTTATAAAAAGGAATACATCCAAATTTGTTATAATTGTTGTCTATGTGGATGACTTGAATATAATTGGAACTCTTGAAGAAATTCAAAAAGCAGTTGATTGTTTAAAAAGAGAACTTAAAATGAAAGATCTTGGAAAAATAAAGTTTTGTCTCGGTTTACAAATCGAGACAAAACTTTATTTTATTCTAATGAATCTGGATCACAATTGATTGTTTATGCAGATGCAGGGTTTCTATCAGATCCACATGAAGGTAGATCTTAGACAGGATATTTATTTACTTGTGGAGGTACAGCTATATCTTGGCATTCAATAAAGTAAACTTTATCAGCTACCTCATCAAATCATGCAGAAATAATTGCAGTTCATGAGGCAAGTCGAGAATGTATTTGGTTAAGGTTAGTAATACAACATATCCAAAGAATGAGTGCCATACTTCCAAAACAAGAGATTCCAATAGTATTATATGAAGATAATATAGCATGCATAGCCCAACTGAAAGGAGGACATATCAAAGGAGATAGAACAAAACATATTTCTCCGAAATTCTTTTCCACTCATGATCTTATGAAAAATGGTGATATAGATCTATGAGACATATACCTTCATTCTTGTGCCCAATAAAAGAGAGAGGAACATCCATATTCTTCATTAAAAGAAAATAAATGTATCAAAATACATTATTAGCAATAATGCTCTTAAAACAAGAAAATAAAAGTAAACGTAAATAAAGCATAAAACATAAACTAAATTAGGATAAAATATAAATAAAATATAAACTACATTAATCTTATTCTTTTTTTTGCCAAATTTGCTTGTCTAATCATGATTCTCAAATAAATCAGCCACGTCTAAATGTACCATAGCATCAAAGCTATCATCTAGCTCATTGGTATCATCATTTTTGTATGCAAAATTTGCCTCAACATCGTCATCTTGGAAAATCATATTTGCTTCCATGTTCTTTGAATTCTTTTTTATGGAGGCTTGATTTAGAATGGGAGAAATGAGAATGACAAGAGAGAAAGAGGGAGTGATTCTCATTCTTATTGTTATCCTCAAATGTGTGTACATCATCCTCTATTTATAGGACACCAACAATGAAAACTAATCCTAAAGAGTTACAAGTACATAAAGAAGGCAATTAAACAACATAATTGTACAATTAGAGGTTATAGAGAGTGAATATTAGAGACGTTTCAATTTAGGAGTTATAAGTTATAAAGCCATTCAATATGAGATGGAATCCTAAGAGATTATGAACATCCACATAATATAATATTTATAACACTCCCCCTCAGATGTTCATAGATAAATATTGTGCCTCATTAAACCTTACTAGAAAAAATCCTGTGGGACAAAAACCTAGCGAAGAAAAAAGAGTACACAATATATATTGAAGCTGCCTTATTAAAAACTTTACCAGAAAAACCCAATGGGATAAAACCTTAGTTAAAGAAAAAAATGAGTACATCATGATCTTTACTCCCCCTGATGATAATATCACATTTATCTCCCTTTATGACAACATCAATTTTATTCTCTTTGATCACTATCCCTCCTTTCATATGAACGAAATGCACTAGTTTCTCAAGTAGATTATTTCAATATTTTTTGAGCATATATTCCTTTTATCCGAGTTACATAATGCATTATCATATTTTTTTAAGTATATTCCACCAACATATCTTCTGGATATATTGAAATATCAACATACTTTTCATCTGTCTTATACACTCAAATATCAATTTCATTATCCATTTGTGTACTTGTAAGAACTTAATTTTTCTAATAAAATTAAAACATACAATACTAACATAATATGTATATATAATAGAATAAATATATAGGACTTCTGGTCTACTAAATTTAATATATTTTTATAAACAATAAAGATTATGAAATTATTGGGTATTTAACTCTAGACATTTTCTTATACGCTTTAGGCATTTTAAATCTTTAAAATATTATCATGTAAATTTTACTATTTAGTAAGTCATATGCATATGCTACAACAATATATATTAGACGCATATTTTCTTTTTTTTTATACTGCCAATCTAGTAATATATGCAAAAATTATTGCCTCCACCACATAATAATATTTCTTATCATAATCATCACTAGCTTTTGTGAAAAAATTTATTTTCACATAAATGTTTCCATACTTTATATTTCAGATGTTTGGACTGCATGTCCATAATTTTCATATATTAAAATAATATAATTATATTTTCATTGCGTCTTTGCCCTTTTACTTTTTCTTTTGGCCAAACATTTTTCTGTCTACTTTACATGACAGATCTACATACAAGATCATCATTTAACGATATTATTATCAAAACTGTTGTCATCAACTTTATCCTTTCAGTTCTATTTTTTTTATTTTTATATAACTTATTGAGATTTCTTTTTTATATTTCAGGTACCTGAATCTCTTTTGAGTTTTTCATCAATAGTTATGTCTTGACACTCTTCGGGAGTACCTACCTATTTAATATGATCATCTTAATTACATGTCCCTCTATTTTCAATATTATATTTAGAACCAATTAGTGTTTCATGCTTCAGGCATGCCTCACTTTGATTTATACTAATTTGAGCATTTTTAGTTAGAATATGAGATTTGATAACCCTCATTTAGGTCCATAATCAATCTGGCAGATATTTTATAATATTTTATGAATGAATATTTTATGAACTTCTAGATCATACTACTATATTTGAGGATCTTGCAATTGATAGTAATAATGCATTCCTTATGTTCTTCTTTCCAGCTACTCAATTTCTCCCCCTCATGTTGAGAGAACTTTGTCAAATGACAATCAACTAATCATGTGGTATAAGACTAATAAATCTATTTGTTTCTTTTAGAAACATCATTTTGTTTCATTTAGAAACAAACAAGAAGGATGTTCTTACCCAACATTTATCTATGGTGGATCAATAAAAATAAGCATTGTACATTCAAAAATATTTAACTCCGGACCAGAAGCCAATTTTATTGTGAGAATTTTATTGGCTTGATATGTATATGTGCCATAACATATCAAATCAAATATGCCAATACTGAAATAGAAATCTTATTCTCATAATCATTGATCCAGTTACTTATAGAGGCATTAATAAATGATTCTCATATTCTGAAAATTGTGCACTCAACATAATAATTATATTTGTATAACTTACATGCTTCTGAATGGGCCCATATAATATGACTTTGGTATATTTTCAGAAATGTAGAAATACATTCTAATTAATAACTAGTATTATTCTCATGATCAATTTTGTTTGACAACAAGCAACACATATAATTTCTTGAATTTTATAATACGTTGACTATTTATGAAGAATCTTCTGGTTCTTCAATAGATGTCAATACATAATCTTCAATAATTTATTAGATTATATATATGGTCTATTATGATCAAATAAATCATGCCAACAATATATCTGTTTGGTTCGGTAAACTTTTAATTTACTATAGCCAACAATAAACTTTTCAGTTTTCGTAACATATGACTGATTTACAATCAAATCTCTAGACATAAGGATTAAAATTGGAAAAAAAAAATAACAAAGAAAGAAAGAACACGGACTAAATTTATAGGAATTTTTACCATTTGGTGAATTGATAAGAAATTGGAGAGGGATTATGTGATTCAAAAATAGCGACATCCTAAGCCTAAATACACTTGATGGATATGAAGATAAGGGGGCAAAGGCATGTGAATTAATTTATGATAAATCAAAATGAGGTATAGAGAGTATATGGACCTTATGACACACAATTCAATAGTATACGTAGCATTTGCAACGGGATACATGCGTTTCAATCTAGAGGAATTAAACAAATGGCCCCCAAATTATTTTCCTTCCCAGTGTAAATTTATATAATCAAACTAACGGAGTGTTTAATGGAGGATTAAAAGTAAAATTGCCAGCAAATGAAGTGCAACATGCAAAATTTAAGTTCAAATTGATTTAATGTGTACAGTAAAGAGTATTTTGTGAAATAAAACAAGACTTGTTGGTTCTAATTGCAACTTTTTGTGGCCAAATTAATTAATTCATATGTGCAACCTATGTGACCAAACAAAGAGAAGAGTTTTACTTCCCTTTGCCTATATTTTGGTTCAATTAAATAGGCAATTTAGTTATCCATGTAGAGCATTTTACTTAACTACCAATGGTAAGTGTTGAGTCCAAAGTGAGCATATTGGTGGCAATGGAGTGTTTAGGTGTCAAGCCATGAAAGTAAGTCAAGGAAATTGCATTTTGTTTAGCTTCATTTTGCCACAACTCAATAAAATTTCATTTAATCATAACTTTATTTGCATTTATTTAGATAGTAAGAAGCAAACCACCAATCAAGCACCAAACCCATTAGCCTTCATCTTTATTTGGGTTTAGTCAAGAAAAACTTGAGATAACTTTCCGTCCATGATATCCCAAAGAGACAAGAGAGTGAGAAAGCCACAAACCACACCCTTCAATCCTTATCTTATCCCTACATTCTTTTTGCATAAGTTACTTTCCAAAAGCTATCTAGCCACAGCTTTGGATTGAGAAAAAACTCAAGTTGCAAAACAAAAGGAGGCAGAGGTGGAAATTTCAAGAAAGTTAAATGCACTAAAAGATTTAAGAATGCTCTTCAAGTTGGTGTATGATATACTAGCAGAAAGTTTTGATATATCAGCTATGCAAGACCAATTAGTTTCTGTTTAGAGAGGAAATGAAGAGGGAATGATGTTCTAATGTTGTCTTGCACAAAATTTATGATTTAAGAGTGGTAGATACAAATATGAAGCCCAATTCTCATCAGTTTGATCAAATTATTAAATAAGTGGAACTTGCATGTTTGCCTTGGCCAAGATAGAAATGCACTAGAGATGGATGAATCTTGACTAAAGGCTCTTAAATATGTGTTCTAGGAGGTTAATTAGATATGAAAATACATCTTAACACTATTTGTGAATTTCAATTTTTAGGGTTCAAGAGATAGGATGAGAGTCACATATAGGACTTCAATCAGTCAAATTGATGGTTAAAGGGGATTTTATGGATAATTAGTTGACTGTGGGAGAGTCACATATAGGACGTCAGTTTTATCCTACCTGTGGGATAAGGCTTGTTGCTGTGATTGACTATAGGAGAGGTTTAGGTGATCTCATTAGATTATTTTTCTCCTCCCTCTCCTATATATGTATTAGGTTCCTATGAATAAAATTCAGAGCATTGCTCTCCCAAAGTATTTAAGAAAGCATAGATAAAAGCAAGCAAAGTGTCACTTAATGTACGTAAGATGAAGAAAGCATATTGTCACGCACTTAGTGATTCCAACGTCTAAGCTACGTGTGGCCTTAGCTCGACTTCCACCTTATACTCGAACTAAGTCAGCCAACCTACAAAACACTTAGCAAGCAACACGAAATAGGCAACAAGAGAACAATATCGAAGAAGACAACTATATTATCTCAAAGGAAGCTTTCCAAAGAAGGCTTAGAGAACTTACAACTCTTGATGACACAAATGAATGAGGGGGTGGGTATTTATAGCCATCCCACCTCCTTAAAGAATATTTCTAGAATTCTCCACACACATCTATATTCTCTACCTTTCTACACAATTCTACACAAGTATAGAATTCTCTAGAATAAGCTAGGCTTCTCCATAGTCTTCTAGATATCTCCATAGAGTTCTCCATCTTTCCACACTTCTCTAGGATCTTCTAGAAACTTCCGCAACCTTCTAGCTCACTCTAGGAACATGTAGGAGCTTCCAAAACCTCTATTGGCATCATTTCTCGTGGGTACTCCCATTCCCACGAGTTTTCGGTTGTCTTCTTCTTTTGGGCTGACAATATGCTAGCTTGAAGCATAGTTATTTTAGAATGATGCATGATGTTTGACACGTATATGTCAAGTTTAGGATGAATATGTTAACGTAAGATAGGGCTAGTCATTCCAGTACCTTTCATTTGTAATGTCTACACGAATATGAAGCAAGCAATTATAAAAAGGGTACATGTGATTTGTGCATGAAATTGAAGGAATGTTAGAGCAATAGTGTGCTTGAGCAATTTTGGAGTTTCGGCTAGTCACAGGGTCAAAAGAACTCAGAATTTCCCTGTTCTCATTTCTATAATTAGAGGAGAACTACACCTTTAAAACAAGTCCTCCACAACAACAACAAAAGCCTTATCCCACTAAGGGGGATGCAACTTCTCTAAAACAAGTCCTCATTCATGTTAATTAAAAAAGTATAGCAAAAGTTTTAAGCAGCAAATTTGAATCAAAATTCTACCTAGAATTCTTAAACTATATCAGAACAGCCTCATGTTTAAATGCTCTAGGAATGCATCTTACATCAAACTTTTACAGCTATATTTTTAGTGTAAAGGACGTACAAAGGGTTAAAACAAGTCTAAGAGTGTCTCAATTACTTTTTTGTTTTTTAGAATTTATTATGAATTTTTTAAGTTAACTAAAAACTTAGGCAAAAGTAGCATTTAATAAATAAATATTACCCTGAGCATGGAAGAAATGTTCAAGAGTGATACTCGTATGAACCCAATTCAGCTCAATGGACTTAATAGAATAATTTATACAAGGGAAAGAGCTATTGAAGGTATGACATTATGGGCCCGTTTAAATAGACTTTTGGAAAATGGCTTATAAAAAAAACGGTTTTTTGACAGCTTTTAGAAAAAGGCTTATAGAGAAGAACTTATGGAGAAAAAAAAGTAGTTCTAAATAAATGAGTGTTTAGATGGTTATTATCAGAAGGACTTTTGTGATTCGTAAATTACCACAAAATGTATGATTTTATATAAATAAAATATTCCATCTTTTCCTTTTTTTCCTCTCTCTCCCATGTTCTCTCCCCACCGACGAAGACCAACGGCGCAAACAGACCCACGGCAAGCACGGCTGCGTCGACTTGTGTGACAACGTTTTTGTGCACAGACGGAGGAGAAGACGCAATGGTGACGGAGACTCTCCTCCCTCCTAGAGAAGTCTGTTTCTCTCTAGTGATGAAAATGCTCCTCCCTCCTCGCGACGGAGACAATGAGATCGCGACGGTGACAGAGGCAGAGTAGAAGCAGAAAGAGAAGAGAAGATAGAGAAGAGAAGAAAGAGTGTGGGAAAAAAGTAGGGGTAAAATAGTAATTAGGTAGTTCATAAACTCTTTTACTGTTCCAGAAACTATTCTTATGAGTTTATTCAAAACCATAGTTTTAAACCTTAGTTTGGCCTAGAAACCCTTTTGGACAAATATGGCTGTTTGTTTTAAAATTTTCCTAAACCAAAGTTTGGGCCAGAAGCCCTTTTAAAACCTAAATTTATGGGAAAACCAAACAGGCGCTATATATTGAGAATTGTTGAAAAGCCCATGATTTCCTCCAATAAATCTGCTCAGATCCTTAGCCATAAAGTCTCGATTTTATATTGTAATCAATCCTATTTTAATTGCTTTTATCCGGTCGATATTCCCTTTCTGATTTTCGGCGGATATCCCACCTACAATGGGATATCCGGAGGCTATATATGTATGGCTTTGTGTAGACATTGGACGATGAATAAAATATCATTCTATTTCTTCATGGTATCAGAGGGTAGGCTGTCCAAACCTGCAAGTTGTCGCTGAGCAATGTGACTGCGAAAACAGAGAAAAAAGGAGACAAAGCCGCTGCTCAACTCTGAAGTGAAGAGGGCGAGGGAGACCACACCGCCACTCCCATTCAACTCAGAAGGCGCCGATCAGCCTGTTCCCAAAATCCGACGAGCAACAGAGAGGCGCATGAGATCCATGCGCCGTCACTGTACCTGCACGTGAGACCCACGCACCGCCTTAAAAAAAATAGAAATGGACCCGTGCAATTTCCCACCTCTATTTGGCTCTGTTTCACAATTTCCAGCAACTCTAGAAGCTTTACCAACGGCTCTAATGTCAAGCACAACTCCACAAGTCCAAAGTACTGCCCCTCCATCTATTGTATCTCCAACAGCATCTGAAATGACTTCAGATTTTTCACCTGTCGCTGAACATCAAGGAATGGTGGTGGCACACAAACTTAATGGTAGCAATTACCTCCAATGGTCCCAAAGTGTAATAATGTACCTATGCGGAAAGCGGAAGGAGAAATACATTAATGGGGAAGCAACTCAACCTCTTCATAATGATCCCAAATTCGACACCTGGTTTGCTGAAAACAACCAAGTGATGTCTTGGCTATGCAACTCAATGACTCTGGACATCAGTGAAGGGTATCTTCTCGCAAGTACAGCCAAGGAAATCTGGGATGCTGCCAAGCGGACATATTCCACTCTGCATAATACAACGACCCTGTTAGATCTAAAATGGCAACTTAAAGATCAAAAGCAAGGAGGATTGCCGGTGACTAAATTCTACAGCATCCTAACAAAGATATGGCAACAACTGGATCTCTTCGAAGTTCATCCCTGGAAGGACTTCGATGATGCCCAGTACTATAGACGACTGGTGGAGAAAGAACGAACATATGAATTCTTACTGGGTCTCAATGATGTTTTTGAGGAAATCAGGGGCAGAATTATGGGACTAAAACCTCTTCCTTCACTATTTGATATTTTTAATATAGCGAAATTTGAAGAAAGCCGAAGACAACTCACACAAGGTAACCAGGCTCCAGTTGAGGGCTCAGCCTTGGCTATGAGAGGCTCTCATCCAATCAAAGGTACAGAGAAAAAGGGGAATAAATGGTGCAATCACTGTAAGAAAAAGGGACACACAAGGGATGAATGTTAGAAGTTGCATAGAAAACCAACCCAAGGGAAACAGAGACAACGACTAGATGAGAAAGCTCACCATGTAAACTCTGAGGAACTAGACAATAATGACAACCATTTGACCAAAGAAGAGCTTCAAATGTTCAGAAGAATGTTGGCAAAGCAGAACAAGTCAAAATCTGTTCATAATGCCAACTCGGCCCAATCAAGTAACTCTATTATAGCCCTCAATACCATGGTAACTAGTGATGAAACCTGGATTGTTGACTCAGGAGCTACAGATCACATGACTGGTAACAAATTTCTTTTCAAGACCATTAAATATTGCCATACAAATCTCATAGTAAAAGTGGCACCCGGTCTATTCACTAAAGTCGAGGGTGTTGGAACTGTTGTTCTCTCAGATAATGTTGAGATACATACTGTTTTATTTGTGCCTACTCTTACTTGCAATCTAATATCTGTCAGTAAGTTGACCAAAGGCCGAGTGTGTCGGGTCATCTTTAATGATTGTGATTGTGTTTTTCAGGATTTGACCTTGGGGAGGAAGATTTTGACTACTAAGGAATGGGATTGACTCTACTACTCTGAAGAACCGGAAGCAAGGACTAAAGAAGCACGGAAGGTGTTGGTCAGTTTCAATTCTCAAAATAATGATGTAATGCTATGGCATCAAAGATTAGGTCATCCTAGTTTTGATTATATGAAACATGTTTTTCCAAATTTACTCAATAAAAATTCTACTCCTTTCCAATGTGAGACTTGTCAGATTGCCAAACAAACCCGAGCCTCTTATCCTAGCCAATCTTATAAGCCTACTGCTCCATTCACAATGATCCATAGTGATATCTGGGGTCCAGCCAGAAACAAACCCCGAACTGGAACCAGATGGTTCGTCACATTCATTGATGATCATACTCGAGTCACATGGGTTTACCTTATGAAAGAAAAGTCTGAAGTCTTGCAAATTTTCAAAAGGTTTCATGCCTTTGTACAAACCCAGTTTCAAATGTCAATTAAGGTGCTGAGGAGTAATAATGCCAAAGAATATATGAGTCAAGCCTTCAAAGAGTTTCTTGAACAACAGGGAATTCACCACCAAACCTCATGCGTTTATACCCCACAACAAAATGGAGTAGCCGAGCGTAAAAAAAGGCACTTATTAGAAGTAACCCGGGCCATTATGATAGAGAGGAATGTTCCACATCTATTTTGGGGAGATGCGATACTCACAGCAGCATATCTAATTAATAGAATATCCTCAAAAGTCCTCAATTTCAGCATTCCTATCCACAAACTTCTTGAAACTTACCCCACCTCTCCTATTATTAACACCATCCCACAAAAAGTGTTTGGGCGTGTCGTCAACAAACATGATGGGATTAAACTGGGAGCCAGAGCCGAAAAGTGTATTTTCCTTGGGTATTCCTCAACCCAAAAAGGTTACAAATGCTATTGTACCACCACTAGACGCCTCACTGTCTCCAAAGATGTTGTTTTTTTATGAAGACGATGCATACTATCCCACATTACCCATTCAGGGGGAGAATTGGGGAGTAGAATGGCTAATTACACTTGTACAAAGCATCACAACACCAGATCCACCCAATCTTTTCACACCACAATCACCGCAAAACACTCGAGATACACCTGAGCCTTGTAATCACTTAGCACCACAATCACCGCAAAGTGTCCATGATCCTACCCAAACTAGACCTGAATCTGACAATCCTCAAACCACGGAAACCAATGTTGAAATCGATACTGGGATGATTGAACAACCAAGTCCTCAATCAAGTGAAGAAGGCGGCAGTGGCAGAGTCCCTTTCATCCCAAGGCAGCAACATGATTCTGAACCGAAGTTGGATCCTGAAGAACTAGGTTGGCCTATTGCACTAAGAAAGGGGGTAAGGTCTTGCACTCAACATCCTATTCAAAGATTTGTATCTTATGGCAACTTATCTGCTAGAATGCAAAACTTTGTAGTACACAACTCGCAGGTCAAAATTCCTGATACGTTCAAATAGCCATGTCAGATCCTAACTGGAAACAGGCAGTAGAAGAAGAATTGAGAGCTTTGAAAGAAAACAAAACTTGGGAAATCACAACCCTACCCAAAGATAAGAAGGCAGTAGGTTGCAGATGGATTTTCACCCCCAAGTTTAACCCTGATGGGAGTATAAACAAGTATAAAGCGAGATTGGTTGCAAAAGGGTATACTCAAACTTATGGAATTGACTACCAAGAAACCTTTGCACCTATGGCAAAATTTAATATCATTCAGGTACTCTTGTCTATAGCTGCCAACTTGGACTAGGGTCTACATCAATTAGACATAAAGAATGCATTCCTAAATGGAGATTTAGAGGAGGAAGTTTACATGGAGATTCCACATGGAGTAATAGCTCCATCAAATTCAGTATGCAAACTCAACAAATCTCTATATGGCCTGAAACAATCACCACAAGCATGATTTGATAGATTTGCCAAAGTTATCAAGAAACTTGGCTATATCCAAGGGCAAACTGATCACACCCTATTTATCAGACATTAAGGTGAAAAACTAATTATTCTAATTGTATATATGGATGACATAGTCATAACAGGGAATAATGAACAGTCCATCACTCAACTCAAGAAGGCCTTGGCAAGAGAATTCCAAGTAAAGGATCTGGGCCAAATGAGGTATTTTCTCGGGATGGAGGTTGCCAGATCCAGAAAGGGCATAAGTGTGTCTCAATGAAAATATACGTTGGACTTACTTCATGAGACAGGAATGCTAGGAACAAAGCCTGATGCAACCCCAATGGAGAAGTCATGTAATTTGGAAGTGAAACCTGTATGGGTACCAATGAATGCTGAAAGGTACAGGAGATTGGTGGGTAAATTGATATACCTAACTCACACTCGACCTAATATTAGTCACTCGGTTGGAGTAGTCAGCCAGTTCATGCACCAACCTCAGGAGGAACATATGGAGGCTGTATACAGAATCCTAAGATACCTTAAACTCAACCCGGGTAGAGGAATCTTCTTTAAAAGGGGAAGTGCAAGAAACATAGAAATCTATACTGATGCAGATCATGGAAGATCGGTGGACGACAAGAGATCAATCATAGGATATTGCACATATGTCTGGGGAAACCTTGTCACTTGGCGAAGCAAGAAACAGACAGTAGTGTCTAGAAGCAATGCCAAAGCTGAACTGAGGGCTGTAGCGCTAGGAGTGTGCGAGGGAATGTGGCTGATTAGACTTCTAAAGGAATTGAAAATCCCATACGAAGGACTGCTAAAACTCTGGTATGACAACAAGGCAAGTATTGAAATGACAAAGAACCCAGTCCATCATTACCGAACAAAACATGTCAACATTGATAGGCACTTTATTAAAGAAAAGATAGAAGGAGGCATCATTAATCTGGAGCACATACGTTCGACAGATCAAACTGCAGATATCATGACTAAACCTCTGGCAAGAGTCAAGTTTGAGAGGCTTAGAAGCAAGCTGGGAATACTCGATGTTTACTCTCCAGCTTGAGGGGGAGTATCGAAAAGCCCATGATTTCCTCCAATAAATCTGCTCAGATCCTTAGCCATAAAGTCTCGATTTTATACTGTAATCAATCCTGTTTTAATTGCTTTTATCCGGTCGATATTCTCTTTCTGATTTCCGCCGGATATCCCGCCTACAATGGGATATCCAGACGCTATATATGGATGGCTCTATGTAGACATTGGACGATGAATAAAATATCATTCTATTTCTTCAAGATTCAAGATCTAAACCTACTTATATACAACTAAAATTGGCAAGACTATATCTCATTTTCAAACATTAATCAAGATTCAAAAAACTCTACCTGAAGTTGATCTCCTATCTTTGCAGTAGTCTGGCCAACACTTGACATACGCGAATCCAACCTTGCAAAGCTATCAAACAAACCATCTACACCTTGCTCTAGCTGAAAAGGATATAAAGATATATACCATACATTTTTTTTAAGGAACATTAAGATTCAAACTTATTAAATATACTCATACCTAACTCCATGATATAGAACAACAAAATGTATCATAACAAAAAAAGAAAGCAAATCCAAGATCTGACAGATACAAGGTCTAAGATAACTAGTGATTATCATGCATAAGGTACGATTGTCCCAATCTCCCAACCACATTCAGCAGCTTTAAAGTTCATCATCCCCATTGTATGATTGAATTCCCAATTCAGATTCATTCACTAAGAAAAATATACATAAAGTAAATTCATATAAAGTCAGAACAATTAGTAAAATGTCCCAACCTAGTAATATAATTTAAAGCCTATTAAATGTTATTTTAAGGACATGTTATTTATTTTTGGAGGAGGGTGGATCAGATGGTTTGGAGTCCGGTTAAAAGGAGTAGAGGAAGGCCAAAGAAAATGCTCAACGAGGTCATTGAGCGGGATGTCCTGATCAATAACTTATCCAAGGATTTAGTTTTTGACAGAGCACAATGGCGTCGTATGATCCATGTAGCCGACCCCATTTAATGGGAAAAGGCTTTGTTGTTGTTGTTATTTATTTTTGGAAAATAGTATATTGATTAATATGCAAATGTATGTAATCCTCTGGTCCTATTTAGTGGAGAGATAAAGTTTTTTTGTCCTAATAATTAGTCACATCATTAAATTTTACATATGAATCTATAATTTTACATTTCATTTATTATTATGTTGACTTTTGTACTCTTGGGAATAATATATATTAAATAAGGATAAAGTTGAAAAGATATTAAATTTTCAGACGGAGTTAATAAGGTTTAAAGGTTCTCTTGGTTACAGTCAACCATGTTGAAAGTGACATATAAATAGGATTAAAAGAGTATAATTTTAAATATATATGCACTGAATCTGTGGGCAGGTAAGAGTTCATATTACCCAGATTCAGACCATAAAATAGTGATAAAAATCTGCATATTCAAACCCCAATGTCTAAATATCATGATTAACTAGAGGATTTGCACATTTTCCCATCCCTATAAATAAACCATATGAATTGAGTTTTCAAGTAATACTGATTTTTATTTCACTAAGCTTTTGCTCTTTCCAAATGACTGCTTTATATTCTTGATTCTGAAAAGAATAATAGAAGGATTCAAACTTTTAGTGACGCAAAATAGATCCAAACAAACCTCGACAAGTGTCTTGCGATGCTTAGAATCTTGGACAGAAACATCTTTATTGAGATTATAGAATCGCCCACCAATCTTGAAATCCAAAATGAAGAATACTAAGTTATTCTTTAACATCAAACCACAGACGCTTTTAGGTATAAGTCAGACTTAAACCTGTTTTCGCAGCTCAACCAGCTCTTTACAAGAATCCTTGAACAGAGATAAGAGTTTCTCAACCTCTGGGAATAAAGGTGTTGAAAGCGCTTGTGCATACTTTGCTGAATCAGATGGTGCTGACAGGTGTCCATTTGGCAACAAATCACGCCCACCAATGTTACTATGTCCTTCCAATGAATCAGTCTCTTCTTCTTGGAAAGAAGGAAGGAGTTCGTTCACCAAGTTTCCAAATAATGCGTCAAATGAAAAGTCTCCCTACACGTTCGATAGTTCAAGCTATTTACCAAACCAATATCCAACCTAAGTTAAAGAGACATATTTAAAACTACTATTCAACCAGCTCCTACCATCTATGCCTTGAATGATACGGTTTGAACTTTTACCTTAAAGTCATCGATGTCCAGAATGAGAGGGGAAGAGGCAGCTGATGCGGATTCGGCCGTTCCACCATTATTGGTTGTATCTCTGGTCTCTTTCATCGGGCTGATGTCATGCAAATCAACACAACATTACAATAAATTCATCCACGCAGCGTTTACATTATTAGATCCACATGGTCCTCTCAAATTACATTATATCAAGTACAAATGTAACGAAGAATCCCCTCAGGGAGTTAATTTTTAGTTCCGCACGAAGAATTTATCAAACTTGTGAAATCAAATCTGAAGTCGCATGAGCCTAATCAAAATGAGAAAAAAGAGCCCGATATTAATTCTCAGAAGAAGAAAAAAAGAGCCGAAGAAATTAACGAGTTTCTGCTGCCAAGATAAAATATGGTGCAGCCCGATAAATCAAATGCAAGATTTTGCAGCAGCAGAACACTCAAGTCCGATCTCGAAGAGTAGCAAGGAAAGAAGATTGAAGTGCACCTCTTCGGCGAAATCACTCAAGAGGAGACCTTCTTCTGCGATGCTTTGCTATGCTGTGACTTGCAGAGACAGAATGGTCCAACGAAAACTACAGGGCACGAGAAATTTCTCAAAGGGCGAACGATCTGGTAATATCAAAGCCTTACAAAGCGAGGGGGTCCGCATTTTCTGATTTTTTTTCCACTTTTTTCTATTTACTTCGTTAGATAACTTTTATGTAGCGCTGAATTTTAATATACGAAGTACGACTACTGTGACTGAAGAAAAGGTCTGCCCAAGTAAATTATTTTTCTTTTAAATGACAAAATTGAGAACACACAAACACAATACAGATCAAGTAAAAAAATACACAATACAATAAAATAATAATATGAAAAAAAATATGATTTTGAGGACTATCTATATCTATATAACAATAGCAATATTTGCAAATGTAAAATGTATCTAAATTTAAAGGATATATATAAAATCTCTCCCCTTATTTGTAACTTAATGCTTGTTTCGTTAAGAAAGAAACTATAAAAAAGTCTTTTTGGGTCAAATTACAGGGCTCGTTTAAATAAATTTTTAAAAAAGAGTTTTTAGACAACTTTTAGAAAAATATTGGAGAATAGCTTATAAAAAAAATAGTTCTGAATAAATAAGTATTTAGATAGTTATTTTCATAATGACTTTTGTTATTGGTAAATTATCAAAAAAAGGTATGAGATAAAAAAATAAATTAATCATCTGGAGCAACTGTTCATCATCTCCACGAAGACCACACGGCGATGAGCGACTCGTGCTAGCAAGGAAGACGATGACTCGTGAGCAAAATGGTGACAAGGAGCGATGAGCAAGATGGTGACAAGGAGTGACGAGCAAGACGACGACACAAAGCAACGAGCAAGACGGAGACTCCTAGTGAGCAAGATGGTAGATCTGGACGGCGAGTCCTAACAGCAAGCAAGACGGCTACACGGAGTGAAGGATAAGCAAAGAGAATAGGAGAGAAGAGAGAGTAGAAAAAAATAAGGGCAAAATAGTAAATAGGTAGTCTATAAACTCTTTTACTGTTCTATAAGTTATTCCCAGTAGTTTATCTAAAACTATTATTTTAAACCATAGTTTGGTCCATAAACCTTTTTGAACAAATATGGCTGTTTGTTTTTAAATTTTTTTAAATTAAGATTTGGGTCAAAAACCCTTATAAAAAACCATGGTTTTCCACTTATCCAAATACGCCAATAGTTTGGTTCAAAAATAAATAAACTGCCTTTAAATGTTAAAAAAGAGCTTATGTACTAAATTATTATTTAAAATTATGGTTTCAGATAAATTTCTAGGTGGTAAAAAATAGTTTATGGGTATCAAATAACTATTTTACTTTTATTTTTTCTGGCACCCTCTTTTCTCTCTTCTCTCTTCTTTACTATGTTTTACTATCTCCACTTCCTCTCTCTTCTCTCTGTACGTCGCCGTTAAAGGGAAGAGGGAGAAGAAGAAGTCGCATTTAAGATCTAAGGATGAAGGAGAAGACGGAAATCCAGTGTCCACCATTCGAGCTATTTGCCATCATCCTTGCTGTTGTCATCGTTGTTCTCGTCATCCCCTTCTTCAGATCTCATTGTTCATTATTGTTGGTGGGCTTCTTTTGGGTCGTTGCTGTCTCTAAGTGGAGGAGGGCATGTGAATGGAGGGTGGGATGAATGGAGGAGGTTATGGCTATGAAGGGAACTGGAGGTGATGGAGTAGGTGAGTTGTCGTCGGAATGTGTGTGGGAGGGGGTGATGGCGTATGGAATAGAATGGAGGAAGGGAGATAGTTGCTGTTAGACATCATGCACAATGATCGCCATTATTTATTTATTTTTATTTCATATTTTTTCTGGTATTTACTAATCACAAAATTTATTATGGTAATAATCATCTAAACATTCATTTTGTTTAGAATGACTTTTTTCTATAAATTTTTTTCTAAAAGAGTTTATAAATCATTTATTCTCTATAAAAGTTTCTCTAAAAACTAAAACAAACAGCGGTTAAAATTTTTGGAATGGGGAGGAAAAATTAAAATTGTCCTAACACTCCCCTCCAAAAAGGGAGGAAATATAACCAATGAGAGTTGATATAGATAGTAATGAATAAATTTATATGCCACAAAGATACGAGTTTAATTTTTGCTGTCAATAAGAGAGCTCATTTAATAAGCGATATTGTAAGTCTCTTATACTTACTTTCTGAGTCTTAGAGTTACATCCTAATCTTAGGGCCTGTTTGGAAAACAATAAAACCATGGTTTTAAAAGGGCTTCTGGTTCAAACCTCGATTTGGAGAAATTTTAAAACAAATAGTTATATTTGTCCAAACCTCGATTTGGATCAAACCATCGTTTAAAACCATGGTTTCAGATAAGCAGGTCAGAGTAGCTTTTAGAACAGTAAAAGAGCTTATGAACTACTCAATTACTATTTTACCCTTATTTTTTCTTACACCATCTCTCCTCTTTCTTTTCCATTATCTCTCCTCTCCCCTCTCCCCTCTATCTTTTCCACTATCTCTTATCTCTCATCTATCTTTTTCACCCCCCTCTTCTATTTTTTTACCCTCTCTCATCTCTCATACATACTTTTTTTTTTAGAAATTTTCTAATTACAAAAGCCCTTTTGGTAATAATTATCTAAATATTCATTTATCTAAAACTATTTTTTTCTATAAATATTTCTCTAAAAATCCTTTTTTATAAACTGTATAAAAATTTATTTTTTTATAATCCTATTTTTAAAATCTTATCTAAACACTCGTGTTTAATAATAGGTAGGGGTGTGCATGGGCAGGGCTGGGCAGGGCATACCCCGTGCTCGGTGCCCTGCCCAAAAAAACATGGGCTGCATTTTGCAGCCCGATGCCCGGCCCTGCTCGGTAAAAGCTCTAACTATTTTGGGCTGGGCATGGGTGGGCTGGGCATGCCCAAGTTTTGATGTCATGCTCATATTGTGAAAAAAAAATGCAATTATAAACTTATAAAATAATACCATATTCATATGTCTTTAAGACTTAAATAATATCCATAATTCACTAAGAATAAAATAACAAAAAGATAATAATTAAATTCTTGAAATCCATTACATGTAAAAAAAAAGCCTTGAAGTTTAAGTAATTTGTAATTGTAACTTTGTATCAATCTCCCTAATATTGACAAAGATTAAGTATCTGAAAAAAAATAAATAATTATAATTTATAATGTAATTATATGATGATTAGCAAAGTTAAAAAGAAAATTAATATAATTATAAATATTAAAAGATACAACTTACATACTTAACTACTCATATTTTTAAAATGAACCTCTAGTCACCAGTAACTATCATATTCTCTTTTTTAAGTGTAACATTTAGGGAAAAATAAAAAAAATAAAAGAAGTGGTGCTCATGGGTAAGGCAGGGCAAGGCAACCCCTGCCCGGTGTCCAGCCCGAAAAAAGTATGGGCTGAATTTTATAGCCCGATGCCCAGCCCTACCCTATATTTATTGGGTTGGGCTGGGCTATTTCAGTGCGAGTTGGGCTGGACATACCGGACTATGGGCATTATGCACAGCCCTAGGAATAATTGTTAAACCCCCTGAACTTTTACCTAATAAAAAAAAAGGGAATACGGAGGGGAGGCGCAATATTTTCCAATATCCTTCTTATATAATATATTTAACAAAGCAAAGCTTCATTCGAACTCATTCGTACCCACCCGCCGCTTCAGAGCTCGTCGTTGCTGCGTTCGGTGTTCTTCATCTCCAGCCTTCTGTTGCCGTCGGGGAGGTGTGACTGACTCTTCTAGTTTGCTTTGTTTTTTCTGTTACTTCGCTCTTCTTCCCCGTTAATTGGTCTTTTCTCTAATATTTGCTTTGCTTCTCGGCTGCCGTCTATTACTCCTTCCTCGCCATGTTCCTTCTGGTTTAGGATTCTGTTATTTGGTACAGTTGCTTTTTTTTCCCGTCTTTCTTCAGTTCCAAATGTTTATGGTTTAAGATCCTGGGGGGATTTTGCTTGTTGATATACTGGGGAAAGAATGAAGAGCATTGTTTAATGTACATTACTTATATCAAAATCATGGCTGCTTTTTTGTTTTATTTTTAATTGCTGATACACATGCTCAATTTGATTTTCCCCATCAATCGTTATATACGGCTTCTTTATTGCCATCGTTGTTCTCGTAATCCCCTCTCAAACGTGGAGCTCTGCCTCTTGTCTCTCACCCGTTCACTCTCTCAGCCTGTCAAGTCTCTTCTCCCTCCGCCTAGACACCTACTTCAACGTGCTCTGCTCCTATGCCGTAGCGAAGAAGCTCTGTCCGTCATTTAGCATCAGTGCGTTCTGAAGCGGCTGCAGCCATTGTTTTTTACCCATCTTCTTCAACCCCGACCTCAAGAGAATCCGGGGAAAGCTCAATATCAAAAGAAGCTTGACCGGTAGCGGTAAGGAGAGATAAGTTTGGGATATCTTCAGAGTTTGGGGCTAAGGCCTGTAGCTATCGGAGTTTCACTCTTCTGCCCCGCGACCAATTGCGCCTTTAATAGTATTAAGGAATACCAAAGTCACGTCCAAGATGGACGGGGCGGAGGAAAACCTAACGATGGGAACAATCGATAAGTTCAAAACGAAAGCCCCATGAATAGTATAAAGTTGTTTAGGAAAAGACAGGAGTACTCAACCGGGATAAGGGATCCGCCACCGAAGCTATTGCATCGTTTGCTCCAATGATGGCTGGGGCTGTGAGATGAAGAGGGGCAAAAATTTTCTGCCGAGCGTCACCTTTCCTCCTCCTTCTTGTTCCTATCGTGTTCTCCCTGTAAAATGTGTGAACACCGTTGATTTACTCAAGTTGGATGCCAGTTTTGGAAATAACAGGTTCTGGACGGGACCATCCCCTAAGTTGATTCCTATGATATTTAGGAACTCTTACGTTCTCGATTAACATATGCGAAATATAGAACTTTAGCTCGTTAGTATGTGTTTTCTAGTTGTGATTCCTAGTAACTTTAGCTTCTTGTTATTTTTCAGGTTTCTCCTTTTCCACTATTTTGAAAGCAAGAGATGGGTATAATTGAACCCTACAGAGCAATTGGATACATAACGAGCAATGTCCCTATGTCCGTTCAGAGACTTGGTACTGAAACTTTCGTCACTGTCAGCGTGGGGAATGCCTTTCAGATTTATAACGTAATTTCATTATTGCTCAAAATCTTTTAAATATGCTGTTGTTAATCTTTGTTCTGTTCTGTTTTGTATCAGTCATTTCATATTTTTAATGAAACGTTGGGAGTGCCCATAATCTTTTGAATAAGTTGATGTTAATTTGATCTGTTTGTATTGATCATATCATTCATTTGTGCTATATCAATCAACCTGATTGTCAATGTGGCGTTTTCTCAATGCAGTGTGCAAAGCTCAATTTGGTTCTCGTTGGTAAGGCTTCAATGTTTCCTTATTATTTTTTCATTCAGTTAAACATAGATCTTGTGGAACAGGATTTGATTCTGCAAGTGGTTCCATACGAACGAGGATATTATGGTTCAATCCTTCTTTTTATGTGAATGGTATATTTTTATGAAAGGTCCTCAGCTGCCAAAGAAGATTAGAGCTCTTGCTTCCTATCGTGAATACACTTTTGCTGCATATGGAAGTGACATTGCAGTTTTCAAGCGTGCTCACCAGGTTTTCCCCATAAAAATTCCCCTCAACACAAAACTTAATGAAAGAAAAGTAGTTGTTAGGTCATTAATGTTGTATGTTAAAAGTTACCGCTGGTGTTACTTTTTTAACGTATATTATATGTTTTTTATTTTTTTTCTTGTTCTGCATACTGTGTTGCTCAATTTTTTGTGCAAAATTTTCTTGAATTTGGGTAAGCTTAAGTTTGAAACTTTAGAATAAAATATCACTAATCAAGTTGATAGCAACTGGCCAAAAAAATGCTTGAAGGAAATGGAATTAGTGTTTTTTGGATGAAATTTAATGTCATGCCTCTTTCAGGTAGCAACTTGGAGAAAGCATAATGCTAAAGTCAATTTCCTACTACTGTTTGGGGAGCATATCTTTAGTGTTGATGCTCATGGTGACATGTTCATGTGGGCTTTTAAGGGAATTGATCAGAACCTTGATCCATTTGGGCACATGAAGTTAGATGATAAGTTTATTGTTAGTTGTATAATGCATCCAGATACTTATCTTAACAAGGTGAATACCTCTTTCCGTATGGAGTTTTTAATTAAAACTTGTTCTATTTGGATATGCAATAATATTGTTTAACACAAGCATTTAAACAGGTTCTAATTGGGAGTGAACAAGGTCCTATGCAACTTTGGAACATTAGCACAAAGAAAAAAATATATGAGTTTAAGGGATGGAATTCACCTGTCTCGTCTTGTGTATCTTCCCCTGCTCTAGATGTTGTTGCTGTTGGTTGTGCAGATGGAAGGATTCATGTTCACAACATTCGATATGATGAAGAGATAGTTACATTTACCCACTCTACACGAGGTTCTGTGACTGCCTTGTCTTTTAGCACTGGTAAGTGCTAGATTTTTTTTTTTGTTAACTTTATTTGCCAATGGTAAGCATTGCCTGCCACTATGGTGCTATCTTAAAAGAACTGTGCAAGTGTGACAACGTTGTCTTGTGTTTCGATAGTTACTTTTATCAACATGCAAATCTTTGATTGGATTTGTAAATGAATTACAGTGAAGATAAATTTTCATTTTCAGAATTTGCGTGATTTGAACTTGAAAAGAAGTGAAAGAAAAGATGGAGAACTCAATTTGTAAAACGGATTAAATTACAGTGAAAGTGCGATTTTTTGTTCATCTCCCATCTTCATTCTAGTTGGTTTTAACTAGATTTATGTCCAATTGAGAGAACATTGTAATTCCCTTGTCATGGGAAAATAAAATTATTCTTTATACATATATTTTGTATTAATTTTTTGGGCCATTAATTCTTCCCCTCTTAAGAAGTTCAGCCCATCAAATTTAAATATGTACTAACTTTAGTTCTCGAATAATTGCAAACACTTTAGGGTGCCTCTCACTCTCAACTTTCCATGTAGCTTCTTCCTAAGAATGATTGTGCGGCCATACCTTCACATAGGCAATTTCCTTCAGTTGTAGCTTCTTCATTTGAACGCTTATTCTTGCTCCTCTTAACACCAAGCATTTAAGACACAAAAATACTTCCAAGAGCGAAATTATGCCATTTCAAACTATAAGTCCTAGCCCTCAAACCAGGACATCAACCACAATCACCAAGCTCTTGAACCATGGCGATGAAAGAAAAATGGAACATTAGAGTGGAAAGGCTTGCTTTCAAGATTCAAATGAGTTTTTATTTTTTATTTTTTTTTTGAGTGATTTTGAGCTCCAAAAGCCAGAAAACCGTGCCCTAGCAAAGCCTCCCTCTTTTTTTCTTTTTTGTATTTTCCCCAATTTTTAGAACTACTTTTACTGAGATAATTTAGACTTTTAATGTTACACTTGTTTACCTGCTTGGTCTGTTTCTTTTAGACGGGCAACCCCTTCTAGCTTCAGGAGGTTCATCTGGTGTTATAAGCATATGGAATCTGGAAAAGAAAAGGCTTCAATCTGTCATAAAAGAGGCTCATGATGGATCAATCACTTCATTACATTTCTTTCCTAATGAACCAGTGATGATGAGTTCTTCAGAAGACAACTCTATTAAAGTAAGATTATTTTTAGTATATTTTTTGAAGAGATATCGGAATCAATTTTTGTGTCTGAAACAAGATACTTTGTATTTTTACTAAATCTCTTAACATATATTGTGTGCGGATGGTTATCATTTGTGTGGTGTAATTCGAGACATTTGTGTGTTTTTTTTTTTTTTTTTGCTTTGAAAATAAAACAATAGATGAATGTAAGTTTAAATATCTACAACCTCATGTTATCACTACAAATCTGTTTTATTTTGCTTAATGACATGTTGAACTGTAAAAATTTGTTGTCAAATGTGTTATGCTATTTAAGGTATCAATATAACTACAGCACCAAACTTAAGTGTGTTTGAATAGCTTCCAATTGGATCAAATAACCCAAACACCCCATATTTTCCACAATCAATTTTTCACCAAAACCAATAAACTATCCAAACAGTAATTTTTTTCCTCAATCTATTTTTCTACCAAAATCATGGTTTTGGTATAAGCTAGGGGGAGCAACTTCTAACAATCAATTTTTTTATTTGCAAAATCTACCCTACAAAAAAATAGGCTTTTCACAAAATCTTCTATTCAAAATCTATTCTCCAAAAACTAATCCAAACACACCCGTAGTCTTTATGTTGGGTTATATATAGTCTCTTGCCGTTTACTGGTTCTCATGCCTATTGAAGCTTGTAACTCTGAGCACATTATTTCCTTGGTTATTTAAATTTTGCTTGTTGAATTTAATGCTAGTTCTAAAAGTTTTTCTGTTGTACATAATAAAGTAGAATTATTTTACCAAAGAAAGACTTTCTTTTTTGAAGGTATTCTTCTTGGAAAAAATATATAAGAGGGTGTGCTATTGTAGATAACGGCAAATATCAAATGCAGATATTAAGGCCGAGATACATGCTGATACAGCTGATATGCCAAGATACACGCTGATATATAAGATTTATGTAGATATGATAATCTGATTTGTTTGTAATTCCTGATTTATTGGCAGTAGTTATTAGACCGGATTTGATCCCATTTGATTGTAATTCCTGATTTATCGGGCAGTAGTTATTAGACCAGATTTGATCCCATTGTATATATGTATGCGTTAGAGAGAAAGAAGTGATATACAGAAATAGTTTTCCATACTTCCCTTCTGTGTTTCCGAGCTATATTCAAGTCATGTCGCTCAATAGTTATCCTCTTTAGGAAAAGTGCTAGAATATAAACATAAACAAGGAAAAAAGATCGCAACTTAATCATGTAGCAAAACTTTTCAATGTCTCTGCATGTCTAGTTTACCCAAATTTCCCCGAAGATACCCCTAGCTCAGCCTCTGTAACTGCTCTAGGGTTTCATCACTTTGATCATGTCTTTAATTGTTTAATGATTTAATGACAAGATTAGATGCAAACATTTGGTTTACCTTGTAAACAAGCGTTGACGGAATCTTTCCCTTTTCTGTGCTAACGTAGAATTTCTGCCTTAATTTATTTTATGTGCCTTTAGTTTCTTTCCTTTCTTATTTTGTTGTAACGTCTTCTATTGACCTAATTAGGATTTCTCCTTATCTTTAACCATAACAGGATGATGTAGCATCTAGCTCCATATGTATTTTTAAATATTATTATTAAAATAATAATCAGAGTATACATATTTCTATGTATGTCTGACATTTTTCTGCTTTCCTTTTGGCTTAGATGTGGATTTTTGACACAAGTGATGGTGATCCTCGGCTTCTGCGTTTTCGCTCTGGGCATAGTGCTCCACCAATTTGCATAAAGTAATTATCATTTCTGTGTTAATTTTAGTTCTGAGCGCATTTATCATTGTTCAGTCATCTAAAAGTTAAAAGCAGTTTATTTTTCTTATGTAAACTTCAATTGTTTTGTAATTAGAAAGTATTGTGGGTTCAAAAACTAGAAACAGTATTAAAGATTTCACCATTTCATTCAGCTGCTGTTTTTTCCTCTGATATGATGTTGTTTATTAATTATTATAATTATGATTATAATTATTAGAAAATTATTATAAGGAACTAAACGTAATAAGACTGCAGCAGAGTTGCATATTTCTTATCTTAAACAGTACAAGACTTATAAGAACTGATATTTCTTATAATGCAAGACTGTATCAGTGTGAACCAAGCAGGCTAGCAAATGAGGCTCACAAGAGAACTGAAATATAAACTCTCCTTGTCAAAATCAATGTTTCAAACATTCAGCAGTTTTATAAAAACTGTCATCATTATGCTTTGGCACTCTTACTAATTCTGAGTCCTCGTCATGTCCAAATTTCTGATGGTGAATTTTCTTACCTAAAAGATCATTATCATTTTTAATGATTTGTGCCATGTTCAGCAGTATTGCATGAATCTTTCGTATATTTCTCTCTTTAGCTCATTGGTTATCGAGTTTTTCCTTTTACTTTTTGTGTTTCTGACGTTCTGTCACTCAAATCACACTTTATGTAAATCATATATGGCAGGTTTTATGCCAACGGGAGGCATATTCTCTCTGCTGGTCAGGATCGTGCCTTTCGTCTTTTCTCTGTGGTTCAGGTTTGTTATCTTTCTAAAATCGAACATGGTGTTTTGTTTTCCTTTGTTTTCTCTTGATAAGTGAACTTTGCTTAAGCTATTAACTGACTATTACATATTTATATGTTCTTTTGTTTCTTAGTTTGCTATAAAATTTGTGAAGGTGACCATGGATATCCAATAAATATATTCCATAGTGCATATTATATGTGTGTATTGATATCGATATTCCCATGGTTAAGTCATTATTGCAAAGTTTATATTGACGTAACAGCTTACTTTATGTTTGACTCGGTGGGTTAGATGCGCCAAACCTTTGTGTTGTTACCAAGCTTATATAGATGTGACAGCACACTGTATGCTTGACTTAGTGGGTTAGGGGCTTCATTCCTGTGTTTTTGTAACTGATTGTATACTTTCACAAGATTTGTTTGGCTTTGAGCATATTGCCAGTACTTGGTCCTTACTATGAAAGTAGAGCTTTGATCATGGATTTCCTCAAGGACCTTGCTTTTTCTATCTTTCAATCTCTTTTTTTTTTTTTTTGTTTAAACTCTTTCTTAGCAACAAAGTTTTGTATCAAGTCAATTTTTAATATAAGCTATTGGTGAAAAATTAAATACTCTCTCCAATCCTTAATATAAGAGCTAGATAACTAATTTAGGTAAATTAATAAAATTAGTTATGATAGTTATTTGTAACAAATATGGTTTGGTTTTCTTAAAATACCATCTTCCATCATGATTACCCTTGAATGGAAATCTTTTAACGTGTACAATTGATAGGGGTACTTTGGGGAAAAATTATAAATTTGGGAAACAAAATAGATTGGAGTCTTATATTTAGGACCAAATCCAACTCTTCAACTAACTCTTATATTAAGGACTGGAGGTAGTACTTATTTTTTAATGTGGAGAAATACAAGGTCTTTCTACAAAAGTGGAAATAAATTATTCCAGTGATCATTACAATAGAATGGAATAACTCCATTCAGTTAACGTAACTCTATTAATAACATATCCTCTTGTATATCAAATTTTTTGTTTATATTGGTGCAAATTCAAACTCCTCAATGTGCAATTTCATATAAGATGGATTTCCCCATTGGTGGTAAATGCATACAGTTAAGCAGGGATATATCCTGTATCAAAGATCATGCAGTTATTGTTGCTGAAGCTACCAAGCTAATCTTCATACTGAAATATTGTTAACTATGTAGTTAGATTTCTTCATGAAAGTCCAATAATTTTCTGTTTCACATGTAGAGCCAAAGAGCCCTTCCAAGTTCCAAGCCCTCTGCATCACCCTTAGCACCATGGAAAACATTGCCATTAACGGATGTTAAATTTTTTACAATTTTTCTTTAATTTCAAATTTTCCTTATCCTGAATTATTGTTTATAGGATCAACAAAGTAGGGAGCTTTCTCAACGACATGTATCTAAACGTGCTAAGAAACTGAAGTTGAAGGTATGTTTGGATAATTATTCTCAATTTTGATCGTGAGAGTTCCATGAACTTGTGTTTTTGCATCGATTTTGATATTTGTTTCAAGAGATCATTACTGATAAATTTAATTTAAAACTTCTTGAATGGTTTAAATGTTCTAGGTTTGATGACCTCTTTTTTTGGCATTTGTTCATTGTACTGGCATCTTGATTCTAAACTTGGATCTCTCTCACTAAATCCTGATCTCCTTAGGTATTTTCAGTAAATTATCCTATACCAAAATCAATAATCAACACTCCCCAAGTTGGAGTATGCAACTCGTGTGCTAAACTTGTCGCTAATATAGGAAATGCAAATGCAGGGCCTCTTAATGCTTCCGTGAGAACATTAGCTGATGATTGGAGTTAATGTGGTTAGTAGTAATGGCCCCAGATAGTGGGCTGTGCCTGGGTTGGGCTAGTTCAGGTTTCATCCTTGCACTATGCTTGCCTTGATGAAAACTTAGTGGCTTGTGCATGGATAGGCTAGGTTAGGTTTCATCCTTGCGTGCTTGGCTCGAAGAAAAGTCAGGCAAAATCAAGCCACTATCGGGTTAGGCCACTATTCCCCAATGAATGGCATGCACTGATACCAAATCAATGGAGACTTCGTCTTATTGTCTAACATTTCTACTACTGGTAAGGTGAAAAACATTAGTGTTTGATAGGAGAGAGAAAGGTAAAACAGAAGGGAAATAGAGACGGGAGTCAAGAGGCAGAAATAGAGAGGAATTCAAGAGAAAAGAGAAATAGAAAGGAAGGGAGATGATAGACAAACTGAATATACTTCTGAGTATCCATTAACAGTCAAGGCATCGAATACAAGGGTATTGGGGTTTATTTAGTCTGTAATCTCTACCTACCCCAATTGCTAATTTCAGTAACTAACTATAACTAACTTTCATATTTGTTTATTTTTCGATAACAAAATGCATTAAAGGAAAATGGATAAAGGCAGTAACTGACATTAGAGAGGTAAGGACTTGTCCATGCTTTGACACACCAGCTGCTTCTGTCTCTAAGGCAATACAACCTTAGATAACTGACTCCACCATCTTCCTGAGTGTTACTGGTCCATGGGCCTCCATTAGCTTCCTTACATTGGCCCACGTTGGCCCATATGGCTGAACACCAGAAGCCATAAAGATGATTTCTACCAAAGTCCCTAAAGTTAATCAATGTAAACTGTTTCAAATTGAATGACCATACCTAAGTTTCACTGGAAGCACCTAATACATGTTTGAGCAGTTATTATTTACTACTGAATTAATCCTTCTAATTTAATGTCTGAAACGGTATCATCTGCTATTTTGCATGCTTGATTTCAAGCTGGCTACTTATCTAAGTTTTGCATAAATGATTTTCTACAGGAGGAAGAGATAAAGTTGAAGCCTGTGATTGCATTTGATTGTGGTATGACTTCTGACGAGGTTTTTCTCAATGCTTCTTATTTCGTTGTGCTTGAACTTCATTCATTCTGGTGCTATTGTTCTGGATATCATAATTTTATTCACGAAATATCTCTAAAAACTGAAGTTCCATATTAAGCAACAAGAAAAGAAAATCAAGAATTTCTGCAATAAATTACTAAGCCCCGGTTGAAAAGAAAAATAGGAAACAGTAGTTCAAGTGCAAAACTGAAAACTCTCATGGAATATTCTATTTAGAATTCTGCTTGATGCAAGAGTGATAGACAATGGAAACAAAGCTCCTGTAGCGGCACTTAGCTGACTTGCGGCTAGCTCCAAATATGGAAAGAAACAGAGATATAAAATAAATTTAGTTCTACCAGCTTAAATTACAAAAGGGAAGAAAATTATCCGATATTTTTTATGGTGGCCATTGCATCAATCGTGGACATAAATAAGGAAGAAAACTGGGATTTATGATGAGGAGAGATTTGATTCTTGTCCAAATACATTCTCTAATTGAACCAAAAATTGTCCAAAATACCAGCACTCTATAAAATATTAATGATGGTGAATATTTAATAAGGATAAGGTTTGCATGAAGTTCATGTTAATGTTAATGTTAAACAAGGTGATGCAAGATTGGTAAGAATAGGCTTATTTTGCTTAAGTTCTAAAAAGGAAGAGGCCTAGATAATCTACACTTCCTCATAGGTTCTTAATTCCAACCTATGCATTAAAAAAAAAAGTCTTTACACTTGCAACAGCGATATTAGTGCCCTTGAATATGATCTCGCATCAAGGTCTTAGAATTTGTAGATTCTTTGGTGGTTCAAGATCAGTAAGAAATATGAAGAGCTAATGTTGTTACTCAAAAATTGTCTGATCCGATGCTTTTTTTCTTAAAAAAGTATTATTTATAGTGGTCTTCTGGTGTAAAGGTTTTCAATGCTTAATGTCCTTTTCTTGTGTGAATTATTTACTTAAGCTGAGATTAGGGAACGGGACTGGTGCAACGTGGTCACTTGTCATATGGATACTGCCCAAGCATATGTGTGGAGACTCCAAAACTTTGTTCTTGGTGAGCATATATTGAATCCATGCCCCCAAAATCCAACACCTGTAAAGGTTAGCATCTTACTAAGTCAAATTTGATTTCCTGTTTAAGAGGGAAGGTATGTGTTAGATGTATATATCAAAACCATCCCTGGCCTTTGAAAAGCTTAAATTTTTCAGTTGCCTTTGTACTTGACAAGGTATCTGTACCCCCATAACTAAAGGGTCAGATGTTTGATATTCGAGACCTCATTCCTCTAATTCTTCCAATTAAATTGATTTTAGCATAAAGGGCCTGACCTATGTCCACATGTGTCCGAGAATTTGTTAGAACTCTATCAAAATTCTAAACAACTTTTTAGCCTTCTCCTATGAACTCAAGTATTTGGGATAACAGTTGATTAGCACTCTGTTGCTTTTGTTGGGCAGGGTGGCAAATTGTTTCTTTGAAAATAGAAATGAGTGAAATGTCTTGCTAATTAGTATCCCCTTACCTGATTATATAATGTGTTGCATTAGGATCATTATGTTATGAGAAAGTAGTAGTATACTGCATATTGACAGATGTCAGATGTTGAGAACAGTGGTTCTATTATTATGATAAGAGAATATGTTGCATTTCTTGTTGGATGTTACAATAACTTTGATGAACAATAGTGACATGTTGTTGATAATGGCTTTCATATGATTCCAGGCTTGTGCAATCAGTGCTTGTGGCAATTTTGCCTTGCTAGGGACAGCATGTGGTTGGATTGAAAGATTTAACCTTCAATCTGGAATGAGCCGGGGTGCTTACCTTGACATATCAGAACCAAAAAATTTTGCTCATGATGGTGAAGTAGTTGGAGTTGCTTGTGACTCAACAAATACCCTCATGATAAGTGCTGGATATCATGGAGATATAAAGGTTAGTGTTGGTGATCGTATTTGGCAGCTTGTTTAGATGGGTCATCTTGGATTCCTGTTTCATGTTAAATAACCTACATTTAATGTGGGACGCAAATGTAATTAGTTTCCTTTCATTTTTTAGGTTTGTTTAGTAATTTATTTTTCTATTTACTTTAACTTTAGACGGTCTAAGCCCTTTTCCTATGTCTACCCTAGTTTATAACCTTACATGAAAGGATGGAGAGAATTTCGTACTGCCTTATTGGGCCAATTGGGTAGTCCCATTCATAGACACCATTGATATTGCTACTCCAGGATGTTTGTGTGACTTGCTTTAGAAGTTCATAGATGAGTCATCTTTTTCTGCATTATGAAGTGGGATGTCAGATTTGGAATAGACTATTTGGTATTTTTAGTGAAAGCTGCGTTTGTACTGCTGAGGCAAGTTTTTTTCCCCAACCGTTTAGGTTATGGCTTTTGGATGGCGATAGGAGCATACAATTGTGAATTATTGTGCTGTTGTTTGCAGGATCATGTATCATTGGATTTTAATCAAATTTTCTCCCATCTCATATTTTGGAGAGTATTTCATTGTTTCTTGCCTCCTCCATTATGGCCTCCCCATGAGTTACATACGGTAGTTGTCTGATTTAGGGCAGTATTCCATTGGTTACTCCAAGGGAATGGAAAGCTCTTCGATTTTGAGTCTTTCTTTTCTCCTTTTTATTTATTTATTTTTCCCCTATTAGTTGGGGAAGGCGACTTCTCATATTTAGTTTCACATTTCTCTTTTTTTGATCAATAATTTCTCTTTTATCTTTTTATGAAAAGAAAAGAAAAAAAGTAGATCTAATGAAAAGCAGCATTTGCTACTTTATATGGAAACATCCATTTCTAATAGGTTATCTTGCAGGTTTGGGACTTCAAGGGACGTCAATTTAAATCTAGATGGGACATTGGGCGTCCTGTTGTCAAGATCAATTACCATCGTCATAATGGTAGCTTCTGTTTGTGACTTACTTTCATTCTTGTTTGTGTATTGTTACTTCAAAACTTCTAGTCTACGGTTGAGGTAAAAAATGCTTTTTCATTGTTTTCAGGTCTTTTGGCTGCCATTGTCGATGATTACACTATACAATTGGTTGATGTTGTGAATCTTAAACTTGTTCGTAAATTTGAAGGTCACAAAGACCGTATAACAGACTTGTCCTTCAGTGAGGATGGGAAATGGCTTGTGTCGTCTAGTATGGATGGAAGCCTTCGAATTTGGGATGTGATCTTAGCAAGGCAAATAGATGCAATACTTGTTGATGTGCCTATCACTGCATTATCACTGTCCCCAAACATGGATATATTAGCTACTACTCATGCTGATAAAATTGGAGTATACCTGTGGTGAGACTCCACATTTACTTTGCGGAGAACATCTATCATATGTTAAAGATTTTGGGGGATCTTGTTCTGGATATGTTTCTGGTCGTAAGTGTGAAATAGTCAGAAAGCTGATTTTCTTTTCGTTGGTGAAAATCATTTTGAAAAGAGTGAAATGCCAAAATATTTTATGGAGACAAGTTATTCCTGGGACAAAATTTTGCATGTGTTACAAGTTTCCTGTTTTTGTTTGCAAAATTTCTGAAAGGTATAAACAATCCTGAATATTCGGGAAGATAGTTGCAATCATGAATGAATCACTATCGGTGATTTAGAAACCCCAGTATAAAATAAATGACAATTTGAATGGAATGATTAGTTTGATTAATCTAAGAATGGAGTTAACACCTTAATTTTCTTTATTAGGATAAATCAGGGGATGTTCTCTAGTGCTTCAAATGTTGATTCCTTTGCAAGTGGAAAGGAGGTTGTGAGCATCAAGCTACCATCTATCTCCTCTACAAATGATTCTCAATCTGAACATTCTGATAAGCTGGCGAATGCTTCGAAACCCAAGGATGTTCCAGGTTTTTCTGCTCAAGATAAGCATATCCCTGATCTGGTTACTCTCTCATTGCTGCCTAAGAGCCAGTGGCAAAGCTTGATTAGTCTAGACATTATAAAGGTCTTCAAATTCTCCTGGCTATATTTCTTGTTTATTTTTTTTTTTTTGATACTGTTGCTATATTTCTTCTCATGCTATGTAATAGTGTAATCCCTCTTTCATGATAGAATCATAAATAACCTTTAATATGCTATGCTTTTCTGGACCACCAATTCTAATTTGCAGGCCCGCAATAAACCTATTGAGCCTCCTAAAAAGCCTGAAAAGGCTCCATTCTTCTTGCCTACAGTTCCATCTGTTTCTGGGGAAATATTGTTTGAGCCTAGTAAGTTACTAGAAAAAGAGAAAGATAAAACAAACCGTGAAGCAGAAATATTTACGGGAGTAGATATGCTGCCATCCCGATTTCTTTATCTTCTTAAATCCTCAGCCGAAGGAGACAATTGTAAGAACTTTTACAATCTGATTTTATCTGCATATTCTGATATTTACTGGCTTTATAAACACAGTTTTGTTTATTCTTTATGAAGTGTTAATTCGAAGCATATCGCTGTAATATTTGTGGATTTCATTTGTAGATGCAGCTTTTACCGATTATATCAAAGGATTATCTCCATCAACTTTGGATATGGAACTTAGAATGCTTCAGATCATTGATGATAATGATGATCAGCAAGAACATAAGAAACCAGAGTTGGTTTCGATTGAACAGCTTCTGGATTATTTTATCCATGAGCTCTCCCGCAAAAATAATTTTGAGTTTCTACAAGCTGTAATCAAGTTATTTTTAAAGGTAAAGAAGTTTTTCCTATCTGTATTTAGCCAGTTTGACGACTCAGGTTTATTCAAGGTGTAGAAGATTCTTATGTATATCATTAGAATATTCTTTTTTTAGTTTATGCTTACAAGCTATCTTCTATATCTCACAGATACACGGTGAGACAATTCGGCAGCAGTCACAGTTACAAGATAAGGCGAGGAAGCTTTTAGACGTTCAATGCCTGGTTTGGCAGAAAGTAGATAGATTGTTCCAAAGTGCTAGATGTGTGGTTGCTTTTCTGAGTAACTCACAGATTTAGATGTTAATAACTTGTCCTGAAATTCCCACCACACCGAGTGGTAGTCTAGGCACAAGATAAGAGCGGATCTGTGAAAGATGTTATTTTGTGGGGTTACACTTTCTTTGGGCGCGGATCCAAGGGTAGTGAATAGTTAGAAGATGGTGGACGAGTTTCCTGTTATAATGTTTTAAGTTTTGTAGCTTTGAGGAACTGATTTTGGGCCACCAAAGGGGGAGATGCAATTTATGTTGGAAGTTACATATATCGTCAGTTGCAACTAATTAAGGTGTGATTATACTATGTCACGAGATATATTATTTTATTTATTTATTTACCCCACAATATCGTAAATCCCTAACTTAAAACTATGTTACCGGTTGCATGATTTCACTTCGAAACGTGAAATAAAACATGCAATTGATCGGTAAGAACGATGGCTACTGTGAAATCAATGGAAGCGGAAGAAACTAATATGTTAGCCTTGTGTTTTTTTTTAAGTAAAAGATTGAAATATTTGTGTTCTTGATATAAAATTTAATTATAGAATTTAATTAGAAAGTTAATATTAGTTTTAAATATAATTTTTTTATATTTATCTATTTTTTGTTAAATTATTTTTATCAATATTTTTTTAACAATAATCAAATTATGTAGTAGCAACCATGATACTCACTTATCTTGAGCAACAATAATGTTATAGGAAGTCTCACGGCTTGGTATGAAGCTGCATTGATTTGTGGAAATGATGTTACGTAAGAAATTTTTCTCTCTGTTCGCCACAACTTTAATAATAACCTTGCAAATCACATTACAAAGTAGGCCTGAAGTCTCTAATAGTCTCTAGCTATTCATTCTAAGGGATGAGAACAATAAAAGTGTGGTTGATGGTCTTGATGAGCTCGGAATCAACAAAAGCTTTCTTTACCAAACAAATCCTTCACCGCCTTCTTCATGGAACAGGTCAACAAAGAAATCAGTTACCATTTTCTTTATCGCTTCAGGGTCGTCAGTCCAATCCCCATTTTCTTGTTTAATTTCTTTGATTTTATTTGTGTATTCGCCCTTTTTTTTTTTTTTTGGTACAAGTGTATTCGCCCATTTGCTCTAGCATGAAAGAATTTCGAGTTTTTATCCCCTAGAGTGTAGCACTCACATTTAACTTTTTGAGCCGCATACTTGACAATAGTGAGTCTCTCAATAAAAATTTGCATATTCTAGAGCTTGAACATGAGACTCTAGATATATAAAACTAAACCGCTTATCATTCGGATTAACTTTTATTGTTCCTACTCTAACTCTAACCAAAGGTAATGGTACGAATTGGTAGAAGTAGTAGTAGCATGAATCTTGGGTGAAATGAAAGGGCCCTGACCCTGAGGCCCAGCGTAGAATAGAAGCCCCATCACGTCCACAGTTTCCAAATCCGAACACCTGCCCATTATGGTTCACAAGACCTATAAGTGGACCTCCTTCTTCCACACATCAATTCATTTCCAATCTCTTTCTATCAGCATTCAGTCTTCATCAACTTCGTCTTCGTTATTGTAACCAAAAAAAAAAAGTACACTATTATATTCTCGTTCATATATCAATTTTTTTAACAAATGCTATTATTTGTGGTGTGTCTACCAGCACACAATGCAAAACTTCAATGACGTTATATAATTTAGCCTTATCACTTCAAACTTATTTTAAACTAAAATGTGAGTCTTGGCAAAAGAATGGCTAAAATGTGAGTCATGTGATTTGCATTAATTTTAAAGTAAATTGCGTTACGAATAATACGACTTCAAATTTTATAAATAACTTCAGCTTAAAAATATAATTTCTCTTAAGTGTTTTTTTTTTCACTAGCATTTGTCTCAAATAAAAACAATGTAACTTGTGGCATCATCATTTTATTTCAACTTTTATTTACATTTCTAGGGGCCAGTAATATAATTTGTTTTAATTTTTTGTTCACCTCCAAACAGCTCGCTTCTGGTACTGTGCTTGTTTGTCTAATTTGGTTTAAAGTAATAAAGGATCTCAATCCCTTCAATTAAAACTTTTTGAATTTTGCCTTAATTGAAAATTTTAACCTTCATATTATGATCTAATGGTATTAAAATGAGAATTAAAATTTTATCTTCTTAAAAAAAGACAAAAATCTTTATGTCGACATCCCTGGATCAAAATCTGATATCAGACTAACAAAGAAGAAGAAGAAGAAGCCTGTGGTTAAAACAATAGAACTTGTCGCATCGGTCTGCATCGGTCTGTATCCACCGCATATTCATTTTCATCCCTCATCAAAAACATCGTCTTTCGCTTCATTTTAAATATAATTGACAAATCAATTTAATTTATTAAAATATTTAAACAATATTTATATATATAATAAGAAATACTTATATAGTCTAAAACTATTATATCATCTGAATTTTATACAATTAAAATATAACAATTCTCCTAATAAATCTTTTACAAATTTTCACAACTAATTTAATTTAAAAAAATATTTTAATTTTAAAAAATAAAAACTCGTTTGAACTAAATTAAGAGATTTTTTTTTAAATATAAAATATAATATAAATTATTTTAGATAAATCATTGGTTAATTAAGATTAAAATATGTTAAGTTGTTTTAGATTAATTTAATAGAGTATATATAATATGATAGGTTTAGAATATGTAAATATTTTTCACAGTTTAAAATAGAAAAAAAAGAGTAAAATTTAAAGTGAAAAATGTAAATGGATCCAATTTTAACACTCCAGATAGTACTAGATTTCTTATTTTCTGACTCCACAGTCATTGGGTGGTTGCTGCAGGTGGCTTTTCCGACTCCATAGCGCTTATCTCATTGCTGTCGAAGAGTATAAGAGCTAATTACAGCACCATCCAAACTCAAATTTGACACCCGTCTTGTCACTATCGAAGCTCACTGTGCAGACCAGATATGAAGGAATTCTTGATACAATAGTATATTATCAAGGTTGAACTTTGTGTCCTTAATCAGTTAGTATGCATACCAAACATGCTCGCCCCCTCCTAACTCTCTAGCCCACTTTTTTTTAAAATTATTAATATTATTTATTTTACCTAAATATTACTTTGAATACTCTTATTATTAAATACTAGTAAAGATTATTACTTATTTATTGATATGTGTTGACATATTATAATTAATTAATATTATGTTAATATTTATTTAGTTTATAGTTATAAAATTTGATATTTTTTTTTATGAAAAATAGGAACTTTTAAGAGTATAATATTAAATTTTTTTATTATGTTAATATAACATAAGAAATTTTTTATTAGTATTTTAAAAGTTTAAAAATAATTTTTTAAAATATTAAAAAAAATTTAAAAAAAAAAAGGCAGGCTGCGGGCTAGCCCTCTAAAACGGGGCGGGATGCCAGCCCATTTTGGGGCAGGGCGGGAGAATTGGCGAGCTGGCACGTTTCCCACCTCTACAGGTTGTGATGCATATAGGATATATTTGTAACTTCTACAATAGTATTTGTAACTCCTCTAATGGGATTTGTAACTTCAACAATGTAATTTTCAATTTTCTTAAGACATTTATAATTGAAATTGCAAGATATAGCTTTTGGGTTGGTAACTCCTGTAATGGAATTTACAACTCATCTAATGGGATTTACAACTTTTTCTAAGACATTTACAACTAAAATTGTATTACAACTGCTTTTGAGTTTGTAACTTTTCTAATAGTATTTGCAACTCCTCTAATGGGATTTGCAACTTCAACTATAGAATTTATAACTTTCCCTAAGACATTTACAACTTTGTAACGAAGTAATTACAATTGCTTTCAGGTTTTACAATTCTCTAATGGTATTTGTAACTCCTCTAATAGTATTTTTAACTTCTCTAATAGGATTTACAATTTTAATAATGGGATTTATAACTTTCCCTAAGATATTTACAACTAAAATTTTAAGATATTACTTTCGGATTTGTAACTCTTGTAGTGGGATTTACAACTTTCCCTAAGACATTTATTTTTGAAATTGTATTATAATTACTTTCGGGTTTACAACTCCTCTAATAGGATTTGAAACTTCAATAATGAGATTTATAACTTTCCTTAAGACATTTACAACTCAAATTGCAAGATATAACTTTTGGGGTTTGTAACTCCTGCAATGGGATTTACAATTTTAACAATAAGATTTGTAACTTTCCCAAATACATTTACAACTGAAATTGTAACTCATAAATAGTCATAACTTACTGTAAATTTCATTTAATGACATTGACCACTTTACTTATTGCATTTACAAAAAATCATCTTGCCCATGACAGCAATTACATTACATATAATCAAATGATAGCAATGTACAGCACATGTCTACAACCAACAATGAACCTTTGTATACAAAAAATCATCCTGCCCATGACAATAATTACTTAGTTTAATGACTTGTAGGTAAGTCTTATTATAAACATTATGAGTTATGCGAAAAGCAAAGGACTGCTTTTTCACTAATGACTACTCTTTCCCACTCAATCTGATTAGGCTGAAGAGGAATGCCCCAATGCATAAATCAATTGATTGCAAAACACAAAAATGTTGTCATTCACATTATCATATCCATTCTTGTCCCATAAATTCATCGAGTTGTCCATGGCTTCAAGTATTTTTTGGGACTAGAATGTAATCTCAGATGGCGCATGAAATATTCTTCCTCGACAAATTGGTTCTAGATCTTCATCCTCATATGAACACAATGGTGAGACTTCAACACTTGAATAAGATAATCTTTTCTATAATAAGGCAAATACTACTTTTGTATTTAAAATGATAATATGTCTTTGTTTAGTAAGGAAAATGCTACTTTTGTATTCAAAATTATATAGTAAGTTATGACTATTTATGAGTTACAATTTCAGTTGTACATTTCTTTGGGAAAGTTACAAATCTCATTGTTGAAGTTGTAAATTTTATTGCATGAGTTGCAAACTCGAAGCAATATCTTGCAATTTGAGAGTTGTAAATGTCTTAGGAAAAATTGTAAATCATATTATTGAAGTTATAAATCCCATTAGAGGAGTTACAAATTTGAAAACATGAATTGCAATTACTTCATTAGAATTGTAAATATTTTAGGAAAAGTTACAAATCCCATTAGAGGAATTACAAATACTATTAGAGAAGTTGCAAACCTAAAAATAATTGCAATTACTTCGTTACAGAGTTGTAAATATCGTAGGTAAAGTTGTAAATCCTATTAGAGGAGTTGCAAATCCGAAAGTTAATTTCTTAGCCTTAATGCCATAATGTTAATTCCTATTAGGTTAGAGGGTGTTTTCCATAGGGTACCCCAATTCTTAGCTTAATGAAGACCTTAAAAGCATAGTCCTGAAGAATGGCATCCAATGAGCTACTAATAACCCAGAAGAAGAAGATGATTGAGCACTTAAAAATGGAAGAGAAAGAAGACATGACAATGAGAGCAGTAGAAAGAAACTAGTTCTGATGACCTTCATCAAGATCTCATTGGTACCTTAAAAAAATTTAATGAAACATACTAATAAGAAGAGTAAGATGCCAAACCCTTAAATTTCCAATTCCCATTGTACTTTCCACCCTAAAATCACCAAATTATAAAAAAACCCCAGCTTCAAGTAACCAATTCTTGGAATGCATTGACAACAAATCTTAGAAGTCTCATATATTTGAATTTAAGTGTTTCAAGATTCAAACAAGTCAGGAACAGGGAAATCTTGATTCGAGAAGAAAACTAAAAAACAAAATAAAAATGGCTAAGATAAACAAATTTATCAGAGAAACCCAAATTTTTTACACTCTTCGACGACAATGAGGCGAGTACAGCTTCAGAGAGGTGTCAGTCAATCTCGAGCTTTGAGGAGGAGATGTTGTGCGTTTTCAAGAGTAATTCTTCTACTTTTTCTTCAAAAATTTCTAGGGGTAATTTGATATTTTTATTAAAATTTGTAAATGATAGATTGGACTTCTTGCCCAATTTATCCGTTTAGATATTCATATGTATATTTTATCATTTTTAAATTCACATAGTTGCTAATTATTTTTTTTTCTTATTTATAAAAATAGCACTATTCACTTCATGTGCAATGCAATAACTATAGGAAAGAAAATGTCACATCATCTAACTTATGTCTTAATGATTCATCTAAAATAATTCATATTTTATGTTTTTTAAAAAAAATAAAATTTTTAATTTTATTTAGATGAGTTTTTATTTTTTTAAATTAAAATATTTATTTTTCTTAAAAATAAAATTAATTATAAAAATTTTTAGATGAGTTATCATGTGAGTTATTATATTTTAATTATATAGAGTTTAAATGATGTAATACTCTTAAAATATGTAAGTATTTCTCTTATCCTTCAGCATTATGTTGATTTTAATTTATTTTATTATATGAATTAAATAATTTTTTAATTAATTTAAACAGTTGTATATATAAGTTGGGGCGCGCGTATATATATTATTTTTTTTTATAAATAAATTTAAAAAAAAAAGTTAGTCTTACCTACTAATATGAATAAGACGAGCTACTAATATGTATACTAGTGGATGCATGCATGCAGCAACCAAATTTGGGCCTTAACTAAATTATATATTTTACACGGATTATTAGTGGATGATTGCTCCTTTATACGAAGGCCGGTTCAAATACTTGCAGTCACGCTGGTAGATTATACTCCACTTCTGTTATTTCCGGATGGAATTCATATTTATGTGGTGGGTGATTTATCCGTACAGTTTGATTTTGGCCGTGGGTTCCACTCTGTTTGGCTTCTTTTCCTTCCTCGCTTATTATAGTGAGTCCTGCGTCGTGAGGATCAGGCTTGTCAAACATTTTCAGTCCATCCATGGATAATACTCCATTGCTTTCTCCTAGAGCTGCTGAAAATGGTGTTCCCAAGAAAACCTCCATTTTTGTATCGGCTACAAAATGGACTCTCAAGTCCTTGATTTGGGTGATTTTCATTGCATGGGTAGCTGTAATATTTCTGCTTCCGGCTGAATTTTTCAATGATTTGTTGTTCAGGAACTGGATTCATGCAACCCAAGAAACCCCTTTCGGAATTACAGGTTAATTAATTTACTCTACTTTCCTTTTTCCGATGATGGTTTCTGTTGCTCGAATTTGAAGCAGAAAAACATAATCTATACATGCATGGTGCAGGAAGCATTTTTCTATTGTTAAGCGGTCCAATTCTCATTATTTCGTTCCTCGCCATTGCTCACCTAATCGTTTCTGGGGAGGAGAAGCTTCACGAGTATGTGATTTTTGGGAAGGCTTTTTTTTTTTTTAATTTGTTCATTGGAAATAATTATTTATTGCACCTGATTTTAGTCTGCCGAAATATGACTCCATTATCAATTGGTTTGCTTCACAATATTTTATATTATTTTCCCACTAATAATTTGACCCCAGAAGTTGGGAACATCTGACTGAAGAAATGAAATTAAAACGAAGTACAAGGCGAGAAACAAGACCTTTTTTTTTTTTTTTTCAGTCAGGTGTACGGGGATTTTGTTCGATATTAAATTCTTTGCTCAGGCAATGTTAACATTTGATTTTTTTATTTCTTGTGTGTGAATGAAATTACATGGAATTTGCCTTGCAGGAAGAAGAATTCCAAACGGCCAAGTTTTCGACTATGGACATTTCCCGTGCTAGTGGATGGACCTTTCGGGGTTGTTTCTGCTACAGAGTTCATTGGGATTGTCCTGTTTTCGGCATATGTTATATGGGCCGTTTATGCTTATACTATGAGGGCCCTGGAATTTGTGTCTGACCACTTTTACTTTGAATCAAAGAGGTAAAATAAACTATTCAAGTATGAGTTCCTGATTTAGGTGCCTTTCCATTTCTTCTATCCGGCAATTTTTACTTCTTTGTTTTTTTTAATTATTGCTGTGAATCTTACTAATGGCTATTCATTGTAAAACTCACATCAAAATCGATAGAAATATATTCTATGATGAAATAATGATGAGTAAATTATGGCATACTTCCTGTGATTTCTTGTGCCCTCAATTGCCCCCATTCATTTGAATGTCTCAGTCAAGTCGCGTATAGTTCGTTTTGTAACCTGTGGTGCATTTTGTCATAATTTTTTCTAAAATAATTATTTGAATATTAAAATTATAAATATTCAATAAGTTCTCATCCAAGTTCTTCGTCAATTTGCAGTTTTGTGTGTGAATAAGCTACATGGGGCCCAAAATACATCATCAAGTTCTTTCTCGTGCCTAACGTGCACTCTTCAAGTGATGAAATCAATATATATGAACTACTGAAGGCTACATTGTTAGTAGAGCCTAGTTTCAGTTTAAACTTGGAGGATATGAATCTAAGAGAAATAACTATTTTTCGCCGTCTAGTACCTTTCTCAGCCAGAATCCAGAACAAGCCCTCCCCCAAGATACAGAAAAAGAATGAATAAAGACTAAAAAAATTATAACAAGCCTATATACTTCTATGAAGACTTTATGCATTCAAATGAGCTAGCCAAAACTTATTTATTGATATCATTTCTCTATAAAATATAAGCAATATAGCAAAGTGCTTTGTTCTGCTTCTCTGAATAGGAGTATTGACATGGTTTCCAAGTGCTCCCTTCTTTTTGGGATATTCTATTATTGTACTGACAAGGATTATGGTATTGATTCAATTGAATATTGTATAGGTGTTTGGCGTAGAAACTTTTACATACTCCCCAGGTTTTAAATATTTTGCTATCATTAAGAAAATAATTATTTGACTCTCCAACTTTGAATTTTCAGCATACGAATGCTGGAAATTTTGGGGCTCCGACTTGGTTCGATTGGATTATATTGCCTAGCATTTTTATTTCTTCCTATTTCAAGGGGATCTGTTCTTCTCCGCCTTATAGATATCCCTTTTGAACATGCTACAAGATATCATGTATGGCTGGGACACCTGACCATGGTGCTTTTTACTCTCCATGGACTCTTCTATGTCATAGCATGGGCAATGGATGGACGACTAATAGAAGAAGTGAGTCTTCTATATACATATCTTTGCTTCAATATCCTCACATATGGGAAAAAATAAAATGTATAGATGCAGAGGAATTCTTTCCCTCCTTTCCCTTTTTGTGTTTCATTTGTTTGTTTACGTTACAGACTGAAACTTTTATTTTTCTTCATTCCTGAAGTAAACAAATCGTATTAGTCATTGATTAGGGCCAAAGTGGAAGGTAAAATATGAATATGCAATGATGAAACTTGAGTGACTTGTGCACATGTATAATAATATAAGCCGTCTATGGTATATGTTTACTAATTAGCACTCTTTGCATATTCTACTGTCATCCAATTGCCTTTTTATTGATCTTGAACCATAACATCACAACAAGAGGTGATTGGTTCTAAAGCAAATTCGAGCTAATAACTCATTATATGGAAAAATTTGTTGTTGGTGTTGTTTGCACTTAAAATAATAAGGTTTGCGTGCAAGTCTACTAGTATTATTTATGGAATGTAAACATGGTTGGTAAAAATGTGGTATAGTTTTGAAGCTTTATTTGGTCGCCATGAAGTAAGGTTGCTCAAAAGGTGGCTTTGCTTTGACATACTTGTTTCTGTTGATACAAATATTTTACCAGTAAAATCTAGGTTCTGATCAAATATGTTGGTTTCATCAAGCAAACTATTTACTTCTCCTAACAATATTGGGCGTGCAGTTGATACAGTGGAAAGATATTGGGATTGCCAATCTTCCAGGAGTTATCAGCCTTGTAGCTGGTTTGCTGATGTGGGTGACCTCTTTTTCTCCAGTAAGGAAGTGGAATTTTGAGTTGTTCTTCTACACTCATCAATTATACATGGTCTTTGTTGTCTTTTTGGCTTTGCACGTTGGGGATTTCATTTTCACTATGGCTGCTGGAGGAATATTTCTTTTTGTGCTTGATCGCTTTCTGCGATTCTGCCAGTCACGAAGGACCATTAATGTAGTCTCAGCAAAGTGCCTTCCTTGTGGAACAGTGGAACTGGTTGTGTCAAAGCCTCAAAGTAAGTATATTAATCCTTAATATTTTGTACTCATATCTCTGTATCAATGCCATATCGATTACAAATATCTTTTTAAAATGCAGATCTGAGATACAATGCCCTGAGTTTCATCTTCATTCAAGTCCGAGATATATCATTACTGCAGTGGCATCCATTCAGTGTTTCTTCTAGCCCCTTGGATGGAAAGAATCATCTTGCTGTTCTCATAAAGGTTCTGGGCAAATGGACTGAAAAGCTGAGACAAAAAATAATTGAAGCTGAAGAACTAAAAGAATCGTCTGTGGTAAAAGTTTCTGTTGAAGGGCCATATGGACATGAAGTACCATATCACCTGATGTATGTGCCTTTCTCTATGTATTTTCAGTGTTGAGCTTATGATAATTAATATTCACCTTAATTTAGTAATTCATTGGATACATAAACTTTGAAAAAAATAAACTTTTATTTTACGGTTCAACTGAAAAAGTGATGTGGCCATTTTGTACTTAGGTATGAAAATCTTATATTAGTGGCTGGTGGTATTGGACTTTCACCCTTCCTTGCAATATTGAGTGATATTCTCCATCGCGTAAGGGAAGGGAAACCCTGTCTACCAAAAAGGATTTTACTTGTTTGGGCAGTAAAAAAGTCCGATGAGCTTCCACTTCTTTCGACCATTGACATGGAAGCAATCTGTCCGTTCTTTGCTGATAAAGTTAATATCAATATCCACATTTATGTCACTAGGGAATCAGAACCTCCTCTGGTGAGTCTAGCTCCGGGTTGACCTCTGGTGCTTTATATTATTGCGAGGTTGTAAGTTGTAATCATCAAGATACAGATAAGAGGGTCTATCCAGCTGAATGGTTTTAATCTTTATATCTTTTGAAGACCGAATTTAAGAATCCATTTGATGGTATTTATTGTTGTTATCTTCAGGAAGAGGGCTGCGTTTACAAACCAATGAAGTCTTCACTCTGTCCTCTGGTCAGTGCACGTGGCATGTCTGTTTTGGTTGGCACTGGAGACAACATATGGTCTGGACTATATGTTATCTCATCTACTGTGGGATTTGTGATCTTATTGGGTTTGTTGAACGTCTTCTACATAAATCCATTTGGTGTAAGGAAATGGTGGTACAAAGGGCTACTATTTGTGGCCTGCATGGTTGCAAGTGTCGTTATCTTTGGCGGTCTGGTGGTTGGTTTGTGGCATATTTGGGAAAGGCAAAGTTGTGCAAAGGAAATATCCAACCATACAAATGAAAAGGCGGAGAAAACTGAGGAAAATGGGACTGCAACTCCCAGAGAACCAGGTCAGGAAAATGCTGCAATTTCAACTGTCACTCGATATGGTTCGAGACCAGACTTTAAAGGTATGCTCAATTTTTGATAAAGCATAAATGATATGTCCGTCCATGTCACTGAATCTCATGTTGCTGGTGCAGAAATATTTGAATGGGTATCGGAGAAATGGGGCCATGTTGATGTGGGAGTTATAGTGTGTGGTCCTCCAGCGCTTCAGTCTAGTGTTGCCCAAGAAATCAGGTATCACAGCATAACAAGACCACGCCATCATCCTATCTTCCATTTTAACAGCCATAGCTTCGATCTGTAGCTCTGGACTGGGAAAGTATATATTCAAGTCGCTGGTGATGATGGCCTTAGGTGGTCCCTGTGTACGGGGCAATACAAGAATGTCTGGGTTCTATATTGTAAGAAAGTATATATCGTATAGTAAGCTCGTACGGAAAACCTTTCCAGTATACATTGTATATAAGTGACTAGGTTCAAACTGCAATTCTCAATAAGACAAGTTAATCTTGTATGCCAAACTAGCACGCATGCACGTACATATGCAATAGCAGCTTCTCGGTGTTATTTTATTTTTTCTTGAATGCACCTTGTTTGTATTATTTATGTAGATTGAATTGATAAAGAGCATTATGGTTTTTTTACTGGTAGGGTTGTATGTAAATCCTAATAAATATGAATCCAAGTAGTTATGTGATCTAGTCCTAATTATAGTTTTAATTTAGTCTAATCCATTGACTCCCAAATTTTTTTTAAAGTATCATTATATAATTATACATATTAAATGGATTTTTATCAATGATACTTCAAAATATACATGATTATATGGGATATTTTAAGAAGACCAACCAATACAATCATTTTAGATAGTTAATTTAAATAACTTCTTTAATCTACTTAAATTAGTTAAGTATATTTTATATTAAAGACTAGAGGTAGTGCTAAAGTTTGGGATGCCTTAAGTGTATCTTATAGTGTTTATGTCATATTATTGTAGAATATAATTGAAGAGTTAATTTTAATTTTAAATATAAGTTTCATTTTTTATATTCATTAATAATTTTAATTTTAAATATAAGTTTCATTTTTTATATTTATTAATTTTTTTTAAATTACACTTAATTAATATTTTTTCGACAATAATTAAGTAAGAGTGAGAGAAGGAGTTGAAGAAGATAATTAAGACATTTAAAAAAATTATATTAAATAATTTAATTAATTTCTTTAATCTAGTAAAATAGATCCTATAATATTTAAAATAAAATCTATCATCAATGGATAAATAATTGAAGATCATCTCTTGAGTTGCGTGTTTTTAATATATTATGTTAGATAATTAATGAAAAAGTATGAATATAGCTTTTGCCACAAAAAGTATTAAGTATAATTAATTTAAATTTAACAATTTTTTTCCAAAAATGTTATTGATATTATAATGTAAATGTCTATTTTCATCTCCACCGATATTCCTCTACTATTTCATTAAATTTGTAATTCAACTCCTAATTATATTTATAGATTTTTTTAACATTTATACAGATTTAAACTTAAAATTTTAAGTTTTAGTGGTTAAAGCCTCCCTCCCACTTAAACCCACTCCTGTTGGTACATTCATGGAATTTATTATCTATTATTGTTGTTTATATAACATTATCAATTGTAATTCTAAAGTTGAGTGAGTTTAAGTTATGATTTGTGTGGAGAATTGAATAATTAGGTTATTATGATTTTTATAAGAGAAATCTAGCTTTTCTTTTCTCTCTTACTTAACTTAATTTCGTTTGTCGTGCAATATTTTTTTTGTAAAATTCTGAAATCCGAATAAACCTCTAATTAGGAATTTAGCATTTTCTTAATTAATTCAATTGATTGAATATAATTAAAGCCAGATAGATTTTAGCATTCCGGTGCAGCAAGGCGGTTTTTCCCGCCGTAGAGGTCTGAGCTGGCTTGGCGGGTTTGTGACACGGAAATCAACCATTCTTAAATGCCAAGCGCGAAACGATCAACTTCATCTTTGGCGCATTTCGTAATCCACAGAAACTCATTGCTTATGTTCCCCATTTGCTTTTTATATTCTTAGAATTCAGGTAAGAACCATATATGTTGATGATTCGCATTTCCATTCCCATTTTCTAAATTATTCCAGCCATTATCTGAAGGAACGATTATCATTTGGTCTTTGGGGTCTTCATTTGTTATTATTTTTGTCAGCGCTTCATCCGTCATCCCTGTCTCTCCCTTTCGTGCCTCCCCGCTCTCTCTGTCCAACAATCAAATTCCATGCCAATGCAATATAATGTATCAGAATCAGATAAATAAAGCCCCTTACAGCGCTATGTTCTTCAGTTTCCTCAATCTCGTCTACTGTAATTCATTCGTATATCTGTATTTCGGTTTTCAGGAGTTGCATTGTTCATTATGACTCCGCTCAATATCTCTTGGTTCGTTGTTTAGGTTAGTCTTATCTCGTATCGTATGGCGTGGTTTTTTTGGTGAATCGTAAGAGTCTACGCTGGATTGCTTCGGCATGAATGGTCAAAACAGATTTAAATTAGAGAATAGAATCTAAAGATAGACGTAATCGGGGAAAGAAAAGAAGATGGGATCTGAATTAGAAATTGGAATCCGAATGAGGAATATGCTGACTTCTATAACCAGGGTGTGTTACAGATTTGTCTGTTGTCATCCATGTCTTGTGTGTTTTTTGGGACTCTTGATTATTCTGTGCAGACGGTTTCCTTTTGTGACTTCCTTTGTGGTATATATGTCCCCTGTTTTGGTCTGCACTGGGGCTCTCCTTGGCACCCTTCTGTTTTTGGGGCAATTCAAATCAGCTGAAGTTCAAAAAGAAAAGAAGTTTATTGATAACATTTCATACTTTCAAACAGGATTTTCAGAGGGTGCCACTATTTTTGCCCGGAGAAATGAACATAAAAGTATCCCAGAGGAGAGGAGCATTAAAGAAGAAAGTTTGGTGAAAGATAACGTTAACAGGGCTGATCAAAATGATGGTTTACTTTCTCTAAATGTGCCAGTGGTTGATAAAAATTCTCTGATTATTCAACATGAGAAACAAGTAAAGGAGGAAATGGAGAGGGAAGCTCATGAGGAGAAATTGAAGGCTAAAGGTTCTCCAAGAAATGCTGAAGCTATTCATGAGGATGTGGAGAAGCAGTCATCGGAGCTAGGGTCTTATGATATGGAGAGCTCCTCACCAGATGCTTCCATGTTAGACATAATTCCAGTGCTTGATGAGCTGCACCCACTACTAGACATGGAAGGCCCACAAACTACTCATTTGTCGCGTGGTGGTTCTGGCATTGAATATGAGAAGTCTCCGAGAAGCGATGATGACAGTGTTGAATCAGATGAAGGCACTGAAATCCCAGATTACGAGGACGATGAAGCGGAAGAAAGTGGCATAGACGATGAGAGTAAATCTGCAATAAGATGGACAGAGGATGACCAAAAGAATCTCATGGATTTGGGTTCTTTAGAGCTAGAAAGAAACCGACGTTTGGAGAATATCATTGCAAGAAGAACAGCTTGGAGGCAGATGACTGAGAAGAATCTAATAGACTTGGAAAGTACGGAAGTTCCCTCAAATGTTCCACCCATTGTAACAAGACGAAATCCATTTGACCTCCCTGATGATTCCTATGATGATACAGGGATACCCCCAATTCCTGGATCAGCTCCATCTATTTTGCATCCTAGAAAGAATCCTTTTGATCCCAATGAAGAGAAACCTGTCCCCAGAGGAGACAGTCCTAATAAAGAAGAGTTCCCTATGTTTAATCTGAAAGATACATTTTTTCCGCAGGCACGGCAGTTTCAGTTCGAGACCATCTGTCTTAAGGATGACAAAACAAGAGAGACAAGATATTTACTGGCAACCTGTCTTTGTCTCGGAGCAAATGGCTTCAGAGGGAACAGGCTATTCCTCATTCCTGGGGCAACAAAGTGAAGCAAGTGATTCAAAATTGAGTTCTGTTCCTGAAAGTGAGTCAGTGAGTTCAACTGATCAAGAAGAAAGCATGTCCAATGAACAAGATTTGCCTCAAGAAGCAGAATCAATATCCACCATAGATCATGTTTCTAGTCGTGTTGAATGTGGAAGCCAATCCTCCGGTGAGGTTCACTCTCCGGAGAAGATATCAGCAAAGGGGAGAAATGTTCACCGTGAAGAAGTTGAAATAGTGTTGGGTGGGGTGAAAAATAATTCTGAGACAGAACTTTGTTCTGAAACAGGAGAGGCTGCAATTCATGAGGAATTCAGTATAGGTGAAACACATTTGAGAAGAGTAGTTGATGAGGAGAGCAGCAGCAAATCAAGTCGGTCTTCCCTATCAGAATTGATTGAAAAATCAGCTAGTGAGCACCAAGAAGAAAAAAACCACCTTCAGGAATCTAGAATTATGACACCTGAATCTGTGGAGGACTCGGATTTGCAGCTAGAAAGTAGTGAAGTGGAAGAACATCAGCACAAGGAACCTGTTTATGACTCTAGCCCACCAGCTGCTAGAAAGCTTCAGTCTTTTTATTCTATATATTTTGATTCAGAAACAAATTTTTTAGAAAGAGATTCGCCTCCAGCTTCAGCAGAAACAGCTGCGAATGGGGCTGATGAAAAAACTGAACTGCATGATCAGACAGAAAATGATAATACTTGTGATAATGCGGAAGATCACTCAGCATCTTCCCAGACACATATGGAGCAGGGTGATGCAGAACTCCATCAAGATTTGGATGAGAAGGCTGGTTCTATAACTTCCAATTGTCAACATGTGCAATCTGAAGAAAAACTTATGTCTAACAGCTCAGATAAATCTGTTGCTGCATCATCTATTAATGATCACAATGAAAAAAAGGTAAGATAAACAAATTTTTACCACCTGGAACTTCTTTTGATTTAAATCTACATTGGTAATTAGTAAATTCATATAATAAATTGTTTGTACTTGCATGTGCACTCTAGATGTACACAACCTCATTTCAATCTTCTATGTTTTTAATGTAATGAACATCTACAGCTCTGCCGACAATGAATTGGTGAACTATAAGTTTAGCTACTAATCCATGACTGGGAATCTAATCATATACTCTTTTGATATTGTGCAAAATCATGTCATCTAGGTAAAATTCATTCAGGATTTAGGCACTTCCAACAATGGAGCTGGAGAATTTTATGATGCCATGAACAAATTTGATCAAAGCATCTCATCCTTGAGTGATGATTCATCCGCAACTCATTAATTTAAATCACCCGCCGGTGGATCACCAAAAGATGTAAAGATGGCAGAGGTTGAGCAGGGCATTCCATTTCTTGAAGTAAGATCAGCCGAAGATATTGACTTGTCTTTTAAACAACTTCAAGAAGGAGCGAATGTTGAGGAGGCCTTCCTTCCATCCATGATTAAAGATCAGCTTGCTAGAGAAAAGTCTGAAGATAAATCAGAAGCTAATTCAAACTTGAAAGTTATTGAAGCTAGATCATTGGATGATATTAATGTTGCTTTTGAGCTAACCTCAGAAGGTAATAAAGGGAAGCTTCCAAAATCCTCGGATTTGAAGGATGGAATAGTGAAAGGAGAAGCAAATGAAGTGGGAGAATTTGTTCATGTAGTATCAAGTAACCATGAAATTAATAGAATCCCTATGGAAAAATCAGAAAATGTACCCAGCAGCATCTCCAATAATGAGGAAACAACTCAAAGAAAGCCTTAAGTTCTAGTTCCATCTCTGGCTCAGGGTATTCTGTTTGACACAAGATTCACTCTGAGCAGCATTTTTCTGCAACTAAAACAATTTTGAATGTGGAGAGTTGGTTAGGTTTTTCTCTCTGTTTCTCATTTTGAGGGATCAAGAAAGCGTTTTGCTTTGCTTTCTTGAAGCATAGTCGTCCCCCCAAGTTTTTTTTTTTCTAGTGGGCGTCATCTTTGTTTATTCTTGTCTACAGCTGACATCTTATTTATTTCGACAACAATCCGTTGTTTATTCCAACCCAAAAAAAAATTGTAGATAATAATTTTTCTTGTAGAAATAATGTCTAGATAACAAGTTTTATTTTTTTGCTGTCACTGTTCTTCAAGTTATTGAGCTATTCTGATGAGGTTATATGAATGCCACAGCATGATTTTCTTTTTCTTTTTTTCCATGTTAATTTATCCTATGATCTAGCTCTGCGCTTGCTTTGATATTTGTTTATTCTCTTTGTTATCATGAAACAGATAATATATTTCATCAATTTGATTTGCTGATGGTAACGAGGTTTTCACCATTCCAGAGGTAACATCTGTGATATGTTTAGTATGGGAATTTTTAATATACCGTATAGAGTCAAATATCTGTACGTATTTTTTAAATACATAAAAAAAGATTCAAGCTATGACGAAATGATTGTGCAGTACCCGAATTAGTGATTACAATGATTAGCTATACAGCAAGAGACAGAACTTGCGTGCAGTTCGATACATACGTCTTGTGCTGCTTTCCAATGCATTACCCACTGTTAGGTATAGGTATTGTCCTCCCCCTACACATTTACCCTCCCCCTCAAAATTGGGGAGAATTTGGAGGGAGAGATAATATTTATATTTTATAATATTAATATATTTATAATTTTTTAATATCTTAATATTTTTCTTATATTATATTTTATTAAAATAATATATAGGTAAATTTATCTATTTAAAAATATTTTCCCTCCACTTTCTTCTTGAAGTAATATAGAATTCTCTCCCCTCCTCTCTTTTAATATTAATCTAAACAAGGTAATAATAAAATTTCTTATATTTCTTTCCTTCATTTTCCCTTTATTAAAATCCCTCCCATTCCCTTCCCTCTATTGAGCCAAACACACCGTTAGTGACATTTGTATCATTTAATCCCTGATATCGTAACGCTCAAATTATTTATTAAATTATGTTATGAACACTCAAAATATTTATTAAATTAATTTTTATATAATATAAAGGTTAACTTAAACTATATTTTTTATGTAGAGTTAGTACGTGACTTAACTCTAAATTAGACTAAATGTGAGAAATAAAAATAGTAGAAAAAAATTTAATTAATAATTTTAAAAAAAATATAATAATAAAATAAAATAAAAGTAATAGTATGAAAGAATATTACTAATAAGAAGAATGCTCATAAAGATTGATACATAGCTATCATCGTTCAATGATATATTGAAGTTATAACAATTATATATACTAAGTTCCTAGCATAGAAAACCTCAGACAATCGTCATGGTCATAATTATAAAATTCACAATTATAATTAAATCTAGCATACAATTATATAAAAAATGATTAATGAAGATCCACTTAGCATGTGATAAATTAAACAATAAATGATTTGCTCCTATAACCTAGATATTTAATAAAAAATCCTATAACTAAATATGTGAATCCAACATAAATAATTATAAGAGAAAACTGAAGATATTAAATAAAAAATACTAAATTATAAATTAAAATAATAAATCACAAGGGTTTGATAACAAATGTGTCTCAATCGAAATCTTAAGTCTAACATATACAAATCTCAAAATTTAAATCCAGGAAATCATAAATTTGTATAAAAGAAAAGATCAAAACATAAAATTGTTTAACTCCTAACTCTAAAGTATAAGAGTTCAAATCACTACATCTCTTTTCAATAACTTAGAAGAAAAATGACGGAATTATGAAATAGATAAAGAAAATGATTGTGATAGTGGTGATTAGGGTGTTGAATGGAGGAGATTTAGGGTCTCTTATATAGTTTTTGGGAGTGAATTATGTTAATATGAGTTTCTTTATTGATTGACTCTCTAAAAGATAATGATAATATTCATTTATCTTCAATATCCTTATGAAAAAAAATACTTTTAAACAGTTTTAGAAAATGACTTTTGGAGAAGATTTTATGAAAAAAAAAGTGATTCTGAATAAACAAGTGTTTGGATAGTTATTACAATAAAAACTTTTATAATTGAAAAATTATCAGAAATTGTATAATTTTATTAAAAATAGGAGAGATGAGAGAGTGTGGGGAAAAGAGATGAGAGAGGAGAGAGGTGGAGAAGAGAGAGGAGAGAGGGTGGAGAAGAGATAAAAGTGAAGAGAGAGAAAAAAAGAATAAATGTGTAAGAAATCGTAAAGATAAAATAATATTTAGATAGTTTATAAATATTTTTACTGTTTTAAAAATTTGTCTTAGTAATTTATCTAAAATTTTAATTTTAAATTATATTTTAGTCTAATTTTTTAAATAAATATAATTATTTATTTTTAAAAAAAATTAAATTAAAGTTTAAACTAATTTTTTTAAATTACGGTTTGTGATAAATCTAAATAGAATTGAAAAAAACAATTTATAAAAAAATTTAAATAAATATTTATCTAATTATTATTAAAAAAATTATGATTAATATATTATTAAAAAAGGCATAATAAAAAAATATTAATTTTATTCACGCATCTTCTCTCTCTTCCTCTCTTTCATATGTCTGCTTCCAGCCAGCTATGACGTTCATGTGACATACCCCCAACCATGACAGGAAGCACAAAAAATGTCGAGAAGCGATGGACCACCAACCATAATGGGAAGAACAGGAGATGACGAGACGTGACGGACCATAAGACGTGACGGACCATAAGACGTGATGGACCTCTTCTTCCTGTTCAGTTTTGGTGACGGATCAGCGACATCTATTCCTCCAGTGCCAATGACCAAATCGGTGGAGAGAAGACATCTTCTTTCGAAAAAACAAAAAATAAAAATAAAATAGTAATTAAATAATTTATAAGTTATTTTATTATTCAAGAAACTATTCTTAAAAATTATTTAAAATTATAGTTTTTAAACTATAATTTAATCTATAAATCTTTTTAGATAAATAGGACTATTTATTTAAAAAAAAAATTAAATTAAGATTTGGGTTAGAATTTTTTAAAACCTTGTTTTTGTAACAAACCAAAACACGCATTCGGTAGACTGCCCTATGAACCTTATGCTGTGTTTTTGTCACCCAAATTTTCCAAATATTTTAGTTTTATATAATTTTTTTGTCATCGTTTTTTTTTACGTGCTTGGTTTATTTGTTCATAATTTTGTTTTGATATGCTGCAATTTGAAACTATGATGAGGGAGTATGGTGTGGAAAGTAGTATTTGGTAATGTACATGTTGCAATGTCAATATCAAAGGATTATGAGACAGGTGCTGAGGGAGAGGAGTAGTTGGGATGGTACGACTGGCAGATTATGCCAAGTCATATCTGATCCCCCTTTTTTTTCTCTTGGTCTGTATTTGTGTCATTGACAACAGTACTTCAAATTGTCGTGAAGTCATGGAGGTGAAGAGGATAGTGTTGCAATTGCATATTTAAAATACTCTGTGGCCTTGAAGATAAACGGGGAACGAGATCTGGATTTTCAGATCTGCAATGGACATTTTACAAACAAAATGATGATTTTCACAGTCTTAAAATATCCTTCTTGCTAAGTTAAAATATGTTAGTATATCCTTCTTGCTAAGTTAAAATATGATACTGTGTTTGATTGAATTGATTGCACAGTCTTAACTTTTAGATTAGTCTTCAAGCACTTCTGACAGCGTTTTACTTTTGGTTTCAAACGGCAAGATTATGGCTCCTAACTTTTAAGTCAATTAAATAAATTAATGAAAATAAAACAAATTCTAAACCGTACTTGTATGTTAAATGGGCGTGGCCTAAATTTAAAAGGATGTTTCTCCATTTTCCTCTTATGGAGATGTTGGGATATCTATTTGCATGCATATATTCTTACTATTATCTTGAAATATTGGATTTTAATAGTTTAGAATTTTTCTCTTATTTTGTTGGCAAAAAAGAATTTTTATCTTAATTTGATATTTTCTTTGATATTTATTATTTGATCTCTGCTTGATTGTATACTCTATATGGATTGTGGAGATGTAATCATGTTAGGGAAAATTTGTTTTAGTCCTCGGCATGTGTAGTTACCTAGACACTGAAATCCAGGATATGCTCAAATTTCTGATAGAGACCTGTTCTTGCTTATTATTTAGACAAACAACGGGTGAACGGAATGTAGCAGTTATATTTTTTCTGGCATTTTTTTCCAGATCTTTGGCATTTTAATTTTTCACTGCTTAACCGGCGTCGGTACATGCTCTATAAATTCTTTAGAGAAATAATATTGGACAATGTTCTTATATTGCTCAAGTCTCCTATCTCATGCTCTTTACATTCATATGAGATGGTTTGACTAAAATTCATTAATGTTTGTGCTCTTTAGCTGTTCACCACAGTCCCGGTGGATGAGGCTGCTCCTGGTTTGAAGGGTCTCCTTAGCTTCAGAGTTCCTGATCAAAGCTCTAGAAAGGTGAGATGATCAAACATTTCTCTCTCTCTCTCTCTCTCTTCTTCATCAGTTTCTTCTTCCTCACAACTTTCGTACCAACTGTTCATTGATATGGAAAACTGGGGGTGGTGGCGGTGGTTTAATTTGTGTTGGTGAAAAGGGAAAGGAAGGGATGGTCAGTACTTTGGGACTGTGCATTTGACGGGTAGTGAGACTTTTTTTCAACAACTTCTACTACTCTGCAACTACTGTCTCATCAGAAGGCACGTCCTTCACCAATTACTGCTTTGCAACTACTATTTTTTTTGACCGACTATGACTTATCGCTTGTGAGGAGGGTGTTGGTTCAAAATAGGAGGACTTGAATTCGCCTTGTATTTTGTGAAGTCAGATTGGATATTTTATCTATTTTTTTATTTCCTGCGCTGATTGATGCCAATAGATATTTTTAATGGTGTGGTTTGGTTTGTATCTAAACATGTTAATATTTATTTTTATTTTTTTTTTTGGTACAAGAGAGGGCGAATATGTCCTAAATCAATAAAAAAAACTAATTACAGTAGGGATCAAATCCGAAATACTCCTTGCGCACAATGTCCCTCAAATGGACGGGACATGAATATAATACTTCTGTAGACCTTAAGCTATCATTTGCCAATGCATCAGCCAGCTGATTTTGATCTCTGGATATCTGTTGAATTTTTAGATCCCAAGATAGATTCAACATTTCTTGTATCTGTATGACTAATAAGCTGCATCTATAGTCCGTCGAATTGTTTAACATATCTACAATGTTCTTTGCATCTGATTCTAATATTATCTTCTTGAATCCAAGCTCCCAGGCCAATTTCAAACCCTTAAAAACCCCCATTGTTCAGCTTCAATAGTAATGCATGATCCCAGAATAGTCGTGAATCCTACAACCCAGCTTCCATAATAATATCGAATAATACCACCACAACCTGCTGTATTATAAGTTGACGTAAGCGTTCCGTCTACGTTTAATTTCACCCATCCTGATTGGGGGGTTGCCAAATAGGGGAAACTGATGCACCAAATCTATTAGACACAAAATCATTCTGTAGCTGCACAAATCTTTTTCATGTTTGTGTAATGATCGAGTGTGGATCTACTAGTTTAGTAAAATCATTATCAAATAAAGTTTTATTTCTCTACTTTCATAAATTTCAAATTACCACCTCCCAAATTAGACTCCAATTATTCTCTCCATTAGCTCCCAACTGCCTTTTGAGATTCATAGTAAACCAATCCCGTAAGGATGCCCTAAAGAAGGAAGACCAATTTCAAGGGTGAATTAATTTGTACCAAAGGTCTCCAGCATAACAGCAATCACGGAGTATATGTAAGACATCTTTTGTGCCATCCTTACAATATTGGCATGTTGCATCAATTGAGGACCATCTACTTTTCCAAGCATGGGTAGCTAAACGATTGTTGAAGGCTATCCACATAAAAACACGAATACGTTCAGCCCCTCTCCATTTCTCTTTATAGACAAGACTATAGTCCTGCATAGAGTTCTTTTCAAGCAAATAGTAAGCACTCTTAATAGTAAAAATACCCTCATTCGTAACATTCTAAACCATCAAATTATTACTTACCTCTAACATCGGTGGTATCATACTAATCAACCTTTTAATGTTGATTTCTTTGAACTCACTACAAGCACGACAGTAATGAATGGGTTAATTTCTTTGGTCAAAATTTTAATGTTGGTGGTTTTTTCAAAGAGTAATTATGGACATGCTTTGTATGGTAGGTCAATATTGATTGGCCCAATTTACTTGATGGTTTGATTAGTTTTGGAGGTCTGAACTTGCGCCACGCAGGACCAAGTCTATCTTTTATGGGTTGCTAATTAATTTAAATGTGCTATTGAAGCCTCTTAAGACACAATAAGATGAATAGGATTCAATTAAGTAAACACTAATTGAGACACAAATTGAGTAGTGATTAAGAGTTATTTGCGGTTTATTTATGTCATTTAAATCTTTTTTGGATATGAAATTTATCTCTACATTTCAATTAAAAATGGAAAAGGGAAAGGTTATTACCACTGCATATTCAAAAGGGAAGAATGTAGGGATGAAAAGTGATGCATACAAAGAGACACCTATTAAATATTGAGTTTAAAAAATAAAGTGTACTGTTTGCTAATGATATGATTTGATGAATTATTATCAACATATTGCCACGGAGGTTGTCACTAAAAAAATGTTATTGTTTTGTGTAAACTAAGTGTTTTTTTAATTGGATGGTTATTAAAGCTTGCTCTGTAGTTTAGAATAATCATTCAATATTATTTATAGGAGTTGGTTTTTATCATTAATATTATTAAATGCAATATTTTGTATATGATTAATACTACATACGGGACATTGTAATTTGGTTGGGAAATGAAAAGGGGATAGATTATTATAGGAGTTGATTTTTATCATTTCATTTGTTGTCCTCAATAATCATTTAATTTCATTTACTTATGGGAGATAATTTTTAACATATTACTCCTATCATTCCAAAAGCAAAAGGAATAGAGTAAAAATAATCATAGAATGTATTTGTTTGTCATAAATACATATTGATAATTTATCTAATACAAAATACTTCAATATGATTATTCTTGCACAACCATTAAGAGTGTTGATTAGATTAATATCATTGAAAAAAAATATTGTAATATAACAAAAATATTTATCATCACTATAATAGTACATTTAGAAGATGATTTACTGCTATTTTGAATGACTGATTTGAGATATATCACAAGTTCAAGAACTAAGTCATCAATAAATATTTCATGTGTGACTAAATACCTACAAATAATTAATACATTATTTAAATTTACTGAGCTAAACCATTATGTTTATAATTCTCTTAGCGATAGGGTCAATCACTTAAAGATACTGCAAATATTTCAAATTTATCATGTAACATTATCTGGTGAAGTAGCTGAAGCTATTATTGATGAGATAATGCTTAATGATGCAATTAATCAAATTGTAGTGTAGTTTTCTTGGTCGTGTGGCCTATGAGCCCATGCATTCTCCTACCATATAGTGACTTGTTTAGACTTAATGCTCCCTGCGCATCGCACAAGATGTCTAACTAATAAGGATCACTCCTTTATATTTTGTTGTATCTTGAAAGCTCAGATGGATTGTTGTACCAAGGATATGGCAAATGAGTTAAAGCAATTATAAATGTTTAAAATTCATCATGTAGATGGATTGTTGTACCAAGGATATGGCAAATGAGTTAAAGCAATTATAAATGTTTAAAATTCATCATGTAACATGACAGGGAGAAGTAGTCCTTAAACCATTTTTAATAGAACATAATATAATGATGTTATTAATTTTATTGTTGTTAACTTTGCTTGGTTGTGTGATTTGGAAAAGAAAGTACATTCATCTTTCATTAGTGACAAGGTTTAAGTTTATGTTCCACATGCATCGTGCGGGGGGAGTCTTTTAATAATATTGTATATAACTATTTGTGTTTGTAAATGAGTAAGTTATTGATTTTGTGAAGGCAGAGTAGATATTTTTGGTTTTATTTTATTTCCTGCTTTGATTGATATAAATAGATATTTTCAACTAAACAATATGACTTTGTTGCTGATACGTAATTTTGATTAGTACTTGGATAATTCGTCATAATTTGTTGCATTATGATCCAGTTTTGAAGATGTGTTTGTATTTAGTTGGTGCTGCATTGATGTTGGTTACTATTTCTGCAACATATGTGGCAATAACTTTATTGTTTGAGCATTCAATTCTTAGTACTTTATATTGTATCGTGTAGAACGCTTGAGGATGTCGTTTTAGTTGAACATAAATTAGCGATGTATATAGGTTTTGATTGAGAAGAGTTTAGCAAGCGATAGAAACCCAAGTTTCAAGGAAACTTTCACCCGCCAAATGTCCCATGCGGGTTAGTATCTAAGTTAATAAAAATATGCGTCTAACACCTCAAACTAATTTTAAAAGTTAAATTAATATTTTAAAATATTTAAGAGTACAATCAGCATCCCAAACTAATTTTAGAAGTACAATTGACATCCTAAAATTTTAAATTGTTGCAATTTTGTCACTTTGCTAATAAAAACATAAACTTTTATTTGATACATGCCACATAAATTTTTTATTTCGATATATTATTGTTTAAAAGGTCATATGTATAGTGTTATTTAATAAATTCTACTAAATAAATCATAAAATTTCTTAATATTCGCATATTAATTCTATACAATGTCAATTTTAAAGTTTATTTAGTACTATTTTTTAAACAATATGACACATGTGACATTTTAAATAATAATGTGTTGAAATAAGAAGCTTATGTAATATGGATCGGATATAAATTTATATTTCTATTAGTGAAAAGATAGAATTATACTAATTTAAATACTTTAGGGTGTGTGTCACACCTCTAAAATTAATTTAAGGTGTTAATTGTATTCTTAAATATTTTAAGATATTAATTACTCTTCTAAAATTAATTTAAGATACTAGATGCACCTTTACCCTTTAAATTATGATGCCTATATACTTGGACATGAACCATGGGGGATCTTCTTTAAAATATCCCTTAATTTTGGGATGCAATTTGTTCCTACATTGGAGACTGATAGAATGATTGTGATGTGGTGATTCATATACTAAGTGTGCTATTTGCAGTGGTTTAACCTTTTTTATTTCATCATCTCACTGTGTAGGTGGCTTTTTTTTTTGTTTTTTTTATCAGTATATGCCTATATTCATGAAGATGGATCATATAAGATAGTGTACATAATATCCCTCGGTTTTTAGGGTTGTAATTTGGCTTTACATTGGAGGGGGATTTTTCAAAATATTACTAAGCTAATATTGTAATCCATGTCAATGATTTTTTATCACTGTGCGCATATAGTGTCTTTGGTAGATATTGACAGCTATAGGGGGATTTTTCATCATGTCTACTATTAATATATTATAAACTTCTTCTACTATATATGCAAATCAATAGCCATATCAAATAAGTTGACTATTAGTTTGGTAGATATTGACAGCTATAGGGGGAAAAGCAACATGAGAGAAAAGGAAGGATGAGAAAGAAGAAAAGAAAGGAAGGAAAAATAAAAGTTCAGAAGTGATTAAGAGCAAAAACTTACTATCAAAGGAAAAAATCATTCATCACCTTTTAGTTCTTAGTAAGGGTCTAAAGCTTGACGAGGCCATTGATTCCGTCAAATATGATCGCCGGAGATTGAGAGAAAAGAAGAGAGATTTGAAACGTGAACAAAGAAGATATAAGTGAAGAGACATATTGCACAGTGAGGGATGGCATGAAGGGATAACTCTGGGTGACACATCTCTTGAATACTTTTATTTTTAAATTAAAGAGTTAATATGTATTTTCTTTATTTATTTTTGCAAGGCCTTGGAATTCGAAGCATTGATAGATATATTTCTAGTGTACATTTTTTCCCAACATTGATTTTCAATTATTAATACTAATTAATTTTTTAAGCATATAAAATTATAGATTAAAAAATTAATAATTTCCTTAAATCAAATTTTCAATTTAATTTTTTTCTCAAATTATTTTTTTATCAGTGTTATTTTATTGAAAAAAAATCATATATTATAGCGTTATTCAAAACGTGTTGGAGGATATCTAAGGAGCACACTCAACAAATCTTTGAAGATTTTTTCAATGTTAGATTGCTTGCGACTGAAATATAAGAACTTAGGATAATGGGTAGGTAGAAAATAGCTACCCATCATTCATTAATTTCTTATTATTATTTTTGTTAATTTAGTCCTTTATTTTAGAAAAATCTATTGCTGCGTTATCTTATTTAAATTATTGTCATCATGTAATTATCTATTGACAATATCTTAAGAGCAATAAAAGATATTATTTCCCCTACCTCTGTATTCTTTTTTTCCATTCTCTATTTTTCTTCCTCTCATTAGTTTTTTTCTTATTTTACTGTGACTGTAATTAGATTTCATCAGTACTAATCTTTTAAGTTACTGTTAATAGTTATGATTTACAACTATGTGTCATGGGCTTTAGTTATTGTAAATAATGTGTGATTTATTTAATTCATTATAGTTTAGAGGGATATTGTGTAGGTACATAAGCTATCCCCCAGTTCGCCACCTTGATCCTATGCCTGACAACCTCTCCAGTCCTCTTCAATTTCATTTGCCTCTCCACTTTTCATCTATCATTCATTCGTATAAATAATAATTAGAAATTAATTATTATATTATAATTATAAATTATAAATGGAATAAAAAGAGTTGATGTTTTTTAAAAAAATATTTTGGTTTTAATAAATCAGAATATAAGGATATTATTATCATTTTGACATGTTAATGTCTTTTTTTCCTTATTTTAGTTTGTGTAATGATATATTTTGCTCAATATTTTTATTCTAAATTAAAATATAAAAATAATTTCATTTTAATTTTATTTTAATCTTTAATTTAATTGTGTTAATTTTCTATTTGAGTTTATTTGTCACTCCATCATTCCAAAAAATTGGTTAAAAATTTAATAAAGGTATTATTGTCATTGTAAATAATATCTTTGTGGATAGGTTGATATCCGAATATTTAACATTTCCTCCTGGATCTTTAGAGGGATGGGTAAGCATGTTTATTTGATCACATAAATTTGTGTAATAAACTAACCTTAATAGTTATTTATAGGATTTTATCTCCACTATTAGTTTTAAGGGGGATGATTTGCATTGAAGATTATATATTTATTTGATCACATAAATTTGTGTGATAAACTGATCTTAATAATGATTTATGGGATCTAATCTCCACTATTAGTGGTCTATGTATGACATGTTACACATATTGCCTATATAATGTATGACTTGGACAGTGAAAAAAAGAAAAAAAGATAAGCATGTTTTTGGGCCAATATATTGTATGACTTGGACCAAGAAGGCAATCTTGAACGCCCCAGGGATGAGATCCAGCAATACTATAACTTCATATATCTCTTAGCATGGAGGATATTCTCTTTGGATGTCCATCATATGTTTCCTGCTATCGAGTGACTTAGTTTCCATTTACCAAACCAATAACACGTTGTATATCAAAATTAAGATAATGTTGGTAATTTGTTAGATAAGCCTCGAGTTTATGAGTCTATATTCGTCAATTGGATGCAACAGAACAATAGTGAGGCGAAGGGGTTGTCGTATTCTGAATTTCCCCAGCTTTATGTTTACCACCAAGATGAACGAATTTAGAAGCCAAGGAAGAATGGCTTTACAATTGGTCACCTAACACATATATCTCCTCATGCTGGGGAACTCTACTTCTTGCGTTTTCTTACTAATAAAGGTGAGGGGCCCATATTCTTTTGAGGAGATTAAAATAGTTGATGGTGTTATTCACTCATCATTTAGAGAGGCTTGCTTTGCTATTGGATTGCTTAATGAGGATAATGAGTACATTTCTACTATATAAGAAGCTTTACCGTGGTCCACTGGAACCATGCTAAGGAAAATGTTTGTGAGCATGTTATTTTGTTGCTGGTTAAGTCGTCTCGAATACGTGTGGCAAGAAACTTCAAAAGTTTTGTCTGAAAACCTTTTATACATTCCACATAATGATCCTTTGTACCAAAATAAATTAATATTAATACTACAGCTCTTATAATTTCAAAATACCTCAAACTCTCATCTGCCAATTAATTCCTCTTCCAATGCAGCTGTGTAAATTACAGATCATGACAAGCGAGAAACTTCCCTCCTTGAAATTGAAAAGTTGTTGCAGCATAATGGGAAGAGCCTCTCTAATTTTTCATCACTTCCTTCTCCCCCGGTTGATGCTACGTTAGATGCAAACAACCATTTGATGTTACAAGAACTAGGCTATGATAGTTTTGCTTTACTGGAAGAGTCCATACAGTTAATGTCTTCTTTAAATATGGAGCAGAAGCATATATTTAACGTTGTTATGTCTTCCCTGGATTCTGCTGTTGGTACTTTCTTTTTTGTGCATAGTTTTGGTGGGACAGGTAAAACATTCCTTTAGAGGGCTTTGTTATCAACCATCAGTTTACGAGGGGACATTGTTTTGGCTGTGGCTTCAAGTGGGATTGCGGCAACATTACTTCCTTCTAGGATGCAACGTTAACCAAATTCTCATCTTGCTGATCTAATAAGGACGACAAGATTGATCATATGGTATAAAGCTCCTATGTTTTAAAGGTTTTGTGTTTAGACATTTGATTGTTCTTTGAGAGACATAATACATTCAAATGAACTGTTTGGAGGAAAATGTGTTTTAATGGGGGTGATTTTCATTAGCTTCTACCTATTATACCAAGGGGTAGCCATGCAACTATTGTCGATTCTTACATTACTTCATCAATTTGTGGGATTCATGCAAATTATTGCGCCTTACCCATAACATATGACTATTGTCTTCATCCATGGAAGACCATGACAAGCTTCTAAGCTTCTCAAGGTGCCTGTTAGACGTTGGAGATGGAAGTTATCCTTACTCCACAATGGTGTGACAACGATAGAGATTCCTCTATAATTGTTGATACAAGGATTTCATGACCCACTATCAGTAATAGTCACAGCAACTTACCCCCATCTCTTGAAAAATATAAGCAGCATTTATTACTACAATAAAAGAGCCATATACCTGCACCTACTATTGAAAGTGTTAACTAAGTTATGGATTTCATGTGTTCTATGCTACTAGGGGAATCTGTTCACTACTTTAGTTGTGACAACATTTGTAGGTGTACACATGACATTGACCGGTTTAAAGATTTGTACAATGCTAAGTTCTTAAATGACATAAATTGTTTAGGCTTGCCCCTCCATAAGCTTAGCTTGAAAGTTGATGTCCCAATAATGTTGCTAAGGAATATTAACCAGACTGCAAGTATATGCAATGGAACCCGGCTCCAAGTTACCCTTCTTGGAAGGAATGTTATTGAGGCGGTTACTTTGAATGGATTGCACCCAAATCAGAAAGTTTTGATACATTAAATGGACTTGAATCCCTCTTAAGGTGCCATTTCGTTTCTTATGAAACAGAGTCAATTTCCTCTAATCATTTCATTCACCATGACAATCAATAAAAGTCAAAGGCAATCCTTAAACTATGTCGGATTATATCTGTTGAATCTAGTCTTCACCCACAGGCAACTGTATGTAGCATTGTCAAGGGTCACGCGAATAAATGATTTGAAAATTCTTCTACATGATTCATAGAGTTTACAAGAGAGCGTATAATTAATGTGGTCTACCGTGAGATCTTCAAGAATTTACATGATTGTTAGTTAGGTGTTTATTGCTAACTTACATGTTTGTCATTTTTATCATACCCCTTTCTATTATATTTTATGACCATAATTTTTGTTCGCAACACATGAATGCATTGCCACTTACTTTGCTAAAGATTTCAGTATCTAGTGTCACTTCAACATTCTTGCAAATTTAATATATACATATATGCAGACACACGTAGTCATCTATACTCATTGAACAAATTGTTGACTCTAGCACCGTCGGGCACCTGTAACAGAAGAGCAAATAACCCGAGTCGCGTCCAAGGACACTGTCCTTAAGAGTTATTCCGCGACAACCGGCAAGATGAAGCGGTACTCCCCAGGATTAAACGGATTCTTCTTGCGGTAACAAGGAAACAGAAGCTAGCGGAAGGAATTAAAACTCAGAGAGAAAAGGTAAACATTGCTGTGTTTGAATGAAGGAATTTCCGTGAAGTGATAATAAGAGAAGGTAAGCACTGCGGTATTTATAGGCACATGCATACACTGAACGAAGAGATACACCTGTAAAACATGCCTCTTCAACCGAAACGTTGCATCTCCTCGTTGCATGCATACACTGAACGAAGAGATACACCTGTAAAACATGCCTCTTCAACCGAAACGTTGCATCTCCTCGTTGCATGCATACAGACGCCTCTTAAATTCCAACGCATATTGTGGAAAAATGTAACGTTTTATCTTTCAAATGTTGACCCTTGGAATTTAAGAGGTTTCCATATAAGCATATATACCAAAATATTTTTCAACAAAAGTGCCAAATACCACGCTTTATCTCGCGCGCAGGGGGGGGGCAAATCGCCGGATTTCAACTGAATTTCCAATTTAAGGCCCATTTTCGTGCGCGCGAGCCCACTTCTCTTCTAGGCCCATTTACTAGCCCAAGATTGTGTGTTATCATTTATACTCTTGAACCTTCACTCTCCCAAGCAATGTGGGACTTAGCTTCTTTTGAAACACCCATATTTACAACAATCCCCCACATGTTTCAAAAGAAACTCTACTCTCTGAGTTACACATGGATATAATCATTGTATCCAGTGGTCCTTTGGACTATGAACTAGACCTAGACCGATAATACTTGGTATACAGAGATGCCAGTGGTCCTATGGACTATGAACTAGCATCTCTTGGGTGTATACCAGAGGTACTAACAGCCAGATTATACCCCCACATTTCCACTGTTTATCGAGCGGTTTTGCGCTTTAGGCGGCCATGCGCGTGTCCTGGTTTTAACGAATGCTCTAGAGATTTCGCCATGATCTCATAGGAGCGGCCCACACTCCACATTCGTATAGGTGATTTCTTTATGTGTATCTGCACATAATACACCATCCCGTAGGATTTGAAATCATTAAGAGCTCTTGCTCATCCTCCTCTATGCATTCTAGCACTTTATCACACACCATAGGAAAGGACCAGTTATAATATTTTGGTGCTAGCAGTACTAACTAGCGACTTGTTCTTACCCATTGAACCTTCTTCATGGGATCACCAATCACAAAGGTTGGGTTGCCATCGCTGTCGTAATCACACTGGCTTTAGTCCTATTCCCCTCGATGTTTCAACAACTTGTTTTCTTCCCAGGGGTTTTGTCAACGGATCCGCTAAATTTACTTCTGACTTTACATAATCGATTGAGATCACCCCATCTTTGAGCAGCTGCTTTATAATATTGTGTCTCAATCGAATATGCCTATTTTTACCATTAAAGGTTTTATTTTTAGCCGTAGCTATCGCAGATTGGTTATCACAGTGTAAAGATATTCATGGCGTGGGTTTGTCACCCAATGGAATACTTGCTAAGAAGTTTCTCAACCACTCAGCCTCAGTTCCAGCCAATTCCATAGCAATAAATTCAGAATCCCTCGAGGATTTTGTTAGAATTGTCTGCTTGGATGATTTCCATGTGACAGCACCACCACCAAAAATAAACACATAACCACTAGTGGATTTTGACCCTTCTGAATCAGAGATCCAGTTCGCATCACTATATCCTTCCAATACAGCGGGAAATCCACTATAATGTATACCATAATTTATGGTACCTTTAAGGTATCTCAATAACCTTATTAGAGCATCCCAATGTTCACTGCTTGGACAGTGAGTATATTTACTCAATCTACACACAGCATATGCTATGTCCGGTCTGGTATAATTCATTAAATGCAACAGACTTCCAATGATCTGTGCATATTTAGATTGAGCCACTGGGTCTCCTAAGTTTTTCTTTAGGTGCACACTTGAATCATAAGGAGAACTCAATGGAGTCTCATCATATTGATCAAACTTCCTCAGAATTTTCTCCACATAATGTTCTTGAGAAAGTAAGATCCCTCTTTCATTCCTTATGATTTGAACACCTAAGATAACCTTTGCTTCACCCAAATCTTTCATATCAAAATTTGAAGCAAGAAAACCTTTTGTTTCAAGCACAATATTCATACTAGTACCAAAAATAAGCATATCATCAACATATAAACATATAATGACACAATCATTATTCACAACTTTTGTATAAACACATCTTTCTACTTCTATAGTAGAGAAACCACCACTTGTTAGAACTTGATCTAACTTTTCATGCCATTGTTTGGGTGCTTGTTTTAAACCATACAAAGATTTAATCAATTTACAAACTTTATTTTCTTGCCCAGGAACAATACATCCTTCAGGTTGTACCATATAAATTTCCTCTTCTAAATCACCATTCAAAAATGCAGTTTTAACATCCATTTGATGAATATAAAGCTTATGAATTGAAGCTAATGCTATAAGGATTCTTATAGAAGAAATCCTTGTCACTGGAGAAAATGTATCAAAATAATCAATATTTTCCTTTTGAGTATAGCCCTTGGCTACTAGTCTGGCTTTGTATTTATCTACAGACCCATCAGGAAAATATTTTTTTCTAAGAACCCATTTACATCCAATAGGTTTTGCTCCTGGAGGCAAGTCAACTAAAACCCATGTTTTATTTTTATTTAAAGATTCAATCTCTGATTTAATTGCTTCTTTCCAAGATTCTGCATCTGGGGAAGTAATGGCTTCATAAAAATCTTTAGGTTCTCCTTCAACTAAATAAGTGAAAAAATCATTTCCAAAAGAAGTTTCTTTCCTTTGCCTCTTGCTTCTTCGTAAACTCTCACTCAAAACTTCATTTGAAATTTGTTTAGAAGAGGAAGAAGAGGATTTTTCAATTATTGTTGAAGTATGCTCAACTTTCAAAGGAAACACATTTTCAAAAAATTCTGCATCTTTAGTTTCAATAATTGTATTTTTATCCAAAATATCACTTTTCAAAACTAGAAAGCGATAAGCAGCACTTTGTTGAGCATAGCCAATAAACATGCAATCAGAAGTTTTAGAACCAATTTTCCTCTTTTTATGATCAGGTAATAAAACTTTTGCAAGACACCCCCACACTTTTAAATATTTCAGATTTGGTTTATAACCTTTCCACAATTCATAAGGGGTTCTTTTTGTTTTCTTATGGGGTAATCTATTTTGTAGAAAACATGCAGTTAATATGGCTTCCCCCCACAAATTATCAGGTGCACCAGAACTTACTAGTAAGGCATTCATCATTTCCTTTAAAGTTCTATTTTTCCTTTCTGCTACACCATTAGATTCAGGAGAATAAGGAGGAGTTACTTCATGAACTATTCCTTCTTTTTCACAGAGATCGTCTAATAACAAATATTCTCCTCCTCTATCTGATCTAATTCTCTTTATCTTTCTACTTAACTGATTTTCTACCTGAGTTTTGTATAAAACAAACTTATTATAGGCCTCATCTTTATTTCTCAATAAATAGACCTTAGTATATCTAGAGAAATCATCAATAAAAGTTATGTAATATCTTTTACCACCTCTAGTTTCTGTTTGCTTTAGATCTCCCAAATCTGTGTGGATTAAAGATAATAATTCACTTTCTCTTTGGGTGGATAAGTGAGTTCTCTTAGATAATTTAGTTTGTACACAAATCTCACATTTATTTATCATGTCATTTTTAACCTCAGGTATTAACTCAAAATTCCGTAATCTATCCATGTAAGATTTATTAACATGACCTAATCTAGCATGCCAAACATCAAAAGACTCAACCAAGTAAGCAGAAGAGGATGTATTATTATTATTATCATCAATACTCAATACAAATAGTCCTTGATTACAATAACCCTTCCCAATCAGAACATTGTTCTTTGTCATAATGATCTTATCAGATTCAAATGACACTTTGACCCCAGCCTTTCCCAATATAGCCACAGAAATTAAATTTGCTCTGGCTTCAGGCACATACAGGACATCTTGCAGCACTAAGGTCTTTCCTGATGTGAGTTTCAGAACCACTTTTCCTTTTCCATAAACTTTTGCAGATCGAGAATCAGCAAGATAGACGTGGTCTTCTCCTTCTTCAAAGGAGGAATACAATTCTTTGTTTGCACATATGTGCTTGGTAGCCCCAGAGTCTACCACCCATTTGTTCACATCAGAAATAAGTAAAACTTGAGAAATCATTGCAATGATAACATCATTATCACCATCATCATCTCCTTTAACCAAATTAATATTTGATTTAGGAGGATTATCATTTCTCATCTTAGTAGCTCTCTTCCTGCATTCATATGCATGATGACCTGGTTTATTACAGACAAAACAGTTGCCTTTCTTTTTGAACTTGGGGTTAGTATTCTTGGGTTTGTAATCTGATTGTTTATTTTGGTGTTTCTTGTTATTATGTTTAGAATCATACCTTTTGTTGCCTGGTTTTGTTTCCACCAAATTTGCCTTACCAGTCATTTCTTTCTCCTTTGCTTCTTGAATCGTTTTCCGGTTGGTGTCTTCAATAATGATATGAGTGATCAGATCTGTTAGCGATAGTTGCTTCTGCTTGTGTTTCAATTGTTGCTTGTAGTTGTTCCATGATTCTGGTAACTTTTCAATAAGAATTCCAGCAACAAATTCATCAGGAAGATTGATGTGTTCAGCCTTGAGATCTTCAACCAGTTTGTGATATTCATTAATCTGTGTCTTGATGTCGTTGTTATCTACCATTTCCCACCTGTAATAATTTCCAACAACAAACTTCTGCTTCCCAGCATCCTCCGCAGTGTATTTCAGGATCAAAGAGTTCCATATTTTATTTGCTTCCTTGTAGACGCTATACACATCGAACAAATCATTTGACAGAGTACTTATCAATGTGTGTCTACATACCTTGTTGGCATATGTCCAAATATCTTTTCGGGCTTGCTCAGCATCTTGAGATGGTTCAGGCTCAGTAAGTGCAGTTGCTACTCCATGCATGTCAAGGACAGTGTACACTCGTTCTTGCCAGCGTCTGAAATTTTTGCCGTCGAACACCTCTATCTTTGAGATGTCAGGGAACGGACGAGGAACAGGGATAGAGATGTGAGAGACGGCACTATTGTTTTGACCGTTTGGGTTGCCGTTGTTCCCAGCACCATTTAGATCAGCGGAAGCGAAAGAGTCCATCGTCGGAGTAACTCTTAAGATTGTTGACTCTAGCACCGTCGGGCACCTGTAACAGAAGAGCAAATAACCCGAGTCGCGTCCAAGGACACTGTCCTTAAGAGTTATTCCGCGACAACCGGCAAGATGAAGCGGTACTCCCCAGGATTAAACGGATTCTTCTTGCGGTAACAAGGAAACAGAAGCTAGCGGAAGGAATTAAAACTCAGAGAGAAAAGGTAAACATTGCTGTGTTTGAATGAAGGAATTTCCGTGAAGTGATAATAAGAGAAGGTAAGCACTGCGGTATTTATAGGCACATGCATACACTGAACGAAGAGATACACCTGTAAAACATGCCTCTTCAACCGAAACGTTGCATCTCCTCGTTGCATGCATACACTGAACGAAGAGATACACCTGTAAAACATGCCTCTTCAACCGAAACGTTGCATCTCCTCGTTGCATGCATACAGACGCCTCTTAAATTCCAACGCATATTGTGGAAAAATGTAACGTTTTATCTTTCAAATGTTGACCCTTGGAATTTAAGAGGTTTCCATATAAGCATATATACCAAAATATTTTTCAACAAAAGTGCCAAATACCACGCTTTATCTCGCGCGCAGGGGGGGCAAATCGCCGGATTTCAACTGAATTTCCAATTTAAGGCCCATTTTCGTGCGCGCGAGCCCACTTCTCTTCTAGGCCCATTTACTAGCCCAAGATTGTGTGTTATCATTTATACTCTTGAACCTTCACTCTCCCAAGCAATGTGGGACTTAGCTTCTTTTGAAACACCCATATTTACAACACAAATGTCCTCCATTGACAATAAGACATCTTATAGAATTATTCGCTTCTTATCGTTGATGTATCTGCGGGGGTAGGAAGTCTAGTTGCAATAACAAGCTATCGCTTTTGCTTCCTATTTTTTGACCTAGAACTTGTCCCTCCCTACAAGATTGATGAGTCACGAGCCCAGCATAAAAAACAATAATAAACAAAATATCCGTCTAGAAAGCAGTCAACAAACATGATTTTCAACAGCCTTCGTGGTACGCAGAGGAGAGAGAAGAAGATATAATGCAGAGAGAATGATGTACTTTATTCAACAGGTCATATCTGTGTACAAGGGAAACTATATATAACCTATGGGTAATACTTAATTAAGATGACCCATGTTAACAGAAGCCGTTAGAGACCCAACTATGCCAGCTAAGTTACTGTTACTAACTAACATGTATCAATTACTTCCCCTTCAAAAAATATCCTTGTTTGTAACAAAAAAAAAAATATCCTTGTCCACAAGGATCTCATGGAACACAGGAGCAATAATAGAAAAATTGAGAAATTGTCACTTAATGAACAAGAGATCTTTCCAAGTGGCGTCTTCTGGTTTTGTGTGTTGCCATTAAACTAACACTTGAGTGACAGGAAGATGACCCAGTCGGACCAGTTTATGCCCCAATAAAGCAATAGGCTCCATCGCAAAGAAACCGTTATCGTCAACCAGAGGAAGGTCCGTGACAACATAAGACCTCTGTTTTGGCAATCATTTCAAAAGGGACAAGTGAAAAATCGGGTGGATGTACGATTCAGTAGGCAACTCTAACTTATATGCAACTTTACCCACGCGCTTCAGTATTTTAAATGGTTCAAAATAGCTAGCAGCTAATTTGTGAAGAGAAGAATTGCTAATCAAATTCTTCTGAAAAGGGTGCAATTTGAGAAACACCATATCGCCAACAGAGAACTCATATTATGACCGTGTTTATTTGCTTGATAAACCATACGTTATTGTGCCTTCAACAAATGATCTTTTAAAAGCTGAGTGGTAAGTTCACGAGATAAACACACACGGTCAACCACTTCATTTAAAGAATCATTAGTTAGATACGGCAAATGAGAAGGAGGATACTCCATAAATGGCCTGAAAGTGAGTCATGCAGATAGCAGAATGATAGGTGGTGTTATACCAGAGTTCAGTAAGAGACAACCATTTAGCCCACTGTTTGGGAAAATGCCCAATCATACATCAAAGATAAGCTGCTAAACATTGATTCAAGATCTTGGTTTGCCCATCAGACTGAGGGTAGTAAGCAAAGGAATACTAGATTTTCATCCTGTACAATCGAAAATATTTCTTCCAAAATTTCTCACAAAAAATGGGGTCACAGTCAGAGACTATGGATTTGGGAAATCAGGGTAACTTAACAACATAATCAAAAAACACTTGCGCGACATCAACTGCAATAAAAGGGTGTTTGAGGTTGATAAAATGGGCAGCTTTACTTAGTTTATCGACTACCACCATAATAGTTGTTTCCCATATGATTATGGTAAGCCACTAATGAAGTCCATTACCAACTCATACCATATATACTCAGGGATGGGCAATGGTTGAAGAAGGTTAGGGGAAGCTACTATCTCATACTTGAATTGATTACATGTCGTGCAATTACGCACAAATTCTCTGACATCCTTTTTGAGACCCTTCCAATAAAAAAAGAGAGGCAATTCTTCTATAAGTTGGGGTCACCCCAGAATGCCTACTCACCGAGTCAGCATGGAAATAAGTCAGTAAGTCAAAGTGTAGCTGGAAATCATCACCAATAACCACACGGCCTTTTCTTTTCAAAATTCTTGAAGTCCACGAATAATGGGGATGACTAGAAGTGTCCTGCTATTAACTTCTGGACGTGATCATCATCCTCCCATTAGCACTGCACACGTTCATATAAGTCAGTCATCAGAGCAGAGAGAATGACAATTAAACCCTCGTGTTGACGTGATAAATCATCTGCAGCCAAATTATCCTTCCCTTTTGTATAATGAATCTCATGGGTTAAGCCCCAGAGTTTATTGAGCCACTTCAACTGCTTAGAGGATACAGACTTCTGTTCCAACAAATGCTTCAGAGGGAGATGGTCAGTGCGTATAAGGAAAGAACGACCAACCAAATATCAGTGCCATTGTTTAACTGCAAATGTAATGCTTTCATAGGCCTACAAGGACAGTTTCCTGGGACTAAGAGGATTGCTCACAAATGCCACGGGATGGCCCTGTTGAATGAGCACTGAACCCATGCCCATATTGGAAGCATCGGCTTCAATAACAACTCTCTATTGAAAGTTGGTAAGAGCAAGCACTAACGGAGAAGTCATAGAAGCTTTAACTATGGAAAAGGCTGAATCAACTTTTGTAGATCAAATGACTTTTTCACCCTGTTTCAACAATTGAGTAAGGGGTAGACAAATGTTGCCATAGTTGCGAATGAAACAATGGTAGTAACCTGTTAGGCCCAAGAATCCCCTTAAGTTTTTCAAGGAAGTGGGGTACTGGCTAAGAAAGGATCGCAGCGATCTTTTGTGGGTCTGCTTTAATCCCCTGAGTAGAGATGAGATGATCTAGGTAGTCAACTTGGACTGCTGCAAAAATACATTTGCTTTCTTTGGCAAACAACCTGTGTTTATGCAACACTAATAAAGCTTGTGTCAGATGCAACATGTGAGAATCCCATTACTTACTGTAAATTAAAATATCATAAAAAAAATTTCATCAAGCTTGGAATGTTGTAGGGGCGTTACTAAGTCCAAAGGGCATAACCAGGAACTCATACAATCCTTTGTTAGTACGGAACGCCATTTTGTGGACATCTCTGGATGCATCTGAATTTGATAACCGAACCTTAAATTGAGCTTAGAGAAGTAAGTAGCCCTGTAATTCATTCAACAGTTCTTCAATCAATGGAATCAAAAATTTATCTTTGATAGTCTCCTCATTCAGGCGCCTATAATCGATATAAAACCTCCATGTTCCGTCTTTTTTATGAACTAAAATGATAGGCACAACGAATGGCGTATGACTATGTCGAATGATACCCATATGAAGCATTTGATGAAGTTGCTCCTCAATCTCATCCTTCTGAATAGCTCTGTAGCGATATGATCTACAACTAATGGGTACATCATGCTTGAGGTGAATCTGATGATCACAAGAACGAGCCAGAGGGAGAGAGTTAGACTCTGCAAAAGCGTCCTTAAAAGAATGAAAAATGTCGTCAAGTGGCAGTTGCTGTCTATCATAAAATGACGTTGCCTGACACGCAGCAATATGGGTCCCACAAACCCTTAAAGCCCCATATATGAGAAAACCATGATGGGCTGTGAGAATGTCTCTGTGCTCACCTCATCATCAAATATACTCATAGAACTTGAGCCTAACCATCGGAGCTTGTAATAGTGGCCTTGAAAATTAAATGATATAAATCGTTCACCTATGTATAGGATAATACGACCTAATTTCTTTAATCATTGGGCCCCCAAAATAACATCAAAGCTACCTAAGTTCATTACCAAAAAGTCATCTGAAAAAGTGCCCTCGGACCTTGACCATAAGAGGTCGTTACAGAACTTGTCGACTGTTATCGTCCTGTTGTCGGCAACACTAACACAGAGGCCTCTATTGGTCTTAGCCAATAGCCTCAGTCATTCGGCTAAAGGACCATGAATCACGTTATGAGTGCTGCCTGTATCAATAAGAATAACCACTCTTTTTTTTTTTGATAAATCCTTCAATTCGCATGTCGAACATTCATCGCGACTTCCACTACATTGATGGAACTATGGAAGCAACAGGTTGGTCATTATCGACTGAAGGAGTAAGAGTATCGATTGCGTCCACGAAATCATCGTCCTTACCATCCTGGATCACCAACATCATATCCTGGGATTCCTTGCACCGATGTGAAGAGGTGTATGTATCATTACACCAATAACAAAGTCCCTTCCTTCGTCTATCTTCTATCTCTTTGTTGGAGAGAATCATAGCCTTCTTAGTAGAGCTTGTCAAAAAAGACGTGCCCTGGGAACTCTTCGTACTGAGAGCAAGAGAAGTAGTAGACAATGGGGAAGACTTCAAAAAATTGCTTATGTAAGAACCACTACTTGGAGAAGTTCAAGAGACCAAAGGATGAATAGTGTTAAAAGAATGATGATCATAAAGAGCACGTACTGTACATTCTTGAATTCATGCCATCTGCATCATGTTGGCAAGGCTCATCGTCTTAAAAGCATCGACAATTGATTGAATATCCGTAAGCAGACCGCTAAGGAAGCAGTCCATCACTAGTTATTCAGATAGATGATAAGATATCATTAAGGGCTTCGATATACTCATCCACGGTGGAAGATAGTTGCTGTAGTTGTTTGATCTGAACCATAGCATTAATATGCTTGACCTTTATGAATCATGCCTCTAATTGAGCAAAATACTCGTTCCATGTAACATCATCTTCACTCCTCTTCCTCATAAAATTCAAATGCCACTTAAGAGCCTTGCCTTCTAGGTTAATACTGAGTAATCGAATGCGATGCTCTCAAGGAGTAGTATCCATCGCAAAAAATTGGCGACAACAAAACGCCCAACCTCAGAAGTCAGAACCGTCGAACTTGGGAAACTCCACTCTGTTATGTTTCATTGGTGGAAAATAGTTCGATGTATTGCCAAAGGTTACGAGCTGTAAATTTTGGCTTCGATGAAAACTATTAGAGGATCCTCTAGCTGAATCGATGTTCGGACCATTCGTTGCCGTTGCAGTGGAAATGACAGTAACAATGGCACCGGCTAATTCTTGTAGATAAGTCTCAACTCTTGCCATTGATTTCTCGTAGATCTCAAATCACCATAGTATTATGCTCTAACTGAGCGTGTTCAATCTTGATCTGAGCAGTTTATGCTTCAAGACGTTGCCCTAAAGCACAGAAATGATCCGAAGAGAACCTCGTCTCTAGTGCCATAGACCAGAGGCGGGCTCTGATACCATAATGGTATGCAGAGGAGAGAGAAGAAGATATAATGCAAAGAGAATGATGTAACACGTATCACTTGTCATTAAACATCAGTATTATTAATATAACATGAACATAGATTAGTTTATGCTCCTATTACATTATACAAAAAATATAGAGTTCTTCATATTCTAGATTTGCTAGAAAGCAGTTATCAGTTATCTATCTATTACTTCAAATGGGAAAATTTCATTCACCCCATTATAACAATTCAATATCATATTTCCCCTAAAAAGATTTGAAATTTCATTGCCCCCCTTGGACCACAATGAAATTAAATTTTGTAGGTAAAAAGATATTGAAGCCTTTATGAGAATTTACAATAACACATGCGAATTTACAACAGATATATGCAAATTTCCAATAACACATGCAAATTTACAACAAACATAAGCAAATTTATAACAACACATAAAAAAATTAATAGCTCTCATTTTCTATATTCCCACCAACCTAATTTACAACTATAATATGCAAATTTACAACATCTCACAAGGGAATTAACAACTCATATTTCCTATATTACCAACACATTCCCTTGTATTGTTGTAAGTTTGTTAATTATAATTATAAATTAGGTTTGTCAAAATATGAGAAGTGAGAGTTGCTATTTCTTTTATGTGTCGTTGTAAATTTGTTTATGTCTGTTGTAAATTCACATGTGTTGTAAATTTATATTAGGACACCAATGTCTTTTCATCTATAAAATTTAATTTCATTTTGGTTAAGGGGATGAAGTGAAATTTCATAATCCTTTGTGGGGAATTTGATAATAAATTGCTATAGTGGTTCTCAAAGGAAATTTTCCTGCTTCAAATAGCCCGCTTCACTCACAACTCATGAACTAGTTCAATAAAAATCAAATTCAAATATTTCATTGGATAGTGCCAAGCATATTGACGGTATTAGAATTATTCGGTTCTCTTGCAAGATTCATTTCTTCCCAGCAAATCTAACATCTAATGAACTCATCTGTTCTTCCTTTTTGTTAACAATCCGATCCAAAGTAGACATTATTCTGGCCTCTTAGCTGGCGGAAGACCGACTAAACCACCATGCTTTATTTTTCCTTTTGATGAATTTCTAAACTTAGGGATTACTTATCATATTCATTACCATCATCATGATAAAAAAAAAACAAATAGTTCTTACCACACTTGATAGGTGTTCACTGATGTAGACGTCAAGGATCTCAACATAGCTTCAAGTGTATCCCTTGAAAGCTTAAACTTCATCTAAGTTTCGCCAAATGTTGTCCTTCTTTAGGTATTATGTAACCTCTCGTATTATTATAACGTATTATTTTGATCACTTTATCTTAAAAAAATTATAACCTGTTACTATTCATAGAGCCGAGCCAATTGGTTGGCTCCTCTCTACTTTTTATTGTTCATAGAGTCAATTATTATTGTTCATAAGACCATTCTAAACAATATGAATAGCGTCAGCCCCACTTTAGGGGTGGGGCACTGAATTTAAATTTCAAATTTTGAAATTCCCTTCTATTTTGAAGCCTACAAATGTTTTTCATTCCCAAGACTTTCTTCTTCCCAAAACACATGGGTTGTTCACTTTTTACTCCCACTTCTTTTTCTCTCTCAATTTCAATATTAGATTAATCACCCATTTTAACATCCAAATTACTTCTAATTAACTTGTCTCTTATTAAATTTGTAATGTATATATTGATAAAAATCCTTCAACTTCAAGATATAACTTAAATTTAGAGTTAATACCTTCGCTTGACTTAGTCAACAGAATTATATCATCAACTAAAATACGCATTTAAGGATTTCTTATTTTTATTAGAAAAAAATCAAATGATATATTAATAAAAGACAAAAATCACAAGTACAATACTTACAATGAGTAAGTACAAGAAAATTTAGAAAGTACATAATGAGAAGCATAAACTACATCTATATGTAAATAAGAAAACAAATGGCAAAAGGATATGATATCCTGCAACATGACTTCGTTCATTCCTTGGCTCGAGATGACAATCTTTGCCAATTGTTTGATAGAAGTCAACACATGAAGCGATTGAGAACTAAAAGAAAATAATGGATAATTAATTACCCACCAGAGGGATGAACGAAAACACTTATTATTGTTTTATACAAATGAGGGATATACCAAATTACATAAAAATAAACTAAGGGAAAAAAATTTCCAAACTCTCTTTAGTCACTAAACCCTCCAAATAAGGGGGTAAGTTCCAAACAAAGATGACTTGGATAGTCCTTGTTTAGCCAATACATGAGCAACTTGATTCAACCTCCTTGGACTGTATATGATTTGAACATCCCATGCACACCTTAAAAATGAGTGGATCTGCACCATAAGAAGACTATAAACATGATTATTATCCATTTGTAAGATGGCATCAATAATATTCTTTGCATCAGATTCTAATATGATTTTTTCCATATCCCAAGCCAATGATATACCTTTGAAGATTGCCCATTGTTTAACTTCGACAATACTACAAGGCCCAATATAATATGTGAATCCAGCAATCCAATTTCTAGCATAGTCCCGAATGACACCTCCACATTTAGTCTTACTCTGAGATTTTGCTTGAGCTCCATTAACATTTACTTTAAAACACCCTCTCAGTGACAACAGATGAATTAAACACACTTTGTCCAAATGTTTCGTTGGGACACAAAACTTCGCCAGATCCGTTTCAATATTAACATTGGCTATTGAGGCTTAACGAAATCTGGTTCAAACATAACTTTATTCCTCTATTTTCATAAATGCCAAATCTAAACAACCCATATCAGTTTCTAATCCTCAAAACCATCTAAACCCATATTATTCTTGAAATTCATAACAAACTAGTTCTTTAAATTTGCCAAAAAGAACTGACTATAATGAATTGGATTAATACACTAATACACTGACACCAAAACTTCCTAGCATACTCATAATCAAGCAAAATATGTAATGTATCTTCAAATAACACCTTGATTGCAATGATAACACAAAGCTGATGAGGTTGACCAGCTGTTCCTTCAAGCATTTGTGGGTAAACGATTATTAAATGCAATCTACATAAATGCCCTAATTTGCTTTGCACCTTGCCATCTCCATATTTTCTCAAACCTTACATTGAAACAATTGTCTGAAGGACTATCTATCATATAATATGCACTCTTTACAGTAAATCTTCCATTATTAGTTGCATTTCAAGCGATCACATCAGGACCTGCATCCTGTCTTAGAGGAATCACAGTTAGTAATTTATGAAAAACATGACTTGGATCAGCCATCCTTGTTAAGTCCCAAACTTCATCAACTACCCAATCACCCACTCTACTATTATTCTCTTTTGAAGTAATAGATCACATACATAGATCCTTAATACTTTTATCGTGGAATAGCCAATTGTCATTAACAAAATTAACCTTCTGACTATCCCTAATATGCCATCTCATGCCTTTCTCAATAGTTTCCTTTTTGTTCTGAAATAAATTTTCAAAATACAGAATCACCATTCCTGGCTTTCAGCAGATTCTCCTCATTACGCAATATATATTTATGCAATAACACATCAGCCCACAACCCTTTTGCACCTTGAACCAGATCCCAAGCTATCTTTGCCCTGCACGCTTTGTTAACTAGATTCAGTCTTTTGAAGCTAAGACCCCCTTGGGCTTTAGGTTTGACAATTTGGTCCCACCCAATGGGATGATAACCATGAATATTCTCACTATGCCCTTAGATGAAATTTCTTTGTAATCTCTCAACTTCATGACACACTGATACAGGCAATTTAGCTACTTACATATGATACATTGGAATTATACTTAAAATAGATTTGGCTAAAGTGATTCTCCCTGCAACTGTTAAAGTAGTAGCCTTCCATGCTTCCAATTTAGATTTGACCCTATCAATAATATAATGGAAAGTCTCTTTTAGTTTCCTCCCTCTGATGATCGAAAAATCCAGATACTTTCCAATATAAGTAGATATAGCAATACTAGTCATTTGACTAATCCTTCCTTTATTACCACTTGTTACCTTTGGCGAGAAGAAAATAGAAGACTTCACTTTACTAATGCTTTCTCCTAATGTCACACAAAATTGATCAAGAGTATCCAGCATACAAAGAGTCTGCTTCTCTATTGCAATTCCAAATAATAGCAAATAATCTACAAATATAAGATGAGAAATAGTTAGTCCCCCATTCCTAATATGGATAGGCTTCCAAGCTCCAAGTTAACATCATCATTTAAAATATGCGATAATCTATCCATACATAAAACAAACAAGAGGTGAAATTGCATCTCCTTGTTGGACACCTCTTTTAGGGAAAAAATATTCAATCTGCAAAACATTCCAAAGTACATTATATGAAACTGAAAAAACACAACTCATAATTAAAGAAATAAAATAATTTTTAAACCCCACATCTTTGAGCATTTGATTTAAAAAATCCCAACTTATCCTATCATAAGCTTTCTTCAAGTCGATCTTCCAAGCCATCAACCCCATTTTGCCTTTTAATTTTTTTAATTATGTGCATGATCTCTTGCCCAATAATTATATTATCCTGTACATGTCTCCCTTTAATAAAACTAGATTGGGCTGGAGAAATAATACTATCCATAATGCTTCGCAAGCTCTCCACAATTACCTTAGAGATAACTTTATAGTGGACTATACATAGGGAAATTGGCCTAAAATGTCCCACTATTTTAGGATTATCCTCGTTGGGAATTAAAGTGATTAGCGTCCTATTAGCCTCTGGCATTACTACTTTCCCATAAAGGCCTCTTTAACAAATCTGCATACTAAGCCTACTACTTTATTCCAATTAGCTGGATAAAAGATAAGCGAGAATTCATCGGCACCCATTGCTTTATAAGAGTCCATTGACATGAAAGCTCTTTTAATTTCATCCTCCAAAGGAATATTGCACATAGTTTTAACGAAATCATGATTTACTTGAGGAAAACTTGTACTAGTTTTAATAACATTAGAAGCATCCCCATCCCCATCATAGAGTGACTTAAAAAAATTTGTAAATCTAGATTTTAGTTCTTTGTTCATCCTCAATCCATTTACCCATGTCATCTTTAAGCATAGTTATTATGTTCCGTCTTATTGATGAAACTATGATCCCCTTGAAATCTTCTAGCCCATTGAAAATGCTGCAAAAGTTGGCCTTGGAAACAAATCCATGAAGGAAAATATAATCTTATTTATTGCTTTGAGTCTTTGTAGCATAATAACCCAACAATAATTGTTGAAAGAGAAAAACATGGATTTGAAGAAGGAACATTGGAGATCAAAGACGAGCAATCCAACAGGTAAGCGAAGGCAATATCAGAAAATGTAATCGCCTTTCTAATCTTCTGAGCAACTGCAAAAGAATTCAATACAGATTTTTAATGTAAAGCTATGTTTTGTCTCCTCCAAATGACATTGATGAGAATTATGATTTCCTTCATCTGTGAGTGGATATTATCTTGATGCAGGTTAGTTAGAGTATCCTTCAACCACAAAACGAAGCTAGGAGGATTGATATTGTCAAATTTAATTTGAAAGCATACAAACCAATCTACTTTAGTGAACAGGCAGAGGAAAAAGAGATGATCAACTGTTTCCTCAAGAAGACAACCAAAAAAGCACAACCCTATAACATTGAGATTATGTCTTCTGAGCATATCACAGGATGGCAAGGTTGAATATAGTAGTTTCCAAATAAAAAAAGAGAAATTTAACAGGAAGAGATATGGATCACAAAAATTTCCAAAAAGAATCATGAACCCAGAGATGTGATGCCTGATACATAAGGAGTATACACCTCTAGTAGTATAAACACCATACTTATTTCCATCCCAATCTAAATGATCAGGGAAATTCGCAAAAGAGAGAGAAACATTGGAAATTAAATTAGCTATGCAAGGGGAATAAAGATAAAAATGAAATATTCCAACAAATCAGATTCCAACCAAAGCGAGTATGATGTAGGAGGTCTGCCCCTACAAGAGGGGTCACTGTAGAGGCAGATCCCAAGAGCATTGGCCACTATAAATGGTGGTTTAGAGGTATGGAAGATCCATTTCTATGGAAATTTAAAGGATTAAAAGTAGAGGGAAAATAAGGGTCTCAAAATGTTATTAATCATTGAATGAATGAGAATACAAATAGGTTTTTATATATATAAAAATATAAACTAACAGGATAAACCTATAATCTATCGTAATCTTAATATTACAAATTTATTCTTTTAAGATATGATAATATAATCATATCATAATATTAACATATCAGATTTATTCTTTTAAAATATGATAATTTAATATTCAAATATGATTCTAAATAATATCGAAACTTAATTTTAGATAATTAATTAAATGGTAAATAAAATATAATATTAATTAATTAATAATTAATTTTAAACTAACGTATCTCAACACTCCCCCTCAAGTTAGATCTATAGTTTGAATACTTGTGTTTCTTAACACTTCCCTCAAGCTGGGAGGCAACTTGTATATGACGAGTATCATTATAGAAGAACCAGAACTTTGAATCATTAGATCAATACTGACCATAAAACTGAAGTTGATTAGATATTAAATCTAGATCTTAAGACAAAGTTGCAAACTTGATGAAGAACATTAATATTAGTGGCTTAACAAGAACATTTGCAAGAGAGGAACTTGATGAAGGAGATGACGACGACGATTCTCACAAACAGAAGAGGGAGTTACTTATATGATGTGAAGTGAACTTGCGAATTAGAAACACTATGAATCTGCACACTCACGGATAGAAGAAGTCTACTTCTACGAAGTGGAGAGACAATGTTGTCTAAGGAGAAACTATTTCAATGCATTGAGTACTTTTATGCTTCCTAAGATCTTGGGAGATCTGATAAAAGGATATTTTGTTTGGCTGCGAATGTGAACATGGTAAGAATTGTAAGGTCAGAGAAATTTGTGAGAGTCTAAAGTTGCAACGGACCTAATATTCGCAAGCTTAGGGACGATTCCCTATAGATACAATTAATAGACTCTAACTTCTAAAACAAAAGGAAACAGTGGAGACTAAGTCTCAAACTCTGAAGACTAAAGAAGAGATGAACGATCAAGGGTAGAGACAGAGACAAACTTGGAGCATAATTGATGAGAACACATGTGTAGAGACAGGTCGCACCACACAAAGTGCTTTTAGATGTTGAGGGAAATCACGACCGTAGAGGGAATTTCTACGAACTTGAAGGAAAAAAAATTAACTTTCTGAAGGCGTGCCTTCTCCTTATGCTTGACCTTTTTCTTCTTCATCAAGACTTTAACCAATATTTAATATTCCTGCTCTGATATCATGTGAAAATTTAAAGGATTAAAAGTAGAGAGAAAATAAATGCATCAAAATATTATTAATCTTTAAATGAATGAGAATACAAATAAGCATTTATATAGGAAAAAATATAAGGTAATAGTTTAAATCTAAAATATATCGTAATTTTAATATCTCAGATTTATTCTTCTAAGATATAATAATATAATTCTATTATAATATTAAGATATCAGATTTATTCTTTTAAGATATGATAATTTAATATTTAAATTTGATATTAAATAATATCTAAACTTAATTTTAGATAATTAATTAAATAACTAACAAAATATAATATTAATTAATTCTAAACTAACATATTTTAACATTTTTTCCAATTTGAATCTATAGTTTAAATACTTACGCTTCTAAACAATTTTGCCACTCGCCATCTAAGATGGCTTACAATGATGTCACCATTCTTAGCTATTCCCGACCATATTCATGAGGCATTATGTGGCTTTTTTATAATAGAGGCTTGAGAAATATCAATATATTTTACTTTCAAGGTAGTGGCAAGAAGAGAAGGAGAGCCTGAAATCTTAATTAATGATTCTCCAAACTTGCTTAGTTTTGTTAACCAAGTGAGACGATCGAATACCCAAACCACCCTCTTCAATAGGTAGGAAGAGCTTGTCTTTTCGAAGATGAATTCTCTCCTTCTCACCTGTGGCTCCCCAAAAGAAATCTAAGCAGCAAGAATCAATACGATCACAAATATACTTTGGTATGGGGACACAAGACAGGATATGAATGTCAACAAAAGACAAGACAGAATTGATCAACTGCAAGCGAGAAGCTTGTGATAACAACCTTGCTTTCCATCCAGACTAAACAGTTGAGACATTGCTAGCTAGATGAGAATGATCCACTTATTGGAGAAGAGCATGTGCCTCATGATAGCTTTGACGAATCCCCGAGATAGTTTGTCAAAAGCTTTAGAGAAATCAATCTTCAAGGCTGCAATTTTCTTCCAATCATGCCTTGAGTTGTGAATATGAGGGAATGGGAAATTGCTCTAAAGAGATGGGAGCCATGAGGGAGTCTACATAAGCATCAACAAGTGTGGGGATGGGAAATTTCTCTAGATTAGCCAAGATTTCCTCTAAGCCTCTATCATCATGGGAATGATAGATGCTACTGAAGTGTGAGTATGCTATATCACATAGCTCCATTTAATTGTCTGTCCATGTACCATCTTCCTTCTGTAAACACTTGATAAGCTTCCGAGCAGCTCTTCTATTCACAAAGGAATGAAAATATTTGGTATTACGCTCGCCATGCACATGCCATTTTAATTTTGCTCGCAGTTCCCAATAACTAATTCACAATCATATATGAATTCAAGCTCATGTTGTGCATCCTTAATTGTTTGATTCAAATCAAGCGAAGGAGGAAAATCAAGAGAAATACAGGAAGATAAGAAAGCAACCTTTTGCTCAACTTCTTTAATCCGATGATACAGATTACGTATCTGGCATTTGCTCCAAGTTAGGGAATCAAGGGTGCTGCTTGGTTTACATTGAACTTGAAAAATAGGAGATCATAGAAAACCATTTTGCCAACATGATGAGATGATATTTGAACATTTCGGGAAATTATACTAGTAAGCCTCAAATTTCTTGGTCTTGACTTTGGAGAAGGTGACTTCAGTGGAAAGCAGGATAGGACTGTGATATGAAGCTGCTAATGCTAGAGTTTGTACCTAGGAGGATGGGATGATTTTTTTTTTTTTTACAGAGTCTTTCCAAAACCATGTCCTCATTAAAACAGTTGTTACACCATGTATATGATGGGCCATATCCAATCTTGAAACGCTACAATCTTAAGGATCCACAAGAACTCAATTTATCTTGCAAAGAAAAGATCTGATTAAAGCTGTCTCCAATGAGAAGCCAAGGGAGATCAATACGCTGTGATACTACAGTCATTCAGTTCCAAAAGACATGCTTCAAAGAAGAATTAGGAGGGCTATAGACAAAAGATGCATAACAGGAAGGGTAGTGGCATTCCATTAACTTTAACATTACAGAAGAAAGGGGATAAATCTAGAACATCAACCACATGATCGGGTGTCCAAGCTAGAATAGCACCCCCGCCCTTCTTAACAGCCTTAGTGCCAACATAATGAAGAAAGTCTAAATCCAAATGAGGTCTACTGGCATAAAAAACAAAGATTTTAGTTTCAGATAAGAAAATGAAATCAGGTTTATGCAAATCAACCAATCGCCTGCTCCTTTGAACTGTCGTGGTCTTCTTAAACCTTGGGTAGTTCCAGCTTAACACCTTCATGGCGCCTTTGGAAGTTTTACTTGGACCACTTCCCTAACCACTTTTACAGAACAATGAGTCAAGGAAAATACTTGATCTTGAATGACTGAAAGGTTAAGAAATTGCATAAGCTTTGGCATGACCTGAACCGGTTGAAAATTGGCAAACACTTCCTCTTAGATGGAGGAAATTTGCAATCTAGTTCTTGACAAGGTAAATTGATCTTCCTCAACTTAATCTCAGTGGTAGCTGTTTTAAGTTTCTTAGTCTTAGAGAAAGCCTCAATGTTACTCGTGATTTTCCTTGCTTTGCATTAGAAGGACAAACACCCCCTTTCTCCGTCATAGTATAATGAGCATTTTCTTGAGAAACTACAGAAACAAGAAAATCTCGAGACTGCTTTTTCAATAACTTAGACTACTAGACTACTCAATTGTGCTTTCCACCTCAGATGATCCATGCTTCAAACATTAATGATTCTTTTGACAAACATCAGTCATGGTTTTGGTAGGCTTTTCATCAGTAGTCGGCATACCTTCGTAACGCTGGTTTTTTTGCTCAGTATTAAATTGATTATTCACAGAAACATAATTACCATTAGATTTGTTTGATCCAACGAAATAATGTGGAGGACTTTGGAGTTGACCTGCAATGAGAAGAAGAAAAACCTGAAGTTGTGTCCGGATAATTTCCAGGCACGAATTCTTTTCCCAATCCTAGACACACAAACAACATCTAGAGATGCTTGCAAAATATGGTCCTTATTAAGAACTGTAGTATCCTCGTTACTCATATTAATATTTTTGCTTTGTCTAACACTAGAAATTTCAAGACCCCTCTTAACAATCCTTTGAAATGATGCCTTTAGAAACTGTTCATTAGAAGTTTGCGTGAAACACCGAAGATCTAAAGGGTCCCTTAACAATTGTAATTTGTGCTTAGAAATTTTCAGCTTCCTTCTATCAAAATGGTTCCAGAAACCAACAAAATTATTACTCGTATTAATGAGAAAGTTTTGTAGAACATTAGGCGCTAAGCATGAGTAATTGAGATGGTACATTAAACACAAATGTCCAATACAGAGATGTAAAGTAGCTGCAGGGTTATTTTTCCCACCAGGTGACCGCTGAACACCTATGCCCTCAACAAGATAACAAAGAAAAGGTCAGTACAAGGAAATGACATAATGGACCCAATTACAAGCAACTAAAGCATGATGGGTAACAGTGACTTTAATTATATGCTTATCCAAGTTTATAATTTAAAGACACTGTTTGATCTAGATAAATCACCTTCACGAATAGTCACACCCATATCAGAAGAAAGCCAGAGGAATAAAATTGGAGACAGCCACATTACACTCTATGCACCTCGAAGAGTTATCTTCACATAATAGAGATAAAGATAAAAAGAGTGAGGAATATCCTGATCATAAGTTGCCCTTGTTGATGCACGAAAAGGGAGGGATCCTTGGTGCAAAATGATATCACAAAGTTGTTCAAACATAAGCAACCAGCAAAGCATGTAACTATCACAAGAGGCATAAATTATAATGAGATTTAACACTATTTTTCACTGTGACTCTGAACTTTACCATAACCAAATCACTCTGTTAGTGAAATAGATGCCACATCTATTTCAGAAAAGAGAAAGGGCCCTCCGTTGAAGTCATTGTTTCAATGAAGAGGGAGTATTGTTGAGAATGATTCTGCAATTTGGAGGAAGATAGACAAATAGGTTTTTCCAAGATATTTCTGTAGCCCGTGACAATGATAGGGCTTATTCATTCCTTTATATATTATAAGCTACAAGACAAAAGAGTATTTACAATTGTGATAAGAATAGAGAGAGGGAGAGACACGTATACAGAAGTCAACACAACAATATGCTGAATAAATATATTTATGCTCTAACATCTTCCCTCAAACGAGAGGGGGTAATAGCCATCCCGAGTTTGCTTCTGAACCGTTGAAATTGAGAGTGAGGTAAGGCTTTTGTTAGACAATCTGAAATTTGATCAGTGGAAGGAACATATCTAACATCAATTAACCCAGATAGAACTAGATCTCGAATGAAGTGCACATCAATTTCAATATGTTTGCTTCTAGCATGTTGTACTGGATTTGCAGCTAAGGCTCGTGCACTTAAGTTATCACACCATAATATAGACGGTTTCTTCAGAAGCAAACCAAGCTCAAACAATAAAGAATTAAGCCATTTAATCTCTGCAGCACCATCAGCCAATGCTCTATATTCAGATTCAGTACTCGATCGAGAAACAACTCGTTGCTTACGAGATGACCAAGAAACTAAAGTATTATCTAAAAAGAAACATGAACCAGCCATAGATTTTCTGTCATTTATGTCAGTAGCCCAATCAGCATCAGTGTAACCATGAAGTTGAAGATGTATAAAAGGTTTCAAAAGTAGTCCCATATTATAAGTCCCTTTGAGGTATCTAAAAACCCTTTTAACAGCTTGAAAATGACTTGTTCTAGGTTGAGCAAGATATTGACTTAATTTATTCACAGTATAGGCAATATCAAGACAGGTAGTAATGAGATATTGAAGAGATCCTATAACTTGCCTATATTTAGTGGGGTTTGCCATGAGTTCACCATCATCAAAAGATAATTTTATACCTGTAACTATTGGAGTGGGCACAGGTGCACAATCATACATATCAAATTTTTTTAACAGATCAAGAGTATATTTTGCTTGGTTGAGATATATTCCCTGTTTGTCACGAAAAACCTCCAACCCCAGAAAATAATACACTGGTCCTAAATCTTTGAGGGAGAACAACATATTCAATTTGCGAATAAAATTCATCACATACTTAGAATCACTCCCAGTAACTACAATATCATCAACATATATCAGAACAAACACTGTTAGATTTTAAGTTCTAAGCATGAACAAAGAGATATCACTCTTAGCATTTTGAAAACCCCATTGTAATAAGGTTAGGCGTAATCGATCAAACCAAGCCCTTGGAGCTTGCTTAAGACCATAAATAGCTTTAACCAACTTACATACATGAAGTGGATGCTTCGGATCAACAAATCCTTCTGGTTGCTTCATATAGACAACCTCTTGCAAAAATCCATTGAGAAATGCATTATTTATATCTAATTGCCGGACTTCCCAGTTGCACGATGCTGCTATTGTCAAGACCACACGAATTGTTGTGGATTTTACAACCGGACTGAATGTCTCACTGTAGTCGATTCCTGGTGTTTGCTGAAACCCTTTTGCCACTAAGCGTGCTTTGTACTTCAGAATGGAGCCATCAGCTTTAAACTTCGTCTTAAACACTCATCTGCTGTCTACCAATTTTTGATTGGTGCAAGGAACCATTATCCAGGTTTTGTTCTTGTGTAGAGCTGCAACTTCATCTTCCATTGCACGGCGCCAATGAGGAGAAGACAAGGCTTCTTTGGCTGAGTAGGATTCTGAACATTTGACCAAGGAAAGTGGATCTTCTGCTTTTAGAAGCCCAACATAAGGATATTTGGCCTTGGTAACACCAGCTTTGGCCCGAGTAACCATATGATGGACATTAGTTGGGTCTGGTGGATGAGCTGGTTCAGAAGAAGCAGCATCAACTGAATGAGAAGAAGACACTTCTGAAGGCATTATCTGATGGAATCGTGATTCAATGGAATTCATATGACCAACATCATTTTGATCATTCAAGCTAGAAGAAACAGAGTCTTGCAGATGTAGCTGAGTACGAGAAGCGATTCATCAATTAAGATAGGAGACTTTTGCTCACTTCCTCGATTAGTTTGTACAATGAAAGAAGCTACGCCCTCTGAATTATTGAACTTTGAGCTGCGATGAAGAAAACCTGAAGTAAAAGGGAAAACAAATGGATCAAAAATAACATGACGAGATATGAAAATTTTTCCTGATGGATTAAGGCACTTGTACCCTTTCTACTGTGAAGCAATACCAAGATATACACATCTTTCACTGTGAAATTGAAACTTATGCACGTTATATGGTTTCAAACAAGGGTAACAAGCACACCCAAAAGGCTGGAATTTTTTGTAATCAATGTCTGTCTTGAACAACCTAAAAAGAGGTGTTTCTCCATTGAGTACTGGGGTAGGAAGTCTGTTGATCAGAAACACTGCCATGTGAAACGCATCTACCCAATATGTTAAAGACATATGAGCTTGTGCTAAAAGAGTTAAACCTGTTTCAACCACATGTCGATGCTTCCTCTCTGCTCTACCATTTTGAATTGAGGTATAGGGACATGTAAACCCTATACCTCACTATATCAATAGCTACAACAGCATCACCCTTATGCTTTAATGGATATAACCAGGTATACCGACTGTAATCATCTAAAAAGTGAATGTAGAAACGATGTCCTCCCACTGATTATACAGGAGAGGGCCCCTAGAGATCTGTATGAATTAATTCAAGTGGTGACAGAGCATGAGAAACAGAATTTGGAAAGGGTAACAATTTTGGTTTACCAAGTTGGCAAGCCTCACACACAAAATTCTCATTAATATCAATATTCTGATTACATGTGTTCAACACTTGCTTCAAAATTCTAAAACTAGGATGTCCTAAGGCATAATGCCATTTGAAAAAATGAGAGTAATTGGAAAATTGCTTAGCAGCAGCAGCAACAGTTGTATGAGCTTGAGGCTTTGACTAAAATTTGATTCTACTGTCCACCATTGGGTACATGCCGTCCTTTGGAACTCCCTATATCAGTGGATTGCCTGTCTTCATATCCTTCTCAATGCAATGTTGATTAGTAAAATAAACTTTGACAGGGTTATCATTGATCAATCTATTCACACTCATCAAGTTCTTAGTAGCAGATGGTACATAGAGAACATCTTTAAGAAAAAGTTCAGACTGATTACAAGGAATAGTAGCAGATCTAATACCCAAAATTCGACTGCGTTCACCAGTACAAGTAGTGAGATGTGACTTACCAACTGGAGTTACATGATCAATATTTTCTGAGTGAGGTGTGACACGATAGTTTGCCCCACTATCCATATACCAAGCTGGATCCGAGACAGTATGAGGATTAGCATAGTGAGCCTGAGGTGAATGACAAGAAAAATTGTTAGAAAAATGAGAATAATCATGAGGATATGAGTAACCATAATCATCTTGACGAGTGTAGCACGTAGCTACAGTGTGCCCAGGACGTTGACAGTAATGACAGAAAGGACGATGACCACCATTGCCACCACGTTCACCACCACGACGGCCTCGTGATCGACCACCTCTGGAGCCTCTTGAGCCTCGCCAATTTCCACGACTATTCCTTGTGTCAAAATGACGACCTGACTCAGAGCGAGAATCATCACCTCTTTGAGCAACATTTACCAAAGGTTGAATGTTAAGAGTTGAAAACTGATTCAGTTGTGTGAGACGACTTTCAAACGCAAGAAGAGCCGACTGAGCTTCAATCCAAGAGAGGTCTGACTTATCTATTAATTTAACCACTATTGCATTATAGTCTGCATCAAGACCATTAAGAGTATGTAAAATGAGATCATCATTCGCAACAGGGGAACTAGCCAGTGCTAATTCATCAGCTATATTCTTCATTTTAACAAGATACTCCTCCATCTTCATGGAGTTCTTTCGAGTATTGTGCAACTCATTCTTCACAACCATTACTCTGGCTTTGGTGGACGCACAAGTGAGAGTACAAGCACTATTCCAAAGATCTTTAGCAGTGCGACAATGGAGTAACTGAGCTCCAACCTCTTGAGTCATTGTGTTTCAGAGCCATCCAACTAGCATTCTATCAACAGAAAACCATTCTGTGTAGTCAGGATTTGGTTTTGGTCCTGCAGCATCAGAAACCAGCCGAGGAGGTGCACTGACAGTGCCATTAATGTGCCCTTTGAGATGATTTCCTTCAATCAGAGGAAGAATGATTGACTCCCATACTAAATAGTTGGAGCGATCCAGCTTGATTGCAGCTATTTGGCTTGAAGAGAGAAACAGTGGATAAGATTTTGCAGCAGAAGACGAGAAAGAATTAGATTATGCAAAAGACGAGAAAGACATGGTGAAGGCGGCTGGCTCTAGTACCAAGATAGACAAATAGGTTTTTCCAAGATATTTCTGTAGCCCGTGACAATGATAGGGCTTATTCATTCCTTTATATATTATAAGCTACAAGACAAAAGAGTATTTACAATTGTGATAAGAATAGAGAGAGGGAGAGACACGTATATAGAAGTCAACATAACAATATGCTGAATAAATATATTTATGCTCTAACAGAGGACAAAGCTTGAATAAGAAAAGGTTTCTTCTTCTATTCAGATGGGGCATTGCTCATCAAAAGTTGTAAAAAGATAAGAGAGGACATCTTAAGCCTCCATTACTTAGGAGCAAATATGGGTCTTCAAAATTACTGAAAATATCTTCTTACACACACCCCCACCATAAAACTCAGTAGATTCCGATCTACAAGATTCTGAATCTGACAGACTTCTGACTAGAAAACGAGCCCCACGTGTCATTGCAGCTTCACCGGAGAAGAAAAGAAAACCCTCATTTCGAACGTTCCAGAGAGAGCTTTTTCCCTTCAATCCCCTCGAACTTTTGAAACTCAAATCTCTTAATTCACTTTAGAGATTTCTTCTTGTAACCAGCAGGTTAAACAAATAAAGGGCTCATAGATTGTCACTAATATAGGCCAATTCTTATAATAAAGTCTTTTGTCTTACTTCTAGGTATTCTACTCCTTTATATATATATATATATATATATATATATTATATGATTTTGATATATACAACACACGTTTATTTTAAGCTTTTTTTAAAGTTAATAAAAACTATATGTAAGTCTTTATTTATGCTCTAGTACTTTTCTATTAACCCTTTTAGTAAATAAATCATTTTTATTGTGGATCTTTTTGACAATAATCCTAATTCGTCCTTAGAAATGCAAGGCTCCAATCCTTACCTATGTTGAATCATTCTTATCTTTAATTTCATCGTATGACTTATAAATTTTATATCTCTAGACTTACACAATTCTATATATCATCTTTATTCTTGTAAAATAAGATCTAGAGTGATTTTCCTCCAATCAACATGTATTTTTTAGTATTATAATAGCTTCAAAAGTCACAATATACCTTTTTTTTTTATTGACACAGCTTTACTATTTTCTATTTTAGTTTACTATTTTTTTATTCTCTTAATAGGTTCTTTAACCTCACCAACATGAATCCTACAATCGAACGACAAATTTTTATTTACCTTCTTTAGTTATTAAATCTTTTTACTCACAAGTTGACCCTTCTCTAATAAACTCTTTTTTTTTATAAGTCTTAATATTTTAAAAGAGAGTTTTATCATCAATTTTAGAAAAAAAGATTATTATTTTGAGCAATTAAATAAATAATATAAATTTAGAATAATTGAAAATTAATTAATATAATTCTAATAATTTATTGGAATGCTATTTTATTAGACAATTTTTTTTTTTAATTTCTATTTTACGACATTGCAAAACAAAATTGTTGAAGGGATTCCAAGGGCATTGCTGGAAATTGAAGAAGAAATATTTGCTGCATAAACAAAAATCCAGAGGAAAGTGGAGTCCTTTAACATGGGAACAAGATTACATTCCACTCATTAACTGTCACTTTTGACTAGCCGTTGAGAACAAACTGAACGAAGAAAGAAGTTGGTTCAATGAGAACAATTTGGTTAATTTCACTGCCAGGTCATCACTAAAAAAAAAAAACTCACTCCAGCTATAATTGGAAGCTCCGTTCATGATCTAATTTTGAGAGACTAACTTCCATATTTTTGTTTTTGGGGGATTATGACTAGATATATTCTTTCAATTCTGTTGTCATTTTTCTCTGCCCTCAACATCAAACTAAAACCTTCTTCTTCTTCAACTTTATCCTCTGTCTTCTCTCAACTCATCATAGTTTCTACATGTTCTCTATTGCCACTGGTAAGATCTTAACAGATATGTAAGGTTAAATCACTGTGTTCCCAAGGAGATGATTGAGATATGAGCTTTATTTATACTAGAGAGTTTTCTGTACCTTGAGCTTTAATCTTGGATTTTATTATGCTATTTAGTGTGAGTTGTATGAATGTATATATAGATTCAAAATCTGCTTGCTTTACGTGTAAATATTTGATCTCTTTAGATTTTTTATAGGAGATGTTGATGGTGAACTATTTGAAGTTTCGAGTTAGAGCTTCTTCTCTTTACTCTATGATTGAATTACCTTGTTAATTCTTACCTAGTTGACATTACTAATAATTGATTCGGTCAAACTTAATCAATTCACATTTGTGGTTGTTAATAAGAGAATTAATTTATCATTTTCTTTCTTAATCTCGAATGAACTTTTCACTGGACTTAGCTACATAATTGTGAAGTTAACTCTAGAGATTAACTAGTTGTTAATCAATTCCTTGTATTTAATTTGCTCCTCATCTCAAGTAGCAATGAAGATTAAAGATAATCTCTGAAGGGAACATTCTAAATTTGTTGTTGAAACCTACCTTTACCACTTCTAGCATACTTCTCTACATCTAAACTCATTTTAAAAATATTAGTTTTTAGGATTTTAAATCAGAAAGTTTATCAATATTTCTTCTCTCAATTTATTGATTTAAATGTTGGGAATTGGAAGACACGCAGCGGAAATTAACTTTAAAATTTTTTTCCATTCCCAGCCAGGATCTACCGAATGTGTTTAAGTCAAGGAGAAAGAAGTGTTACCTTCGGTATTCAAGTTTTGGTCGCGACCTCAGTGTCCACTAGTCGCGACTCTTCGCCTCTGGAACTTTTAGTCGCTACCTACTCTGCTTCTAGTCGCGACCTGTCGCCTCTGGAGTTTTTAGTCGCGACCTCCTCAGCTATTAGTCGCGACCTCCTATGCTTCTTGTCGCGACTGGACGTCTCTAGAGTTTGTAGTCGCGACCTCGTAATCTTCAAGTCGCGACCTGTCTCCTCTTTTCGGATTTCTGACGTTCAGTTGCCCGTATGGTCGCGACCTCAGTGTCAATAGGTCGCGACCTATCTTCGTGTCTGGTTTCTTTTCTCTATCGCAAGAAGTCGACAGCTCAGATCGGCTTCCTCTACCGGTATCCACACGAACAGCGTTCCAATTACGAACGACGTGCTAGCATCTCTTGTCCCTCTAGGGCTTTCTAGAGATTCCGTTCTCACCGTCTCTATTTCGGCAGTTTCTTACCTGCAAACTTTTTGCACTCTCCCTGCCCCTTTTTCTCACGTCTGTATAGATGTGTGTTATGTATTATGTGTGGAACCCTAGCTCCTAATGTCAAATATATAGGATGCTATCGGGCTTCTAATTGGGCCGGGCTTCAAAATTAATCTCATATTAATTCTGAAATTAATACAATATCATATATTGCATAATTGATAAGAAACTAATTAAATAAATACGATTTTTATTAAATCCGTCTCACAGATTTAATTGACCTATTTATTTAATTTAAAATAAAGATAAGACGGAATTATATTTGATTTATTCTCATAAATCAAATTTGAGATATCTTATCAATTTGAATTTCAAATTCAAATAGATCATATCCATTTAAATTCAAATTCAAAAGTGATAGAAATTTAATTTATCCTTATAAATTAAATCTTGCAAATATCTCTTATATTATATATATAATATATATACAAATTTATATATATATATAATATATATAAATCCACCCTAGATTATTCATTGAATCTAGACATCTCTTAGATTCAATGAATCTGGACATCATAGCTCATATTGGGCTGTTTTGTGTGCGACCATGTAGGCCCATATGAAGTTGGCAGTGGGCCAGTTACTATACTGACCCACAAGTCGTAAGCGGTCTCTAGCAAGGCATTACGACTATCCAAATCATATAAGGATCGATAAACGATGTTACCTTTCATACAACCATATCACGTCCCTTTTGTCACACGATATTTCGGTCATGGATGAGGCATGGAGAACGTCATCCTCCTGTTCCTGACCGTTACTTTCTCGATCCCTGAGTAGTCTGAATATAGAAATGGAACTACCCTTCCATTCCAGTATGGCCATACATTTCTCAGACTCACCCATCGAGGGGCCCAGTAATATCTCTCTACGAATGTGAGGGACAAATTCCATCTTGACCATTCACATTCCTCCACATGAAAAACCACTAAGCCCGAACATAGCCTTTATGATCACTCGGTCAAAAGTGACTTTTGACTAGGTCAAAGCTGAGCGTTCGTCATGTAGGAATCCATGATGATCTCAGGTCAAAGGGCATAGTGACATGGTTTGTATATGAGAGAAGCTTATGACTTAACCCATGCAGCTCTCTCATAGCGGGTCGGTCCGACACCCTGTACTCTTACATGTGCCTATGACTTTGATTTATATCTCTATATATCTTCAAAGTCATACTGGTCTTATTTCATCTCTGCTCCCGCATAGATGACCAACCAGGGACATTTAGGATAAGATCACGAGTTATCTAAGGATTGGCATCATAGTAAACATGTAAATAACATGATAACATAATTAAGAATTTCATAAATCAACAATATTCATAAGGTAATGATTGGCCCCTAGGGCACAATCTCCAACATTAAATTGTTAGCTTGGGATTTAAAAAATTATTAGGAACTGAATTTATTTAGCTCATTGTAAACTGTCCTAGGCTAGCTTCTACCTTATTATAGTTTAACTTAGTAATTTGTTTGATAAGTAAACAACATGCCTATCAAAATATCATTGAACAATTTGTAAAAGTAGGGTCCCCATCAATCTTTAATATCCCATTAGTAACCAAAACATTGTCTTCTTGGTCTTTTGTACATCTTATTTAGCTTGATCCAAATCTCTCAATTTTCTTTTTTATTTCTTACAATCTTATAAATCTTTCCTTACCTAGATTTTGACCCTAACTCCTTATAAAACTCTTCAAATGCTTTAGAATAGGCTTCACTCACTACCTTCTTAGTCGAATATTTAGCCAAACAATGCTTTTCCAATTAAATCAAAATGACTAACATGCAAGTAGGGCAAAATTTTGAGAATAAAAATTATGTTTTTTCTCATGAAATTTTTACTATCCCTGGTTTTGAATGCAAGAGAACTATAGGAGATTTGATTTCAAATTATAAAAAAAAAATTGAAGAGCTCATGTTTAGTACATAAATTATAGACTAAATCATATGTTTGATCATTTATATTTACATCAAATATCATTTTAATCTGTTTAGTTTAAAAAGTGTTTAAATTTAACACCGTTAATTTTATTAACGAAAAATGTTAACTTGGCAAATTTAAAATGATGAGTGTGGAATTAAATATAAATGTGAAATTAAAATGAAAATATTATATTAAAAAGATTAAAATAGAAACACATTTTGTTAACATTTAATTACACCGTCATCATTTTAAATTCGTTGAATAAGTATTTTCTGTTAGTAAAGTTAACAGTGTTTAGTTTAAAGAATTAAACATATACTTTTAAAATTTAAGGGACTAAAATAAAATTTGATGTAAACATAACGGACTAAACATATATTTTAACCTTAATTATATTGTTTCAATTATATGCTTCATTAAATTAATAGTAATTAAGAATATATTAAATATATAAGGTAAAAGTTCATGACATATTTATAAATAATAACTATTTTTCTTAATATTGAGCAGGTGGTTAGTTCTTGTTACATTTGAGTTCGGAGCGAGTAAAATTTAAATTATAAAAACAATGGCAATTTTATTATATTTTAATTAAAATTTTATAAGATAGTTTAAATATAGCTTCCACCATATGCAATCACTCATCAGTTATCACCCTAACGAGAAAGGAACCTCTGTGTATATATATTCATTCTTTGAATGAAAGTAAAAACAAAAAAGTGACCTTTCCCCCAAAAAAGATTTGCGTTAATTACGCGACATCTTATTCAATTGTTTTGTTTTTCTTTTTCCTTGTTTTTAATGCCATAATTCAGATGTCCCAAAGCATAATTCTCAACCCTCGTCAAAACAAAGAAATTCTCTATACCATAGAAGAGGTTGGTCAAGTACAATCAAATCACGGCCTATATATGAGCATTGTGACTTAGAACACAATTAATTAGCACAATTATTACTACCTCCATTTTTTTAGTATAAAATCTAATTAATTAAATAAAAAACTATTTTTTTTCAAAAGACACCTACATAACTTTATTATGTATATAATAATTTGTATTATATTACGAAATAGACTCAATAGCTCAATAGTCATAAGTACTTTTTAATAATATAAAAAAAATAGGTAAATTAGATTATCTAGCTCACTAGGTCCTTAATAGGGTATGTTTAAAAATTGAAAGAGTGTTTATAAAGATATTTATAAATCGTCTACGCACAAGATCCTTATATTGGTAATAAAATTTAAATTCAGAACTTCATAGGTTATAAATTAACTCTTTTATTAATTGGACCAATATTTGTTAGTAGTCATAAGTGTTTTGATAACTAAAGATTTTTTTTTCTAATTGTTGCATGAGACTGGAGAGTCATTTACGCTTTAATTAACTCTTTATTAATGACATTCAAGGGGCCTTGACAAAATCATTATTATGATAATCTTTGGAATGTTTTTCTCCACAGCAAATTTTAATAATTTCAACTTCCCCTTGAAACCAATATTTTACTCGATTGTTGATAATACATAAAAAAAAAAAAATTGCACTTTCCTCCCATAAAACCGATATTTATTAAGAAAACAACACTTTGATCCCATTTAATGAAGAGTCATAATGACACCATCCTCAAAGTTTCAAAATGAAAAACTTTATGTCCCGAGATTTAGAAGAAAAATATATTCATTCCAAAAAAAAAACAGAGAAGGATGATTTTGGACTATAGATGGACTGTCATAGTCCCTCAACGCACTGGTTAGTTAGTCAGTCTCTTCAACCTAATTTCTTGAATTTTTAAACGAAAACATATATTTAATGACCAAAACAAACATCGAAATTTAAAAAAAAAATTAGAAGCATAATTATTTTCAAAGTTTATGTATGTATTTTGATTTTCTTAAAAAAATTAATGGAATTATTCTGTAGTTGCTGTTCAATGTGAAATTGGCGGAGAAAGGGAGAAGAAAAAGCTCTAATATGAAAGCAAAGTCTGAACCACATGACGTTACTAAGGACCAAAGTATTAACAGCATACCTTCAAAGCCTTTTCAACCATATTTCTTAATAAATTCAATTAGAAAAACATTATTTACTTATGAATTTGCTATGACAGAACAACAATAGACTGACAGTTATCAGCGGTGCCCCTTGCAGATTCAGAGAGATTAAGTTTTGTTTTGCTTTGTGTGTTGTACTGTAATCTTTCACTCGCATTAGCTGCGTGCCACCTCGTCTTCCTTCATCTTCCATACCTGAGCATTCAAGATGAGTATGTACGGGAGGGATCCCTGGGGTGGGCCGCTCGAGATTAATGCTACTGACTCCACTATGGACGACGATCGGAGCCGGAATACGCAAGATATCGATAGAGCTGCTGTGTCTCGACCGTTGGATGAGACGCAGCAAAGCTGGCTTCTGGGGCCGACGGAGCAGAAGAAGAAGAAGTATGTGGATCTAGGTTGCATTATCGTTAGCCGTAAGATCTTTGTTTGGACGGTTGGTACGCTTCTGGTATCAGCCTTCTTAGCTGGCTTCATCACCCTTATCGTCAAGACCGTCCCACGCCACCATCACAAGCATGGTCCTCCTGATAACTATACCTTAGCCCTCCAAAAGGCCCTTATGTTCTTTAACGCTCAAAGATGTGAGTAAGCTCTTTCTTCCTGCATTATTCTGCTCTGTTTTCTGCTTCAACTACTAATATAAGCACTCATACAACACCATGCAGAAGATATAATTTGATCTTCACCTATAGTATTCTTTTTAGCGTGGTAGTATTTCTTGTATAATCTGAATTTGGATAACAACATCGTTTTCATTCATAAGCATCTCTGACGCGACGCATTCATTTTCCCTGGCTTTTCTGTCTTCAGCTGGAAAACTGCCCAAGCATAATAATGTATCATGGAGAGGTAACTCGTGTCTGCAAGATGGCAGTTCTGATTCATCAACCATTAAGGATCTGGTGGGTGGTTATTATGATGCTGGAGATGCAATCAAGTTCAATTTTCCTGCATCTTTTGCCATGACCATGTTGAGCTGGAGTGTCATTGAATATAAATCAAAGTATGAAGCCGCTGGCGAACTCGACCACGTAAAGGAGATAATCAAATGGGGGATTGATTACTTGCTCAAAACCTTCAACAATTCTGCTGATTCCATAACCACACTTGTTGCACAAGTAAGCAATATGCTTCCGTAACATTCAATAACTGCTGTTGGTCTGTTTCTTATATGGCTAAAGAATTTGACAGGTTGGGGCAGGGGATACTTCTGGAGGGAGTACAACTCCAAACGACCATTACTGCTGGATGCGGCCAGAGGACATTGATTATGATCGACCTGTAACCGAATGTCACAGTTGTTCAGATCTTGCAGCAGAAATGACTGCTGCTTTAGCCTCTGCATCCATTGTTTTCAAAGACAAGAAGGCTTATTCCCAGAAACTTGTTCATGGCGCCACCACGCTGTTTAAGTTTGCGAGGGAACAGAGAGGCCGATACAGTGGAGGTGGTTCAGAAGCTGCGATATTCTACAATTCCTCTAGTTACTGGGACGAGTTCGTGTGGGGAGGGGCTTGGATGTATTATGCAACTGGAAACTCCTCTTATCTGAAACTTGCTACTACCCCTGGCCTCGCCAAGCATGCTGGCGCCTTCTGGGGAGGCTCTGATTATGGTGTACTGAGCTGGGATAACAAGCTTGCTGGCGCTCAGGTACTTTTATGGAGATGCACCTTCTTTCTTAATTATACCATGCTCCATCAACTTGTTAATCTTGTTATCTTGTTACTAGGTTCTTCTGAGTCGTTTGAGGCTGTTCTTGAGCCCTGGGTATCCTTATGAGGAGATCTTAAGGACGTTTCACAACCAGACAAGCATTTTTATGTGCTCCTACCTGCCGGTTTTCACAAGCTTTAATAGAACTAAAGGTGATGAAAGATTTCTCTCTTTTCATTCAATTTTGTTATTCTAACTTGAGTATCTTTACTTTAACAGGGGGCTTGATCCAGTTGAACCATGGTAATCCACAGCCTCTTCAATATGTTGTTAATGCAGCCTTTTTGGCTACCCTTTACAGTGATTATCTAGATGCTGCTGATACTCCTGGATGGTATTGTGGACCCAACTTCTTTTCGACTGATGTTCTTCGGGACTTTGCCAAGACCCAGGTGAGTTATATCCTGCTCCTTTACTTTACACACCATGTTTCTTCCAATGATCCAACTTTTTGCTGGTATTGTTCTTGCAGATTGACTACATTCTTGGGAAGAATCCTCGAAAAATGAGCTACATTGTGGGTTTTGGGAATCGATATCCAAAACATGTCCACCATAGAGGAGCATCCATACCAAAGAATAAGGTTAGGTACAGTTGTACTGGAGGATGGAAATGGAGGGACACTTCAAGACCAAACCCTAATACACTTGTTGGAGCTATGGTTGCTGGCCCTGACAAGCATGATGGTTTCCATGATGTTCGTACTAACTATAACTACACAGAACCAACGCTTGCAGGAAACGCCGGCTTAGCAGCTGCTCTTGTGGCTCTCTCAGGTGACAAAAGCACTAGAATAGACAAGAATACTATTTTCTCAGCTGTTCCCCCAATGTTTCCTTCGCCGCCTCCACCTCCAGCACCATGGAAACCCTGATATGTACATCCAAAACGGCTTGAGTGAACTGATCATTTCTAGTTATCCATGGACATCAACAGATGGAATTAGACCTGTTTTGTCTTCTTATCAGCTCAAGATAGCACTGAAGAATCCATTAGTAGTGTTACTTGAGAGTGTGTTTAAAATTTTTGTCATGCATGCATGCATGCATGTATGTATGTATGTATGTATGTATGTATGTATGTATGTATGTATGTATGTATGTATGTATGTATGTATGTATGTATGTATGTATGTATGTATGTATGTATGTATGTATGTATGTATGTATGTATGTATGTATGTATGTATGTATGTATGTATGTATGTATGTATGTATGTATGTATCAAATATTGCATTCTTTAAACACAATTGTTGAATGTTGTTCCACAGTTGTCAAATGTTTACAGTTACTCTAACCCCATCCTCGTAATAAATGACTTGCTTCTCTTCTCAAGTTTGTTTTAAATTAATGGTATTCTAGTTATAGCGAATCTGTGCCGTGCATTCACAAGCAGGGCGGATATAAAGTGATGCTATTTCCAATACTCTAGGACACACAATCATGGGCAATTGTATGAGTGGTTCCATGAGTTCAGTGACCTCAAAATTGAGTCTCAGGGGCAGATGTGTACCCTTGTGAATCCTTGTGGTTGCCAAATATACTACAAGATCTAGGAGATATTTAGTACTAGATTATCTTTCATTTGTTTTCTTAGGATCTTAGATGTTATAATATAAGATGTCAGAACATGCAGGATTCTCGTTTTTGGTGCGATAATTGAAAAATATATTAGAAATAATAAATTGGTCTGTTAACAAAACTAGAACTTGAAGAACGTAGGCTTCCTTGGATTTTGGATTCCATCGTATCAAAACATAGGCATTTTGAAATTGCCTTCAGACGCTCGAGATTCAAGGAGTGAGCATGAAGGAAGAAGCTATAAATATTTCGTTTTGCTTGTATTTTGTATAGTGGAGACGCAAGTCCGTGAAACACGCCATATTTTTTCCAAAAGGAGTATTCTGCGCTTTACTTATGATGGACAAGGAATCTGATTCCTTTTTCCTTCCAACTCCATTCTAGCTGTACAAACTTTTTTGGCTTTTTGATGCTGAGCTTCTCTCTTTATGTTTCATCATGAAACTTAGGCATCACAGGTAAGTAATAAGAGACAAAAGCTTCCCAAGGTCTGCAGATTGTAGTCTCCCCATCTCCTACACTTTTAAGCCTTTGAAACAGTGAGAAGAGTTGTGAGTAAGATATGGAAGAAATACCAAACGAGTCCTTGGAATATACACCAACATGGATTGTTGCTGTTATCTGCTCCATCATCGCCTTCATCTCTCTTTGTGTGGAGCGTGCTCTTCATAAGCTTGGAGTGGTACCAATCTCATACTGCAATCCTAGCTTCTTCATTCAAACACACACACACACACACACACACACACACACAAACAAACAATTGATATTTGTTGGTCTGAATATAATATAACAGTTGTTGAAGAAGAAAGATCAAGATGCACTCTTTGCAGCCTTGCAAAAACTGAAAGACGGTAATTTTCTTCTTATTTCTTATGAACTGAAATTCATTCGCGATTGAATCTTTTATATGGTTGTTTGGGTTAACCAACGTTTGGCTAACGTGTGTTGAGCAGAGCTTATGCTTTTAGGGTTCATTTCGCTTCTATTAACTGTGTTCCAAAATGTGATAAGCCACATATGCATTTCATCTCACCTTGTAAGCCACATGCTTCCATGAAAGAGGCATGGTGAGCCTGAGAAAGGTGCAGAGCACTATGACACCACTATCATCAACACAAGACGCCTTCTTTCTGCAAAGGATGGTTCAGAGAGTTCCAGAAAAGAGGTATGTATGAGAAATTACTATTACTCTGTGATGGGAAATGATAAAATATTTGATTTTAATGTAATAGTGTGTTTGGCAAAGCAGGCGAAGGTTCCGCTGTTGTCAGTAGAATCACTACATCATCTGCACATCTTAATCTTTGTGTTGGCTGTTGTCATGCCATATTTTGATACAAAGGGTAATTAAATCTTTGATACAAAGCTTAATTATGTGCTGTCAAGTAATGAAGATTACCAAATTAAAAAGATTCGTCAATGGAAGACCTGGGAAAATAATATTAGGCGAAACAAAAGGGTAAGTTGAACTTTTAACTAGATCTCTCATTTAGATTCTAATGTTAAACTTATTTGTGCTTTCATTAGATGTTCAAGATCTCCATCACCATGAATTCTTCAAAAAGCATGCTGATGGATTTTGGAGAAGGGCAGCAGTTGTAGGTTAGCTGGTATGTTTCAGAATTCTTTAAAGTGTTACACCATCTGATAAAGAAAGGCAATTTTATTACTGCTGAAGAGTTTTGTTGGAGCGATAGATAGCGTTCTGCAAGTAGTTTTATGGCTCTCTTACTAAATCTGACTACATCGCTATGAGACAGGCATTTATCAAGGTTTACATTTAATTATCTTATTATTGACTTGTTTACTATATTTCTTTATTTAATTTCATGCTATTGGCTTGTTCAATTCATTCTGAACTATTCAGGAACATTGGCTAAGAAAACGAGAATTTAATTTTCGCAACTGCATGATGAAGACGCTTGAAATTGACTTCAAAAAAGTAGTGGGCATAAGGTGATACCCAATTCACACCCCCTAGTTACTTGACACCAATAAATTTAAAGTTGAAGTCTCCTTCAACCAGTTTCCCTTTTTCCTGTGCTTCACAGCTGGTACAGCTGGCTCTTTGTTGTTCTCTTTTTGCTGCTCAACGTTGCAGGTAACTCCTACTACATTATTAAGCCATGACTTATCTTCAACCACACAGGTTCAGAGATATGCAAAGTGTTCATATTTCCTTTGAATCGTTTAGATTTGATTTCAATGTTGGAATTATTATCTTTATTAAAGTTCCAGTTAGAAGTTGGAACTGGGAACTGCACATTGCAATTTATAAATTAACCACTTGTGAGCTCCTTGTGCAGGGTGGCACACTTACTTCTGGTTAGCTTTTCTACCGGTTATGGTAAGTGACTAATAAGACTTCTTAAATCTTATGTTCTGATCTTTTTTTTGGGCAGAAATTCTTCCCATGCTCATTGAACACAGAATTAGTCATGATAACATCTTGTTTGTGAACAGATTCTGCTACTTGTGGGGGCCAAGTTAGAGCACATAATTGCCCGTTTGGCTCAGGAGTCAGATCAGAAGAGGGCAGAGGAACATCAGCAACAGAAGGAGAAAGAATCCACAAAGCAAGTGAAGCCCTCTGATAAATTCTTCTGGTTCAATAGCCCACGCCTCTTCCTCGACTTAATTCACTTCATCTTGTTCCAAAACGCTTTTGAGATTGCATTCTTCTTCTGGATTTGGGTGAGTTATGCCTGAATACTGAATACAACAACCAAGTCCTTGCATTCTTCTTCTTCTCTTAACATTGGGTGTTCTCCACATTTCTTTACAGTGCATTTATGGATTTGATTCATGCATTATGGAGAAGATAGCTTACGTCATCCCGAGACTTATAATTGGGTAATGTCTGTAATATGTACTACAAAGCAAAGCATATATAAGATCCTGTGTTCTACTCGGTACTCACGACTTGTTGCTGCTGGCTTGCAGTGTAATTGTCCAAGTGCTGTGCAGTTACAGCACGTTGCCTCTTTATGCGATTGTGACTCAGATGGGCAGCGGATTCAAGCGGGGAATGTTCAAAGAGCATTTTGAGGATGCTCTCATAGAATGGCGCCGTGAACGCAACAAAGATGGTGGCGCCGCTGCTTCTGCTGCTGCAAACATAATGGTCAAAGTTTCACCAGAAGCAATCATCACCCTACAAGACATGCCCTAGCGTCATATGCCAAGACAAGCTTCTAGTATAAACTATTTTTTTGGTTGCCCACCCGGTTCACCGGAGCTTTGCCCCGACTACATCCGGATCCGACCCGCGTCGCGCACCTGGCTATGGTGGGTGAGTCTCCCAATGGGAATTTTTTGCGTACGCCAAGGCTCGAACTCGAGACCTCGCTTAAGCGATACCGAGCCGCTTACCACTCGGACCAACCCCCGTTTTACTTACATGGATATATGGATAATACTAGTTCACTATTTACATGTCCACATCATCTCCAACTTTCCTTTAATACTAAAGGCGAGAATTACAGTGAGATCTAGATTTAATTATTCTTTAATAATAATTAAGTAGGTATTAAATAACAAGATTTATTGTAAAAAATATTAACAGATTTATACCCCTCACTTATCACTGATATTTTAAATAGAGATTTTGAATACTAAAATTTAGGTATTTTTAATTAATAAAATTTTTAAATTGAGACTTCTAATTAATTTTTTTTAAAATTATTAGCACATGGTATTAAAACATGTACACTTTTCTAAACAAATTGTTAGTTCGCAGCATTTGTGATTTTAATTTTATACATAATAGTCACTTTAATTCTAATATTATTTTCGATTCTTAATATAAGATATATTTAATTAATTTAAATATATTAAAAAATTAATTAAATTAATTATTCGTAATAATTGTGTATTAATTTTTTTAAAATATACTATTTAATCATACGTATTTTAAATTATCTTTGATAAAAAAATTTAATATGTATAGTCATATAGAAATATTTTTGGGGGAACGTCATAATTTTAAGAGACAGAATATATTAAGATCTTATAATTAAGACTAAATCAAAATCTCTATATATAAGAAAGAAGAAAATAATATTTTTATAACCTTATACTCCTAGTAATTTTTCTGAATTTATTGGTAACGTTTCTCTATAATATTAAAAGATTATGGTCCATCAATATAATTTTTCCCCAAAAAAAAAACACAATGTGTGTTTAGATAGATCTTTAGAAAAAAGTTTAAGAAAAACAAAGAGCTTTTTGATAGCCTTTAGAAAAAGACTTTTAGAAAAGAGTTTATAAAAAAATAATTCTGAATAAATAAGTGTTTGGATAGTTATTTCTAAAAAAACTTTTATAATTGAAAAATTATCAAAAAAGGTACAATTTTATTAAAAGTATGAGAAATGAGATAAGGTAAAAAGGAGAGAGGAGAGAGAAGAGAGGGTAAAAAAAAGAGTAGAGAGAGAAGAGATAGTGGAAAAGATAAAAGAAAGATGAGAGATTGGAAAAGATAGAAAAGAGAGGAGAGAGGATGTAAGAAAAAATAAAAATAAAATAGTAATTAAATAATCCATAAATTCTTTTACTGTTCTAAAAACTACTCTAACAAACTTATCTGAAACTATAATTTTAAACTATAATTTAGTCTATAAGCCCTTTTGAATAAATATAGCTGTTTGTTTTAAAATTTTACCAAACTAAAATTTTGCCCAAAAAAATTTTAAAACCATAATTTTCATGAAAACCAAACAGGCCCATAGTCACCATTCACCTTAAGGTATAACATTTTTTGATGAAGTGATTATTGACGAATTATATTTCGAACTTGCATAACTATTATTACTCCTCAGCTTACAATATTAATATATTATAGCTACTGCTTCTCTATCTCACTTTGTAATTACAAGTTATCCATCATCATAGGTCACAATATAGGCAGGAGAAAAAAAAAACAAAATTACAATTACAGATATTAATATACAGTATACAACAGCATCATGAAGTATTGGAACTGGGTTGCTTAGGCCTTTCAAGGGGGAGCTTCTCCATCTCATGACCAACATTCCCTGAGACAGAAGACGAGGCAGCTACCTGTTCAGCAGCCTCTTCTATTTTCAGTTCATTCAAAGTCCTTTTTGCATATACAGTGAACGCAACAATGGTAACTACTGCAATTATGAATGAAATAACATTGTATACAATTTCTACTGTCGTCATGCGATGCTTCCCATACTGTGCCTCCGCCAGGGTCCTTATTAATCGACCGCTGCTCGAAATTTGACAAATGTGAGAAAATAGATGTCGACAAAATCATATAAGAAGAAAATAGAATAAGCAATTGGTGAGCGTTAGGCATAAGGAGGAATCAGATTGTCTCTCTACGGGACGAAAATTAGCTACACAGTGCATGTGATGTTGTCATTAGTATTCTACATATGCCTATCCCTTTTTATTACCATTTTGAGTTGAGGCAAGAATATAATATAACGGAGCAAGAAAGTAAGGATATTGACATTAGCACAACGGCATCACAAATATTGAAGTGTAATGCATAATGCCGTATTGTGTTTAATACTCAATAAAACAGCCATTAGCTAGAGTAGTTCAATTATCTAGCAAAAAAAAAAGAGTACTTCAATTAATTAGTTAGAGATACTGAGTGAAAAAATTAATCCTTTGGACAACACGTTTTATTATGAAACGTGAGGTTCTTATAATAAGAACCAGAGGGACTATGATTTTTTGACATGTTAGAAAATGACATGGATCTTTCTGCAAGTGTACATGCTTCATAGCAAGGAAGAAAGTAACGTGGGTCATTTACCATATATTAATCAATATGTTTTCCCTCTTCACTTACTTCTTTGATATATTGCGCTTTCTTTCCTTGTAAGGTTGGGTGTGTGACTAAACGAAGCACTCTCCATAATTAAAGGACAAAACTTAGGTGCAATTATCAAATGTTTGATGTCAGATGCTCCACAAGAAACATGACAAGTTCAGGCGTTTTTTATGACGTTCTTTCAGAACATTTCTCCAAATGTTTTTTTCCCTAATGGAGAAACTGATATTACCAACACATAAGGAACTTGACTGTATCATTTATTAAAATGAGGAAAAAAGAAACGAACAAACCTATAGATGTAGATGAAAGCTTCCGGAACCATTCCAGTTATCGATCCAAGTAAGTAAGGCCAAATCCTCATGTTTGTCACCACTACTGCATAGTTGAATATAGTATAGGGAAAAGGCGAAATCCTAAATATAGCGACCACACGAAATTGATCAAACCAGCTCCCTTCCCCAGCAAGCCTGATAAGTGCAGCATTCTGAGGCCACCTCTTTAACCATTGCTGCAGCACAACAAAGTTGATCACAAAATGCACCCTCTTCTTTATATGTTTATTCAAAAGAAATAATAAGTAAACCAAAATTCTGGAGATGAAGTGCCATTGGTTAAAATATCAAGACTTACATGAATGCGGTCACGGAACAAGAGTCCAATTAAGTAAGGAAGCACCATTCCAACCGTTGTCCCAACCATTATGATAACAAAGCCAAGGCCGTAACCAAAAATCATCCCAGCCAGCCACATGGAAGGGCCAGAAGGGATCAAGAACACGGGGAATAAAGCCAGAGAAGCAACAAGTACTAAGGCAAGAACTGGACGGCCAAAGGCAGTAGCTTCCCACTCCATTATTGGGTAAAGAATCTACAATGAAAAAGATAAAGCTTCAAAATACAAATAAGAACTAGAATCTTATCGTTTATTTTAGTTTTCATTTTCCCTCATTTTATAGATAAATTATGAAAAATCATTAAGTAAATTATCTATAGAAGATAGCTAAACCAAACCATTTTGGGGAGATATTTAAGCAAGTTAGAGGTGGGTCTTAATGAAAAGTGAATCTAACATAGTTACATCTTACATGTCATTTCATGATTAGCATGGTCCACAAATTCTATTTTGAATGTGCCTACGTAAGATAAGAACTTCTCCTAAATCATATGAAGATTGATTGATTTCATACTGATCTAATACAACTCAAAAGAGAAAAACATCAGCAAGCTTACGTATCAGATGTAAATGCATTAATTTGCACAACAGATGGAAAAGTCAACTGCTTTTGTCAAATTATTGAAACCCACATCCTAGAGGAGATATGTCAATTAAAGCAAAATAATTGTAACGAAAAAGGAAGTACCTTCTCGAAAACAAATGGAAGCCCCCATTTCACGAGAACAATGGCAAGTATAACAATCACAAGGCACCATAAAAAGACTTTGATCCACCACAAGAAAGATTTGACTCTTGTTTCTGCTTGAGGCTGCAATGTTTCAGCTTCAATAGCCCTTGGTTCATCAGATATGACCAATCTAACATATTCACTATTCCCTCTCACATGATGCCCTGAGCTGGAGCGTTTTTCCAACTCCTCTGAAGGTTCTGGTGTCATCATACGAATGACAGAAGGCTACAAAAATAGAGTTCATGCATTAAGCATAGATTCAATGAGACAAAGTTCAAGGCATAAACCCAATATTACAGATTAAAATTATGTAAGGAGATTCAGGTTGCACAAGCATATAACTTCTAATAACTATTACGGCATAAAAAAAAAGTCAAGGCCAGTAGCTTTCTAGCCTTATTCCAGATAATAATCAGTAAATATTGTATATCTGTACACCATTACAGGCAGCAGAAAACAACCAAGAATAAAAACAAGATCACCAAAGAAGAAAACCGTATATATGTATATATTGAATTTTCAATAGCTTTCAAAAAGTTTGAAATTTTGATAACTCAAGTGTCTAGAAACAAGTGCAAAAGGACCAATATATTAGGGAGAAAGAAAATGGAAGGGAAAGAAAGATTTCAATGAAACCTATCCCTTGGTTGGGAGTTTGATCTAAGGAGAGAAGAGAATATTAGATTTTTAACTAACCCGCCAAAATCCTCCCTCCTTTATTAACTGTAAGTTTCTCTAATTTGAGGGATTTTACAAGAGAAAATTTTCCCATGCATGGGGAAGAAACATTGCCATTTATTCATCAAAGAAAAAATTCCTTTACTCTCTCTCTAGGAGTCAGTCAGTGTAAATTACCTTTATTCTCTATAGGTGGGATATACTTGCCACATGCATATTTTAAATATGTTGAACGTACATCAGAAAATAACCTATTCTAAGATGAAACTCTCATTCACTGATACTGTAAGAAGCTGTACTTCCTAATTAATTCATTTCAGGACATGCAAGGCAGCTTAACACGATAAAATCTTAATACGCCATATGATTTCCTAATTCCTGTGCAAACAAAAATTCATAGATGTACTAAGGGCATGTATGTTGAAGACTTTTTGCTGGAAAACTAGAGTTTTACATGCATTACTCCAAGAAACATAATGACCACCAGATCTTTCAACTTTCAGATCCACACAGTCAGCCTCAAATCTCAATTTCTAAAAGTAAAACCAGGAGAGAGAAAGAAAAGTAACATAGTATATGTATGGGAGTTCAGAGGAGAGGATGCAAGAGGAAAAGGAATCATAGAGAAGAGGGTAAGAGATGGTTTAATGAGAGTCTCATGTCCCCCTTGTTTTAGGAAACTTTCTCCTGTTTTTTTCGGCCAACAGGAACTTTCTCCTTCAAAATCCCCTGAATTTAGGGGAAGAGGGTTTTCGAAGGGTAATTGAAAATCTTTCATTATCTTTTCCACCTCGCAAATAAATACCAAATGAAAGGGCTTTGGACCTTTGGTGAAACTAGTTCTTTCTATTACTTGACCTCCATTATTTTCATCCAAACATTCAGTCAAGAAAATCACACGCCACAAACACGTAGGCAGCTTCCAGATTCTTATTCTCAAAACAACTCCCAAAGAATTAATCCACTAGTCTTCTATTCACAGTGGAAGAAAAATAGAAAACCCAGAGGAAAGTTAAACTGATCTAAATAGCATTTTAAATCAATTTCCAGGGTCAAAAAATGGCCTTTAAAAACCTGAAATCCCTAAAAATGCATCATTTCCCTTTCAGGGATAAATTGGCCTATGACACAATCTTTACCTCCGACAGATTTTCACAGTAATTTATCCTAATTGTATTTGCTTCAGACTTTCATCATCCGGCCTCTTATTGTCTCAACCCAAAAGCCGCAAACAGAAAGTTTCATTATGGACCGAGATAAACTAGGAATACAATCTCTGCTTTGTCAAGTAATTAATTTGAAAACAAAAAAGCCCTCTCGTGAACTATAAACTCTAGAAAATTAAAGAAAGCAGTAAAGAGACAGCTGAAACCACAAAAAGAAAGAAAAGAAAGCAGAGTCTTGTTTGAAGCAGAGAAAAGGAGGGCTTTGAGGTAAAGTTCCGAGGAGTTTGGAATACCTTGGTGTCTCGTCAGAAAAAGCCGCCGACCACCGCTGGCGGCGGAGGAGCTGAAAGGATGTTTTTTGTTGTTGGGTACGATTCTGACAAAGACCGGAGCGTCCCACTCACCCACCACTCCAAAAAACGAACAACCGGCGTTCCGTGGTTTGAGCCGAGGTCAATTTTCCCTTCGTGATTTGAAAGTTGACACTTCTTTTTGGGGCCCAGGGCAATCCCGAGTAAGAAACTTCAAACTTCAAACTTCAAACGGCAAACTGCAAATCAACCTCTTTTTTAAATTAGAAGCTGCTTGGTACGAGGATTTGAAAGGGAGGAAAGGGGTAGAGACAAAATTTATGGGTTTGATTAACAAAAATTAAGGAAGTGGGATTATAAATTTTAATTAAAAGAAGATGTAATATAAAAAAATTAAAAAAACTTAATTAAAAACTTTTAACTCTGTTTTTCTAAGTTTTTAAAATCCTACTCATATAAATTTTCTTTCTCCTCCCTTTCTCTATCTTCCAAAACCCTTATAACAAATAATATCTTAATCTTTGTCACTTTTTTTCAATTTTTTCAATAATTTAGTTAAGTAAATTAATCTAAAAATAATAAATATTATAGATAAAATATATTGAGATATTATGTTAAGAACTAAGACTATCCCTAATTAATTTTTATATTTAAGATTAAATATCTAAATATTGTTATGGAGTAAAATAACATGGAGTAGATATATAATAGAGATAGGAGAAAAAAACTATTTTACATCATTATATCAAACAGGGCAACTGACATATCTTATTTATAGATCTAGCATTATACATTAAATATCTCTTCTATATTAAATGACAATGAGTAGATTGCATCAAGAAAAATGACAATTGGTAGATAATAAAGCTTGAGTAGAAATTAAGTTATACAAGAGTAATGAAAATAATAGTAAAATAGTACAAGTTAGCATTTCCATGTTCATAACAAATATATAAGTGCCTGAGAAAGGAGAATAAGGAGTAAGATTCTTCGGCTGGTCAAATAAAAGGAGTAATGTTCTTTGTTGTTGGCAAAAAAAACGGAGTAATATTCTTTTATGTTTAATTTAAAAAAAATATTAAAAAGAGTATCTGAATATATAAAATGACATATTGAACATAAATCATAATCTATCCTTTTAAAATTTAGGGGGAAAGACGAAATTGTCTTTCTTCATTTTTTTTTCTTTCTTACTTTTCTCTATCTATCGTCGATCTTCCTTTTTTACTTTTCTCCATCTACTATCGACATGCACACCGGAGTTTCCACTGTTGCTACTGTTGATCTGTCTTCCTTATCTTCAATATAGAGAGAGAGTGACTGTGCGAAGAGAAAGAAGGAGGGAAGCATAGCACTGAAGCCACAAGAGAAAATGATTGGACAATGGTAAGGGCAAGTAAGATGGTGATAAGAAGAGGGACAGCGATGAGAGGTTAGTATCCGCGAGTGTATGGGTGAAGTCGCTGGACGAAGATAGAGATGACGACGATGAAGATGAACAGTGAGAATGAAGATTTGATGGTTGTTATAGTTTGGTAGTAAAAATTATTAAAAAAATTGCCAATCTCATTGTAGGAGTAATAAATTATCCAAGTAATTACTTGTAACTAAGTTATTAAATAAAGTAGTAAATGTCTTAACGAATGTGGTAAAAATCATTTTCAAAAATAATAAATCACATTATACAAGTAGTAATTAACATAAGTAATTATTTACAACTGATTTGTTACAGAGAATAGTAAATATTTTATCGAAGGTAGTCAAAATTACTACTCAAGTTGTAAATCATATTGCAGGAGTAGTAAATGACCAAAGCAATTACTTGCAATTAAATTGTTACAAATAGCAGTAAATGTCTTAGCGAAAGAGATCAAAATATTACTCAAGTGATAAATCCTATTGTAGGAGTAGTAAATGAATAAAGCAATTACTTGCAATTAAATTATTACAGAGAGTAATAAATATCTTAACGAAAGCGATCAAAATCATTGCTTAAGTCATAAATCCTATTGTAGGAGTAGTAAATGACTAAAATAATTACTTGTATTTTCAGGGACAATTTTATCTTTTCTCCTAAATTTTAAAGGATAAATTGAGACTTATGTTTAATCTGTCATTTTATATATTCAGGTATTTTTTTAATATTTTAAAATTCAAATAGTCTTGTTCAGGTTTTTTTCCCTTAATTTTTTTGGGCCAAAGTTCTTTTCTGCTCAAAAAGAAAAATCAAACGCTAGGGAAGAAGAACGTCACTGATGCAACAGACCCTTGACTTTGATTTGCTTGCTATTAGGTAGAAAAATAAAAGTAGATTTAAATTAAATTAAAGAAGTTGATTAGTATGTTATTTTTTTTTAAAATAATATTATTATCTTCTATAACTTCCTCCTATTTTACTTAATTATTAAGTATCAATATAGATAATTTAAAAAAATTAATAAATATATTAAATATTTTATATTTAAGATCAATATCAACTTTTTAATTAGATCATATATTAAATACGAGAGAAATAATATTCTTCCCATTTCCGCAGAAGTTAAAAAATATTACAAATTAGTTGGAAATTCTTATTAAGTTGAAAATCTTAAGAAATTAAATTGAAATTATTTTCAATTAAGCATTTCACATCTAAGATGGAATATGTGACTTAGCTTCCATAATTTTTAGTTTAACTTTTAAAACTTCTGACTTACTTTTCAAGATTTTTAACTTATATGTGAATATGGATTTTTCCACCAATTAGATTTTTTTAAATGTCAATAAAAAGATCCATTTTAAAAGTTTTGGTCTCAAAAAGTGTGATTATTCTATTCTTTTTAAAATAAATTTCACAAATTCTCTATATATTAATTATAAACCTTATATCTAAGATGGATGAAGTATATACTCCATCTTGTTCATATTATAGAACCTCCTATTTATTTCATAAGTAACATATGTTGTTTAAAGTATTAATTATTTTATAGCTATAAAATTTTATAATTAATTAAACAAACTTTTATAGCTGTTGATTTTTTTAGAATAATTTTTTATATTTTACCAAAAAACATTAATTTTAACTAAGTTTCATTTTGTTTTTTATGGAGTGAGGCATAGGGCGAGGGGAGCATTTGGGTGGATAGTGGAGGGTGGGACGACCACGCTCCCCATGGCGTGTGTTTGATGGAAAGGCCACTTTAGAATTTGGCTGGTCCCCCAACTCGTCACCCAACTGTAGAACTAGGAATACGGGTAAGCCCGTTCCGTCAAAATGTGAGGTGGGCTGTGCAGCCCGCTCTAAAATAGGCTGGCAAAATGCCAACCCGAGCCCGCCTCCCTTAGTGGCGGGTTGGCCCGCCAGCCCGTCACTTTTTTTTTTTAATTTTAAAAAAAAATATTTTTAACATTTTTAAAATACTAATAAAATTTTTTTAATGTTATATTAGTATAATCAAAAAATTACTCATGTTATACTCTTAAAAATTTCTATTTTTTATAAAAAAATCTCAAATTTTATAATTATAAATCTAAATAAATATTAACATAATATTAATCAATTATAATATATAAACATATAGTAACAAATAAGTAATTATCTTTACTAATATTCAATAATAGGAGTATTCAAAATAATATTTAAGTAAAATAAATGTTAAATAATAATATTAAAAAAAAAGTGGCGGGTTGGCGGGTTGAGGGGGGGCGGGCTGTGCAGCCCGTCCAAAAACGGGCTGGCAATTTGCCAGCCCAAACCCGCCCCCTTAAGGTAAAACGGGCCCAACCCACGGGCTGAGCCTGTTTTACCAGCTCTACCCAACTGAAACTAACACCTCAGGTACTACTATTTCTTTGTGAATTGCCCCAAGAAAAAATACACATTTTAAAAAAAACAAACTTAAAGGGTAAGAAAATGAACTCGGAGGTGATAGAGAAATGCCTTATACTTCACATGCACGCTTAGTCATCGTCATGTTTAGTTAGTTACAAGAGCTATGTGCCATGTGAAAGCATTGAAGAATCTCAAGAAAAGAGTGCTATACTGTGTAGTATTGTATTTGATAGAGCATTCAGTCAGCATTAGGTTTGCCCAGCTGTCTTGTACTTTCATCGCGCGCATCCAACGCCAGCATCTTGTGTTCCTCGCAATTTGGATTATCCAAAGTCATAAGATTGTAAAATGCATTTAATCATCATAATCCAAGTCTCTTGACAAAACAGCTATTCTGTATCTACTTATTCACTTTGGTAATAAACCCATCATTACAATGTCCAAATAATCTAGAATTATCTTTGTAGAGATATTAAAAAATATATTATATATAAATATCCTATAATTTATATATAGAATAAGATAATATTATTTTATTAATATCTAGAATTATTTAAAATTTTTTATTATGTATATATATATCTGAACATCAATAAAATATAAATATTTTTATCCTATTTGTTTTCTGAAATAATATGGTACAGAATAGAAATAGTTCCTGGCGTCAATTCATTTTTGGTTCGCGGTTCAACGTCAAAGGCGTTACTGGTGGTGAAACCGACGTGAAGTTTCCGCTGGGTTCTCACAACACTTGCTAGCCCACCGTGTCCAGCACCCTCCGATCGTCAAGATCCTGGAGTTTCATTGTCGTCCGAGGTGCCTATGATTCTCATGCGCCGTCACCGTTCTTGCCTGTTCTTTCACGAGTCAGAGCGTAGACTGCTTTTTCTGGCGAGTTGACGACGGTACTTTTCTTGCTTTAGCATTTACTCCAGCTTCTCTTTCAGACTTGAGCAAGTGCGTCCAATGACTTTAACAACCACAACATGCTTCGCCTGATTCTCCATCCTGAGCAGTTTAAAGAAGATGAGTGAGCAGTTTAACAGCTTCTCTTGCACTATTTTTGGGTACTGGGTCCACTGTTTCTGTTATGTTGCTTACCTGTGACGCAGAAGAAGAAGAAGCAGGTTCTTGTGGGCTTCTTGTGGTGTGGCTGCTGGTGTTGTGGGCTTCTGGGTGTCGTGGGCTTGTTTTTTTATATTCCAGTAGTCACTAATATTACTGAATATAAATTAACTTGAAGAAATTATTTAGGTTTGAGTAAATCTATTCGTATCTATTTCTAAAGTATTGAGAAGGAATATCACTTGACCGATAATCTCTCAGAAGAGAAAGATACCTCTTGTAAGTCATGGTTAAGGGATGATACACGACTTCTTTTACAAATTCATAACTCTATTGATAGTGAGATCGTGCCTTCTATTACTCATTGTGAATTTATTAAAGAACTAATGGACTACTTGGCACTCTTATACTCAGGCAAGAATAATATCTCTCGGATATATGAAGTTTTCAGATCTTTCCATTGTGCAGAGATGCCAGATGACCGTCCTCTTATGGCCTTCTTTATAGACTTTAAAGGAATACATGAAGAACTAAATGCTCTCATGCCTATTTCTGATTAGAGGAAGGTCAATGTGTCTCACCGAGAGCAGATGACTACCATGAGTTTTCTTACTGTATTTTTGCCTCAATTTGCGACTGCTCATTCTCAAATTTTATCTAGGGCTCAGCTCCTCTCTTTTGAAGAAGCTTTCTCTCGTGTACTGAGAACGGAACAAAAATCTTCACCAGCCTTTATTTCACCTGCTAGTGGTTCTACACCAAGGGGCTCTAATCAGGGTTCGAAGGACGTAATTTGTTACTACTGTAAGGAACCGAGTCATATGAAATGTACGTGCTGTAAACTTCAAAACAAACAAAATCGATAAAACTCTACACATGTGGCTGCCACGGCCAATGACACAGTTACCATTTCCACTACCGAATATACTCAATTAAAGTCTATCAATCTCCCTGTGAATGCTGGTATTGCAACAGGTAATGAGACTATTGCCCTTGTCTCTTCTTCCTCCAAATTGATCATAGACTCTGGTGCTACTGACCACATGACAAGTAACCGCTATCTCTTCTCTATTTGTAATTCTTTTGCCAACCCTTTAAATATCACCATTGCGGACGGTTCCCAATCCTGTGTTTTTAATTCTGGCACTATTAACCCTACCTCTTCTATTTATTTGGAATATGTGCTCAATGTCCCTAACCTTCCATTTAACCTTTTGTCCCCTAGGAAACTTACTCGTCAATTAAACTGTTGGGTTTCACTTTTTCCTGACCATTGCTTGATACATGATCTTTTGACGAAGAAGATTATTAGTAGAGGTTATGAATCTAGCAGTCATTACTTCCTGGATGGTCAAGGGTCTCGTGCGGTGACTTGTACCAGTGGTGTCACTCCTTTTGAAGCACATTTTCATTTGGGTCATTTATCTTTATCATCTTTAAAAACAAGTTTATCCTCAGTATCAACATTTGTCATAATTAGATTGTGAATCCTGTCAGTTTGCTAAACATCATCGTCTTTATTTAGTATATCGAGTCAATAAACGAGCTTCATCTTTTTTTGAGTTAGTGCACTCTGATGTTTGGGGTTAGTGCACTCTAATATTTGGGGTCCATGTCCAGTTGAGTCTAAAGCTGGTTTCAAATACTTTGTTAAATTTGTTGATGATTATTCAAGTAGTACTTTGTTATATTTAATGAAAAATTATTCTGAGTTGTTCTCTAATTTTTGTGCATTTACTACCAAAATTAAAAATTAATTCAATTCGTCTATCCATACCTTGCGCAGTAATAATGCTAAAGAATATTTTTTTGAATCATTTCACTCTTTTATGCTTCAAAACGGAGTTATACATCAATCTTCTTGTGTGGATACACCATCTTAGAATGGTGTTACCGAAAGAAAAAATTGCCACTTATTAGAAGTAGCCTGTGCCCTTTTATTTTAAATGCAGGTTCAAAACCCTTTTGGACCGATGCAGTATCCACTGCTTGCTTTCTCATTAATCGCATGCCCTCCTATATTTTTTATGGTCACATTTCCTACACCACTCTCTTTCCTTCTAAACATTTGTTTCCCATTGATCCTAAGATTTTTGGATGTGTGTGTTTTGTTCAAGATATGCATCTTACTATCTCTAAATTAAACCCTAAGTCCCTCAAGTGTGTCTTCCTTGGCTACTCTCTTGTTTAGAAGGGTTATCGGTGTTTCTCTCCTACTCTTAATCGTTATCTGGTTTCTACAGATGCCACTTTTCAAAAATCTGTTACATATTTTGCTTCTAATATTTCAGCTCCTCCTTCTCCCCCTGCGGAGGAGGATACTCTTCTGGTATATTTTGTCACTCACTCACCATCACTGCCCTCAGCTCCCGTACAGGTACCTGGTTAACCACTTTTGTCTCAGGTCTATACCAAACATTTGAATGAAAACATTACTACTCTTCCTCCAGATTCTGCCTCGCCATTATCTACTTCATCATCAGATCTTGCAGAAAGCATTACTCACCCTGAGCCTAACTTGGTCCCTGAATATGAGATACTTTCTATTTCAAATTCAGATCCAGATCCCTCCTTTGATTTGTCCATTTCCCTCTACAAAGATAAACGTGCTTGTACCTATCATATTTCTTCTTTTGTTTCATATAACCACCTCTCCTCTGCTTCTCGTGCCTTCATTGCCTCTTTAGATACTATCTCAGTACCTTAGTCCATTCCTAAATCCTTGTCCAACCTAGGTTAGCATACTGCTAAGGAAGATGAGATGGCTGCTCTTGATCGTGTCGGTATATGGACCTTAGTGGATTTATCGTCAGGAAAGAAAACCTTGGGTGTTGATGGGTGCTGACCCCTAAAACTAAAGTTGATGGGCCTTTTAAATGTCTTGAGGCTCGCCTTGTCACTAAAGGCTATACTCAGAAGTATGGCGTTGACTACTCTAAGACTTTTTCCCCTGTAGCCAAACTCTCATCTGTTCGTCTCTTCATATCTTTGGCTGCTACTTATAGTTGTGACATCTCTCAACTATATATCAAAAATACCTTCTTACATGGTATTCTTCTTGAAGAAGTGTACCTAGAGCAACCACCCAGTTTTATTGCTCAAGGGGAGCGTGATAAAGTTTGTTATCTTAAGAGATCTTTATACGGCTTGAAGCAAAGTCCTCGAGCATGGTTTGACAGATTTAGTGTTGTGAAGGACTTTGGCTTGTGCCAGAGTAAGTGTGATCATTCTGTGTTCTATCAAAGAACAATTACTGGCATGATTCTACTAGTTGTGTATGTTGATGATATTGTGATTACGGGAAGTAATGCCTCGGGGATCTCATCATTCAAGTCATTCTTTAACTCCTATTTTCAGACGAAGGATTTGGGTTCATTAAAGTACTTCCTGGTGATTGAAGTCATGAGGAGTAAGAAGGGCATCTTATTGACTCAGAGAAAATATGTCCTTAATTTGCTGAAAGAAATTAGAAAACTAAAAGCTGCCCCAACTAACTTTCCTATAGTTTACAATCCACTACTTGATGCTAATGGTAGTATACCATCTGAAATTCTCGTTGAAGCCACTAAGAGCATGCCATTTGAGAACCCAGAGAGGTACAAGATATTAATTGACAAATTAAATTATCTTACCATAACCCATCCTGATATCACTTACTCAACAAGTATCTTTAGCCAATTTATAGTCTCACCAACTATTAGACAATGGGAAGCTTAGAATATGTGTCATTACTTGAAGGGATCTCCAGATTGTGAGATATTGTACAAAATCATGGTCAGATAGATATTAAGTGTTTTTATGATGCTGATCATAGTGGATCAAAAGCCATAAGAGGATCCACTACAAGATATTGTATTTTTATAGGAGGAAATTGGGTATCTTAGAGAAGTAAGAAACAAAATGTGATATCAAAATCAAGTACAAAAACAGAATACAAAGCCATGGGCACAATCAATATGTAAGATAGTCTGAATATATCAGTTACTGAAGGAAGTTAACCTTAAAATCTCGTTACCAGCAAAACTATAGTGTGGTAATAAAACAGCCCTACACATAACTTCTAATTCGTTATTCCATGAGAATACGAAACATATTAAAATGAACTATCATTTTATTCAAGACAAGTTCAAAGATATCTCTACAAAATATATTAGATCCAGTGATCAACTGGGTGATCTCCTCACCAAAGCATTTAACGATTCAAGTTGAATATTTTGTAACAAATTGGACATTATTGACATCTATGCTCTAACTTAAGGGAGAGTGTAGAGGTATTAGAAAAGATATTATAAGATACCTATAATTTGTATATACGATAAGATATAATATTATTTTATTATTATATAGGATTATTTAGAACTCTCTATTGTACATATATATCCCTTCTGAATATCAATAAAGTACAAGTATTTTTATCCTATTTGCTTTATGAAATAATAATCTTAAAGCTAAAAAAAAGGTCATCGAAAAGCAACATCCAAGTGAGTAGTAATCTCAGAGTAAACTAAAGTGTTACAAGTGTTCAAATTTAATTTCTCAGCCTCCAACCTCAACAAAAACATACAATCATCAGCTGAATGATATATCTATCACCCTTCTCAGCTTCAGAGATGTCTTCTGTCTAGTGTTCCCAGCCTCATGGGCAATATATAATGCCTAGTTGACAATACAAACTTGGGAAGCGATAAGCAAACGTAACCCACCATTCTAATTTGTCTCTATTCATTCCTCCAAGCTTAGCTATAACAACATTGCACAGTCCGGCTTATGTACAAAGTAGGCCTCAAATAGCTTCAAGAATGTTCTTTAGCGAGAATTACTATAGTAATGATCATTGCCCTGGAAGCTTCTTCTTGTTGTTAAAGGTTCCCCTGTCAAAACCAAGCATAGTAGGTGGCAGAAAATGCATATAAGAGAATGAGCATTAGAGGGGCCTCTGGATTTGGTGAACAAGTGGAAGGTGCAAATCAAGTTATAAGAGAATTTGACACATTTAAATCAAATTTAATCCTGCTAAACTTACCTTCATCATCTTCATCTCCATTTTGACTTGTAAAGAATGGGGTGAGGTAGTTTTTATCTAAAGCTGTAAAAGATGCAGCACTGCAAAGGAGAAGCAACCAGCAAATAAAAATGGAAAGATCTTTCAGAAGAAATATATTTTACCATATTTTTAATTTCAAGATTCAGATGATACCTCCTATGAAACTCTTTTAATTTCATTTTGATTTTGTTGCCAGATGAAGATTCTTCATCATATGAAGGAGCAATATAACCATGGTTTCCTTCAAAATTCTTGTGAAAGAAAACACAAATATTATGAGAAAAACGTGGGGAGAAATGTACAAATAAATTTATTAAAAGAAGATTTTATATGCAATTCAAAAGTTATTTAGTTTAATCTAAACACAATTGTACAAGAAAGATCAACAACTGAACATGCATTCTATAACACTTGTTAGCATAAGTAATCCACATGCTTTTATATTTAACGACCATTAAACCATGACATGCATAATATGCAGCAACGTCTCTTCAATGATAAGTACATAAAAAACATCCATAATTTTGGAACAAAGCCATCAAAAAGAATAATTTTAGCTCACATCTCAAATGGCTATTGATCTCATAAACTAATGACGGGTCTTGCATATTTCAAGGTAAAATAATATACAATAAGCTTCATACAGATATTATAATAGATATGAAACGAAGTTATCTGCTGTAAAACTTACATTGATGTTTCCTACTGGACTCAAAGCATTCTCAATGTTATGGCTGTCACCAACAACTTCAAGGGCTTCCAGCATAGTCCCCGTTGAACCACCAATAAGTAATACCTGAACAAAGACGAAATCTGAAGGTTTATAAGAATTTCTTATGATCAAGGGTTGGGGCTTCAAAATTTTAAAAGATAAGGAAAAAAAAAATTTGGCTGCTTGCTTATACATTATATAACTTCATATGACAAAGTTTGACCATATCTTCCCGAGTCCCAGATTTTGGATTTAACATTTGTGTAGTTCAATTATAATATATTACCATTCAAGAGTAAGAAGCTTTTATGAATTACATTATGTCAAAATTAGGCAATATTTTACATCAATTCTACAGTACATATTTAATTATTTAATATTAAATATTTAATGATTAATGATTGGTTTAACAAAGGGACAACAGTGAACAAGCCTACCGTTAAAACAACTATAGCTGTAGTTGCGGTGAATATGGTCTGCCCATGTCCTTCTGGAAGATCATGAAGTGATTGCAGAGCAAGGGCAAATGCCATTGCCCCTCGAAGTCCTATTTCATAGCATCCAAATTTTGGCAAATCAACAAGAATCAAAAGCAAAAATAATTATTGAGTCAAACTTTCCACAGAATTTCAGTAACAACTGCGTTCCTTCCCTTACCACTGTACCAAAGTGCTTTCTGATGCTTTGGAGGTATCTTTCGATTTGCAGGTCTGACCAAATTGACCAAATAAGCACAAGAAAAGACATTTGCTGCCCTGAATTAAGTGACCAAAAATTTAGTTAAAGCCTTCCATGTTCCAAGAGAAATGAGAAAGTAAAGCATAATGATGATTGAAGGGCATTAAAAGATGAACTAGAAAATCATTAAAGTATGAAAAACTAGCTGAAAATCATAAATGAACACGTGTCATTATGATCTAGGGCTGATCTTGATAGCAGTTAAAGCAATAGTACCTCGCAACCCCAATAAATATCTACAATGGTTCTAGTTAAGAAAGAAAAATAGCAGAAGAGATAAAATGCTTAGCCATTATGAGTCCCTACGTTCAGGTATATAGAGCAAAATAAAGAAGAAAGAAAGGATACAATGGAAAAGAATATAAATCCAACATGTGACCAACTATGTTGCTCCATAGCAATATCGAACCCCATGTATATGAATCTGCAAATCAGCAAAAATTTAGTTCATTAATCATTTAGACTTCATGATTTGATTGCAAGAAGAAATGGGAGATAAAATCCTCACATAAATGTTTCTGCCAGTGATGATATTAGATGGAAAAATGCAGAGACAAATCTTTGAGAACTTTCAGACAAATTGGAATATGTGTAATGCTTCATGACCTAAAACAGAGTACCAAAATGCTCATAAGATTTCTTTAACAAGATGAGAAAAAACATAGAATGGAAACAAAATATGCACTTACTATTCCCGTAAACAGTATTGATACAATACCAGACAAGCCAAGACCTTCAGCAAGCATGTACCTAAAAAATAGATATGTATAAACTGATTTATAGCATGCCTGTACAAAAGAATGTAGTAAAGTTTTAAGGAAATCTAATGACAAAATGGTACAAGAGACTACTTACGAGAAATAAGGGAAAAGAACAAAAAGACAGCTCTCCAAGTTCTGAAGACTGGATGGAACCAGAAAATTGTTCTCATCAGTATTTTTCAGCTATGATGGATATCATCAAAGGTTAAATCAAAGAAAAATAAACACTAAATACTCACTTGTCAATATCCAATCCTGCATACTTAAAAAGGTAACAACAGTTAAGGTAATCACTATATACTGTAAGCATCCATTATGCAATGTTGCAAATAATTAGAAGAGTGGATTTAAAAAGGATATCAAAGCAGATGTAAATCCAACTCCAACACCTGCATAACCACCAAAATTAAGCAACTTAGGAACATTGAGAATATAACAATTTATGAACAAAACATAGAAACACCTTGTGTCATTTTATGAATTAACAGGTTGCAAGGGGCTTGGGAAAAGTTGTCGCTGTTCATGACTTTAGTTATATATATAGAGGGCTAGGTGAAGGGTGTTGTGTGAGTGAAGTTAGTTAATTAACCAGTTCCATAACATATTATATGGAAAAGAAAAGGCACATTTCTATAGCAAGGCTTTTCATCTCTCTTTTCCATCCACACACACGAGAAACCAAGAGGACAGAATTCATCTTCGTCAAAAATTATACCAAGTAGGTAAAAGTAACCAAGAGTGAGATCACAAGTATAAGGCATGTCATCTGGAAGGATAAACATGGAATGTGGCAGATAACTCAGTTCACTCAAGTCTTCTTCAGAACATACAGAAGCCCCAAACAATATCAGGTATCAATATATATATATATATAATAAAATCTATAGCAAGCCACACTACACTAAAATAGCGTGATTCATTCCTCAAACTCTGCAATTCATGGAGAAAATGTGACTAGTTTTTAACACTAGACAAAGAAAACGTAAGATATTATTTTTATGACTAACCTGAAGACATCGAACCAACAAAAGTCTCCAAAAATCTCACAACCACCATGAAGAAATTTTGTCCAGAATGGTTAGTTCTGACTGATGACATCGTCCTGCATGAAGGTTTTTTAGATAGAGATGAACCTTTATTCATACTTATCTTGCTATAATAACAATAAGACAATGTAGAATGTCAAATACCTGTACAAGGAAATTGCTATCTATTCATAGCACATGAGGATGAGTAGGTAGCGGAGAAGAACAAACAAAAAGGTAAACAAATTAGTCAGTTAGCACAATTCATATCTTGACAGATAATGTGCTACAAAGTAAGAGATAAAATAAGGACAACAGTAATGAATACTTACTGCATCATTCAAGACTGATTCTCCAAACACCAGGGCATATAGGTTGACATCTGTGCCAAGTTCCTGCAAATAAGGCAAACAGATGCAAATATAACAAAGAGAGTCAGACACCAACATATAGTTACAATAAGTATGTTGGATAGAAAATAAGAAAAGTATGAAAACCCCTAGTTCAGAATGTTCAGAAATTATCATATCTATAATTAAGGATCGTGTGCATAGGACCTGAACAGCAAAATGGACTACCATGTATGCCTCTCCTGCATCATTCTCTTTTTCTAATAAAATTTCATCTTCAATCAAAAGCAAAGCATCAAAATAAAAGGGATTAAATAAAGTATAGTACTAAAAAGGCAAGGTCTTTGAAGGCGATTCACTAGACTTATTGCTAGCCCTTAGGTTTTCCTGCTACATAGTGCCAAGAAATGTATTTTATAGACAAATATCATAATCAATTACATGTCATTAGATCAAATATCATCTAAACAAAAGTAGCAGCAACTTGAGCAACAAACATAAAAGCTAGTGAAGAAGAATGCTAATGAGTCCCACCTATCAACATTATATGGCATTTTAACGCTTATCCATATTGGATTAAGAAAAGTTATGAATAAAATATTAGAAATCAGAATATGTAACTGCAGTATGGGAGGCAATAAAAATTACACCAAAATAAAATGAACAAGTAGCGTCACCTGAAATATGGATAGGACGGTAACAGGATCAGTTGCTGATATCAAAGCACCAAACATTAGGCACTCCACAAAAGGAAGTTTATACATGAGGTAGAGTAAACCACCAAGATAACTGCAGCAGATAGGAGAAAAATGCTAGCATGGAATCAATAAATTCTAATGAACCAAAAGAGCAAAAATAGCTAATAATGGAGAAACATAAATTAGGGGAAGATAACTCACACTAAAACACCCGTGACTACTGACGCAATAAAGGTACCAAATATAGCAAATGTCACAATTGCACCAAAATTTGAGAAGAAAGGTTTCTATCCAACAAAAATCAAGAAGTGAGTAAAGCTATCCAGAGAAAAAAGAATGCAAGCTCAAAACAAGGTATATGGAGGCACTCACAGGTGAGAGACTGAAACCAGACTGAGTATACTCAACAGTCAAGGAAAAAAAAGCAATATAGCATAACCATAAAGGAAAATAACATTAGTTATATAATAATAAAAAAGGAAACCACAATAATAAACTCCACTGAGGATATAATATAATGGGAGGTAACAGGAACAGGAAGAAAAATTCTTCATGAAAATTGAACCACGCCCTGTAAAAGAGAATGAAAATAAAAACCCATAAGTCAGCTCTCGAAACAAACAAGATCCAAATAGTCTCATCCTTCAAAAGGACAGTATAACCGATAGACATTGCAATAACCTGATACTAGTTTCTGTGTCTGAGACGTTAGCAAGCCCACCAACAATTAAACCTGCAAAAGCCAGTCAATTTTACAAAAATTATGGAAAAATAACAATGACCCGAGAGAAAAATGGAAACAAAAATACGAATTAAACGAACAGCGATCACCGAGAGAGTACCTATGAGAAGAGAGGCACTAGCTTCAGGGATAACATATATCCGCTTGCGACGAAGGACGTGGCCAAGAACGAAAGACAAAACCAACATCATGATCTGAAGAAGAATTCCCACTCCGGCAGCTTGCTGCTCCTTACCAGGAGCCCCATGAGCATCGGCCGGAGAAATCTCATTCTCCACGCCCATTCTGGAAACTTCGCTGGAAGCAGTTGCTTCCGCCAACGCCTGTATCGCGCGAATCAAATATGATGATCGGCTTCCAGACCCCACCCAACAGTTCTTCTCCCTCGCTTTGGGTATTTCTCAATTCTCTATTCTCAGGTTTGGACTTTCTGCCTCCGTAATCTCGGAACCAAAACACAAAATGAAATGTCGTACTATGAGGTAAATGTCAAATTATTAATTTAATTAAATAATAATTTAATAACGTTTGTATAATCTAAGAGCCTTTTTTGTCAAAAAAAAAATTAAGAGGCTGGTCATAAAGGAAATCTGGCATATGACCAACAAATCAAACAAAGGAAAATTAGTCAAAGGTAAGAATTTATTATTAAAAATTATCAAATAATTAAATAGTTTTAAAAGATTTATGAGTGATAAATTTGATTCGTGTAATTATTGAACTACTCGAATATACAAATAATAAGTTATTGAGAACGTTATAGCAATTTAATGTAGCACAAATGACAACTTAGAACATGTGATGACAACTTCATGTGACATAAATAATAATAGGGCATGCAATAATAATTCTAATTATCATTTATACTATACCCAGTTGTCATTGCTTACCATCAATTATCATTTGTGTCGCATGAAGTTGTCATCACTTGCCCAACCCACTAACTTGTTGTTTGTGTATAAGAGTAACTTGATAGTGGTATAAATCGAATTTATTACCCCCAAATTTTTTATGATTATTTAATTATTTGATAATTTTACGAGATATTTTTTTATAATAAATTCTCTCTGACGAGACCTTTGAGTAATTCTCCTATCAAACTATGTTGATAAGATGCATGTAATTTGTTAAAATGTTTATACTATATATAATTATATTTATGAACATAATTTAGGTATTAATTATTAATAATTAATTAATAACCATTAATATGAAAAGTAAGAGGATGCTAAGAGACTATAATATAAACTCCACTAGTCTTAAATACAGAAGCTAGTTAGTGATTTATTTTTACCTTAAATATAATATTTTAATCTATTTTATCTCTCTTATTTATTATTTTTTAAACTAATTTATTTAAAATATAATATGATATATAATCTAATGTTATACAGAGTTATAACCATTGTGTCTTGTAGAAGACCCGTAGTGTCAAATGGGGTGTGATATTTCACATCGTTGATTGGGACTATACGCCCTATTGATGAATAATAATTCAACTTGGAATCGCATTACTTGAAACAAACCCCTTGTCAGACCCCTTTATCAAGATAAAGTGGCTGAATTCACCCTTAGTCTGCCAGTTGCATCATTAGACTCTCCATATTTGTTAAAATGGATTGGTAACCATTTAGGGTTGTACAAAGTGAAGGATGGTGTCCAAATGCTCCTTCAAGATACCTAGCAGCAAGCTTCTAATTATGCTGAGTTTTGGCCATGGATTTGGAAACTTCAGCTACTTGTTAAATTCCTCTTCCTTTTTCTTTTTTTTTTTTTTGAAGCTCCTCAATGATGCCAATCTATCTCACTGGATTGAGTTTTTGGTTGCTCTATGGAAGACACATTACACCATATTTTCTTCTTATGCCCGCTTGCTTGATCTTTATGGTTTGTTTGTATCAACATTCGGCCTCCGAATTTATCTTTTCAATAGCATAAGGATTAGTTAATTAACCTCATTTCCCTCCACCAGCGACAATGTGATTTTTCTTTGATCCATAGAATCATTTGCATGTTGGGTGTTATATAGAAAACTAGAAAACCAAGGTCAATGCAGTTTCCATCATGAATGAGATTAATGCAATAATGGGACTTTCTTCGTTGGCCTTCTCTCTTAAGCCTACACTAGAAACACATGACCACGGTCCTTCTAAATGTCTTCCTGATTCTTTTCACATCCCTAAATCGATATTTTTGTACACAAATTCTAGAAAAATAGGATACACTTTGCGAGTGTTATGTCTGCTTTCAAAGCCCACCATTGATAGAATTTATCTGGAAATGTCATTCTATTATAGATTTATTTTTTCTTGGCTAATTGCTTAAGGGTTCTCTTCTCTAGATTCATCAAACTAATCTCATTTAGGATAATGAACCTCATAGTCTACACATAAGCTATGTTGGCACTAGGTTCATTACAATCACATACTGTAATAATCATATATATATATATATCTGCTACACTAGGCAGGATATTCTATTAGTTTTTACCCTATGTTTGGATGAGAAGAAAATTTGGAGGAAAGAAGAATAGAAGGGAAAACTCTTAAAAACATATTTTTTACTATTTTAGGAAATTTTCAAACATAATATTCCCTTCCCCATATTTTTTCCTTAACTTTTCTCACCATCCAAACATACCCTTAAAAACCTTCATGTTATGTTATTTCTTTTTCTTCCTTTTCACATCTTTTTTATAAAGTTATTTGCTCTATGTGCTTTGGTTCTCTATAAGACTTCCAAGAGAAACAAAAGGAGAGAAAGCTATTAGAGAAAATTGTGTGTTATTCAAATGAGTTAAGTACATCAATGTATATACAAGGAAAAATATATCAGTCTAATATATCCTAATAAAAAATAATAAATACATGATCAAATCAAATAATACAAATTAAATTAAATCAAGTCATATCAATAAATATATAAACACCCCTTCAAACTCCAGATGACTTAAGAGAAAACAACTTGAGTTTGTCAACTAAAAACTAGAAGCGGCCAGGATTAAAAAATTTAGTAAACAAATCAACCTGTTGGTGCTTCGTGTGAAAGGGGACAAGTTTGATGGTGCCTTGAACGTTATGTTGCTGAGTGAAATGACAGTCAGTATCGATATGTTTTGTTTGCTTATATAACATATCATTATGAATAATCTTAATAGTTGCTTGACTATCATAGTATATGTTAATAGAGGATGTCTAGGAAACTCCTAAATTACCAAGCAACCAACAAAGCCAGAGAATCTTAGTAGTAGTATCCGCTAATGCGCGATATTCTGACTTAGCACTAGATCGAGTGGATAGAGTTTTCTTCTTACTCCTCCAAGAGATAAGAGAGTCACCTAGAAATACACAAAACCCAGTAGTAGACAGGCAATCAGTATAATCACCTCCCCAATCAGCATCTGAGTAAGCTCGGAAAGTGAGGGAAGACATAATAAAGAAATGAAGGCTATGATACAAGGTTCCCTTGACATACCATAGAATCTGAAGGATAGTCATATAATGAGTAGTCTGGGGCTCAGACATGAACTAACTAACAATATGGACCGCGTAGGGAATATATGGACAAGTCAATGTAAGGTAGATGAATCCTCCAACCAACTAGTAGTAATGTGTGGGGTTCTCCAACAAAGTCCTATCAGTAGGAACAAAGTGAGCATTAGGCTCAATAAGAGTGTTCTCAATCTCTTCATTAGTTAGAAAGACCTGATATATCAAATTAGAGGCACACTTGACCTACAAAAGAGAGATACCATTTTCCCCATTATGTACCTCAAGATCAAGAAAATAATTCAGTCTTTCAAGGTCCTTCATCTTAAACTATTCAACCAAGTAATTTTTAAGCTCCTAAACTCCTATTAGATCATTACCTGTGATAATCATATAATCAACATATAAGAGAAGTAAAACAATACCGCGATCACTACTTTAAACAAATAGAGCAGAGTCGTGAGTGCTGCAAATGAAGCCAAGATGGCTCATGGTACTACTGAACTTAGCAATCCAAGCTTGAGGAGCCTGCTTAAGTCCATAAAGGGATCGATGGAGATGACAAACTTTGTCATGCAGATGAGGATACCTTGGAGGAGTCTTCATATAAACTTCTTCCTCCAAATCATTATTCAATTAGGTATTCTTGACATCCATCTAATGAAGAGTCCAATGCTTGACAGTAGGGGTATGTATGGGTAGGGCTGGGCAAGGCAGCCCCCCGCCTGGTGCCCACACGAAAAAAAATGGGCTGCATTTTATAGTCCGATGCCCGGCCCTACTTGGTAAAAGCCCTAACCATTTAAGGCTGGGCAAGGCAGGCTTCTATGCTAAAGTGGTAATGTCCTGCTCATATTGTGGGACAGAAATATGCAATTATGAACTTCTAAAATAATATCATATTCATATGTCTTCAAGAGTTAAATAATATACATAATTCACTAAGAACAAGACAATAAGAAGATGGTAATTAAGGTCTTGAAGTCTATTGCATATAAAAAAAAAGTCTTGAAGTCTAAGTAGTTTGTAATTGCAACTTTGTATCAATCTCCCCAAAGTTGACAAAGATGGAGCATCTAAAAAAAAAGAAAAAATTATAATTTGTAATATAATCATATAATGGTTAGCAAAGTTAAAAAAAGAAAGAAACTAATCTAGTTATAAATTTTAAAGGATGTAACTTACCTACTTGACTACTCATATTTGTAAAATGACCCTTTAGTCATCAGTAGCCATCTTATTCTCCCCTTTAAGTGTAGTATCTAGGAGAAAAATAAAAAAGTAAAAGAAAGGGTGTGCATAGCAGGGCTAGGTAGGGCAGCCCTCTGCCCGGTGTCCAACCAAAAGAAAGAATTGGTTGTATTTTACAGCCCGATACCCGGCCTAACCCTGCATTTTTTGGGCTGGGCAAAGATTTTTTTTACACTGGCCCGAGTGGACGTACCAGGCCGCGGGCTTTATGCACACCCCTACTTGAGAGCAACAATAGCCAGAAGCTACGAACAGAAGTAATTCGAGCAACAAGAGCAAAAGTCTCCTTATAATCAATACCATATTCTTGAGTGAATCCTTGGACTACCAAACACGTCTTTCGCTGCTTGAGAGAACCATTCGAGTGAGTCTGATTCTTATAGACCCATCTTCATCCAAACAAAGTTTGACCAGGAGGAAGATCAACAATATCCCAAGTATGTATTTTCTCCAAGGTCTGTAATTCTTCATCCATTACTTGCTGCCAAAGGGGATCATGGGAGGCTTCTTTATTGGATTGGGATTCTTAAAACTGAAGGATGGTGGAAAAATAATAGGAAATATTAAGGTAGAAAAGAGGATGTCTTACACAGGTAACTTGTGTAGTCGGACGATACGGTCTCTGTAGGCGTAACTTGTGCAGGAGGATAAGAGTTAGCAGGCTCATCTAGAGTGGGGGCTGTATCAGGCGTGTGAATGAGCTCAGTAAGTGAGTCTGCACATGAGTCACTAGGAAAAAGGTCAACATAAGTATCTGTAAAAATAGATGGTGAATAAAAAGTGAGGAAAGATCAGTTAAAGATGAGAACTTCATATGTTCCTAAAAAAACATGACGGGAGACTCGAATGCGATGAGAGATAGGGTCTCATGAACAATAACCCTTATGTTCTCAATCATAACAAAGGAAACAGCAAACACAAGCATAGGTTTATAATTTGGTGGTCTCATGGTATGGAAGAAGGACAAAACAGACACAAGCAAAAACTTTTAGAAGACTATAGTTAGGAGGTGTACTATGAGGATGCTTAAAAAGAGAGATGTTACCAAAAACTGGAGTAGGAACTTTATTAATATAGAAAATACCAGTCACTACTGCTTCACTCCAGAAATATTTAGGTCAAGAAGAAGAAATAAGCAGGGCTTTAACATAATTAAAGATATAACGGTGTTTACGTTCAGGTCTACCATTTTGTTGTGAGATGTAAGGACATGAGTACTGAGAAATAGTGCCCTAGTCATCAAGAAATTTGAGTAATTTAGAATCACGATATTCTAAGGCATTATCACGCTGAAAGACTTTTATAACTTTTTATTACTAAGATCAATTTGATATAAATATCAGGTAACTTCGATAATTTTTTATCATATATATCCAAGTAAAGCATGAATAATCATCAACAGGATTTCCATCATATCTGTCTTCGAGCGCATCTTAGAGGTTGTTTATGATGAAGAGAAAAGAGTGTCCGTATTTTGTCAATGAAACCATTAATAAAGTCAAGTAGTAGATTTGGGTCTTCAGAGAAACTGAAGGAATCTCCCAACAAGCACCCTACCATAAGTCTCAGCAAGGACCGATCTACTAGTACATGAAGTCTGACGACCAACAGATTAGAGATTGAACCTCACGCGCCATCGCATTGTCTTACCATCTTACTGCCTTGCTACCACACGGATGCTTGGATGAAGTGAGAGTGATGGTGGCCAACTAGTGGAAGGTCGTCATCATTAGGGCGGCATAAGGCTATCGATTTAGCAGGTGGCAACGTTGGCTAACCGAAGATCCACATGAAGGTGGTGCTTATTCATCAGCATTCGTGGAATGATGTTATGCTTGATTATAGCTTTCTCTCTTACATGGAGTTTTCAAAAGAGTGCAAAAATTACATGATGGTTAATTATTGTAACATTGACCGTTTGTTTGACTAAAGACAATAACGTGGATACTGACGTGACTTAGAGGGTCTAATAAAAAAAGGGAAAGGTGATATAACCATAAAATTTTCCCTAAAGTACGCTTGACACCTTAAACAAACTTCAGGTGAAAAATATGTATGATCATTCCAAAAGATCCTAAAACACTACAATTGTTTAATTCATGAATATTGATCGTCTAATTCAAACTCTTGCAAACAATTGTGTTAAATGGTCCATCCTTTAAGTACGACTTCTCTCTCCTCTCTTGCAAATGATCTTGTTTTAGTCTCTCATGTTCTTAGAAGAATAGTGATGCTCTCTCAGCTCCACTCCAACCGCGTCTCTGGCCTCTTGTTACTAAGAGAGATTAAATAAAGGAGTGAGTGATGTGGAGAGCTTCATCTTGTCTTCTTCCCTTTGATAGAGGCATGAGAGTGAGGAGAGAATGCTGTTGAGATTGGAGGGAGATAGAAACATGATCATTTGCAAGAGTGGAGAGAAAATTCGCACTTGAACGAGGGAGATTGAAACGTGATCGTTTGCAAGAGAGGGTGGTTGTACTTCAAGGAGGTAGGTACGGGGACACTAGCTTAGCGTCTTTGTCTTCGAAAGTTTGAATCAAACGGTCAACATTGATGAATTAAATGGTTATATCATTTTAGTGTCATTTTGAAATGATTATAAATATTTAGGCATTTGATGTTTGTTTATGGTATTAGGTGCACTTTTAAAAAAAGTTCATGAGTATATTTGCACCTTTGTCTTTTTTTTTTGTTAGACCCCTTAAGCCACATCACTATCTTCAGTCAAACAAACAGTAAACATTACAATAATTAACAGTCGTGGCATTTTTACACTATTTTGAAAATTTCATATGCAATTTTGCACCAAAACTTATCGCCGTTTATTAGTAATGTAACCATAAGTAAAATTTTGCTACTAATTTACCCATAAGTAAATTAGTAGCATAAAGGGTCCTAAAGGTTATAAATCTTGAATAGAAATTAAATTTTGATGTTCAATTACTAAAGTGTCCTTGAATTACAAAACTTATCACTATTGCTGACGTTGGAGCCACTATCGACAGCGACTAGACCATTGCTAGACCTCCATTGCCGGTGGCTGGACTATCGTCAGAGCGCTAGTGCTGACAATGAGGTCAGTTATGGTCATCTGTTTAAAGTGTCCAAGGGGTATGAACTCATGATCTATTGGTTTACCAAAACATTTGTGATTGGAGAACCAAAAGGCTCTTTAATTATAGGGAGAATTGAAGCTAGGTCCCGTGGAAGGAATTAAATTGCAAAAAAATCCCGGAAAATGGCAAAATTATTGTGAAGTCATATGGGACCTGAGTTTAATTTTTTTCAATTGTGAAAAGATATAACTGCCCCTTTGTACTCCATTCTGCAAAAACACCTTCTTTCACTTCATCGTGTCTGAAACACCTTCTCCACAGCATTACATTCTACATAAGGAAATCAGCTTCCTGCAATTCGCTCCCACACCTTCTCCATCTCACCAAAACTCCTATAACATAAATCTTCTTTCTCATCCTCATTCTTCTTCCCTATTCCAACCTCTAAAACACTCGTTCTATAGTCACCCACAGCCCCCTAAATTTTTTGTCCCTTGCTCTGCCACTGACACCCAAAATTTTTTGTCCCTTGCTTTGCCGTTGACACCCAAAATTTTTTGTCCCTTCCTTGTCCTCATTCTTCTTTGACAGTGACCCAGAATTTTTAGCATGCTCTGTTATAAGAGGGAACATGAGTTGTTATTATAACACGTGATAGTTGTTAATATGAATAGTTGAGTTGTTAATAATTTGTGTCTGATGCAGAAAATGACTTCTTGGTTTTGAGCTTCCAGAATGTGACCATTGTTATTTCTTTCGTATAGTCAAATCTTTAATACAATCTTCAATCCGATATTGCTCTAATTTTTTTTAAGTCCTTGAGGTGTTTGAATCGTTCGTTCACTACGCATGTTTTTTGGAAAACTATTATTTTGGTCAGTTTATTAACATCTTATTATGGGATCCTCAATCCTAAATTTGACTTTTAATAGAAATATAGATTCTTGTTTGGCTCTTCAAGAAGCATGTATATGGAAATGGAAATTGATACTCTCTTTGGTATTATTCTTTTGGGTTAAGATTAGTTTGCAATTGCTAGCATGAAAAAGTCATTGCTATTAATTACTTCCAAAATTTGCAAGCTCTATTTCTAATTATTTTTGCCCACATTGAAAATGAGCAATTTCTTGTTTGCATGTGGTTCTGCACATGATTTTCCTTTATTGAGAACTAAACTAATGTTGTGCTGATTTATTTAGCTTTTTAAATTTGATGCAGAACCAAATAATAATTTCTTCCTTTGAAGAAGAGTAGAGCTTTTGATGATGATGAGGAGGAAAAAATAGACTTATTTGAATGTTTTGAGGTCTTATGGCTGATTTCTCTTCGGATTCCTCTTTCTATTATTATATATTAAGTCTTAGACATATAAGCAACTCATTCTTTCAGTTTTACATGAGTGTAGTAAGAAAGAATGAGCATTAGAAATGTTACTGTAAAATGTGAATGACAGAGCATGGTCTGATATAGGAGGGGAATATGAGTTATTATTATAGTATGTGATAGTTGTTAATATGAGTGGTTGAATTGTTAATAATTTGTGTCTGGTGCAGGTTGTTATTACTTATGGCCAGATCATCTGGAAAGCATATTTTTGTTCATTTAGTTTGTGGAGAGTAATTTACTGCCATATTTTCTCTGTTTCTGTTAATTTAGGACAAAATAGATATTAAAAGGACATTGGAGTAGGAAGCAAGGAGGTGCCATTAGCTTGTTTTGTGACTTGACAGTGATAGAGAGGGTGAAAACATTGCATTTGAAGTAATAGAAGTCTGCACTACAATAAATCACCATCTTACTTCAGCAATGCATGCATGGTTCGATAGATATTTGAGTGTTGCTGGTAGAGTCCTTGTGAAAAGCAGCAATAACACTTATGTGCTCAAGCTGGTGTGCCCAATATATTTTGGGTCTTCCAATTAGCTGGGAAAGAATGTGAACAAGTTGTTATTACTTTACAATGGAGTTGTCATTCCTTGTGGTTGAGTTGTTATTTTCCTACCGAGACAATAATTTTTTGGTTCATTCCTAGGAAAAATGTGCTCGAGTTGTTATTATTTCACGACAGAGTTATTATTTCCTAGTGATAGAGTTGTTATTTTTTCACTCATACTGAGGTATGTTTGGTTCGTATCAGGTCTTGGGCAGGCGTGCTCAGTGCATTTTGGGTCATCCAAATTGATGGATTATGTTGTAATTGAAAATAACAACTTCATGCTGTAAAAAAAATAACTTCACTACTAAAAAATAACAACCTGACAACTGGAATAACAAGAAAAATAAAAACCCCACGACTGAAAAATAACAACTTTACCACTAGGAAATAACAACTCATTGATAAAGTAATAGCAACTCTACCACTAAAAAATAACAACCTAACAACTGAAATAATAACACTAAAAATAACAACCCCATAACTGAAAAAATAACAACTCGGGGAAATAAGATTTGTCTTCTTGCCATTGAGTCTTATAGATAGTATCATGTGAAACACCACACATTAAGCTAACAGGTCTAAACTCACGTATCTTATTGATCCTACCATCATGCGAGGTAGCAATCCAACCCTTATGACAAAGAATGAATCAGAACCTTAATGCAATAATCTTGCTAGCTTTTCTTCAATACCAGACAGTTAAGAAACTCAACAAAATTATGAAGCAATGGAAGATATGGTTGAGAGCATTGTTGATAAGGTTGAAATGAGAGCTCGTCACAGCCCAATAGTGATGACAGAAGAAGAGTAGAAGGAGCTTATATTCTTTGTGGATGAACCTAAGTTTAAATGAATGAAATCTTAAAAGCTTCTGCAGAAGCATTGGGACAGGGAATCACGGGGAACAATTATAAGGCTATGCTGAATGGAGGAGCTTCCATTTAGAGAGGCTAAGGGACTTGAAGCCCATGACAAGAGAGAACCGTGCAAAGCAATTGCATGGAATTTCTGATCTGAAGCATCCAATTTGTTGCCTTTGCTTGCTTACTACAATTCTAGAGATGATAGGGTACTGCTCTAGAGATATGTGGAGAAGGGAAATCTTTTCTTTAGTCTTCCTGGTAATTTTAGTTGTGAGTTGCTTCTTTGTTTTATAAACAACCGCTAAATTTATTACAATAAATAGAATATAGCAACAAAAACGCAAATGGATATAAGTAACCATCCTCGAAGTGCCGCCCTCATAGAAGTTCATGGAATCGCCCATATCCTACAACATGTGTCGTTTGACTAAATATGTACATCAATCGAATAAGTATGCCAGATGTCACATAACAGGACTACCAACGTCCCTCCTACTGATAACTAAAAGATTTAGAATGTGATTGAGATGTCATGTGTTGCAATCAATTCATCATCTGAACTTCAGAGATTGATAAGTGAAAGAGATATACCTATTGTTCTAAAGCTTTTGCTTCTCTATAATAATTTTAACATATGTTACGATATATTACCATAGAGTCTAATAATTTTTTTAACATATGTTACGATATATTCTGAAGGTTTTTTTCTTTCAAAAACTTATTATTCTTTTTAAAGTGTAAACGGCAATTTTAATATATGTTACGATAGGCTAATAATCTATTAGCTATTTACTAACACAGTTATCTTTAAAACGAAGTTAGAAACTATATGACCTAATAAAAAAGAAAACAAAATTAGGGACTTAAATAAACATTGGGTAAAACTATTAGGATTGGGGATTGATTTTCTCTTTTGTTTTTGGTGAATTGCAGGCTTTTTTTGTTTTTTATTTAGTGAAGGTTATTTTCACTGTTAGTTGTTTGTCGTTATGAAGCTAACATAGCTCTGCAATTCGATCTGCAGGAAGAAATACATGTATAAATATTAGATTTGGAGCTCTGAGTTTCTAATTGTTGCTGCCCCTTTGGTGGGTGTTTACTTTCTCTGTCATTCTCTCATCTTCCAAATTCTCCTCTTCGCATTTGAACTTGGCATCCTTTCTCTTTTCAACGAGAGCTTGATGCAATATATGAGATCTGGATATTGAATCTTCGTTATTGGTGCATGGATTGAACGTGGGACAAGTATTTCGAGGTGGGTTTTCATCTACTATCAGCAATGGACAAGTCAAGCGCTTTGGAGTATATCAATCAGATGTTTCCGAATGGTAATCACGCCCTACTTGCGAACCTAGTTCCCATCCATATCGTCAGTCGTGTCGATTACATTTCATACTTGCAAACTCTGTAAATCCCCTGTAGCAACGTCTTCCGCCTCCATTTATTGACATGGAGTAAAACTGTGCTTCAATAGGTTCGTTGTTGTCTTGTTGAGCCACAGCGTATGCTAGTGTAAAAGTTAACTGACCATTTAAGGAATCTAAATGATCAATTGTGTAAATCTGAACATGAACGATGTAATTAAACCACGCCCTTACAGTATATAATCTTGAATCCAGGCTATGTAACTATGTTGGGCTTGATCGGAATCGTTGACACTGTATTGCGCATTGTCTTTTATGTTCTTTTGTACCTGCAAGTTCATGAACTTTACCAGTTATTCGTTTCTTCTTGCTAATGCTCCATTTTTGCTCATCTACTTTCTATATTATCCAGAGGCATCTCTATCTGGTGTTGAGCCACTTATGCAAAAGATACAGAATGAGATTCGCACGGTTGATGCTGGAATTTTAGCAGCTGTTCGCCAACAGGTCTTGATCCATGCCTCTGATCCTTAACTGTTTCCTAGTCTTATATTTTCAAACTAGCATGTCTTGTTGTGACTTTCATTCTGTATTATTCTCACATAACCGCATCCAACTGAAAAACGTAACAATATTCCAGGAGTTAAATCAGATTGATATTGGCATTTATTGAAAACTTCCATAGGGCAATATCACTTCTAGTATGATATTCAAGTGAAGCCAACATTACTGTGGATAAAAACTTGCGAACTTATTTAAAAAGGGGACTCTTTCTTTTTTTGGGTGGGTGGGTGGGTGGGGGATGTAGGAGTTATCCTTGAGTGCATTACTGAATTTCCTGGGCTAAATATGTTTCACTGTAGTGAGGCATTAATCATTATAACTGTAATCATATATACCTTTTTGGCCACTATTGTTTGATGGCTCAGCTTCTGTAATTTCAGAGTAATTCAAGGACTAAAGCCAAAGAAGATCTTGCTGCGGCTACAACTGCCGTGGAGGTTGTTTCTTGTCCTCCCTCCCTTGCTCTCTCCATATTTGTCTAATCACCCTCTCCTCCCTCTTTCTCTTACATATATAGATATACATCTTTCTATGCATTTTTGAATGCATGCATGTGAAAAGCGGTCTCCTGGTTGAATGTAGTTTCTTTTTTTTTTCAACCGTCAAGTATTTTGATCCTTTCTTTTCCATGCATATATCTGTGATCTCTGTGTGCTTGAGTGTCATTTTATGTGTTTAACTGTTTTGATTTTATAATGCAGGAACTAATGTATAAGATCCGAGAAATAAAGACTAAAGCTGTACAAAGTGAAACAATGGTTGAAGAAATATGCCGTGACATTAAGAAACTGGATTTTGCCAAGAAGCATATAACCACAACAATCACTGCTCTTCATCGACTTACCATGCTTGGTAAAGCTTGCTAACTACTTTGCAATATCAGACGTTGAACTTGGTAACTTAAGATCTGTTAATTAGACTGGTATAAGATTGTTATTCCTTGATAATGGGTTTGAAGTGCTAAATGTAAGTTTGCATTTAATCTGTTCAACTGTAAGATTTACAGATGTCAATATCTGTTATTTTATTATGTTTATGTATAATCTTGTCCTTGGATGAATATAGTAATCAAATTAAAATGCATACCGAGGCTTGAAGTTAATATCATTTTGGCTATCGAGTTATCTTTAAAGACTAGAGAGAGCATTGATATGTTTGAATAATTGATCCTCAGTTGAATTTTAAGTTGTCTATCTAATAATTGTTGCACTGTGGATATGTGTTTTTAATTTCAGAGAATTCTGTTAACTCTCTTTCTTATGGTTGAGAAATGACTAAGCAATGACATGAATTTTATTTAAGTGTTTTGTGAATTCACAAAAATTAAGGTGTCTCTCTAATAATTGTTGCATCTGTGGATATGTATTTTTAATTTCAGAGAATTCTGTAATCCTATTAACCCTCTTTCTTATGGTTGAGAAATGACTGTAACCAATGACATGAATTTTATTTAAGTATTTTGTGAATTCACAAAATTATCCTCCATGCCTAATCCATACATCTTGTGTTCTCCTCTCTTTTATCTTTTTTTTTTTTTTTAAACTCTAAATCTATGATTTTTGTGATAATTTGATCTGTGCTAGATGTAGAGCAAAATTTGATGAGTGATTTGCTAGTGAAGTTAGATGTGACAAAGATGAACTTTTCTCAGTAGTGGCTAGCCAAACAATTAACTGCTCATGTCAGTTTACAGGGATTTATAATTCTTTCAGATTTTGGTTCTGCAATGCATAAGATGCAAGATTCCAGGGTTTGAAATTAGCGTTAGACACTGTAGAATGCCAATTTTTATTTTGTATAAATGGGGCTGAGTAGCCGAAGTTATACCCAAATGAGATGATTGAATGGTTGGAAAGAGTGACAGAATCAAAGTATAGTTTTTCTTGCCTTTCCTTTATGAGGGTCTCTGCTTTGGTTTCTTGAAGTGAGTCTCTGATCAAATATCCAGAGGATTGCCTATCTCTTTTGCGTTAATAGGTTGAAATATTAGTTTTATTTGTTTCTTTTGTTTATAGGAGGATTCTTGATTCTCCCGTATCTGAAGTGATTCTCTCAAAATATTAGTTTTATTTGTTTCTTTTGTTTATAGGAGGATTCTTGATTCTTCCGTATCTGAAGTGATTCTCTCAATAATCTCTCTTTCCCATCTCTCCCCACACACCCCCCCCCCCCAAAAAAAACCCACCCATCCACTTACCTTACCAACTTTACCATATGGATAAGTTTGCTGATCTGTTTATTAATTTGTGTTTACAAAGGTACATATAAGAGTATTTTACCATAGAATTTATAGTACAATTCCACAGTGTGTATTGTAACAAGACCTCAGAATCAATGTATTGTTAACATCAATTTAAATAATAAACCATCACTGCAATTTTCTGATCCAAACATTAAAACCAATTGGTTGCTTTTATTTTTTTAAACTTACAATTGGAACTTTGTACTCTCTGTTTGAAACATTTGAGGTTTAGTTGATCGTTTTTAAGACTCAGACACTATTTAGTCTTTAATGTTAACAACACTACCCATCACTTGGCAGTCTCTGCTGTTGAACAACTTCAAGTCATGGCTTCAAAACGTCAATATAAAGAAGCAGCTGCACAGCTGGAGGTATTCAATCTTTTTGCTGATCATGCTTTTCGGGGACTTGCTATTTAAATATCTATTTACTGCATTGGTTCTTCTCATACCACTTGGTTGATGCTTTTGGTGTATAGATTTTAATTCCTTTGAAATTCATAAAATCAGTTGCAGTTTTGGATTCATCTGATCCATTTATTTTCTTTTATTTGGATGTAAATACTAATCAGGGCACTAAGAGAGTTTTTAGATGGTACATGTTGATTGAATTAGATGGCATATCCCATATTTGTTAAGGAGGATTTGTTGTTACTCGTAGAGATCCATTTTCTGGATTCTCTCTGATATCATTTTGACTTCTGAGTTCTTGGGCTTATTTATTATTTATAATATATATATATATATGAAAACTATAATCATTCCATTAGCTGTAACTAGACTGGTTTTATAATCTCTATGGCATAATCAAGCAAATGGAATGCATCATAAGCAGGCCCCAGCCAGACTCCCCTGGTCCCAACCCCCTAAAAAAAAGTTGCAAATGCATATGATTTTAGTGGGTTTCTTCTCTTGGTCCATTCATGTGAACGTTTCTGTGAGGGTTCTTAGTAAGCGTAACAAATTGGCTGTTGAATTCTGTAACTCTGGTGGGACCCCCTTTTATAATTCTGACCATGTTATTTTCTGGATACATCATATTTTCTTGCATGAAGTTATGCAGCCTGCTTCTCTGTTTGCTTAGTTTTCTAACTAAGTTACTTTCTATGTTAGGTTCTGCTTCTCTTGCCTTTTTTCCTAAATGGAAAAAATATCATTCTTTTATTTTTCATCTACAATATGCATTTTATATCACTTATTCCTGATAAAATTATTTGTGTAACTGTACATTTTGTTTTTGTTGTACATACTAATTTATTTTATTATCTTACTTATCAGGCTGTGAATCAATTATGTAGTCACTTTGAAGCCTATAGAGATATTCCCAAGATAATTGAACTCAGGGAGAAGTTTAAGAACATAAAGCAAATTCTCAAGTCACATGTATTTTCTGATTTCTCAAGGTATGTTATTACTAATCTCCAACTCTGTTCAGCCTTTGGGTAATAGAATATGAGCTGGATACACACTTTTCATTTTGATTGCTTATTTGCATCTTTGGTTTTATTAGTAGTTATAACTCATATTATGTATTTTACTTCATTAAATATGGATATGCTTTTATTCTATGAAAAGCTTTTGTTTAACGGGGGTTTTGAACTTCCTGTTTTCATCTCAGCTTAGGTACTGGAAAGGAGACAGAAGAAACTAATTTGCTCCAGCAGTTGTCTGATGCCTGCTTAGTGGTTGATGCATTAGAGCCCTCTGTTAGGGAAGAGTTGGTAAATAATTTCTGCAGCCGGGAGCTTACATCATATGAACAAATTTTTGAAGGAGCCGGTACGTTTAATTATCGCTAACTTATTTTTATTTTGATTTATATTTATTGTTACTAATCTTTAATTTATTACATCTTCATAGAATTAGCAAAGTTAGATAAAACAGAACGAAGATATGCATGGATTAAACGCCGAATGAGATCAAATGAAGACATCTGGAAAATTTTCCCTTCTTCATGGCATGTTTCTTACCGTCTTTGTATCCTGTTCTGCAAGAAGACAAGGTATGCTATCTTTGTTTATACCAACGATTTAATATAACCTATCAATGATGCTTTCTTCATTAAAAGAAGCTATGGCTATGGTGGAAATGTTGTTCCATTTGGTGTGTTCTGGTGTAATGTTGTAAAATTACATAATCGGTTGATGCTGAAACTCTAGGGACAATATTTGCTCAAGATAATTTAAACAAGGAATAATTATATTTTACTGCTTACAATTAACGTGTCCCCATCTTATTGGAGGTAATATTTGTAGGTTGAATTTTATCACGTTAAGATGTTATGATGTGCTTATTGTGTGTGTATTATTCTATCGGATATGATGTTATCCAAAATAAAACAGGTTTTGGGTTTCATTGAATTTTTCCACTTTTTGGGTTGCTTTTAATTTTTCAGCATCATTAGTTGGAAAATATTAATTGGGCTTATATATCTTATTGCAGGAAACAACTTGAGGACATTCTTGATACTATGAAAGAAAAGCCAGATGTAGGGACCTTGTTGTTGGTAAGCAGTGGTTTTGATTAGGCATTGAATGATTAACCATTGGCTTTGTTGTTATAACTATAGCTTAACTTGATTCATGCTATGCCGCTCTATTATGCATGGTTTTTCCTGAGGATGTAATTTTGTGGAGATTTGAAGGATTGAGAGTAGAGGGAAAATAAAGCCTGAAAATATTATTAATCCTTGAATGAATGAGAATATAAATAGGCCTTTATATAGGCAAAAATATAAACTAATAGGCTAAATTTTAAATCTATCATAGTCCTAATATCTCAGATTTATTCTTCTAAGATATAATAATTTTGAATACTTGTGCTTCTCAACATTCCCCCTCAAGCTGGGAGGCAGCTTGGATGTGAGCAGCCTCATTATAGAAGAACCACAATTTTGAATCCTTAAACTAGTAGTGACCACTGAACTGAAGTTGATTGGATCTTGAATTTGGATCTTAAGACAAAGTTACGAACTTGATGAAGAACATCATTGTTGGATGCCTGACAAGAACATTTGTAAGAGAGGAACTTGATGAAGAATCATATGTATTATTCAAGAGCAACATGCTCATACAATCATGGTAACCCACTTGGGTTTACATACTAATCTAACCTCACTTGAGGGAGATGAACTAATTCCATAACCTATGAGATTTTGTGGGAAGAGACCCAAGTTACCCTCTTCCATCATATGTAACTAATCCTCATTTGAAGGTGCGCCTTCTCTTCAAGCTTGACATTTTTTTTTCTTCTTCTTCATCGAGACCTTAACCAGGATTTGATATTCCTGTTCTAATACCATGTGGAGATTTGAAGGATTGAGAGTAGAGGGAAAATAAAGCCTCAAAATATTATTAATCCTTGAATAAATGAGAATACAAATAGGCTTTTATATAGGCAAAAATATAAGCTAATAGGCTAAATCTAAAATCTATTATAATCCTAATATCTCAGATTTATTCTTCTAAGATATAATAATTTTGAATACTTGTGCTTCTCAACAAATTTATTTTTTGCTTTGAAAGTCTGGAATTTCATGTGTTACTTCATGTTTTTTTTGTTTTTTCTTGCAGGCATTGCAGCGAACTTTAGAGTTTGAGGATGAGCTTGCTGAGAAATTTGGGGGAGGCACGCAAAACAGGGAGATTGGGAATGAGATTGAAGAAATTGGAGTAGGGGGTAATTCTAGCAGTAGTGCTTCAGATATCCGGAAGAAGTATGAAAAGAAGCTTGCTGCACATAAAGGAAGTGGCAATGAGGTACGTATTCTAAAGTGTTGAGTTGATAAATCTTATCCGTAATGAATATTCATATTTGTGGTTATCTAATGACCATTATGTTATGGTTTTGTATCAACAGGAAGATGGAAGTAAAGATTTGGTAGTGCCTGGAGCTGGGGTATGTGTTAATTATATTTCTCTTCAAATCTAGGAATCAGTTAAAATTTTTCTCCTAGTGTCTTATCAAGAGAGCTTATAAGAACAAGCCTTATCCCTCTAAATAGAGTTGGTTACATGGATCACTAGACTTCATTGTGTTTTATTCACAACCAACTCTTATGGTATACTATTGATCAATAAATCTTGATTGATAACTTCCTTAAATGTCCTTCTTTGTCTCCCTCTACCTCTCTTTATAGGGCTAAAGACTATCTGCTCACCCCTCCTTACTAGCACTTTCATCAGCCTTCTTCACACTTGATTGAACCATTTTAAATGATTTTCTATCATTTTCTTTTCGATAGATGGCACGCCAACTTGTCCTCTTATACAATTATTATGAATATTATATTTTCTTGTGGGACCACATATTCATCTCAATATTCTTATCTTTGCTTTTTGGACTAATATTTTTGAATGCTCAAATGCTGCTCCTTCGAACTTAAGTGTGTGTTTCTGGGGCAGTTCTCTTAGAGTATTTGTCTTGATCTATTTTATAATTACTTTATTGATTAACAAGATGGAAAAATGGGCATCAAAAGAAACAAAGCCAAAATTTCAAAATAAAGAAGGTTTGGTCAAATAAGTGATGTTGGTGAAGAACAATCTGATAGAACCACTTTTGTCACAAAGACCTATAAGAGGAAACTTAGGAAGATACAAGAAAAGGGAAAGCAACTTTCTGATGATCCGAGCATTGACATTGAGACTCCTAATGTTCAGGAGAAAGAAACAAAGAATTAGATTTGCTATAGGGCTGGTCTAGGAGAGGGTAGTATTGGGGACTGTGAATATTACTTTTTGGCTTATAATAGTGGTTGGAGTCTCCTAGCAGAAGGAGGTCATATTTTGTATTTTGAGTGTGGTGAGTAGAGACTGACCTCTTGAAGGCAAAAGGCTTTTGTTATGTTTTTGTGATCTGTTCTGTGTTTTGAGCTCTAGTTTCTGTTCTTAGAGATATCTGGGTGTAAGAGGGGAATAGGGTTTTGACCAGAACCAGTGGAGTTCCTTTGTAACAACTGATTTGGTATTTTCCAGCGATCAAAACCTAAGGATTTCCCCCATTTATTTCTTCTGCCGTCCTCCTTTTATTATTTTTCTGATTCTTATTAGAAGGGCTATAACACAATCATTGACCTCTTAGTATCCTTTCTAGTCTCTACTGTGATCTGTAGCTATAATCTTCCATGTTATTTGATTTTTTTTTTTATTCCGTCTTGGTCTGGTTCATCAAGGCAATCCTGATAAACCCTTGAAGTGGCTATTTTGACAGTTCAACTTTCGTGGAATCATTTCATCTTGCTTTGAACCTCACTTGACAGTATATGTAGAATTGGAAGAGAAAACACTGATGGAAAATCTAGAGAAGCTTGTTCAGGTGATTTGTGTTATTTTGCTGGATTGTGTTCGGTTATTTGCTTGTCACTTTCTCCATTGAATAACCTTTTATCTTCAATAGGAAGAGACATGGGATACTGAGGAGGGAAGTCAGAATAATGTTTTATCCAGTAGCATGCAGGTAAGTCAAGTCACGAGATCTTTTATACGATCATGTCAGAGCTTCTATCTGTGAATTTTTCCGTGTTCCTTAAAAACCTCTATAATCTGGCTTTAGTTCTAGAAGTTGGTTGAATCCAAGTATGATTTAAAATCCTTATTATGCGAACTACAATTAGGAAATTTTTCCATTAATGCTTTTGTTTTGACTTGTGAGACAAGTATAGGTGTTTTAATAAATTTAAATAAATGAGTAATATTCTACCTAATTAGTTTTTGATGGGCTGTATAGTTGTTTCTTATTATCAAGAGGAGCTTGAAGAGATGCAGCGCTTTAACAAAGAACCAGACACTATTTAATTTGGTCAAGGTAATTTTCCAAAGTTTTTTTTTTCAAGTCATTGATTAACATAAATTCAGTATTTTGTTCGATATTTCCCTCCCTTTCTTGCGGTTGCTTTTTCCTACGTCAAGAGGTCTTCTAAATCTCTGGTAGTAAGGGAATCAATTTCTCATTGTGACACTGACTAATACTGGAATGTTAAAGGTCCAACTTTTTGTATCTTATGAGTTTATTTCCTTTCAATCTTAGGTTTTCTCAAGAATTCTTAAAGCATATGCTACAAAACTCTTTACAAGACTACCCAAGGGGGGCACAGGAATTGTTGCTGCAGCCACAGGCATGGATGGACAGATAAAGGTATAAAGTAATAGGGCATTTTCACCCATGATTTTTTGGTAACCTGATATTCTTGTTGTGAAACATTTTTTCCTTCTCTAATCTTTGAAAATGTTGAACAGACATCTGATAGGGATGAAAGGGTTATTTGCTATATTGTCAATTCTGCTGAATATTGCCACAAGACGGTCTGTTAGGTTCTTTAACACCCTTGATCTAGTTTATGTTGTATACTTGATATTTTAAGTAACTGGGTATTATGCTTTGCAGGCTGGTGAACTGGCAGAAAGTGTTGCTAAAATAATTGATCCTCAATATGCAGATGGGATAGATATGTCAGAAGTGCAGGTAGCTGTAATTTCTCAAATGAGTGGGACATTTTCTTGTAAGTCTTATTCTAATGGAGTCAAATAATCATGCAGGATGAATTTTCAGCTGTTATAACAAAATCATTGGTCACCCTAGTGCATGGTCTGGAAACCAAATTTGACATTGAAATGGCTGCAATGACACGTGTTCCATGGGGTACCCTTGAAAGTGTTGGTGATCAATCTGAGTAAGCTAATTTCTTCATAAAACCTGTTCCCATTTCTAATCAAGTTTATCTTTTAATTGAATATAGTTTTCTTGTAGGTATGTTAATGGCATAAATTTGATTCTTACCACTAGCATTCCTGTACTTGGAAGCCTTCTTTCACCTGTCTACTTTCAGTTCTTTCTAGACAAGGTGATTATTCTTGATTTAAGTTATGGTTTACAGAGATTAACCTAGAAGTTAGGGACGAATTCTTTTCTAGCATAATACATGCCATTATTAGACTATCCTTGTATGATTTTGTTTTCAATTTCAATTGTTTCTTTCTGAAAGTTCATTCTATTCTTTTATGTTGCCAGCTAAGATAAATTTCTGTGGTATAAAATATTCTTAATCTGGAAATCAGTGTGATGGAATTTGGGTTCCAATTAATGTTCTGTAGGAAAGCTTAAAAAACCTCTAGCCCTGTGAGGGGCTTGATCCTCCCACAAAAGTCTTCCAATCTTTTGCCTTCCTTTCAACGTATGCCCTTTTCATTTACTCTTTCCTAACAAAGCCCATTGAAAATCTTTATCCTTCTAGTTTGGGAAAAAAGAGAAAAGGGTGGTGGGGGTGGAGGTAATCAGTTTACATATGGAATCCATTCCGCATATTTGTGTTTGTTTAAGAATTGTGTCTCCATACTCTAGCATTTTTCAGTGTTCTGAATATTTACTGAACTTGAGTAGATCACATCTCCTTATAGAGTTCATCAACATAGTTCTCAGGATTCATGAATGCAGTTGTCTGCATTAAATCTGTTTTCCTGCTTTTATGTGCAGCTTGCATCTTCTCTTGGCCCGCGTTTTTATTCTAATATCTTCAAATGCAAGCAAATATCAGAAACAGGAGCCCAACAGGTAGTAGCTGCTTTCACTGTTTAATTTTAAACCCCTGAACATACCCTCTTCTTTAAGGGAGAAAGTGTGTCACTAGAATGAAACCGTCGTCTGATGTCCTGTGCTTGATGTTAACAGAAGATTGTTTATTGAAAGAAACATCGAAAACTAATGGATTATTTCCAGCTTGTATTTCACTTGAAATTCTTCGCTTTTCAAGAATTCTTTGCTTTGTTCTGTATTTTATATTATGTATTATCAATGAGAATAAAATTAATTAGATATTGTTTTACAATAATTTGGGCAGTCTGATGAAGTCTTGAATTTTATGATGGAGTCGTGCTTATGGTTTGATGCTTTTGCAGATGCTCTTGAATACCCAAGCTGTTAAGACTATCCTTCTAGAAATTCCTTCCCTTGGTAGACAGGTGATTTAGCTCATGCAAATGCAAACATGTAGTCACAAAACAACGATATTCTGTTTAGGCGCCTGTGCCCCTTGTTGATTTTTGAATAACATATTTTTATTACTTACTTTTGGGACTTTTATGGCACTGTTTTCTCTTATTTTATTGTTGACATATTGATGGCCTTCCTTGCATTAGTTTTGCGCAGATCAATATCTACTGATAACTAAACATCCCAAAAGAACACACTTATCATGAATAATATTGGATATTGGAATCATTCGATCCAGATGATTGGAAAATGAAATGTCTTAGTTTTATTGATTTAGGGAATACCAGATGGCCCGATATATGCCTTAGTTTGTGCATTGCAAATCATTAAAATGGAAATGGATAGAATGGAGAGGAATTGTCGCATATTCTGAATTAATTCCCAAGACCAGGTAGGAAATGAAAACTGGCTCTGTTGAGATGGTTGGAAGACAAACTAATTTGTGGGCTAGACAAAGGTTACCAGTCTGCAATAGTGCAATCTATGATTTTGAAGAACTTGGATGTGTTAAATAGTATGCAGCATCATTTTCCTAGTCTTCAAGGTGCAGTTATCTTGTGCTTGTCCTTGTTAATTGTTCACTGATTGTACTAACGAACTATTAATTTTGTACAACAGACATCAGGTGCTGCTAGCTATTCAAAGTTTGTAAGTCGCGAGATGAGCAAAGCAGAAGCCCTATTGAAGGTTTGTTATTATTTGGCTGGAAGATTACTATTTCATATAGGTTTAGATCCTCTTCCTGATTCAAGGTTGTGTAAATCACTTTTAGGTTATTCTCTCCCCTGATGATTCTGTAGCAGATACATACCGTGCATTGCTACCTGAGGGTACACCCATGGAGTTTCAGAGAATACTGGAGCTCAAGGTTATAATTAGCTCTTCTACTAATATATACTCTATAGCTTTAGTTCTTTCGCCTGGTCTGAGATGAAACACTGAAGAGGCTGTCATCTTTGAGTAAATCAAGGTCAAGGACCTGGAATAAGTCACTTTAATTGGGTACATAAAATTCATTTTACATGGAATTACAGTGAGTCCCCTGCTAAAATTTTTTCTTGATCCTAGTTTAACAATTGAGGATAAGTGAGTTATGCTCTTCATATTCCAGCAATGTTATTGCATTACAAACTCTAAAAGTATAACGAGAAGAGTAGCCTTGAAAAGAACAAGTATCATAATGCTCAGATTCTGCGGCATTCAACATTACTATTTGGTAATTTGGTATAAATGTTAGTAGATTCAAAGGAATCTCTTGACTAAAGGCTACAATCTTTAACAAGGACGACATTGCAACTTGGTGAAGGTTCACTCTGCCTGGACTGGGAATTACTTTTATTTTTTTATTTAGGAAGTTAGTTGAAGTATTGATTTTGGCCCCAAAAAATTGAAGTATCGATTCACTGACGATTTAAATTACACTCATTAGTTTGATTCTATAAAGCATGGAACCTTTCTAAGGAACTTGAATTCTACAACAAATAAAATTTGAAGTGTCTGCAATTTCAGTGAATCCCACGTAACATTTAGTCCGACTGAAGATGTTCTACAATCGAATGTGGTTGACTAACTATTTAACTGTTCAATTAGTTAAATATTCTTAATTGATTCGCTCTCATCTTCATGGATGATATTATGATGCGAAGCTTTTTGAGTTTTAGATGTCCAAGGATGTGTGTTCTCTAAGTTATTCATGTCCAAATAACTTGTTACATGGTTGCAGGGACTTAAAAAAGCTGATCAACAAACTATTCTTGATGACTTCAACAAAAATGGGCCTGGAATAATGCAAACTCAGATTCCACCGGCAGCGGCCCCAGTGGTCGCTGCAGTGCCTAATCTTATTTCTGTTGGACTCGTATCTTCTAGGGAGGATGTGCTTACAAGGGCTGCTGCACTTGGACGAGGAGCTGCCACCACAGGGTTCAAGAGATTCCTTGCTCTAACTGAAGCTGCCAAAGATAGGAAGGACGGACCTTTCCGGAAATTATTTAATCCATAGGGAAGAGGATGTGATATAAACATTTCTTTGAAAAAATATGGGGTGGAAATCAAACCCCTTTTGTCAGTTATACTGTTCTATCTTCTTTTCCTCTTTGATTCTTTATGCAATTCTATTGCCCATATCTGTATTTACCCCATTCTACTCGAAAGCGATTTTGCGGATGGAAGGCCACATCAAATTGCACATCTTTTAGTGGCTTGTTCAGTAGCTTTCGTCCGTTACACTATCTATCCTTGCTATTTTTTGTTCTTACGTTATTAATGATAAAATCATGGTCTATTTATCCGAACTTGGAAAGTGGTTCTTTTGATGGTATTTTTTTGTTTTTTTAAGGGACAAGAGATACACCTACCTAAGGATAGAGCTTGCAACATCCCTCTTTGGAGGGAGGTGTAAGATGCTATTGTCATACTGAGATACTGGCTTCCGAATGGTTTGTAAAAATTCTCTTATGTTGCCTTTGTCATGTAAAAATTATGAAATAAAATGAGATTAAATTTTGACAGGATATAATTTTTTTATCCATAATTATGCTTGTTATCGTAGAAAATGAAGAAAGTGTTAACTTTTCTATGGTAAAGTAGATAAGAACTCAATCTATAGTTTCTGTTATAAATTAGAGAAACATCCCTGGATTTTATTGTATACTTTACAAGTTATATTTTGCATTTTCTTTCATAAATAAATGAATTTGACTTGCAAATTAGTTTTTATGAAGTTACAAATTAAAAAGAAAATAAAAGTACTCATCCACTCTTTAATATAGAATTTAATTTGAGAGTCAATTTTAGTTCTAAATATAAGATATATTTTTTATATTTATCTATATTTTTTAAATTACCACTAAGATACTCCTTCGATAATAATCAAATAAGAGAATGAATGAGGGAATTATGAAAAATAATTAAGATATTTTAAAAAAAATATACTATATCAGCTAATTTAATATATTTTTTTAATCTAATCAAATTAGTTAAATATATCTTATATTAAAAGGAGTATTAAACTATTGAAAATACATTTACTCATTATCTTAGTGCTTTCAAATCTTTTGATCCTAATATTAAATTAATTCAATATTTTTTATCTTCAAATGTCATTGCACCCCTTAACTCTCATCCCAAAAACTACTGAGAGATAGCATGGGAATAGCGCTTCCAAATAGAGCATATGTTACTCACTACTTACACTTTCCTCTATCCTCATTACTTGTTCTAATTTCAAGTAGCTTCACGTAACCAAAAGTTTAAAGATTTATATACACATAATTTAAAGTTTAAGATAATTTGTTGAAGAAAGTAAAGTTTTAAATATTCATTGTTGCTTTCGCTGTGTGGTCCTTCCTTTTGGTAAAATACTATATTAACACAATTTAGAGACTTATCTATAAAAAATTAAAATTTATAAAAATCTATTGCTTTTTTTTTTTGCCAACTATAAAAATTTATTGCTAAATTTTAGGAGTTAAGAATTATATATAACGAAAATTAAACATTTATCAAAACATACGTAGAGTATATTTTTTCTTATCTAAATGATCAATTATGATACCATTATTTCATTGAAAATATTGTGACTTCTTCGTAATAAAGTTCAATGTGCAGAATGAAAGATTGAGGACACCAACCGATGAAAAACGTGAGAGAGCGTAGTGTTATTATTAACCTCAGAGCTCAGACCTCGTAACGTGGATTTGAAATTCGGACCGTTGGAATAGAACTAACCATAGCCCAACGGTTAGTTTTCCTTCCTCCACAACACGACCTTCTCTCTGGCTTCCCCCTCCCCCATTCCATCGTCGCACACACACCTTCTCTTCTCCCGAAACAGGTTGGCTCTCCTCTGAACTCAAGACTTCAAAGTTCATACCATCCCTCCTCCTCTAAAGCATATACTCCAAACGGGGAGAGACAGAGAATCATCGATGCCAAAGCAAATCTCAAACCAAAACTTCGATTTGGTAATTCTTCAGTTTTCTTGCGCTTTCTCTGTTAATTTCCGTCAAATTATGGGTGAATTGGGCTATCAGAGATAAATTTACTCATCTAGGCCATTTTCCATTTTTTGTCAATAGGGAAATTGAATTGAATGCTAAGCTGTGCCAAACTTGCCCGAAGATGATGCAAGAACATAAGCAGCTCAAAGTTATAGAGAAGTTCAATTCTGCGATGGGGATGACTACGGATGCTCCGGCTCCTCCTCCACCTCCTCTTCCGCCACCGCCACCCTCGCCTTCTCATCAACGGCGGCCTAGGGTTAGGGAGGTGAGTTCTAGATTTATGTCTCCCGTGGTATCTTCTGTACAGAGGCGGCCACGGCAGCAGCAATCGGAAGTAGATCCCTTGAGCACCGCTGATGAGAACCGACCTGTAGAAAATTCCGAAACTCCATTCCCTTTTGGATCTCAGTGTAAATCAAATGTAGTAAATACCAATGCCACTATACAGAGAAAACAACGAGCTGTGAAACTCTTTAAGGAGAATGGTGGAGGAGGAAGATTTGAACAGCAACCTCCTCACGCTTCAAAGTCCTGTTCTGGGAGAATCGGAAATGGTTTTACCTCAACCTCCTTGAGACCGGACACTCCAACAGTAAATGTATCCTCAAGATACAGACTCACTCCGCATCAGCGTTCTGCTAGTATGAATGCCACAGCTGCCGCAAAACTATTGCAAGCAAGTGGCATATCATCGGCAAGTCAATCTTCCAATGCAAATTCATTAAAGGGCAACGTTGGTTCGCCTCAAAGAGAAACCAGTTCAATGTCTGGGAATACTTCTTTGGTATGCTCTGATGACGAAAATCATAGCAACTCGGAGGTCAACTGCAGCATACAGTCACTTTCAGAATTTCGGTCGTCTGTGCTGGAGGGAGACATGCTGCCTACTGTGTCTACTAGATCAGTCGATGAGAAAACTGGCAATAAGGGTGCTGTAAGAAGTAGTGGGGACAGTTTGAAGTTCCCCACAACACCTTTCTCTCGCTCTCTTAACATGTCATTACAAGGCAGTGAGCATTTACTAAACCATTCCATAAGGGGGAGTGAGAAGCATTTTACTTCTCTTGTCAAGCAGTATACAAATTATGCAAAAGTTGGAGGTCTTTGTTTGCCCCCAGTGGCTCCGTGTCCAAAACCAGGGACAGATACAAAGAAAGGTAAAAGAGGTTCCGGTCATCAGGAAGATGTCCATAGCCTGAGATTGCTATATAATCGTTATCTGCAATGGAGATATGCCAATGCAAAAGCAGAATCCTCAATGAAAGCTCAGCAAAGAGAAAGTGAGGTGTGTAGCCTATGTTTCTTTTTCTTACCTAATAACAAGTTTATAGCTTAAGGGAAAACCTATATTATCTGTGTTGGCTATTTTAAACTTTTAGTGCTCTTGATTTAAGAGGAATTTAGCAGAGATTATTTGATGTTTGGCAAGAATGTGGATCTCTAGTTTGTTTATGCTATAAAACCTCGTTAAAGGAAAAGCTGAAAGCCAAAATGATATAGATTATAGTCTGAAAGGAAATTTTGTAATTTCCGGCAATCTCATGAAAGATGTGGCACAGTGAATAAATCAGTCACTGATTTTCACATTCGTGACATGTGATCGTCCTATTTTACTTGTCTGTAAAATCTATTGACAAATTTTTTGCCTGTAGCTCATTTTAATTTTAGTTTATTTTAAGTATTTTACTCTATAAATTAAGTATGAATTTATGATTTTATGTGAACCCCACCTAGTGGGATCAGGCTGTTTCTTATTGTTGTTGTTTATGGCATAGTACTCAGAACCTGTATATATGAAAGTTGTATTGTGATTAACTATGCAGATATCTGTTGCTTAACTGTCTGGATTTCACTTTACATATATGCACTTGATCGTTTACTCAGTCTGATTTAGCTTACAAGTCCTTTTATCCCATCTTTGACAGTTTACTCACTTTACTCTCTTCTTGTTACTTTCCCCCTCCATCTTTGTTAATTCTTGCAGAAAGCACTTGATTCTCTAGCATTGCAAATGTCAGAGTTACGTGATTCTGTGAACTCAAAACGCTTAGAAGTGCAGCTTTTGCAGAGAGCAAAGACTTTGTTAACAATTCTTGAAGCTCAAGTAAGGCTATCGATCCAAATGTTTTCTTTTGTTTTTTTTTTTTGCATCTAATTTGTGCACAGGACATTGCTCTTTTTTGGTGCATGAAAAAAATGCTTTTAAATTGGGAATTACATTACTCATTGCAGTATTTCTACTTAAATAACTTTGTTTTTGGACATAATCTTAAGTAACTTATGTCTTCTAAAGCATACAGAAGATGCATCGTATCCTCAGGCCTCTGCTGATGTCCATAGAGCAGAAATTGTTTATGACAAACAATACTTCTGGGAATTATTATTTCTCATTGTAGTATTACTACTTAAGTCTATAACCTTTGTCTTAGAAGATGATTTTAAGAAACTAATATCCTCTAAAGCATATCTCTTTGAAGAATACGACCAAGTTAATTCTTTAAAACATATATTATGTCTTTGAACATAACTTTAAGAAACTAATGTCCTCTAAAGCATATCTCTTTGAAGAGTGCGGCCAAGTTAATTCTCTAAAACATCTAGTATGTCTCATATTTTGTTTCCTTTTCCATGATTAGAGTCTATTATTGTTTTTAGTTTCTTTCACTCCTCCCTTCTCCATGTGTTTTTAATCAAATTTAATCTTCTGATTCTGGATTTGTTTCTTCAAGACTTCACATATTATTTTGCATAACCATGCCTATTTATTTCCCCCAAGTATGTTTTCCCATTTATATGTTTAATATAAATGATTCACTTATCATTCTTTTGTTCTTAACTTTTTTTTCTACAAAATGTATCACAGATCCCTTATTTGGATGAGTGGTCCACTTTAGAAGAAGAGTATTCTATCTCCTTGACTGAAGCAACTGAGGCATTGTTGAATGCCTCAGTGCAACATCCAGTAAGTGGGAATGTGAAGGTATGATTATGAATCCTCTTCTTCTCTTTATTATCCGTCCACACTTTTTTCTTTTTTGGTCTCTGATACTGGTTTTTATACGTTCTGCGTGATGCAAGTTTTACTTACCTACAAAATATTCATACCACAGGCTGATGCAAGGGAGGTGGGGGAGGCGATAAACTCGGCCATAAAGATGATGGAATCAATTGTTTTCCATGTCCAAAGATTTATGCCAAAGGTGCGACAAATTAAAAACAGTTGCTACCAAAATTGCAAGAAAATACACAATTTTATCGAACTATTTGCGGATGTCTTTTTTGTTGGTATTCATGGTACTGACATCAAAGTATTTGATCACACTCTTGTATTGCAAACGCAATTTTGAAAAAAAAAAAAAAAAAAACAGAAAGGTTACTGTATCAAATCCCAGCTAGCTTATGCTGGAAACTTTGAATTTTTATTTGTACTTTGTTGATTATGTTTTTAGACATTCCACTGATAAAAGCCTGGCAAACTTTGAAGAAAAAAATTATCAATACAGCTTTGGAAAAAAAAAAAAAAAAAGGTTCCTCTATCAAATCCATCTAGCTTATGCTGGAAAAATGGATGCAAGTAGATATATGATTTGCATTTTTGTTTGTACTTTGTTGATTGTGTTTTTAGACATTGCCCTGATAAAAGCCTGCCAAACTCAGGTTGAAGAAACAGATATATCTATCTCAGAATTAGCCAGGGTTGTGGGTGGAGAAAGAGCTCTTATTGGAGAATGTGGAAGCTTATTGTCAAGGGCATACAAATCACAGGTTTGTCTCACTCTGAAACCAATCATGATGTCATAATCCTATATGTTTAGAAACTTGTCAAAGAGGAACTTTTAAAGGATTGGAAGTTTATCTAGGAGGCGGTGATTATTTCATATACCTTTGGGAATCTGTGAGTTTTAAAATCACCTATTTGTAATTACCTTTTGGAATTTATTTCATATTATACATTAGAAAAAAGATACAGGTTGTCACAGTATGAATGTGCGCATGCGGATCCCATTTATCAGTTTTCGTCTGAATTTACGATAAATATGATCTGCTTTTCAGGTGGAAGAGTGCAGTTTGAGGAGCCAACTTATCCAAATCATTCGTCCACACAGCTAAAACTGTAGAATTATAAGCATAAGATATTTTCATTCTTGGTCCAAACTGTGGTTGTCCTTGCGATGCTGCTATTCTACATGTTCAGTATGATATCCAACGGGGCAAAGGAATCACAGCTGAATGTGGTCTGTGCATATACTTGACGCTGATTTGTTCATAGTTGAAGAGACGGAATCAACAGTACAAGAAGCCCTATAGATCAATTTCTCTGTTTTGTGTTTGGAGAGAAACTCATTAGTGGATAAGTGAGATAAAGATCAAAGTTTGAACAAGTCTCAGTAAACAACACTGCTTATAGTTGTAAATTGTAATGCATGTGTAGAGCTCAGTCAATGGCCATCTCCTTCCGTATCTCACTTATCAGATGGCAATAAAAGTGAAATGACATGTATACAAACTTTGTCATTGATTCAGTTGGAATCTATCTGTTGGCGGAAAAAAAAAAACAAGGAATGTATTTGGATTATATTTTCCACGTTGTTTTCTTAAGAAAATCCTTATAGGGTGTGTTTGGATGCTTCTGAAACCATGGTTTTAGAAGTCCTTTTGGGCCAAATCTTAGTTTGAAAAAATTTTAAAACAAACAGCCATATTTGTCTATAAGTGTTTTTGGACAAAACCATGGTTTAAAACCATGATTTTGAATAAGCTATTAAAAATAGCTTTTTCAACAGTAAAAGAGCTTATGTATTATCCAATTACTATTTTACCCCTACTTTTTCTTACACCCTCTCTCCTCTCTCCTACTTTTTCTTACACCCTCTCTCCTCTCTACTCTCTCTCCTCTCTCCTCTCTCTTATATTTTCTCTACCTCTCTCCTCTCTCTTACTTTTAATCAAATCATATCCTTTTTGGTAATTTACCAATATAAAAAGCCATTCTAAAAATAACTATCCAAACACTTATTTATTCAAAATCATTTTTTTCCCCATAAACTCTTCTCTAAAAGCCCTTTTTCATAAGCTGTCCATAAGCCTTTTTTTTTCATAAGCTCTTTTAAAATTCTATCCAAACACACCCATAGTGGCTTTTTTTATTAATTATTTTGAGTAAGATACCTTGACCATAGGAAAGCTAAAATTATAAAAATCTCTCGCTTATTTTTTAAAACCTATACTTTATTCCAACTTAGTATGAAGACGTGTTGATGCCAAACTGTTGAATATCACCGTACCGTTTTCTTTTTGTTTTTTGGTTACAACCGTACCGTTTTCTAAATATCAATTAGCAAATCTTTTCACAAAAAGCCTCTAGATGCTTCAAGATATCAATATTTGCGATCAGGCCTCACCATCATTCCAGTTTTGTTCAGCTTGAAGGGATTGTTGAAATACAAAAAAAAAAAAAAAGCCCAACAATCAACCCAATAATGAAATAGACGTGGCTTAACATTATTCTAGATCTTTTCTTACGCTACATGTCTTTCTTATCCACCTCTGTATCACAATACACTATCAGGGTATATACATTACTATAATTGCCAATGCAATGAATTCTGAAACAATATGATAGCTCTTATGACTCTATACCTCTTAACTTTAGATTATGTTTTTTTTTTCATTTTTGTATTTGTTTTGAGTGGTCATTGATGCAGACTTGCCCACATGGTCCTAAAAGTACATTTGATCAATTGATGTGGTTTCCATGTCATAAATCAGTTCAAACAAATGTACCAATTGTTATACTATATATTTTGATGATGATAAATAGTTGAAATTTTGATTATGTGTTAACATAACTTATTTTTTGATACGCTTATTGATAATAATGTTTACCGATAAATACTTCGATAAATGAGAATAAAATTCAGTTTTTGAAATCAGTTTCTAAATGATATTTATCAAAGTATTAATTGATAAGGTAGTTTATTGATAAGCCTTTCAATAAATGAGAATAAAATTCAGTTTGTGAAATCAGTTTCTAAATGACATTTATCGAAGTATTAAATGATAAGGTAGTTTATCAATAATTGAATTTGAAAAAATCTTGATCTGAACCAGTTAAACTTAAAAAACTTTCCAGAAAAATGATCTTATAAAAGTTTGATATCTTGTCTTCAAAGCATTGATAATGTGTTCTAAATTTGAATGAAGTAAAGTTCTTTCATCAAAGTAGATTTCAAACATATAGTTTATCAAAAAGTTTCTAAACCCAAAGGTTTATCTAGAAACTATTCGAAAAGGCTATATATTGATAAAAACTTCAACAAATTACTTATTCTGTTTCAAACAAAAGTATATGTTTTCTATTTTGAAAAAAAGAGAAAAGGATTTAATCGAAGAATATTTTGAGAAAACCTCCATTCGATAAACACTTTGATTTAGCAACCTATGCAGCCCCAACTTGTGTGTAAGTTGCTTGGAAGAAGACTGAGGAAGAAAAGAAACAGAATTGAAGAAGCAAGTAGGGGGAAGAAGGTCGGTATTGCTCATCAAAATACTTCACTTGAATAATCCATAACGCTACACCCAACAACTAAAAAGTTGACCAAGTCAGGTTCAACTTGGAGATGTACTAGATGTAAGCAAGAGGGGCACAACAAAACAACCTGCAAGCATGTAAGTTTGCCCTCCATTATTCTATTTAACATGCATTGTGCCATTAAATTTAAGTGTTAATGATGCTTACTTTGTCTCTTGTGCAGCGTCCTCCATCAACAAGCACCAACACAACTGGGGAAAAAAAGGGAAGACCCAAGAAAGTTAGTGCAAATTCTAGTCAACAAAGTCAAATCACTCAAGAAGAATAATGTCAACCAATTACACTAAGGCCTAAATTCCAAGTGAGGGGTTCCTACAAGAAGAAAGCGGAGTGTGGCATGGGTGTTAGATTTGACTTAGATACCGGAAGGGTTGTATTAAATGTAAGTAGAGAATGAAATCTGATTATTTTGACTTTAAATAATTTTGAAAATTGGTTATATTTAGGTTGTAACTACACTTATTTTATGTTTGATACAAAGAGTATTAATATTATTTTGACAGCTAATTTATCCTCTTATCTTTTACTTTTTATAGCCTGGAATACAATCTAAGACTATAATTGAAGAGTGAACTACTCAATAACACATGAATCATTATGTTGATCCTGAGATATGTTTTCCAGTTCCAAATGAGAGAGAAATAAGGAAAAGCTACCTTCCAAAAGGTCAAGAGAGAAGAATTGAAGTTGTTGATAATGGTGCCATAGTCTCACAACCAAGTAAACTAATTCCATTCAACCCACCAGGCCTAAAATGGATGGGACAACCATGCTTAACTGCTTCAAAATTGCAAGCACAAAGACAAAGGAGGATTGATTTGCTGAAGGCTAATTCAAAAAGTGCTGGCATATAGACCTACTTTATATATATATATATATAGGGCCTGTTTGGATAGGATTTTGAAAAAGGACTTATAAAAAAAAAGGGCTTATGGACAACTTATGGAAAAGGACTTTTGGAGAAGAGTTTATGGAAAAAACTGGTTTTGAATAAATAGGTGTTTGGATAGTTATTTTTAGAATGACTTTTTATGGTGGTAAATTACAAAAAAGGGTATGATTTGATTTAAAGTAAGAGAGAGGAAGGAGTTAGAGAAAAGAGAAGAGAGAGGAGAGAGGGAAGAGAGGAGAAAGGAGAGAGGGTGTAAGAAAAAGTAGGAGAGAGAAGAGAGGGTGTAAGAAAAAGTAGGGGTAAGATAGTAATTGGATAGTCCATAAGTGCTTTTACTGTTGAAAAAGCTATTTTAAATAGCTTATTCAAAACCATAGTTTTGTCCAAAAGCACTTATGGACAAATAAACCTGTTTGTTTTGAAATTTTCCCAAACCGAGGTTTGGGCCAAAAGCCCTTTTAAAACCGCGGTTTAAGGCCTTACCAAACAGGCCCATATATTGGTCTCATAAATATAAATCTTGGGGTGTTAATTATACATCTTGATCTCATAAATATATTTTGGTATGCAAAGGTTGTATGTTTTGGTACCATAGAAAGCCTTTGCAATGATTTTGGTCCATAGATTATGTCAGTCTTTCAGAAATGACTCTATATTATATATCTCAAGTTCTTAGCATAGGTGAGGTCTGCGTTTATTTTGAATTCATACATATGAAACTTGCACAAATCAAACACACAGTAACATAGTTCTTGTACATTAGTGTTTTATATATATATATATATATATATATATATATATATCATTATCTTGCAACCTCTAAGTAAACCAACACTCCTTTAACATTGCAGTTCGTCAAAGCAGTAACAATTGATATCATTATCTTGCAGCCTCCAAGTAAGTCAATTGCTATGGTTCTTCAATATTTTTTTCACCTGATATCATAGCAGACAAAGTATTCTTCATATATAACAGAATTGCAACATTAACATAGTTGCAGAATTAGTACATGTGGAACTCCAATATCATACCTTACAAAAAGTTTCATAACAAATCTAATGTCCACATAGACAGTTTCTTCAAAAATATATATGAATAGAAGAAAACCATGACAAGAACAAAGCAATTATCAGTATTTTAATTTTTTTTCTTCCCACTTGTGGCCGACAATTCCAACTTGGACTATCTTCTCTCCATCTTCTTCACCTCTTGATATATGCGACAGACCTCTACACCCAACCCTTCCCCTCGAAGTCGTCCTTTTAGCTCTTGTTCTCATACAATAAACCTCTATCCCATTTCATCATCATGATAAATAAAGAATCCATATCCCCCTCCCTGTAAGGTTGAAAGCATCGAAGGGCCGCATTTAATCTCAGCTAAAATTAATTTATGAACCAAACTATGAGTTTGATTCACTGAAACTAATTTCTAAGCCACACAAACAGCATCTACTTCGACCTTCGCACTTCGTCTCTACTCCAACTTGCCTCACTAAACCAACACGTCTTCTGCTCGATGATGTCGAAGAGATTAATTCACCCATCAAGCATTAAGCTCAAGCGTCGATGAGATTGTTACAGATATGGATTATAAGCCACACAAACAGATACGGATTGTGAATTTGTGATTCACCACCATCTTTGTCGGGCGTTGTTGGCTGCACTCTTCGCAAGTCGCAAGGGTAAGCATTAACATATCCCATTTACCAGGTTCAGTTTTAAAATAAAAAAATAAAAAAAAAATAAACCAATCATTAGCTATGTCATCTGCTTGTGTGGACTTTTTTAAAAAAAAAAAATAAAAAACCTCATGTGTCAGGGTCAATTAATAGCAGTTACACCCCAGTTACTTGTAGGTAATACTGAACTAAATTAAAAATATTGCACTTAAAATTATAATATTAGACAAAAACAAGATCAAAAATTATTTACGCCAAATACTTTGTTTGAATCTTATTTGTCATGCTTAACAATATAATTAATTTGCGCTAAAGGCGATTTACTATACAGTAGTGTTTGTATATATGGACCGAATGTATATTTAATAAAAACATGCACGCTGTGTGATCCATTTATTTTGATTAATTTGTAATTGATTGGAGGTTTTTAGAAGACCGTCTTCCCTTGTCCCTCAATGATAGAGGTGGAAGAATGAAATTGACAAGAATAAAGCGAAAAGGGTGATTGGGGAAGTAAGCAAATTACTAGTAATTCCCTCTGATGAATTGGTTCAGCTGAAATTAGATAACATCACTTACAATGTCAAGACTCATCATATTTTGTTATGATAAATTATCAAGAAAAAAAGGCAGATAATTAACAAATATTGGAAAAAAATGGGAAGAATATATATATATAGAGAGAGAATGATTGAAGCAGTGACTCACTGCTGCTCCTCTATTTGTAGGAACTAACTATATACTTCAATTATTTTATTTTGTATTTTATTTGGGTAAAATAGTAATAACATTCAACTCTATAATTTTATAAATAAAATTAAGGTGTTAAAAAAATAAAATCAAAATGATGGATTCATTATGAATAAGATGATGTTGCAGGAATGACTTGGAAATAATATTAAGGTACGTAGATATTGCTTTACCCTTTGTAATTTTTAACCGGTCCCTTCTCTCTCACACATGCACGTGCTCCACTGACAAATAGTTGCTTTTATGTTTTACTATTTTATAAATTATTCATATTAATTACACTAATAAAAGACCTTTTTATTTCATATTTTATCCTATATAAATAAATTTAAAAGACATTTAAGTTAATAAAATAGCCTATTTTCAATGATTATTCAATAGCCCACAAAAACAATTCAAGCTGAGAACAATTAGTACGGTTTGTTTCCTGGGCTGGGATTCCATTTGGTGAAGCTGTGAAGTTGAAGAGATATTGCTTTTGCTTCTGCCTCTGCTCGTTTCCAGACAGGAAAGCAATTTTCACCTGGGATTATGTAACGATACAAAACCAAATTTTGTTTGTTTATATCCAGCAATCTTGTGTTTTTTTTTTGGCTTGTATATCACTTGCATTCTTCTGTGCATGCTTTGCTCTTATTCTAAATTCCTAATCCTCTCCATCATAGTGTGTGCTTCTTTATTATTAGTTGATTATATTCTGTTCACCTCCTTTACTAATTTTATGAATTTGTTATTCTTTTCTTGGTCCCAATAAAAAAAAAAGGACTCTTCTTTTTTACTTATACAACAACATAATATGAACCACGGGCAGGTTAAACACTCGAGACTTCTATCACCTACTTTCGTTTCGCTGTATATACCATAAATTATGATAGATAAACCTAATTAATTATAAATCACTAGTAGCTGCCATCATCAAACGTGGGAAGGCAGGAATAGAATTATATCCAAAACGACCATGACGAATGCGAATCAATTTTAATTTGCTGATTAATTAAGCACATTCATAATAAACACCAAACACTCCATCGGTTCAACTCACAGTCACAGGGATTATATAACTTAATTAATCACAAGTTATTCAAGGGTCGTGTTCATCTAACCTAAAAGGTAGGATATATATATATATATATATATAATTTCTTTATAACTCATGAAAAGTAAATTTAACATATACTTGGTTTTGGGGAGTTGAAAATGATAATTAAAATTAAGGGTAAAAGGCATGAAGGAAAGTAAGGCGCGCGAAGGTTTTGACATCTTGGCCATGTATGATCTCCAAGTTGACATAGGTGGTGGCCTACTAATTTATGATAATTTGGAGAGATCAGGAGAAATGAACCAGGAGACAAACCTGATCTAAAAGAAACAACGTTATTGTTGGAATATTTTAAAATGAAGAGATTTTTTTTTTAAAGTAATGCCCTTATAAATGTTAAGGAATTTATGTGAAGAGTTATTTAATTTATGTTAGTTCATGAATGAACATGAAGGTTCATGAATCTCACCATATGATTATGACTTTCTAATTGAAGTGTTGCTTCAAGAACCACTGCTTCTAGGCCTATAAATACCTATTACTATCTCTTATTTGAGACACACAACAAGATCAAACTTATTATCTTTGTCTTTAAGGGTACACAGAGATAGAGTCAAACTATTACTTTGTTTGAGTATTGGGAGTGCAATCCATATTTAAGAGTCTTCATTGTATCTTGTAGAAAATTTGCTAGTCAACCCAACTACCTATAAGATAGGAATAGTTAGATGGGACGAATTAAGCCTAATAGAAAGTGTTACCCACGCCTTGAAGACATTATACACAACTTTTTTCTTTAACTTTATTCTTGTACTATTTAAAGAACCAGTCCCACCAATAGTTAGTGTTATGAGGAATCATAATTTATATGTCATTTAAATGATATTGACACTACCATATAAAATGGTTTTCAGTATGCCCATTTACGACGGTTTAATAAAACACGGTGATTGAAAAAAATTACGGTGATATTTTTGTAAATAAGATACTGTTAAAAAACTATTCACAGTAGTTTTAATAAAAAAAAATACAGTTAAAAGTATTCCAAGATAGCTAACAATTCTATATGGACAAAATTGCAAGGTCTTTAACAGCGGTTATTTTAAAAAAAATGCTTTGACAATTCTGATTATATAATCAGATTTGGAAAACTATTTTTTATTGCGAGTTTATACATAAAGTGCGTTTGTTGAAACTGGAAGTAAAGTCTAATCTACCTTTTGGTTGATGTTTTGAAAAGAGTTTTTTTTCTTTAAAAATTCGTTTTGTTGAAGAATTTAATTCCTCATCATTTGAAGTAAAGTTTTAGTTTGAAAATAAGCATCAAACTATTTGAAAAATGGGATATTCATTTGTATACTTTCCAGGAATTTGTAGAAATTTTCTTGAATTTCTTTTCTAGCATATCCTTTAAAGTTTTACAAAAACTATTCTCTCTAGAGAGGATATTTCTCAGAATAAAATTCTTTTTGAAAATTTAGTTTGTCAATTTGGAAAATAGTTTCTAAAACATTTATTTCTCCAAGTGATGAATATGTTGGAGACTCAATAGATTTGAAGTCTTCATCGCTTTCATAGCTTGCTTAAGGAATGTTTGAAGAATTATCAATTCATAATTAAAACATTGGTAGCTGTTTGTGGTTGGGTAACTACCAACTGTGTTGTGGTTGCTAGCATGTATATGATAGGCGGTGATCTAGGAATTGAAGAACAAGAGAACCTTTATGATTATATGTTTGATAGATCTACAGTCTTCATATATTGAAGGTTCATATCTGGTAGTTTGGGAATAAGATCTTCTAGGTCTATCAAATGATAGTTTAATAGTGCCATCATGTGTTTGAATGATTTTGCTTATTTGAGACATAGGTTTTGGAATAGGCTGTGTAGCTTTTTCCATTACCCAGTCATTAGGTAATTGAACATTATCCCATATAATAGTTTTAGGGATTGTTAGATTTGCATTTGTATGATCAATTAAGAAAACTGTAGTTTGACCCTTAAAATTTGTACAAAAGAGATGGAAGAATTTAAGACCTTATACTGTATCCTGTATATTAGGGTAGCAGGGATAGATCCTGATTTCATGTTTAAACTGTTTAATTTGATTTCAAGTTTGGGGGCCTCTATAGCTGGTTCATCTTTTAATTCAACCATTCGATATGGGTAGCAATTAAAATAAACAGGTCCATTATAGAGGCCAACTTCTACTACTGCAAGTAGAGAGTCTTCAAAAGTATAATGTCTAGTGTCTTGAAGACATACTAAACAAGAAACATTTTAAGCCTCTACGAATGAATGGTTTAAGGGCAACTTTAACACATCCAATATGTAAAAAGTTGTATTATTTACAATGCCTTTCAATTGATTTTCGTGAAAGAAAGAAATAATCTTCTTTCTCAGGTTGGACATAAATTGATTCTTCAACTGTTCTAATTATATAATTAGATTTGGAGAACTATTTTTTGTCCTGAGTTTGTAAATAAAGCACTTTTATTGCAACTAGAGGTAAATTCCAATCATCTACCTTTTGGCTTATATTTTGAAAAAAAAATTCTTCTTTAAAAATTAATTTTGTTGAAGAATTTAATTCCTCATCATTTGAAATAAAGTTTGATGAAGTGGAAGAGGAACTCCTAGAACCACTTTTGAAAGAAAAGGAACGGAGTAAGGAAGACATAATTTAAATTAATAGAATTTAAAGAACAGAATATGAAAGCAATAAATAAATAGGACAAGAATAAGGAAGGAATATGAAAATAAAACTAAACCACAATAACTAAATCTCCTATTCTTACCTTCTGGATCTGTAGTGGTATTCTAAATAAAAAAGTGCTAGTCTTTATAAATAAAAACAATTTGTTAAGATCTTACTAAGATTTCTCATATATAATCCTAGCCAACATATAGTACATAAAATATTGGTTTATCATACACTATTATGTGTGATATATCACATGCTTTCACTCTAGGACTTACGGTCTTGTGTCACAAGGATGGACTCATGTATGATAAACAAGAACTACATACATAATGTGCTATCGAATATAGATTGCTAAATCATATTAATCTGTTAACAAATATCTTGATGCCATAAAGACAGATCTATATGTATTTACCACATCTCTACTTTACCTTCTGGCTTTGATACCAAATAGAATATAACTTTTTTACATCAGTAAAGTACTTTATGTTCCTAAACAAACAAAACCCACTTCCTTTAAATGTGAAAAACTTGGTCATATTTCTAAATATTATGCCTTAACTAGAAAACTGAAGAAGATAAGATGTATTGATGAATCTCTTCTTAAGAAAATAAATAATCTTTTGATTGGAACTTCTGAATCGGAGATTGAAAGCAGTTTATCTGATGATATCCAAAATATTCAAATAACCACTATTAAAAGTATTCCAAGATAGCCAAAAATTATAGTTTGATAAAACTTTCAGGGTTTTTAACAGTGGTTATTTGAAAACTGCCGTTATAAATTAACTTTCAGATTTTAAAAACCCTATCTTGAAATAGTTCACAGTTTCACTTTTTAAAGTCGATTATGGCCCCTTCGCTGAGCCTACCACTAGCAACGTCAACGAGGTAGTTTCCATCTATTTATTGACATCATTACTCCCTTTGTCATGCTCTTCGTCTTCTTCGTCATTCGAGTGTCGTAAGCTCCACCCTCTTTATCAACCGACCCATATAATCTCATTGGGTACTACAAATACAAATTCACAGGCAATAAAGCTGTCTATGGACTTTAATAGACATAATAAGGCATTTGGTAATAGTGCGTCTAAGTTCAATAGTTATGTGAGCCAAGTGGCACGTAATAGGGCTAGAATCAAATATGAGACTTAGAAATTATTAATGAAAGACATGAAGGAGCAGATTTGGGAGGAATTCTAGTAGTTTTTAATTCTATCTTGATTTTATTTATTTTAGTAATCTTTCTAATTCTATCTTTTATATACATTTGGTACTTTATTGTAGATGGTTTTTTATATTCTCACCACACAAGCCATGAGGAAGCGTATCTAAAAGCAAGGTGGTGAACGATGGCAATAATTAAAATTTGACCTTGCAAGAGACCACCTCGATGGAGGCAAGTATGACGGCATCCACCCAAGTGTCTGCTTCCCAAGGATAAGTGACGAAGTGCGGAAAAAGTTTCTTGCATGGCAGGCAAACCCATGCTTATTAGATTTGATGCATATGCAAACTTAGTTATATAGGAGAACAATTTATTTCTTTTTAATTATTAGATTAACTTTGTTCAATTAATTTCATTTTATAGGAGAAGAGAAAGAAGAACAAGGAATTAGCAAAGCAAACTAAGTACTTGCATTACTTGTCTCAAGGGGTTACAGCTTCCTGAAAAGGACTTTGACGGAGCAATATTTATGAGCTGCGTAGGAGGCTACTGCATCAGACCCTACTAGAGTCATTCCACCTATCAAACCTCCATCTCACCAACAAACATGGAAGGAGGCGAGGATTAGGAAGGACAAGTTCATCACTTTAGAGGTTACTCAAGTTATTGATAGGATTGTATGTGATTAATTAATTTTAATAATAAAAATTTATGCACTCGAGGATTGTAAGTAATTTAAATTGGTTACTTGTATGTTATAGGATGCACTGGACGAGCAAGCAAGCCAAGGATAATTTATTCTTGAACAAGAAATAGATATCTTGGAGGATGCTATTGGGAAACCTGACCACCCTAGTCGAGTTAGAGGGGCTACTAAAGGGTTGGTTGTAAAGAGTACTTTGGCTCTATTTCACGAAGAAGCAGCGCATTCTTTATAGACATGGTGTCTATAGTAGAATTGGAAAAGATGTGTGCATAGCAGGAAAGTATGCTTGCACAATATCAGACAGAAATGGAACATATGCTTGGTGAGTATGAAAGGATGCATGCTCACTTCGATGCCAAGCTGAAACAAGCTATGACGATGATGGGCTTCTCCACTGACAGACACACACCATTTGTGTCTGAATCATCACAAGTAATAATTGATTCTTTTCAATATTCATTTAAGTCATCACATCTATTTTGGATTCACTAATTAGTTTCCATATTTTAGGGTTCACCTATCATGACAAGTGGAAAGGGCAGCAATAATGAGTAGGAGAAGATGCAACCTCTAACCTTAACCCTACCCCTGATCAGATTGAAGACAATAGAAAGCCCCACCATCTTTATGTCATGACAACTTTGAACAAGGCCCTATCTATGAAGGTCGAGCATACTTTGGCTCATCAATACTCCACCACTAAAGAATTCCAAAGGGCCACTTGAGGGAAACAGTTGAAGATGTTAGAAAAGGTTATGGTTCTACACCGTTACCTCCCCAACTGAGGATCTTCAAACAGTGGTTCAAGCTATTAGATCTTTCATTGCATGGCCAATAAATCTTGTTAGAATGAAACAAACAACAACACAGGAACTGGCTGGGAAGCCACTACCAGAGAAGCTAGTAAGGAAGCCATCACCAAAGAAGCCGTCACAAGAGCTAGAGACACTGCATCCCCTTAATACAACTATTAAAAAGAGATTCAACGTTGTGACATTGCTACATGATATGGTTGGTGAATTAAGGGATGCACTTAGTTTCCAACTTCTACTGAGGGTTGTTATCTAGGTGAGCCATATGAGTTCACAGTCAACAGGGATGGTATAATTCAATTCCTAAATTATTCTAAGCTGGATTCAGTTTTGTTGAAGTTGGCCATAGTGTAAGCAACCTGAATTTTATTTTAATATTTTATATTTTTAACATTACACACATGCACTTCTTTTTCCTTTGAACAATGAGAACTTCCGTCAAAAGTGTGTAGCTAAAAGCAAGGTAGATAAATATGGGCTTCATATGCCCCCAAAGGATTCAGAGACAACATACCAAAGATGACACGAGGGTGGGATACATGTTGTCCATGATAGCCATGAGCAACAAGCAAATATATTATGCTCCTCACCATGAAGAGTAATTATACTCTTATATTTGATACATAAAAATACATAATATAATAAAATTATATTTAAAATGATTGATATCTTATAGACATCATTAGACTCTGCTTGTCTTCTCTCCATATAAGTGCAATAGTTACTAGTTGGATTCTTTGTTTGGAAAAGCGATGACATTATAGACCTCAGTTCAAGGGTCAAGTTACCTAAGGAAAAGAGTTCATCAACATGCGAATTGAATTTTTCCAAGAGTAAGTTGTTTTAAATTAATTAAGTTGTTTGTTTATTAATTTATAAAGCATGATGCTTTATTATTTTCTAATAGGTTCAATATATTTTTCTTGTTGTTAGCACTGCCAACAACCTGATCTTACTGATTGTGGATATTATGCCATGCCCTATATGCATGAGATCATAGATAATGGGCTCATCGAGTGGCTTCACGAGGTAAAACAAGGGAACATGACTAATATTTTGTCATTCGCTATTTTTTTTCACATTTATATTACTTGCCTATTTATTTTGTTGCTTATTAATTTGCAACATCTTAATATTCAAACGAGATATGACCAGGTTGACATCAATTCAATGAGGGATGATTTAGCTAACTTAATGATGAATAACCTTCCTGGTGCTAATTGATATTTTGGTTAGGTTTTTTAGTTATATATAGTTGAAATATTGCATTGATAAACAACTAGGGAGGGTTGATTTAACTTTTATCATTGAAACTTTTGTTGAATTATTCATTGATTATTTTGGTTATTCAATTATATTTTAGGAATTGATTACTACTGCATAATTTGCTAGCTAAAAATTGGATTGTTTAGATTTTGTATAATGCAGGGTGGTAAAATACAACATTTCCATGACGGTTATTTAAAAACAAATGTGAAAAGACCCAAAAAATGCAGTTTTAGAAGGACTTTCCACTGTATTTATTTAAAAAGCTACTGCGAAAAGAACTAGAAAGTGTATTTCTAAAGGGACTTCCATGGTGTTTATTTGTGAAGACCGCCGTTAAAAATACACTTTTAACAAAATCTCCATAAAACCTCTTATTTTTAATGGCATCAGTAACCACTGTGCTCATAAAACTGCCATTCAAAGTCTATTTTTATAGGAGTCGGCACTTGCAAACAGAGAATAAACAATCTAAATCACGTCTAAGGACACTGTCCCTAAGATTTATTTCGTGACCACTGGCAAGATGAAGTGGCACTCCCAGAATTAAACGGATTCTTCTTGTATAACAAGAAAACAGAATCTGGTGGAAGCAAATAAACTTAGAAAGAAACGAGCAAGAGTGAAAAAGAACAACTGGTAAAAGAGAAATTCCTATACGCTACTTTTATAAGCACGAAAAGGTATGGGTTACGTCCAAAAGAGATGACACCTCGTTCGCCTAAAATAGCTCGAAGTCAAAAGGCCGACATTGGTCACATCCAACGGTAATGTCTCATAACGGTCAAAACGTTTAACCATTTAGATTTTATTTTGACTGTAGGGATTTGATAACTTTCCGTTTATGCATATTTAAAAAAATTATGTTTTGCAAAACCAAGAATATTTTTCATAAAAAGTGCCTAAAACTATGCTCTAACTCGCGCGCAGGAGAAGTCGACGGATTTCAACTAAATTTCCCATTAATGGTATGTTATCGTGCGCACGAGCCTACCTCTCTTCTAGGCCTATTTACTAGCCATAATTATATCTTATTATATACACTTGAGCCTTCACTCTCTCAAGCAATGTGGGACTTTGGTTTCTTTGACACACAAATAAACTATAAATTTTGCAACAATCCCCATATGTGTCAAAAGAAACTCCACTCTCTGGGTTACACATATGGATATCATCATTGTATCTAATGGTCCTATAGACTATAAACTAGATATAAACTGATAATACTTGTTACACAGAGATACTTTTAACGAATGCTCTAAAGATTTCGCCACAATCTCATAGGAGTAGTCCACACTCTTTATTCTTATAGGTAATTTTTTTAAGTGTATCTACACTGAATACACTATACCGTAGGATTTAAAATCATTAAGATCTTTTGCTCAACCCTCTAATATGCAATCTAGAACTTTCTTGTACACTATAGGAAAGGACTAATAATAATATTTTAGTGATAGCAGAACTAATAAACAACTTGTTCTTACCCATTGAACCTTTTTCTTGGGATCACCAATTACAAAGTTTAGGTTGACATCGCTATTACAATCAAATTGGCTTTAGTCATATTTCCCTCGATATCTCAACAATTTGTTTTCTCCGTAGGGCTTTTCTTAACGGATCTACTAAGTTTACTTTTGATTTACATAATCAATTAAGATAATGAAACATCCTACTTTTAACCTTTCAGTGTACATATTTGGAAGCGTATTTGATTAGCGGAAGCATTACGTTGGCCCAAAAATTAAATTTTTAAAACTTACTCCTCGGATACTGTTCATTAGAAAATTTCCAGATTTACAGTTCAACTTTAAAAATTCATAACTAATTGTAGAAAAATCGTATGGAGGTGATCCAAATTTCTAATTGAATCACTTTCATATATATATTTAAGGGAAAAATATAAACCTGGACATTTACCTTACCAATAGATACAGTTAAATCTTTACTTTTTACTGTTCATATGTCAAATTTTGGAAATTCCATATTCTGTCTCTTAACTTTGAAAATTCATTTCTATTGATATACAAATCCAAATGAGACGTGTTACCTATGAATTTAAAGATCTGGATGTGCTCTAATTTTTCATAAAATTTTGTACATTAATTCCTTCATTTGCTAGATCAAACTGAAGTCACAACAAAACTGCTTCAGGACCTACGTTTTTACCATTTCAGTTTACTTTCTTTAATTCTCAATAATTGTTCCAGCATGCATAAACTATCTCTTTGGCCTCTTATACATTCATATACATCATGGGATTATGTCATAATTATTTCATACATTTTTATAACATAAATAGACACTTTACATAACTATGAAATATCATACATCATATGATAAAATATCAAATTGTTCCCTTTCTTTCTTCCATTCTTTAGCTCTTCTCCATGCATACATTTTCCATCATGCTTGACCTAAATTGGTTGGTTGTAGGAGGGTGAGATTCTAGAGAATCTCAGTAGCAAATATTACCACTTAAATATGCAAGATGGATACTAATGCATGATATATAATTTCATTAAACTTTCTTAAGTTAGTGACATGCCATCATGCTATACATTTTGCATAAAAATGCATGGCCATGGAAAGCATGTTATTCATAACATATTCAATATCATTTATCATGTCACAACATCATTCAATCATCATATACATGTCAACACATAAGCATACCACATTAAGCACATAAAGAGGTAAGTCTACTACCTTGAACTTAAGCTTTTCTCTTGTTCTTGTGCTTGCTCCCTAAACTTCCAACCAAACATTGGATGCTTGCTCATCCTCTTTAACTCATTTTCTTCCACATATCATGGCCCTAAACACAATTACATTGTGTATACAACTCATTAGAGCCATTACATAAACATTACATACTAACTTCCTTAAAACCCCTAACACTTAACTTAAATATTGGAGTTAGTGGTTTAACTTTGTAATAATTATTTCCTTAGACCAATCCTACATAATTTTGTCCAAATAATCCAAATATGATCTTGGAATTATGAAAATCAAACTCCTTCTATGAAATCTGTCCAGAACCGTACAGCACCTTCATAACTTTCCAAAATTCTCATTTTAATTCCAATGCTTTCAATACTTGTTTCCCTACTTTATCCCACACAACTTTTCATTTTAAAACCATTGGAAGCATCAAAATCATGAAATTCCAATCACTGTTCATGTGAGTGAACAGTAACAGAGAAGAACTCCAAAAACTATAATTTGGAATTTCAATGCTTCCAAGGTTCCAAACCTATCCAATCCTACACAAAATCATCATATAAGTTCAATGGAAGCATTAGATCATTGAAATTTCTATATATGAACAGTGAAACATACAGTGTCAGCCATGAACATAAAACCATAATTGCATGCATACTTGAATTTCCAAGCCAATACTACTTGATTTTAGCTTGTTTAAGCTTATCTAAACATCCCATGACTTAAAATTCATATTCACCCTTTAATTTCAGATCATTTCCAGCAGCCAAGATGGAGAGAAAGATGGTGTTTCAACCATCCAAATCTAAGAGAAATCTTCCTACAACATAATACAAAGATAAGAGGAAGAAGTTACCTTGGATCCTTGCTTGTTTGCCTGTTGAGTTGCCTTGGTCTTGGCTTGAGTTTTCATTTTACAAGAGGTTCCCCATGGTTTCTAATGTCTTGCATGAATGTGCAGATTCATGGGGGAAATATATAGAAAAATTGGGTGGAAATGGAAGGCCAAGATTGCTTTGGTTACTATTTGATCTAATGGCCAATATTGCACCTTAAATCTTATCTTGCCCACCAAGCCAATTATGAAATCATCCATGACATAATTTAGGATGTGTTTGGGACAAATTAAATGAAAATACTGATAGAAAAAATTCTAGTCCAGTCTGGTACTGAATCCAGCCAGTTTCACAAAAATCAGACTGTTTTATGTTCCTAATTTTTGCAATATTCCAGAATATGTATTCTGACCTTAAATCCAGTATCCAGATTTTTCCTACCATTGACATTGTTATACTGAGTATTTATCTGCTTAACATTCCTTGGAAAATGACCAAAATACCCTTGGTGTACTTTATTGCACTATATTAACCCTAAGGGCATAATTGTCATTTCACACCTCTTGACCTCTTATCAGGGCATATACTGAATCTGATTATTCATCCCTATACCTAAATTGGCATTTTTGACCATGTATAAATGACCAAAATTCCCTCCATTCATCTCTTGCTCATTATTGCAACACAGGGCATTTTCGTAATTTCGTATTTTTCGGGTTTTCTTTGGACACTGGCCCACATAACTACTTAGTTATCTTGTTGGGACTTTGAGACGCCATTTTGGGCCTTTATATGGGTCCACTACCTTTATGACACAAATTACAAGAAATTCCCCCGAAAAGTATTTATCGGGTGTTTTATTCTACTGTAAATTCCATAATAAATTTTACATAACTCCTGTTTGAGTTCTGTCAGTTTAATAAATTCTTATATTAATTATAAAAATTTACTATAAAATTTTATCTGATTCTGAGGTCCAAAATATACTGCAATAATTTTTTCCAACTTAAAAAATTTATATCAATTCATCGGGACCTCAAATCAAAATTCTGTGTACGTTAAACTGACCAGAATAATTTTCTCTATTTACTGGTAAAATTTGGGACTGATATGTTTTCGAGCAGTTTTGGGCCTTTTCCGGCTCAATTTCTTCATAATTACAATTTTGCCCCTTGAACTTTTAATAAATTATATTTAATTCCTTAAACTTTTTGAAATTATACTTAATGGCCCAAAATTTTTGTCTACTTTACATTTCATACCATGGAACTTTTAGACTTTTCATTTTAGTCAATCTTCTTTATAACTTTGTCTAATAATCCATTTTCTTTTCTATTCATCACCATAATCCTTTCTAAACTTCTTTCAGTTATAGATAGGGAAAATTAGGATATGACAGATCACCCCATCTTTGAGAAGCTACTTTATAATATTGTGTTTCAATCAAATGTGCCTATTTTTACCATTAAAGGTTTTATTTTTAGCCGTGACTATCGCAGATTGGTTATCACAATGTAAAGATATTGATGGTGTGGGCTTGTGACCCAATAAAAGACTTGTTCAGAAATTTTTCAACTACTCAGCCTCAGTGTCAGCCAATTCCATAGTTATAAATTCAGAATCCGTTGAGGATTTGATTAGAATTGTTTGCTTGGATGATTTCCATGTGACTACACCACCACCAAGAATAAACACATAACCACTAGTGGATTTTGACCCTTCTGAATCTAAAATCCAATTTGCATCACTGTATCCTTTTAATACAATAGGAAATCCACTATAATGTATACCAAAATTCATGGTGCCTTTAAGGTATCTTAATAACCTTATTAGAGCATCCAAATAGTCATTGTTTGGACAGTGAGTATATCTGCTCAATTTACACACAATATATGCTATGTCAGGTCAGGTATAATTTATTAAATACAATAGACTTCCAATGATCTGTGCATATTTAGATTGAGCCACTGGGTCTCCTAAATTTTTCTTCAAGTGCACACTTGAATCATAAGGAGTACTCAACAGAGATCCATCATATTGTTCAAACTTTCTCAAAATTTTCTCAATGTAATGTTCTTGAGAAAGTAAGATACCTCTTTCATTCCTTATGATTTGAAAACCCAAGATTAACTTTACTTCACCAAAATCTTTCATATCAAAATTTGAAGCAAGAAAACCTTTTGTTTCAAGCACAACATTCATACTAGTACAAAAACTAAGCATATCATCTATATATAGTCATATAATCACACAATCAATATTCATAACTTTTGTTTAGCACATCTTTCACTACTACAAAATAGGCTTTCTAAAGCCCCTTTTTAAATCGATTCTATTTTAAAATGGTTCTCGTGGAAACAATTTAAAAAAAGTAACCAGTGATATTTTTGTAAATAAAGGTAAAATATTTACACCTAATGTACATATGACCGATGTAAAAGAAATGAGCGGTGATATTTTTGTAAATAAGAGTAAAATATTTACACCTGATGTACACGTGATCAGTATACAAAAAATGAGCGGTAGCATTTTTGTAAATATAGGTGAAATATTTACACATGATGTACTCATGACCGGTAAAAAAAATGTGCGGTGATATTTTTGTAAATAAGGGAGAAATATTTACACCTGATATATACATGACCGGTATAAAAGAAATGGGCGGTGGTATTTTTATAAATAAGGGTGAAATATTTATACCTGATGTACACGTGACCAGTGTAAAAGATTAAATATTCTACACCTGATGGAATGGTATCCCGTATAGAATGTCCTCACTATTAAAAATCTAACAAAAAGCCCTAGTTTTTGCGCTTCCTTATCTTCACAAATCACATCGTCGTCCATAGAGAAAACTAGACAAGGGAGAACACATTGTGAAGGGAAGCTCCGCCTTCATAACACACCATCTAAAGCTCGTAATGAAGAAGACCTAGATATGCGATGACCCATACCCGTTCTCATCATTCTCTATTATTGAAGTCTGTCGTTCTCACCTCTAAGGCTCGCTAGAGAAGAAGACCCAGATCTATTATGGTGGGTGTATATTTTTTCTTGTTTCTTTCTTTATGGGTTTCATTTAAATATATTTTTGTTTGCTTTTGAGCAGATAAGCTGGAGGAATTGTAACGGCATTTTTGTGATGTCTTCAATTAGGTGACAGCGTTTCTAAGTTTTTATTTTTGTGTATATAAAGTTTTTGTTTCTTTTGTTTCTGAGTTCTGTTTAAATATATTTCTATTCTCTTTTGAGCAGGTAACCCAGAGGAATTGTTACAGTATTTTTGTGATGTTTCAATTAGGTGACAACGTTTCTGGTTTTCGTTTCTCTTTTGAGTATAACCCTTGGATACTAGTCTAGCTTTATATTTATCTACAGACCTATCAAGAAAATATTTTTTCCTAAGAACCTATCTACATCCAATAGATTTTGCTTCTTGGGCAAGTCTACCAAAACCAGTGTTTTATTTTTATTTAAATAATCAATCTTAAATTTAATAACTTCTTTCGAATACTCTCCATCTGGAGAAGAAATAGCTTCATTAAAATCTTTGGGTTCTCTTTCAACTAAATAAGTGGAAAAAATCATCCCCAAAAGAAGTTTATTTCCTTTGCCTTTTACTTCTTCATAAACTCTCACCCAAAACTTCATTTGAAATTTAGAAGAAGAAGAAGGATTTTCAATTCTTTTTGGAATATGCTCAACTTTCAAAGGAAATACATTTTCAAAAAATTTTGTATTTTTAGTTTCAATGATGGTATTTTTATCCAAAACATCACTTTTTAAAACCAAAAAGCGGTAAGAAGCACTTTGTTGAGCATAACCAATAAATATGCAATTAGAAGTTTTAGAACTAATTTTTCTCTTTTTAAGATTAGGTAATCAAACTTTTGCAAGACACCCCCATATTCTCAAATATTTTAGATTTGGTTTAAAGCCTTTCCATAATTCATAATGGGTCCTTTTTTATTTTCTTATGGGGTAATCTATTTTGTAAAACATAGGTAGTTAATATAGCTTCCCCCCACAAATTATCATGTGCACCAGAACTCACAAGTAAGGCATTTACCATTTCTTTTAAAGTTCTATTTTTTCTTTCTGCTACACCATTAGACTCAGGAGAATAAGGCGGAGTTACTTAATAGATTATGCCTTCTTTTTCACAAAGATAATTTAATAACAAATATTCTTCTCCTTTATCTGATATCATTCTTTTTATTTTTCTAGTTAATTGATTTTCTACCTCAGCCTTGTATAAAACAAACTTATCATAAGTCTTATCTTTATTGCTTAATAAATACACCTTAGTATATATAGAGAAATCATCAATAAAAGTAATATAATATCTTTTACCACCTCTAGTTTATGTTTATTTTAGATATCCTAAATCTGTGTGGATCAAAGATAATAACTTAGTTTCTCTTTGTGTAGATAAGTGTGCTCCTTTAGTAAATTTAGTTTCTACACAAATCTCACATTTACTTTGCATATCATTTTTAACTCCAAAAATTAAATCAAACTTTTGCAATCTCTTCATGTAAGACTTATTAACATGACCTAATATCTAGCATGCTAAACATTAAAAGACTCAATCAAGCAAGTAGAAGAAGATGTATTATTATTCTCGTCAACACTAAGTATAAACGGTCCCTAATTAAAATAATCCTTCCTAATCAAAACATTGTTCTTAGTCTTAATGATCTTGTCAGATTTGAATGATACTCTGACCCTAGCTTTTCCCAATATAGCCATAGAAAATAGATTTTCTCTGGTTTCAGGCACGTACAGGACATCTTACAATACTAAGGTCTTTCATAATGTGAGTTTTAAAATATCTTTTCCTTTTCCATAAACTTTTGCAGATCAGGAATCAGTAAGATACACATGGTCTTCTCCTTCTTCAAAGAAGGAATACAATTCTTTGTTTGCACATATGTGCCTGGTAGCCCCAGAGTCTACCAACTATTTTTTTCTTATCAGAGATAAGAAAGGCTTAAGAAATCATTACAATGATAATCTCATCACCACTACTATCATCTCCTTCAACCAAATTTACATTTGGCTTAGGAGGATTATCACTTCTCATCTCTTTAGCCCTCTCCCTACATTAATATGCATGATGTCCTGGTTTGCCACAAATAAAACATTTGCCTTTCTTCTTGAACTTGGGGCTTATTAGTATACATCCAAACATCTTTTTGATCTTGCTCAGCATTTGGGGATGGCTCAGATGGTGAGTACAACTGTGACTCCATGCATATCAAGAATAGTATAGACCCGCTCTTGCCAACGTCTGAAGTTCTTGCCATCGGACACTTCTATCTTTGAAGTATCAGGGAACAGAAGAGGAACAGGGATGTAGATGTGAGGAACAACAATGTTGACCAGATCATTTGGGTAGTTGTTGTCCTCAGTGTCATTACGAATAGTTGAAGCCTCCATTGTTAGAATAACTCTTAAGATTGTACGCTTCAGCACCTGTAAAGAGAGAACAAACAATCTGAGTCCCATCAAAGGATACTCTCCTTAAGAGTTATTCCACGACAACTGGCAAGATGAAGTAGCACTTCCCAGGATTAAACGGATTCTTCTTGTATAACAAGGAAACATAATCCGATGGAAACAAATAAACTCAAAAAGAAACAAGCAAGAGAGAAAGAGCATAAGGGGTAAAAAAACAATTGATGTGCATTACTTTTATAGGCACGAAAAGGCACAGTTTACCTTCGGAAGAGATGACCCCTCGTTCGCTTGAAACATCGTGAAGCAGGAAAGACGTCTGAGTCGCGTCTCACAGGCAACAATAGTCACACACAATGGTAATGTCTCACAACGCTCAAAACGCTTAACCCTCCAGATTTTATTTTGACTGTAGGGATTTAAAGACTTTCCATTTAAGCATGTTTAAAAAATTATTTTTGACAAAACCAAAAATATTTTTCATAAAAAATGCCCACTACCACGCTCTAACTTTCTCGCAAGGGGAAATCGTCGGATTTCAACTGAATTTTCTATTGATGACATGTTATCGTGCGCACGAGCCCACCTATCTTTTAGGCCTATTTACTAGCCCATGATTGTATCTTATTATATATATTTGATCCTTCACTCTCCTAAATAATGTGGGACATTAGTTTCTTTGACACACCCACAAAACTATAAATTTCACAACAATTTTAACTTACGTTAAAGACCTTTTGTAGTGTGAATAAAATTAGATATAACTTGATATCACTGCTTCATATTCGGTTATCTGTGGTATTTCTATTTTCAGGGCAATCCATATCGATTCAAACCTTAGGTTGTTGCTTTTTGCTGGAAGGATGGAATTACCTTGCCAAAAATAAAGGTTCTATCAAACACTGCATTTTTAGAATGAATTCTTAGCCAAAATATATATATATATATATATATATATATATATTCTGCTTCTTTTTGTCCATTCTTGTACTTGTTTTAAGTGGCCATCCATCTAGCAAACATCTTATGTAGACCTTCCACACATGGTCTAGGAATTGCTAACTAGTCACTATTGTTTTTGATGGGGTCAGAAGTCAATAGACCCAAAATGTACAACTAGAAAAAACCCTTGCACATCACACAAACATCACAGCCATAATAACACTAATCCATGTACATAAAAGACACACAAGATTATAGCCATTACATACTCTACCAACTATCCTGAACAAACCGGTTCCGCTATGACATAAAAATATAGATGATCGTATACATAACAAAATATTAACAAACATCGAACAAGTAAATATATTTCATTTCATCAACTGACAATAACCACGAACTTTATCTAGATTACAGGGTGCTAAAAATACTATAACCTTTGTGGTTGGCACCAATTTTCCCTTCAGCTAGGTTATTAAAATACCTTAAATGTACTATGAATTATAGTATACATTATAGTGGATTTCCCCTGTATTAGAAGGATACAGTGATGCAAACTAGATCTCAGATTCATAAGGGTCAAAATCTACTAGTGGTTATGTGTTTATTCTTAGCAGTGATGTAGTAACATTAAAATCATCCAAACAAATAATTCTAACCAAATTCTCAAGGGATTATAAATTTATTGCTATAGAATTGGCTGGCATTGAGTAAGAGGGGTTGAAAAACTTCTTAGCAAGTATTCTATTTGGTGACAAGCCCACACCATCAATATCTTTACATTGTGATAACCACTCTATGATAGCTATGGCTAAAAAAAATCCTTCATGGTAAAAAAGAGGCACATTTGATTAAGACACAACATTATAAAGCAGCTTCTCAAAGACGGGGTGCTCTCAATTGATTATCTAAAGTCAAAAGTAAGCTTAGAGGATTTGTTAACAAAACTCCTGAGGAGAAAATAAATTGTTGAGACATCGAGGAGAATATGACTAAAGCCAGTTTGATTACGACAACGATGACAACCTAACATTTGTGATTGGTGATCACATGTAGAAGGTTCAATGGGTAAGAATAAGTCACTTGTTAGTTCAGCTAGTACCAAAATATTATTACTGGTCCCTTCCTATGAAATGCGAGAAAGTGTTAGATTGCATATTAGAGGGTTGAGCAAAAGTTATTAATGATTTTAAATTCTATGGGATAGTGTATTTAGTGCACATACACTTAAAGAAATCATTTATATGAATGAGGAGTGTGGAACGCTCATATGAGGTTGTAACAAAATCTCTAGAGCATTCGTTAAATACCAAGACACGCCCATGGCTTCCTAATGTGCCAAACTACTCGGTAAACAGTGGAAATATGAGGTATAATCTTATTGTTAATACCTTCGGTATACGCCTAAGAGATACTAGTTCATAGTTCATAAGACTACTAGTATCTCTGTGTACCAAATATTATTGATTTAGATCTGGTTCATAATCTCTAGGACCACTAGATATAATGGTTATATCCATGTGTGCAATTTAGCTAATAATGTCTTTGACATATGTGGGTAATTGTTGGAAATATTATAAATATTGTGTAAGGGTGTGTCAAACAAAGAATCATCTTTCTAACATGAATATTGGGTCTTCAGGACATATGTCTAAAAAGAGTATCTCATATCTTTCTACAGCCTATAAAAAGGATTATTAACAAAAAATTAATAACATATTATTGTTGAGATATTTTTCCTTCTATATATTTTATCCCGCTGGGTTCTATTATTTTCTTAATTTATTGAGGAGTTATATAATATTTGTTAAGAATATTGTTCTCAGGTACAACTCAAATTATATACTTCTTTATTTTGTAGAATGGACTTCGTTCCTGGCTTACCAAAATCATATGGGAAAACAACTATTATGGGGGTAGTCGATAGACTAAGTAAAGCTGCCCATTTTATCGGCCTCAAACACCCTTTTACTGCAGTTGATGTCACGCAGGTGTTTTTTTTTTTTATTATGTTGTTAAGCTGCATGGATTTCCCAAGTCCATAGTCTCTGACCGTGACCCCATTTTTTGTGGGATTTTGGAAGGAATTTTTTCGATTGCACAGGCTGAAACTCCAGTATTCCTTTGCTTACCACTCTCAATCTGATGGGCAAAGCGAGATCATGAATCGATGTTTAGAAGCTTATCTTTGATGTATGACTGGGCATTTTCCCAAACAGTGGGCTAAATGGCTGTCTCTTGCCGAACTCTGGTATAACACCACCTATCATTCTGCTATCGGCATGACTCACTTTCAGGCCGTTAATGGAGTTTCTCCTCCTTCTCATTTACCGTATCTAACCGATGATTCTTCAAATGAAGTGGTTGACCGTGTGTGTTTATCCCGTGAACTTACTACTCAGCTTTTAAAAGATCATTTGTTGAAGGCCCAACAACATATGGTTCATCAAGCAAATAAGCACCGGTCAGAATGTGAGTTCTCTGTTGGCGATATGGTGTTTTTCAAATTGCACCCTTTTCGGAAGAATTTGATCAACAATTCTTCTCTTCACAAATTAGATGCTCGCTATTTCGAACCATTTAAAATACTGAAGCGCGTGGGCAAAGTTGCATATGAGTTGGAGTTGCCTACTGAATTGTGCATCTTCCCAGTTTTTCACTTGTCCCGTTTGAAATTATCGCCAAAACAGAGGCCTTATTTTGTCACGGACCTTCCTCTGGTTGACGATGACGGTCGCTTTGCGATGGAGCCTGTTGCTTTATTGGGGCATAAACTGGTCCGACGAGGTAATCTACCTGTCACTCAAGTGTTAGTCTAATGGCGACACACGAAACCAGAAGACGCCACTTGGGAATATCTCTCGTTCATTAAGCAGCAATTTCCCAATTTTTCTATTATTGCTCCCGTGTTCCATGAGATCCTTGTGGACAAAGGATATTTTTTGAAGGGGGAAGTAATTGATACATGTCAGTTAGTAACAGTAGCTTAGCTGGCATAGTTGGTTCTCTAACAGCTTATGTTAGCATGCATCATCTTAATTGAGCATTATCCATGGGGTATATATAGTCTCCCTTGTACACAGATATGACCTGTTGAATAAAGTACATCATCCTCTCTGCATTATATCTTCTTCTCTCTCCTCTGCACTGCGTACCACGAAGGTTGTTAAAAATCATGTTTGTTGACTGCTTTGTAGACGGATGTTTTGTTTATTATTGTTTTTTATGCTGGGCTCGTGAGTCATCAATCTTACTGGGAGGGACAAGTTCTAGGTAGAAAATAGGAGGTAACCCATCGTCCGTGTTCAGCTAAGGGGGTGAGATATATGATCATTTGAAACGTGTTCTAGGAAGTACCATTTTGTTGGGTAGACGTCCTAACTCCTAGGTAGCTAAGTTTACGCCTGAGAATAATAGACAGCTCGTCCTACCCGATATTAATATCGCTTAGGAGGAAGGGAGACTTCATCCTGCCCTTAGATCGTGAGTAAGCCCAACTTTTTTTTAAAAATTTTTGTAACAAACAAAAATAAATAAACAGGAAGCAAAAGCGGTAGCTTGTTATTGCAGTTGGCATTGCTTCCCATGACAAGACCAATTTAACTTAGCGATTTAACTGAGGACGTGTTTAAATGATACAAATGCCACTAATGCATTGGAAAGCAGCACAAAACGTATGCAACGAACTGCACAAAAGTTGTCTCTTGCTGTATAGCTAATCATTGTAATCACTAATTCGGGTACTGCACAATCATTTCGGCATAGCTTGAATCTTTTTTTATGTATTTAAAAAATACTTATAGATAATTGACTCTACGGTATATTAAAAATTCCCATACTAAACATATGACAGATATTACCTCTGGAAGGGTGAAACCTCATTTCCATCAGCAAATCAAATTGATGAAATATGTTATATGTTTCATGATAACAGAGAATAAACAAATATCAAAGCAAGCGCAGAGCAAGATCATAGGATAAATTAATATGGAAAAAAGAAAAAAAGAAAACCATGCTGTGGCATTCATATAATCTCACCAGAATAGCTCATTAACTTGAAGAACAATGAACGCAAAAAAAACTTGTTATCTAGACATTATTTCTACAAAAAAAAAAAATATATGATCTACAATTTCTTTTTGGGTTGGAATAAACAACGGACTTTCGTCGAAATAAATAAGAGGTCAGCTGTGGGCAAGAATAAACAAAGATGACGCCCACAAGAAAACAAATTTGGGGGTTGATGGGACGACTCCATGCTTCAAGAAAGCAAACCAAAACGCTTTCTTGAAGAAAATGTTCCCTCAAAATGAGAAACAGAGAGAAAAACCTGACCACCCATCCATATTAAAAATTGTTTTAGTTGCAGAAAAATGCTACTCAGAGTGAATCTTGTGTCAAACATAGTACCCTGAGCTAGAGCTGGAACTAGAACTTAAGGCTTTCTTTGAATTGTTTCCTCATTATTGGAGATGCTGCTGGGTACATTTTCTGATTTATCCATAGTGTTCTATTAATTTCATGTTTACTTGATACTAAATGAACAAATTCTCCCACTTCATTTGATTCTCCTTTGACTATTCCATCCTTCAAATCCGAGGATTTTGGAAGCTTCCCTTTATTACCTTCTTAGGTTAGCTCAAAAGCAACATTAATATCATCCAATGATCTAGCTTCAATAACTTTCAAGTTTGAATTAGCTTCTGAGTTAGCTTCAGACTCTTTTCTAGCAAGCTGATCTTTAATCATGGATGGAAGGACGACCTCCTCAACATTCGCTCCTTCTTGAAGTTGTTTAAAAGCCAAGTCAATATCTTCGGCTGATCTTACTTCAAGAACTGGAATGCCCTGCTCAACCTCTGCCATCTTTACATCTTTTGGTGATCCACCAGCGGGTGATTTAAATTCAGGAGTTGCGGATGAATCATCACTCAAGGATGAGATGCTTCGATCAAATTTGTTCATGGCATCATAAAATTCTCCAGCTCCATTTTTGGAAGTGCCTACATCCTGAATGAATTTTACCCAGATGACATGATTTGCACAATATCAAAAGAGTATGATTAGATTCCCAGTCATGGATTAGTAGCTAAACTTATAGTTCACCAATTCATTGTCAGCAGAGCTGTAGATGTTCATTACATAAAAAACATAAAAGATTGAAATGAGGTTGTGTACATCTAGAGTGCACATGCAAGTACAAACAATTAATTTATTATATGAATTTACTAATTACCAATGTAGATTTAAATCAAAAGTTCCAGGTGGCAAAATTTGTTTATCTTACCTTTTTTTTTTCATTGTGATCATTAATAGATGATGCAGCAACAGATTTATCTGAGCTGTTAGAAGTTTTTCTTCAGATTGCACATGCTGACAATTGGAAGTTATAGAACCAGCCTTCTTATCCAAATCTTGATGAAGTTCTGCATCACCCTGCTCCATATGTGGCTGGGAAGATGCTGAGTGATCTTCCACAACATCACAAGTATTATTATTTTCTGTCTGATCATGCAGTTCAGATTTTTCATCAGTCCCATTAGCAGCTGTTTCTGCTGAAGCTGGAGGCGAATTTCTTTCTAAAAAATATGTTTCTGAATCAAAATATATAGAATAAAAAGACTGAAGCTTTCTAGCAGCTGGTGGGCTAGAGTCATAAACAGGTTCCTTGTCCTGATGTTCTTCCACTTCACTACTTTCTAGCTGCAAATCCGAGTCCTCCACAGATGCAGGTGTCATAATTCTAGACTCCTGAAGGTGGGTTTTTTCTTCTTGGTGCTCACAAGCTGATTTTTCAATCACTTCTGATAGGGAAGACCGGCTTGATTTGGTGCTGCTCTCCTCGTCAACTACTTCTCTTCTCAAATGTGTTTCACCTATACTGAATTCCTCATGAATTGCAGCCTCTCCTGTTTCAAAACAAAGTTCTGTATCAGAATTATTTTCCACCCCACCCAAAACGGTGAACATTTCTCCCCTTTGCTGATATCATCTCCGGAGAGTGAACCTCACCGGAGGATTGGCTTCCACATTCAAGACAACGAGAAACATGATCTATGGTGGATATTGATTCTGCTTCTTGAGGCAAATCTTGTTCATTGGACATGCTTTCTTCTTGATCAGTTGAACTCACTGACTCACTTTCAGGAACAGAACTCAATTTTGAATCACTTGCTTCACTTTGTTGCCCCAGGAATGAGGAATAGCCTGTTCCCTCTGAAGCCATTTGCTCCGAGACAAAGACAGGTTTCCAGTAAATATCTTGTCTCTCGTGTTTTGCCATCCTCAAGACGGATGGTCTCAAACTGAAACTGTCTTGCCTGCGGAAAAATGTATCTTTCTGATTAAACATAGGGAACTCTTCTTTATTAGGACTGTCTCCTTTGGGGACAGGTTTCTCTTCAATTGGATCAAAAGGGTTCTTTCTAGGCTGCAAAATAGATGGAGCTGATCCAGAAATTGGCGGTATCCCTGTATCATCATAGGAATCATCAGGGAGATCAAATGGATTTCGTCTTGTTACAATGGGTGGAACATTTGAGGGAACTTCCGTACTTTCCAAGTCTATTAGATTCTTCTCAGTCATCTGCCTCCAAGCTCTTCTTATTGCAATGATATTCTCCAAACGTCGGTTTCTTTCTAGCTCTAAATAACCCAAATCTATGAGATTCTTTTGGTCATCCTCTGTCCATCTTATTGCAGATTTACTCTCATCGTCTATGCCACTTTCTTTTGCTTCATCTTCCACGTAATATGGGATTTCAGTGCCTTCATCTGATTCAACACGGTCATCATCGCTTCTAGGAGACTTCTCATATTCAATGCCAGAACCACCACGCAACAAATGAGTAGTTTGTGGGCCTTCCATGTCTAGTAGTGGCTGCAGCTCATCAAGCGCTGGAATTATGTCCACCATGGCAGCATCTGGTGAGGAGCTCTCCATATCATAAGACCCTAGCTCCGATGACTCCTCATTCTCCCCATCCTCATGAATAGCTTCAGCATTTGTTGGAGAACCTTTAGCCTTCAATTTCTCCTCATGAGCTTCCTTCTCCATTTCCTCCTTTACTTGTTTCTCATGTTGAATATAAGAGAATTTTTATCAACCACTGGCACATTTAGAGAAAGTAAACCATCATTTTGATCAGCCCTGTTAACTTTATCTTTCACCAAACTTTCTTCTTTAATGCTCCTCTCCTCTGGGATACTTTTATATTCATTTCTCCGGGCAAAAATAGTGGCACCCTCTAAAAATCCTGTTTGAAAGGATGAAATGTTATCAATAAACTTCTTTTCTTTTTGAACTTCAGCTGAGTTGAATTGCCCCAAAAACAGAAGGGTGCCAAGGAGAGCACCAGTGGAGACCAAAACAGGGGACATATATACCAAATGGAAGTCACAAAAGGAAACCGTCTGCACAGAATAATCAAGAGTCCCAAAAAACAAACAAGACATAGATGACAAAAGACAAATCTGTAACACAACCTGGTTAGAGAAGTCAGCATATTCCTCATTCGGATTCCAATTTTCAATGCAGATCCCATCTTCTTTTCTTTCCCCGATTACGTCTATCTTTAGATTCTATTCTCTAATTTAAATCTGTTTTGACCATTCATGCCGAAGCAATCCAGCGTAGACTCTTACGATTCACGAAAAAAAACCATGCCATACGATATGAGATAAGACTAACCTAAACAACGAACCAAGAGATATTGAGCGGAGTCATAATGAACAATGCAACTCCTGAAAACCGAAATACAGATATACGAATGAATTAATTACAGTAGACGAGACTGATGAAACCGAAGAAGATAGCGTTGTAAGGAGCCGCATTGATCTGATTCTGATACATTATATGGCATTGGCATGGAATTTGATCGTTGGACAGAGAGAGCAGGGCCGCGCGGAAGGGAGAGACGGATGACTGATGAAGCGCTGACAAAAATAATAACAAATGAAGACCCCAAAGACCAAATAATAATCGTTCCTTCAGATAATGGCTGGAATAATTTAGAAAATGGGAATGGAAATGCGAATCATCAACATATATGGTTCTTACCTGAATTGTAAGAATATAAAATGCAAACAATAATATAATTATCTTTTTTAACTCCTTTATTTTTTCTCTTATTCTAAAAAATCTCAATAAATATTATTTAAAAAATAATAAATATAAAAAATAATTTTTATATTTAGAATTAAAATCAACTCTTCAATCAGATCCTATAATAATATAACAAACATTATAAAATCCACTTAAAACTTCCCAAACTTTAATACTATCTTCAATCTTTAATATAAAATCTATTTAATTTAGATTAAAAAATTATTTAAATTAATTATTTATAATTATTGTATGTTAATCTTTCTAAAATACCTAATTTTTTAAACTATTATTAATATAATCATATAAAGACACTTTAAAAAAAATTAAAATTTTAAGAGACAGCCAATTGGACTAAACCCCAAGGAGTATCAAATAACTACTTGGATTCATATTTATTAGGATTTACATACAACCCTAACAATAAAAAGACCATAATGCTCTTTATCCACTCAATCTACATATATAATACAAACAAGGTGCGTTCAAGAGAAAATAAAATAACAGTGAGATGCTGCAATTGCATATGTACGTGCATACGTGCTATTTATACAAGATTAACTTGTCTTATTGAGAATTGCAGTTTGAACCTAGTCACTTATATACAATGTATACTTGAAAGGTTTTCAGCAGGAGCTTACTATACAATATATACTTTCTTACAATATAAAACCCATACATTCTTGTACTGCACCGTACACAGGGACCACCTAAGGCCATCATCACCAGTGACTTGAATACATACTTTCCCATTCCAGAGCTACAGATCGAAGCTATGGCTGTTAAAATGGAAGATGGGACGATGGCGTTGTCTTATTATGCTGTGATACCTGATTTCTTGGGCAACACTAGACTGAAGCGCTGGAGGACCACACACTATAACTCCCACATCAACATGGCCCCATTTCTCCGATACCCATTCAAATATTTCTGCACCAGCAACATGAGATTCAGTGACATGGACGGACACATCATTTATGCTTTATCAAGAACTGAACATACCTTTAAAGTCTGGTCTCGAACCATATCGAGTGACAGTTGAAATTGCAGCATTTTCCTGACCTGGTTCCCTGGGAGTTGCAGTCCCATTTTCCTCAGTTTTCTCTGCCTTTTCATTTGTATGGTTGGATATTTCCTTTGCAAAACTTTGCCTTTCCCAAATATGCCACAAACCAATCACCAGACCGCCAAAGATAACGACACTTGCAACCATGCAGGCCACAAATAGTAGCCCTTTGTACCACCATTTCCTTACACCAAATGGATTTATGTAGAAGACGTTCAACAAACCCAATAAGATCACAAATCCCACAGTAGATGAGATAACATACAGTCCAGACCATATGTTGTCTCCAGTGCCAACCAAAACAGACATGCCACTTGCACTGGCCAGAGGACAGAGTGAAGACTTCATTGGTTTGTAAACGCAGCCCTCTTCCTGAAGATAACAACAATAAATACCATCAAATGGATTCTTAAACTCGGACTTCAAAAGATATAAAGATTAAAACCATTCAGCTGGATAGACCCTCTTATTTGTATCTTGATGATTACAACTTACAAGCTCTCAATAATATAAAGCTCCAGGGGTCAACCAGGGAGATAGACTCACCAGAGGAGGTTCTGATTCCCGAGTGACATAAATGTGGATATTGATATTAACTTTATCAGCAAAGAATGGACAGATTGCTTCCATGTCAATGGTCGAAAGAAGTGGAAGCTCATTGGACTTTTTTACTGCCCAAACAAGCAAAATCCTTTTTGGTAGACAGGGTTTTCCTTCCCTTACGCGATGGAGAATATCACTCAATATTGCAAGGAAGGGTGAAAGTCCAATACCACCAGCCACTAATATAATATTTTCATACCTAAGTACAAATTGGCCACATCACTATATCCGTTGAACCATAAAAATAAAAGTTTATTTTTCTCAAAGTTTATGTATCCAATGACTTGCTAAATTAAGGTGAATATTAATTATCATATGCTCAACACTGAAAATACATAGAGAAAGGCACATACATCAGGTGATATGGTACTTCATGTCCATATGGCCCTTCAACAGAAACTTTTACCACAGATGATTCTTTTAGTGTTTCAGCTTCAATTATTTTTTGTCTCAGCTTTTCAGTCCATTTGCCCAGAACCTTTATGAGAACAGCAAGATGATTCTTTCCATCCAAGGGGCTAGAAGAAACACTGAATGGATGCCACTGCAGCCATGATATATCTCGGACTTGAATGAAGATGAAACTCAGGGCATTGTATCTCAGATCTGTTTTTAAAAAGATATTTGTCATCGATATGGCATTGATACAGAGATATGAGTACAAAATATTAAGGATTAATATACTTACTTTGAGGCTTTGACACAACCAATTCCACTGTTCCACAAGGAAGGCACTTAGCTGAGACTACATTAACGATCCTTCGTGATTGGCAGAATCGCAGAAAGCGATCAAGCAGAAAAAGAAATATTCCTCCAGCAGCCATAGTGAAAATGAAATCCCCAACGTGCAAAGCCAAAAAGACAACAAAGACCACATATAATTGATGAGTGTAGAAGAACAACTCAAAATTCCACTTCCTTACTGGAGAAAAAGAGGTCACCCACATCAGTAAACCAGCTACAAGGCTGATAACTCCTGGAAGATTAGCAATCCCAATATCTTTCCACTGTATCAACTGCACGTCCAATATTGTTAGAAGAAGTAAATAGTTTATTTGATGAAGCCAACATATTTGATCAGAACCTAGATTTTACTAGTAAAATATTTGTATCAGCAGAAACAAAAATGTCAAAGCCAAGCAACCTTACTTGGTGGCAACCGAATAAAGCTTCAAAACTAGACTACATTTTTACCAACCATGTTTACATTCCATAAATAATACTAGCAGACTTGCAAGTAAACCTTATTATTTTAAGTGCAAACAGTACCAACAACAAATTTTTCCATATAATGAGTTATTAGCTCGAATTTGCTTTCGAACTAATCACCTATTGTTGTGAGGTTATGGTTCAAGATCAATAAAAAGGCAATTTGTTAGGGTAACCACTTCTCCTTACTATCTCTATAAGAATCTCATAAAGAAGCAAAATAAAAGCCAAGAGAATCTCTGAATAATTTCTTTATTTTCATCTCTGCTTAATCATAAATAAACTAGAGATATAAATAGACGCACAATTGCAAATTGACTCTCCCTACATTATAGGAAAATATACCCATGAATAAAGAAATAAAAGCATGATGGATTGACTCAACTGACTCCCCAATATCATAGTAGGATAAATGAAATAATTAATAATTAAATAAAAGATTAACTCCTTGGACTTAGTCATAGGACCCTATCAATACCTCCCCCTTCGAAATCCGCCTTGCCCTCGAGGGGGAAGTCAGAATCTAAACACACAAATTAATAAAGAAAAAGATAAATCTTCATTATAATATAAGTAAGAATCTTAACTCATATAATTAACAAAGCCTGAGGAAAATTTTCAATGAGTAAGAATTTTAACTCATATAACTAACAAGGCATAAGGAAAATCTCCTATGAGTAAGAATCTTAACTCATATAACTAACAAAACTTAAGGAGAATCTCCTTGATAAATCAAATGTTAAATTAATTTCTAGATCCCTCATTCTTCATCACATTTTCCGGTGCCTCTGTCATGGGAGCCCCACCCTCAATTCTTCCAACATGTCAAGCTTTGTTGCTATGACTGCCAGCGGGTCTCCCCTAGTTGCATGAATGCCTCCTGGTTTTGTGTTGGTATCTGGGTTGGCAGCAGAAGAACGTGTTTTGACCAACCTGACTCTGATACCAAATTGTTAGGGTAACCACTCCTCCTTACTATGTCTTTAAGAATCTCATAAAGAAGCAGAATAAGAGCCAAGAGAATCTCTGAATAATTTCTTTATTTTTCATCTCTACTTAATCATGAATAAGTTAGAGATATAAATAAATACAGAATTACAAACTGACTCTCCCTACATTATAGGAGAATATGCCCATGACCAAAGAAATAAGAGCATCATAGCCTGACCCAACTGACTCCCCACTAACATAGTGGGATAAATAAAATAATTAATAATTAAATAAAAGATTAACTACTTGGACTTAGTCATAAGACCCTATCACAATTGGATGACAATAGAATATGCAAAGAGTACTAATTTAGTAAACATATACCATAGACGGCTTATATTATTTTACACGTGCACAAGTCACTCAAATTTCATCATTGCATATTCATATTTTACCTTCCACTTTGGCCCTAATCAATGACTAATATGATTTGTTTACTTCAGGAATGAAGAAAAATGAAAGTTTCAGTTTGTAACGTAAACAAACAAATGAAACACAAAAATAGGAAAGGAGGGAAAAAATTCCTCTGCATCTATACATTCTATTTTTGCCCATATGTGAGGATATTCAAGCAAAGATATGTATATGGAAGACTTACTTCTTCTATTAGTCGTCCATCCATTGCCCATGCTATGACATAGAAGAGTCCATGGAGAGTAAAAAGCACCATGGTGAGGTGTCCCAGCCATACATGATATCTTGTAGAATGTTCAAAAGGGATATCTATAAGGTGGAGAAGAACAGATCCCCTTGAAATAGGAAGAAATAAAAATGCCAAGCAATATAATCCAATCGAACCAAGTCGAAACCCCAAAATTTCCAACATTCGTATGCTGAAAAATCAAAGTTGAGTCAGATAATTATTTTCTTAATGATAGCAAAATATTTATATCCTGGGAAGTATTTAAAAGTTTCTACGCCAAACACCTATACAATATTCAATTGAATCAATACCATAATCCTTGTCAGTACAATAATAGAATATCCCAAAAAGAAGGGAGCACTTGAAACCATGTCAATACTCCTATTCAGAGAAGCAGACAAAGCACTTTGCTATATTGCTTATATTTTATAGAGAAATGATATCAATAAGTTTTGGCTAGCTCATTTGAATGCATAAAGTCTTCATAGACGTATATAGGTTTGTTAGAATTTTTTTTGGTCTTTATTCATTCTTTTTCTGTATCTTGGGGGAGGGCTTGTTCTGGATTCTGGCTGAGAAAGGTACTAGACGGTGAAAAATAGTTATTTCTCTTAGATTCATATCCTCCAAGTTTAAACCGAAACTAGGCTCTACTAACAATGTAGCCTTCAGTAGTTCATATATATTGATTTCATCACTTGAAGAGTGCACGCTAGGCACGAGAAAGAACTTGATGACGTATTTTGGGCCCCATGTAGCTTATTCACACACAAAACTGCAAATTGACGAAGAACTTGGATGAGAACTTATTGAATATTTATAATTTTAATATTCAAATAATTATTTTAGATAAAATTATGACAAAATGCACAACAGGTTACAAAACGAACTATACGCGGCTCAACTGAGACATTCAAATGAATGGGGGCAATTGCGTGCACACGAAATCACAGGAAGTATGCCATAATTTACTCATCATTATTTCATCATAGAATATATTTCTATCGATTTTGATGAGATTTTTACAATGAATAGCCATTAGTAAGATTTACATCACTAATTAAAAAAACAGAAGTAAAAATTGCCGGATAGAAGAAATGGAAAGGCACCTAAATCAAGAAGTCATACTTGAATAGTTTATTTTACCTCTTTGATTTAAAATAAAAGTGGTCAGACACAAATTCCAGGGCCCTCATAGTATAAGCATAAACGGCCCATATAACATATGCCGAAAACAGGACAATCCCAATAAACTCAGTAGCAGAAACAACCCCGAAAGGTCCATCCACTAGCACGGGAAATGTCCATAGTCGAAAACTTGGCCGTTTGGAATTCTTCTTCCTGCAAGGCAAATTCCATGTAATTTCATTCACACACAAGAAATAAAAACATCAAATGTTAACATTGCCCGAGCAAAGAATTTAATATCGAACAAAATCCACGTACACCTGACTGAAAAAAAAAAGGGTCTTGTTTTTCGCCTTGTACTTCGTTTTAATTTAATTTCTTCAGTCAGATGTTCCCAACTTGTGGGGTCGAATTATTAGTGGGAAAATAATATAAAATATTGCGAAGCAAACCAATTGATAATGGAGTCATCTTTCGGAAGACTAAAATAAGGTGCAATAAATAATTATTTCCAATGAACAAATTAAAAAAAAAAAAAAAAAGCTTCCCAAAAAATCACATACTCGTGAAGCTTCTCCTCCCCAGAAACGATTAGGTGAGCAAAGGCGAGGAACGAAATAATGAGAATTGGACCGCTTAACAATAGAAAAATGCTTCCTGCACCATGCATGTATAGATTATGTTTTTCTACTTCAAATTCAAGCAACAGAAACCATCATCGGAAAAAGGAAAGTAGAGTAAATTAATTAACCTGTAATTCCGAAAGGGGTTTCTTGGGTTGCGTGAATCCAGTTCCTGAACAACAAATCATTGAAAAATTCAGCCGGAAGCAGAAATATTACAGCTACCCATGCAATGAAAATCACCCAAATCAAGGACTTAAGAGTCCATTTTGTAGCCGATACAAAAATGGAGGTGTTCTTGGGAACACCATTTTCAACAGCTCTAGGAGAAAGCAATGGAGTATTATCCATGGATGGACCAAAAATGTTTGAGAAGCCTGATCCTCACGACGCAGGACCCATTATTATAAACGAGGAAGGAAAAGAAGCCTAATAGAGTGGAACCCAAGGGCAAAATCTAACTGTACGAAGAAATCACCCACCACATAAATATGAATTCCATCCGAAAATAACAGGAGTGGAGTATAATCTACCAGCGCGTGTGAGTATCCATCTATCCGCGTAGTTGCAAAACATAGACCATAATCTCCGGTCCAAACTACTTTTTTTTTTTTTTACAAAATAAAAAAAAAAATAGGCTCACGTGAAATTCCTATTTTTCTTAAATAATATTAATATCAGATAGAACAAATTATTTATTATTTAAACGTAAATTTAAACATCTAAAAATTAGATATATTTTTAAACACTACGACTAAAACTATAATAAAATAATATTTTTTAAAGATTAAATATACTCTAAATAAGAGTATATCTCACTCTTTCATTAGTTAAACGAGTATACACGTAAATTCCAATCCCCACTATTGAACCGGCCTTCTTTCGTCCGCTAAGAATGTATGTCAAATATAAAATTTAGTTAAGGCCCAAATTTGGTTGCTGCATGTGTTTGTGTGTGTATACATATATATATATATATATATATGCGCGCGCCCACTATATGTCTAACTGTCTAAATTAATGAAAAATTATTTAATTTATATAATAAAATAAATTAAAATAAACATAACATTGAAGGATAAGAGAAATATATACATATATTTTATGAGTATCACATCATTTTAAATTCTATATAATTAAAATATAACAATTCAACTAATAGCTCATCAAAAAAATTTATAATTAATTCTGTTTTTTAAGATAATAAATATTTTAATTTAAAAAATAAAATTTATTTGAACAAACAACGACGTTGCTGATGAGGGATGAAAATGAATATGTGGTGGACACTGACCGACGCGACAAGTTCCGTTGTTTTAACCAGAAGCTTGTTCGTCTTCGCTTTTGGGTTAATATCAGATTATAATCCAAAATGTAACTATTTAAAGTTTATTCGATCAAATTTAAAAAATATTATTTTGTTATAATTTTAATCATAACGTTTAGAAAAATATTTTAATTTTTAAATATTTAAATTTATGCTTGAGAATAATAGACAGTTCGTATTGCCTGATATTAGTATCGTCTATAAAAAAGAGAGGTTTCGCTCTACCCTTAAATTATAGGTGAGCCTAATTTTTTTCTAAAAAAAATTCAATAAAAAAAAAGATTTTTGTTTGTTTTTTTTAAGAAGATAACATCTATAACTCTCATTTTAATACCATTAGATCATAATATGAAGGTTAAAATTTTCAATTGAGGCAAAATTCAAAAAGTATTAATTGAAGGGATTGAGATCCTTTATTACTTTAAACCAAATTAGACAAACAAGCACGGTACCTGAAACGAGCCGTTTGGATGGGAACAAAAAATTGAGACAAATTATATTACTGGCCCCTAAAAATGTAAATAAAAGTTGAAATAAAATGATGATGGGGTTACATTGTTTTTACTTGACACAAATGCTAGTGAAAAAAAAAACACTTGAGAGAAATTATATTTTTAAGCCGAAGTTATTTATAAAATTAGAAGTCGTATTATCCGTAACGCAATTAATGCAAATCACATGACTCACATTTTAGCTATTCTTTTGCCAAGACTCACAGTTTAGTTTAAACTAAGTTTTAAGTGATAATTCTTGTTAATAGTTAAGGCTAAATTATATAACTAGGTTCTCTGACTTTTAAAACTTTAAAATATTTGTTGACATTTAAGCAAATAACTTTTGTGTCATTAATTTGTCTGTTATTTATTTCATTAAAATGATATAATATGATAGGAGGTTTCTTTGCATATGATTTAAAATTTATGAACTTTTTCTGAACATGATTTAAAGTTTAAGGAAGTATTGGTTAGTAGCATATTTTGCTCTGTTAGAGGTGTTATTTGTCAAGTTTTAAAAGTCAAAGCGAGATTATTTGCACATAAATTAAAATTTAAAGGACTTGGATTGAAGTTTATCAAAAAGAATTTGTATAATTTACTCAATTAAAATTAATTAAATATTTCAGACATTTGTTATCAAATTTTCAGTACTTGAGTATTTAAGTAATAGTCCTTAAAAATAAATGTAACTTGACAAAATCTTTAATTTTTGAAAACAACTGTAATTTTCAAAATTGTAATATCAAATCCTAAAATCAAACTTTCTTTTCTCATAATGGTATAGTATCACACAAAACTCAACAAATAAATTGAATCACTCACGCCACAAATAATAGCATTTGTTAAAAAATTGAGATATATAAAGGAGAATATAATAGTGTAACGAAGATGAAGTTGATGAAGAATGAATACCTTTTTTTTTTGTTGCCCACCCAATTTATTGGAACTTTACCCCGACTATATCCGGATCCGACTCGCGTTGGGCACCTGACTATGGTAGATGATTTTCTTAACAAGAATTTTCTACGTACCCAAAGGTTAAATACTGATGAAGACTGAATACTAATAGAAAGAGATTGGAAATAAATTGATGTGTGGGAGAAGGAGGTCCACTTGTAGGTCTTCTGAACCATAATGGGCAGGTGTTTGGATTTGGAAACTTTCGACGTGGTGGGGCTTCTATTCAAAGCTGTGCCTCAGGGTCAGGGCCTTTTCATTTCACCCAACTACTTTGGATTACTAATCAAATTTGGCACAGCTGATAGATAACTAGATCTTTTAAAAATGATATCTTAAGTTCGAACTAGGTCGTGCGTATAGAAAAAAAAAATTGTTAAGAGAGTTAAAAACCTACTTCGGTAATCTCTACCTTTCACGAGGATTAGTCTTTAAGTTATCGACTAAAGGATACTATTTAGTTTTTATAAAAAAAAAAAACTACCTTGGATTCATGCTGCTACTACTTCTACCAATTCTGACCGTTAACCTTGGTTTTCTTTTCTTTTTTTAACAAAAGAGTTAGAGGAGGTGCTCGTTCATGAAGATCTGATGTGGGCTCAAAAAGTTAAATGTGAGTGCTACAATCTTGGAGATAAAAACTCGAAATTTCTTTCACGCTAGAGCAAATGGGCGAAGACATAGTGTTATAAATAAGTGTTTCTGTTAGAATATTACTTTTAGGCGTCTAAGTAAAGCCCATAGTAGATGTACAGCCCAATAATTCTTGCTTCAGTGTTTTTGTATTTAACTAATGTCTATGACCGACGGGGGTTAGTTTGAGTGATAAGCGGCTCGATATCGCTTAAACGAGGTCTCGAGTTCAAGCCTCAGTGTATGCAAAAAATCTCCTTTGGGAGACTCACCCACCATAGCCAGGTGCGCGACGCGGATTGGATTCGGATGTAGTCGGGGCAAAGCTCCAGTGAACTGGTTAGGCAACAAAAAAAAACTAATGTCTATGAACACCAATAGGGGTTAGTCCGAGTGATAAGTGGCTCGGTATCGCTTAAGCGAGGTCTTGAGTTCGAGCCTTGGCGTATACAGAAAATTCCCGTTAGAAGACTCACCCACTATAGTCAAGTGAGCGACGCGGGTCGGATCTGGATATAGTCGGGGCAAAGCTCCAGTGAACTGGGTGGGCAACCAAAAAAAAACTAATGTCTATGAACAAAAAAAATCCTCTTTGGAGGCTTACCCACCATAGCCAGTTGCGCGACGCAGGTTAGATCCGGATGTAGTCGGGGCAAAGCGCCGGTGGACCGGGTGGGCAACCAAAAAAAAATTAATGTATATTAACAAATATGTGAAGGAATAAGATGTTAATTTTCTATGCTGCTCACTTCTACTCTGGATATCCAACATGGTACCAGAGCCAACTTCCATTGGAAAGCCCACAATCAGATGAGGCCTGAAATGCAAGAAGCTTCAAGAAATAATTAAACCCGTCCCTACAACCTTCCTGAAGATCAAGAAAGCCTAGCCTCATTGAAGATAGTATTCTCTGGCATCGTGAAAGACGAAGGAACCCTAAGAAAAAGGGGTTCACCGATTGCGGTAGCTACAGCAAAACACAGAGATTTCAGCGAACGAAGCTAAATGATTTAGGCAAAGATTCACGCTAGTCAAAAAATTTTAGTGGCATATGTTTGCCTGTATAGCAGAAGTGACCAAAAAAGTCACAATTTGATTGAAGAAAGCAAAGAGTCGAAGAAACATCATTCAGATCAATGGCAGCCAAAAGGGAATCAGATGACCTTTTAGTAGATAAGTTGACCTTCACTCACCCTCTATTCCTCCATCCTTCATAAACTCATGGGACGAACATCATCCAACATGTGCTCACTGGGACCGATAACTATATTGTATGGTCTCGCGCTATGCAGATCGCGCTGAGAGGGAAGCGCAAGCTTGGATTCATTGATAGGTCGTGTAGAAAAGAATCACAAGAAGAATCCCTCCATGAGCAGTGGGAACAATGCAACACCGTTATTCTGTCTTGGATCTTGAACTCCATCTCAAAGGAGTTGGCAAGTAGTGTGATATTCTTCCAGGATGCATATCTCGTGTGGACAGATCTTAAAGAAAGATTTGACAAAGCTAAGGGTTCAAGAATTTTCTCTCTTCATAGAGAGATAGGTAGTTTGCGCCAAGACTCTCTTACTGTGTTAGGATATTATTCTAGGCTAAAGGAATTATGGGAAGAACAATCAATGTTGTTCCCCATTCCATCATGTAAATGTGACACATTGAAAATATATTTTGATTTGATACAACAACAGAAATTGTTACAATTTCTCCTTGGGTTGAATGATTGTTTTGGCACAGCAAGGAGTCAGATCTTAATGATAAGTCCACTCCCCTCTATAAATCAAGCATTTGTGATGATAAGTGAAGATGAGGGACATAAGTCAACTGCTGGCAATTCATCTAGAAACAACCCCATTGAAGGGGTTGTAATGAACACTAGAGGAAGAGGGTGAGGGCATGAAGGTCAAGGACGTGGAGGCCCGATTCCAGTGTGTATCCACTGTCATAAAAAGGGATACACTAAATAAGTTTGTTGGGAAATTGTGGGGTATCCTAGTGACTTTAAGGGAAATAAGAATAAGAGAAATCAAGATGCAAGGGCTAATGATCTTGGAATAGAGAATGGCAGTGAGTCATATACATTGGTCAACAGTGCTGGTTCATCATCAGTGCCAAGCTTTACCCAGGAGCAGTACGACAGACTTTTGAACATCCTAAAAAGGGACTCTGAGGCGACTGTGCAAGCATTAACCGGTACTGCAACAATTTGACTATTCCTATTAATTATAAGAACACACATACTACATGGGTAATAGATTCAGGAGCCACCAATCACATGATAGGAGAATTATCCCTTTTACATGATTATAGAAAAAATGATGGTTTTATAAAAACAATACAAATACCAAATGGAGAAAAAATGGATGTTGCCTATATAGGTAATATTAGACTCACTAATGAAATAATGCTAACTAATGTTTTATATCCTTTACAATTGAAATTTAATTTACTCTCTATCCCTAGAATAACTAAAGAACAATATTGCATGGTAACATTCTTTCCTGACCACTACATCATACAGGGTCTTTAGGATGGGATAGTGAAGGCGACTGGTAGACTCATAGAGGATCTTTACATGTTAAAGTTGAAATTGAAATGTGATGCTCTGGGTTTTACTAATAGCGAGTCACAAAACACACAGAAATATGTTTACATGTGGTTACTGCATAATAGGCTAGGACATGCACCCATGCCTATATTGAGACACTTACACATTGTAAATGACAAAGATATGTCATTAAATAAAATTTTTTATATCTGTATTCAATCAAAACAAACAAAATTCCCCTTCATATCAAGTTCTATTAAATATGTTCTTTGCTTTGAGTTGATTCACATGGATATGTGGGGACCATATAAAATACCCACACATCAAGGTTATCAGTATTTTTTTTACAATAGTTGATGATTACTCTAGAGCTGTTTGGATTTTCTTAATGAGATCTAAATAAGAAACCATTGCTTACATTAAAAATTTTGTTGCGTACATTTTAAATCAATTTTCAATTAAAGTTAAGAAAATATGAAGCAACAATGGAACAAAACTTGTTAATAATCAGTTGACACAATACTTTGGGGAAAACAGAATTTTGCATGAAACCACATGCCCATATACTCCTCAACAAAATGGGGTTGTTAAGCAAAAACATAGAACTTTAATGTGTGTTGCTAAGAGTCTGATGATGCAATCTAGAATCCCTATAGAATATTGAGGGGAATGCATAAAGATGGCAGCTTATTTAATCAATAGAGTTCCTTCTAAGATCCTTGCATATAAGACACCCTATGAGAAGTTTTATGGAGAAAAACTAGGATATGACAATTTAAGGGTATTTGGGTCTTTGGCTTATGCAATAAACTTAAGAGTCACTGATAAGTTCTACCCTAGGACTATTCCATGTGTTTTCTTAGGATACCCGAACAATAAAAAAGGATTTATTCTACTTAATCTAAAGACAAGGGATATTTTGGTAAGTAGGCATATTACATTATGTGAAGACCAATTTCCTTTTAGAGAATTTGAGAGTTCTAAGCAAGTGGGAGTGAACCGACAAGAGATTAATAACCCCTTCATAGAACCTTATAATTTTGAACATATAGAAATTCCATTAAATAAGTCAGAGGCACCTATTCAAATGGATGACAATGTAAATACAGATAATGAATTGCTTCTTCTTGACCAGCAACATATATGTAATCAAGAAACTAATATAGTAGGACAGCCTAATATTAGATCACATAGAGAAAGAAGGCCACTTATTTGGTCAAAGGACTATGTATGTAATTTGATTGCATCTATTGATTTGACTCGTTGCCAAGATAAAAGTAAATGTTTATATCCTATTGAAAGATGTATTTCTTATTCTAATATTTCTGCATCATATATATGTTACCTATGCCAAATTGATTCTGTTGTGGAACTTTCAACTTATGAGGAAGCAATAAAAGATGCTAAGTGGGTTAAAGCAATAGAATTAGAAATAAAGGCTTTAGAAAATAATGGAACATGGGAGATAGTTCCACTTCTAATAGGTAGAAAGGCTATAGGATGCAAATGGGTGTTTTAAATTAAGTATGATTCAGAAGGAAAGATAGATAAATTTAAAGCAAGATTAGATGCCAAAGGTTATAGTCAAAAGGAATGGATTGATTACCATAAAACTTTTTCGCCAGTAGTAAAGATGAAAACCATTGGGTAATGATTAAATTTGTTGTCTTGCATGATTGGAATCTATACCATATAGATGTACACAATGCTTTCTTGCAGGGAGATCTTGATGAAGAAATATATATGTCTATCCCCCAAAGCATTTATTAGTAAAGGGGAGAATATGGCTTGCAAACTCAAAAAATTATCGTATGGCTTGAAACAAGCGTCTAGGCAGTGGAATACTAAGCTGTCTACGGCCTTAATTCACTGCTGGAAAATAGGCTTTTTAAAGCCCCATTTTTAAACCGGTCACTGCGGAGACGGTTTAAAAAAAATGACCGGTGGCATTTTTGTAAATAAGATGAAATATTTACACCGGTCATAAAATATGACCGCTGTAAAAAGTAATGACCGGTGTAAAAAGTCATGAGCGGTGGCATTTTTGTAAATAAGGTGAAATATTTACACCGGTCGTAAAATATGACCGCTGTAAAAAGTCATGACCGGTGTAAAAAGTCATGAGCGGTGGCATTTTTGTAAATAAGGTGAAATATTTACACCGGTCTTAAAATATGACCGCTGTAAAAAGTCATGAGCGGTTGTATTAATTTTTTACGATTCTCTATCTTCACAAATCATATCGTCGTCCCTGGAGAAAACTAGCCAAGGGAGAACACATGGTGACAGGAAGCTCCACCTTCGTAACACACTGTCTAAAGCTCGCCGAAGAAGAAGACCTAGATATGCGATGACCCATACCTGTACTCGTTGTTCTCTATTGTTGAAGTCAGTCGTTGTAACCTCTAAAGCTCACCAAAGAAGAAGATCTAGATCTGCGATGGTGGGTGTCTATTTTTTTGTTCATTTCTTTCTCGATTTTGTTTAAATATATTTCTGTTCACTTTTAACTGGGTAAGTCGGAGGAATTGTGACTATGTTTCTGTGATATCTTTAATTAGGTAACGGCGTTTCTAGGTTTTCGTTTTTATATATATATTTGAGTTTTTGCCTCATTTATTTCTGGGTTCTGTTTAAATATATTTTTGTTTGCTTTTGAGCAGGTAACCAAAAGGAATTGTGACGATATTTTTGTGATATCTTCAATTAGGTGATGATGTTTATGGGTTTTCATTTCTGCGCATATATCTAAGTTTTTGTTTCTTTCGTTTCTGGGTTCTTTAGCTTTTTCTTTCTTCCTCTTTTTTGTTCTCTGCTTGCATTTTACAGGTACATATTCTTCTTCATCACTCTTCTCCTCCTTCAGATTTATGACGAAGAAGAAAATAATTTTGGATCTAGAGTTTTTTTATTCTGATTTTTTTTTTATTTTTACATTACTTTTTAAACCGGTTGTATGAAATAACCGATTTAAAAAAACTGATTGTTTACACCGGTCATATACAACCGGTGTAGAATATTAAACTTTTTACACGGGCTGTTTCTACACCGGATCAAAGTTCGGTGTATAAGTCCATTTTCAACCGATTTAGAAAGCCTTTTTTCCAGCAGTGATTCAAGGAGGATTCACCCAAGGTAAGCATGACTATTCACTCTTTTATAAAAAAATATGAAAAGGATATAGTGTTTGTGCTAGTTTATGTGAATGATTTGCTAATCATAGGTAGTTCAGAATTAAAAATTAAGGAAGTCAGGTAGTATTTGCATGATAACTTTAAAATCAAAGATTTAGGAATAATGAGGTACTTCCTAGGTATTGAGATGGCTAAGTCCAAGAAGGATATAGTACTATCACAAAGAAAGTATATATTAGATTTATTAGCTAACACAGGTATGAGTAGGTGCAAACCACTATAATTCCTATGTCTCAAAGTGTGAAATTGTTGACTTATGAGGAATGAAGGGAAAAACAATATGATCTGTTGAGTGACCCTAAAAAATATAGGAGGCTGGTAGGTAGGTTAATTTATTTAACTGCCACTCGTCCGAACATTTCATTTTCTATGTAGGCGCTTAGTCAACATATGGTGAACCCTATGAAGGTACATATGGCAGCAGCAATGAATGTTGTCAGATATTTAAAGGGAAATCTAGGACTTGGAGTGTTGATTAATGCTTTAGGAGGCTTGGAACTCACCTGTTATTATGATGCTGACTGGGGTGCATATGGTATGACAAGGAGGTTTGTAACAAGCTACTTATTGAAGTTGGGAGGATCACTCATTAAATGGAAAACCAAGAAGTAAAGCAATGTGCTCGTCCGCAGAAGCTGAATACAGATCGCTTGCTACGGCTGTAGCAGAAGTTTTCTGGCTTGTAGGATTGCTGGAGGAAATAGGAATTGGATATCCTCAACCAGTATGTATATATTATGACAATAAGGCAGCAATTCATACAACTTCAAATCTTGTGTTTCATGAAAGAACAAAACATATATAAATTGATCTCTATTTCGTGAGGGGAAGTGCTCCAAGAGAAGTTGATTAAACTGGTGCATATAAGAACTGGAGATCAAGAAGCAGATTTATTGACTAAATCCGTAGGGAAAGCTATACAGTCTAAATTACTCCGCAAGTTAGATGCTATAGATATATTTAGCCCCTATCTTGAGGAGGAGTGTTAGAAATAAGTGTTTCTATTAGAATATTACTGTTGGGCCTCTGGGTAAAGCCCATAGTAGATGTATAGCCCAATAACTCTTTCTTAAGTGTGTTTGTATTTAACTGATGTTTGTGAACAAATGTGAGGGAATAAGATGTTAATTTTCTGTGCTGCGCATTCTTACTCTGGATATCCAACACACATAAATAAAATCAAAGCAATTAAACAAGAAAATGGGGATTGGATGATATGCAGATGGTAGACTTGTCTAGGCAGATTGGTGGGGAAGATATTAAATATGCAATTTTTGTATGGGGGCCCTTAAATCCCCAAGCCCGGATGGTTTGAAGGCTCTATTCTATCAGAACAAATGGGAGGTAGTTGGTTAGTGATTGATTTGGTAAAGAAAGCTTTTGTTGATCTCGAGCTCATCAAGACCGTCAACCACACTTTTATTGTTCTTATCCCTAAGAATGAATAGCTAGAGACTATTAGAGACTTCAGGCCTATTAGACTTTATAATGTGATTTGTAGGTTATCACTAAAGTGGGGAACCGAATGAAAAATTTCGTACGTAGCATCATTTCCCCAAATCAATGCAACTTCGTACCAAGCCGTTAGATTTCCGATGACATCATTGTTGCTCAGAAGGTTATTCACTCATGAGAAACATGACGGGTAATAGAGGTTTCATGGTTATCAAGATAGATTTGGAAAAGGCCAATGATTGTATTGGGTGGAATTTTGTTTTGAGATGTCTTGAGGAAATTAAATTGCCAGATATGATTAAAAGGGTTTTCCACTCCTGCTTTTCTTCTTCGTTGAAAATTTTGTGGGAAGGTGATAAAGAAGCTAATTTCAACCTGTCACGGAACCTTCCACAGGGAGACCCCCTTTTGCCATACCTATTTGTCTTATGCATGTAGAAACTGGCACATATTATCCAGAACGAGATGAATATAGGATGATGGACGACCATTAATTTCGTAAGTATGGGGGGCCTATCTCTCATTTGTTTTTTTGATAATGATTTGTTAATTTTTGTAGAAGCTACGCTAGAACAGGCAGGAGTGATTAAAGGTTGCTTAAACCAATTCTTCGAGGCTTCTAGACAAAAAGTTAACCAAGGAAAAACCAAAGTGTTCTCCAAAAATGTGAACCACAATAGAGCAACCCAACTTAGTAAGAAACTTGGTTTCACTCAGACAACGGATCTTGGAAAGTATTCAAGGTTCCCCTCCATCATGATCAAGTTTCCTTTGCTGGACTAACGGGGGTTAGTCCGAGTAGTAAACGGCTCGGTATCACTTAAGCGAGGTCTCGAGTTCGAGCCTAGGCGTACGCAGAAAATCCCCGTTAGGAGACTCACCCACTATAGCCAGGTATGCGACGCGGGTCAGATCCGGATGTAGTCGGGGCAAAGCTCAAGTGAACCGGGTGAGAAAAAAAAAAAAAAAAAGTTTCCTTCACTGGACGTACCACCCTCGCAAAATCCGTCAAAGTGCAATGCCCACCTATGCTATGAAAACGGCTTAGGTTCCTGATAGTACGTGTATTACAATTGAGAAGAAAGCACGACTTTATTTGTCAAGTCAGAACACGAATACAAACACTTATTCAGTTGGGAAGCTTCAACTGAATGACTAAGATCAGGTCTTAGAAACTTGAAACTGTCCTTAATAGCTCCCTAAACTAGAAGAATTCAGATTATGAATAGTCAATTCACTCAGTAATTCTAATAGCAAGCACAATACCGACAAGGGAAATGCAACAAAATTCTATGTAGCAAGTATAACAACAACAAAACCTTTTCCCATTAAATGGGGTCGGCTACATGGATCATACGACGCCATTGTGCTCTGTCAAAAACTAAATCCTTGGATAGGTTATTGACCAGGAGATCCCGCTCAATGACTTCGTTGAGCGTTCTCTTTGGCCTTCCTCTACTCCTTTTTAACCGGACTCCATACTATTTGATCCACCCTCCTCACCGGCGCATCCCTTGGCCTTCTTTGTACGTGTCCAAACCACCTAAGACGGTTCTCCACTATTTTCTCCGCAATAGGTGCCACTCCAACTCTTCCCCGTATTTGTTCGTTACGAATCTTATCTTTTCTTGTATGCCCACACATCCATCTCAACATCCTCATTTCGGCTACCCCAACTTTATGCTCTTGTTGTCCTTTTAAAGCCCAACATTCACTTCCATAAAGCATTGCTGGTCTTATAGCAGTACGATAAAACTTTCCTTTTAATTTATCTGGTACTTTCCGATCACATATAACCCCAGTAGCCTTTCTCCATTTAAACCACCCAGCCTAGATTCTATGATTAACATCCTCCAAAATTTCACCATCTTTCTGTATAATTGATCCCAAATATTTGAACTTATCTATTTGTGGAATAACTCGATCTCCTAATCTGACCTCCAAATTACTTCTAACTTGCCTCTTAGAAAAATTACAATGCATGTATTCAGTCTTACTTCTACTCAGACGAAAACCCTTCGACTCTAAAGTACTTCTCCATAACTCAAGTTTAAAATTGATCTCTTCTCTTGACTCCGCCATAAGAACTATATCGTCCGCAAAAAGCATGCACTTAGGGATTTCGTCTTGAATAGGCTTGGTTAGAACATCCACTACCAGATTAAATAAATAAGGACTCAAAGATGATCCCTGATGTAGACCAATATTTATGGGAAAATCCTTTGTTTCTCCCCCAGACGTTCTTACAGTAGTAGTTACCCCTTCATACATATCTTTTATTGCTTTGATATATGCTATCCGTACACCTTTCTTTTCCAAAGCTTTCCAAAGCACCTCCCTTGGCACTCGATCATACGCTTTTTTTAAATCAATGAAGACCAAATGCAAGTCTCTTCTTTTGGTCCGATACTTTTCCATTAACCCCCTTAATAAATAAATCTCCTCCATTGTAGACCTACCTGGCATGAAACCACACTGATTCTCCGTAATATCAGTCTCTAATCTCAACCTGTGTTCAATTACCTTTTCCCATAACTTCATAGTGTGACTCATAAGCTTTATCCCTCTATAATTTGCACAATTTTGAATATCCCCTTTATTTTTATAGATAGGAACTAAAGTACTTTTCCTCCAATCATCAGGCATTTTCTTAGAACTTAAAATCACATTAAAAAGTTTAGCAAGCCACACCACCCCCGTTTCGCCTAAACACTTCCAAACTTCAATAGGAATCCCGTCAGGTCCAACCGCTTTATTATTTTCCATTTTCTTAAGCGCCTCTTTAACCTCGCCAACACGGATCCTACGGTAAAATACCAAATTTGGTTCAACTTCTCGTGTTAAATCTCCTAACTCATAACTCGACCCTCCTCCCTCGTCATTAAACAATTTGTAAAAATAAGTCTCCCACCGTTCTTTAATATCACCATCTGCAACCAAAACCTTGCTTTCTTCATCTTTAATACATCGTACTTGATCCAAATCCCTCGATTTCCTTTCCCTGTCTCTTGCAATCTTATAAATCTTTCGTTCTCCCGACTTTGTCCCTAACTCCTTATAAAATTCCTCAAAAGCTTTAGAACGAGCTACACTCACCGCCTTCTTCGTTTCCTTCTTAGCTAAACGATATTTTTCCCAATTTTCAGTATTATCACATAAGTGTATAGCCTTGAAACAGTCTCTCTTGTTCTTAACTTTCTCTTGTACGTCTTCGTTCCACCACCAAGTCTCCTTATCTCGTCGACCAAAACCTTTAGCTTCTCCCAAAATTACTTTAGCTACCGTTTGTACCTTGTCAGCCATTTCCTTCCACATGATATTAGCATTTTCCTGCGCCTCCCAAACCCCTTCATTTAACATAGTTCTTTTAAAAGTTTCCCTCTTCTCCCCCTTTAACTGCCACCACTTGACTCTTGTATTTAAAACACGTTGGCTCTTTTCCTTACTGCACTTAATACGCACGTCAAGGGCCATTAACCTGTGCTGGGTTGTCACTCCGTCCCCTGGAATCACTTTACAATTTGTACAAAGTCCTCTGTCATGACTCCTTACCAAAAAGAAATCAATCTGTGACCTGTGGACCCCACTCTTGTAAGTGATCAAGTGTTCCTCCCGCTTTTTAAAACACGTGTTGACAATCTTAAGATTGTAAGCTAAGGAAAACTCTAGAATAGATCGTCCTTCATTATTAATCTCTCCAAAACCAAAACCACCATGAGGCCCCGCATATTCCCCCGTCTCCTTACCAACATGACCATTAAGGTCCCCACCAATAAAAATCTTCTCAGTATGTGGTATGCTTTGAATCAACCCCTCCAAATCTTCCCAAAACTTTTCCTTAAGATGTGCTTCTGTTCCCACTTGAGGCGCATAGGCACTAATAACGTTGATTGTATCCCTTCCCACAAGTATTCTTAAAGATATAATTCTGTCCTCAATCCTTCTAACATCCACCACATTCTTCTTCCACTCTTTATCCACAATTATACCAACCCCATTCCTCGTACCTGTTTTACCTGTGTACCAAAATTTGAACTCATTAATTTCCCGAGATTTTTCTCCTACCCATTTAGTTTCCTGAAGGCACAAGATGTTAATCTTTCGCTTTACCATTACGCCCACTACCTCCCACGCTTTTCCGTTCATAGTTCCAATATTCCAAGTGCCAAATCTGATCTTTCTCTCCTGAACTAGCTTCTTTAGCCGCCTCCGTCCGTAAGAGAGCGGTAGCCCTTACTCATTTAACACTACATCCGGGCGACGATGCAGCGGCCCTTGCTCACTTCTCACTGTACTCGAGCCATACAACGCGTTACTTACGGGCAACGACCTAGTAATAGCACAATTTCTTCGTATGTCCATGTTCATAAGATTCGACAGGTTTTACGTTGGCTGTCGGGGCCTAACACAACCCTCCTCCTTTACCCGGGCTTGAAACCGGCTACATGCGTAGGTAATTTATCTCTATAAAAGCTAAGGGAACTTTAAGTGGATATAAATTACAGTCTGAACATGAACTAACAGTCAAGATATTTAGTTCAAGCTAAGATTTCAACGACCAGCAGTGACAGAGAAAAGAAAAATGAGAAAAATTCTATTTTTTTCTTCTTCTTTCTTTTCTTAAAACGGTGCATTTGGACCGTGAGATGTTATTTTCAGCAAGGAACAGTTTTAGCAAAAAATTAATCCCTATGATAGGAAGTGGAGTTTGACGAAGGAATTTAGCCTATGATTATTGTTCTTTTAATATACTCTTTCAATCCTTAACATAAGATATACTTAAATAATTTAATTATATTAAAAAAATTAGTTAAATTAATTGATATATAGCTTAGTTTTTAAAACATCATCACCATCTTCATTATTTGTTAGAAAAGTTAGTTCCTGAAAGCTACAAAACTTGAAACATTATAACAGGAAACTCGTCCACCAGCTTCTAACCATTCACTACCCTTCGATCCGCACCCAAAGAAAGTGTAACCCCACAAAATAACATCTTTCACAGATCCGCTCTTTATCTTGTGGCTAGACTACCACTCGGTCTGGTGGGAATTTCAGGACAAGTTATCACATCTAAATCTGTGAGTTACTCAGAAAAGCAACCACACATCTAGCATTTTGGAAGAATCTATCTACTTTCTGCCAAACCAGGCATTGAACGTCTAAAAGCTTCCTCGCCTTATCTTGTAACTGTGACTGCCGCCGAATTGTCTCACCGTGTATCTGTGAGATATAGAAGATAGCTTGTAAGCATAAAATAAAATAAAATAAATATATATTCTACTCGTATACATAAGAATCTTCTACACCTTTGAATAAACCTGAGACGTCAAACTGGCTAAATACAGATAGGAAAAACTTTTTTACCTTAAAAAATAACTTGATTACAGCTTGTACAAACTCAAAATTATTTTTGCGGGAGAGCTCATGGATAAAATAATCCAGAAGCTGTTCAATCGAAACCAACTCTGGTTTCTTATGTTCTTGCTGATCATCATTATCATCAATGATCTGAAGCATTCTAAGTTCCATATCCAAAGTTGATGGAGATAATCCTTTGATATGATCGGTAAAAGCTGCATCTACAAATGAAATCCACAAATATTACAGCGATATGCTTCGAATTAACACTTCGTAAAGAATAAACAAAACTGTTTATAAAGCCTGTAAATATCAGAATATGCAGATAAAATCAGATCGTAAAAGTTCTTACAATTGTCTCCTTCGGCTGAGGATTTAAGAAGATAAAGAAATCGGGATGGCAGCATATCTACTCTCGTAAATATTTCTGCTTCATGGCTTGTTTTATCTTTCTCTTTTTCTAGTAACTCACTAGGCTCAAACAATATTTCACCAGAAACAGATGGAACTGTAGGCAAGAAGAATGGAGCCTTTTCAGGCTTTTTAGGAGGCTCAATAGGCTTATTGCGGGCCTGCAAATTATAATTGGTGGTCCAGAAAAGCATAGCATATTAAAGGTTATTTATGATTATGTCATGAAAGAGAAATTACACTATTACATAGCATGAGAAGAAATATAGCAACTGTATCAAAAAAATAAACAAGAAATATAGCAAGGAGAATTTGAAGACCTTTATAATGTCTAGACTAATCAAGCTCTGCCACTGGCTCCTAGGCAGCAATGAGAGAGTAACCAGATCAGGAATATGCTTATCTTGAGCAGAAAAACCTGGAACATCCTTGGGTTTCGAAACATTCGCCAGCTTATCAGAATGTTCAGACTGAGAATCATTTGTAGAGGAGATAGATCGTAGCTTGATGCTCACAACCTCCTTTCCACTTGCAAAGGAATCAACATTTGAAGCACTAGAGAGCATCCCCTGATTTACCCTAATAAAGAAAAGTAAGGTGTTAACTCAATTCTTGGATTAATCAAACTAATCATTCCATTCAAATTGTCATTTATTTTATAGAGGTTTCTAAATCACCGATAGTGATTCATTCATTATTGCAACTATCTTCCCGAATATTCAGGATCGTTTATAACTTTCAGAAATTTTGCAAACAAAAACAGGAAACTTGTAACACATGCAAAATTTTGTCCCAGGAATAACTTGTCTCCATAAAATATTTTAGCATTTCACTCTTTTCAAAAGGATTTTCACCAACAAAAAGAAAATCAGCTTCCTTACTACTTCGCACTTACGACCAGAAACATATCCAGAACAAGATCCACCAAAATCTTTAACATATGATAGAAGTTCTCAGCAAACTTGCTGAGTAAGGTAAAAAGTAAATATGGAGTCTCACCACAGGTATACTCCAATTTTATCAGCATGAGTAGTAGCTAATATATCCATGTTTGGGGACAGTGATAATGCAGTGATAGGCACATCAACAAGTATTGCATCTATTTGCCTTGCTAAGATCACATCCCAAATTCGAAGGCTTCCATCCATACTAGACGATACAAGCCATTTACCATCCTCACTGAAGGACAAGTCTGTTATACGATCATTGTGACCTTCAAATTTACGAACAAGTTTAAGATTCACAACATCAACCAATTGTATAATGTAATCATCGACAATGGCAGCCAAAAGACCTGAAAACAATGAAAAAGTATTGTTTACCTCAACCGTAGACTAGAAGTTTCGAAGTAATAATACACAAATAAAACAAGAATTATAGTAAGTCATAACGAGAAGCTACCATTATGACGATGGTAATTGATCTTGACAACAGGACGCCCAATGTCCCATCTAGATTTAAATTGACGTCCCTTGAAGTCCCAAACCTGCAAGATAACCTATTAGAAATGGATGTTTCCATATAAAGTAGCAATGCTGCTTTTCATTAGCTCTACTTTTTTTCTTTTCTTTTTATAAATAGATAACAGAGAAATTATTGATCCAAAAAAGAGAAATGTGAGAAGTCGCCTTCCCCAACTAATAGGGGAAAAATAAATAAATAAAAAGGAGAAAAGAAAGACTCAAAATCGAAGAGCTATCCATTCCCTTGGGGTAACCAATGAAATACTGCCCTAAATCAGCCAACTGCTATGTAACTCATGGGGAGGCCATAATGGAGGAAGCAAGAAACAATGATATACTCTCCCAAATATGAGATGGGAGAAAATTTGATTAAAATCCAATGATACATAATCCTGCAAACAACAGCACAATAATTCACAATTGTATGCTCGTATCTCCATCCAAAAGCCATAACGTAAACGGTTGGGAAAAAAAATGTACATCAGCAGGACAAAAGAAGCTTTCACTAAAAATACCAAATAGTCTATTCCAAATCTGACATCCCCCTTCATTATGCAGAAAAAGATGACTCATCTCTGAACTTCTAAAGCAAGTCACACAAACATCCTGGAGTAGCAATATCAGACGGTGTCTATGAATGAGACTACCCAATTGGCCCAATAAGGCAGTATGAAATTCTCTCCCTCCTTTCATGTAAGGTTATAAGCTAGGGTATACATGGGAAAAGGGCTTAGACCGCCTAAAGTTAAAGTAAATAGAAAAATAAATTACTAAGCAAACCTAAAAAAAAAGAAAGGAAACTAATTACATTTACGTCCCATATTAAATGTAGGTTATTTAACATGAAACAGGAATCCAAGACCATCTAAACAAGCTGCAAAATACGATCACCAACACTAACCTTTATATCTCCATGATATCCAGCACTTATCATGAGGGTATTTGTTGAGTCACAAGCAACTCCAACTACTTCACCATCATGAGCAAAAAATTTTGGTTCTGATATGTCAAGGTAAGCACCCCGGCTGATTCCAGATTGAAGGTTAAATCTTTCGATCCAACCACATGCTGTCCCTAGCAAGGCAAAATTGCCACAAGCACTGATTGCACAAGCCTGGAATCATATAAAAGCCATTATCAACAACATTTCACTATTGTTCATCAAAGTTATTGTAACATCCAACAAGAAATGCAACATATTCTCTTATTATAATAATAGAACCACTGTTCTCAACATTTGACATCTGTCAGTATGCAGTATCCTACTACTTTCTCATAACATAATGATTCTATGCAACACATTATATAATCAGGTAAGAGGCGACTAATTAGCAAGACATTTCACTCATTTCTATTTTCAAGGCAACAATTTGCCACCCTGCCCAACAAAAGCAACAGAACGCTAATCAACTGTTATCCCAAATACTTGAGGTCATAGAGAAGGCTAAAAAGTTGTTTAGAATTTTGATAGAGTTCTAACAAATTCTCCGACACATGTGGACACAGGTCAGGCCCTTTATGCTGAAATCAATTTAATTGGAAGAATTAGAGGAATGAGGTCACAAATATCAAACATCTGACCATTTGGTTACCGGCGGTACAGATACCTTGTCAAGTACAAAGGCAACTGAAATTTAAGCTTTTCAAAGAAGGCCAGGGATGGTTTTGATATATACCTCTAACACATACCTTCCCCTTAAACAAGAAATCAAATTTGACTTAGTAAGATGCTAACCTTTACAGGTGTTGGATTTTGGGGGCATGGATTCAATACATGCTCACCAAGAACAAAGTTTTGGAGTCTCCACACATATGCTTGGGCAGTATCCATATGACAAGTGACCACGTTGCACCAGTCCCGTTCCCTAATCTCAGCTTAATAATTCACACAAGAAAAGAACATTAAGCATTTGAAAACCTTTACACCAGAAGACCACTATAAATAATACTTTTTTGGGGGAAAAAAGCATCGGATCAGACAATTTTTGAGTAACAACATTAGCTCTTCATATTTCTTACTGATCTTGAACAACCAAAGAATCTATAAACTCTAAGACATTGATGCAACATCATATTCAAGGTCACTAATATCACTATTGAAAGTGTAAAGACTTTTTTACTAATGTATAGATTGGAATTAAGAACCTATGAGGAAGTGTAGATTATCTAGGCCTTTTCCTTTTTAGAACTTAAGCAAAATAAGCCTATTTTTACCAATCTTGCATCACCTTATTTAACATTAAAATTAACATGAACTTCATGCAAACCTTATCCTTGTTAAATATTCATCATCATTAATATTTTATAAAGTGCTGGTATTTTGGACATAATTCTTGGTTCAATTAGAGAATATGTATTTGGACAAGAATCAAATCTCTCCTCGTCATAAATCACAGTTTTCTTCCTCATTTATGTCCACGATTGATGCAATGGCCACCATAAAAAATATCGGATAATTTTCTTCCCTTTTGTAATTTAAGCTGTTAGAACTAAATGTATCTTATATCTCTGTTTCTTGCCATATTTGGAGCTGGCCGGCAAGTCAGCTAAGTTCCGCTACAGGATCTTTGTTTCCATTGTCTATCACTCCCTTGCATCAAGCAGAATTCTAAATAGAATATTGCAGAAATTCTTAATTTTCTTTTCTTGTTGCTTAATATGGAACTTCAGTTTTTAGAGATATTTCGTGAATAAAATTATGATATCCAGTGTATGAATGAAGTTCAAGCACAACGAAACAACAAGCATTGAGAAAAACCTCGTCAGAAATCTTACCACAATCAAATGCAATCACAGGCTTCAACTTTATCTCTTCCTCCTGTAGAAAATCATTTATGCAAAACTGAGATAAGTAGCCAGCTTGAAATCAACCAAGTAAAATAGCAGATGATACCTATTCAGATAATAAATTAGAAGGATTAATTCAGTAGTAAATAATAACTGCTCAAACATGTATTAGGTGCTTCCAGTGAAACTTAGGTATGTTCATTCAATTTGAAACAGTTTACATTGATTAACTTTAGGGACTTTGGTAGAAATCATCTTTATGGCTTCTGGCGTTCAGCCATATGGGCCAACGTGGGCCAATGTAAGGAAGCTAATGGAGGCCAATGGACCAGTAACACTCAGGAAGATGGTGGGAGACAGTTATCTAAGGTTGTATTGCCTTAGAGACAGAAGCAGCTGGTGTGTCAAAGCATGGACAAGTCCTTACCTCTCTAATGTCAGAAAAGTTACTGCCTTTATCCATTTTCCTTTAATACATTTTGTTATGGAAAAATAAAAAAAGTTAGTTATAGTTAGTTACTGAAATTAGCAGTTGGGGCAGGTAAAGATTACAGACTGTAAATAAACCCCAATACCCTTGTATTCGATGCCTTGACTGTTAATGGATACTCAGAAGTATATTCAGTTTGTCTATCATCTCCCTTCCTTTCTATTTCTCTTTTCTCTTGAATTCCTCTCTGTTTCTACCTCTTGACTCCCGTCTCTATTTCCCTTCTGTTTTACCTTTCTCTCTCCTATCAAACACTAATTTTTTCACTTTACCAGTAGTAGAAATGTTAGACAATAAGACCAAGTCTCCATTGATTCAGAGCGTGCCATTCATTGGGGAATAGTGGCCTAACCCGATAGTGGCTTGGTTTTGCCTGAGTTTTCATCAAGCCAAGCACACAAGGATGAAACCTAACGCAGCCTATCCATGCACAACCCACTAAGTTTTCAAATTGAGGCAAGCGTCGTGCAAGAATGAAACCTGACCTAGCCCAACCCATGCACAGCCCACTATCTGGGGCCATTACCACTAACCACATTAACTCCAATCATCAGCTAATGTTCTCACGGAAGCATTAAGATGCCCTGCATTTGCATTTCCTATATTTGCGACAAGTTTAGCACACGTGTTGCATACTACAACTTGGGGAGTGTTGATTATTGATTTTGGTATAGAATAATTTACTGAAAATACCTAACGAGATCAGGATTTAGTGAGAGACATCCAAGTCTAGAATCAAGATGCAAGTACAATGAACAAATGCCAGAAAAAGAGGTCATCAAACCTAGAACATTTAAACCATTGAAGAAGTTTTAAATTAAATTCATCAGTAATGATCCCTTGAAACAAAAATCAAAATCGCTGCAAAAACACAAGTTCATGGAATTATCACGATGAAAATTGAGAATGAAGACCCAAACGTACCTTCAACTTCATTTTCTTAGCACGTTTAGATACATGTCGTTGAGAAAGCTCCCTACTTTGTTGATCCTATAAACAATAATTCAGGATAAGAAAATTTTCAAATTAAACAAAAATTGTCAAAAATTTAACATCCGTTAATGGCAATGTTTGCCATGGTGCTAAGGGTGATGCAGAGGGCTTGGAGCTTGGAAGGGCTCTTTGGCTCTACATGTGAAACAGAAAATTATTGGACTTTCATGAAGAAATCTAACTACATAGTTAACAATATTTCAGTATGAAGATTAGCTTGGTAGCTTCAGCAACAATAACTGCATGATCTTTGATACAGGATATATCCCTGCTTAACTGTATGCAATTACCACCAATGGGGAAATCCATCTCATCTGATATTGAAAATTGAGGAGTTTGAATTTGCACCAAGAGAAACCAAAAATTTGATATACAATAGGATATGTTATTAATAGAGTTACGTTAACCGAATGGAGTTATTCCATTCTACCTGTACTGATCATTGGAATAATTTATTTCCACTTTTGTAGAAAGACCTTGTATTTTTCCACATTAAAAAATAAGTACTACCTCCGGTTCTTAATATAAAAGTTAATTGAGGGGTTGGATTTAGTCCTAACTACAAGACCCCAATCCACTTTGTCTCTCAAATTTATAATTTTTTTCCTAAAGTATCCCTATCAATTGCATACGTTAACGGATTTCCATTCAAGTGTAGTCATAATAGAAAATCGTATTTTAGGAAAATCAAACCATACTTGTTACAAATAACTAACAAAAACTAATTTCCTTAATCCATCCAGATTAGTTATCTAACTCTTATATTGAGGATTGGAGAGAGTATTTCATTTTTTACCAATAGCTTATATTAAAAATTGACTTGATACAACCCTTTGTTGCTAAGAAAGAGTTTAAACAAGAAAAAAGTGATCGAAAGATAGAAAAAGCGTCCTTGAGGAAATCCATGATCAAAGCTCTACTTTCATAGTAAGGACCAAGTACTGGCAATATGCTCAAAGCCAAACAAATCTTGTGAAAGTATACAATCAGTTACAACAAAACAGGAATGAAACCTCTAGCCCACTAAGTCAAGCATACAGTGTGTTGTCACATGTATATAAGCTTGGTAACAACAGAAAGGTTTGGCGCATCTAACCCACCGAGTCAAACATAAAGTAAGCTGTTACGTCAATATAAACTTTGCAATAATGACTTAACCATGGGAATATCCATTTCAATACACACATATAATATGCACTATGGAGTATATTTATAGGATATCCATGGTCACCTTCACAAAATATTTTATAGCAGACTAAGAAACAAAAGAACATATAAATATGTAATGGTCAGTTCATAACTTAAGCAAAGTTCACTTGTCAAGAGAAAACAAAACACCATAATGTTCGATTTATGAAATATAACAAACCTGAACTACAGAGAAAAGACGAAAGGCACGATCCTGACCAGCAGAGAGAATATGCCTCCCGTTGGCATAAAACCTGCCATATATGATTTACATAAAGTGTGATTTGAGTGACAGCATGTCAGATACACAAAAGGAAAAGGAAAAACTTGATAACCAATGAGCTAAACGCAATAAGAGAAATATATGAAAGATCCATGCAATACTGCTGAACATGGCACAAATCATTAAAAATGATAATGATCTTTTAGGTAAGAAAATTCACCATCAGAAATTTGGACATGGCGAAGACTCAGAATTAGTAAAAGTGCCAAAGCATAATGATGACAGTTTTTATAAAACTGCTGAATGTTTGAAACATTGATTTTGAAAAGGAGAGTTTATATTTCAGATCTCTTGTGAGGCTCATTTGCTAGCCTGCTGGGTTCACACTGCTACAGTCTTGCATTATAAGAAATATCAGTTCTTATAAGAAGTCTTGCACTGTTTAAGATAAGAAATATGCAACTCTGCTGCAGTCTTATTACGTTTAGTTCCTTATAATAATTTTCTAATAATTATAATCAAAATTATAATAATTAATAAACAAAAATAATATCAGAGGAAAAAAACAGCAGCTTCATGAAATGAAATGGTGAAATCTTTAATACTGTTTCCAGTTTTTGAACCCATAATACTTTATAATTACAAAACAATTGAAGTTGACATAAGAAAAATAAACTGCTTTTAACTTATAGATGACTGAACAGTGATAAATGCGCCCAGAACTAAAATTAACACACAAATGATTATTACTTTATGCAAATTGGTGGAGCACTATGCCCAGAGCGAAAACGCAGAAGACGAGGATCACCATCACTTGTGTCAAAAATCCACATCTAAGCCAAAAGGAAAACAGAAAAATGTTAGACATACATAGAAATATGTATACTCTGATTATTATTTTAATAATAATATTTAAAAATACATATGGAGCTAGATACATCATCGTGTTATGTTAAAGAGAAATCCTAATTAGGTCAATAGAAGACGTTACACCAAAATAAGAAAGGAAAGAAACTAAAGGCACATAAAATAAAATTAAAGCAGAAATTCTAAGTTAACCCAGAAAAGGGAAAGATTCCGTCAATGCTTGTTTACAAGGTTAACCAAATGTTTGCATCTAATCTTGTCATTAAATCATTAAACAATTACAGACATGATCAAAGGGATGAAACCCTAGAGCAGTTACAGAGGTTGCGCTAGGGGTATCTTCGGGGAAATTTGGGTAAACTAGACATGCAGAGACATTGAAAAGTTTTGCTACATGATTAAGTTGCGATCTTTTTTCCTTGTTTATGATTATATTCTAGCACTTTTCCTAAAGAGGATAACACACCCTCTTATATATTTTTTCCAAGAAGAATACCTTCAAAACAGAAAGTCATTCTTTGGTACAATAATTTTACTTTATTTATGTAGAACAGAAAAACTTTTAGAAATATCATTACATTCAACAAGCAAAATTTAAATCCACAAGGAAATAATGTGCTCGGAGTTACAAGCTTCCATGGGCATGAGAATCAGTAAACGGCAAGAGAATATATATAACCCAACATAAAGACTAAGGGTGTGTTTCGATTAGTTTTTGGAGAATAGATTTTGGGTAGAAGACTTTGTGAAAAATCTATTTTTTCATAGGGTAGATTTTGAAAATAAAAAAAAAAAATTGATTGTTAGAAGTTGCTCCCCCTAGCTTATAAAAAGCAATGATTTTGGTAGAAAAATATATTGAGGAAAAAAATTAGTGTTTAAATAGTTTATTGGTTTCGGTAAAAAATTCATTGTGGAAAATATGGGGTGTTTGGGTTATTTGATCCAATTGGAGGCTATCCAAACACACTTAAGTTTGGTTCTGTAGTTATATTGATACCTAAAATAGCATAACGCATTTGACAACAAGTTTTTATAGTTCAACATGTCATTAAGCAAAATAAAACAGATCTGTAGTGATAACATGAGGTTGTAGATATTTAAACTTACTTTCATCTATTGTTTTATTTTCAAAGTAAATAAAAGAAATGTCTCGAATTACACCGAACAAATGATAACTATCCGCACATAATATATGTTAATAGATTTAGTAAAAATACAAAGTATCTTGTTTCAGAAACAAAAATTGATTCCGAAATCTCTTCAAAAAATATACTAAAAATAATCTTACTTTAATAGAGTTATCTTCTGAAGAACTCATCATCACTGGTTCATTAGGAAAGAAATGTAATGAAGTGATTGATCCATCATGAGCCTCTTTTATGACAGATTGAAGCCTTTTCTTTTCCAGATTCCATATGCTTATAACACCAGATGAACCTCCTGAAGCTAGAAGGGGTTGCCCGTCTAAAAGAAACACACCAAGCAGGTAAACAAGTGTAACATTAAAGGTCTAAATTATCTCATTAAAAGTAGTTCTACAAATTGGGAAAAATACAAAAAAAAGAGGGAGGCTTTACTAGGGCACAGTCATCTGATTTTTGGAGCTCAAAATCACTCAAAAAAAATAAAATAAAAACTCATTTGAAGCTTGAAGGTAAGCCTTTCCACTCTAATCTTCCATTTTTCTTTCACAGTCATGGTTCAAGAGCTTGGCGATTGTGGTTGATGTCCTGGTTTGAGGGCTAGGACTTATAGTTTGAAATTGTATAATTTCGCTCTTGGAAGTATTTCTGTGTCTTAAATGCTTCGTGTTAAGAGGAACAAGAATAAGTGTTCAAATGAAGAAGCTACCACTGAAGGAACTTGCCTATGTGAAGGTATGGCAGCACAATCATTCTTAGGGAGAAGCCACATGGAAAGTTGAGATTGAGAGGCACCCTAAAGTGTTTGCACTTATTCGAGAACTAAAGGCAGTACATATTTAAATTTGATGGGCTGAACTTCTTAAGAGGGGAAGAATGTAATGGCCCAAAAAAAATAATACAAAATATATGTATAAAGAATACTTTTATTTTCTCATCACAAGGGAAATACAGTGTGCTTTCAATGGGACCTAAATCTAGTTAAAACCAACTAGAATGAAGATGGGAGATGAACAAACAATCGCACTTTCACTGTAATTTAATCTGTTTTACAAATTGAGCTTTACATCTTTCACTTCATTTCAAGTTGAAAATTTATCTTCAATGTAATTCATTTACAAATCCAATCAAAGATTTTCATGTTGATAAAAGTAACTATCAAAACACAAGACAACCTTGTCACACTTGCACAGTTCTTTTAAGATAGCACCACAGTGGCAGGCAATGCTTACCATTGACAAATAGAAATAACAAAAAAAATCTAGCACTTACCAGTGCTAAAAGTCAAGGCAGTCACAGAACCTCGCGTAGAGTGGGTAAATGTAAGTAGCTCTTCATCATATCGAATATTGTGAACATGAATCCTTCCATCTGCACAACCAACAGCAACAACATCTAGAGCAGGGGAAGATACACAAGACAAGACAGGTGAATTCCATCCCTTAAACTCATATATTTTTTTCTTTGTGCTAATGTTCCAAAGTTGCATAGGACCTTGTTCACTCCCAATTAGAACCTGTTTAAATGCTTGTGTTAAAAAACATTATTGCATATCCAAATAGCACAAGTTTTAATTAAAAACTCCATACGGAAAGAGGCATTCACCTTGTTAAGATAAGTATCTGGATGCATTATACAACTAACAATAAACTTATCATCTAACTTCATGTGCCCAAATGGATCAAGGTTCTGGTCAATTCCCTTAAAAGCCCACATGAACATGTCACCATGAGCATCAACACTAAAGATATGCTCCCCAAACAGTAGTAAGAAATTGACTTTAGCATTATGCTTTCTCCAAGTTGCTACCTGAAAGAGGCATGACATTAAATTTCATCCAAAAAACACTAATTCCATTTCTTTCAAGCATTTTTTTGGCCAGTTGCTATCAACTTGATTAATGATATTTTATTCCAAAGTTTCAAACTTAATCTTACCAAAATTCAAGAAAATTTTGCACAAAAACTTGAGCAACACAGTATGCAGAACAAGAAGAAAAATAAAAAACATATACTATATGTTAAAAAAGTAAAGTCACCAGCGGAAACTTTAATATACAACATTAACGACCTAACAATTACTTTTCTTTTATTTAATTTTTGTGTTGAGGGGGGTTTTTATGGGGAAAACCTGGTGAGCACGCTTGAAAACTGCAACGTCACTTCCATATGCAGCAAAAGTGTATTCACGATAGGAAGCAAGAGCTCTAATCTTCTTTGGCAGCTGAGGACCTTTAATAAAAATAGAACATTAAAATAAAAAGAAGGATTGAAACATAATATCCTCGTTCGTACGGAACTGCTTGCAGAATCAAATCCTTTTCCACAAGATCTATGTTTAACTGAATGAAAAAATAAGGAAACATTGAAGCCTTACCGACGAGAACCAAATTGAGCTTTGCACACTGAATCGAGAAAATGCCACATTGACAGTCAGGTTGATTGATATAGCACAAATGAATGATATGATCAATACAAACAGATCAAATTAACATGAACGTATTCAAAAGATTATGCGCACTCTCAACATTACATTAAAAATATGAAATGATTGATACAAAACAGAACAAAGATTAACAACAGAATATTTAAAAGATTTTGAGCAATAATGAAATTACGTTATAAATCTGAAAGGCATTCCCAACGCTGACAGTGACGAAAGTTTAAGTACCAAGTCTCTAAACGGACATAGGGACATTGCTCGTTATGTATCCAATAGCTCTGTAGGGTTCAATTATACCCATCTTTTGCTTCCAAAATAGTGGAAAAGGAGAAACCCTGAACAATAACAAACAGCTAAAGTTACTAGGAATCATAACTAGCATACGGGGAGTCTAAGGAACATCAAGAACGTATGGAAGGCGGAGCAAAAGCATGATGCCAAGCAAAAGAAGTTGGAGGAGCTTCGTAAGCAGATTCAAGAGGAGAGAGAGCGTACGGAGTTTCGTCTTCTTCAGGAGAAGGCTGGCTTGGTCCGTAAGTGTTTTCAATCTCATTCCAGTTCTGCTGTTGTCGTTTTTCCTCATTCGATTTGATCTGGTCTGGGTTTTCCATTGGCGGCTAGGGTTAGTTTTTTTACTAGGGTTTTAGTCCGGTAGTAATTTTTTTTTGTAATTCCTTCCTTTCAATGCCATTTTTTCTTGATTTCTTCTTATTTTTTTCTTTCCTGGCCAAACTTGAGTTCGGTTAGGCGCAAATATGGGTCTTCAAAATTACTGAAAATATCTCCTTACACACACCCTGCCCTAAGATTCCGATCGTTAAGATTCTGAAAACTTAGTAGATTCCGATCGTTAAGATTCTGAAATCTGACAAACTTCTAACCAGAAAATGGGCACCACGTGTCGTTGAAGCTTCGCCAGAGAAGAAAAGAAAACCCTCATTTCGAGCGTTCCAGAGACAGCTTTTTCCCTTCAGACCCCTGAACTTTTGAAACTCACCAAGAGTTTTGTAGGGAAGTAAAAAAAAATAAAAATTAAATTAAATTAAAATTATATTTTAAAAATTTATTTAGTATGATAAAAATAAATGTAAAATTAATATATATTTTTTTATAATTTAAAATAAAATAGTTTAAAATATTTTTTTATAACTTAAGAAAAGTTAAAATTGTTCATAAATTTTATAATTTAGGATAAAATAATCTAAAATATTTTATTTTTACTTTTATCATCTTATTTTTAACTATTTTATAGAACTAAAATAGTTTAAAATATAAAAAATAGATGTGACATTTGTCATACTAAACAATAAAAGTAAAAAAATTCTATTTCTCTATTTCTACTTTTTTTTATTATACTAAACATGCCTTTAGTTCATTTTAGAGATTTCTTCTTATTACCAGGTTAAATAAATAAATACTCAAAAATTGTTACTGATGTAGGCCAATTCTTATACAAAAGTATCTTATCTTACTTCCAAATATTCTACTGCTAATTGTTATCTTTTCATACATACATTTATTTTTCACACGATTGTAAGCCTTTTTTGAAGTCAATAAAAACTATAGGCAAATTTTTATCTATGCTATAGTACTTTTCCATTAACCCTTCAAGTAAATAAATCATTTTTATTGTGAATCTTTCCCACATGAATAAGGCTCCAATCCCTACCCGTATTTAATCACTTTCACCCTTAATTTAGTTATATGGCTTATAAATTTTATCCCTTCATAACTGAGTTTTATCCCTTCCTAACTTACACAATTTTATATATTATCTTTATTATTATAAAATAAGATCTAGAGTGATTTTCCTCTAATTATAAGGCATTTTCTTGTATCAAAATAGCTTCAAAAGCTATAATACACTTTTTTTTACAGACATACTTTTAAACCCGGTTTTACCATTTTTCATTTTAGTTTATTATTGTCTATTTTTTAAGAGCTTTTTTAATCTCACTAATGTGAATCCTCCGATAAAACGACAAATGTTTTTTTACCTTCTCTAGTTGTTAAATCCTCCTACTCACAAGTTGACCCTTCTCTGATAAACTCTTTTTTTGTATAGGTCTTAGTGTTTTAAAAGGGAATTTTATCATCAATTTTAGGGAGGAAGACTATTATTTTTGAACAATTAAATAAATAATATAAATGTAGAATAATTGGGAATTAATTAATAAAACTCTAGTGATTAATTAGAATATTATTTTATTAGACAAATCCCTTGTTTCTTCCAAATTTCTATTTTAGGACAGTGCAAAACAGAATTGATGAAAGGATTCTAAGGGCATTGCTGAAAATTGAAGAAGAAATATTTGCTACAGAAACAAAAATCCAGAGGAAAGTGGAGTCCTTTGAAAAGGGAACAAGATTCCCTTCCACTCGTTAACGACCACTTTTGACTAGCCGTTGAGAACAAACTGAATGTAGAAAAATGGAAACAATTTGGTTAATTTCACTGCTAGCTCATCATTCAGGAAAAAAAAAACTCAGTTCAGCTATCATTGGAAGCTCCATTCACGATCTAGTTTTGAGAGACTAACTTCCATATTTTTGTTTTTGGGTGGATTATAGCTGGACATACTCTCCCAATCAATTCTGCTGCTTTTCTCTGTCCTCAGCATCAAACTAGAACCTTCTTCTTCTTCAACCTTATCCTCTGTCTTCTCTCAACTCACCATGGTTTCTACATATTCTTCTATTGCCACTGGTGAGATCGTAACAGATATACAAGGCTAAATCATTGTGTTCCCAAAGAGATGATTGAGATTTGAGCTTTATTTACACTAGGGAGTTTTTTGTACCTTGAACTTTAATCTAGATTTCATTGTGCTAATTAGTGTGAGTTGTATGAATGTATACATGGATCCAGGATCTACTTGCTTTACTTATAATTCTTAGATTTCTTGAGATTTTTTTATAGGAGAAGTTGATGGTGAACTATTTGAAGTTCTGAGTTTGAGCTTCTTCTCTTTACTTTGTGATTGAATTACCTTGTTAATTTTTGTCTAGTTGACATTATTAATGATCTATTCGGTTAAACTTAAGCAATTCACAGTTGTAATTGTTAACAAGAGAATTAATTCATCATTTTCTCTCGTAACCGAATGAACTTGTCACTGTACTAAGCTGTATAGTTGTGAGGTTAATTCTAGAGATTAACTAGTTGTTGATCTATTCTTTGTATTTGATTTGCTCCTCATCTCAAGTAATAATGAAGATTAAAGATAATCTCTAAAGTGAACAGTCTAAATTTGCTGTTGAAACCTACCTTTACCACTTCCAGCATACTTCTCTACATCTAAACTCATTTTAAAAATATTAGTTTTTAGGATTTTAAATCATAAAGTTCATCAATATTTCTTTTCTCAATTCACTGATTTAAATTATTAACTTGTGGTTTAAAAAATTGCTAGGAATTGAATTTATTTAACTCCTTGTGAAATGACTTAGGTTAGTTTCTACCTTACTATAATTTAGCTTAAGAATTTGTTGAATAGGTAAACGACATGTCTATCAAAATATCATTGAACAATTTGTAAAAGTAGGATTCTCATCAATCTTTAATATCCCCATGAGTAACCAAAAACACTGTCATCTTCATCCTTTATACATCTTATTTAGCTTAATCCAAATCTCTCAATTTTCTTTTCATATTTCTTACAATCTTATAAATCTTTTTTTCACCAAGACTTTGACCCTCACTCCTTATAAACTTGTTCAACTGCTTTAAAATAGGCTTCACTCACTACCTTCTTAGTCTAATCTTTAGCCAAACAATACTTTCCCTAATTAAAACAAAATGACTAAAATGCAAATAGGGCAAAATTTTGAGAATAAAAATTATGTTTTTCTCATAAATTTTTTAGGAAAAAAAGACAATAAAAGACCTTTTAAAATTTAAAATGATAGAAAGGGCATCTGAATTTTAAAAATGATAGATTGGGCCTTTTGCCCAATCTATCATTTACAAATTTAGGACAAAAGACAAAATTGCCCTTTAGTCATTTACTGCTCTTGCAATGAGATTTGTAACTTTAATAATAGTTTTGACAATTTTCCCTAACACATTTATAATTATAAAATTACAACTAATTGTTTTCGGGTTTGCAACTCTTTTAATGGTATTTAAAACTTCAGTAATAGTTTTGACAACATTCCTTAAGACATTTACAGCTAGGTCCAACATATACAAATCTCAAAACTTAAATCTAGAAAATCATAAATTTAAATAATAAATCATAAGGGTTTGATCACAAATATGTCTGAATTGAAACCCTAGGTCCAACATATACAAATCTCAAAACTTAAATTTAGGAAATCATAAATTTGTATAAACAAAAAGATCAAAACATAAAATTGTCCAACTCCTAACTCTAAAGTACAGGAATTCAAGCCACTGCATCTCTCCTCAAGAACTCAGAAGGAAAAAGATGGAATTGTGGAAGAGATGAAGAAGATGGTTGTGGTGGTGGTGATTGGTGTGTTGAATGGAGGAGCCTTGAGGTCCTTTATATAGCTTTTAGGAGTGAATCTTCTTGATGTGAGTCTCTTCACTGATTGGATCTCCAGAAAATAATGATAATCTTCATTTATTTTCAGCATCCTTCCAAGCTATCATTTTTTCCAATATCTCCAAAGATAATTTTTTTAACTCAAATATCCTATAAACAATTCAAAGAAAAAGTAATAGGATAAAAGAGATAAAACAATTAATAATAAAATAGGAAAAGATAACATATTTATCATTATCCTTTGATTAAATTTAAATGTTAGATATTGAGAAATTATCTTTGAATTAATTCAAATAAAATACAATATAATATAAGGAATTAAAGATAAGATATAATTAACATTTATCCTATTGCTTTGAATCTTGACTCGTGATTGGCTCTTCTTCTTTGTAAATTGAATTAAATTTCCCTTGGATATCATATATCCAATATGTGAGATATGATTGCTTGTATCTGGATATTTGAGGATTATATTTGAATAGTCAAAGTGGATATCTGATTTTAAATTTTGAAAGATCCTTTTTGACTATTTCAAATATTATTATGCTATATTAATATATTAAAAGGAGATAAATAATTTTCTCTAATTAGAGTTATCTAATTAGATAATAGTGATTTCTCTTTTAATAAACTAATATGCATTTTTTTCCTTCATTAATCCTAAGTAGCTCCTCTTGTAAGCTATTAATTATTTTCCTATTCTTCCTGAAAATCATAAAAGATAAAAATACCTTTGTGTATATCAGTGTGATTAAGAAAATAATAAAATTAGTAAAATATAAAAAAATGATATTTTTAGTTATTTAATTCATATAGTCAATTAAAGTACAAAATAACCACAATTATTATAATAATGCCTATTAAACATGATAAATTTCTTTAAATAGATAGAAAATAATATGATAAAATAGGGATTCATCAAATTTCCTCACACTTAAACCTTTGCACTCCTGGGCAAAGCAATGAAGAACATCTTGATAAACACTGAAGACAAATAGAGGAATTAAACAACTTCGACCCAAAAAGTGATAATTAAATCAATCAAATCCTTCAAGTCAACCAGGTCACCGAATAACAAATGCAACGTGCTCAGTTTATATGAACACAGTTAAGAAAGAGGAATAGGATAAAAAGAGTACACTCAGGGATATATCTATTTCACTCATCTCAACTTTTATTAGGGTTCTTTTACTCAAACCTGCATATATTGTCCCCCTACCATATGTTTGTACTAGTTCTAAGTCTCTACCGTCAGTTACATATGTATTCTTCAATCAAGAGGACTTTATAAGCTTGTAATGTTGAAAATAGGCCACGTGATATGGAATATAAAGAATTGAAAGTAGTATATGCATGTAATAATGAATGTATAACATGAATTCATATCATAAGAGATGTAGGGGTGGTAATTGTGTTAATAAGAAATGATAATAGTGCCTTCTTTATTTGTCTTTTCACTATTTTTTTTTTCATTTTTTTCTTGCACTATTTTTTTTTGTGCAATATACTTTTTCACTTTTTTTTTATTTGGCAACTTGTATATAAAAGATGTAGCACAACAACAATAATGATTTTCTAACATGAATAAAAATTTTATTTCGAAAAGATATTCATGCATATTACCAACACATTTCTAAGGAGAAACTGATATTACCAACACATAAGGAACTTGACTGTATCATTTATTAAGTGTGTGTTTGGATATGCTTTTAGAAAAGGGCTTATAAAAAAAAGGGCTTCTGGAGAAAAGTTTATGGAAAAAAAGTGATTCTGAATAATTAAGTGTTTGGATAGTTATTACTAAAAGGGTTTTTATAATTAGTAAATTACTAAAAAATGTATAAGATAAAAAAATATTAATTATGCTTACTGTTCATTATCTCCTTCTTTCCTCTCTTCAACACACACGTTCATCTTCTTTTTTCTTTTTCTTCATCACAGCACAGAGGTGGACGGACAGAGAAAGGAGCTGAAGATGAAAGCTCAGCGACTCACATGTCGATAGAGGAGATCGACCTAGCCACCCAACCTGATGGTGAGCTCCAGTGGCGACAGCACAGAGATGGCGACGGGGAGCTTTAGTAGCGACGACGACGGGGAGCTTCAGCAGCAACGGCGATGGGGAACTTCAATAGCGACGGTGATGGTGAGCTTCAGCAGCGACGGCGAAGGCTCAAAGAGGGCGATAGTGAAGAGTAGAAGACGAGAGCTAGAAGAGAGAAAGAGGGAGAGAGGAGAGAGAGGGAAAAAATAAGGGTAAAATAGTAATTGGGTAGTCTATAAGCTTTTTTACTATTCCAAAAGCCACTCCTACCAACTTATCTGAAACTGTGGTTTTAAACCATAGTTTTGTCCAAAAGCTCTTATGGACAAATATGACTGTTTGTTTTAAAAAAAATTTAAACTAAGGTTTAGGCCAAAAGCCCTTTTAAAACTATGGTTTACTGACTTACCAAACAGGCCCTAAAATGAGGAAAAAAGAAAAGAACAAACCTGTAGATGTAGATGAAAGCTTCTGGAACCATTCCAGTTATCGATCCAAGTAAGTAAGGCCAAAACCTCATGTTTGTCACCACTACTGCATAGTTGAATATAGTACAGGGAAAAGGCGAAATCCTAAATATAGCAACCACACGAAATTGATCAAACCAGCCCCCTTCCCCAGCAAGCCTGATAAGTGCAGCATTCTGAGGCCATCTCTTTAACCATTGCTGCAGCACAACTAAGTTGATCACAAAATGCACCCTATTCTTTATATGTTTATTCAAAAGAAATAATAAGTAAACCAAAATTCTGGAGATGAACTGCCATTGGTTAAAATATCAAGACTTACATGAATGCGGTCACCAAACAAGAGTCCAATTAAGTAATGAAGCACCGTTCCAACCGTTGTTCCAACCATTATGAAAACAAAGCCAAGGCCGTAACCAAAAATCATCCCAGCCAGCCACATGGAAGGGCCAGAAGGGATCAAGAACACGGGCAATAAAGCCAAAGACGCAACAAGTACTAAGGCAAGGACTGGACGGCCAAAGGCAGTAGCTTCCCACTCCATTATTGGGTAAAGAATCTACAATGAAAAAGATAAATCTTCAAAATACAAATAAGAACTACAATCTTATCGTTTATTTTAGTTTTCATTTTCCCTCACTTTATAGCTAAATTAGGAAAAATCATTAAGTAAATTATCTATAGAAGATAGGTAAACCAAACCATTTTGAGGAGATATTTAAGCAAGTTAGAGGTGGGTCTTAATGAAAAGTGAATCTGACATAGTTACATCTTACATGTCATTTCATGATTAGCATGGTCAACAAATTCTATTTTGAATGTGCCTACGTAAGATAAGAACTTCTCCTAAATTATCTGAAGATTGATTGATCTCATACTGATATAATACAACTCAAAAGAGAAAAACATCAGCAAGCTGACGTATCAGATGTAAATGCATTAATTTGCACATCAGATGGAAAAGTCAACTGCTTTTGTCAAATTATTGAAACCCACATCCTAGAGGAGATATGTCAATTAAAGCAAAATAATTGTAACGAAAAAGGAAGTACCTTCTCGAAAGCAAATGGAAGCCCCCATTTCACGAGAACAATGGCAAGTATAACAATCACAAGGCACCATAAAAAGACTTTGATCCACCACAAGAAATATTTGACTCTTGTTTCTGCTTGAGGCTGCAATGTTTCAGCTTCAATAGCCCTTGGTTCATCAGATATGACCAATCTAACATATTCACTATTCCCTCTCACATGATGCCCTGAGCTGGAACGCTTTTCCAACTCCTCTGATGGTTCTGGTGTCATCATACGAATGACAGAAGCCTACAAAAATAGAGTGTATGCATTAAGCATAGATTCAATGAGACAAAGTTCAAGGCATAAACCCAATATTACAGATTAAAATTATGTAAGGAGATTCAGGTTGCACAAGCATATAACTTCTAACAACTATTAAGGCATTAAAAAAAACAGTCAAGGCCAGGAGCTTTCTAGCCTTATTCCAGATAATAATCAGTAAATATTGTATATCTGTACAGCATTACAGGCAGCAGCAAACAACCAAGAATGAAAACAAGATCACCAAAGAAGAAAACTATATATATGTATATATTGAATTTTCAATATCTTTCAAAAAGTTTGAAATTTTGATATCCAATGACTCAAGTGTCTAGAAACAAGTGCAAAAGGACTAATATATTAGGGAGAAAGAAAATGCAAGGGAAAGAAAGATTTCAATGAAACCTATCCCTTGGTTGGGAGTTTGATCTAAGGATAGAAGAGAATATTAAATTTTTAACTAACCCGCCAAAATCCTCCCTCCTTTATTAACTGTAAGTTTCTCTAATTTGAGGGATTTTACAAGAGAAAATTTTCCCAGGGGAAGAAACATTGCCATTTTTCTTTACTCTCCTATTTTTCTCTTCTAGGAGTCAGTCAGTGTAAATTATCTTTATTCTTGTGGAAATTTGAATGATTAAAAGTAGAGAGAAAATAAGGCCTCAAAATGTTATTAATCCTTGAATGAATGAGAATATAAATAAACCTTTATATAGTCAAAAATAAAAGTTAATAAGCTAAACTTAGAATCTATCATAATCATAATATCTCAGATTTATTCTTCTAAGATACGATAATATAATCCTATCATAATCTTAACACTTCAGAGTTATTCTTTTAAGATATGATAATTTAATATTTAAATCTGATCCTAAATAATATCCAAACTTAATTTTAGATAATTAATTAAATAACTAACAAAATATAATATTAATTAATTCTAAACTAGTGCATCTCAACACTCCTCCTCAAGCTGGATCTACAGCTTGAATACTTGTGCTTCTCAACACTCCCCTCAAACTGGGAGGCAGCTTGGATGTGAGCAGTAGTATCATTATAGAAAAACTAGAACTTTGAATCCTTAAATCAGTAGTGACCACTAAACTGAAATTGATTGGATCTTGAATCTGGATCTTAAGACAAAGTTGCAAACTTGACGAAGAACTTTCATGTTGGAGGCCTGACAAGAACATTTGCATGAGAGGAATTTGATGAAGAATCATATGTACTAGTCCCATAACCTATGAGATTTTGTAGGAAGAGATCCAAGTTATCCTCTTCCATCATATGTATTATTCAAGAGTAACAACTCATATAATCATAGTAATCCACTTGGGTTTACACACTATTTTAACCTCACTTCACTGCTGCAAAAAAGGCTTTTTAAATCGGTTGAAAATTGTATTCTACACCGGACAACGATCCGGTGTAGAAACAGACTGTGTAGAAAGTGTATACTTTTTAAACCGGGCGGTTCACTGGTGTAGAAGGAGTAGAGTTTAAACCGGTCCCTTTTGAAATCAGGAGTAGAATTTACTAATATCTACACGGGTTATAAGGACATCCGGTGTAGATGAATGCATTTTCTACACCAGTTATGTGAACGTCAGCTGTAGATTAATGAATTTTTTACATCGATTGTGTTTACGCCTGGTGTAAATTAATCCATTTTCTACACCTCACATTAAAGACAACCGGTGTAGATGTTATAATATTTACATATTGTTTCTACACCTTTCGGTATTCTTTGTTCAATTTAAATGTATTTTTAAAAAATGACCCCTTCAATGTTTCATTAACCCCATCCCCTCAAGCTTCATGAATAAACTGCCCAAATATACGACTCAAAGAGACAGCAGCAGAGATAGAGTTCACGATGGCAGAAATAGATCTTCAATTGCTCATTATATTTTTCATTTAATAAAATTAAATAAAAAATGCAACAATTTGAACAGAAAAATAAAAAAAAAATGTATTCAATTAATGACAAATACTATTGAGAATGAATGAATTGAACAAAAAACTCAGCTCAAAGATTGTGCAGGTCCTCAATATCTTGTTGAGGAAATAGGTAAGGTTGATCAAACATCTAAAATATCAAATTAAAATAAAAGAAATTAAGGTATTAGTCATATATAATAAATTGACAAGAAATATGAAATCATTAAAAACACAATTTACCTTCTCAGTTAGGTCAGTTCTATTTGATAAGATGATATTGATCATGTGTCTAACCATGTAGAAGCCGCACAAGTGGCTTTCTTTGAGTTGCCTTCGACTCTGTAATATTAGCATGAAAAAAATTATTTGTCATCAGCAAAAAACCGTGGAGCAAAAGGCTTAATACTTTTATTACCTTCGGTGTAATCCATTTAGGGTCCCTCATCAAGTTGGTGTGCTTAAGACCCCTTGTAATTGCAAACGTTCCTCATAGCCATATGACCAAAGTTATGAAGTTAGTAACACATTTATTACAAAGACTATATTTATTACAAAGACCATTGTTCTGTATAGAAGAAAAATCATGTGTTCATAATCTTCTTAGCATCAACCGATGGCTTGTAATGGAAGGAGTATAAGAAGAAAACTTTATAAGTGTACTTACATAGTATGAGCAATTGCCAATTATTGCTGTAGAAATTAATTAAATAATATGAGTATTATCATTAAACAAATACAAAACTAGTATGAAATAAAATGAAATATTATTATTCTTACTCCTGCATATATGGTGCGAAGAAACAATCAACATCGGTTTCACTAAGCCTCCTTGAAATGTATCTAAAAGATTGGGATGCCCCTTTTGCATCCGAACTTACCTTGTTTGCCCTTGGAAACCAACTCAGCTTGCATGTACCTACAGTGAATGAAACATAACGTTAGTTAATGTGAACACTCATCTTGAATGAATTTAATTTGTTATTACATATATTTACATTTAAATTAGACTTACATCAAAAACACTTGGACACACCCAGAGGTCAGTTCATCCCCAGAAGTGATAAAAGATTTCACATCTGTATGGTCAATAAAGGCCGGTGCCCCCACGTCGCCCATAACTAAATCCATAGGCAACGCATCCACTTGGAACATTTTGTCATATGCCAACAGGATCACACGTTGCATGGCACTCAAAGTGAGAGGTGTGGGAAGTTTACTCGGGGATAACGCGACGTGATCCGAAACAAGATGCTTTGGCCATAATATGAAAATCCCCTTTGCCTAACTCACTGTTTTCACCTCATCAGTGAGAATTGTGACAAGAACATTTTCAATTATCACGTCTTCAACTATCACCATTAACTGATCGTCTTGATGTGGATGTGGTAGGCAATTATCCCTAACCTATGGATGAAACCATGTGCCACTAACCTTTTGAGATGATCCTCCACATATAGATCACAAGATTCAACATCCTCTAACACCAGCCCGGCCATGCAACAACTCCCTTTAGTGCTAGGATGAGCTGAATTTGAGAGTATTTGGGGGGCACATGGCTCCTGTTGCCTTGATGTCATTATGGATAATATTTCTTCCTTGGGCTTTGCCAACCCCTCTTGTAATCGTGCCTCAATTGAAGCTTTTGCCTATGCCCTAGCCTTTGTCCATTCCTCTACCTTAGCCTCTGCGCTCATGGTGAATAACAAAGATTCCAGCTCTGCCCTCGGCACCACATATAGGGAATATCTTGGAGATGCTCCAAAGTAATCTCTTATACCGACACCTCTTCCAACTCCCCTGACACAGCCCCTATGCTCTTGTTTGCCCATAGCAACAGTCAAAATGTTATTCCTACCATCTAACTTGAAGGAGCCATAGGCCTCTTGTTGTTTAAGATCAGCCTATAACATATAAAGAGAAAACATAAGAAATAATATAATTAGTCTACTAAAACAAAATAATAAAAGTAGTACTTAAAACTTTTTTCGCAATCATGCGAGCGTGATCGCTTGTAAATGATCCGCTCCTTGTTTGGTGAGAGTACAACCATTTATCTTCGCTACGAATTAGAGATGGGGGAGAAAGAGTAACACTAGGATCAGACTCAATATTTTCTTCCAGCCTCATCCTCTTGGCCCCTAACAAGTCTCTTTTAGCCTTCGCGTAACCCCCTCAAGATATTGTATAGGGGCAATCATTCTTGAGAGCGTGCTCAATCGCTTTTGCTCTTTTTTCCTACAAGACTTGAAGTAGTTAAAATAAATACATATGATAATCTGATACGTTTGTTTTTGCTTCAAACACATACAAAAGGAAGAAACATGAAAAATGCAAGATTCATTTTTCACGACATATACACGCAGGACACTCTAACCTGGATCAACTTACCATAGTTGCTGGCATAGTCTGAACCCTAACAAATTCTTCCCAAGTAGCTTCTTCAATGAATTGATACTTGCTGCATGGAGAAGGATGGGGCTGACCATCTTTGTCCCAGCCATGCACATACTGACGAGCTAGTTGTGTTTCGAATGCCCTCTAATGCTCAGTGCAAGTTATCAATAGTTATCAACAAACAGTTGTATTTTTGGTATTGCTCTACATATAATATACAATAGTTAGTTCTTATACCCAGATAGAGTCCTAAATTTGATCCTTCACGCGATTATCAATAGCATCCCAAGTATGTATGACGATGTTAGGCTTGTTACGTGCTAGGAGACTGATATAACTTATATACTTGGTCCTGTGTTCACCAATTGGGTTCCAACGTGTGTCAAACTCAATCGGTAGCAATTTTCCTTCCTTTCTATCTTTCGAAATATCTTTCAATCGCGTCATACTTCTTCCCCTCCTTTGTGTAGAGTCACTTGGAGCATCGCTAGCCTCATTCTAATTAACACTACCCCTCATATTCCTATATACGCAATAATAAAATCAAACATAGTAAATAGGCTTCACCTTTTTTCCTTCCATCAGAATACACAAAACTTGTTCCTTTAGCATTTATCCATGGAAAGAAGTGCAAGCATTCATCACAGGAAAACTACAAAACCTAGATTAAACGAACATGTAAACGGCAAAGCATGTGCACGAGAAAATAAGTATCGAGAACACGTACACGGCAAAGCACAACGAGATCGAGAACAGAGAAGAATGACTGAGCACGGCGAAGCCCCACGAAAACCACAGAGCACGACAAGCGGAGTAATGATAGAAGTAAGAAATAAGACTGAAGATAACCTGAGAAATGAGAAATGATCAGAGACGCACAAAGGCGCGGGCTTCAAAAATATATTTTTAGAAGCTATTTTTTACACCGGATAACATATAAATCCAGTGTAGGAAATCATATTTCTAAACCTGACTAACACAATAACCAGTTTAAAAAGATGTCTACTTATTTTCAAAAATGCCATGACTAATATTTTGAATTTCAGAAGACTTTTTACACCGGATAATATATAAATCAGTTGTAAAAAAAGATTTTAATTTATTTACAAAAATTGCACCTTAAGTTTTTCAGATCACATTTTACAACGGATAACATGTACAACCAGTTCAAATATTGGAGCTATTTTTTCCCACCAACCTTTTTACTACCCCATCCCTTGAAGTTATAATATATATATATGCAATCAAAACAAAAAACTTGTGTTATTATTACAGCAAAATCATATATGCAATCAGAATAAGAAACTTAATTGCATTAGTGCCTCAAAAACATAAAATAAGCACATACCAATCAATCAGAATCCACTTCTTCTTCATTCAATTTTTGTAAACCTACTGAAAAAGAAGGGGTCTCACAAATCTAATCATCATCGTCAACAACCCTTTTTCCTTGGAGAGCGATAGACCATCTTTTATTTGTCGGATAAGTGATATAGAACACTTGCTTTGCTTGGTTTGCCATAATAGAAGGCTCATCCCCAAAACTTATACTATTCAAATAAACTAGTATAAATCCTAACCTATCCACCATAACACCATTGTTTACATTAGTCTACTTGCATTTGAACAAGGAAACTGTGAATTTGGTATAGTCCAGCTCCCAAATCTCTTCAACAACGCCATAATAAGGGATGGCTGCTAATTTATGATATTTATCTTTTGAATCAGAGAAGTGCATAGCTTCAGCTACTAACATAACACCACTATTCTACACGCTACTTTTATCATCTAGGGACTTCGTATAAAAGGAATACCTGTTTATATCAAATGAATTCTAACATATCACATTAAATTCAGGACCATATGCTAACCATCTAACTGAATCAGATACACAAACCTTATTTTCAATATTCTGTTTAAACTAATATGCAAAAGATTTGTTGTGTTCTCTAATCAGCTTTTGCTCTGTTATTCTATTATTTTGTTTCTGGACAAGCTCTTTATGAATAACTATATTGTCTTGAACTTCATCAATATTATTCAAGATGTGTAAGTGTATTTGATGCAATTCATTACGATTAACACTCTTTACTGACATTCCCTGTTGACCCCCTGTTTGGCACGGGGTTTAGGGAAACTGGTAAGTCTTACTTTAGACAGGTAGTGTTGACAAAAATCCATAGCTTCTTCAAAAATATATTTTTGAACAATGGATGCCTCAGGTGATTTGGATCCTTCATACACCCTTTAAGGATTTTCATGTATCTTTCAAATGGGTACATCCATCGTAAGTATACAGGGCCACACAGTTTTATCTCTCGTACTAAATGAATGATGAGGTGTACTATGATGTCAAAAAATCTATGAAGAAACAGTTTTTCAAGATGGCACAAAATAACATAACCCTCGTGCTCCAATTCATCCAACTTTTCAGTCTCAAAGACTTTGCCACGTATAGCATTGAAGAAGAAGCGAAGCCGGGTTACAATGTGTTTCAAATCATTTTGAAGGATTCCTCGAACAACTACTGGGGGTAATTGTTGCATCAAGACATGACAATCATGAGACTTTTGGCCTACTAATTTTAAATCTTTCATCGACACAATCTTCTTAAGATTAGATGAATACCCAGAGGAAACTTTGATTTCTTGCAAAAATTCACAAATACTTCTTCTCTCATCCTTGGACAAAATATTAATCTCTTCAACACAATAACTCCCCTCACCATCTGCCCTTGGATGTAAATCATTACGCATTCCCATTTCTTGCAAATCTAATCTTGCCTTCAAAGCGTCTTTAGAACTACCATGTATGTTAAGAAGTGTTCCAATAATATTGTCACACATTTTTCTCCACATGCATGACATCAATACAATGCTTTACTTGAAGATGTTGCCAATACAGAAGCTCAAAGAAGACATATTTTTTATATATATATTTTTCTCACTTCTCTTGGTAGTCTTACCGAAAGTAACGTTGATGTCTTTCACCTTTTTATAAACTTGTTTTCCAGTCAATCGCTCCTGAGCATTTTCAAATTCTTGGCCGCCAAAATTTTTTTTCTTCAGTCGACAGTATGGGTGACCTTATCTTAGAAATCTCCTATAACCTAGGTAGACTGTCTTTCTTCCATGAAGAAGTTGATAGTAGCAAGTCCCTTCCTCACAAATCGGATATGCTTTATGGCCCTTAACACTATACCCTGACAAATTTCCGTATGCAGGAAAGTCATTAATTGTACAAAAGATCATGGCCTGTATATTAAAGACCTCCTTCTTAATCGTATCAAAAACATCCACACCTTCACATAGCTTCTTCAAATCTTCGATTAAGGGTATTAGGTAAATATCTATGTCATTTTCCAGTTGTTTCGGTCCTGAGATCAATATAGACAACATTACATACTTGCGTTTCATACACAGCAAGGAAGATAGGTTATAAATCACCAAGATGACGGGCCATGAACTATGTATACTACTAAGGCTACCATAAGGGTTCATGTTATATATACTAAGTCTAAACCTTAGGTTTCATGGTTCATTGCCAAACTGGGGAAATACGTTATCAATCTTCTTCCACTGCAAAGAATCAACAGGATAATGAAGCTTTCCATCATAAATCCTTTCAGTCGCATGCCATAATAATTTTTTTTGCATCATCTTCAGTAGCAAAAAACCGCTTAAACCTTAGTATAATTGGAAGATATCATAACACATTTGCAGGAGACTTGTTTGATCTGTACCTTAGTGTCTTACATATTAGACATTTCTCTTCATCTTCAAAATCTTTCCTGAATAATATGCAATCGTTTAGGCATGCATAAATCTTTTTATACTGCATGCCTAAAGGACATATTATTTTCTTAGCATCATAATAGCGTTTGGGTAACATATTTTCTTCTGGAAACATGTCTTGCAACAACTCAAGTAATTCTAAAAAACCTCTATCACTCCACCATGCCATGCTTTCACAGTTACTAATCTCAACACCACATTCAATAGGTTGTATTTTTTGCACCCTAGGTATAGAGGTTTTTCTGCATCATTGCACATATTACCATATGCATGTGACTGCATAAAAGCATCTTCTCCAATATCACGAATCATGTCCTCTACCTGATCATCATTATCCATGTCATCATCAAAGGTCTGTTCTAACTGTTCAAATGCAGTCAACCTTTCTACATTTTCACTATGACATACCCATACTGTGTAACTCTTGCAAAACCCCTCACAAATTAGATGAGTGTACATATCTGCAGGACTTTGTTTCCTCTCATTCAAACAACTCACACAAGGACAATAAAACCTTCCATTGTCATCATCACCATTTTGTTTAGCAAAATCCAAAAACTCTTTCACCCCCTTAGCATACTCAATACTTGTTCGTTTAGCATTTATCCAACTACGATTCATATTTATGGAAGACTAAAAAACTAGAAAAATAGAAAATAAGAAAACCTAGCTTGCAGCTAATTATGGGAGAGAATATATCACACATAAGTGGAAGAACTCACCAAATAAAATAAGTAAATGACAGTAATGAATCCAGTAAATAACAGCTTTTGCTACCGGTAGTAGTGCATAAATTTTTAGTTCTCGAGACAAGGAGTTCAAAATAAAAATCACCGGTTGTGAAGGACCGAGAAGACTTAAACGCGTAAACCAATGAAAAATGAGAGATGGGAGACGCAAAGGGGGTTTCGATTAAGTGTATTTCGTAAGCAAATCTACACCGGATAAAATGGAACACTGGTGTAGAAATAACTTTTTTTAACCTGATATTATATTTTACACCAGTCACTTTTACAACGATGTAAAATATTATAAATTACACAAATCTACACCGGATGAAATAAAACACCGGTGTAGAAATAACTTTTTCTAAACCAAACACTATATTCTACACCTGTCACTTTTACAACCGGTGTAAAATATTAATCTACACTAGATGAAATTTACATTTGGTGTAGAAAATATGATAATCTACAACTGACATTGACATATCCTGTTTCAATTTGTTGTATTTTTTTTGCTTTTGAAAAATAAAAGAACACTATGTCATCAGAACAAGAAACTTCATTCATTCAACTTTACTAATAACTTTAAATCATAAGTTTGAAATTTCTAAAAAAAGTCTTTCAAGATATATAATATATTCTCTCTTTTTGTCATTACATAAAAAAATAAAATAGGAGGGGAAGATAAAGGTTGCAGGCTTTCACTTCTCATCAGACTCGGAGTTTTGGGATTTATCAGAGTGGGTAGGGTTAACAAGATTATAGAAGCTATCATTCTGTTGATGGTGGCGAACTTCTGAGCAGAAAGCTTTGAAACTGTCTTTCAGTCTGTTAACTTTCTGAGTCAGTTCTTCTACGTAGTCCTCCAGGCCATTAAAGTGCATGATGAGTTCCTCAAGCTGCTCCATCAGAGTGACAACTAGGGGAGGAGGAAAAGGAATTACAGGGTGAGGGTCAGGATGTTTGTCTTCAAATTCATCTATGTTTCTTTTGTGCGGCGAAGAATGAGGTGTGCTTGAGAAAGAAGCCATTGGAGGGTTCAGATAAAAGAAAAGAAAACAGAGATAAAGTGATGAGATGAAAAGTATTGATCATAGGAATGGTATACATATGGTTGAGGAATAAGAACAGTTTCAAAAAAGAATATTGAAAAATACAATTGGCCTTCTATCATAATGACTACAAACGTTGGGAATCGAAGAAGTGAAATGAACGGTCTGAAGCAGATATAGAAAAGAAGAGGAAAAGTATAGACAAGAAACTGAAGAGTCAAAATAGAAAATATATTTAACACCTGTTATAGATATTTTACACTGGTTACATGTAACTCCGGTGTAAATATTTCATCTTATTTAAAAAAATATCACCAGTCATTTTTTTAAATCGTCTCCGTAAAGAACTGTTTAGAAATAGGTCTTTAGAAAGCATATTTTACAGTTTTATTTACAAAAATTACACCGATCATGTGTACATCGGGTGTAAATATTTTACCTTATTTATAAAAATATCACCACTCATTTCTTTTACACCGGTCAAGTATACATCAGGTGTAAATATTTTATCCTTATTTATAAAAATACCACTGGTCATTTTTTTAAATATTTTCTGTAAGAACTGCTTTAAAAATGGGGATTTAGAAAGTCTATTTTGTAGTAGTGCTTAAGGGAGATGAACTAATCCTATAACCTATGAGATTTTTTTGAGAAGAGACCCAAGTTATCCTTTTTTATTATAGAGCAACTTGCTCATACAATCATGGTAACCCATTTGGGTTTACACACTAATATAATCTTATTTGAGGGGGAGTTTTTTCTACGATATAGAGTGGGACTTGTGAATTATAAATATTATGAATTCGCACACTTACGGACAGAAAAGTTCTACTTCTGCGAAGTGAAGAGACAATGTTGTCTAAACAAAAACTATTTCAATGCATTGAGTACTTTATGCTTTCTAGGATCTTGGGAGACCTGATAAAGGGGTATTTCGTGTGGCTGCGAATATGACCAGGGCGAGAGTTGCAAGGCCAAAGAGATTAGTGAGAGTTTGAAGTTGCAAAGGGCCTAATATTCATAAGCTCAGGGATGATTTCCCATAGATACAATAAACAGAGGAGAGTAGAGACGAAGTCTCAAACTTTGAGGATAAAAGACGAGACAAACGATTAAGGACAAAGGAAGAGACAATTATAGAGGGAACTTCTATGAAGTTTTCCTTGAGCTTGTCTCGAATGAAATGATAGTCGATCTTAATATATTTTGTGCGTTCATGAAATATCGAATTATAAGCTATATGTAAGGCCATAAATTGGCTAAAGTCACTCACTGGATAAGTGATATCAGAACGGGTCACCGTAAGATAATTTAAGTTGCTAATCAATCTCCTATACATTTCTTAGTTCTCAAAAGGCTTGCTCTTAGTAGTTTCAACAGGATTTTCATATAGTATACTACCATCAGCATCAAGCAGAAGATTATAAACTATAGGGAAGCTAGTTGGGGCAGCTCCTAGTTTTCTAGTTTCTTTTAGAAGATAAAAAACATTTTCTCTGAGTCAATAAGATGCTCTTCCTACTCCTTATGAATTCAATCCCTAGGAAATACTTTAATGAACCCGGATCCTTCATCTGAAAGTGGAAATTAAGGAATGACTGGAGTGATGAGATCCCCGAGGTATCACTCTCCGTAATCATAATATTATCGACATACATAACTAGTAGAACCATGCTAGTACTTGTTTCTAATATAACACAGAATGATTACATTTACTCTAGCACAGGCTAAATATTTTAAAACAATACTAAATCTATCAAACCACGGCTGGGGACTTTGCTTCAAACCGTATAGAGATCTCTTAAGGCGACACACTTTACTACGCTCCCCTGAGAAAAAAAACCTAGTGGTTACTCCATGTACACTTCTTTAAGAAGATCACCATTTAAGAAGGTATTTTTTATATCCAGTTGAGAGAGATCCTAACTATAAGTAGCAGCCAGAGAGATGAAAAGACGAACAGAGGAGAGTTTGGCCACGGGGAAAAAAGTTTTAAAGTAGTCAATACCATACTTCTAAGTATAGCCTTTAGCAACAAGGTGAGCCTTAAGGCGTTCAAGTGTGCTATCAGCCTTAGTTTTAGGGGTCAACACCCATATACACCCAATAACTTCCTACTGGTAAATCCACTAAGGTCCACATACCAGCATGATCAAGGGTCGCCATCTCCTCTTCCATAGTAATACGCCAACTCGGGTGAGACAAGGCCTCAAGAAGGGATTAAGGTACTAAAAGAGTGTCTAAAGAGGTAATGAAGGCACGAGAAGCAGAGAAGAGGTGGTTATATAAAACAAAAGAAGAAATAGGATAAGTACAAGTAAATTTACCTTTGCGGAGGACAATGGGCAAATCAAGTGAGGGATTTGGATCTGGAACAGAAGGTGTCTTTAAGTCAGGAACTAGGACAGGCTCAGGGTGAGTAGTGCTTTTTATAGGACCTGATAAGGAAGTAGACAATGGCAATACAGAATCTGGCGTAATAGCAGTAATAGTCTCCTTGAAACGTCTGGTATAGACCCGAGATAAAGGTGGTTAACCAAGGGCTGGTGCGAGAGTTGGGGCCAGTGATGGTGAGTGAATAACATAATATACCAGAAGAGTATCTTCCTCGGTAGGTGGAGAAGGAGAAGCTGAAGTGTTAGAAGCAAAATATACAATAGATTCCTGAACAGTGATATCTGCAGACACTAGATAACGATTAAGAGTAGGAGAGAAGCATCGATAACCCTTTTAAACATGAGAGTAGCTGAGGAAGACACGCTTGAGGGACTTAGAATCTAATTTAAAGACGATAGGACACGCATCTCGAATAAAATACACACATCCAAAAATCTTAGGTTAATGGGAAACAATAATTTGGAAGGAAAAAGAGGGGAGTAGGGAATGTGACCATCAAGAACAGAGGAGGACATGCGATTAATGAGAAAACAAGCAATGGAGATCGCATCTGCCCAAAAGAGTTTTGGAACCTGCATTTAAAATAAAAGGGCACGAGCTACTTCTAATAAGTGGTGATTTTTTCTTTTGGCAACACCATTCTGAGATGGTGTATTCACACAAGAAGATTGATGTAAAATTCCATTTTAAAGCATAAAAGAGAAAAATAATTCAAAAAAATATTCTTTAGCATTATTACTGCTTAAGGTATGGATAGAAGTATTGAATTAATGTTTAACTTCAATAGTAAAGGCACCAAAATAAGAGAACAACTCAGAACGATTTTTCATTAAATATAACCAAGTACTCCGGGAATAATCATCAACAAATATTTGAAACTAGCTTTGGACTCAACTGGACATGGACCCTAAACATCAGAGTGCACTTACTTAAAAGGAGAAGAAGCTCATTTATTGACTCAAGATACTAAAGGAAGACGATGTTTAGCAAACTGACATGACTCACAATCTAATGACAACATATGCTAAAACTGAGGATAAACCTTTTTTAGATATGATAAAGATAAATGACCCAAACAATAATGTGCTTCAAAAGGAGTGACACTACCTGTACAAGCCACTGCATGAGACCCCTGATCATCAAGGAAGTAATGACTGCCAGATTTGTAACCCCTACCAATAATCTTCTTCGTCAAAAGATTCTATATCAAGCAATGGTCAAGAAAAAATGAGACCCAATAGTTTAATTTACGAGTAAGTTTACTATAGGACAAAAGGTTAAACGCAAGGTTAGGGACATGGAGCACAGATTCCAAATGAATATAAGAGGTAGGTTTAAAGTGCCAGAGCTAAGAACATGGGATTGGAACCGTCCATAATGGTGATATTAGAAGGGTTGGCATAAGAATTATAAGTAGAGAAGAGATAGCGGCTACCTGTTATATGGTCAGTAGCACCAGAGTCTTATCCATTTGGAGAAAAAAGAGACAAGGGTAGTAGCCTCATTACCTGTCGCAATAGTAGCACTCACAGGAATCTTAGTGACTACTGGAACCACCTCAGAAATTGTGGTAGTATTGGTTGTAGCCATAAAAAAGATCAGTAACAAAAGCGAAAGCAGCCAGACAACAACTAAACAAAAGAAACAAATTACCCAATTACCGAAGCTTCACTGGGAGCTCCGTTAGAACCAATATTCAAACAAGTAGAAGAAGACCAATCCAGGGGTCAAAACAATGACCAAAATTCTCTGAAAATCAGAAACTCTAGATTTGCAGCCAGAAAATCTAAATCAACAACAAAGGACCCAGTATGAGAAAGTTAAAACTAGGGCATGAAACTCTAGAGATGATGCCGAGAAGAGGAATTGACATTGGAGGAACTGAAGAGCCATTGGTAACTCGCCAGAAAAGCAGCTCACGCGCCGGCGCGTGTAGTAACTGCAGAAACTTGGACGCACGTGAGGGCCACGTGAGGCTCGGTTGACGGCGAAACTCCGGGGTTGGCCGATCAGAACCACGTGCTCCTCGCTAGCTGGCGCATGTCATCGTTAAAGGCCGGGAACGAGAGGCCACAATCTGGTGCTTTAGTGACGGCGGAAAGGAGTACAGACGCCACGAAAAAATTAGCAGAAATTAGGGTTTCTAACCTATTCTAGTACCATATAAATTTAGAGAGGAAAAATACTTGTACTTTATTGATATTCTGAATGGGTATATATACACAATAGAGAATCCTTGATATTATTGAAATAATATCATATCTAATCCTATATACTAATTATAGAATATTTACATATCTTATAATATCTCTACAAAAGAAACATTGAAAACTAATGTATTATTTCCAGCTTGTATTTCACTTGAAATTCTTTCGCTTTTCAAGAGTTCTTTGCTTTGTTCGGTATTTTATATTATGTATGATCAATAAGAATAAAATTAATTAGATATTGTTTTACAATAATTTGATCAGTCTGATGAAGTCTTGAATTTTATGATGGATAAGATGAAATATTTACACCGGATGTACGTGTGATTGGTGTAACAAAAAATTACTACACTGGATACCATCAGAACCGATTTAAAATATACTTTCTACACTGGTTGCCTTGAGGCCAATTTAGAAAAACTTATTTCTATGCCGATTGTTTGTAGGTCCGGTTTAGATGTCTGAGGGCAGAGTTGGAATCGTTGTTGGCTACCATGAGGGCAAAGGCTAGGGCGGAGATAGAAGCTTCACTTGAGGCACGCTTATAAGAGGGGTTGGCAAAGCTTAAGCAAGAAATATTGTCCATGATGATATCAAGGAAATAGGATCCAAGTGCCTCCTAAATGCACTCACTTGCAACCCGTCATAGCACTAAAGGGAGTCGTTGTATGGCCAGGCCGGTGTCAGAGGATCATGCAGATCCGGATGCTAAACCTTGTGATCTATATATGGAAGATCCTCTTAGACAGTTAGTGGCACATAGTTCCATCTATAGATTAGGGGCAACTGTCCACCACATCTAAATTTAGGACGATCAATTAAGGGTGACAATTATAGACGTGGTAATTGAGGATGCTCTTGTCCCAATTCCCAATGATGAGGTGAAGACAGTGAGTCAGGCAAAAGGGACTTTCATATTATAGCCAAAGCATCATATTTTGGATCACGTCATGTCATCCTCGAGCCAACTTCCAACATCTCCTACTTTAAGTGCCATGCAACATGTGATCCTATTGGCATTTGACAAAATGTTCCATCTGAATGTGTTGCCTATAGATTCAGTTGTGAGCGACATGGGGGCACCGGCCTTTGTTGACCATGCGGATGTGAAATCTCTTATCACTCCTAAGGATGAACTGACCTCCTGGTGCATCCACGTATTTTTTATGTAAGTCTAATTTAAATGTAAATATATATAATAAAAAATTTTAACACTTATAACTAAAATGTGTGTTTGCATTAATTGTAAGTACATGCAAACTGAGTTGGTTTCCAAGGGAAAACAATGTAATTTTAGATTCCTATGCCCAATTCAAATTTATGCATAAGGGACCTCTCAAGCTTTGAGACACATGCTCAAAATTATCTTGTCAAATAGAACTGACCTAACTGAAAAGGTAAAAGTGTATTTTTAATGATTTCATATTTCTTGTCAATTAATATATATTAGTAATACCTTAATTTCTTTGATTTTAATTTAATATTTCATATGTTTGATCAACCTGACCCATTTTCTAAACAAGATATTGAGGACCTGTGTAATCTTTGGGTTGATTTTTTTGTTCAATTCCTTTCTTTTCAATAATATTTATCTTTCACTGAATATATTTTTATAATTTTCTGTTCACATTGTTGCAATTTTTATATTGAATTTTATTAAATGAATAATGAGCAATTAAATTTTGTCTCTACCATCTTGAACTCTGTCTTTACTGCAGTCTCTTTGAGTCGTATATTTGGGCAGTTTATTTATAAAGCTTTAGGGGATGGGGTAGTGAAATAGTGAACGGGTCGCTTTTAAAAAATACATTTAAACCGGATAAAGAATACCGAAAGGTGTAGAAACAATATATAAATTTTATAACACCTATACCGATTATGTGCATGATAAGGTATAGACAATGGATTCATCTACATCGGATGTAAACACAACGTGTAAAAAATTCATTCATCTACAGTGGATGTACATAAAATCGGTGTAGAAAATGTATTCATCTACACCGGATGTCCTTACAAGTGGTGCAGATATTAGTAAATGATACACCTAATATCAAAAGGGTCTGGTTTAAATGTTAAGAACATTGAGCCTTCTACACCTCATTTTTAAACCGGTTTAGAAAAAGATTTCTTCTACACCGGTGTACCACTCGATTTAAAAGGTGTACACATTCTACACAATCTGTTTCTACACTAGATCGTTGTCTGGTGTAGAATATCATTTTAAACCAGTTTAGAAAGCCTTTTTTCCAATAGTGCCATAACGAATGTGAATCAATTTTAATTTACTAAAATTAATTAAGCACATACCACCAAACACTCCATCGGTTCAACTCACAGTCACAAGGATTATATAAATTAATCACAAGTCTTAAGTTGAAGTCATGAAAATGTATTCAAGCGTCGTGTTCATCTGACCTAAAAGGTAGGATATATATATATTCTTTATAACTCATGAAAAGTAAATTTAATATATACTTGGTTCTGGGGAGTTGAAAATGATAATTAAAATTAAGGGGAAAAAAGCATGAAGGAAAGGAAGGCGCGCGAAGGTTTTGACATCTTGGCAATGATCTCCAAGTAAGGCGAGCGAAGGTTTTGACATCTTGGCCATGATCTCCAAGTTGACATAATTGGTGGCCCACTAATTTATGTTAATTTGGAGAGATCAGGAGACATGAACCAGGAGACAAACCTGATCTAAAAGTAATAACATTATTGTTGGAATATTTTAAAATGAAGAGATGTATTTTTTGAAAAGTCATGTCCTTATAAATATTAAGGAATTTATGTGAAGATTTATTTAATTTATGTTGGTTCATGAATGAGCATAAAAGTTCATGAATCTCAACATATGATTATGACTTTCTAATTGAAGTGTTACTTCAAGAGCTACCACTTCTAGGCCTATAAATACACATTACTATCTCTCATTTGAGGCCCACAATAAGATCAAACTCATTATCTTTGTCTTTAAGTGTACGCAGAGATAAAGTTAAACTATCACTTTGTTTGAGTATTGGGAGTGTAATCCATATTCAATAGTCTTCATTGTATCTTGTAGAAAATTTGTTAGTCAACCCAACTACCTTTAAGATAGGAATAGTTAGATGGGACGAATTAAGCCTAATAGAAAGTGTTACCCACGCCTTGAAGACATTATACACAACTTTTTTCTTTATATTTCGTCTTGTACTCTTTAAAGAACTAGTCCCACCAATAGTTAGTGTTATGAGAAATCATAATTTATATTTCATTTAAATGATATAAAAAACTGTCGTTTAAAAAACTACGGTGACATTTATGTAAAGAAGAAACTGTTAAAAAACTATTCAACGTAGTTTTAATAAAAAACAAAGTTAAAAGTATCCCAAGATAGCAAAAATTCTATCTGGACAAAATTGTAGGGTTTTTAACAATGGTTATTTGAAAAAAAATTGCTTTGAAAATTATGATTATATAATCAAATTTAGAAAAATATTTTTTGTCCTGAGTTTATAAATAAAGCGCGTTTGTTGAGACTAGAGGTAAAGTATAATCATCGACCTTTTGGTTTATATTTTGAAAAGATATTTCTTATTTGAAAATTCATTTTGTTGAAGAATTTAATTCCTCATCATTTGAAGTAAAGTTTTAGTTTGAAAATAAGCATCAAACTATTCAAAAAATAGGATATTTATTTGTATACTTTCAAGGAACTTGTAGAAATTTTTTTGAATTTCTTTGCTAGCAAATCTTTTGAAGTTTTACAAAAATCATTCTCTCAAGAGAGTATATTTCTCAGAATAAAATTCTTTTTGAAAAATTAGTTTGTTAATTTGGAAAATAGTTTCTAAAACATTAATTTCTCCAAGTGATGAATAGATTGAAGACTCAATAGATTTGAAGTCTTCCTCCCTTTCATATCTTGCTTGGGGAATGTTTGAAGAATTATCAATTCCTTATATTAAAGCATTGGTAGCTGTTTGTGGTTGGGTAACTACTGACAGTGTTGTGGTTGCCAGCATGTATATGACAGGTGGCGGTATAGAAATTGAAGAACAAGAAAACATTGATGATTCTGTGTTTGATAGATCTACAGTCTTCATATATTGAAGGCTTAGATCTGGTAGTTTAGGAATAAGATATTCTAGGTCTATCAAATGATAGTTTAACAGTCCCATCATGTGTTTGAATAATTTTGCTTATTTGAGACATAGGCTTTGGAATAGGTTGTATAGCTTTTTCCATTATCCAGTCATTAGGTAATTGAATGTTATCCCACATAATAGTTTTAGGGATTGTTAGATTTGTGTTTGTATGATCAGTTAAGAAAACTGTAGTTTTACCCTTATAGGGAGGAATTTGTACAAAAGAGGTGGAAGAATTTAAGACCTTATACTGTATCATGTATATCAAGGTAGCATCTATAGATCCTAGTTTCATATTTAAACTGTTTAATTTGACTTTAAGTTTGAGGGCTTCAACGGTATGTTCATCTTTTAATTGTACCATTCGATATGGGTAGCAATTAAAATAAATAGGTTCATCGTAGAGGATAACTTCTACTGCTCCAAACAGAGAGTCTTCAAAAGTATAATGTCTAGTGTCTTGAAGACATACTAAACAAGATACATTTTAAGCCTCTACGAATGAGTGGTTCAAGGGCAACTTTAACATATCAAATATGTAAAAAGTTGTATTCTTTACGATGCCTTTCAATTGATTTTCATGAAAGAAAGAAATAATCTTCTTTCTCAGGTTGGACAGAAATTGATTCTTCAACCATTCTGATTATATAATTAGATTTGGAGAACCATTTTTTGTCCTAAGTTTATAAATAAAGCACTTTTGTTACGACTTGAAGTAAAGTCAAATCGTTTACCTTTTGGTTTATATTTTGAAAAGAAATTTTTTCTTTAAAAATTAGTTTTGTTGAAGAATTTAGTTCCTCATCATTTGAAGCAAAGTTTGATGAAGTGGAAGAGGAACTCCCACAACTACATTTGAAAGAAAAGAAGGGAGTAAGGAAGACATAATTTAAATTAATAGAATTTAAAGAACAGAATATGAAAGCAAGAAGTAAATAGGAGAAGAATAAAGAAGGAATCTAAAAATAAAACTAAACCACAATAACTAAATCTCATATTCCTTAGTATCGTTACTTTCTAAATCCGTAGTAGTATATTAAATAAAAAAGTACCAGTCTTTATAAATCAAAAGAATTTGTTAAGATCTTACTAAGATTTCTCAAATCTAATCCTAGCCAACATATAGTACATAAAACATTGGTTTATCATACACTACTATGTGCGATATATCACCTGCCTCTCACTCTGGGACTTATAGTCTTATGTCACATTGATAGACTTATGTATGATAAACAAGAACTATATACATAATGTGCTATCGAATATAGATTGCTAAATCATACTAATATGTTAACAAATATCTTGATACCATAAAGATAGATCCATATGTATTTACTACATCTCTACTTTACCTTCGGGCTCCGTACCGTGTAGAATACAACTTTTTTACATCAGTTAAGCGCTTTATTTTCCTAAACAAACGAAACCCACTTCTTTTAAATGTGAAAAACTAGGCTATATTTCTAAATATTGTGCCTTAACTAGAAAGCTAAAGAAGATAAGGTGTATTGAGGAACCTCTTCTTAAACAAATAAATAATCTTTTGATTGAAACTTCTGAATGAGAGACTGAAAGTATTTCATCTGATGATATCCAAAATATTCAATTAACCGCTATTAAAAGTATCCCAAGATAGCCAAAAATTCTAGTTGGACAAAAATTTTGTGGTTTTTAACGGTGGTTATTTGAAAACCCTTTCAGATTTTAAAAAACCCTATCATGAAATAGTTCACAATTTTACCTTTTATAGCCGATTGTGATCCTTTTGCTGAGCCTACCACTAGCAACGTCAACAAGGTAGTTTCCATCTATTTTTTTACATCACTATTCCCTCTGTTGTGCTCTTCACCTTCTCTATCATTCGAGTGTCGTAAGTTCCACCCCTTATCAACTGACCCGTATGATCTCATTAGGTACGACAAATGCAAATTCATAGGCAATAAAGTTGTCAATGGACTTTAATAGACATAAGAAGGCATTTGGTGATAATGCGGCTAAGTTCAACAGTTATATGGGCCAAGTTGCACACAATAAGGCTAGCATCAAATATGAGACTTAGAAATTATTACCGAAAGACATGAAAGAGCAGATTTAGGAGGATATTCTAGTAGTTTTTTTAATTCTATCTTTATTTTATTTATTTTAGTAATATTTCTAATTCTAACTTTTATATACATTTTTTACTTTATTGTAGATGGTTTTTGATATTCCCACCACACAAGCCATGAGGAAGCGTATCTAAAAGTAAGGTGGTGAATGATAACGACAATTCAAATCTGACCTTGCAAGAGACCACCTTGATGGAGGCAAGTATGACGGCATCCTTCAAGTGTATGCTTCCCAAGGACAAGTGATGAAGTGTGGAAGAAATTTCTTGTATGGTGGGCAAACCCCTACTTATCAAATTTGAAGCATATGTAAACTTAGTTATATAGGAGAACAATTTATTTCTTTTTAATTACTAAATTAACTTTGTTCAATTAATTTCATTTCATACGAGAAGAGCAAGAATAACAAGGAATTAGCAAAGCAAACTAAGTACCTACATTACTTGTCTCAAGGGGGTTTCAGCTTACTGAAGAGGACTTTGATGGAGCATTAGTTGCGAGCTGCGTAGGAGGCTGCTGTATCAGACCCTACTGGAGTCATTCCACCCATCAAACCTCCATCTCGCCAACAAACATGAAAAGAAGCGAGGATTGGGAAGGATAAGTTCATCACTTTTAAGGCTACTCAAGTTATTGACAAGATTGTAAGTGATTAATTAATTTTAATAATAAAACTTTATACACTAGAGGATTGTAAGTAATTTAAATTAGTTACTTGTATATTATAGGATGCACTTGAGGAGCAAGCAAGTCAAAGATCATTTATTCCTTAACAAGGAATAGATATCTTGGAGGATGCTATTGGGAAACCTGACCACCCCGGTCAAGTTATAGGGGCCACTAAAAGGGTTGGTTGTAAAGAGTACTTTGGCTCTAGTTCACGAAGAAGCAGCGCATTCTTTACAGACATGGTGTCTATTGTAGAATTGGAAAAAATGTGTGCAGAGAAAGAAAGTATACGAGCACAATATCAAGCTGAAATGGAACATATAAGTGGTGAGTATGAAAGGATGCATGCTCACTTCGATGCCAAGCTCAAACAAGCTATGACGATGAAGGGCTTCCCTACTGATAGACACACATCCTTTATGTTTGAATAGTCACAAGTAATAATTGATTCTTTTCAATATTCATTTAAGTCATCACATCTATTTTGGATTCACTAATTTCTTTCTATATTTCACGGTTCACCTATCTTGATAAGTGGGAAGGGCAACAATAATAAGCAGGAGAAGTTGCAATTGGATGACCCTAACCCTACCCTTAATAGGATAGAAGACAATAGAAAGCCCTGTCATCTTTATGTCATAGACAACTTTGAAGGAACGCCCTGTCTGTGAGGTCGAACATACTTTAGCTCATCAATACTCCACCACCAAAGAATTCCAAAGGGCTACTTGAGGGTGAAGGTCGAAGATGTCATAAAAGGTTATAGTTCTACATCCAAACATCTTTTCGGGTTTGCTCAACATCTGAGGATGGCTTAGACTCGGTGAGCGCAAATGTGACTCCATGCATATCAAGAATAATATAGACCCACTCCTGTCAACGTCTAAAGTTCTTGCTATCGAACACTTTTATCTTGGAAGTGTCAGAGAACGAACGAGGAACAGGGATGGACATGACAAACATCACTGTTAACCTGACCATTTGGGTTACTGTTGCCCCCAGCGTCATTACGAATAGTTGAAGCCTCCATTGTTAGAATAACTCTTAAGATTATAGGCGTCATCACCTGTAAACAGAGAACAAACAATTCGAGTCCCGTCCAAGGACACTCTCCTTAAGAGTTATTCTGCGACAACCAGCAAGATAAAGCTACACTCCCTAGGATTAAATGAATTTTTCTTGTATAACAAGAAAACAGAATCTGGTGGAAGCAAATAAACTTAGAAAGAAACGAGTAAGAGAGAAAGAGCACAAGTGGTAAAAAACAATTATTGTGTGCTACTTTTATAAGCACGAAAAGGCATGGGTTATGTTCGGAAGAGACAACCCCTCGTTCGCTAGAAACAGCGTGAAGCCAGAAAGACGTCTGGGTCATGTCTCACGGCCGACAATGATCACTCCCAATGGTAACCTCTCACAATAGTCAAAACGTTTAACCCTCTAGATTTTATTTTGACTGTAAGGATTTGATAACGTTCCATTTAAGCATATTTAAAAAAGTATTTTTGGCAAAACAAAAACTATTTTTTATAAAAAGTGCCCAATACCACGCTCTAACTCTTGCGCAGGGGTAAATCGTTAGATTTTAACTAAATTTCCTATTGAAGTTGCGCGCGAGCCCACCTCTCTTCTAAACTCATTTACTAATCTATGATTGTATTTTATTATATATACACTTAAGCCTTTATTCTCTTAAGCAATGTGGGATATTAGTTCTTTGACTCGCCCATAAAACTATAAATTTGACAATAATTTTAACCGTCGTTAAAGATATTTTCTAAAGTAGTGTGAATAAGAGTAGATATAACTCGATATCACTGCTTCATATTCTGTTATCTGTGGTATTTCTATTCTCAGGGTAATCCATATGGATTCAAACCTTAGGTTGTTGCTTTTTGCGGGAAGGATGGAATTACCTTGCCAAAAATAAAGGTGCTATCAAACATTGCATTTTTAGAACAACGAATTCTTAGCTTTATATATATATATATATATTCTGCTTCTTTTTGTCCATTCTTGTACTTGTTTTAAGTGGCCATCCATCTAGCAAACATCTTATGCAGACCTTCCACACATGGTCTAGGAATTCTCCCTGGTCACTATTGTTTTTGATGGGGTCAGAAGTCAATAGACCCAAAATGTACAACTAGAAAAAGCAATACAAAACCCATGCACATCACACAAACATCACAGCCTTAATTAACACTAATCCATGTACATAAGAGACACACAAGATTACAGCCATACATACTCTACCAACTATCCTGAACAAACCGGTTCCACTATGACATAAGAATATAGATGATCGTCTGCATAACAAAATATTAACAAACATCGAACAAGTAAATATATTTCATTTCATCAACTGACAATAACCACGAACTTCATCTAGATTACAGGGTGCTAGAAGTACTAGAACCTTTGTGGTTGTCACCAATTTTCCCTTCAGCTATCTCTGCAAGTAAAAGAAAGGGATAATAGGAAATATATCTAATGAATGGTATGGTTGAAGAGGATGGCAGCCAAAGAAGGGCATACAATAACACAACCATGGCCATCAAAACCACGCTCAACACCAAAAAGGTAGTAGCCAACCAGCTGAGTTTGCTCACTACAAGATACACACCTGCCAAATATGCCAGAGATAGCGTCGTCAAAGAAATACCTAGAACTGGCATTGCACAGTTGACGGCAAAAAGCATTAACTGCAGATCATCTAAACGAGCCCACAGGAGAATTATAGTAGCAATAATAGCCCCAAATACTGAGATTGTGAGGGAGAGAATGAACAAATGGAACATGACATGATTTAGCATCACAGCTGTTCCTTGATCTACGTCACCCGGCATGGCAAACCCAGCAGCGAAGGATGCTGTTATTATAAGTGTTGAAACCAATATCAAAGTGTCAATTCTATCTTTATAGCGTTCGTTGTTGGGGGTTTCTTTTTCTTCACCAACTATTGTCTCTTTTGAGCGCAATGACCTAGCAGAACTTCGAGGTGTACCCGCAGATTGCAACGCATTCCATGTAAGTCGCTGCAAGTAATTAAACACTTCCATTTTGGTTACAACAAAAGATTTCCACTATATCATCAAACAAGAATCATGATTTTGACACACGAAAAAATGAAGAGTAACTTACCTGTGCAAGGGATGGATTTTTGTCATGCCTTAGGTCTGCAATGTCTAGAGCAGTTTGGTTTTCTTGGTTAAGTATAGCGAGATTGACTCTATTGTCCCAAGTCAACAAATGCACAATTTTGGGATGCCAGTGAAGGGTGGCCGCATGCAAAGGAGTATCCCCTTTATTATCCTTCTGGTTTATCATAATCTCAAGCTTAGGATGCTGGAGGATGTACCTAACCACCTCATACTTTCCGCTTTTAGCAGCAACGTGGAGCAAAGTTTGGCCATTTTTGTCAAGCATCTCTGTGGGATCTGGATAGTATTTTAATAACTCTTCAACTACTTTGACGTGACCTTGAATACAAGCCAAATGAATAGGGAAGAAGCCATGGTTGTCCCTTTCTATGGTGCATGATGAACATCTCTTTACTAAGTAGGGAACACCTTCATGGTACCCCACAAACGCTACCTGATGAAGAGGAAGCCTTCCTTCTTCATCTCTCAAGTGTATCCAACTTGGTTTCTTGCTCAGAATGGTTTGCAGCATATCTGCACAAAAAAACAACCTAATCAGGATTCGTACATTGGCCAAAGAAGATATATAGGACAATATTGATTCAGTAAGAATGTTTTAGCAATATGGTGTAGAAATGAATCCATGAGTCAATGACCATATAATTACCAATATTTCTCTTGGTGAGTGCTGGAAGAAAGGGAGATTTTCCTTGAGGCTTGAGGTCATATTGGATGCAGATATCCAACAATTGATCAACAACTTGCCTACAGCCAACCTCAATGGCCACGTACAATAATGATTTCCATTCCCTATTTATTGCAAATGCTGCTAAATGATTAACAATTTTCTTAAAGTCAGCCTCCAACTCGGGACTATCTTTCATGAAAGAATCTTGAAAAGCCTTGAAAATGTGAGATCCATTATGGGCATTAACCAGAAAAGCCTCGTGAAAGAAAGTGTTTCCTTGTTTGTTTCGCAGCAAAGTCAAAGACACCAAGAGCATCATTTGCAAAGTGGTTTGATCCTCATGATGACCATCCATCTCACGTCTTACAAAAGGCAACCAAGTGTTCAGCATGAATTGAATGGCAGAACCATGTCCTGCTCTTGCAGCAGCATGCAATGCAGTATCATAATTGGTGTTGGTTACCGTAAAAAGATAGGGAGCTTGTTGAGCCACCTTCTCTACCATTGCATTATTTCCATAGGAAGCTGCTAAGTGTAGGACAGTATTCCCCAAAGGGGTGCATTGTTTATAAATAGCAGGATCAGGTACGATGAAATCTTTGTTTGAAGTGGAAACATTGGAATCCATGGAAACATATGCAGCTGTGAGCAAATTCAAATCCGTGTTGGGTCCATGTTCTTGCTCCATTAACTTGTGCTTCAAACTTGATGATGAAAATTCCATCCCCCTTGAGACTCTCGCCACTCGCATTTCCATGTCCCCCATTACCTCTCTTGGAGCTAGAGGCCCTTCTTCCCCATCAGTATATTCAGTATACTCCCTCTTGTTTGATTTTAACTTAAATGCTCTGCCTCTTCCTTGGATTCCATAGCACTGCTCGAACACGATGGTTACATCAGATGCTTCACTTGATGATGAGAAGACATATTCCCGACCATCGGAATCTAGAAAATATTATGATACGTTCAATTGAACCAGTGTATGAATCTCAATCATGCATTTATTTATAGTAATAGCATTAAAGATTCATTCTGTATAATGGCAAAGTAGAGTGATGAAAGTTGGCATACCGCAATATACTTTAGTGTTTGATTCACCTGGCCATGAGAAGAAAACATACCCTCGAAAAGAACCTAACATAAGTTTGCTTGACATTAGTGCTTAAATTCCTATCAATATTATTCATAAGGGATAACTAGTATGATTTCACTTAAATTAGTTATGGAAACAAAAACAGGAATATTGATTCATTCTGGGGGATAGTAAAACAAAGGAATTGATATCCGTACCCCTATGATTTTCATTTCCAGTGATTGTTCTTGAATATTGTATCTCCGCCTCAGGTTCCGTTCGGTCCTCTTTCATCTCGGGTAGATGCCAGGTAACTCCATCTCCTCCTCAAACCAAATAAATAAATGAATTATAAATTATAGACTTGGTAGAATTTTTATGTTAAATATTATGTATGCCAATTACTTTTGGATTTCAATCTTATTTGTCATAATTAGAAACAATAATGTCATTAAGTTGCTCTAAAGCCATTTTAATATACAATAATACTTGTATTGAATGAATATGTATATATATAATAAAAAATGTACACTTGTGTGACTAATTTATTTTGATTAAAGTATTATTAAATTCATACTATATGTATCCTAAATGTACTGAAATTTAGCCATATAATCTTCTAAAACATTACCCGTTTTCAATAATATAGGGGAGCAACACTCCACTTTTTTCTGAGTCACAAGTGACGACTTTATATACACACATACACACACATCCTCCAATTTTTTTCTTTTTTTCTTTTTTCTTGCCGACAGTTTTTTTTCATATAGATGCATTATTGCAGGAATTAAATAAATATTTTTTCTTTTTTGTGCGGAATATAAGATAAATTACTTGCTCATATAATAAAAGATGCTATAAGAAATATTGCTACAAAAGCATAAAAATGAATATATATATATATATAATAAAGCTATACATGTCTTAATTAGTGTAAAAGAAAATAGCAAAACCAACATAAAGTATGGTTTATTCAATAAAATGTAAGATAAAAAAACTTTTAACCCCACTAATTTTTTTAAATATAACTCACCCCTCTCCTCCCCTCCAAATCCTTTGTACCAAACAGTTAGAAGTTTTTAGAGGAGAGAGAGGTTTTTTTTCCTCCAAAATGAGGAATTCTAATGGGAAGTTTGCATTTTAATGGTAATAAACCAAAATTTATATAACCAACAGAATTGGGTTTAATATAATATATTAATCTCTTATAATATGGTGAATTAAATTTTAGATTCTTAGAGATATATGTGCTTAAAAAAAAACTAAAATTTGTATGCTCCACCAATATGGGCAAAATCCCTCCTCTCCCCTATCTATTGAACTAAACCGAATTGCCCAATTGAGAGGGAGATCATATCATTACCCTAAAAGAAACATTCAAATTTCAAATCTCTAATTGGTTGATAGACACATGTGGAAGAAATTGGCAAGAAAAAAAATTAAAGCCAAAGTACTTACTACTGATTGGCCCCAGTGATTCCATCTGCGGAACGGGTGATGAACCTTTACCTTTGTCGTCGTCTCTTTGTTCATCTACTAAAAACTTTACAGCTGAAATTAAATAACGTAAATTACTGTGTTAATACTGCAGATCTCTTAGTTGATTGAAAAAAACAGCACATAACAAGAACTTAGAGAAGCGTGAAGGAAGCAAATTAAAGAGTTTGAAGCACTCACTTTTCCACTGCCGTTCCATCTGCGGATTGAGTGATGAAGCTTCTCTGTAACTTTGCCTCTTCGTTTCCACATACACTCTTCAACTTTGCTGTAAGTATGAGACCCTTCACTTACTCCATCTATCGCTTCCTTTATTTGCAGGAATCAGTCATCGATCAACTTCTATTATTTTAATTATCCTCTTTCTCGCTCACATGGAGGGCCCTGAACTGCCTTTCTCTCGTTGAATTTAATAAAGCAAAAATTAGTTGAGTATGTTATGATCACAAAATATTACTATACCCAAGGAAATTAACCAATCACAATTGAAGACCTAGTTTCCAAAGTTAGGGATAAAAAGTAAGCATGTGAAGACAAAAGAGATAAAGAAGACAAATTAAAAAGTATGCCACCGTGAAAGCTATATGCATGTGATATTGTCCCCCCATGCTAGAATGTGCTGCACTTTTAGAAGATATTCCAAATGTAATTCGTTTCATAGAATTTAGTGCTTGTTCGGGAGGAAAAAACACTTATTTACGCAAGACAAAATCCCTCTAGCATACTTACTTCATACACTCAACAAGCACTTAAAAATAAGCTAATCCAAACAAGCATTCGGTTCGTTGGTGCATCTCCTCATGCCACGATGAGAAAGGAATGAGTAAAAAAGAGGAAAATGAAAAGAATTGAATAAATGGCTGATGAGAGGAAGATGAGAGATGACCAATCCGCTTTAGATATATATATGAAAGGAAGATACTGCAAAATTTGCTTAGCTTCAGGAAGTATATATGTATTACGAATCATCGTTTTGTTCGGAATCCCACAGGAACAAACTGGCTGCCCTAGCCTTCTCTTTAAGAAACAAATTTTAATTGAATCTTAAATCTGTTATCAATTTCAAAAAATGGTCAAATGCATTTTATATTTTAAGTTATAATATCATATTTTTAATTAAAATTTAAATCATTACATTAATCGGTGCTCACAGCAAGGGTTTAGGTGAAGAAATAACTGGGTTTTGTTCTTTCAAACTAAAGAAAAAAAGGAAACCAATTTTGTCACTTTGGAATTAATTTTTTTTTACAAAAAAAAATTAGGTGGGTCGGCCCATAACGGGACTTACAAAAAAAAATTACAGTACAAGATCATCTATTAAAAAAAATCTCATAATAACAGTAAAAATTAAACTTACGTTCTTATAAGATACGAGCCTATTAGCCCTTGGAATTAATCTTGACATTGATAGTGTTAACGACGCATGTTGAGCGAGGAAGAGTTTTTTTTTTTTATAAGCGAGGAGATGTTTTACTTTTTATCTTATGCACTTTGATTTGAGGTTGCCAAGCTGGCAAGGGGCATCCAAGATATATCTTATGGGCTTAGGAATAGTTGTAATGGGCCCAATGGTCTGGAGAGACCCAATTAGATGAGTTTGTTTTATATATATATATATATATATATATATATATATATATATATATATATTGTATGACACGTTGTTGTAAGTGATTCATTGCTTTAATGAGAAAAATACTTTGTTCTAAAATCTGGCCTAGTACAAGAGCCAGTTGAAATGCAAGAACTGTGCCCGAAAATGCAAGATTCATCCCCAAAAGAGCAAGAAAGAATGCAAGATGGCTTGAGGTCTAGCTGCCAGTGAAGCAGTGAAGTCTGAGACACACCCACGGCATCAGTGAAGCAGTCACGCCATTTGCGTAGCTCTGCCAATTAGCATCAGTCCTCCATTAGCGATGCTCCCTGGAGCTCTAGTTGCGATCGTTCCCAATACATACTGCGGAACCTTGAATCGCGACTCAAGAAACCTGCTACGTGAACAGATGGCCAATAAACAGATTGCTGGTGATCCAGCGATTAATTTTGCCCACCCTCTGCATCTCCACCCATCCGACACACAAGGGACCACCATTATTCCACATATGTTGGTTGGGAGTGAGAACTACACCATCTAGAACCGGGCTATGCGAATCGCGCTAAGGGAAAAATAAAAGCTTGGGTTCATCGACGACACCTGTAGAAAAAATTTCAAGAGGACGCTTTGCAGGAGCAATAGGAATAATGCAATGTTGTCGTCCTTGCATGGTTGCTGAAGTAGGTCTACAAGGAAATCGGGAATATAGTTATTTTCTATCATGAAGCATGTATGGTGTGGAAAGATTTCAAGAACGCTTTGACAAGATATCCGGTTCACAAATATTTTCACTCCATCGGGAAATTAATTTGTTCAGACAGGAGTCGCTCTCAGTCTCAAGCTATTATACAAAATTAAAGGAGTTATAGGAGGAGGAGTTAACAATGTTTCCCATTCCCACTTGCCAGTGCAGTATTTCCAAAATCTATGGTGAGAAGATACAATGATAGAAACTTCTCCAATTTCTAATGGGATTAAATTAATGCTTCACACTAGCAAGAGACTAGATCTTGTTGATGAGACCTTTACGCACTGTAAAACAGGCTTTTGTGATGTTTACAAAAGATGAAGCCTATAAATGGATTGCAAATTCCTCCAAGAATAGTCTCGTGGAAGGAATAGCGATGACTGTCTCTAAAGGGCTGGGACGCAACAGGGGCAGGGGAAGAGGAACCCCACAAGAATGTACCCACTGCCACAAAAAGATGCACACAAAGGATATATGTTGGCAACTGGTAGGATATCCTCCAGATGTCAAAGGCAATAGAGAAAAGCCAAATCAAAATGCCTCTACTAACCAGCTCAGCACCGATTTAGAAGATGTTGAGAATGACCCACTAAATTTTAATAAGACTATGACATTGTCTTTCACAAGGGAGCAATATGATAGATTTCGTGATCTGCTAAAGAGGGACTAAGACACGGTCGTGCATGCTCTCACTAGTACAGGTTTGACTAACCTCAATACTTTTGTAAAATCATCTAATCAATGGGTTTTAGACTCAGGAGCCACCACATATATGAAGATGATGACTAGTAGACTAATAGGAGAACTATATGTACTGGAATTTAATAGAAAACCTGCCTCTGCTAATACTGTAAAGAATAGAAATTCAAATAAACCTATTGACATAACATTGCTATATACTTGAGCATGCCCCTATTTCTGTACTAAGACATTTGAGCATTGTAAATTATACAATCACAATGATGAATAAAACATGTGAAGTATGCATTCAATCAAAACATACTAAAATTCATTTCTCATCTAGTTGCATTAAGAGTCAATTATATTTTGAATTAGTGCACATGGATGTATGGGGCCCTATCAGACACCCACACACCAAGGACATCAATACTTCTTGACTATGTAGATGATTTCTCAAGATCAATATGGATTTTCTTGCTAAAAAATAAATCTAGTGTTACTGTTTGTGTGAAAAACTTTGTATCTTATATCTTGACTTAATTTGATGTTAAAATAAAGAAGGTAATGAGTGATAATAGAACTGAATTTACTAGTTATACTTTAAGAGAATATCTAAATGAAAATAGCATAATCCATGAGCCCTCTTATCCATATACCCCTGAACAAAATGGAATCGTGTAAAGTAAACATAGGATATTGATACAAATTGATAGAAGCCTCATGATTTAATCTGGCATGCCAATTAAGTTTTAGGAATAATGTGTGAAAATAGCTACCTACTTGGTAATAGGATCCCGTCCAAAGTGTTAAAATATAAAACTCCTTTCGAAATGGTATATGGGAGAGAACCTTATTTAGATGATTTGAGGATTTTTTGGTTCATTAGCATATGACACTGCCTTAACTTCTGCAGATAAGTTTTAGCCCAATTCTATCCTATGTGCATTATTAGGCTATCCTAGTAACCAGAAAAGATACTTGCTATATAATTTGAAAAACAATACACTCATAGTGAGTAGGCATGTTACATTTATAGAGGATAAATTCCCCTTCAAAGGAAACCCAACTTTAGATCAAGGGGGAGTGAGTAAAGAAGTAAGAGAACCATTTTTATTTGATGATGAACTGATCCAACTGAATAACCCTACAAGAACAGAATATGTAGAGAGAGGACAGGAACAATATCCATGGAATAATACAAAAGAGAATCTGATGAATGATAATGTGTTTATTACCCAGCCTAACATTAGACCTAACAGGGGAAGAAAACTATATATTTGGTTTAAGGATTATGTGTTTAATATAGCTGCAACTAATCAAGAAGAAATACTTGCTTATATCCTACGAAGAAATACATGATATATCAAAATGTATCCCCTTCTCACTTATGTTACTTGTGTAAAATTTATTTTGTTAACGAACCCAAAACTTATGAAAAAGCAATAAGAAATGATGAATGGATAAAGACAATGAGGATAGAAATAGAAGCTCTTTGGGAGATAGTCATATTACTTAAAGGAAAGAAAGCTATAGGCTATAAACAAGTCTTTAGGATTAAGTATAAATCAAATGGTGACATAGATAAATTTAAAACTTTATTGGTAGCTAAAGGATACAATCAAAAAGAATGGGTGGATTATCATGAAATATTCTCTCCAATTATAAAAATGATAACAATAAAGTTAATTTTTAAAATAGTTGTGATAAATAATTAGAACTTATATCATATAGATATTCACAATAATTTCCTGCGGGCAGATTTAGAAGAAGAAGTTTATATGATTATACCGCAAGGCTTTAAGCTTAAGAAGAATAATATGATTTGTAAATTGAAAAATTACTATATGAGCTTAAACAAGTATCTAAATTGTGAAACTATAAGTTGATATTATAATTAATCACAAAAAAATTTATTCAGTGTAAGAATAATCATTTATTATTCTTTAAACGTTTTTCTCAGATGTCATAGTAATAACATTTATTTTATGTTAATAATATGTTAGTTAGTAATAATTGTGAAAATAAGATAAAAGAAGTTAAAAACTATTAAATATAAAAAAATTAATTCTACTTCCATTTTTCTACTTCTATTTCCCACCTTTATGGCACACATGTTTTCCACAAACCGAAGAAATCAACGAGTATCACGTTTTCGAAGATTAGTCAAAAGTGTGAGCTTATTCTTATCAAGGCCGAAAACACAATCACTTTAGGATTACTATGTACTTAATTTACGACACACGTGTCCTAGTATCTAGGGTCACCGTATCAGCCTTTGAACTGGTCCCGTATTTGGGAAAAGGTGAAAGAGAAAATCGAGGAGTTAGTATTGAGTCTTTGCCACGCGTCAGTGTGATGCATTCTTTGATTTCTTTCTTCCTAATATTTTTTTTTTATATTATATAGTCCTACTAATATTCAGTTTCGATTATTCCCCCTGTAGATTTTTTTTTTAAGAATTAAACTTGAAATTTAAAAATATATAACAAATTTTACACCATTAATTTAATTTTATATTAATTAACAAAATAATGATTTTGATATTACTAATACGCCCTTTGATTTGGGGGTGCGAGAAGAGGAGAAAAACAACAATCATTGCATAATAATTGGCCGCCATGCAATGCTAATAGATTAACCTTATATTTAATGAGTTTAAATTAAAAAAATAGATAAATGAGATTATAAAAGTTTAATAAAAAAATTATGATAAAAAATAATAGAATTTAATTAAAAGTTTCTAACCCCATTTTTTCTATCTTTTTTAAATTGAACTTATCAAAAAATTCCTCCTCTGCTTCATTGCCCTCAATTTCCCTCGTATCAAACAAATTGTTAAGGAAAAGGATGTGACCAAATATGGACAGTTTATCATGCAAATTATTCCGCATTGTTCTCCATATTTTCTTGCATGATTGGCAAGTCAAATTGACTGTTTTTTTATTAGAAACTAGGCGTTATCCTCAAATTAAAATAGGTTTTTATTCTCTCAACAGAATTTTTTTTATACGTATAACCTAATTTAAATTTAGGACATCATATTTAAATGATACAGTCATCTATCAATTGTGCTAAACTTTGTGTTGGTTCAAGTCTTCTTTTTAAATATACATGTTTGTGAAATAAGTCCTTAATCTCAAAATTTCCCCCTTTCTTTTTTGATACAATTTTTTTTCCTTTTTTCTTGATAAATATTTTTTTAGAAATGGGTTAGACTCATCCACGATCCAAGGCATAGTGAAATCTCATTTCCTCTTAAGCGTTACCAATGTTAGGTAATGCGAGTAATTAATTACCTTTAGGCATAAACCTAGGCACTTAGAGTTAGGATGCCTTCTTGTAACATCCTAAATTTTCTCTATCTGTATAAGACTGATAGAGGAAAGAGATTATGAAGGTCTGAGGATGGTAATCAAAAGAAAAAATAATGATTAAGATAAGTTTTAAGCTAAAGAAAGAGAGAAGGTATAAAGCTGTAAAGAAAAATGGACTAAATTACAATTAATGAAAGTTTTAAGGATATAATGGATATTTTGAAAAAGAAAATGACTAAAGTGAAAGTTTAAAAGTTCTATTGTATAAAATGGAAGTAGACATACTGTTTAGCACGCTTAATTGAAAGGTGCTCAGACCAGAGAAGTTTAAAGATGGGTGACCACTAGGAAGTACAGTATTAAGTCACAAAGTTAGAAAGAATTATAGTATATTGAGACAGAAATAGATAGATGGATGGACAATATTTCAAGTAAAGAACAGAAACCCCAGAATAAAGTAAAGTTTAAGAGGAATTAATATGAAAGAAATGGACACTACTCACAAGTTTAATATAATGAGTTGTACATAAACATGAGTAGATGAATATCCCAAGCCTTGGTCATAAACCAGGAAATGATATAAAGAGGAGATATATCCAGGATAGTTGACTAAGTAAATTTTGATGACGAAATTTATTTTAAGGGGGTAGAAATGTAACATCCCAAATTTTCTCTATCTATATCTATATAAGACTGATAGAGGAAAAAGATTATGAAGGTCTTGGGATGATAATCAAAAGAAAAGATAATGATTAAGATAAGTTTTAAGCTAAAGAAAGAGACAAGGTATGAAACTGTAAAGAAAAATGGACTAAATTGCAATTAATGAAAGTTTTAAGGATATAATGGATATTTTGGAAAAGAAATGGACTAAAGTAAAAGTCTAAAAGTTCCATAGTGTAAAATGGGAGTAGAAATAAACTTTGGGCTATTAAGTGTAATTATGAAAAATTGAGGGCCTAAAGTGTAATTTTTAAAAGTTCAGGGGCAAAATGATAATTATGGAAAGTTGAGCCAGAAAAGGCCCAAAAATACCTGAAAATGGTTTAGTCCCAAATTTTACCATAAAATAGAGAAAAATATTCTGATCAATTTAACGCAACGCAGAATTTTGATTTAAGGTCCTGATAAATTGATAATTTTTAAAGTCAGGAGATTATTACAGTATCCTCTAGACCTCATAATCAGATGAAATTTGGTTGTAAATTCTTATAAATAATATAAGAATTTATGAAACTTACAGCAGTAAAAAATGAGTCATGTAGAATTAATTATATAATTTAAGGTAAAATCAGACACCAATAAAGGGTTAAAGGAAATTTAGGGAATTTTTATCCGGACTTCTGGGTCAAAAAATTATGAGAATTTGCAGGGAATTCATTTTATATTAGAATGAATTTCTAAAAATGTTAGAACCAATAAAAGAGGTGTTTAGAATTTATCTCAAAAATCAGGGTGATTTGAGAATATCGGTATAAGGAAAGTGCCTTGGAATTTGTGCCAATTAGCTATTAGATCTAAAAGAGTCCCAATATGACGTCCTAGACAAGCCCAATAATCCCAAGGAATTGATATTTAGTCAAATGAATTTTTAGAATATTTTATGTATTTTTAAAAGAAAAGAATTTAAGAAAAATTAAGAAGCATGTGAGGTGTCCTTGTGAGACCCACAAGCTTTACACATGGCACCAATAAGAAGAAGTAAGGGTTATGCCTTGTGCTCAAATGTAATAAAATAATATAAGAATTAATCTAATGATGATTAAGGTTAATTAATCCAAAAACTAACCAATAAAATTCAAGATTAAGGAGTGGTAACAATTAGGAAAAGTGGAGTTATTATGGACTTAAGGTGCTAAAGTTTTGGCTATAAATACCGCTCCTATTCTTCACAAAAGCGTGCCCCCTTGGTTCCCTTGGAGAAACTCTTGTCATTTGAAAACTCAACTAAGATAAAGGCAATTCAAGACACTTAAAGGTCAAGGTAGTTAAGGTATAACGTAAACAATCCTTCATAACTTATTTATATATGTTTTGGAAGAATAAAACCTAGGTTTTATTGGTTGAAAATTCCATTAAACCTAGAGCATGCTTGCTGTCCAAATTTTAAGTTGAAGTAGGAAGAAGGAAATAAAGCTATAACTATGTGATTAATGCTTGGATAAGTTAGTTTAGGTGATTGGTTATTGAATTAAGTTGTATTTTGACTTTACCATTGATGAGGCCATTTGGCCTAGGGCTGTTCTGGACCAAGAAGAATAAATTTCAATGATCTAATACTTCCATTGAATTTAAATGATGATTTTGTGTAGGATTGGATATGTTTGGAACTTTAAAAGCATTGGAATTGAAAGTTATAATTTTTAAGTCTTCTCTGTTACTGTTCACATACATGAACAGTATTTAAAATTTTATAATTTTGATACTTCCAATGGTTTTAAAATGAAAAGTTGTGTGGGATAAAGTAGAGAAACAAGTATTGGAAGCATTTGAATCAAAATGAGAATTTTTGAAAGAATTATGTACATTTTCGGTTCTGTCCAGAACAGGTTGAAGGAGCTGGAATTTCATGGTTCTAAACTCATAAATAGATTCAAAATGTGAAATTGTGTAAGGTAAAGTCAAGGTACAAATTAATTCAAAGAACAAGACAATTAACTACAAATTTAGAAAGATAGGGGTTAATTGATTAAGTTAAGTCCAATGTCTTTATATACCAATTGATTTGGGTCATGATGAATAAATGAATATTTGATTTTTAGGATTTGATTTATGTATTCAAGAAGACAACCTTACTTCAAGGAAAGGTGTTATATTTTTTATATCAGAGCAGAAGTTTCTGGCATCAGATAAGATAATCTCCAGACCCTAACTATAAGTAATAAGTATGTTGTTAAGTTAGGGTATTTATTGGGATAGTTAGTCTTGATTATTAAAGCAAATCTTGCAGGAGTAGATATGGGATTTCATAAGGTTAAGACTGAGTCATCAGTTAATCAGAGAGATCCCCGACCAGTAGTGATATATGAAGATGATATACATCCAGACTTTGATTCTTTAGAAAGTGAAGAGAGTTCAAATGATAGTATAGGGAATCAGTCAGGAAGGTCTACAGTAGAATATCCCATAGATGTTTCTGTAGACTCAAACCTACAGTCTGGAGATTATGTAGAGATTCAGCATGATATTGTGCTAAGCATTTGGTCAAAAACTTATTTTTCCCTTAAAATAAAAGATGTTAGCTTCGAGTAGAATTTTGAACCACTTCATTTTGATTTCTCTAGAATTAATTATAATTTTTTTTAAGTTCATCACCGAATCTGGAATACTATATGAACAGTAACTCGTCAAGAGTAAAAATTTTAGATTTAGCTAATGGACTTCAAATGTCATGTAAGTGGTTTTAAATGCTACCGAATGATCCCTAAGACGTACGAAAGTAAGGATGTTATACTTCTCAAGCGACGCGAACCATAATAAAATAATACTCCCTAAAGATCAAATACTTTCTAAATAGTCATATATCTTACCTATTCACCAGCTGAACTCATAGATAGATGGGTAAATATTTTTCCTTTTTCCATCAAATTTTTCACTCATTTCCTCACAGTCCCTTCACCTAAGCCCAAAGTAGCTGGCCCATTAGAAAACTTTTCGTATCCCTAACCCACATTAATTTTTTTTTTATTAGAAACCAGGTTTTATCCTTTAGATTAAAATAGGTTTTTATTCTCCCAACAGATCTTTTTTTATACTTATAACTTAATTTTAACTTAGGATATCATATTTAAGGGATATAGTCATCTATCAACTATGCTAAACTTTGTGTTAGTTCAAGTCTTCTTTTTAAATATACATGTTTGTCCTTAATCTCAAAATTTCCCCCTTTCTTTTCTGATACAATTTTTTTTCCTTTTTTCTTGATAAATAAATTTTTAGAAAGGGGTTGGACTCATCCATGATCTAAGGGTATGATGAAGTTTCATTTCCTCTGAAGCGTTACTAATGTTAGGTAAGGCGAGTAATTAATTACCTTCAAGTATAAATCTAGACACCTAGGAGTTAGGATGCCTTCTCAAGCGATGTGATTAAAATCACAATAAGATAGTACTCTCTAGAAATTAAATACGCTTTAAATAGTCATATATTTTACCCATTTACAACTAACTCATAGATAGATGGGTAAATATTTTTTTTTATATTAAAGAGGGCTAACGTCCAAAAATAAAAAGTTTTAAGCTACTAAGAAATTTAATCTTAGACTCTCTGAAGTTACTAATTGATATATTTGTATTAGACACGTTTCAAGCATAACAAATCTTGATAGACTTTCCTTTGCAAGAGCATCGCACCAAATTTTTCACTCTTTCCCTCACAGTCCCTTCTCCTAAGCCCAAAGTAGCTGGCCCATTAGAAAACTTTTCGTAGCCCAGCCCACATTAAATTATTTCATTATAAACAGGCCCGAAAAAGTTATTCGCTGTTTTGAAATGCTCACAAGTTTGTGCCTTCACTCCTCCTAGCTATACTTGGCTATGGGAAAATTCCAAAAAAATATTATTTAAATTTTAAAATCTCAAATTAAAAATTATTACATGTGTTGTTGTTTATTTTATAATAGTATTTAATAATTTATAAAGTAAAAAAATGATTTAAAATTTTGAAATTTAAATAGTATTATTTTTTTTTATTTTCCCTTGACTCTAAGCTTCACTCCATTCCATTTTATTATATTTTTTCAGTTATTAATATATGATATATTTAATTAATTTAATTATATTAAAAAAATTAATAATATATTATACTTTTTTTATAAAATATTATAATTATTTTCTTTAACTTTAGCCATCCATTTCTTACTTGATATTATTGTTGAGAGGTACTAAAGGGATAATTTTAAAAAAAATTAATAAATATAAAAAAAAAATATATTATATTTATAATTAAGATTAACTATTCAACTATGTGGATAGGAGAAATATTTGTTTTATACTTATTACAAAGTGCAAAATGGAATTCAAGAGGAGGGAGTTGGTTGGTATACATGTATGTATGTATGTATGTATGTATGTATGTATGTATGTATGTATGTATGTATGTATGTATGTATGTATGTATGTATGTATGTATGTATGTATGTATGTATGTATGTATGTATGTATGTATGTATGTATGTATGTATGTATGTATGTATGTATGTATGTATGTATGTATGTATGTATGTATGTATGTATGTATGTATGTATGTATGTATGTATGTATGTATGTATGTATGTATGTATGTATGTATGTATGCGTTCCCACTTCCCAGACTTGAAAGCACTTTATACATATTACACATACTTCTAAACATATATACTTGCTACTTAGCTAACTAAGAGCCATCTAAGCGAACTTGATCATAAACTTGTAATAGTTATAGATAAGTTGTAAGAAAATCCTATGTGATTAGTTCTAGGTAAGCTATGTAGAAACTCTAGCAGATTAAGTGAGTTGTTACTGAACTTGTTGTAATTATACGTAATATTTCTAGGGAGAATGACATCTGGATCCCATGGAAGCAAGAGAATGACAGAAAAGTCCCACCAAATGCCTTAATTAATGTCAAGTCCCATGAGACTTAATATAAATTTTTTATAATTAGTAAAAGACATATTTGCCATTGTAAATTAAAAAGGACAGGAAAGAGCAGAAGGACTTGACGTGTTGATGTGGAAAAGAAGGAGAAAGCTATCATTGGTTCACTGCTCCAGAGGTGTTCGTCTAGAAGTGTATTATATTCTCCCAAAGCATTTGCCTCTATTAGCACTTCTCGTTTCCTTCTTAACATTTTGTTTCTTACAAGATTCTTACATGGCCCACTTGCTTGAGTTGAGAAAGGTGTACTAACTATTCATCCTCTCTTTTATTTTTGGTTTACGTAGATACAGTCCTGGTTAGCTATTTTGATGGGATTTCTTCCTTTTGTTCAAGATGCGACGACTTTTTTTTTAACTGCGGAGTGAACTTGTGATATTCCTTTTCAGGTATTTTGACTAGTTTAATTTTTGAGTTTGACTTCATCATTTGTCACTACCATGTTGTGGAAGTGTTGGTTCAGTGTACATTGGACGAAGAATATCTATTTAGTGGACTTCTTCAATGATTTTGCATGTGTTCTTCATGGGTAGTGGTTTTCTAGAGTATGACTATTATTGTTACTATTTGTTGATGTTTTCCCAGTTGTCGTCATTGATATGACAGTGAACACATATGACAGACATGGTCTGATATGCGGGGGTAAGAGAAGTTGTTATTTTAGTACACAATAGTTGTTAATATAAGTGCATGCGTTGTTAATTTTATGCCTGGTACAGGTTGTCATCATTGATGGCTAGTTCATCTGCAAAGCATCTTTTCTGTTATGTTCATATGGAAGGGCAGTTTGGAAATGATTTAGAAGGTGATACATATGTTGGGGGCCAAGTAAGGACAATATCCATAAAAGAAGGAACAACATTTAATGAGTTCAAAACATTAGTAGCATCTATTGTTGGGAAAGGAAGTGAAGAAATTATGATGAAATTCACTGTTAGATTTGATAAACACACATTTGTTGACATGTGTAATGATGATGGAATTGAGCATTTCATATTGTTCAATGGAGAAAGTGGGCATGTGTACGTAGGAGAGAAAGCAAAGAATGAGTGCACAGCGCTTGAAATGGATAATGTAATGAAGGAGCAAGATGTGTAAGTAATATGGTGTTGTAATTTGAAAATGTTGTGCTTTATGATTTGTAATATAAGTTGTCATATCAGTTGTATGCAGTTGTCATTACTGATACAGTAAGTTGTTATTACCTGCAGGTTTGATGAATTGCTTGGAAGTGGGAATGTATGCTCTGTGTCCCCACCTGCTTTGGACAATGAGAATGAAGTGCTGACATTAGTGTCTTGTGCTGATGAAATGATTCCAACAGCTTTACCTGAAATGAATTACGAAAAGTGGAAGGATTTGATTGTTGGAGAAGGCCAAACATTTTCAAATGCGGGGGTTCTTCGAAAGAAGCTATACAAGTACAGCATCGCACACAGGTGTTCGTACAAATTTATAAAAAATAATAAACAGAAGATCATTGTCAAGTGCAAGGTCGACGGATGCCCATGGTACATGGGTGCGTATTGTATGGGTGAACGACAAGATGCAGAATTCTTAAGTATTAGAAGATTCACAAGTCAGCACATGCATAATGCTCAAGAAGACCTAGTTGTATCTCACCATGGAAAGTCAAGTTTAACTTCGTCTCTCATGATTAATGCTTTGACGAGTAATATTGATAAGAATGCAAAAGAAATCAGCAAGGACTTATATAGAGATTACGGTGTGCGATTGAACTACAGGCAAGCGTACAGGGGTAGAGAAGAAGCGTTGAGGCAAATACATGGTTCTGCAGATGATTCTTACAAGATTATTCCTTGGATATGTGAAAGGCTTATGGAAACTGATCCAAGAATTGTTGCTAAATGGGAGGCGTCAGAGTCCAAAAAATTTGAGAGGGTATTCATTGCGTATGGATGCTCAATTGAAGGCTTTTTGCAAGGGTGCAGAGCAATACTGTATATAGATGGATGCCATCTTAGTGGTCCATACAGAGGAACAATGCTTACAGCCAATGCACATGACGCAGACAATGAATTATTTCCCTTCGCATATGCCATTGTCAGTGGCGAGACGAATGAGGAGTGGACTTAGTTTCTCCACAATGTTAAAGAGATAACAGGATCTTTGGAGATAACAATTGTGTCTGACTGTAACAATGCAATCATAGCTGCTGTTCAAACTGTTTTTTCATGTACTAGACATGCTTATTGCTATCGGCATGTAAAAGAAAACTATAGTGCTGCTTTCATCAAAATCGTAATAGGTATGGGACGAGCATCAAGGGTCCGAAAGGAGGAAGCACTTAAGCTGCTTGATGGAATTGCATATGCAAGGCTTGAGGGAGATTTCAAGGTTGCAATGGGACAGCTACAAGCCTTTTGTCCAGAGTTGGCTCAATGGGTTGAGACCCACGGGGACATGCATCGATGGGCTATGAGCAAGTTCCCATTCAAACGATGGGACAATATTACCACTAATCTAGCAGAGTCATTCAACGCATGGATTTTGCAAGAGCGGAGGCACAATGTGTCTGTTCTAATACTTGAGCATCAAGAGAAGTTGGCCCAGAAGGTGCTTAGAAGCAAACTGTCAATGGTAAATTGGACAAATGGTGTCGGCCCAAATATTGAGGCTAAGTTGATGCTGCAAGTTAGGTGTGCTACAAATATGCATGCCCTATATATTGGGGAAATGATGTAGTCCAGGTCGAGACTTGGGGCCCCCATGGAGTAATTAAACTTACTGTTGATTTGCAGACACGTAAATACACATGTTTAGGTTGGCAAATGAGCGGACTCCCTTGTGTGCATGCATGTGCTGCAATAAAACTAATACATGGTAGTGTGTACACATTTGTCGATGACTGCTACAAGTTACCTGCCCAAGCGAAAGTATATGCTAGTACCATGAGGCCTATTGTTACACATGATTGTCCATGTCCTAATGACTCGACAGTGTCAGAGCTAATGAAAGAAAGATTTCTTGAACCCCCAAGTACTAGAAGGCCTCCAGGAAGGCCAAAAAGAAAAATGATTGAGTCTCAACTGCAAAACAGGAAGACTTATTATTGTGGAAGATGCCATAATGCTGGACACACGGTGAAGACTTGCAAGAATCCAAACCCAACCTGAGGAATGGAGTTGTCTTCCTGTATTTTTTGGTGTACATACATAGCACACTCTTTTTTGATTTGTACATATCTGTAGAGAGTGAGTAATGAATGAAGAGTGGTGTATGCCTTTTAAGATTTCTGCCACTAGCTGATGTAATTGTGAAGTGCATATATATATATGTGAATGAAGGTGCATATTATGAACACTGTCATTTGCAGTCATGTGGAATTTGTTGCGCAATTTGTTGTTATTCCAGGTGGTCGGGTTGTTATTCCAGTTGCTGGGGTTGTTATTTGTTATCGCTGGGGTTGTTATTTTCAGGCGCAGTTGTTGTTCTTTGTGGCTGCAGGTGTTATTGCAGTCCGCTGGGGTTGTTATTCCAGGTGGTCGGGTTGTTATTCCAGTTGCTGGGGTTGTTATTTGTCATCGCTGGGGTTGTTATTTTCAGGCGCAGTTGTTATTCTTTGTGGCTGCAGGAGGTGTTATTTCAGTCCGCTGGGGTTGTTATTCCAGTTGATGGGGTTGTTATTGCTCATTGCTGGGGTTATTATTTCAAACCGCTGGGGTTGTTATTCTAGTTGCTGGGGTTGTTATTTGTCATCGCTGGGGTTGTTATTCCAGTTGCTGGGGTTGTTATTTGTCATCGCTGGGGTTGTTATTGCTCATTGCTGGGGTTGTTATTTGTCATTGATGGGGTTGTTAGTTCAATCTCTGGGGTTATTATTCCGGTTGCTGGGGTTGTTATTTGTCATTGCTGGGGTTGTTATTCCAGTTGCTGGGGTTGTTATTTGCACGCACAGGGGTTGCTTATGACTGTAAAGGTTGTTATTTGCGCCTAGTGAATACAAAGTAATAATTCATTCATTGCAAAAGGTTTAACAACCCCAACACCTTCAAATAACAACCATAGCACCTGCAACCAACAACCCATGTGGCCGGAATAGCCTATCCCAACCACTAACTAACAATTGTTGAACATGTTCAGTGGTGTAAAAATCTTTCCTGAACAGGTTAACATGTTCACATTAATTGAAATGTTTCAAGTACACATCTCATTTACATTGTTTACAATCACAAATACTCATAATTAGTCACATATTCCCTGTTAGTCTGGACAACACTCGTTCCCGCTAGGAATTGTTAGGATGATTCACCAGCCAACATAAACAGTCAACCCTCAATTGGTGGAGGTCTTCAGTGGAGTACTTTGGCATTGTATAGCCTTCGTCATCTACGGTGTTGCCATCCCAAGTTTTCAGCCACGACAGCACAATAATCCCACATGAATACCTGCAAGTTGTGAAGTTGTACACGAACATAAAGTCACTTAGTCACAATGAAGAGTACAAAAAAAAATTAAGGCATGTGTTTGGATGCTTACGTGTCTGTTTGGAGATGCTCCTAGTGACATCTTCTTCAGGGGGTTGGCAATCTTTTGCTCCTCAAGGAAGAGTGCATATCCAGAGAAGTTGCAACTTCTTCGCCTGACTTCAGTTTTTTCAATGTTCGACATCTTCTATCTTGCAATAACAACCACTTTCATCAATATACAGTGAATGATTACTCAATATTTAAATCCAAATAATCAGCACATACCAGTGTTGCAAATGTAGAAGCATCAAACAAATAACAAATAATACCTCTGCAAACAATGAGCCATTTATCCTTATTACAACTGATGATTTACGAGATTCAGTAAAATAACCAAATGAACAGCTATTTGATTCTGCTTAAGCTCCTATGTCAAACATATCTCTGCATATGACTCTTATCCTATGATGAGTCACCGATTAAACATGTACCTGCTGCAACAACCCTTCTCTGACTTATTAATAAGAACTCAGAAACTTAGCTATCATGTCTTTCCTTTTATGTATGCAGCGACACTCAAAAAAAACGGGGAACGGATCATGTCCACTGACTGCCAAACTAAATTCGTGACAATAAGTCAACCAATTCTGTTTCCACTGATACAAAAAGTCCAAATTATAATTTGACTTAATCAACAATAATGCTATGCTTAGGAAGCTAAAACATAACAGAGGGCAATAAAATTTTGCCAAAAACAGAAACAATTCTCAAACCAGCCAAACAGCTAAATAAAACAATTATTGTATATGTCTGAATAGACAATAATTTATCCCATCAAAGGTAAACATTACTGAGTATCTATAATATTATTGTATTATCACAAGTTATAGTAACGGCATGTTTCACCAGAAAGGACGGGGAAGGGTAAAAACTCAAGTGTAATTCTTAGGCGTTTGCTATCAAAGTTCTCTAAGCAATGTTTGATCTGGAAACCACTAAAACTGAGGTTTTATGGAAGCAGTGGCTTCCACCAAAATGTGATTTTGATGGTTTTCACCATGAAAGTAAACACAGCCTTAATATGAAATGTGAAAGATCTCTAATGCTTACCAGCGGTGAAGGAGACGACAACCAATGCCTACCAGCGGTGAAGGCGACGACGGCTTCTTCGACAAAGCAAGTACAGGCTGTACCAGGGACGGCTCACAGTGAAGGACTAGAGTGCACAGACGAGAAGCAGACGAGGAGAACCCACTACACAGACCCAGCGAAGACGATGAGCAGAGACCGCGCGGCGAAGAGGAGCACTGACTGAGCGGAGATTTAGCGAACTGACCCAACGGAGAAGAGAAGCGCAGTGTTATTCCACACGCAGGTTAGGGCATATGTTATTCGGTTTCTGGGTGGAAATAAGCATTGCTAAAACTGAAGGGCATTTAAGTATTTTTACAACTGGAATTAATTCACATCAGGTCCCGTGGGACTTCAGATTAATAAACGCATTTGGTGGGACTTTTCTGTCATTCTCCTGCTTCCATGGGACCCAAATGTTATTCTCCCATATTTCTATTCTCCCCCATTTACTTTCAGTCATATAAGCACGTGAACTCACAATAAAGCTCTAGATCAAATTCAAATTTAAATAATTTGGATTACACAATTATAAAATTGTAACTAAATTCGGCGATCATAGAAAATATAGTTTTTTTTGTGTGTGGATGAAATGATATATATTGTGGCTATTATTATGATATTTGTGCTATTGAATAATATTATAATAATTTTAAGATTTAAATATATATAATTCTCATAAATTTTAAATTAATTGTATATAATCTCCATAATCTTTAAAAATTTAAATTAAAAATTTTAATATTTTATATTTTTTATACCGTTAAAATTACGATTAAAATTAATAATTTTTATTATGTCATAATTTTTATATTTTTTTGTTATATACTATATCATTTAAAATATAATACTTATCAATTTAAATATAATTTTAACTAGTTTATATTTTTTATTTAAATAATAAATAGTCAAATAAATATTTTAAATATTTTTTAAAATATTTTATACTTTTAAGTATTTAAAAAATAATTTAAATTAATGTTATTTACATATTTTATAGGTTTAAAGTATTTTATTTTAAGTATTTTAAAAAACTTAAAATTATATGTTAAATCTAAAATATTATTTTTTAAATGTAGATAATAAAAAATATAAAAAAGTTATAGCATGCAAATACTGTTAAATCTAACGATAATTTTAATTGTAGAAATTTGATAATCAAAATGTAAAATATCATAATTTTTAATTTAAAATTTTAAAAGTTATGAATGTTATAGGTATCTGATTCAAATTTTAAGAGAGTTTTATATATTTTAGTTTAATTTTAAATATATATATTTAAACAATAAATCTTTGTAAGTTATAATTAATTAAAATGTAAAATATCTATTACAATAAAAGATTATGTTTTTTTAATAAGGCTGGCAGATATTATATATATATAGTAATATTAGTTGTTTCTAAAAGTAATTCTCTTAATATAGGCATAAAATTCTTATCAATAGTTATTCTTCCTTGAGATTTATTATATATCTTATGTTCATTTGTAAATACTAATCCTATCATTGCTGTTATACTAATTATCTTAGCTCCTTGTAATAATCTTATTTTGTCTAATTTATGATATACTAATATTGATCTATTCATATGTTCATCAGTTCTTGATATTGTAAAATTCGTATTTAAAGTAAATTTTAATTTTTGATATATTAAATTTCCAGTTAAAGCTCCTAATATGCTATCTTTAACATTATTTATTATTCTTCCATCGGTTATTAATAATTCTATAGGTGAATCTATTCCTTGATGAAAATATGCTTTTACTAATAATTATACTCCTGCTATATATATTTCTGTAACTTCATCTTTAAATAATAATTTTTCTATTTCAGATTCTATTAATGATTTATTTATTAAAGGAATTCTAAGAATACCTTCTGTTAAACTTGATTCTATAGGATGTTTTTTCTCTAATACCACACATGCTTGTTTTTCTTTTTTCTTAGATTTTAATATTTTACTTACCTTTTGCATAAAATTTTCATTTCTTAATTCATTAGTTGTCATATCTAAATGAGCATTTTTTATTTTATTATATTGTTGTTGATTAAAAGTTATTCTTTTTTCTACTATTCCTTCTTCAACATTTCTATATTCTTCAAATTCTTCATATTCATTATCTCTATTACTAGTTTCTCCTATTTCTTCACTTCTTATCATATTAATTTGATAATTATCTTTTATAGGCGAATAGAATTCATCACTTATATCTTCTTCTAATATATCTGAGTTTTCACTATTATTATCACTATTACTTAATTCTTTTATCTTATATATTTCAATATCATCTCCATCTATTTCACTTCCTGATAAGTTATTATATTCTATAGGTTCCATATTTAAATCATATACTTCTTGTAATATATTTACTCTTTTCTTATCTTTTTTATTTGGGCAATTAGTAGATATATGACCTAATTCTCCACAATTATAACATTTACATTTTATGGGTTTTTTCTTATAATTTAATTTTCTTTTTCCTTTCTTAAAATATTTTCTTGGTTTATATTTTTTATATACTTTATATTTTGGATATTTCTTAAACTTATATTTATGCTTAAGAAGATAATTATCAAATTAATATGATAAGAAGTGAAGAAATAGGAGAAACTAGTAATAGAGATAATGAATATGAAGAATTTGAAGAATATAGAAATGTTGAAGAAGGAATAGTAGAAAAAAGAATAACTTTTAATCAACAACAATATAATAAAATAAAAAATGCTCATTTAGATATGACAACTAATGAATTAAGAAATGAAAATTTTATGCAAAAGGTAAGTAAAATATTAAAATCTAAGAAAAAAGAAAAACAAGCATGTGTGGTATTAGAGAAAAAATATCCTATAGAATCAAATTTAACAGAAGGTATTCTTAGAATTCCTTTAATAAATAAATCATTAATAGAATCTGAAATAGAAAAATTATCATTTAAAGATGAAGTTACAAAAATATATATAGCAGGAGTACAATTATTAGTAAAAGCATATTTTCATCAAGGAATAGATTCACCTATAGAATTATTATGGAAGAATAATAAATAATGTTAAAGATAGCATATTAGGAGCTTTAACTGAAAATTTAATATATCAAAAATTAAAATTTACTTTAAACACGAATTTTACAATATCAAGAACTGATGAACATATGAATAGATCAATATTAGTATATCATAAATTAGACAAAATAAGATTATTACAAGGAGCTAAGACAATTAGTATAACAGCAATGATAGGATTAGTATTTACAAATGAACATAAGATATATAATAAATCTCAAGGAAGAATAACTATTGATAAGAATTTTATGCCTATATTAAGAGAATTACCTTTAGAAACAACTAATATTACTATACCAAGACAATTAGAGTTAGAATTAGATAGAACTATATTATATAATGAATTACCTAGAAGAATAGAAAGTAATGATAATTTAGGACAAAGATCATTAAGAATAAATACACCAGAATATTCAACTATTAATATAAATTTACCGCCAAGACATAGTATAGATTATAGACCTATATCTAGAAGAGGAATTACTAGAAGTTCTAGTTTAAGAGAAGAAAATTATGAAGCTAGTAGATTAGCAGAGATTCCAATAAGTTCAAACTTAGTACAATTAAGATCTCAAAGTAGAAGATTAGATATTACAGAAAGAAATGAAAATTTAATATTATTAGAAATAGAGAAAGAAGCTATAATATGGGAGGAAATAATAGCAAAAGTAGATCCAAATATTGAAAAAACAACAATTCAATTAAGTTATACTGAAAATAATTTAGAAATAACAAATGAAGGAACAAAAGCAAATATTTTAATAAGATTCAATAATAGAGATATATTAAATATTAAAGTATGGGTAGAAGAAGATAACAATAATAATTATAAAATAATATTAGGAAAAGATTTTTTAGATTTAGTAAGACCATATAGAATTCAGGAAGACAGAATAATTATAAATATAGATCATCAAACAATAATATTACCTAAAATAAAATGACACAATTATATTATATTTTAGTAAAATTTAATTATCAGAAATATAGATCACGAAAACATCATGCTTTAGTCGATACTGGAGCAAATATAACAATAGCAAAATATAATGTATTACCTGAAGAAGTATGGAAAAGAAAACAAAATGTAAAAAGAATAGGAGGAATTGGACAAGAGATTCAAATAATAGAATTGTAAGCTAAAAATATACCTATACAAATAGGAAAGTATGAATTAAAAATATTAGAACTAAATCAGTATAATGATTCTACATGTGATATAATATTAGGAATAGATTTTTTAGAACAATATTATCCTTGGACTATAACTAAGGATATATGGATATTTACAACTCCATGTAAACATGAAGCATGGGGAATAAGAATAATAAGACCTTATAAAAGAAAAGATGAAGGATTTCAGAAGAAAATAAATGAAAATAAAATACAATTTTTACCTAATAATAAACCAATAGAAATAGGAGAAAAAATATGTACTTTAAATATATTAAAAATTGAAAATAAAACTATAGAGCAAAGATTAATAGAAAATTATAGTGATAATCCTTTAATACATTGGGAAAAATCTAAACCATTAGCAAAAATAGAATTAAAAGATTATAGTAAAGAAATAAATTGTAAACCTTATCCTTGGACTGAACAAGATAAGAAAGAATTTATAATGCATATAAATGAAATGAAATTATATGATTTAATTAGAGAAAGTAGATCAGAATATTCGTCACCAGGAATGATAGTTATGAATCATAGTGAACAGAAAAGAGGAAAATCTAGAATGGTTATTAATTATAAGAAATTAAATAACTTAGCTATAAGGAATAGATATCCAATACCAAAAATAGAATTATTATTTAATTTAATAAAAGGAAAAACAATATTTAGTAAGTTTGATTGTAAATCAGGATTTTTTCAAATAAAATTAGAAGAAGATAGTAAAAAGTATACAGCTTTTAGTACATAAGAAGGATTATATGAATGGAATGTATTACCTATGGGATTACATAATAGTCCTAGTATATTTCAGGAATATGTTTCAAAATTATTATTACCTATAAAAGATTTTGCAGTAATATATATAGATGATATATTAATTAGTTCAAATAACTTTGAAGAACATGAAAAACATCTAGAATTATTTATGGATTTAATAGAAGAAAAAGGATTAAACATTTCACCAAAGAAAGCTGAATTAAGAAAAGAAAGAATAGGATTTTTAGGACAATATGTATCTAAAGATGGAATAGAATTACAAGAACATATTAGTAAAAAAGTTTTAGAATTTCCTAAAATTACTAATAAAAAAGAATTACAGTCATTTTTAGGATTAGTAAATCAAACTAGAAATTATATACCCAATTTATCTAAATTAACTGCAAAGATATCGAAATTAGCAGGAGAAAATAGTAAATGGATATGGAATAATGAAATAGAAGAAATAGTAAAATAAATAAAATAAATATGTCAAAATTTATCAAAATTAACTATACCAATACATGAAAATATAAAATGGATTATTTATACTGATGCTTCTGATAATTATTAGGGAGCAGCATTATTTCATGAGAATAAAAATCAAGAAGAAATAATAACTAGATATGCTAGTGGAAAATTTAATGATAATCAGAGTAATTATCATTCAAATTGGAAAGAATTTTTAGCAATAGTAAAAGCAGTAGAAAAATTTGAATTATTTATTGTTAATACTAAATTTATAATTAGAACTGATAATACTCAAGTAAAACATTGGTTAAATAAAGGAATAAGAACAAATAAACTTAGTAATAAAATGTTAATAAAATGGCAAAGTGATTTGTCTTATTATGATTATGATGTTGAATATATCAAAAGAAAGAATAATTTAATTGCTGATTTTTTAAGCAGATGGAATTATCAAGAATGACAAGTAGTGATAGTTCTCCCAGAGAATTATCAAGTATGGAGCAAGTATATACTAAGATTAATATCTTGGACATAAATATTAATCTGTTATATAGTCAGATAAATAGTCATGTTCAAAATCTGATGAATAAGATGACCAATATTACTTCTCAAGTAGAAGAACTGACTATTAAAGTCAGAGATTTAGAAGATAAAAATATTTCAAGACCAGTAAGTACAGCTGATTCAGCAGTACAAGTACAGATGCCAGAAATAGTTCGAGAAATATCTCAAGAATCAAGAAAAGGACTAGTATCAGGTATTATTATTAATAAGGAAGTAAATACACAAATAACACCCTTTGTAGATATAATAAAATAACAAGAATTTTCTAAAGCCGAATCTAGTACTGAGAAGAATAATCAAAGTTTTAAACATTTAATTCATAAATTAAATCATTTACAATTATTTTCTGAAACTATAAAGTATGTTTCTCATTATGCTTTTAATAAAACAATTATATATCCTGGTACTTCACCAGATTTAGTAAAAATATTATATAGTTATAGATTAATTCATACTATTTATCCTTTAAATAATATGGAAGAAATAAGATTATTACCACAGTCTTTTAAAGAAGCAGCAAAATATTATTTTGGAATAGTAACCCAGTATAGAGTTTTTATAAGATGTTATTCTACTATAGCTGAAATAACTTCAGAAAATTTTTATCCACCAATTAATCTAATTAGATTTGGAACCACAAAGAAGCCTATAGAATATGAGGAAGAAGAGAAAGAAGATATTGATGAAGAAGAAGATTTTCAATATAAAATTACTACAATTAGAGCCTCAGAGACTAATATTATTTTTCAAGAATTAAATCGAACAATAGCTACACCAGATGAAGCCCAATGGACTTATTTATCTGGTCCAACAACACTGATATTTTCAGTGGGCAAGAACAATAAAATTAAAAGATTATTTGAACAATGGTATGATCGAATAAAGTTGAATAAGATGGAAAATAGTGACAGAACGAAGAGATGAATATGTCAAGCTTTATCTGAATATACCAACCACTCATGTCAATATTATGAAGAAAGAGAAAGGTTGGATAAAGATTATGAAGAGCCTATTACTGACCTGAGTCAAATATGATCAAGATAAGAATAGCTGTCGACAAAAGCTGCTGATACTGATTGCCGACAGATAATAATGGAAGAATTGTAGTGCTTTTTATCTTTTTACTGTAGTACTCTTTAGAAGTCAAAAAATAGCCGACATATATCTTTTTACTGTAGAACTTTTGAAAATAGTTAAAAAGATGAATAGTATTGGTCTGCTACAACATTGTCTTTTGTAATATGAAGAATCGAGAAAAGTAAGCAGATTAGTCTATAAAAAGCCATGTAATGAAAATAAGGGGGCATCGAGTGAGCATCTTAACATTGAATGTTCTCTTGTACTCTCTTGAAATTTCAATAAAAGTTTCTTTCTATTACTCTCTATTCTTACTTTCAAATATTTTAGTTTATTGGAAAGCGAATAATAAGTATGTTTAACTAAACTTTTTATAGGGATTAAATAGGTAGTATTATTTGATTTCATAAGAGTAATGATCCTATGTATGGATACAATTGATTATTCTCATCACAATAAGTAATCTAAGTATGGATTCATATGTATGATATATTCTTTTATAGTAAACTTAGCTACACCTCTGGTAGGAAACGAAGGAAAGCTGTGCTGATATAGTCTGAAGGAAGAAGGTTAAAAAATTTTAAAATGGTTTTGGTAATTCCTTGTATGAAAAAGGATAAGGATCCTTCTTTCCCGAATTATATTTAATCGAAACTAAATTTATTATAAACTTATATATTGTTCTATGTTATCTTTATAAAGATTATAACACAGAAGAACCCTCTTGTTGTCCTTATATGGAAAAAAAAAATATAAAACTTAATAAGACTTAAATTAGTTGTGAGTGAACTGGAATTGTCTTTATCATCCGCGGTCTGCGCCAAATCTGCACCGGAGCGAAGCTAGCATTTGTGAATTGTGATTCTTTCCTCATCGACAATAGAAGGGGAATATTCTGGTAAAGAGAGAAGAACTCAAAGATGGCGCTCAAGTTTCTGAACAAGAAGGGGTGGCATACGGGGAGTCTAAGGAACATCGAGAACGTATGGAAGGCGGAGCAAAAGCATGATGCCGAGCAGAAGAAGTTGGAGGAGCTTCGTAAGCAGATTCAAGAGGAGAGAGAGCGTACGGAGTTTCGTCTTCTTCAGGAGAAGGCTGGCTTGGTCCCGTAAGTGTTTTCAATCTCATTCTATTTCTGCTGTTGTCGTTTTTCCTCATTCGATTTGGTCTCGTCTGGGTTTTCCTTTGGCGGCGAGGGTTAGTTTTTTATTAGGGGTTTTAGATGGGTAGTATTTTTTTTTTTTTTGTAATTCCTTCCTTTCAATGCCATTTTTTCTTTATTTCTTCTGATTTTTTTTCTTTCATGGCCTGGCTTGGGTTCGATTAGGGTTTTTGATGTCTGGTGCGGATTGATTTACTTTATTTTTTAAAAAACCTTTTCTGGGTTGACTATTTGATCCTTTTTGCATTAAGGAACCTTTTTTTCTTATCAAGGAAACATTTTACTGATTTTGGTTGCAGTAAGCAGGAGAGATTGGAGTTTCTATACGATTCTGGTTTATCCGTAGGGAGGACTGGGAATTCTGAAGGATTTAAGGCCCTCGAAGCTTTCCCAAAGCCCGATGCCAGTGATGCACCTTCTTCCTCGGCTTCTGCATCTAAGGTATTTCATGTACTTGATTGAATTGAAGTCTTTCTACAGTCATTTTTTTTTGAATGTATGGTTTCTGAAATTTTCGTCTTTTGATGGTTTTGCAGCAGCAGCAAACTGCTCCTGGAGCTTTATTTGATGACAAGCCTCACTCAGCCAATGATGCTTGGAGAAAGCTTCATTCTGATCCATTGCTCATGATTCGCCAACGTGAGCAGGAAGCACTTGCAAGAATAAAAAACAACCCCATCAAGATGGCAATGATTAAAAAATCAGTAAACAATCTGATCCATTGGGAGCACTTTAACCGAATTGCTTTTTGAAAACTTAATCATCTGCCTGTGACTTTAACCAAATTTGCTTCCAAAAGTTACGCTATTTATAAATTACATTTGTAATCAGTTTTACTAGATGATTAAATGGGAATCTGAAGGTACGACTGCCTTGGTGTTTGATTCTGATTCTGATCATGATTTGTTGATTAGGATCTGTTTTGATTAGGCTGGATAACTGCTTAGGGAAATATCTAGGGGGGAGAGGGGCATGTGGAGGCTGTTCCGGGAAAAATTGGAAGAGTGTAGGAAATGGCAAATATGAGTTGAGAAAGGAGAGTGGGCTAGGCAGAAACTAGGGTAACCCCCTGTGGGAGGTTCAAGCGCTCAAAGTTCTTGAAGTTTTGTTGCTTCCTTTTTTGTGTTTCTCTTTACTTTATCTGTTTCCTAGTGAAAGTTCAGAGGGAAATCTATGTTGTTTCCATCAGCGATTTTCATGTGTAGCTTCGGAAATTCTCTTTTTAGTTCATTAGGTCAACATCCTGTATTATTACACAGTTGTTTTACATTGTGGTTCTGCTTTTTGGCCGTGCCAAGGTCCATGTAAATGGTTGAATGTCATCCATGAGTTAATTTGGAGGAGGGGGGGTGGTTGGTTTCAGACAGTGAGCAGTGGTGTTTGGTTATATGGTGCATATTTAGATTGTGAACTATATTACTTTTGCATACTTAGAGATTTGACCTTCCTTTTGTTGCCCCTAGATGATGCTTTGTTTGACATTATCTTCAACATAAGAACACTTCCTAATTGTAAGTGGCAACTTTGCAGGTTAAAGGAACAGAACCTGAAGAGAAAACTCGCAATAAAAAGGAGCAAAAGAAGTATCATCATAGTAGTTCGAAGTGTCACAAGCATTCATCTTCAAGACACCAGTCTGATTTAGAAGATGACACTTCTGAAAGGAGAAAGAGAAAGACAGGTAACATTCGTAAGCAGCATCGCAAAGACCACTCAGATTCAGAGTATGATTCTGGTGAAGAGGAGGGGAGAAGAAAGAGGAAACACATGGAAGATAGAAAATACAAGGAGAAGTCACCCAGTCACAGTCCAAGGCAAAGAAGTACGAAAGACTATGATAAAAGAACGGATGACAAATATTATAGCAAGGCCAAGTCAGAAAGGCATGCTTCAGATGGTCAGTCTAATGGTGATACCTTTAGAAGGGGCAGGAACAGTGAGAGGGAAGATAGGAGCTTTATTGATTCTAGCTCTAATAGATCTTCACAGTATAAGCGAAGGAATGCAGCACCGAAACTTTCAGAAGAAGAGCGAGCTGCTAAACTCAAGCAGATGCAATTGGCTGCTGAGTTGCATGAAGAGCAGAGATGGAAACGCTTGATGAATGCGGAGGAGAATGATGCTAAAGAAGTCATCCAAAACGGTACATCTGGTGGTAGGAATTTCTTGGATGCAGCACATAAGAGTGTTTATGGTGCTGCTGAAGGTGGGAGCTCATCAATAGCCGAGAGTGTCCGTCGTCGGACACATTATTCTCAAGCTAGGTCTGAAGCAGGCGAAGGCAATGCATTTAGACGCTGATCTACTTGAAGTAGAAGTTTTAATGTAAAACAATTCAGCTAACCACCCACATCTTCTCTGTGCTGGTGTGATGCGCTTGGATTCTGAATGTTGTTATTGCCAACATAGCTATCTAAGTGGGCTTTTAGGCTCATTCATGTCATATTATCCCTTTATCAATCTGTAATGCTGTTTGATGTGATTTTATCTCAATTCTTGAATCTTGAATATCCATGCCTCAGTGGGATATAGTTACATGGTTGGTTAAGATTTTAAGATTTATTTATATAAAATAATAATATGATTCATGTTGAAAATATTGTAAATCAAAACCAAGAATCTCTTGTAGTTTCCTTTATAGCATCTCTTCCATGTCAAAAATCAAAATGTTGTCAAAATTGTTCAGTCTTATACCATCTTAGTACTTTATTATTAACATAATTTGAGAATATTTGAAGTTAAAGATAAAATTATTCTAAAATTTAATCACTAGTCATTAATGATTTTAATTTTCCTATTAAAAAAAGTTAAAAAACAACAAATTCTGGGACATACTCTTGAGAAGCTATGATTATTAATTAAATATTTTAAAATTGATAGTATTATTTTGAATTCAAAAAGAAAATGTACTTATCTGTTTTTTTTTATTTGGTCCTTTCGATACATTGACAAAGGTAAATGGATATCTTTGTAATAATAGTTTGATTTTTAAAATGAGAAGGACTATATTTAAGATAGGGGAAAAATATAAATAAATACTTTTTAAAATGTAAAAGGACAAAAATAACTCCTGGCTTATAAAAATGACAGATTGGGTATATATTTCAATCTGTCCTTTTAAAATTTAGAGGCAAAAGATAAAATTATCCTTTGGTCATTTACTACTCCTGCAATGGGATTTATGAATTGAGTAATGATTTTTACAATTTTTGCTAAGACATTTACTATTCTCAGTAACAACTGAGTTGCAAGTAATTGCTTTAGTCATTTACTACTCCTGCAATGGAATTTACGACTTGAGCAATACTTTTGACCAACATCAGACCCTCCTTCTCACTGTTCATCAGCCATCAAACATTATGCATCGGATCATCATTTTCGCCACCATCTTGCTCGCCCTCGCCCTTTTCCAGTCATCTTCTCCGGCGACCTCAGTGCTCTGCTTCCCTCCTTCTCTCTCTTTGCACATCCACACTCTCTCTCTCTCTGTTTTGAAGACGAGGAAGACAATCTATAGTAGTGATGGCGGAAACTCCGATGAGCACGTTGACGGTGAGGGCGAGTAAGATGTTGGCGAGAGGAGGGTGAGCGATGAGCGTGAGAGGAGCAAGATGATCAGTGAGGAAGAAGATGAACAATGAGTATGAGGGTCTAATGGTAGTCAAAATCATTTCTCAAGTGGTAAATCACATTGCAGGAGTAGTAAATGACCAAATCAATTACTTGCACATAGAGTAGTAAATATCTTAGCGAGAGTGGTTAAAATCATTGATCAAATAGTAAATCCCATTGCAGGAGTAATAAATAACTAAAATAATTACTTACAATTCAGTTGTTACTGAGAGTAGTAAATATTTTAGTGAAAGTTGTCAAAATCATTGCTCAAGTCATAAATTCCATTATAGGAGTAGTAAATGACTAAAACCATTACTTGCAACTTAGTTGCTACAAGGTGTAATAAATGCCTTAGCGAAAGTGGTCAAAATCATTGATTAAGTCATAAATCCCATTACAGGAATAGTAAATGACCAAATCAATTACTTGTAAACGACTTAGTAAAAATGGTCAAAATCATTCCTCAAATCATAAATCCTATTGTATGAGTAGTAAATGACTAAAATAAGTGATTGCAACTCAATTGTTATTGAGAATAGTAAATATCTTAACGAAAATTGTCAATATTATTACTCAAATTGTAAATCCCATTATAGGTGTAGTAAATGACTAAATGATAATTTTATCTTTTGCCTCTAAATTTTAAAAGGACATAATAAGACTTATGTTCAATATCTCATCTTCAAATTTTAGAGATTTTTTTTATCTTTTTAAATTTTAAAAGTATTGGTTTTTTTCCTTTAAGAAATAAAACCTATTACCTATTAATGTAAAAGTACTTAACAAAATATGAAGCGGACCAAGATATGAATAACTATGTTGTTGATAGTTATCATTTAAAAGTTAAAATGTCGCCAATTATCTTTTACTTTAGATTATATACAAATAATTAATTTCATTTTTTTGTTATACAAATTTTTAGAAATAAGGTTAGGCTCATCCACGATCTAAGGATAAGGTAAAATCTCTCTTTTTTTTAGGCGATAACAATGTTAGGCATAGTGAGCCGTCATTACCCTCAGGCGTAAATCTAACCACCAAGGAGTTAGGATGCCTCCCTAAACACCGCAACTAGAACCACAATAAAGTAGTACTTCCCAGGGATCAAATAAGCTCTAAATAGTCGCATATCTCACTCATTTGTCAGCTAAATCTATAGACGATAGGTACAAATAATTAATTTCATAATAAATCTGTTTATCTCTAGTAATGAAAGTATAACATTCTAGATTAAATGAACCCTATCAATTTTTTTATACAAATAACTCTCTTTGTATTATGCTTAATTAATTCTTTGAATTATAGATTATAAGCAGATAACTTCTATATATAGCATGACCTTGTTAATGAAACAATGAACTAACTAACAACAAAACATTGCATGCATATATATATATATATAATACTCCTATAATCTTACATATAAGACTTAGTTGACTTTTTTAGATTAAGGAAGATAAATAAATCAATTAATTATGACTAAATCTAACTCCTCAAGATGAATTCATTTAATATACTCCTTAATATATTCAAATTAGTCAACTAACTCTTATATTGTTCATAATTAACTGATTTATTTAGCTTCCTTAATCTCTCTAAAAAAGTCAACTAGGTATTATATTAAAGACCCGAGGAGTATCAAATTTTGAATCACTTAATTATTTAAGCCAAAAAAATAGTTAATCAATTTACACAATCTTTTTTCTATTTTATGTGGTATTAATTTAGTCCAAATGACATGATGGGCTGTTTGATCTAGCTTTTGGAGAAGTTCTTATAGAGAATAAGTGATTTAAAAATTTTTTTGAAGATGAACTTATGAAAAAAATGATTTTGAATAAAATGAGTATTTAGATGATTATTATCATAATAAGTTTTGTTATTGGTAAATTACCAGAAAGAGTATGAGGTGAAAAAAATTCACAACTACTGTTCATCATCATCATCTTGTCGTCGCCTCCTCTCCTTCTTGTTCTTCTTCCTCTCCATCATCACCTCCTCTCTATCCACCTCCTCTCCTTTTTCCTCCATTCTCGGTGATTTTTTCGGCGACTTCCTCCTATCTGTGACCCATAGGGTCACCTACTCTGCAGATTTGTTGTCATCACCTCCCACCGCTGCCACTCCTCTACAGATTTGTTGTTGTTGCTGCTTCCTCTACAGATCTAAAGCAGGGACGACAGCTACGACTAGCGACGACAGACTGAGACCACCAGCAGAGAAGACCAGAGACGGAAGAGAGGAGAGAGAGGATAGAGTGAAAAAAAGACAGGGGCAAAATTATCATTGAATAGCCTATAAACTCTTTTCCCCCATCTAAAAGTTATTCTCTTCAACTTATTTGAAACTATAACTTAAAATCATAATTTGATCTATAAATTCTTATATACATGTTGTTTGTTTAACTTTTTTCCTTTCTAAACCTAAGTTTGGAGTAGAACCAAACACACATATAGTTTCAACGCCTATGCATATACAGTTGCATGTCTCTTTCCGCCTTCTTGTTGAAATGAATTAATCAGTTAATTAATATTTGGGAAGAGAAACCATTCGCCCCTGTTTGTCATCAACTTCAATAAATGCCATCCTGCCGACACATCCATATAATTTTTCCCCTTAATTTAAATATTTTTTCTGATATTCAGATTGATTTTTTTCCTCTGGTAATAAATCTGCAAATAATTTAACAATGCATAAGATAAGCTGAAATGTGTTTGAACTATTATCCTTAGTAATATCTTTGTATTTTGAAGAAAAAACTGTATAATTTTCATGATGAAAGAGAGTTTTGTAATTTGAACATTTCTTGAAAGAATGGAACGCATATGTTTAATCAGTAGATCCTACTTTCAATATCTGAAATCTATACTATCAATTTTTTTAAGAAAAAATAAATAGAGATTCACACTTAACACATTTATATATTATTTTCATAATTAACTTGATTTTTCGTGGTTGGAGGGGGAACAGGAAGTAACCTCTAAAACAGTGACACTGAACTACCTCTTGTGATTGCCGTGTACTGTTTTGGGGAGATGCAAAATTGGTTGGACAATGTGTCAATTCTTCTCGAAGGTAGATAGATAGACTGAATGTAACATGTGAAGCAGAGAGCACACTTAGCAACTTTCATAATAACTTCAATCTCTCAAATCTCTGAAGAACAAACATGGATTTCTTCTGTTTTCTGCTTTTCTCTGCTCATCTTCTGCTAGCATCTTCCCTTGTTCCATTTCAAGGCATGTCTCTTATTTGCAAACTTATATGCTTCCCTTTTCCACTTCTGCAATCTCTTATTTGTGTTTTTCTGATCAACCAGTCATCTTAGGAAAGAATGTTGAATTTCTAAATGTTTCTTCACACAGCGCTGATCTCTTAAATGGGCCCACTTTGCAGATAATGAATTGAAGTTTAACTATCTGATTTGTGTTTTTATGGAGAATTACCAAAGGCTTCGTCTTATAATTAAGGGCTCTTTTATGTCATTAACAAAGAATAACGTCTGCAATATCTGATTTGTGATAAAAGAACCTTGTGTTTTTGGCTTTTCCTGGAAAGTGAAAAGGTACAAGGCCCTATTTAGTACTTGAAAATTTAATTTCATATGTCATCCCTCTTAAGTAATAAAGCCATACTTGAAACAAAAGCAAATTTTCCAGCAGTTGTATAATATAAAAAGAATATTGAACTTGTAAATTGTTTTGTTTTGCAGATAATGGCTTGACCCCAAAACAAGCTAGCATTCACCTTGAATTACACCATGTTCATTTTCAACACAACCATTCTGCAACATCAAATTTGCCATTTTTTTCACCCGAAATCCTCGAAAAGGATGAGCAGCGAGTCGAGGCGATTCGCTCGAGATTCTCCAACAAGAACTTGAGCAGCATGAATAAGCCAGAACTTGTAAGCACACCATTGAAATCAGGATTGTCAATAGGGTTAGGAAATTACTATGTGAAATTAGGAGTTGGGACCCCTGCTCAGTACTCTAGGCTTATTGTGGACACAGGAAGTGCTCTCTCATGGCTTCAATGTGAACCTTGTAAAGGTTATTGCCACCCCCAAGTTGACCCTTTATTCAACCCTTCCAAATCCAAAACCTACAAGAAATTCCCATGCTCTTCCTCTTCATGTTCCTCTCTTAAGGGCTCTACCCTAAATGATCCTGCTTGTGAGGTTGGATCTGGTGCTTGTGTGTACAGGGCAGGATATGGTGATTCCTCATTCTCAATTGGTTATCTGAGTCAAGATTTGTTGACCCTAACCCCATCAGACACATTACCAGGTTTTGTGTATGGTTGTGGACAGAACAATGAAGGCTTGTTTGGGAGGAGTTCTGGTATTCTAGGGCTAGACCATGATAAGCTCTCTGCACTTGCACAATTGTCCACTAAATTTGGTTATGCCTTCTCATATTGCCTTCCAACTTCTTTCTCTGCCACTAAACCTTCCAAAGGAGGCTACTTGTCCATTGGATCCTCATCCTTGGAAAAATCACCATTCAAGTTCACTCCAATGGTCAAGAATCCGAAAATCCCGAGCCTATACTTTGTTGGCCTAACCACCATAACGGTGGCGGGGAGGCCACTTGGAATCGCCGCCTCGAGTTACAAGGTCCCGACCATCATAGATTCGGGCACGGTCATCACAAGGCTACCCATGTCAGTTTACACAGCTTTAAAAGAAGCTTTTGTGAAGATAATGTCCAGAAAATACAAACCTACAGAAGGAATTTCAATATTGGATACTTGCTTTGAGGGAAGTGGGAAAGAAATAGTGAATGTGGCTGAGATTGAGATGATATTTCAAGGTGGGGCTGCCCTACAACTTAAGGGACACAATACCCTTATAGATATTGATAACAATACTTGTTTGGCAATTGCCGGTAGCTCTGAGAATCTTCCCATTGCCATTATTGGTAATTATCAGCAACAGACATTTGATGTTGCCTATGATATCTCCAATACTAAGATTGGATTTTCTCCTGCTGGCTGTGAATGATAAATATCCATGCTACTTAGGTTTACAGCGTTTAGATTCTCTGCAGGGCTTATATTACAGGAAATCAACGGCCATAAATTGTCCTATTGATCCAACGGTCATTCATGTTGTTCAGTGTAAATCATCAGTCATCAAATCTCTCAGAAAAATGTTGGCTGTCAGATGCTGCCGTGTAGGCTCATCAACAACTCAGCTATGCAGAGAAACCGTACGTCATATATTGTGTCAACTCATTTGATTATGAGCCAATAAGAATTACTAAAGTTTATGTTTCATATATATATATATATATATATATATTGTGATGAGATCTACAAACACATTCTCTTCAATGAGTTTCTATTAATTAGTGCATTATATGAGCTTGATATGTATAATTTTCACCATGAATGAACAATTAAATATTATTTAGTTTGTGAAACTATCATTTTGGTGCAGTGATGTTTACTTTATATGAGTTTGTGGTTATTAAAAAGGTAGGTCAATGTTGATATCAGACTTCAGTGACATTCTTTTGAGTAAGAAAATTTGATAAAAATAAATAGCTATTATTATCTTCTTTTTCTTATTTAAGGCACTACATGAACTGAGATCAAACTCGTGACCTCCGCTTACAAAAAAAATTTCATGCCACTAGAATACAAGATTATTGATTTAATCTAGCAAAAAAAAAACATATTGTAAATACCTATACTTTTCCTAAATTTTTAATTTGATACTTGTGTGTTTTTCTTGATCTCTTAATTAAATTTTTAACTTTACTCTCTTAGCACCATTAACTCTTATACAGGAACTAACAGTTGTAATAAGTAAAGTTATAGGGGCTAATGGTGCTAACAAAAAAATTAAAAAGATTGAATTAAAAGAAAAAAATGCACATATACAAAATTAAAAATTAAAGAAAAGTGTAGGTAACAGCTGCAAAATGGTTTTCAGAGATACAACAACTTAGCACATAGAAAATAAATAACAGGGACAATTCTAAAATTATCTATTTGTTCTCATGTTGAATGCATGCTTATTTTTTTAATAGAAAATTTTGGTTGAGATGTGCTACATAGTCATCTGCCTAAGCTTAAAACTTCAAGATTTACATGCAATAAATTAGGAGGAAGAAAAAGGAGGCTACCTTTGTTTTTTGTTGTTTAAAGTTGAACTTTGACTATAATTTTATTAAAACATTCTACATATGACTCTGTATCCATCACTTTTCTTACGAAATTCAATCAACCTCATATAATATTCTCCCAATCCTAAATGAAATAGGTTTTATTTTAATATTGAATATAAGACTTCAATCTATTTTATCTCTTAAATTTATAATTTTTTTTCTTAAACTCCTCATATTAATTTCACATATTAAGGGAGTTTCTATCAATAGAATGATTTCCAATACAAATAATTAAAATGAGTATTTTAAAAAAACTAATACACATTTTTTATTTGTAACTAATTTAACTAATTTTTTAATTATCACAAATTTATCTAACTTTTATATTTATGGTTAGAGGAATATCTAGTCCTTTGTATGAAGAATGAGATTACAACCTGATTAAAGTTCAAATACTAGAGCAGACAAAAAAATAAATTAAAAGAGACCAAATAGCAGTGAAGTTTTCCTTTTTTGAAAAAAATAAAATAAAAATTTTTAGGCTATAATACTCGTAACATAATTAGTTAGACAAATATTGTTGCTCAAGAGTTTTTTTTTTATATAAAATTTTTTAAAAAGATATTAGGGTCACTTACGATCCAAGAATATAGTAAAATCTCTCTTCCTCATAAACGATACTAATATCGGGCAGGGTAAGCCGTCTATTATCCTCAGACGTAAATTTAAATACCTAGAATTTAAAATATCTCTTTAAATATTACGACTAAAACTATAATAAAATTATGCTTCTCAAAATTCGAATACCCACCCAGGAGCTGTTGTTCAAGAGTTGATCTTATTATTTTCCTTTCGAGGGAAAAAAGACTGTGTAGCTTGAAGCAGCCTGCAGGCGTGTGAGACTAAACAATCCAATCATAAAGTTGTGCATGTTAACAAAAAGCAGTTAAGTTACACGTCAATGAATGACTCAGCAATATTACTCTTTCCCATTGTAATGCTCTTTCTTAATATTGGCGTGATGTGCTTTTCATGAGGTGTAAGAGTTGGGACCACCGCTCGGATATATTAATTACTTGCCTTCAGCCTCATGTGATCCGTCTCATTTATTTACACTGATAAAAATTTCATTATTTAATAAATTTTTGTTGATATTTATTACTATTATACTTTTATACTATTATTTTGTAATTATATGTTATTAAAATATTACTACGATTATTGTCAGTTCGAAAATTACTTTTTCATCCCTTCTCTCTTCCAAAATATTCCAGCTATAGGAATCTATTGGTATCTATCTATATCGAGCTGGTTTAGAAAAACTTTTAAAAAAGGGTTTTTAAACAGTTTTTAAAAAATAATTTATAAAAAAGAGTTTATGGAAAAAAAATTATTCTGAATAAATGAGTGTTTAGATGGATATTTCTAAAATAATTTTTGTGATTGATAAATTATTAGAAAGAGTATAAGATAAAAAAAAACCACCATCAGCTACATTGTTCACTGCACTGTAGCTCGCATTGTTCATAGCCACTGTTCAACTATCAACAGTGGACCCATAGTGACAAACCAGTGACGACAATTGCACGACGATGACAAACCCACGGTGACGAACTAGCGACGGTGTGACAGCTACGATGAGCCGTGATAGATAACCATGACACGCGACTATCGTCTTCCTTCTCTCCAACTCAGCGACCAGTGACCACTGTCTTCCTCCTCTCCAGCTCAACGCCGGTGCTAATGAGTGAGACTGTCAGCAGAAGAGAGAGAAGAGAGAGAGAGAAAAATAAAAGTAAAATAGTAATTAGGTAGTCCATAAGCTCTTTTATTGTTCCATAAATTAGTTTCAGTAGCTTATCTAAAATTTTGATTCTAAACCATGGTTTGGTCCAAAAGTTATTTTGAATAAATATGACTGTTTGTTTTAAACTTTTCTCAAAAAAAAGTTTGGATAAAAAATATTTTTAAAACCTTGGTTTAGGGGTTTCTAAATTGGCATATTGACATATAAAAGCTTAAAAAGAAAAATTACAAGGTTAAGGTGTATTATTAATATTTCTAGAGCCACTATGGCAACCTAAAATAAATTGTAAAATAATATTGCGCATTATATTTCAAAATTATTGCAATATTGCATTTTTTTTTAATACACAACTTTATATCAATATAAGAAAAAAAAAGGTGTCTCAAAGTTAATGATTGACTTAGTACTGACGGTTAAGAAATGATATAATATTGCACCAGTTTAAAAGATTATTCTATAATATTTTTTAAATTGTCTTTACTTCCTTCATGAGTAATTCCTTGGAAAAAATGTACTGAAAATTTTAATAATTGATTTTAAAAAATTTAAATAGTAAATAATTATAATAACTAAACTTATTATTAAATATTTCAGGCATCCTTTGAGTATATCTTTTAAATAGAATCAGGTCATCCCAAAAATATCTATAAGTTGGCTCATTTTTAATGCAAGAAAAAACCATATTTCTCTTTTAGATTTAAGTTTGTTAGATATATTTTTTTAAGAAAAAACTGTACATGTGTGGTAGATATATATAGAGAGAGAGAGAGAGAGAGAGATGCATTGATTGGTGGTGGGATTAAACTAAGAGGTAATTGGGTGGGAAATGTCAATAATTGAAGCTTCAACCCATGGTGGGGTTAGCCAGCCCCCATATTCCTTATTAATCAAATCATCCTTTCATACAATAAATAATATGTCTCTTTCTCTCGCTCCTCCATTGCTGACTCCTTCCTCTCCCCAAACTTGCATCTTCACCAAATTAAAATGAAAATAAATGGCAGATATCCCTCTTTTGAGTCTTCTCCCGCAGACTTCATTAACAATCTCGTACTTTCCCGCAAAACCCACAAACATCGAGCCATGAGCCCCCACCCTTTCTTATTCTTCTTCCCATAACTCCTAACAACACTCCATCCTCTTCCATCATAAACCACCAAGTGTAAAGCTGGATTCTTGCTTTCTGGGCATGCCTCAAATTCAAATGATATGAACATGTTTCTTTCTTTCGTTTCATAGGCAACCCTCAGATTTCAGTTCTCTAGCCATTACCTCCATATATAACCTTCAGAGGTTGCCCCCCAAGTTTTGGTAAGAATTCCCCTCTTCAATTCCTGCTTTTGATTGCTCCTTTTGCCCTTCAATGCCTTTATATGTTCTCTGTCTTCATAACCAAACTCCCACTTTTCAACCAAGAAGCACAGTGCTGTTTCATTCCAAATCGCCTAACTCTTACTTCAACTTCTCTATATTCTTGGCTTTTGAATTCGTTAAATTACAACTAATCCTAGTTTGATTCGCACCCTCTTTTACTGTTATTCTAAAGAGAAGGAAAACACTAGACTATTATTACATTCAACATGTTCTGAGTCGGTTTTTGACCCTATGGTTGATGAATTTGTTACAATAAACCTAGTAATAATCATTATGCTATTGCTTCCTCTTGTGCCATTATGTAACAGACATGTTCCCATTTTTCAAGTTTGCTTTCTGATTCATGTTTCTTTCTCAATTTCAGGTGTGCCTTCAGCTTCTTGCCATGGGATGCATTTCTTCCAAAGTTTTAGCCCGAACATTAAGTTTACATGAAGAGAGAAACAAGGGGCCGCAGATAATTGAATCTAATAGTGGCATATCATTGCTGGAAGATATAATCAAATCTGCTCAAAGTAGCAGCGACCAGTACTTTGAACTGGTTTTGAATTCTAGGAGTTTTGGATCAAATACTCCTTCAAAACAGACTATTAATGACGAATTAACTGACAGTTCTGAAACCACTGTCAAGTTGGAGATCTCCACAACTTTAGAAGATGGAGATAACGAAGAAGGGAACCAGAAAATTGCTACTGATGATGATGAAATTGAGAGATCTAAAAGTTGTCATTTGATTCTACCACCACGTCATGTTTTGTCTTCCCTTGTTCAGGAAAATTCATCTGGGGTTGAAAACAAGTACGAGTTGGCCAATGAGTTTTGGCTCAGCAGTGCTGGATTCATCTCTAAAGCTGAAAGAAGATCTGATGAATTCAACTCTCAGTTAGATCCAAAAATAATCAAAGAAGACAAGTATGACTTGAACTCCTCCAAGGGCAACGTAGGAAGTAGGAGTTTTCACACAGTGGAAGAATACGATGATTTGGTGAGAAAACTAATGTTGTCCAAGTCCTTCTGGTTCACAGATGAAGATGATACTTGTTCTTCAGGAACCATCATTGATCATATTGATGAGAAACAAGATGTGTCAATTGAGAAGGGAAATAAGAGAAAGGCTATGGCAAAGAAGCTAGGATCACTTAGAATCCCTTCTCTGAGTAATATATATGCTCCTGGATTTTATGTCACACCAAAATTTGGAAGCTATTCTTCTTTAATGGATGCTGGTGGTGGGAAGGAATTAAGTGAATCCAGTGAGGATAATTCTTCTATCTTTCCTGAGTTGGTGTCTGAAATAGAACAGAGCATGCAGATACTTGAAGCAGAGGAAGAAGACATTCTGAAACAGATGGAAAGTTTGGAAGAAAATGACGATGGCAAAATAATGGATCCTCAAGAGAGATGAATGACTCCATATATTTATCTCTTGTTCAACATCTACCCAGCGTGGTGATCAGAAAATCTACGTACGTACAGTTTTGAAGCAATTATTTATCAACCTCTCTCAAATAAAAATAACTAGTCAACACATGAATGATTGTTTCAAAAAATTTATAGAATTACTACAAAACATCTGAGAAGCTTTTTCCTTTTCCAATTTTAGTTTACTTAGAAGAGAGCTGCCTCTATTGCAACTTCCATCTATACATATTGGTCTTCCTCATGTACATCATACAATTGTTAAAAAGAGGAGGAAATTAAAATGCTATCATTTTGTTTTAAGATATTCAATAATATTGTCATTTAAGTTGTAATTAAATTACTTATCATTTTTAATTTACTAATAATTCAACGACAAAAAATATTGATATTCACATCCTCCCATTACTCAGCATTAAAAGAAAAGGTTATATATATAGTATGAGGATGACAATCCCTTGTTCCGTATATGATGAGAACATTAGTATATCCTCACCGATGTTGTGCTACATGTGGCTTTTTCTTCTTTTGATCACATGGTGGTGTCACAATACTCTCAAGTTTCTTAATAAAAGATTTAAGTTGCGTTAATTACTACTAAGTCTTTAATATAAGATATATTTAACTAATTTTATTAGATTAAGAAAGTTAGTTAAATTAGTTAATATAGTATACTTTTTCTAAAATATTATAATTATTTTTTTAATTTATTCTCTCTCTTTTACTTGACTATTATTGAAGAAATATTAATAGAAATAATTTTAAAAAAATAAATAAATATAATAAAAAAATATTATATTTAGAATTAATATCAACTTCTCAATTAAAATATTTATACGTAATCAATATATGCATAGTTTTATTTTGTAGGCCAAACATTAGGAAGGAGACCACAAGTTTACACACCTGCACACCTACAAATTAAAATTGCTTAAATTAGACTTAGCCTTTTTTTTTTGCACAAAAAAATTTAGATAGATTTTGCATCGGTTTCTCATCAAGGTCAGGGCTGTGTTCAGAAAATATTTATAGGAGACTTACGAGATCGCCTACCAAATGAGCTTTCACAACAGTAATAAGAATCGAACTCGCGTTTTTACAAGATATAAACTATTAGAGTTAGCCTTGAATCAACATTCTTTAACCTAACTCTTTACACTTTGCCTATTACCTTAAGTTCGAGTCAAATTTCACATTTTTTTCAAGCTCAAATCATACAAATTGAAAGCACAAACCTCTCTCCAACATGCTGCTAGCTCACCCTCATTTATTAAGTTATTTTACATGATTTTACACGTCACCAGATAAATATGTTAGAAGAGTGTTATTCTATAAAGCATAAAACATACACTTGTTTTAAGCTAAACCAAACTCCTACGCATTGTGTCCCCATAATCTCTACGTCATCTTTTTCTATACTACGACGAGTGTTATGTAAAATTTCGCTTTTGATGTAATCTTGTTTACTTAAAGGTGAGACGAAGGCTTTTCCCCCTTAAGAAATGAGCTAAAATTGCTTATGGGGATCGAGATCCCATTTTCTAATTAAGATATTAAAAGCATATTAAAGAATTGGTGTATCATATACACGTTTTGATAGTTTTATTATTCATGACTATAAATGCTCGTTATATTTAGTATAAAAATTAGTTTAAATATAAAGATAATTAATAGCTCATTTTATCTAATATTAATATCGCTTAAAAGAAAAAGAGATATGTTCTTAAATTATAGGTGAGCTTAACCCCATTTTAAATATTTTTGTATAAAAAAAATTAATTATTTTTTTAGATATATTAAAAAATTAAATAAATTAATTAAAATTAAATTAAAATTTTTAAAATAAATTTATATTATATATTGTTTAATATTCTACAATGTAAATTTGACATTTTATTGTGAGAAATGAGGAAAATAATGGTGGGGAGAGTTCAATCTGGAAGCTCATGGAATGGTATATTAACACAACACCGAAATCAAGGTTAAAGGACGGATAAGTTTTTCTTCTTCAGTGGTACACACCACGAACAGAGAGACACTAACAAATACGCTCAACAATCAGTGCTAAAGATTGAAGACTTCTGAGACGGTGATTGAAGATAAGAATTATGAATGTCACGTTAAGTGATATACACTATTCCTGTATTTCCAGCTCCTCCATTTCACCCGCCATTTCCCCTCGTCATCCCCGTCGTCTAATCTGCGTTCGCAACCCTAACCACCGTTTTCGCGCCAAATCCTCTCTCGTTATTGAGAAACAGGAAGGCCAAGTTGTCTCCGACGAGAAAACCTCGTCTCAGACCTTACCGGAGTCTGTTTCCCGCCGCCTCATTCTACTTCGGCATGCCGAGAGTTCCTGGGAAAATCGATCACTTCGGGGTATTTATTAATGGGAAACTGTTAAGCTTGCTGGGGAGTTTTTCCAAAATTTTGTGTTTAGATATGGACTTCTGTTATGGTGCTTGGCCAGGAAGCATCTATGCTTCGAAATCCGAGCCTTATAGACTCTGATATTTGACATTTGAAACTGCATTTATGTTCCATATATGTGTGGTGCTTCTTTAATGCTTAACTTTGGGTAGCTTGAACACTCTCATTTTAGGATTGGAAGCAAAATCGAATTGATTTCAAGTAAAACAATTAAAAGCTGCAGCTTTGCTTTTCCTTTCCAAGTTTCAGGCTTTCCAAACTTGAAGTTTCAAACTATAGTAACCAACACTTTTACCTGACACAAATGACCATTCAAACTAAATTTGAACATTACATCTTATCCATGCGTCGGTTTCTGGATTAAATCATACATTTGTCAGAATCAGTGCTTTTTAGGGACTTAACTTTGGGAAGTGGGAACATTCCCATTTTAGGATTGGAAGCAAAATAATTACACTTTCTGGTGGAACAAATAAGAATTTCTTAGATTTGTTGAGAATGTTTTGGGTTTTTTGAGCGTAAATTCTCATACCATATAGTATGGCCATGGACATTTTGTTAGGGTGCTTGACGTCATGAAGTGGAACAATCTCATTACAGAATTGGAAACCAAATTGTTAAAGCTTCTAAGTAGCAAAAATTGCAAGTTTCTGTTTATCCATTTTTGAGCTTTGCTAAGCATAAAGTCTCAAACTTCAGTATGCTGGTGAATCTTTTATTTTGGTGCTTAGGTCTGGCAGCCTACCCATTTCAAAATTTTAAAGTATGATGTACTGCTTCTAAATAGAAAATATACTTTTTACAGATCATGAACGGCCTCTGAGTAAATCTGGGCAGGTGGAAGCCTTGAAAATTTCTCGCAAGCTCCAACAATTGGGTTGGATTCCAGAGCTTATCTTGTCTAGGTTAGAAATTCTTGGCAGTTCTGTGATTGTAACTGGAAGTAACTGTAAAGAACACTCTTGCAATTGCTTGTTTTTGAAGCTCTATATTAATTTCTCTGGTGCAGTGATGCAGCACGAACTAAGGAAACCCTCAAGATAATGCAAGAACAAGTGCGTGAATTGTTGGAAGCTGAAGTTCATTTTGTTTCTAGTTTTTATTCAATTGCTGCCATGGATGGACAAACAGCAGAGCACCTTCAAAAGGTTATTTGTAAATATTCAAGGGATGAAATACTTACTATAATGTGAGTATCTTTAACCACACAACCCTTTCAGAGTTGGTTTGAATTATTTTCCTTTTTCAGAAGGTAGAGATTGCCAATTAAGGCTATGCTAGAAAGAATGTCTCAGGTTTTTTCCTGCCCGCCAGTATGTGGACAAACTATGGACACAAAAAATGATGGGCTGTGATCAAAGCATCAAGTTAATATCACATATTTCTTATATGTCTTGTAATTGAGAAATCATACGTCAGTGGAAATAAAAATTTATATTTCCTTATGGACACTGCACTTGTTTTCATGACACTTGAAATGTTTATATGAGATATTACTTTCAACACTTTTAATACTGGATTGAACTCACTCTGAACCTTTGGTAGTAATTAAATGTGGCCTACGGCTCATCCTAATTAGTTCCTTTGCAAGAAAGCTCAAGCCTTCCAAACTTTTCTGTTGCTTGTCTTTTATGTTTTTATTTATTTATTTTTGCAGTGCTAATATCTTCAAATTTATTCTGATAAAAAAATTGCTATTGATAGTATCATACATATTTTTATCATTGGGTATTTGGCAGGTGTATGGGACATAACAGGGGATGGGAAGAGGCGGCCTCAATGTTGTCTGGTTTCTCTGTAGAATTAAAGACATGTAATGCTGCACTGCTTGAGGCTACTGGGAAATCTTGGGATGAGGTTGGGTTACATTACTTACACAGCAGCATATAGTGATATGTTTTTCTGAGATTAAATCACTGTATATAATCATAATTATCTGTTATTAGTGATATTTCATCACCAATATCCAAAGTTTAGTTTTTAGAGAACATGATGAAAAAGGATGATCCTTTGTAAGGGTTTTTTTACTGAACTGAACCAAACCGATATGAACCGATCAATACCAACTAGAAAATAAGGCTTGGCTTTGTTTTCAACTTTGCCAAACCGATTAGTTTGGTTCAGGTTTCGGTTTTTATCCCTTGGAACCTAAACCAAACCAAACCAAGCTTGATTAGATTTAGTTAGCCTTTTCTAAAATTCTAAATATCATTTCAAGCCCTATTTTTAAAGCCAAATAAGCCAATATTTTGTCTCAACCCCTTTAAGATCAATTAGCACACAAAGTAACATATTAAACCAGTGAAATTAATTCATTAAATATGAGATCCTTTTTACTTTAAAATTTTAATAAAATTTTAGAAATAAAAAATATAGATTATTATATAAAAAAAGTAACATTACTGTATGTACATCTTAAAGGGGTAAAAGTAAAATTTAAAGAAGAAGGAAAAAATCTGAACTGAACCAAACTGACCAAAAAACCGAACCGAACCAATTCCTTTGAAAACAGAATAGGTCCCAGTTTTTTTTGTAAACTGATTGGTTTGTTCGGTTTGGTTTTTGTCCACAACTGAACCCTTGAACACCCCTAGATCCTTGTACATAATAAGTAAATATCAAGTGATGCATCTCAAGTTTAGTTAGTTAGTTAGTTAGTATATACATTTACTATTTATGTATATTTATATTAATTAATGCTAGGTATTTTTAATAAGTTAGTCAGATGTCATACTGGGGCTTGTCTTTTTGGGTGATGGTAAGAACTAGGTGGCAGTAGAAGGTAGTTACAATATATTATGCTCTTTTAGAGCTTATATTCTCTGTTTTGAACTTCATTAGATGTAGCTTTTTTGGTCTAGGATTGAGGGCATCTTGTAGTTAATTAAAATCTATGAATAATTTTGCATCAACAGAACATTTTTAATTTGCCTACTACCAATTTTTAATTTGCCTACTAGCAATACAGATTCTATAGTGTAACTGCATAGAGTTAGTTTTTAATTTTGAGTGATAGCTGTAGTATATGGAAGCTTCGATAGAAATTGCTATCTATAAACATGTTATAAATTTTGTTCTAGTTGCTAAATTATTTGTCAATTTGTTGTTAAGGTGTGTTTCGAGATCACCTTTGAGTCTTGGGATTAAAATTCACCTACCTACCTGTGTGAACATTAGAACTACTATGTAGTTAAATTTTCTTTCATTCCAACCACCTTGTTTGTATCCTATGCATAACATGTCCATGAATTTCACCATCGTCTTGTAATATTAATCCTAGATATTTGAACTTTGACAATTGTTGTATTATCCTATATCCAATTTATACTTTCATTTCAACCACTCAGCTAGTATCTCTCTTTCATAGAAAAATTAATTGTAGTGTGTTTGGATTAACTTATTTTGAATGATTTTGCACTATATGAGGTAAATATGTGAGGAATTTTGTCTCGTAAAATGCAAAAACGCAAAAGTTGTCTCAAGAAATCAAATATGCCTGTGTTTATCCCTGTTGGACACTCATCCAGAAAAGGTTGAGCATGTTTACTTGCTAATGCTCTTACATTTCGAGATTTTAAAAAATAAAGGATATTTGTGTCATATCCTTTGTTATTGTGTGTGTGTGTGTGTGTGTATTGTTTTCAAGTGATAATGCTGCAGTGCATTCTCGTTTTGATTCTTGGTCCACTTTCCTATTCTGTACTATTATCCACGGCGAGTATTTCCATTAGTGCTTGACTAGTTTATGCAACAAGATGCCTTAAAATCTTGTTTGATGAAGTTTGGCCACAGGTTGCCCTTATTTATTGATGACATAGTACTTCATAAGTGCTTATGCATGAATAATAAATGAGGTTTGGAATGTGGGGTTGGCCTAGTGGTTGAGGTGAGCATATGATGTATGGTAATACGCAATATAAATCCCAGCCATTTCGATTTCATTCATTCATCCATCCAATTGGTGTTGTACATGTTGGTGTTGCACAATGACATTGCCATGTGAAAAGAACATAAAACAAAGGAGGGAATGAGAGGATGGAAACCTTATTTTGATGAAACAATAAAATTCTTGACTGATGTTGTACTGTGTACACATAATTTGAATTATATAACTTAACATATTTTTTAGGGTATTTTTTGGGAAAAATAATAAAGTAAGGTACTTAGAATACTGGATAATAACTTCTTTTGTTTTGGATAGTAAATCCATTGAATGGAATATTTACAAATTAGGATTCTATGACATACATGCATAAATACATATACCTTGATGAAGTATCATAGTTTTATATTATTATCTATGTTTGGCAGAAAATAATATTAGCTACAAGAAGGGTAAAGTATTCATTAATCTTTCTTTAGTTTTTATATTTACTTCATTATTTCTGGTGTCTCAAACATGATACTTATCTAACATTTTATCTACAGGCATTTGCTTCAGCAGGATTTGGTGGGTGGAAGCTTCAGGGTGTACTAAAACCTAGTAGCTAGGTGATCAAGAGCTCAAAAAAGGAGGTAAAAGTGGGACCCATGGTGGGGGATAGAAAGTCTTTTGAAAAAAACCACGAAGTTTCAGATAAAGGGTCCACATAAATCAATCAAACTTATAATACGTACATACATACTGAAACGAAGTTGAAAAAATGAGACTTGCTCATTCCTTGGACCCATGTAGTTTGGTAGCCAATGATTTATGCCATGGAGATCCCCGGTCATGCATTCAAGGATTTTACAGCATAGGTTACATACAATTGAGTGAACTTGTGCTGCACAGGGGTTGCTCTCCACAAAGGACATAAATAATGTGCTCACTTACCCCAAAAGAAAATGGACACCACCTTGGCTAAAAGAATAAAAAGATATTCGTCCAGAATTGTTTTCATTTACATCAACCTGTTAAGAATTTGATTGGCGCAATATGATATTAATTATGTGACAGATATTATAGTGTTTTGGAGTCATGAGTTTGTTTTTATTGTTTATTTTTGTATTATGGATAGGTGGGCAATCCACTGGTTAAGTGAAATAACTCATAGTTGATCTAAAGGCTTGGTGATATAAAAGTATTATCAAAATTATATACATGATATAGTTGATTATTGATTATTTGTGAAAAATAAATTTTCATCAAATGATATTTACAATGAAGATAATTTTGTAAAAGATAGTTATTTTAGCATTCACTAATTATTTCACTTATTCAATATCAACACATTAATCTTTTTTTTAGTTATTAATTTGGTTCACCGGAATTTTGCCCCGACTACATCCGGATTCGACCGGTGTCGCGCATCTGTATATGGTAGGTGAGTCTTCTAACAGGGATTTTTTGTATACGTCAAGGCTCAAACTCAAAATTTTGTTTAAACGATACTGAGCCGCTTACTAGTAACTCCTGTTGGTCACATTAATCTCAAATATGAAAAATACATAGAATTATCAAATATGGGGGTCATTTTGGACCCAAATAAGGGCCCACTTCAACTAATTCTTTAGAAATATTAATTGTAGTTATATATAATAGGAGTAATTTATAGTTGGATTTATAAGTGTATACAATAATAAAATAATAAATGTGTACATAAAAATTTATAAATCTTAATTTTAATAATTAATAATTATAAAATAATAAGGATTCATATAAAAAATAAATTTTAATTTAACAACTAACACTAGGAATATAACAAGTATTCGTATCAAAATTTATAAATTATAATTTATATTATAAAAGTTGATACACAATTTTACAAATATTTATTAAGTGAATTTATAAGTATACACAAATTTTAATAATTAATAATAGTAAAATAATATGTAGGATTGACAAATTTGACCTAAACTTTTTAAATAATAAAAAGAAATATGTATCTTTAGTTTCTAGGCTACGTAAATCCATATTTTATCACATAAAAATCATTAAATGTCGTGTTTGTTGTAACCTTTTTACCAATATCATTGAAGTAGTGAGAAAATCAGTTTTTATATTCCCGTAGAAATTGGACCCTAAAATATGACTTTGTATTAAGAAGGGTAAATTTATCAAGAAGAGTACAACTATCGATCAAATGCATTATGGTCATTAATGAAAGGGATATTTGCAAACAATTTTACTATTCAAATTTTTTAATTCGAATATGAATTACAATAATATGAGTTGGTAAGCACAAATGTCTAAAAAGTTGACAACTTTAGTAAATTATGTCAAAAAGTTCGTAGAAGTTAAAAGGTTATTAATTTTTATCTTTTGATCAACATATCGCTTCTTGAGCCAAGTTTTAATAATCCAATTAGTTCATATAAAGAAAGGTGACATAATATTTCTTGTTTCATATGCTACTAATTTTGTCATGGACTAAGAGCAACTTATCTGAAAACATCAATTAAAGTGCATGATGTAAATGAATTACTATGGACGTAATATACATAATATGTATCCAAATGGTCAAAATGACGTGCTTATTCGATTTTTAAAAAATATTATTTTATTATAATTTTAATCATAATATTTAAGAAGACATCTTAATTTTTAGATATTTAAATTTATATCTGATGGTAATAGACGATTTGTCTTGCCTGATATTAATATTATTTAGGAAAAAAGAAAATTTTATTTTATTCTTATGTTCGTGATGAGCTTAACATTTTTTTTTTAAATTTTATATATAAAAAAAAGGGTCAAAATGATGTGCTTACATTGACAAAGTATGGCGTGAATAATTTTGACTTTAAATTAAATGTTAATCGTACTCTATCTGAGCGTTGAATATTTAATATTTAAGTTGAGCCCTACCTTTTGCCAAAGATACTAGATATTGGTTCATTATTATTTTGATTCTCTACCATATTTATTAGGTTTAATATAGATTTACTTCTCATGATTACTTTTAACATTTCTTACCCACCCAATTAAAGAATATTTCCAAATATTAATTAATTTTAAGAAATAAATATATGTAAGTTAATTTACAATCAGATAACCATGCCGAATTAGTTAATGTAATAATTTACTAATAATTTAGAATGATGTCTACATTGAAGTTAATTTCACTAATAATAATAATTTCACTCATCAACAATATATCAATCTAATTCGTCAACAAACCAATATATCAATCTAAAATATGACAAATATAGAGAATGGTCAACTATATCGGTCATTTTGGACATTTCAAAATGAATTGCATTTTAAACTTCTTTTTCGAATTAAAAATTGAATTTTTAACGTAAAGACAAACTTCAAAAGAATACAAAATTGTATATTTCTGAGTTGAAAAGAAACAAATAGTTTCACGAGGTATATTCAGACTGAGAGAGACTTTTAAGAGAAGATTCCAGCTGGCTACTTCATACTCGTCTTCATCACTCTTCTCTGACCTCGATTTCCATCCCCAACTCCGAATTCTCGTTCCTAGTAACGGAAGAAGTGGGGAGTAAAAGAAAAAAAATTTCCCACTTGCAATATTCCATATCTTCTTCTTCTTCTTCAGCATCCTCCTTCTTCTTCAGAAGGAGACCAGTTTTTTTTTTTTTTTTTTTTTTGCTTTTTGGTATTAGCTCACTGACAACCGCTCCGCTCTTTCTGTTCCGGTAAAGTTCTCAACTTTTTTCTTCCCTTTCCCTTTTTCCGGCCTTTTCTTTCTTGTACTGCAAAACCCACAAGGGAAGCTCATACATACAAATGAATGTGGGAGTATAGCTGTGGGATCTGACTTGGAATTTGGGTTCTTCAGTTTGCTCAGCATTTTCGCTTTCTAAACCTTTTACCATTTATCTCTTTTTCTTACGTGTTTGGGACCCCTTCATGGAATTGACGCGCAAGAGGGGCCCAAGTTTGAAATTATTAACCTTGAGAAAGTTGCTGCAATAATGGTACTGGGGATTTAAATGAAGCTTCTGTTTGGGTTAATACCTCTGCTTTCAAGATGCAATGTTTTGTATGCTTTTGAGGGCATTTGGATCTGCGAATGCTTTTGCTTATTGGGATCTTCCCCTCTCTTTCATATGATTACTTGGGGACCAGCATCTTTGTAAACTAGAAATCTTTTTGCACTGTGGTGCCTTTTCTGCTTCTGAATGCCATATCTCCCTTTTCTTTTCCAGTTGGTATTGTTTCCTGCAGAAATTATTGATGTCCAGCATTCTAATTTTTGAATAAAATCATTTGGAGCAAACTGTTTCCTACATCGGGAGGATTTGGGATTATAAGGTGCTGCTCTTAAAGAACATATATTTTTTGAAGATGGTGGACAGTTGATTTTGAGGTTCTCAGAGACTCCTCTCAACTTCGTAATCTCATGAGGCGGAGTTACTCTGAACTACATGTAGAAGGAAGATGATTGAGCAATTCATCAACTTTGTAATTCGTCCCCCAAGGTATTATTTTTTGCCTTTTGAAGGTTCCCTCTTGACCTTGAACTTAGTTAATTGCGGCAAAAACTGCTTGATTCGTATCATTCTTGTCGGCCTACATATTTGCCATCGCTTATTTCTTTCTTAGTGTCTCTTAACGAGGAGTTAGGTTTTTTGAAGTTTGAACAATGTAAGTTTCTCGTTATTATAGTTTGACTGCATTTCTCTTTGTTCTGGATGGTGTTAATCAGAACTTGTCTCAATTCTCAACCATCTTGGAAGACATGTTTTAGACATCTTACTCTCTTTACGTCAAACAAGGAGCTAGCTGCCCTTGCGTCCCTTGCTTAATCTGTGGATATCTCTCTTAAATCTTTTTATATCTTAATGTAATGCGTTTTGCCTATGTACTTATACAGGGCAGAATACAACCCAGATCAGTACCTATGGGAAAGAGAATTTTCTCTTGCGGGCAGAACATATCAAAGACAGGATTTGGAGGCAAGTATGGACATCATTTACCTGATGGTTTCATGCCGTGATTGTTGTCTTTGAAGTTTCAGCTATTCATGATTCCAATTGTTTATTTACAGCTAGATTATCAATTTTTCTATCATGCAGCTTAAGAATTCTAGGGAACATACCTTACAATGTAGCCATTATCTCCCTTCACCTTTCCCTGAAGATTCTTCTCTTCCTTGTGTTATATACTGCCATGGGAACAGGTATATACAATTGTTACAGTCACTGCTATTGCGATCATATATGTATTATTTAAATATTTTAATAATGGCATTACCGTTCCATTCTTGCCTTTGACGTATGTACATATGTACTATGATGCAGTGGATGTAGGGCAGATGCCAATGAAGCTGCTGTTATTCTTCTTCCATCAAATATTACTGTGTTTACTCTTGATTTCTCTGGTTCAGGCTTATCTGATGGAGACTATGTTAGCCTTGGTTGGCATGAAGTATGTTGCCCCTTTATGCCCCTATCTATTGTTGTTATTTACTTCGACTGTTTAATCAAGCTTCTACATACTACTTCTTTCTTAAATATAAATATAAGGCTATTATTTTATCATTTGCCCACTTTGCTTTTGAGGGAGGAATTAATGTCCTTATATATTTATGTGTTAATTGTTGAATTTTAGAATTCTTAAATTAACGTTCTCTTTGGTTCTTAAAATTATATGAAGCTGTTAACATTTTATTTCCTTGTTTCCTTTGTGTGATAGAAAGATGATCTCAAGGTAGTGGTGTCACATTTAAGAAGCAACAAACAAATATCACATATAGGTCTCTGGGGAAGATCCATGGGCGCTGTTACCAGGTATTGCATATTTGAGTTAAGTTGTATGATTGTTTTGTTTATTTTTGTAAAGTTTTCTCCTATCTTGGTACGTTACACTTCTTTTTCAAGAGAAAGGGAATTCAGTGAGTTATTTCTAAAAAATCACTTCAGTTACAATCAGAATGTTGTGATCTGTGTGTGTACCTTTGTGCAGACGAAACAGTTTTAGGCACTCATTGTAAAAACTGAAAGAGGATAAGTGACTTGGCACATTTCTTGCCTCAAAATGGTTTTAAACCTAAAACTTTATACTGGGAATAGAAGTTTTCCTCCACTCCTCGATATATATGTATGCGTTTATGAGCTTCTCATAAGTTGAAGTCATCAATAATATTTCTAATATGACTATCTATTTACTTTGGTATGATGCAGCCTTCTTTTTGGAGCCGAAGACAATTCCATATCTGGAATGGTGTTGGATAGTGCCTTTTCAAACTTATACGATCTTATGATGGAGCTTGTGGATGTCTACAAGATCCGCCTTCCAAAGTTCACTGTAATCTCCCTCTTTCCTTAACCCCTTGTGCATGTGCTGCCTATGGCTTTAAGCAAATGCTTAAAGAGGAACTATGAATGGTTCCCTAAAAGATGCCATGTATTATTATGAACCTGAATTATATGATATCTGTACCGGCTGGCACATCATTAATGTTGAGATGGATTTAATTGTGTTACTCAATTCTTTCATTGATATAACTTCATTTATTATTAATTAGCTGTAAAATGTTTGCTTCCAATGCCTATGCTAGAGGTTTCTAATTCTTTTTTGGAATGTGTTATCTTATTCTCTTTTACTGCTTAGTACCAAGCATATCTGAGTCCCAGCTTTACATCTACTCATTTCTGGACCTCTTTCACTATGTCTTTTCAAATGATCTTTAAGGCTTTTTTCTTAGTTTAGCCTCCATGTGGAAGTTAGAAGTATGCCATAAACTCTGGTGAAAATTCCATGCATACTTGCATTGAAGTTGCTATCTCCAATTGATGGACTTAGCAAGGTCCTTATAGATCATAGACTGATGTGATATGGCCCACCTGAGAATCATTGTCTGTTTATAGGCATCTGATTTCTTATCCTAGGATGAAAAGAGCACATCCCAGGGGAGGGAGAAAGCAATTGATGTTCTTTAGTCTTTTATTCAGCTCTTGGTTTCCTAATTTATTTCATATTCATTTTCATTTGGGGTTTTTTAGTTTTTAAAATTGGGGATTTTATTTTTTCTTTGGTTGGAATCTATTACTTGGGATTATTCTGTGAGGATATATATACATTCTACAAACAGACATTTGAAATGAATAAGTGAATTGAATAACGCTTTAGCCGCAACCAAAATGTATCTTTGTAACAAATTGAAAGCCAAAGAAGATCTCTTGCTCTGCTCCATTTCCTTTTTAGGGTAACAAATACCTATGTTATTTGCGGGCTGATAGTTATGAGCTTTCCCTGTACTTGAAATTTTTAAGGACTGTTAACGCATTGCTAGCAATGATGTAACAATTATTTAAGGATTTTTTCTATGGACAAAGATTTAAAATGGATTTTTTCTAATCTCTTCTCTGGCTCTAATTTACGTGTATCTATACGATTTTCTCAAGCTTTATTTGTATCTTCTCTTTAATATGACTTACCTTTAGTTTATGCCCTGTTCTGATTGTATGGACTGGGTTGGTTGCTTTATATGGTTTACATATAAAGTCTTTCATCCTAGTTCTTTTCTCAGAATTTAATATTCCTTGAAGTATTGTAGTTCAAATTGTGCAAATACTGCATTTTTTTAGTACTCTTATTACGGTGGGTATTGTTTGTTTTGTGTGAAATTGAGTTTCAGCCCTTTTATATTGGTCTTTATACTTTTTTTTTATTGCAGGTCTTTATACTTTACTGGCTGTTGTCTATTAAGCTATATGGATCTAGACTTACAATAATCTTTTACTATCTTCTGGAAAATTTTCTCTCCTTGTTTTGTTTATTGAATTTTGTAATTTTCTTGATATTTTCCTTTTTTTGGATATTAGGTTAAAATGGCTGTACAATACATGCGACGAGCTATTGAGAAGAAGGCAAAGTTCGATATTATGGACCTCAACTGTTTGCTGGTTTGTAAATTCCATATTTTATTCTCTTTTCTTTTTCTCTTGCTTTTCAGATAGTCCCTCTAGTCCTAAATATAAGAGCTAGATAGGAAGTTTGCTTTGGTCCTAAATATAAGACCATAATCTACTTTGTCTCCTAAAATATAATTTTCTCCCAAATGTAACCCTATGTGATTGCACATATTAAGGAGTTTATATCGAGGTTAATTCAAATAAACATTATTAAATAGTATAATTTAGGGAAATCAACACATAATCATTACAAATAACTATCTTAGCTATTTTTTTTAATCTACCCAAATTAGTTAAGTATATCTTATATTAAGGATCTGAGGTAGTAGTAAAAACAATGATGGAAGCTGTTACTTGCCTATATTTTTGCTTAGAAATGCACGCTGAACTTTCTTCTGGCTGAATGAATCTTTCAATAAAGTATAATTATGTCGTTGCCATGTATTCTTCACATCAAAAGTGTTTAAAACTTGCAGGTTGCACCCAAGACATCCATTCCTGTTTTAATTGGGCATGCTAGTGATGACAAGTTCATTAAACCTCATCACTCTGATCTTATCTTCAAATCCTATCCGGTATTATTTTGTTCCTTCGAAATATCTTTAAAGAAATTGGTGCTTTTTGCTTCTTTGATTCTGAAAAATTATCTAAACAAGTTTTTTATTTTTAGGGGGATAAAAATGTGATTAAATTTAACGGTGATCACAACTCTTCTCGACCACAGTCCTTCTATGATTCAGTGTCCAGTTTCTTCTGCAAGGTTCTCTGCCCGCCTCAAACTTCCAGTCTTCGAAGTGAACTAGAGAAATATTATGATCTGAGGAATTTAAGCATTGGCTCTAGTAGCGACAAGGTAGCTCCTTAAGTGCATTAACTTTGTTATTGATGTGGAATTCTATGTGCATGCTTAGTTTTTAAAAGTAAATGTTTGCCAAAAGTAAGTCACTTTTAGTAGTAAGAAATTTTTGCTTCTACAAATGTACTTTCCATGAGTACCAATGGGGGGTTGAGTCTATCTGAAGGGATTAGTTTTTCATAACATGGCAAACTAAAGTTGGAATCCTCACTGGGAGAAGTATCCACATTTAGTGATCGATCGTGCTTTGAGCAAGATTGCATCCAATAGGTGGACACTTGTGCACAATAAAAAACATGTACTTTCCAAAAGTGCTTTGCGTGAAAAAATATGTTAATAACAGAGGAATGACTTTTTAAAATGATTTTTGGCATCTCAAAAGTAATAACCAAACAGGGCCCATGTTATGACCATTAGTTCATTAACTTCAACTTTGCACGTTGCTTGGTTGCTAGAGCATACTGTATGAGATCATTTCTACCCTGCGATCTGCCGCTTGTGGCATGGCAAGTTCGTCATCTGCTCCTCCATGCATTTCAACCATAAAATCTGTTGATGAACTTCTTTCTGAAGTTGAAACAGAGACAAATGTTGAAGTATCCTTCTTTCCTTATGTTATTTCCTCCATCAAGTTTCTTCTATTAGGCTGACTTATAGTTTGTATTGCAAGGAGACTATGCATGAGAATGATGAAACTGGCCAAGATGAGCCTTCAAATGTACAGGTGATCCCTCAAATACCATCTTTGAATAAGAAAATGTGTCGCTTCAGTTATAATAATAGTACTGATTGCTAATTCCTGCATTAAGCATGTATAAATTCTATTGTTGCACAAGTATTGAAACTATTTTCGTACCTGATATGGACATGGGTATGGAATAAGGAAATTTTTTCCAAATATGAAGTTATGCGGCAAATATACTATGGAAATAGAAAAAAAAAGTTAAATATTAAACCTACTATATATAATCAACCAAAAACATTATGTTTCCTAATGCATTCTCCAAGTTCCTATAATTTTTTCCCTAAAAAAAATCAGATATATATGATATGAAGTGCATGCAACTCCATGCATATTAATTCTTTTGGTAAAAATTTTATGTCATTGAGATTCAGAATTCAGAGCGACGCACAATTTATCCAATACGAACCCAATATTTTTTTTTAGATTTAGAACTACATGATACTAGTTTTCAAGTATGCAAGAGTACCAGTACCATGTTTGTTTGAACCTGGTACAGATACAAGCTGAATGTAATAGTACCTATATTTTATAGTTCTCACCAAATGGTGCTTGGCTACAACTACAAAGAGATCAAGTTATGGGCGTGAAGATATTTGTGGTTCATTACACTTTTCTGGGTGTTCTTTTGCTCTGAAATCTTCGATATTTGTAGTAAATTAAGTTTCTTATGTTTCCTTGACAATGTCTTGTGAACGAGTTGATACTGTGTTGGCATTGCATCACTGGACATTTGCTATTAATGGTTTTACAGGATAAGCTGAATGGTCCGACTGAAGAATGTTGCTCATTTACTAGCTCCAACAGAGAAAGTTGGGGCAGATGTTCATCTTTAGGGGGCAGTGATGAAGAATCTTATGTAGATTTCAGTGCTGACAATACTTGCTCTCAGGTCTCTCTCTCTCTCTCTAAAATACTTACACAAATTTGAACTAGGACCCCTTCATATGAGAACATGAAATAAGTCTTATTGGAGTTGTATCTCATTGTCTGTTCATAGTTAAAAGCATATTAGTGGTTAAAAAGATGTTGGCATTAGACGCCATATAAAATCACCAATGATGATCGTGAAAATACATGGATTGACTCAGTAAAATGGTGAATATTAACGATACTACATGTCATATCATGGTTCATGTGGTATCCATTTATGATCCACTAGCTGTTACTTGAAAATCGGTGAAATGCAATTATAATGGTTGTGTCGTGGCATCCTTTTACGTCAGGATGAAAATGCCACAAATATATGCATTTTGAGCTAATCTATTAAGTCTATTTTCTAAGTACGTGAATCTAACACTTTGTATCAACTATGGTTCATGTGCTTTTTGACTGCCAGAATATCGGGGATGTGTTTGCTACGCCCTTGCGAAGCATGAAAGAGAAATGTTCAGATCTTACTGAAGAAAATAAAGGCATAGAAAAGAAAGAGGAGAAGAAAGACAAGAAGAACAAGAAGACGGAGAAGAAAAAGAAAAAGAAAGGTGAAAGTACAGACCCAAAAGCACCTAAAACTGACAAATTGGAAGCTCTCGGCAGGCGCATCCGGCTTTGCATTCTAAGAGGAGCAATCCATCGAAGACGAAGCTCCTCTTGAATTTAACTTGGATCACCTTTGGATTCTCTCAAATTTAGGCAGAAAAACGTGGTCATTTTGAGCAAATCTTAGTCATTGACTTGATTTGAATGATCTTAATCTATTAAGATTGAAAAAAAATCAAATTTGGAACGTTCAAATTGAATGAACGGCTAAAATTTGTTCAAAATGGTTCATTTTTCCACTTAAAATTGAGAATCCATACAACTTAACTGCTCTGTTTGTAATTGCATCATACTTTGTTAAAGGCCATTGCATTAAATATTTTAGGGCTTCTGTAATTTCTATCTATTTCTGAATGAGCCTTAGGATGTAGTTATGGAAGCGAATGTTTTCTTGGCCAATTGCATAGCCTTCTTTTTCATACATGTTAAAATAATGTTACAGCTAATTCTGAATTAGTTGTAGCATTTTTCTTTTTGCTTGAATCCCAAATCACACAAAGGACAAACGAAAGAACAAAGAACTCGACGAGTAACCCTAGCAAAGTCAAAAACACCAACCCCACAGCCGCAAACATATCAAGACAGGGCATACGTGTCATGGCAATTAATGAAACCAAAACCAGAAAGCAGAAAAATCAAGCATTCAAACCAGCCAACTCTGGTATGTGGAACGGAATGGAATACAACAACAACAACAAAACCTTTTCCCATTAAATGGGGTCGGCTATATGGATCATACGACGCTATTGTGCTCTGTCAAAAACTAAATCCTTAGATAGGTTATTGACCCTGAGATCCCGCTCAATGACCTCGTTAAGCGTTTTCTTTGGCCTTCCTCGACTCCTTTTAACCAGACTCCAATCCGTTTGATCCACCCTCCTCACCGGCGCATCCCTTGGCATTCTTTGTACGTGTCCAAACCACCTAAGACGGTTCTCCACTATTTTCTCCTCAATAGGTGCCACTCCAACTCTTCCCCGTATTTGTTCATTGCGAATCTTGTCTTTTCTTGTATGGCCACACATCCATCTCAACATCCTCATTTCGGCTACCCCAATTTTATGCTCTTGCTGTCCTTTTAAAGCCCAACATTCACTTCCATAAAGCATTGCTGGTCTTATAGCAGTACGATAAAACTTTTCTTTTACTTTATCTGGTACTTTCCGATCACATATAACCCCAGTAGCCTTTCTCCATTTAAACCACCCAGCCTGTATTCTATGATTAACATCCTCCAAAATTTCACCATCTTTCTGTATAATTGATCCCAAATATTTGAACTTATCTATTTGTGGAATAACTTGATCTCCTAATCTGACCTCCAAGTTACTTCTAACTTGCCTCTTAGAAAAATTACAATGCATGTATTCAGTCTTACTTCTACTCAGACGAAAACCCTTCGACTCTAAAGTACTTCTCCATAACTCAAATTTAAAATTAATCTCTTCTCTTGACTCCGCTATAAGAACTATATCATCCGCAAAAAGCATGCACTTAGGGATTTCATCTTGAATAGGCTTAGTTAGAACATCCACTACCAGATTAAATAAATAAGGACTCAATGATGATCCCTGATGTAGACCAATCTTTATGGGAAAATCCTTTGTTTCGCCCCCAGACGTTCTTACAGTAGTAGTTACCCCTTCATACATATCTTTTATTGCTTTGATATATACCATGCGCACACCTTTCTTTTCTAAAACTCTCCAAAGCACCTCCCTTGGCACTCGATCATATGCTTTTTCTAAGTCAATGAAGACCAAATGCAAATCTCTTCTTTTGGTCCGGTACCTTTCCATTAACCCCCTTAATAAATAAATCTCCTCCATTGTAGACCTACCTAGCATGAAACCACACTGATTTTCCGTAATATCAGTCTCTAATCTCAACCTGTGTTCAATTACCTTTTCCCATAACTTCATAGTGTGACTTCATAGTGTGACTCATAGTGTACCTTTCCAGGAACGGAACGGAATAAAAGAAATAATTTTGTAAATGTAAACTGTCCGTGGATAAAAATAACATAGATGTAATAGATATTTTCATATTTATTAAACGGGTGTTGGAATAGGATAAGTCAAATAAAGCTTTGGTTAAATAGACGTGTAATAGAAGTCTAAAGTTTAAGTTTCCACGTACGCTATTTTTTAGATTCAGATTGGAGCAGTAGGCCTGGCTTGGAGGCCTTTTTAAAAGGAATTCTTATCAAAAGAAGGGGTCAACCTTACGTCCTTACGTTTGGATTGAAAAAAAAATTAGAGAGAAAATAATATTAAGAGAAAAAACTTTTAAAAATAATAAACTTTAAAAAAAAAATGTAGATTTTTTATAGGCTTCAAGCTTACCGGCTAACAATGGTTCCAGGTCCCGCACGTGACAGTAGGAAAATCTCGTCCAAGCCGTCACGGGCTTGAAGCAAAACCTCGTCCAACTCTGGGGATCAAATTCGCATACACAAAACAGTACTCTTTTTGGTCAACATTGCGGTTGCAGAAGTAGATAATAGCCTTCTAAATCAAAGGAAGCACCTCAGTTTCTAGTGGCATTAAGGCATTTGAAATTATCTCACGAAGCATCTTTGTAAAGAAACTGGATGATCATGAAGCATCTTTTGTAAAATATATTGCCCCCACTGTGGTTTTGAGGGCTGTGGCGCCAGTGGAGTGAAGCCCATTGGCGCTTAGAAATTGAACGAAACGTACAGAAGCAACGGCTCTCTATCCGATGCGCAACTTCTGCAACGCCTTGACACCTCATTCATCTCCGAATCGCAGGTTTCTTCTTATCTTCCGTTTGAATGATTCCCCCTCATTTTCATCATCTTCTTCCCTTGTTCCTACCCATGAACATGTTTCTCATCTTATACTTGAGCAAAAATCAGCCTCCCAGGCTATGCAAACTTTCAAGTGGGCTTCTGCACTCCCTTACTTCACCCACTCGCAATCCACATACCGTGCCTTGATTCACAAGCTCTGCACTTTCCGTCGTTTCAATATCGTCAAGCAGCTGCTCGATGAAATGCCTCACTCAGTTGGTTCTCCCCCTGGTGATGATATATTCATCACTATAATTCGCGGCCTCGGCCGTGCAAGGATGATTCGGCAGCTCATTCAAGTAGTTGATTTGGTTTACAGGTTCCATAGCAAACCATCGTTGAAGATTTACAATTCAATATTGGATGTTCTCGTTAAGGAGGATATTGACATAGCTAGGGAGTTTTATCGAAAGAATATGATGGGAAATTGTATTGAAGGTGATTGTTATACTTTCGGAATTTTAATGAAAGGACTCTGCTTCACCAATAGAATTGGTGACTGTTTTAAGCTATTGCAGTTGATGAAGTCTCGGGGAATTATACCCAACACCGTGATTTACAACACTTTACTCTATGCGCTTTGCAGGAATGGGAAAGTTGGGAGAGCTAGAAGCTTGATGAGTGAAATGGAGGAGCCCAATGATGTAACATATAACATACTGATTTCTGGGTATTGTAAAGAAGAGAATCTAGTTCAAGCTCTGGTGCTACTAGAGAAGAGCTTTGGTATGGGTTTTGTGCCTGATGTTGTTACAATAACTAAAGTTGTAGAAATTCTGTGCAATGTCGGGCGTGTGACAGAGGCTGCTGAGGTTTTAGAGAGAATTGAGAGCATGGGAGGTCCAGCGGATGTAGTGGCTTATAACACTCTAATAAAGGGATTTTGTAAGGTGGGAAAACCAAAAGTTGGGCTTCATTTCTTGAAGCAGATGGAGAATAAAGGTATCCTTCCAACTGTAGACACCTATAATATTCTGATATCTGGTTTTTGTGAGTCTAGGATGTTAGATATGGCTTTCAATCTTTTTAATGATATGAAAACAGATGGGTTAAAATGGAATTTCGTTACTTTTGACACAATGATTAGAGGGTTGTGTTCAGAAGGAAGATTTGAAGATGGTATCATGATGTTGGAACTAATGGAAGACAGCAAAGAGGGCTCTAGAGGGCGTATCAGTCCTTATAACAGTATACTATATGGTCTTTTGAAGCGGAACCGTTTAAATGAGGCATTTGAATTTTTAAGAATGATGGAAAGGTTGTTTCCTAGAGCTGTTGATAGAAGCTTGGAGATTTTTAGGTGCTGGGAGGAGAGGGCCATTGAAGATGCAAAGAAGGTCTATGACCAAATGATTGGAGAAGGTGGGATTCCAAGTATTCTCGTTTATGACTGCCTTGTTCATGGATTTTCCCAAGGAGGTCGTGTACGTGAAGCAATCGAGTTGATGAATGAAATGATTGCTAACAATTGCTTTCCATTACCATCCACATTCAATGCTATCATCACTGGGTTTTGTAAACTGGGAAAAGCTGATACGGGCCTGAAGTTCGTGGAAGACATTGTTACAAGAGGATTTGTGCCAGAAAGAGAAACTTATGTTCCTCTGATTGATGTCTTCTGTAAGAAGGGGGAACTTCAGAAAGCCTTGCCGCTCCTTATGGAAATGATAGATAAGGGTATTATTCCTGATCATTTTATTTGGCAGTGTTTGCTACTTTGTATTAGTCAAGAAAAATATTTCAAGGATAAGAATCTGTTCGATTTAGATAACCTTCTATGTCAGATTTTGGAGACCTAGATTTGTTTCCAATGGTATTTTCACTTATACTATTGTAATAATTGATTGCAATGTCGTTAAACTATAGATGAAACCAATTACATTCATATTAGATTGACAAAAGTCTTGGCTCTTAGCCTGGTCAAACACGGGATTGTATTGTTGCCTTCCATCATCAACCATGAACATCAGCATCAGTTATAAGTTATTCAGTTATAATAGCTTCTCGATGAGTTTTATTTACAATTCAATTATAAAGTGAATCATCAATAGCCCTCTGTCAAAAAAAGAAAAATCTTCTACAAGATACGAAGAATAACCCACCAGCATTCAAATGATTCAGTGATGAACAAGTGTAAGGAACAGATCACAAGATAGTAGAGATCACCCAATTTACAATAAGGTCTCTGAATGTAATTTAAACGTGGAAATTTAGCTAACTGTTTAAACCTAATTACGTTAGGAACCTATTATGAAAAGGCTCTTTGATCTATTAAGAAGTACATTCACCCATCTAACCTCAAACGATGATATAGTCCTAATTAACAAGCTAAATATTACACTCATCACAGATTGGCCCCGCCAACATTCTCCAGTTCCTCATTACTTCTGGTAGGTATTCCTAGTGAAGGATCAAACTGCTCATGGGTAGGAAACAATCTGTTTAATGGCTGGCTCGATGACATGCTCGACTCAAGTATATGATGTGGAAGCACCATTTCAGGTTTAGAATATGCTCCCTCCATGCTCACCCGTTGCTTTTTCGTCATTGTCTTCCCTCTAGGGCTGTTGTTAGGGGAACCAGCATGGCAGCCAGAATCTGGCGTTAATGGTTCATTGTGAGATGAAAAGGATTCGTCGATTGAAAGACTTTTCACTGGAGCACGTTCTTTAGCAGCTTTTTCCTGAAGGGGGCACTCAGGGGTTGACGGGTCATTCTTATTGTCAGGGTCTTGGCAGGTGTCACCTGGCACTGAGGCTGCATCCCCTGAGCCGGGTGCTTGGGAAAGAACGCCACTTAGCCGCTGCTGCTCTTCAATTATCTTCTTCAAGTATTTACCCTGGGCTTCAATCCGAAGTTGTAGCTGTCTCTGAACCTGTTTGACATAAAACATCAGAAAATTGGAAGCTTAGCATCTTAGCCCATGATATTATTATTTTAGGTTTAAAGCATCTTAAACCATTATTCATCTTTAATCTAATCTACAGGTCTTATGAGAGGAGTATATGTTTTATTTCTCATGATTGAAAGCAGAGAAACCTTTAGGGCATTTGGATAGATTTGCAACTTCATGGTTGGGCCATTTGGCACCTAACTACCAACACCAGTTCAATCCACTAGAAGGTACAAGCAGAAAACAATACTCGACATGTATTTTGAAAAAAAAAAAAAAATCACCATTCCTACTTTATTTAGGATATATGTAATACAAAAATCTAATTCATATTTGTAATATCTACCCATCTTAGAAATAAGTGTTTAGACACCTGAGCAACTAAACTTCCCATTTACGCAGGGAGGGGATGCCATTTTTTAATAACATATAGACACTAATTGCCCATGCTATGTCTGTGTTTGTCTCGGTGCCAATGCGTCCTAATTTACACGCAATATGGCTTGGTCCTACTACAAAAGGTTATCTTTTATTCAATGGTTTAGACACTACTGACTCAACTTAAACCATGAGTAAACATTCACTATGGGTGATAAAACACAGAGAAGACTGAAGAGACTATCAGAATTTGTATAACCGAAACCAATTCAGCCAAAAAGAGAGGACTTCATCTCATGTTCTGATCAGATTCAATATGATTGAATTGAAAGTATCATAACTCAAAATTTGCTAAGAAATATACAAATCAGCTAGTACAAGAAAAACATGCCTCTAATTGCTCATGTAATCGCTTCTGCACCTCCATTTGCAGCTTTAGTGCTTCAGTAATTTCCATACCTCTGAAAATAGATGGATAAACCTACCAGTAAGTTTCTAATTTATCCCACCAGACCTCATGAAACAACCAAAATATTGAAATAAAAAAATACATGCTTCCCCCCTAAACTTTTGGTGGCACTAAACGCATAGAAATAGCTTTCATTTTTAATATAGCAAAAACAGGCTTAAATTTGACTCCACTATGAAAAAGCATATCAGATGGATGATATTATGTTGAATGTGTGCTGATAACAAGTATTTCTTTTATGGTAAGCTTTCACATATTTGTACAGGCTGTCTTCATTCATCCATCAACCTGTTTAACTATGAGAATCAAGAAGCAAAAGAGTAATACTCACGGTGAACCGTCTAGATTGGAAAGCATATCCCCAGTTTCTTTCTTGTCGGCTTTTTTCCCTATCATTAACAAAATAAATGTCACCAACATTCTACAATAATATGATCAGGAAGGTTAGAGCTTGAAAGTAATCGGCCTAACGGACCTATAGCAACCCATCAAAATACTGTAAAATTAATTAACATTGAAACCAGAACCAGGGTCGGATAGACTTACCATCAGATGAGGAGTCAGGGAGGTATTTGGCAAGACGATATTTCTGGATGAATTAGACAGTCCGAGTGAATAAAAATTACCGTCACAGCATAACCATTATAGAAATCAGCCCCTAAATTCGCATTACCTGCAGATGGCTTTTGACGTGATATATTGTTAAACCTTGTACACCCATCACTCTGAGGACACCTTTAGGTGTGGCACCTGAGAAAAGGCTATTAGAAATATAGATTCTATTATAAGGTATGTAAATTCATGCAAGGATCTTCATCCAACATTTTGGAGATCCAGCCAATAGATTTGATAGACATCTGAAACACGTGCGCAGGCAGATTTGACATTATATCTTTTACAGTCTAATGCATCTCATTCAAAAAAAATTCTCATTTAACTCTTTCAAAATGTCATTGGGTGTCTACCAAATATCCAGTAATGAATGTAAATTGATGACAAGACACTTTAGTTCCAATAGGTGCAAAACAAGAGGGTTGGCATTCTATTATATAAACACGTCTTATATTGGGTGGGACAACAACAAGAATCCATTTCCACTCTCCAGGTAATATAGGTAAGGAAACTCACGATCAGGCCCACCAAGCTGTGCAACAGCATCAACAAAGCGTTCATGGAGCTCATGTGTCCAGCGTAACCGTTGCTTTGAGCTCAAATTGGGATTGTTGGTGAGACTGTTCCCTCCATTGACTGGGTCCATTGTACTGGCACCACGATCAAATTGCCGACCATGTACCAATGAGTTGCTTCCAAGTACACTTAAACTAGGAACACTGTTTGGCTTATACATTTGTCATCTATCTGACAGAAATAAAACATAAGTAAAAGTATGAGAATTATTGTTAACATCTCAAACTTCACTACAAGTGGAAAAGAGTAGGTTGATGAAATATTTGGGATCAGACAACCACACAAAGTAGACTCAATCTTGAATAATTGTTGAGGCTTCATTTTATACATGACTTTATTTTATTTTAAACACAGGCCGTTTAAAATCAGGGGAAAAATAAAATCTACGCAACAAGCAAGACGGATGATCAGCTCAACACCTGAACTGAGACTATACATACAATGGTGGGTGACTCAAGATAAGAATAACTTAAAAAGCCACTGTCTAATAATAAATGCATATGGTCTTTTCATCTTTTCAAGTCAACAAAGATGTGATGAGTAGCTTTATCAGCACTCAGTTGCCAAACTGAATCATGCAATTTACACGTTCAATCAATTCGTGACATTATAAGGCACTAACATATTTGATACTACAATTAGAACCCATCAACAACCACTCCGATGACCAGAAAGCATATAATTCTGAGTAGACTTGGGCTCATACACTCAACCATTAAGAAAATTATAAAACTAAATTCTAAGAGGCAGACCCAACAAAATGTCATTCTGTCTGGTAATGCCAAATTTCCATCTACAGTAGAAGTTGCAGCAGCATCATCAGCCTAAATGACTAAATCAAGGAAAGTATCAAGCAAGAGACTTAGGCCTAAGCAGAATAAGGTCCTTTTGATTCTGCTTTTCTTATTAGAAAAAAAAAACATCTCAGTGATCAAGATGGACTATTTTAGGTTGCTTGTTACTGTGATTCCTTGGTTTTCTGTCGGCTGTCATGAAATGATCATCTCATAATTCCCAGAAATGCTAATTGGATTACATTGTAATAGTAATACCAAATAATAACACCTAACGATGAGACCTAAGAAAGGTCGAATAGTATATATGTAGACATAATAAGATATAGATTATCTTAGATCATAAGCATTAGGAGTATGACAGAGACCAGGTTTGCATTAGATGCCTAAGCCCATGTTAAGTAGCATAGAAGAAATAGAAGAACTATCATTTTCACAAGCTAAGAGAATTTATTGAAGAGACCAACTAATGCATGTTGCAGAGTTGGAAGGCATTAAACCTGACAAAGCTTCATCACGTAAATACCTCCGAATCAGAAAACAAACCCAAAAGTGAAGTTTCAATACCCAAACGCGAAGAATTACAAAACTGCCAGCCGAAACGACAGAAACTCACGATATAATAAAAATCAAACAATTGGTAAGGGTTTTGATCAAAATGATTAGGACAACGAGAAAGTTTGAAAATTTTCCATCGCCCAAGCGATAGACAGAAGCGCCAGATTCCATAGCACCAAGCATACAAGATTTAAGAAACAAGAAATGAGAAAAGTGAAGGTCAAATCCAAAAAGGAAAAAAAAATAAAAATCAAAACCAGCTTGAGGAGGTAAAGAAAGAGAGAGGAACACAGAAGATACGAATTTAAATTAAAGAAGAAACACCCAAATGATGAAAGAAAATGCAGAAGCGGAAGCTACAGAAAGAAGCAGAGAAATGATTGAAAATCGAAGCAATAAGAACAAAAACTGGGAAGTGTGTACGTACCAGATCTAGGAAATCCAAGACATAGAAAATTATTGCACACTCGCTCCTTCAAATTCGGAGGGGCGATGTGGCTGAAGCTTTACTAAATATTGCAGGCAGTTGCAGACGTTAGGAGTAGCAGGGACCAACAACGGGAAGGCAGTGATAGGAAAGAAGATAAAAGAACAAAGGCAAGACTGAAAAGGAAAGAAGCTGTTGTGTTGTGTTGGGTTGGGTTTGACCATTACTCCTCGCAGCACAGTACCCAACCAACCACACTTTTCAATTTCGCAGTTCAAATTCCCAAATTACCGATACTTAGTCGAATCTAAATATAATTGAGATAAAATATCGATGAACTGGATATACAACAAAAAAAATTCTCAACTTACCAACATTTTCTGGTTTTATTCCATTACATTTTTCATTAACCAAGCCCTCTACCTAATAACTTCTATGGAAGGTAATTTTAATATTCTCCAAACCAAAAATAATTAATTTTAACTAAATTTATTAATTTATATGAAATTATTATAACGCACTTATAATAAAGTTTAAATAGAATATAAAAATTAGTTAATTTATTTTAATTATATCATGTCAATTTTTTTTATATGTGAGTTAATTAATTAGGTCTTATGGGATGGAGTACTACTAATTCAGTGATCCATAAAGTAAAATTAAATAAATATAATTTCGAAAATCAAAGGAACAGTTTTTTTAATTAATACGATCAAAAGAAAAAATATATTTGACCAAAGATAACAATTACAAATATATATATAAGAACTATTATATTATCAAACAATTGTTCAGATATATCTACAAAAATTAATCGCCAGTATAATATATAAAAATGAAATGATTGAGTTATTTTTTAATGAATCTCCTCAAATAGTGGGCAATCAGTTGACCGTTGACAAGAATTTGAAGACTTCCATGCATTGCGAGTAGTTATTACTTATTAGTACTATTACACACCAAAAAGAGAACAAGAGTTTATAATACAATATATTGACCTTTCAATTTTAAATGTATTGATATATTTTTTTAAATAAAAAATTATTTCATATTTCTGTTTAATTTTAAATTTATTGACCGAGATATTTTTAGTTAAATTTTTCTTATGTCTAAAAATATCTTTAAGTCAATAATAATTAGATTGAAATGTGAAGATGGATGGATTTATGATTTTAGTGGGAAACTCACAGCTGTCCCCCTATCATTGCAGAGTTTATTGAAATTACCTATGGTCTCAATTTGTGTAGAAACAAAGGTTTTAGGAAACTTTGTCTCCATTGTGATTTTATAGAAGTGATCGGAATAGAAACAAATCTTCACACATGTTAGATAAAAAAGTTTATATCCTTAATCACCTTCCACCTCTTTAAAAAGAAGCAGATGTTAATGAAGGAATCTAGACCTCATTGATTCCCTTTTTGCATGCTCTTTGTTAAGAATTAATATATTTCAGTTATTATTAGAAAAAATAGATAAAAGATAAAAGAATTATTTCTTATAAATAGGAGCAGAATTACACTCGCAAAAATTTGTATTATAAGTAACAACGGAGGGAGTATTAATTGAAGCAATACAATTGTGGAATGCACAAGACTAACGTCTTAACCCTAAATGATCTTAACTAAGTCATGCAATTTAATTAAACAATCTTGCTTAGATGAGACTAGATAAGTCCCCTCCCCCTCCCCCTCCCCCTCCCGGCCGGCGGGTTGTGCGGTATGAATAGATACAAAAATACTTGTAAAAGGAGTTGTGGTCTATTTTTGTAACTGCTACCGACATATCCAATAACATTAAGAATAATATATCATTGTCATAATGTTTGATAATCCTATAGTAATTCATAAAAATAGAGCGGATAATACACTAATGGAGTTTGTGAATAGATGATTTAAAAAGTCTGCATAAGTGTTAGCATGACTAATAACATGATTCATTTTCAAAAAGTTCAAACAGTACTTTGGTACTTGTAACGTAGGTAAAGATGGAAGACAATATTTGAACAGTTTAATCATTTAGGTGCTTGTGTTTTTATTTTTTTTTTATATTTTATGTTATTTTCTTGTTTTTCGGCTAAAGAAGCTTCAAGCATTGCTATACTGACCTGTTGGTTGTTTTTGTGGTCATATATATATGCTTCGTTTTAGGATGAGACATGTTTAGAACAGAAATGAGAATATTAAGAGCTTTCCGGACGAAGTGGCCAAGTTAAAAAGGGGATTGAGTGTTTATTCTTTTACTTCCTCTTTCTTCTTCAAGCTAATAAGAATAGATGCGATAATGCGGCCGCATTCATTCAGAAAAGGATTTGTTGAAAGATGGATTCTGATTATTGATTTTAATTGTTGCAACTATGATTATCCCAATTCTAAATCTGGTCTTTAAGTTTTAATAATTCTGAAAAACTATGACGAGCATGAGTGTGTGAAGCATAAGTTAGAAGGACCACGAAGCTAATGAAATTATTGCATGATTTTCTCTTGGGCCTTCTTTTTACATCATGCAGAAAAAGAAAATTTTGTCAGAAAGAGAGAAAAGGAAAAGAGAAGAGATCAAGATCAAGGATGCATTTATCAGTAGAATTCTTTTGTAACAAGTATGAGAGAGATAATCTCATTGAACACTATGTATATGGCTATGCTCTAGTACTTGTTTGCCTCCCTCATGAGAACTAACAAATACTATCTGCTCCAACCCAACTGAAAGCCGTTTCCTCTGAAATCCCTCTCTCTTTTTCATTATTTCCCTAAGTTCACCCACACCATCCCATTTCCCAGCAGCTGCTAAAGTGTTTGATAGTGCAACATATGCCCCTGGTCGTCCATCAGCTTTCAACTTGAAAACCTCATCTGCTGCTACTTTTGCCATCTCTAAATTACCATGGACTCTGCATGAACTAAGTAGAGCCGCCCAAACATCAGAATTGGGTCTCTCAGGCATCCTCGTCACAAAGTCCCAAGCTTGATGCAACCTTCCTGCTCGTCCTAACAGATCAACCAATACAAGCATAATGTTCCATCCTTGGCTTTTGTGAGTATTCTTTCTCCATACTGCAAAAGATCTCCGAACCATTATCTACAAGCCCAGCATGAGCACAAGCTGAGACAACACTAAGGAATGTCACAAAATTAGGTTCAATGTAATGTTCTTTCTGCATCCTCCAAAATAGATCAAGTGCTTCATTTGAAAAACAATTCTTCCCATATCCATCAATCATAGATGTCCATGTGGTCAAAAACTCCTCGAGCCTCAGCCACTCTTCCGCATTTGGAATACATGTGTATTAGAGAACTTCCCATTTTTATGTTAAAGAAAAGCTGAGTCTTTATCAGCTGACTTTGTACTTGCTGACTAAGTTCAAGTGCTGCATGCGTGGAACAAGCACCAATTATATGCTGGCAAATGTAGAAATATTTGGTCGTAAGTTCATCCTTTGCATGTCAATATAAACTTCAACAGATTTCATAGCATGTTCAGATGATTTGCTGTATACTTCAATCATTGCATTGAATGCTACAATATCCTTCTCTACCGTTTTGTGAAATATATATTCAGCATCTTGCATTGAGCCTTGATTCATGTAACCAGAAATGAGGGACGTTGAACATATCACATTCTTTTCTAGCATCATATCAAATATTACAAAATCTATTCTCCAAAATTACTTTATAATCAATTTTCTCTAGAAGCTAAATCAAATTAATCATTTTTGCTTCCGGAGGAGATGACTTTTTCTTGTTAGAAGGTTAAATTAATTAGGTAATTAGTATTAATTACTTGTATCTAGATGCCCCTAGTATCCTATATAAAGGGCTCTCTAGTTTATAGGCTTTAGGTGTGAGATTGCTAACACTTCTTTTCTGAATATGATATCATAGAGATAATGAAATTTATAGCTAGCATTATGATACTGTGTTTAATTAAACTGTAGCGTTAGAGACAAAAAAAAAACTTAATCCAGTCACAACAAACTTGCTTGACGTAACAAAGGCAAAAAAAAAAAAAAAAAAGAACATAAAGTAGACACCAGAAGGGAAATAGACTTTGGTTGTAACAATGATTAGTCTAGTTGATAAAGAGTTAACTCGTAACTTTTAAAGTTATGAGTTTAAATCCCACTATTGATATGAAGATCTTAATTTATTAGTGGGCGATCGATAATTATCTCCATATTGTTTGGGTTTTGAGATATGTCCTGACCTTAGTGAGCTAAGGATCAAACTCATTTAAACTTTCTCATATAAAAGAAAAAACAAAAAAAGAAATAGACTTTGGTTAACTTTTATAGAATTAATGTATGATGCCGGCCATTATGTATGTATGTATACTATCGTGATTTGTAAATTTTGATTAGGTTTAATATAATATTTAATCTATTAAGTCTATTTTTATTTTAATTTTAGTCCCTTAAGTTTTAAATTATATATTTTTGTCCATATAGTTTTTTTTTTCTGTTTAAAATGTCAGTTCCTATAATTTAATAAATATATGAACTATTTTACCACCGAAACTAAAATGAGGGGAACTTGACTACACTAACCCATTTTGATTATATTGAAGTTGTACATCTGTTTCAATCAAAACTTTTGATTACATTTTACACTGATAAGTTAATATAGGTACATAGATGAGACAGCTTAATTATGTTTTGATCTGTAGAGAGCAAAACTCATATTGAACTTGAAAAACTGATACGATATAGATATACTTTTTGTGTATTGAGGTACGAGACGATCGTGCTTTCTTTGACAAGACAGCAGACAATTTCAATGCCGTATTGTGTGGGAATCAAACAAAATCCACTAAAGAATTTACCTCAGTTGTGCAACAAGTGCTAATGAATCTGCAAACAACGACACCCAAAACACAAGGGTTTTTCGTGACGACAAAAGCAAAATTGCCTGATAATAATAATAAGGGTACAACTATTTATGCTTTTGCTCAATGTGTTGAAACTATCAGTCAGAATGGGTGCGACGATTGCTTGAAGGTTGGTTATAGCAATTTATTGCAGACTTGTCTTCCAAATTCTAATGGTAGATCAACCATTTAATTAGGTTTAACCAAAAAAAATTAGCTTATATATTTAGAACCAAAGGAGTATGTCTTATTTTAGTGTATGATTATAGAAGGACCCAGTTTTAATGCTCATCACTAACTGTGGTAAGATCTACATTGTCCAAATGCAATTTCAATGGTCTAGATGTAAGATTTTCAATTAATGATTTTTAAATAATAAAATCATTTGTTTAAAAAATTGAAAGTTAAAATACTGTCTTTATTTTAGATTTTATACCCATTAAAATAATTTTTTTTTAAAAAGAAAAAGAAAAAGAAAACACAAATATGTACTGTCCAAATCTACCCATCACAAGTGGTTGGCACCAAAACTCAATCCCAAGGGATATATATAGCTGTACATAAAGATCAACTCATTTGAAAGTGAGTTCTCTATTTTGTGTGTCTTGCAGGTTCAAATAAGGGGCCATTATTGGCGTAGTTGTTAGACGTGTAGCTTTTGTTTCGATCCTCCTTACACTATTAATTAGCTTGGATTAAACGACCAAAAAGGCTTGAGAGATCAGTTCCAAGAGGGAAACATCTTGGAAATTTTTGTGTATCACTTTGTAATGATTTATTAATGTGATTCTTTGGTCTCATTTTCCCTTTAGAGAAAACGTTATGGACTTTAATTCTTCTCTAAGGAATCCCTAACTGCTTTTTCTTGATTTATGAAGAGAACACTTAATTTCACTAATGCTTTCCTTGAGAGGCGACATATCTGGAGTAAGTAAGTTGAGAGGCCCAATTACTTATAAACTAAATTGGAGAAGGAGGATTTGGTGCTGTATATGTGGTAACTATATGTTTTGATTTTTAATATTTTGATCTACATCATGTTCCAAAACAAGGATGTTTCTAAGGGTGTACTTTTTCATATAGTTGTAAATAAGCAAACCTTGTAGCAACACTTTCATGATTGACATTCTTAATCTTCATATATACATATATATATATAGGGTACTTTGAAGAATGGAAAAGTAGTTGCTGTAAAGAAATTAACATTATGTAGGGAGGCTAAAAAGGTGGAAGAAGAATTTGAAAGTGAAGTGAAGCTCATAAGCAATGTTCATCATCGAAATCTTATTAAGCTTTCTTGGATATTGCAGTAAAGGCGATGAGAGAATTCTTATTTATGAATATATGAAAAACACCAGTCTTTACAAATTCTTATTTGGTATATTGTATCAGCCTACAAAGCTTTTATATATGTAGTTCTTTAATCTTTAATCTAGCTATTGAATTTCTTTATAAAATTATGACATGTGGACATATTTTCAAGTAACGTATATTAGTGACTCCTCTAACAACAATTCTTTCACATTTCATAATTTCCTTCAAGAAATCAACAAACAAACTGCATGTCAATGTCTTATTGACTTTTCTTTTCATGTAAATGCTGTTCTGTTTCCTCAACCATTTAAAGTGTGTAAATTTGTGCAATAGAAAAACATGGAGGTTCTCTCAACTGGAAGCAATTGTATCATATAATTTTAGGAACAGGGTTGGGCTTATTTACATGAAGAATTTTATGTTCTATCATAAATAGAGATATAAAGACCGACAATATTCTCGTAGAAGACGATCTTCAACAAAAAATTACTAATTTTGGCTTAGCTAGACTTTTACTTGAGGAAAAATCTCATCTTAGCACAAAATTTGCTAAAAGTCAAAATAATAAATAGTTAATATTGATGACATACATTATGCAACAATACTTTACATTGTATATGTCTATTTCATATTAAAAATATTGTTCTTGCATTAATTTAAGCCATTGACTATAACATAAACATTATATATTTATTCAGATAATACATAGCACTAAAATATATAATTCATGGTCAATTATCAGAAAAAATTGATATTTATAGCTATGTGGTTATAGTCCTAGAAATTATCAGTGGGGAATGAAGCAATAAATTGAAGCCCCATGGTGATTTTGAAAGTGAATTCCTCCTCCAAAAAATAAGAAAATTTCTACGATTATTTAAAAACAGCAATTTCATTAGAGAAAATTTGAAAATGCAGGACTGTTACAATTAAAGTTTTAATTACTTTGTCTTGTTTGCCTTATTATTCCATTTCCCTTTAATTCACTTGATAGGCTTGGAAACTATATGAGAGAGGCATACACATAGAGTTGGTGGATGATACCTTAGACCATAATGATTATAATGCAGAGGAAGTGAAGAAAATCATAGAGATTGGTCTGCTTTGCACACAAGCATCTGCTGAATTAAGGCCATCAATGTCTGAAGTAATTGTTTTTCTCCACGGAAAAGGCTTATTAGAGAATATGGGCCAACCATGCCTATCTTGATTGAAACTTAATATCTATCGCCATGGCCTTCACTTTTTTTACCATCAGCAAACCAATATATATTTTCCATTAAAAGAGCAAAAGAGTGCCTTGGTTAATCACACTGATTTACCATTTTGGGTTTGTCTAATCGTACTCACTCACTTCAGGAGGGGGTTTTGTTAGAGCACAAGTAGCTTTCTCTATATATATGATTCATTAGCTTCCAAGAGGATGTATTTTGGAAAAACACATTTGCTTTTGATTCTATTCATTAGAAAAATGGTTGTTGAGACTTGAATCACTCTTGTATGATATGTCTATAATTTATTATGAATTTATAAAATTGGACTAAAAATCTGAAACTATCAAATAAATAGTAATCCGATAACTAAAATGCAAATTTTAATTATTGGGTTTTAATTAACGATACATCTTAATAAAGATGGTAAAATATCATTGGACCACATCAATAATCTTGGAAATGGTTGTTGGTCTTTGTCCAGCTTAATTCTATGGGTGTAAGAACTATAGAAAAATGGAGGAATATTTCCCCCCAATAAAGCTCATTGTCCACATCTTCTGGAGAAGAGAACTTGAAGGCTTAGGATTTGTAGCATCAATCTCCACATGAAAGCTCAATTAATGGACGAGGTTAAACTTGAACAAAAAAAAACTATAGAAAACTAGTTTTATGGGTTTTCAAAATTAAAATAATTGACCAACATTAAAAATAATATATATCAAATATATTACAATGACAGAGAAAAAATTACATGAATTAAATGCAATATATACCATATTATATACAACTATGCCCGCCTGTGATTTGAGGAAATTACCAGTAGTAGTTGGCTGCATTGAATGTTATTTACTATCAGTACGTAGAGTGATACTATCAGTATTTTACATGCAACCTACATTAATGCTTATGTTTACTTTTTTCGCCAATAATTAATGCTTAGTTATAAATAATTAAATTATATAGATAAAAAATATTAGTTAAAATTGATTAACTGAAGATTATAAATATGTAGAGAAGAGGATAAATAAGAAAAGAATAATTAAAAAAGATATGAATGATATATAATTAATTAGATAAAAAATAAAAATAAAAATTTAATTTTTAGATAAATATAAAATATAACTTATAAAAGAAACACTGATACTGTCCCAAAAATTATAACTTACTATAAATAGTAGTATAATCTTCAATTCTCAAAACCCTATATATGGTCAAACCCCAGGGTGATTCGACTCTCCTACTCATCCGTCTTATCACAGTCACTCACCAAATCTAGAACTAATTTGGAGGCTCATCAACTCATCAAAAGCTTATTTTTTTTAAAAAAAAAAGTTTTTTTAAATGAATATGGAATTTAAAATAGAAATAATCTCTTAACTATAATTTTTTTTAAAAAATAAGTTTTTATTTAAAAAATACTAATTAAAAAAATAAATCTGCATAGTTAAAATCTAATGAGTTTTACATAGTCATCATTTTGATGGGATCCCAGCTAATCTTCCTTACCTGCAATCCTCGTATTCATTTCTTTTCCCGTAGTGTTCCCTATAACTATAAATATTATGTATGTTATATCTCTTATACTCACAGTTTAGTAGTATTGAATAGTTCAGTGTTTTCTTCTTCGTCTTCGTCATCGTCGTCGACAAGGAGGATCTGAAGCCAAACCCTGCAAATTCTCCTCCACTCACTCCGTTAGGTTTTCTTGATAGAGCCTCCTTTGTACGGTGACTGCACTTCTATTATCTACAACACCACCACTTTCACTTGGTCCCAAACCCGCCGAGGGTGTCTCCAACTCGCTTCATCCTTAACCTCCATCATCGGAATCCGTCCGGCCAAGTCATCTCTGTGATCGCCCCCAATGTCCCTGTCATGAACGAGCTCCACTTTGCCATCCCATTCGCCGACGCCATCCTCAACAACTTCAACACCCGCCTTGATGCTCGCACTGTCTCTGTCATACTCAGCCATGTTGAATCCAAGCTTTTCTTTGTTAATCATGTCTCACGTACTCTAATCCTCGACGCACTCTTATTGTTCCCGCCGGAGACTCAACGTCCGACGCTCGTCCTCATCACCAATGATGATGACACTGTCGAACAAACTTCATTTAAAGGCTTGTTCATTGATACGTACGAAGGGTTAGTGTCAAAGGGTGATCAGAATTTCCAGTGGGTCCGACCTAAGAGCGAGTTGGATCCGATCGTTTTGAACTACACGTCCGGCACGACGTCATCTCTGAAGGGGGTAGTTCATAGCCATCGAGGAACGTTCATGATGACTATGGATTCTCTGGTTGACTGGTCCATCCCCAAACAACCGATTTGCCTGTGGACGTTCTTTGGTTGAAATAATTCATTTATTTAACTTTTTAGATTTATAAAAAAAAATTAACTGACTCTTATAATTAAAAAAATTAATATATAATTATTAATTAAGGATTTGCACCTGCATATATAAAAAAAAGGAATAAACACAGTCGGGGCTTAAAAAATATGTGATATTCAAAAGCTTTGAAGGGATATATAATGAAATATCACCTGCCATGAATTAGTCTCATCATATCATAAAATATTATAAAGGGGAGACATCAATTGGACTGGCTATCTACTTTTAAACCCGCTTTTGTAGCAATTAATTAAGTTTGTTTAATTAAGCCTACTCCTCAAGAATCTCTTTTAGTTCACCTACAAAAAAGTTCATGTCTCTTTTTCTTCAAGAAAGACAAATCATCCAATGAAGGAATTAAATGGTACAAAGATGGTGACGCTAGCTAAAACAATTGTACATGTATTTATTTGTCTTCTCCCATTAAAAGGGAGACATAGCGAGATTCTAGTTTGGTTTGATGACGAAGGCATGCGAGGAAGGTGACAAATGATTAATGGGCAAATTAGTATTCTTATGGAGAATTAGAGATGGGGATTAGCTCTCAAACCCCAACTTATTAGGTGTAAATTGATGCTTAATTACATATTTATATATTTCTGGCCAAAAACACAGAAATATATAAGTGACGATTTCTTCACCGATCATGACCAACAAATATATTATTTTTGGTTAATTAAATACTCCATTCGATCCTAATTATAAGAGTCAGTTATTTTTTTTATAGATCTAGGAAGTTAAATAAATTAGTTAATTATGACTAAATATAACACTTCAATATAAATTCATGTTATATGCTCGTAATCTACTCAAATTAGTCAATTAGCTCTTATATTAGTTACAATTAACTGATTTATTTTGCTTAATAGATCTATAAAAAAAAAGTTAACTAGCTCTTATAATTATAATAGTATAAAATAAACTAAGGAACTAATGATGTTCTAGGGATACTCTTCTTTTGGGCCAATGGTTTAGTGACACTCTAATTCCTTATTATAGATAAAGTATGCCTAATTCGATCCATGGGGAGTATCACCTTGTTATGATTTGAGTCGCTCTTCTTGGGGAGACATCCTAACTCTTGGGTGCCTAGGTTTACGCTTGAGGGTAATAGACGGCTCGTCCTGCCCGATATTAGTATCGCCTAGGAGGAAGGGAGACTTCGCCCTGTCCTTAGATCGTGGGTGAGTCCAACCCCTTTCTAAAAATTTATTTATCAAAAAATAAAATAATAAACTTTCCTTTTTTTTTTCCTTTTTGTCTCAGTTTAAAATGTTGACAATGCATTCCATGGGCTGCACAACACTCTTCTATTCATTATTTCAACTTCAACTAAGTATTAACTAACCAAAGTTGCACATTGTGAAAGTGACGTGATTCTAATATCAATTTAGAAAAGTATTTATATTTAGTATTGATAGTGATTTAAACATAATTTATTTTTTAATAAGAGAATACATATACCTATACAAAATAAAAATAAAAAACTTCAACTACTCATCAACATTTCTGTCAAATATAAAATACTTTGAGCATGACATGATCCTTAATTAATATTTTAGGATATTAATTACTCTTTCAAAATTAGTTTAGGGTGTTGGATGTATCTTTACTCTTTTAATAAATACTACAATATAAACAAAAATGTATTCTATTTTAGAATTTATTATCCCAAGTATATTAAAAGTTTAAACTTGTCTTATTTTATGTGCCTGTTTGGTAAGCACTAAAACCGGTTTTAAAAGAACTTTTGGCCCAAACCTTAGTTTGAATTTTTTTTAAAATAAACAGTCATATTTGTCCAAAAAGACTTTTTGATCAAACCATAGTTTAAAATTAAGGTTTTGGATAAGCTATTGAGACTAGTTTCTGGAACAGTAAAAGAGTTTATGAACTACCCAATTACTATTTTACCCTTACTTTTTCTTATACTCTCTCTCCTCTCTCATATTTTTAATAAAATAATACATTTTTAGTAATTTTCCAATTACAAAATTTTTTCTGGTAACAACTATTTAAACACTCATTTATTCAGAATCATTTTTTTTCCATAAACTCTTCTCCAAAAGCTCTTTTCTAAAAGCTATCCAAAAACTCTTTTTTTATAAGCCCCTTTTCAAACTCTTATCCAAGCAGGCCCTATAATTTTTTATCTATGCATTAAATATATCTAGGTTTCCGTTCATATTAGGAAAATGTAATATGTTGGCAAAAAAAGAAAATATAATAGATCAATTTTAAATAAAAGCATTATTTTTTATAAATAGGAACATAATTGCTCTCGCCAAATTTTTTATAGGTAGTAACGGAGGGAGCATTAATTGAAGCGATCCAATTGTGGAATGCACAAGACTAAGGTTTTGACCTTGTTTTTTCCCTTTAAAAGAGCCATGAATTTTTTTTTTATATATAATAAAGGGTCTTATCATTTTTAAGACTTAGAGTATAAAATATTTGTACCTCTCCTAATAAATATATTTTTTAAAATTTAAATTTATATCCTTATTCTTACGAGGTAAGACTGCTTACCACTTTAACTAATAATTTATTAATACTAAGTCATGCTATTTAATTAGACAATAAGATCTAGGTTTAGAAGAGATTAATGAATTGTTATCAACCACAATTATTTGTTGATATTATCAACTACTTCAAATTTAAGCTGTGGCTCAAATGATGATTAATCTATTTACAAACTTGTTTAATACGACAGTTCAATTTAATTTGTTTAATATCTTAATTACAAATTATATAAATAGTTATCTTATCTTGATGAGATCATATGGAATGATGAGATTATATGTAATCTTGATGATGCAACATACTAATTCAAATGTTTGGTTGGACCTATGTAATGTAAAAAGGATTATATTTTATAATCAGTGATTCCCTCAAATGATGTAAAAGGGATTATAAGAATAAGGATTATAACATGTGAGAATTCAGAAAAAAGACATTATTTACCCTCACTTCCTATGTGATCTTTTTTTCACTTGACCATATATCCACCATTGCCTTCCAATATCTTTCGACAACACTCTGTCCTGACAAATTTCTTTGGCCACCATCCTCCTCTGGCGACACGTTGTCATCAGAGAAATATATTTAAAATAATACTTCTTGTTATGATATATAGACAAGTTTAAATAAAAAAAGATGTGTATTATATTTTAATTTGTTGTATAAAAGACCCACAATTTAAAAAAAAACCTGCATTATACTTTAATTTATTCATATATATAATTTAACTTATTATACTTTAAGTTTAATTTAGACTTATTGGTTTAATTCTAAATTTATATAAAAACTATATTAGCTGTTATAAAAATTTTATTTTACTTTAATTCAATTATGCATTTTTTGCATACAAATTAATAAAAGGAAAAAATGAATGAGATAAATAAGCAACCTAATTGTTAGGGTGTTCATGGGCAGGACTAGGCAGGGCAAACCCCTGCCCGGTGCCCTGCCCGTAAAAAGTATGGGCTACATTTTACAGCCCGATACCCGACCCTACCCGGTAAAAGACCGGGCATGCCTAAGTTTTGATGACATGCTCATGTTGTGAAAAAAAATCTACAATTATAAACTTCTAAAATAATACCATATTCATATGTCTTCAACTTAAATAATATCCATAATTCACTAAGAATAAAGTAACAAAAAGATAATAATTAAAGTCTTAAAATCCATTGCATATTAAAAAAAAGCCTGAAGTCTAAGTAATTTATAATTACAACTTTGCATCAATTTTCCCAATGTTGATAAAGATTAAGCATATGAAAAAAATAAAATAAATAATTATAATTTATAATGTAATCATATGATGATTAGTAAAGTTAAAAAAAAGAAAAAAATTAATATAGTTATAAATATTAAAAGATACAACTTACCTACTTAAATACTCATATTTCTAAAACGACTCTCTAGTCACCAGTAGCTATCATATTCTCCGTTTTAAGTATAGCATCTAGAAAAAAAAATAAAACGAAGGGGTGCTCATGGGCAGGGCAGCCCCCTGCCCAGTGCCAGCCCGAAAAAAGTATGGACTGTATTTTGTAGCCCAATACCCAGCACTGCCCTATATTTATCAAGCTGCGCAGGGCTATTTTATTGTGGGCTTAGGTAGGCATACCGGGCCGCGAGTTTTATGAACACCCTTACTAATTGTGGCATAATACAAACAAAACTAATATATGTGTATATATATATAGATATTTACATACAATGATTCCACTTATTTATTTATCATTTTTAAATTTATATAGAAATTATACTAGTTATTATAATACATATAAACATAATTTTAATTAATAAAAAATTCAAGTTTTCATTGTATATATAAACTAGCGTAATTTGATATATTACTTATTATTATGTATATGTGTAGATAGAGTTATTATATATTTTAATAAAAAATATACAGTTTTAATTTATTATGTACATATATATATTGATAAGGGTGATTTTATCTTTTAATTTATTATTTTAATATATTCTTATGTTTGTGGTAATCTAACCAAATATTTTTACATCTATACATATCTTTCCTTAATAGCATGAGAAATAAATTCATGTAATCATTAATGAAGCAATTGACTAAAATATCTTTTAAGAATTTTATTAATTTTATACTATCTCTAATCCTAATTAATTATAAAAATTAATTAATTTTTTTAACATACTAAAAAATTAAATAAATTAATTAATTATAATTAATATATAAATTGACTAATTTAGGTAGATTAACAATTATAGTATATAATATAAATTTTGTTTTTTTGAAAAAATTGAATTTAATTATAACTAATTGAATTATTTTATTTTTTTAATATATAAAAAAATTAATTAACTCTTTTAATTAATACGAGCGAATAGTCAATATTTAGGCAAGAGACATATGCCTCTTGTACAAAAGACACATGGGAAACAATTATTCATTATGATTACTAGTTTGCAGATTCCGAAACAACATTTCTTACATTAAAGAAAAAAAATAAAAAGAAGAAAGAAGATAGATGGTTCTCATTATCCAAAAGAAGATAGATGGTTCTAGGTCCAAGATAAAGCAGGGTCAATATAGAAAATCAAATCCATGAAAATTTTTGGCCTATAATAAGTTCCCGTTTTCCAACCAAATCAAGCATTGATGACAACTACATTTGAATTTATTCAATGAACGGATTTGAAGAGGGCACATACTAGCCCCCCTTTAAACAGTGAGAAAGAGATTCAGAAACCCAAAATAGACTTGAATTAAAATATGCAGAATCATCAACAACTTTTTCATACCTGAAAGGAAAAAAAAATATATCTCATCGAGAAAGTTACTTTCCAGAACCAATTAGCCCACCATGTTCCCTTGCCGCTTAAAGCACCAGAAATAAAACGCCAGCTTACGTTTAAATTCAATGAAAGCCATTGACCTAACTTCACCATTCATATGATCCTATCTGATCCCAATCAACAGTGACCATTGTCACAGGGATGAGCAGACCCAGGCAACAAGAGAAGAAAAAGTAGTTAGTGCAGTCCATTTAGGTGATGGGGCCATCAACAAACCTCTTTCCGCGAGTTTCAATTGAATCATTGCACCACCTGGCTGTACAACATGTATGTACAGTTAATGTAATGGTACACTAGTTGAGAGCTTGAGCTTGAGTTTGAGTTTGAACTGCAAGCACATGAATGCAATGTAGCTTTTGGTTCCCATCAGATTGATGCCGTTTGTCTGAGATAAAGAACGTAAAGGTTAAAAACTAATACGACCAATTTTCCTCAACAGTAAGAAAATGCCCCAAAGTCTGAAATTTCCACAAGACAAAACCAGAAACTAGTCTTCTTCATTAGAAGCTTTTGGTTTCTCCACAATACCACCTAAACAAGACAAGTACGAATCCAGCATTCTTTACAAAAGCACACAAAATTAATGGCAGAGCTCCCTCCTGTAGAAGCATGAACCAGAGGAACAGTCGGGTCCCCGGTCATGAAAGAAATCAAGACTGTACGCATCTCAAATAGAAGAAGTCCCAAATCAACAATGAGGGTTCCTTAGTTAGGGCGAGTCACTAATGTGTTCAATGTAGCAAGTAAGGAGAAAACTGGAGCAAGTAGCAGCAAGCTCCTACCAAGAATATTATCTATGGTGGATGTATCATCTTCAGCCAAGGGTAGGCCTAAATGGGAGCTCTAGCTTCAGTTACAAGAACCTCAAGTCTGATATGAAGAATTTGCAGGCTTAGTTAATGGTCTCAGAAAGCTTTGAGAAACCCAGTTTCTTGAGGCGATTTGTTAGAGGGGTAGCCCAGGCTTTATCTGAGTTTCCACATTTTATGTCCACAACTTCAACAATGTTAGATATCTTCTTATCATTTTTCTCCCTCATTGGACTTCTGTCCACCACAAAGCTATCAAACCCAAGCATGGGTACACGATGGCTATGTCTGCCATTAGATTTCGTTTTTTGGGGAATTTTGGTGCTTCTGTGGATTGCACTGCTGCTGCTACCTTCATCAAATGATTTTCTTGGATGTAGTTTTTTGGGTGTAGTATTACTATTACTCGAAAGGGTTCGAGGTTTAGTCCTTGAAGTTACTGGCTTGTGTGGTGTAGAAGAGATCTGCTGCTCCAATTCCGTTGTCATTAAGGAACTGATTGTTCCAATGGTCCCTACCTTAATTGATCCTCCACCTCCCTTGATACCTTCCAGAGTATGAGCCTGAGCCATGCTTCTGTTTGGTCCAATCAAAAGATCTTCGGATGCAAATGTTTGAGATAAGTTGATCTCAGCAGGGTTCTTCAATGATCTGTTATATATTGTAGGGTCACCCAATTGTTTGTAAATTGTAAGATGTAAATGGTGTAAAAAAGTCATAATTTAATCAAAATTCTTACCAAGTCAGAAACTGCAGATTGCACAGAAAAAGATAAAAGATGATCATCATATCATGAAAGATGAAATAAGAGGGAGATGGTGAGAGCAGTACTTGGATTTAAACCACCAGATAACATAATTCTAGCACTGTAGCTACAAAAACAGAAAAGAAAATAATGTACAAAATCTGTGAACAATCTAAGCTTTTACAATCCTACATGTACACCAAACATCATATAAGACTTCTTGTATCAACAAATACTATCTTATCTAGCTTTAAATAGCACTCATGATACTCACATGGGCGTGATCTCAACAAAACTAGAGGAACAAATTTAAAGATCAAGAAATTTTATTTGCTATGGGAGAAGAATCGTATACCACATGCTCAGGAAGGGAATTCAAACTACTATCACTTCCTGTGCAACTTAGTAAACGTAAAAGAAGAAATTTATTAATCTACAAAAAAGAAAACGGAACACAAAGCAAATATTGCTACCAAGCCAAAAGCATACGCTCTCAAATAAGCCGATAAGGAATAATGAAGAGGAGGGGAAGGGAATAGAAAATTTACTTAAATCTTGTTCTCGGGAGTTATTAACAATCAAGGGTGTATGACTAAAGGTTTTCACACAACTTCCCAAAATATGTTAAAGTCCTATGTTCATTACATTTCTATGCTCGGAGCTCTAAAGAAGGATAGGTTTACAAGAGTCCCAGAAGAGTGGTTCAAATCCCCCTTTCAGAAACTGGACAAAACAGCCAAATCAAACCCAAGATATTGAAGTGAGTTATGTAATTAATCTAACATTTCCCACGATTTATGTAAAATCCGCAGGGAAACCTAGTAGTTGGTACTTTGAAATGGACTTGGTCCATTAATTAATCTATGCATATGCCATTATGAAAATCTCAGCCGCATTGATTGATTCTAATGCCTGCGGTTCGAGTACAACATTTGAAGACAATGATAGAGATCATAACAGCGAGCAAAGGTCGATAATTTAATAAAATTTAGCCAAAACAGCACAAATAAAAGAAGGCATTTGCAACCCAAAAGCTCAACACATCTCAAAACAGAAAATCAGAAGCAGAACTGACAACGATCAATTTAGAATGATCTAAAAATTTATACTCAAATGTCCATAGTTGAACATGAATATTTGGGATCCTCATGGAAGCATGCAAAAATCAAGAAATAAAAAAGCCAGCCAAGTAAGCCATTGAAGAATCAAAGTAGAAGAAGGAGCTGACCCAAGAATGGAAGCAGCGAAGGATGAACAGGCTTAGTGTTTGCTTCTACGGAAGCTACTCAAGCAAATCTAAATCTACCGGAACCAACTAATCCAGAAGCGGAATCAAGCAAAGATGAAGAACAGAGGCGCAGATCTAGGTGAAGCACACGGCCTCTGGGTTTCATAGATTAGTATTGCCAGTCTGAACAAAAAGGACATTTTTGTGGTTTCGTGGTGTGATCAATTTATACGAGTTTGTAAAAAGTTGTCATTTTCCCTTTCTTTCTTTCTTTTTTTCTTTTCTTTTGTCGTTTTCTGGTTGCCTAAAAAAAAATGGCACTCTACAATGTATATAAAATATAGTATTTATGACCGAAATTAGTATAATTTATTTTTTAAGTTCTACACGATATATAAAATATAAGTTCCAAAATTTTTCATTAATCAGGTAGAGACATGCATGGCTGATATATTGTTCAGTTTTGGTTTATGTAAAATTGGCGTGTTATGTTGGTTTATTTAAGAGGGTAGATGTTCCTACCCAACCTGTTAAGCTGAGCATTAAATGCACCAAGTCCCCATTTGGTATCTTGGAGGCATTCTTGAAGGAATTAGAATCTAAATCAGAGTTTAGAAGTGTATTTGATATATGAGAATGGAATTATGTTTTTTTTTTCTTGAAGGAATAATGATTGTCACAAATTAGTGTGCTTTTTGTCAAGGTTGCATTAAATCTTGTTTGACTAGATGGTGATAAAGATTTGGCCTTAAAATGATAACGAAAAGGATCCAAGATTATAGAGAAGGCTCACCATCACCATATGACATAACGCTAAATGCAATAAGGAATCCATTAAAATGACCTAACAACACGCACAATACAATGCCACTCCTCATTTACAGAATGAGACAAGTTAGACTTCTCCACCGTTCCCACCAATAACTTACAGTTCAGAATCCAATCACTTGTCCTCTCTAAGAAGCAAATGAAGCCCAGAGGTGTCTCTACAGGCCATACCTAGTTATTCCATGCAGGTTACCTTGGGCCACATTGATACCTTGACTTCTCATGGTGGCTTCACTCCACATCAAAGGGGCTGCCGCCATGGATTCTAAGCTCAGCATCCTCTTGTTTGCCCCACTAATGGAAGATCCTTCCAATGTCAATCCTCCGGGACTTTCGTGTGACGTTAGGCAACTTTCAGTCGAACAGTCGGCCCTTTGGGAATGGAGATTAGGTAATTCTTCTCCGAGAGCTCCGGTTGTACCGGTAGATGGTAAGGAGTAAAAGCCAAGAGGGTCAACAAAGGGACCTCTTGGTGCTTTACTTCCATGTCCTTGAAAATTTTGGTTGTCTGTGTCTATAACTGTAGCACCAATAAACTGATCAGCCAGCATCTTGCAAGCTCTTTCGAGCATGGCCATGTATCTTCGCTCCGCATCCTGGCGAATCTGCAAATGCTTCTCTGCCTGCAGAGGAATAGAGAATTACAGAAATTAGTCTCCCTCTGATCATTAATAAAAGAGCAACTTAACTAATTTGAGCAGATTAAGAAAATAAGATAAATTAATTAATTATAACAAATGTGATTTGATCTCCCTAAAATACTCTTATCTAATGTTAGATTATATATCAGTTTATAAGTTAGATAAATTAGTTTGAGGACAACTGATAAATATGAGAGACCAAATAGATTAAAGTCTTATATATAGTGTGTGTTTGGATAGACTTTTAGAAAATGGCTTATGGAAAAAAAGAGGCTTTTGGGTAGCTTTTGGAAAAAGGCTTTTGAAGAAGAGCTTATGAAAAAAAAATAGTTCTAGATAAATGAGTGTTTGGATAGTTATTACCAAAAGGATTTTTGTAATTGGAAAATTATTAGAAAATGTATGATTTTATTAAAAAGAGGAGAGAGGGGAGAGGGTGAAAAAGAGATAGGAAAGAGGAGAGAAGATGGAGAAGAGTGAATAGAGAAGAGAGAAGAGAGAAGAGAGAGGAGAGAGGAGAGAGAGTGTAAGAAAAAGTAAGGGTAAAATAGTAATTGAGTACTCCATAAGCTCTTTTATTGTTCCAAAAGCTACTCTTACTAGCTTATCTGAAACCATAGTTTTAAACCATAGTTTGGTCCAGAAGCCTTTTTGGATAAATATAAACCGTTTGTTTTAAAATTTTCCCAAACCAAAGTTTTGCCCAAAAAAGTTTTTAAAACCATAGTTTGGACTTTTTTCAAACAGACCCATAGAATCAAATCCAACCTCACAATTAGCTTTTATTTTAAGGACCAGTAATAAGTAGGGTAGATATACAAATTTCAATAAGAGATTCTTAACCTAAAGAACTAACAAAAGCACAAGCAGCCATATATGAAGCAAAGATCTTGGGCCACGTGTTATACGTCGCCTAAGTTAGAAGCCACACTGTTCATGAATTATAGCTTCCAGCAGGTTTCATAAATATGCCAATGCGGTCCAAGATTCATTAAACCAAACTAGAAACAAATCTTGCAGTACAAAAAGGAAATTTACCTCCACTTGCATATGTAGTTCACTTTGTACTTCCATCTGTACTCTTAAAGCCTCCTTGATTTCATGACCCCTAGAAACAACATATCATAGCTCACAGTCAACTCCCTACTTTTGAAACAAGTCACAATCCAGTCTAATACACACAAAAAAAAGGAAAAGAAAGAAAGGAAGGAAGGAATTTTATCTTACTCATTCGTATCAGAAGCTGGCAACTTTGGGGAAGAGTTATCAGTACCAGGGCTTTCTAAAAGATATGAACCTGATATTCCTTCCACAAATTTTCAATGAGAATTCAATTGAAGTTAATACTATCCTAAAAAGTTTAGCTTAGAGACAGTTCCTCATCAATGTCTATCAGTTTAAACCTAGTGGTAATGTATGATAATGATAGAATAATAAAGGCAAGTTCCAGACCAACCTTTTCAAATATTGAACCACTATTTATGTTGAAAAAGACAGATAGAGCAATAATTGGAAAGAAAGAGGCATGAGAACCATACCATCTTTGCATCCCTCAACCATATCTTTGCCTGATTGCTTGCCAAGTCTGTATTTCTGCAATGCAGCAAGGAACAGTTATAATATAATATTAAAGTGTCACTTCCACTAGGAAACCTAATTTGAGAATAGCATGTGACAATAATTCAAGAAGAGACCTGAAGATGACTCTTCAAATGAAATAAAGTCAAACCCTTTACATTCATGGTCCGCATGATCGCTTTTGGTGTAGCTTCTGCAGACAAAATATCAAGACCCTTGTCAGAAAATGGCAATGGTGATACTCTATGCATGAAAATTCAACTGAACTAGCCACAAGATGTGGGAAAAAAGGGCTTCGGTAGCCATCTAGCAAGCAATCAAAGCTTAGATCATTTATAAGATTCGACAGGGGGAAAAAATACAGCCAAGCCTACTACTATTCAATTTTGACAGCTTCATGGATTTGCACAATATTTTTTTACTTAAAAATTGAATAATAGTACATGCCATATGGTTTGAACTGATGATGCAGTGACTGAGAACATAATTCCATGCCATCCATGTCTTCCCATTCCCCCTACCCAAACAAAAAGAGTGTGATGGCGCCCATTAACTATACTTGACCAGGAGAGGCTATGTTCTTGTTAGCAATCTCAGAAGAAAATACAGACATCATGTATCGAAGTATGGGTTGTCCACTGTTATCAGTAAGGTGGTTAATTCAAACGTGAACTCAATTACTATGCTCTGGACGAGAAAACATGTCAAATATCATAATATTTCTGAAGGCATTTGATCTCTCACATTTCATTTGATTGAGGAAGCTATTTATAGTTATATTTTGGCCCTTCTCGTCAATAATATCCATAAGAAAATGCCACCGTAAACAGGAAAAGTATTAAAATCTCTTTGAGTATTCAGCTTTCCAAACCGGTTCATCTCCATTGCCCTTGAACTCTTAAAATTCAGCATTTCTTTCGGCGCATACAATTCAGCATATTGCTAATGCCATAGTAAGATCAACAATTCAATGACCACTTTCCACAGTGAGGGAGAATACGAGAAAAGAAACTGAGCTATGGTAGGAAACCAAAAAGTTTTCTCTTTTACTTATTATGGATTATGCACATGATTAGCTAACTTCTATCCAACCTTTTGCTAAGAAGTTCAATTTACAAATAAAAAATGGATATTACAAAAAGGTTACACCATCTAAGTTCGTGGATGTACATAAAAAATAACCCCCAAAACCAAGGGGAAACATATCCGACAAGGCTTTTTATCATTCAAAATTCTACAAAGCCAGAAGGTGACAAACTAGCAGGATGATCAAATTAAGGTAGTAAACATTGAAATTAAGATCTAAAAGGCATAACTTCATTTCTGAGTTGAATGCACCATGGCACACCAGTTCTGGTTAGTTATAACTTGTCCTCTTCCCTTGTGAATAACTTTTAGTCAAACAATCCTTCACATGTTTTAACTTCTTGGGTTGCCAGGAGAATAGATGCCCCAGGCAAGACGCCTGCGCATTTAGGCACTAGGATATCTAGGTATCCTGTATCTCTGAATTAGATGCTAGCGTTTGGTAAGTGTTCCAGATTCAATAAAGCATAAGATGCCTCCCATTTTCCAAGCATTTAACACCACACTCCAGCAAATCAATGGCACCTCACATCCTTAAATCTTCAGTTATGCCAACTTAAATAATATCAATTGGATCCATTATGTACTGACTTCCAATTCTCAAACTAAACATGAGAATCTTATACCACATCAAACTCCTCAACGATATTAAAATTTTAAATTGTGTAATCGATTTCAGAATTCACTGATTTATGGGGTTACTTAGACAGGACATGTTTCTATATAAATTTGTCATCCAAAAATTAAATAAAAAATTTTCCAATCATTGTAAAGGGTGGGTTATTCCTTAAAACTAAATATACTTTCTAATTCACCAGATTACTATAACTCAAGCTTATTAGAATTAATTATTCCCAATTTAATTTCTAAGAAAAAAAGCCAACACATGGACCAAAAGAAGAAAAATTCTCTCTTTTCTTTGCTTTCCAAATAGTTTTTACTCAGCAAGCTAATGAGAGCAACTCAATTATTTTCATCTATCAAATGGAGCAGCACAGTCTGCTCATTTGGATCCAAGAAAAAGCAATTGGGTATATAATACAATAGGGGTTCAAAGATGAGCACAAGCTAGAGAGACACCAAAGAAAGAGCCAAGAATAGGAGTTAAAGAAAGAAATACTTACTGCTAGCACCCCCAAGCTGAGTAACAGCATCGACGAATCGTTCATGGAGGTCCTGGGTCCAACGAAGACGAGGTTTGGGATCGGCGGTCAACACCAGACACGGTTCTCCGTTGTTGTTGTGACTGTGGTTGGACCCACCCTGCATGTCTTCCTGACCAACCATCCCTTCATGCGAGTGTATCAGTCTGGGATACATCTTTTTCTTCTTCGTCTTCTTCAATGGTGAAATATGAAAACCCCACCACTGAAGATGTTCCTCCAAGAAATTACTCGATGGAACAAGAGTTGGAGCAGAGAGAACAGGTCCAAGTTAACCCATCAGCCATTTTTCCCAAAAGAGAAAGAAAACAAGTGGAAAAACCAAAAGCGAGAGGGGTAAATTAGCCAACGGGTCGGTGGGTGGGACAGTGAAAAGCTCAGAGGCAAAAATGTGAATGAAAAAAGATGATTGAACACCGTACCACAGGGACTGGAGCAGGCACGCTTTTCTCAGATATTGTCGCTTTCTATTTTTTTTTCCTTTTAAGAATTAAAAGGATATTATTAGCAAGTAGCTGAATAATTGATTTGTTTTAAAATATAAATTCTGCCTAATGCGCTTTGCACCTTTTTTATAAAAAAGGTGTTCATTTAAAATATTGTTTATAAGAAGAGTATATAAAAGATAAGAGTGTAACAGTTTAATAGGTAGTAAAAAAAAAAGGATTTATTTTTTATATTTAGTATTATTTTTATAGGAGAAATTATTTCTTATAAAAAAAATATGATATAATAGCATCTACCGTATTTATATTTATTTCTTTTATGTATTATTTTTTTCTTTACTAAATTCTATGTTATCATTCTACACAATTATATTTTATAAGAGTGATATTGTATATGAGAAAAGGTATACAAATTCTTTTATATATTTAATGTTATAATTACATTTTAATTAATATTTTTGTGCATATTAGTTTATTAAATCGTACTTTTTTTTTGTCCACCCGGTTCACCGGAGTTTTACCCCGACTACATCTAAATTCGACCCGCGTCGTTATTAAATCGTACTTATATTATGGGGCCCGAGCTGAGCAGCACTCCCTCCGGGTCTTATGTATTTGGACACCTTCTAAAAAAGTATATTTGGTCTTTTTCATTAGTTACTTTATAAATTTGTTAAAATCTCAAAAGTAGAATATCACTTAAATTTTAAAATTTTAAATCAAAAATTATTATAAAAATATATTGTTACGAGTTTTATAAGAATAGTCAATAGTTTATAAAATATAATAAATAAATTAATTTAGAATTTTAAAATTTAAGTAATTTTTTTTTAATTTTTCCATTTGTTAGAGTGTTAAACATTTTTTATACATGCTCCGAAAATTAGAAAGGTAGGAGTAATAAAAGAAAGCATAAATTAATATGGCAATGTGGTTTGGACAACTTTAATAATTCAACTACTAACTACTTTTTTAAATGTATAAATTAATTAAAAGTAACTTACATTTGGCATTAGAAGGAGTAATTTTTTTTTAAGTTATAAGTATGTTTAAAAAAAATATTATGAAGCACCTATTCATCATATAATCTTTCTTTTTTACCAATATGTAACACACAATCTTTTTTATGTCCTCTGGGATGCCTCCACTCCAAACTCATTTGTTATATACACAATACTTAAAATTCAAATCCTTTAAGTACCTGCTGCTTAAGTTATGAGAGTATTTGCCAATTACACTAACTTTAGTTAGTAACTTATTATTAGATCTCCTAATTTTTTTTAAAGAAACTAGACTCTACATATTATATTCATACAAAATTTTCAAAACAAAAATCTCATTTATATATATATATATTCACTTTGTGTCCACCTTTTATTGTGTATATGAAGTAAAAACCGTGTTTTTTTAAAAGTATACTTTTTTTCCAACATTAGAAAGTGTACTCTTAATTTCATAAAGACGCGAGTTCAATTCCTACTGTCATTATAAGAGTTCATTTAGTAAGCGATTTTGTAAGTCTCCTGTAAGTACTCTCTGAGTTCTGAGACTATACTCTAATCTTAATGGGAGACCGTTGTTGAACCCACCTAAATTTTTTTATACTAAAAAAACCATAAAAAAAATCAAATTAATGAAAGCTCATATTAATCTTTAGTCTTTAAAACTAGAATCTAGTGTTCAACTAATTATAGCCTCTTTTTGACCTTTGTTCACCTAATCACGTTTTTCCTTTGTAATAATAATTTCATCTTATTTAATAACTGACGGGTTTGATCCAGCTCAGCGAACATATTCTTTTTATTAAAAGATTTTTATTTAAAATACGGGATGATTAGCATGTGGACGCTGCCATCATAAGACCTCTGGTCAACGAGTGGTTGCTGTTAAATATTCTATTGTAGTATTATTAATTATGGAAAGCATGCATGAATGTTTTATAAAATATCATGTCTGTGTATATATTATCATAAAAAACTACATGATTACAGCTGTGCTTTACATATAACCTAAGGATGCTGAACCATATATAACTCTAATTAAACATTTTTTTTCTAAATTTTGTATTATATATGAATATAGATGTGGGCTGAACATCATGCCCATCTGTCTCAATCATTTTGGGCCAAGCCCAAAACCCAGCCTAGCATGCAAAATCAAATTAATAGGGCAAAATAGGTAAAGGCCAAAATGCAAGAACTTTGTAAAAAAAGGAAAAATTGGGAAAAGTCCCCAATAAACACCTTTTTTGTGAGAAGGATATAGATCATAATACTAGTACTCTGTGTCTACAAAATTTACCTCATGTATAAAAATTTATCAAGTTCTTCTCACCAATACTATTTTTAACGAGAGACTTTACACCAATTTTTCCAAAAAAAATAAAGGAAAAACTGAGTTCCTTGCACACTGATTTCTTTTTTAGGCCTATCTGCAGAGAGTAATGTATGAATATAATCCAACAACAAAGTGCACCTTTTACGCTGTATAATCTATCTGATGAATTAGCTGATTGAAGTAGAGTTATCAACAAATCAACGTCACTCTTGTGTGTATATCAACGTCGGTCTTTCGTAAAATTGTTATCTAACATCTTATGACAACAAGGGTACTGATTTGAGAGGCCTGTACAAAAAGCAAGAAAATTTGCTTTTGAACTCATATGTCCCATCTCTTTTTCACCCGAAACATTAAAGCTGAAGATTTTATGTCGTCTTGAGGCACTTGAAGCATGAACTGAACTTTCATCTTCATGGGAGCTGTTTTAGCCTTGCCATCTTCATCCCCTACCTGAATCGAATTAAAAAGTCCATTTAGATACTAAGTTGAAAGCTCACAGTTTTTGTGCCACTCTACTATACAGATAAGTTTTCATATCTTTTTACTTAATTTGGCCCCAACTGGAATCCTTAAGCTATGGAGATGACTCCAGGACCATTGAGCCAAAGGTGGGGGAAAGAAGTAGTACATACCCAAAGAGAAGCCCAGCCAAGGCGAACCTCTGAATCATAACCAGCCTTAAATTTGAAGTCTTTGCCATAAGTGCGCTTGTAGACCGCACTCCAGTAGTTCGAATCAAAATTGTACCAGTAACTGTCCAGAAAATATGTTAACAAGTTAACGAGGAACAAACTTTAAATAATGATAAAATAAAATATGGTAGTCAAATGTCAAATGCCAAATACCCAAAAGTTCAAATCACACAATCATCGCTTAAATTTGAGCACTTGGTATGACAAAAGATACTCTAGTTTCCTTTGTTCTAATCTCGGTACTGGTTGAGTTTTAAAGATGACTTCGTTTTTCTTGTACCATCAGAGTTTTAAAGATGACTTGTGACAATGACTTGTTTTAGACAGTCAAAAAATATCCCAACGTAAATGCTGCACCTTGTCAGCTGAACACCGTACAGAATAATTTATTTTCATACCTCTTCACCTACAAATATTTTTTGTACCACTTGGTTGAAACAATTATATCATGTTTCGAATCATTCATTAGCATAAATGGTGGAAATTGGACTAGAGTATTGGGGGTCCATTTGAAGGTAAAACTCTTGTTTTTTCATGCCCACAGTGCACACACAAGTATTTTTGGCAGATATCAGACTTTAAAGGAGGTCAACTTTCTATCATACTAGGGTAGTTTCAGGAAGGTCAACCATAGCATCTTCAAAAGCATAGAAAAAGCTATGCCTATAGCTGATCGACCATCAGTTGATGTAATCTTAAAGACTATCTTGCATGCTAACCAATAACATAAATCATGAGATACTCAAAAGTATTAAGTAATCACAGCATAAAGATTCCTATATCCAAAATCATTTCTAGAAAGCACTTTCACATGAAAACCAATGTCCAATCGGATTATGGGAATATAATTCTCAGAAAGCAACAAAAAATGAAAAACACTTGTGTTTTAAATCATCTCTCTTTCCATTCATACTGGTCAAGCTCACAATTAGATTGTACATGGCGAAAGCAAGGTATCCTCTTGCACGTTGCCATTGAAGTTGTCCAACACGAGAAGGTGTCTCTGTAAGATGTAAGCATACCCAATAACAAAAATTATAATAACGTATCGGACTTTTCAACATCTAAACATTTTACTTAAAGCCTTAAAGGATAGATTTGACTCAACATGATCCATAAAAGCTATTGTTAGATCAGGTTAGATGGACTTGTATGGCATAAAACATGCTGACCAGTATATGGAAAAAATATTTAAATCCAAAATACTTTATTATATATTTAGGTTCTCACTTGTAGACAAGGGGAAACTTGGGCTTGGACTTATCCATTTCATCAAAATAGATAAGTTACTTGTTTAGGGCCGCCACAGGTTTATATTCCCCTCGTTTTCTTAATCACTTTTAGATATGTGACTTCTTTTTAAGGTTTATCACCCATTCACCAACAAAAACCAATAAGAATTATGGATTGCAAAGAGGGTATTCTAACCTTAACTTGTTTGAAGGACCAAACCGTCGCTTAAATGCACATGACAGAACATTTGATGGCAGAGACAAGCTTGGAATAAATGACATTTGTTCATCCTGCATTTATTTGAAAATTTTGACATCGGATCAATGGAATATCAACAGGTTCACCTCTACAAATAATGGAACAAAAAGCAGGCATCTAAGACAATAAAATAAGAAACACAATAAAGAGAAGGTTAAAAAGAGAAATTGGAATGACAGGGAAAAGAGTAATGAGTATCCACAGAAAAAGCACCTTGTAGGAGGATCTTAAATTCATTTCTTCATCCTTGTATTGGGCAGTGAAGATTCCATTCAAAGTTTGTGCTTTAACAATTCCACTCACAGACAGCAATCTCTTGGATTCCTCGTCTTCTTCCTCCTGAAGTGAAATTTCACCAATAGGACATCTAAAGGTTGCTTTTGGCTGCAGAATGAGAAGACAGGATGAAAATTATCTAGAAATTGTCAAATTATATACTATAGCAAGATAAATCAGTATTGCCTCCTATCAATGTTAAAAAATATGAAGGTATTTATTATGTTTTATGGCCAAGAGAATGTGAAAGGACATAAAGACTGAATCAGACAAGTGCATCACTGCTGCTGCTAACACTTAAAGCTTATCAATGGGAAGAACTGAAGAAAAGAATAAATGAAAATGAAACCAACTAGAGATACCAAAACTAATATCAGGCCTTTACTTGATAGCTTGAACTTTTAGGATGAAGTGGTCCTTGACATAGTATCAAGGCCACTAGACCCTGTGCTCAAAAGTCCAATCCTTGCCACCCAGTTAAGTCTCAACACAGGTGAGGTGGAATGTGTTTTATAGTTTGTAAAGACTCCACAGTTCAAGCCCAAGGGACCATAATGCGATGGTGCAGGTTATAGATATCAGCAAAACAGAAGGTTATGGCCCTTCACTTAATAGTGAAGCTTCTAAAGAAGTGGTTCTTGACAAGATTAAAACACAGACTAACATCAGAAATAAAGCTGAACCAGCAAAAAAGTTTCTTAGTCGGTTGCTTTATTGCTCATAATAATAGAAATTCAAAGGCCCAAAACTGACAGTTATGGCTTCATAGAGAGATATCAACATGATTATACACACCATTCCAACAGTTGGAACTGCAGTTGACAATTCGAATGCATAGCCGGGATCAGCCAAATCTGCAACCATTGTAACTTCTCCTTGTTGAGCCTTAAAAAGGACAAAAACTTGATTAAAAACGAGAAAGCACATATGGTTAAAACAGGTCATTGAAATTTCTTAAATTAAAAGGCTAGGTTTTGCAGTCTTCAACCATGAAGCATGTCGTATAAGGACTATCATAAATTCCTTCAAAATAGAAGATGCACTCTTCAAAGTAATATAGTGACACACACAAGAAGATCAGGATGAATTTACGGAGTTAAGAACGGATAATCAACACCCCCCCCCACAAAAAAAAACCACCACAAGAATAGCGCAGTAATAGATATGCTCAGACACACCAAAAATCTGGAGGCATTAGATGTCTTCAAGTGGTTAGCCCTTAAAGCAACGGGGCTAAATTTACAAGAAGAATTGAAAGTACTGATAGCCTCAGCAAGTAATTTTCTTTAAAAAAAATGCTAGTATACAATATTTAAGAGTAGTAACAGACAGAGAGACATGGTATCGAACGAAAATCTTTGAAACCCGAAATAACCAAAATTGAAAGAACTAAAATTTCAGATTCGTAGAGATATCACAATGCTGGTACCTTGACATCATGAGCAGCCTTGAGGTGCAATTTGGGACCAATGTCAAGGGAACTCTTGACGAGGGCATTCCGGTCTTCAAGGTCATAGTGGATACTCAAGTGCTTAGAAATGAAACAAAGCTGGGGTTCGGAGACATCACCTTTGCTGCTATTGTTGAACGAAATCTTCAACTTAGCAAGGCTATCGAAGAGCTTGCAAGAGATCTTGTGGAAGAAGACAGTGCTTTCACTGTCAAACTCAGTGGTCACTCTAAGGGTCGGTCTTTTGGGGAATGGGGAGATGAATCCATTATTGGATGGCGCAGGTGGAGGAGGAGGATCTGCTGTCGGTGGGGGAGGTGGGACCCTGTGATTAGGGTTTCGAAGAGCGAACTCCATATCCATCGTGCAAATGTAATCTGAGGTAGCAGTGGTTGGAGAAGGCAGGTGACAACATAAACGTTTGGGACATTCCGCACATCGCCGTTTTTGCGCCGTCTAACGTAGATGCAACGAAAACTGCCCCGGTTTTGAATTTGAAGTAGATACTTACCCATTCTGATATTTTTAACATTTTATTTTAATGTAATAAAATGGGCATATTGCATCCAAAGTTCTTTAATTTTAAAATAATTTTATTTTAGTCCCTCACCGTCTAACGTAGATGCAACGAAAACTGCCCCGGTTTTGAATTTGAAATAGATACTTACCCATTCGATATTTTTAACATTTTATTTTAATGTAATAAAATGGGCATATTGCATCCACAGTTCTTTAATTTTAAAATAATTTTATTTTAGTCCCTTATTTTGTAGATTACCCTTTTAATCTTTTAATTCTAACGCTTTAACAAAAAAAGAATAGTGATACTGAAAACTTTTATATCAGGGAAAATTTTAAATATTAACAAAATATTTCTAAATATTGATATATTAAATTTAATTTTCAACAATAATAATTATTTAAAAAAATCATTCTTTAAATCTAATAATTTTAGGATTAAAGGATTAAAAAGAATTAAATTAAAACTTTATATAAAATTTAAAAAAAAATCAAATGTTCAATTCTATTAATAAAATGTGTTCACAATTGGGGAAAAAAAGCACATTCCATTAACTCTAGAACCATCTCCATTCATGCACATCATTCCAAATTAGTCCCCAAATTTATAAAACATTGATCCCCGCACATGGTATATATCAATCATGATTTCCAATGTCACCTTATCAATATATCGTTTGTAGGATGGCTTTTTCTCCAAGAGGATTGATAAATTGTTGCATGTTGTTAGTTTCTTTAGTCTCAACGATAAAATTATTTCATAAATAAAACTAAAAAATAATACTCACTCTGATCCTTAATATAAGAGTTAGTGGGTTAATTTATATAAATTAAAGAGTATATAGCATGAATTCATCTTAAGAATTTGTATTTAGTCATAATTAACTAATTTATTTAATTTTTTTTAATCTAATTTATTTAAATTAATTAATTTTTATATTAAAAATTAAAGAAATAATTATTTTTTTGGAAAAAAAAAGGGGGCTGACCCACCATACTCCATGTCAAGCACTTGACTAAGTTAGCAAAATGTCAATTTGAACTTATAACAACTTATGGGTTGATAGATAGGCACATCGTCGTTCTAAATTGCCCAATCTCATTTTTAATACTAATCTCTAATTACAGATCCCACATTTCAACATCCTTACACTAATTGAATAAAGATCTTTAAGGATTGCCTTTTGTACTTGTGTAATGCTAGCCAATATTGGAAGAACCAAGACCTTATAAAAGGTCCCTTGAAAAAGGTGGAACTCATGATTATGTTGTACCTTCATGGCCGTGCATGTTTGTGACATGGTCACTGTTCCATGCAATCGTGGCCTCATCACTCGCTTGCACAAATGGCTTCCACACCAAATCGTTGAACTTGTGGCTACCAATTAGCAGCAACAGTGCTTCAAATAACTCTATTGGAGGGAGGCTTGCATCTGATGCTAGAAACGCTTGTGTAAAGGACATACTCACAAGAAACTTAAATTCTTTCTCTAGCTTACGGAAAGAGTTCATGCAATCACGAAACGCCTGCTAATTCTATCATGCAATTTATAGCGATTTATAGCGACTCATCTCCAGAGACAACATTGAGCTCCATCTCTTGAAAGAATAATTCTATCATGTAAAATATTATTTTACTAATTTAAGTAAATTAAGAAGTATATTGTATAAATTCATCTTAAAAAATTGAATTTAATTATAATTAATTGATTTATTTAATTTTTTTAAAAAAATTAAATAGTTCTTATATTTAAGAACAGACGGGTATTATTATATTAGTATGATTTGAGCATTAAACACCCTATCATAAACCAATATCTAGCCAGATTGGCTTAATCTGTTTTTTCTTTACAAAGCGGTGGCTTAGATCAGTTAAGCGGCATATAGGCACATAGAAGAGCCAAGTAACTTGCATGGTTAACGGGACCCTCCAAATAATGGCCTTTGCGAAGATAACAAAGACAACGCAGTCTTTACCCTTCACTTTCGAATAACCTTAACAAATTTTAAGCTTGAGTGTGAGATCTGTTGCTGATGCTGTCTTCTTTGGTGACTTAAGAAGGATTAACAATAAGAGGTTCATGGAAGCAGAGTCGTCAAACCAAATACCCTGCCCTGTGATTTAACGTTGTATGATATATATATATCAAAGTCACTCTACATAATTAGTCGTAACATCTGTTCGTCATTTTCTACTGCCACATCAAAAGTTGGCAATTAACTATATATAACGACAACATGGCTGGCTAGGCATTATTAGACAGGCCTTACAACTACATTACATTAGGTTACATTCCATTGTTTCAAAGACAGAATCAACTTCATTGGAAGTCGAAATATATGTCTGAGTTGTGAGTTACCAATGTGAAGAAACATTCAGAAGATATCCAAATCCATTGAGCGAACAAGCACTCCATCATCTTCCCATCTCACTTCTTTCTGTATTGGGTCTTTCCCTATTAATTTAAGAGGAGCTTCTAGAGGCGGTGGATTCTGCATACAAATACACTAAGTCAGACCTGTAACTGCAAATATGTCAACCTGCCAACTCCAAAGAGAAATTAATTAATATATGTTTTGAAAAAAAAACCCATATCATATTAACTAATTTCTTTAATCTAATCAAATTAATTAAAATAGGTTTTACATTAAAGACTATAGGAGTACTTCATTTTAAATTTTGAAAGACAACAGTCAGTTTATATTATGTTGAAAAACTAAAACGATCTTTATAGTCATTATTCCAAAGAAAAAATAGTAAAAATTGAATACTCCTCTGGTCCTTAATATAGGACTTAATTGAGGAATTCATCTTGTTTATAAATATAAAACTTATTTTCTATATTTATTAATTTTTTTAATTTATCCCTATTGATACTCCCTCAATAAGAATTAAGTAAGAGAAGTAAAGGTAGATGATTAGAGTGTTTTAAGAAAAATATACCATATTAACTAACTTAAATAATTTCTTTAATCTAATCAAATTAGTTAAATAGATCTTATATTAAGGATCGGATGAGTAGAATAATACCATGCAACGGATTAAAGGCCAAGTGATTCCACGGAAAAACGGATGTTGCTTGATTTCATTGGCTCCAGTACTTGAACCTAAACGGTTGGCTGGGTCTCTTTGCAATAGTGCATTAATCAACTGTCTGCCTGCAAGACTTACCTGAACATTCAACAAACTAAATTATATGAGATTTCTTGTACTTGTGAATGTCAAATGATGAATTCTCTATCAATTCAAAATATCTTTTTAATGCGTCACAAGTTTCATTTACGTACCGGGATACTGCTTGGAAAGGTTAGATCTTTGTGCAAGATGTTGGCAAATGTCTTCTGCCTGTTCTTTCCTCTGAATGGTGTGCGACCATAGAGCATTTCATACAACAACGTACCTATATTTAAAGCAAGAGAGACTAAAGTTATGGATGCCTTTTCTTGGATAGAAGAAGATTTTGCACTAGAAAGAGATGAAAGGGAAAAAAAATTTACAACTATGAATCCTAAAACCAGGAAAAGAAGTCTGTGTAAGCAAATAAAAGCCATTCAAGTCCAATTAGCGTACAGGAACACAGGTTATTTACACAAACAAGGAATGGAGAGCATACCAAGAGCCCACCAATCTATAGCACTGCTATGCCCAGCTCCAGTTATAATTTCCTGAAATCAAGAACTTTCATGAAGCTTGAATGATAACGGTATAAGAATAATAGAAAAAAAAATACTATAATTTAGTTATCTCGAACAACTACTATGAAGGAGTCGAGATTTTCCATACAGGAGCTATGTATTCTTCTGTTCCAACAAAGGAGTTTGATTGTGCATTAGGCTCCGCAACAAATGTTGGTGGTGGTTGACTACGCGATTTTCTCCTAGGTGGAGGATGCTTCACAATCTGCATGATGAACTTCTAATTAAAGAAGCCAGCAACAATTATAAAGCAAAAAGGATAATCTAGAATATCAGTTATTTTCCTACTATGGATATGCAGCCAGAGTAAGCACGGCAAAGGCAATACAAGAGTTATCTCATGCTACGTGGATGCTACAAAGAAGCAAAGATAAAAGAAGTAAATGAGATGACAAAACACTGCCGAGAGACACATGAAAGCACGGAAATGGAAATCAATTTTCTTATAGGGGGAAACAATTTTTATAGATTTAGCAAGGACGAAGAAAAAGCAGTGAAGACGACAACGTGAGAGAACTTCATAGACGCTTTTTAATACATTAAATGGGGATAGGGGAATACAATAAATTTTCTCATGCTAGGTGGATGGTGCACAAGGACAATATATATATACATAAAACTTCCAGAACTGAAATGTAAAAACACTTGTGAAATTTCAATGTAAATGAGATTAAAATTTTGGGGGTGTGAGGCTTAAACAACAAAATCATATACCTACTTACAAGGCCAACATGCCATGAGTTATAGTTCTAGAAATCAGGATAAGAGAATATTGAAAATAAAGAAATTAGCCATTTCCTCCTCGTTCCTTTCAGAAGAGAACGCTAAAAATAAGGGCAGGGCCAGGGATAACATTGAATTTTATAAGGGTTAAGACTTTCCAATAGCTTCAATGAGAAGTAAAACTTGCTCAAATAGGAAGAAGAAGGATACGTACCTGGGGTTTACAAGCAGTCATGAATGATAAATCAAAATCAGTTAATACAATGTGACCATCCTTCTGAAGTAAAATATTTTCAGGCTTCAGGTCTCGATAAATTATACCTACATTAAGCCAGTAAAAGAATAACAATATGTTAGATCACTTAAGGACCATGACAATCATGATCTTTTTCTAGTGCAGAATATACTCAACCAGGCCACCTTACTGCCTAAACCTTCTTTTGTGTAACAACAAATATATTAAGAAGATAATGAAGTTTGTGAGATGAACTGGAAGGCCTACACATTTGTGGTTGCAGTGTTGTATTTATGAGTAAAAATGAATAAAATAATACTCCTCCGGTCCTTAATATAAGATATATTTAACTAATTTGATTTTATTAGTTAAGTTAGTTAATATCGCATAATTTTTCTAAAACACCCTAACCATCTTCCTTAATTCTCTCTCTTCCTGTCATACTTGATTATTGTTGAGGGAATATCTATAGGGGTAATTTAAGGAGAAATGGATAAATATGAGAAAAATATTTTATATTTAGGACTAAGATAAACTCCCCTATTAGGTCCTATATTAAGGACAGGAGGAGTATATATTTTTTCTTGAAAACTTTAGAGACTAAAATGATAGATAAACTTGATAAATCTAGTATAATCCTTGATAAGACAATAACTCCTACGGATAGTGATAAAAAGGATACTTACGACATTTCTATATAATAATAAGATTCTATATAATAATAAGATTCCTGGTCCTCTACTAATCTCATTAGGAGAACTAACTACAAAAATACCTTATGGAACATCATATACTACTCCATGTGAAATTTAGGCATCTTAAACTACCTTAATTTTCATCAATTGGCCCCTCTTAGAGAGGGGACATCTTGGTGGCTACATGCTGCAACACTTCCCTCAACTTTCTCATACATTAGACCCTAATGCCAGCTAGAATCATTTGCAGGTATATTTCCATCAGTTTTGATATCAATTGATGGGTATTTTCAGGGTCATATAACACTCTAACTAATCATAATACAGGTACAACAGACTAAACAACGAAACTGCCTCTGACAAGCTACAAGATGAGCTCTTTAAAGATAAAGGTGAATAGTAAAGCAATGTGAAGATGACTAATTTTTATTATCTTTGTCACAAATTTAAACAAGAATTTAAGAGCTAAGACTCTAGAGAATGATAAACTAGACTTTTGCATAGATCAGTATCCCAACAATATCAGAGTGTAGGGAGAGAGAAAATTAGGTTTCTGCTGCAGATGTATTGGAGAAAATTGGCATGATAGAATCTACATATCAATTAAGAGTTGTTGAAAATATTATACCTACTTGCACCAAATAAGCACAATCACCAACTACAATACAACCTCTAAATTCTTTTCCTCATTCTCATTGTGAAAATGAAGATTGTGCTACCTTTCTGTATGTTCTTGCCTTATACTTACTAGAATGAAGTCCATATATAAGGCATTATTTATTTACAGCTTGTCTCATAAGAAAATCCTACAGGAATCTGCATTAGATCTGAAGTTCATTAACCACTACCAAAATTATTGAAGATTCCTACGCCCCACTTTATAATTTACTAATTCTCTGCAACAAAATAAGCTGAAACAGTGTCAAATGAAAGCAAATAAAGACATGTTCTAATAATCTCTGTCATCCCAGCACAAAATGCTAGAGGGACATATATAAAATTTCAAGATCTGTCCACATACATATGCACCGCATGTATTGTAAATGATTAAACCCATGAGCTTAATACAGAGTGAGGATGTATTGAAAAGTATACCTAAGCAGTGGAGATATTCTAAACCAATAAGAACCTCTGCTGCATAGAATCTGAAAAATATATAAAAGTCAACATCAAAATATCATATTGTAAAACATGTATAGCCATCTATTCCTATAGCAGTTAGGACCATTAAAGTTCAAATGATAACTTCTGAATTCAAACGTGAGCAAAAACCTATGGGATTGTCAACGATTTCTTTAGCTTGTGAGAAGACAAGTCCATAGTAGCATCTAAGTAAAATGACATTAATGGACCCTCAAAGAACATAAATAAAATTTAAGGATCTTGAAATTTTGAAAGTTCAAAAAAGGACCATGTCTGATGCGTTTCCTTGATAAAAGAATAAAGAACAAGATAGAGAAAGAAGGGAACAGACAGAAAGAAGAAGGAAAAGAAGGAGAAAGAGAAAAGCAGAGGGAATTCGAAGAGAAGGGAAGACAGAGAGAGAATCAAAGAATCTGTATGCGCACGTGTGTTTATTGATCTTCAGTCATCTCCATTACAAATCCATATGTGTTACTATTTATACATCTCAATCACAGTAACTAAGACTACACCCACAGTAACTAAGAATAGTAAAAGTAATTTTCATAACAATATCCCCTCCTAAAGAGATCCTTGCCCTCAAGGATCAAGTAAGATCAAAAATACAAATCTGAAAGCAAACAGTGATTTTAAATTCTAACAAAAACTTTTGCTAGTCGGTGGTGAATTCTCTGTGACTTGGACCCAAAAGTTGATTCCTTCAAATTATATTTATTCTTGCAGCATTGCATATCTTCCTACTTAGAGAGCAACCCCTCCCAAAAAGCATTGTAATTAATTCTCCTTTAAACCATTCTAACATCAAAGTCCTTGTTGGAGAGAAGTTTAAAAATGAGGCCCACTTCTGAAATAACCCACAATTAATGATACCCAAAGAAATTATAAAACACCATTGCAATTGCATTGGGCTATCCTCTTTACTATCAAGTCCATAAGTCCATTGCGCATTATAAATTCCAATGTAGTCTCGGACATACTGCTGAAACTGAGAAAATATGCTAGCCAGCTGTGACTTTGACTTTTCAAACTGAGATTTCTGCAGCCACATGAGCTCCCGAGCACACTCTGCAAGCTGTATAGTGTTTTTTGATATTTGCGCATTACCTTCACTTTGCAACGTCCCCTGGACAAGTGACTGAAATACAGATATTAATGAAGAAAAATAACTCAGCGGCATAGGGAGTATAACAACCACTTGCGTCGAGAGAGCAGTAGATATTGATGGCGCCAGGTTTGAAGGTGTGTTGTGCAACCCAGCCTGAGAATACCCCATTTGTTCATTCTTTGGCACCTGAACTCTTTGTTGCTGCTCAACTTGTAAGGACATAGGCATGGACGGCAAAGAAGCAGTAGTAGGTTCTAGCGATGAACCCATAAAAGGCGGTGAAAACATCCTACAAACAGCAGCGAAAAACGGAGATGATGAAATGGAACCTAATGGCGAAGAAATAAGCTATCCTTTTCTTGCGTTTCCCACACTATTTTCTGCACACCCAGCCTCTGACGCAAAGAACTCCAGGCCATGACGCAAGAAAGACGTGATATAACACACGGAGCTCCCCCTCGCAATGGGCTCCACAGGAATGACGACAATGGCGACGAACGAGACTGCCCAGAATGGAGTTTCCGAGATACGATGGAAAGAACATCCGTTCTTGGATATGGAGATGCGAACGTTACTTCCGTTTAGAAAACATTCCCGAGGAGTCGAAGGTGGATGCGGCGGCAATGCATTTGGACGGGGACTCTTTTCAATGGCAACTGTCCGTTGAACGGAGATGGGGGGACTACCGACCCACTTGGACGGAATACGTGGAGCTTCTGACTCATACCTTTGGGCCACCGTATGAGAAGCCGATAATGGAACTGACGCACCTCAGGCAGACGGGATCGCTAGCGGAGTTTAACATTCAATTCGACACGATTTCAGCAAGATTGGACCTCCCAGAAAGATACTTGGTAGATGTGTATGTGGGAGCACCGAAGGAAGAGATCGCGGATTCAGTGCTAATGTTTGACCCACAATTGTTGGTGGAAGCGAGGCGATTGGCTAGAATTCAAGAGATCGCGTTGAACCGCCGGAGCAACAGAGCAGTGGGGGAGAGAGCTGGGAGACCGACGTCGGGGTCGGTGATGCCCACTGGCCAGCCGTTCACCTACAAGAATGCACTGTTAAAGGGCGGTACTTCCTCCCAGGTCAGCGAGACGCCAGTAGTGATCAAAGAAAGGACTCAGGGGGCCAAGAACCCTCCAAGATTTATTCGCCCCATTAAGACGCTAACGGCTGAGGAAGAGGCGGATCATCGGGCTAGGAATTTATGCTTTTATTGCCACGAAAAGTTCTCTCGCGACCACCGCTGTTTGGAAAGGCAGAAAATGCAGTTACATTTTTTGGCAAGCGAGGAGGGTGATGAGATCTTTGAAGGCGCTCCAGACAGTATGGAAGGCATTGAGGAGTCAGTGCCGTTACTTTCCTTGCATGCCATCTATGGTAAGGAAACAATTGAGAGCATGAAGATTGCAGGTAATGTGGGCAAGAGGCACATTTACGTGTTGGTTGACAACGGTAGTACCCATAATTTTCTTGACCTCAATCTAGCAAGGAAATTGGGGTGGAAGGAGGAAGGAGAAAATATATCTTGGGTACAGGTGGCAGGAGGGCATAAGCTGAAGGTCCATGGGGTCTGGGTAGGCTTCAGATGGAGAATGCAGGGAATAGAATTTGAGGCTACACTCAGAATCATTGACCTGCATACGTATGATGTGGTACTGGGATTAGAATGGTTAAGGTCTATTAAGAATGCATATTGGGAGTACGACAGAATGATGATGCACTTCTGGTACAAAGGGAAACTGTGCAGATTACAAGCAGTAGGTCCCAGGACCCTAGATGTAGTTCCTATGATCAGACTGAATTCACATGGTAATAAGGATCAGCAGATGTATCTGGTTCAGCTCTTAATGCCTAAGGAGGCAGAAAAATCCCTTTGCTTCGCAGTTCAAGCTGAAGTCAAGGGAGAGCCGGGAGAGGTGCAGGAGATTCTGAGGCAGTTTGAGGATGTTTTCAAGGAGCCCCAGGGTCTACCTCCTTTAAGGACTGGTCATGATCATCCTATTGTCCTACAGGAGGGGACTAATCCCATCAATTTAAAACCCTACCGTTACTCAACAGCGCAAAAGGATGTAATTGAGCAACAGGTTGAAGGACTCCTACAGAATGGAGTGTTGCAAGAGAGCTGTTCTCCCTTTTCAGCTCCTATAGTCTTAGTGAAGAAGAAAGATGGATCATGGAGAATGTGTATTGACTATAGGGAGCTTAATAAACATACCATAAAAAACCAGTACCCAATTCCCTTGGTGGAAGATTTGTTGGATGAATTGCATTTAGCTAAATGGTTCACTAAGCTGGACTTGCGAGCAGGATATCATCAGATCAAAATGGTACCCAGTGATTGTCATAAGACGGCTTTTAAAACCCACTCCGGACATTATGAATGGTTGGTCATGCCTTTTGGGTTGACCAATGCTCCCGCCACATTTCAGGGTGCAATGAATGACATCTTCCGGGCCTTCCTTCGAAAGTTTGTACTGGTTTTCTTTGACGATATACTTATTTACAGTTCTTCAATGGAGGATCATGTGTCCCACCTGGAATTGGTGCTCAAGGTTTTACGCAGGCACCAGTATTTTGTTAAAAGAAGCAAGTGCACTTTTGCTGTCGGAAGTGTTGAATACTTGGGGCACATTATTGCAGAAGGGAAGGTGTCTACTGACCCCAAAAAGATTCAAGCGGTGGTAGATTGGCCAGAACCTAAGACTGTAAAACAATTGAGGGGTTTCCTTGGATTAGCCGGATATTATAGGCGGTTTATTAAAAGCTATGGAGAGCTAACGAGACCACTGACTTTGCTTACGCGTAAGGATGCTTTCCAATGGTCTGAAGCAGCTGGAGTGGCTTTCCAGAAATTGAAGGATACTTTAGTTTCAGCACCTTTATTGGCTTTGCCAGATTTTTCTAAAAGGTTTGTAGTAGAAGCTGATGCTTGTGGGGCAGGAGTAGGAGCTGTATTGATGCAAGAGGGGCAGCCCATAGCATTCTTTAGTAAAGCATTGACTCCACAGCATATTAGACTCTCCATATATGAGAAGGAATTGTTGGCAGTGGTTCTAGCCGTGGAGAATTGGCACCAGTATTTGGAGAGAGGGTGTTTCAGTATTTCGACGAGATTGAAGGACAGAGCCTTTGTTCACTACAGAATCTTGGATCTTGACCGAAAGGTTCTTGCAACCTTCCTCCGTCACCTTCCCTGTTTCTGTTACGCTCTTGTACCCCTCCACCAGAATCAAGACACCAAGTCCCATTAACTCCCGATGTGATTTCCACAGACCCAACCTCAGTATTCGAAAGAAACGACGAAGCATAACTTCTATCTGTCACTGAACCTTGGGTCTTAAAATTGAGGGTCGAAGTGCTTTCAATATCAACGAAAGAGTCTTGGTCCGTCACAAAGCCACCGTCGCATTCTTCTTGTATCACGACATGTTCTTGGGGTACGTTCTTGATCGATGGAATCCTCTTCTTGCTCATACGGTGATTAATTGCAATCTCCTGCACCCTCGCCAACCGTCGGGCTTCCACCAAAGTTCGGGGATCGAACATGGTCACCGAGTCTGCAATTTCTTCCTTGAGTGCCCCAACATAGACATCTACTAAATATTCTTCCGATACATCCAATCGTGCCATTAACGTGTCAAATTTAATGTTGAACTCTGCCAACGTCCCAGTCTGTCGCAAATGGGTGAAATCTAATCTTTTTACTATCTTTTGCGTCATTGTAGCCTCCCCATGAACGCCTTCACAGGGCTCGTTGACCGCCCCACTGAATGCTCTGTTTTCATTATTGCATATCACTCGTGCCATTGTTTGAAATTCTTGACGGAAGACGCGTCCCAAATTTCGAATTTCGTCACGGAAGCAGAAAATAGTTTCTTGCAATTCATCCACGTTCTGTAGCCGCCGCTCAATGTTCTGCATTCGTGCGTCCATCCTCTGGGCATTTTCTTGAAGCTGTGTTTCAACGTCGCGCAACGGGGTCCAAGGAAGGCGTGCTCTGATACCACTGATGCGTTTCCTTGATAAAAGAATAAAGAACAAGATAGAGAAAGAAGGGAACAGACAGAAAGAAGAAGGAAAAGAAGGAGAAAGAGAAAAGCAGAGGGAATTCGAAGAGAAGGGAAGACAGAGAGAGAATCAAAGAATCTGTATGCGCACGTGTGTTTATTGATCTTCAGTCATCTCCATTACAAATCCATATGTGTTACTATTTATACATCTCAATCACAGTAACTAAGACTACACCCACAGTAACTAAGAATAGTAAAAATAATTTTCATAACAATGTCCTTGGTTGGGATTAAAATTTTCTTGAGTTAATTTTTCAGCATTAATCACTTCATCTTCCATATTTTCAGTACTCATATTTTATATTTTCAATACTTATCCTTAACATTTTCAATAATTAGTTTTTCAATTTTTTCAATAGTTATTCAATACTTATCTTGCATGTTTTCAATAGTTTTTCAACACTTTTATATCCTAATCTTTTATATAGAAGATGAGTAGTGGAAACATTTAAGATGACTACTGAAAAAATTGAAAAAATTAGTACTGAAAATGAGGATAATGAATATAAAAAATATGGAAGATGAATACTGAAAATATCAACTCAGAAAAATTTTAATTTCAGCCAAAAACCATGATTTTTTTTTTTTTTTTGAAATTTCAAAAATTTCAAGCTTCTTAATTGTTATTAATATTCTTATAGTGTTGTGAGAAAATTTCTAACCACCAATACCTTGCTGATTCCTCCTTGAAAATTTTCATGGGTTGCATATCCAACAATGCAAACAATTCACCCCCGGGGAAGAAGTCTGTTATCAAACATACATGTGTAGAAGTCTGTGAAGATAAAGAAAACATTAGTACATAGATAAAGTACCTGAAGTTGACGAGATTAAAAAGCACTTGTGACTAAAACGATGATAATGCTCATGGCGTGAATATATAAAATGAGCAGAAGATTATTTCACAAGCGTAATGCAATATTCTTGTAAAATGTTCTGGCATAACCATCAATACTTGTTATCACTTTAAATTTTTTCTGAAAAATAAAAAGAACTTATTCAGAGAGAAGAAGAACCTGAAGAGGAGGACCAGAGATTTTCTTAACAGAAAAGGTGAAAGAAAAACAAGACATCAGCTCAAAAGAGCTCTCCAAATTCCTTTTATATTTACAAAAAGAAATCCCCTTATAAGACCCAGAGAACGAATCCATATAGGAAAAATCACAATAATAAAAAATATCCTTTCCCAGAGAAGATTTGTTGGTTATTATGATAATCTCACATATCTGTTAGATGTTTCTGCAATTTATTCTCATTAATGATTTCGTATGAATCTAGTGGTAAACTTGTTGCCATGATATCGTATTTCATTCTGTAAAATTTGAGAGGACAAACAGAAAAACAAGTAGATTGTATTGTATACTTAATGCATGGAGGTGAATATAAATACACACACATGACAGCATCTTAAATTTAAATTAGGAAGCAATAAGATATTTATATTTAATTATATATTATATGTATATATCCTATTCTCACTAAATAACTAATATAAATTAATGTCTTGTAAAAGAGGACGTGTTAATACTACAGCTCCCTTGTATTTCTTTCAGCTCTTTAATGGTCTTGAACTAGAAAAAATAAACTCTTACATAGGCAGAGGCAGCTAAGCATGAAGGATAAATGCACACATAGCATCTAGACATTTCTAAGAGTTGAAAGTGGTAATATGAGATATAGACAATTAGCATACCTGAAAAGAAGTGTATAGAGTGGGGAGAAAAGGATGATCCAGCAATGATATAATCTCTCTCTCAATGCATGCTCGATGAACCTGAAATAGCAATTATTCCATTCCATCTAAGTATAATCAAAGAGACAAATTTACCACTAGCCCCAGCCTCAAGCTAAAATGTGTGTTAGGAAAGTAAGCAAGCTCAAGTGAACATGTAGAAAAATGAAGTGTTTCAATATATGATTATTTTTATTAGGTTTCGACATAATAGAAACAAGACAAAGAAGCATACATGACAATGTCATGGATCATGGTTAGTAGTTAACTTCCACTTTTCCGGCTGGGAATATTAGATGCTAAAAAATATTAAAAAGTTGACAAGATCTCATTTGGCAGAAATGTTTGGAAGTGGGAAAAAAGTTGATAGGAAAACAATTTTTTTAAAAAAAAAAAATTGAACTTTTAGAAAGGCATATATCATTCATATTGTTTAATCACAATACACTTATCTTCACTGCTTACGGTGATGTATGCAAGAACCCTTCAAAGAATAAAGATAGTGGTTTTCTTACATATCCGGACCTTATTACGATTTAGCAGGACTGATTTTTCCATTGCCTTCATTGCATATAGTTCACCTGCGCCTTGAAGCTCCACAAGGTGAACACTGTAACAGGAAAACAAAACAACAATTTGATAAGAAGGAAAAGTATCTCTTTTACCAGGAAACTCATCAACTGTATTGAAGTAAACGAAGAATGGCTAAGTTGAAACAAATAACTAGTAGGTTGGGTGAACATTAGTACTCAACCTAAGTTTCACTATAAATATACACATATATGGGACCCGATAGACAATGTCAATGGTCCATTCAAATTTATTCTCTCTCCTCTTTTATTGCCTATACAGTCAATGTTGTAATCCAATTGATGCAAAACCCTAAAGATATTTGGGTTAAGCAGCATCCAACACCCTGAAATATTTTTCTAATTACGCTCAGTATCCTAGACTAATTTTTGGTCCAACTAGCACCCTAACATATTTTCTAGTAGCACCGAGTATCCTAAAGTAATTTCTTTTACATTCAGCACCATTAAGTATTTTTCTAGAAGCACTCAGCATCCTAAGTTTAGGGTGCTCACTACTATTAAAAAAATATTTTAAGGGTAAAATTGCACCACAAATTTCTTTAAGATACTGAGTGGTAATGAAAAAATATTTTAGGGTATTGAATGCACCAAAAATTAGTTTAAAATACTGAGTGTTATTAAAAAAATACTTCAGGTGCTGAATATAACTTAACCCAAAATATTGATGTCATTGTTGTGCAGAAAATACGTTATGGGCTTGTTCGGTACAAAGGAATTTCCACTCTGGAATGGAAAAAAAAGGGGAACACAACAGCACTATGTCAAAGGTAGGTATATTTTAATAAAATGTAGTCAACGTAAAGTAAAATCAAAATGATGGAACCAAGAGCAATGTGCAAAAGGCATAAAGGATTTACAAAAAAGTTTAAGTTAATATAAATTCCAGCACATGCCACGAATTCTAAGTGTACCTATTACAAAGGGTGAGTAAACTTCTTTAGGAAAAAAAAAAGTACCTGCCAGTATCTCCACAACCCAATGGCCTTATTGGCTTAAAATGATGCAGTCCAATTTTTTTACCACTTGCAGTTAACTATAAATTCAAAGAATAGGATAAACAAAATATTATTAAAGATATAAAACAAACCTGCTTAGATTATTTATAAAAGAATCATATGTATTCACATGCACAATTGAAACCATAACCATTGAAACAACACTGATGAACTCAATCTCAACAATATTAACCATGAACACAAATAATCTCCACCAAGCTCCCAAGGAGAGAATTTTGTGCTCTCTATCCCCCCCCCCCCCTTTGCTTCCACATTGTTGAAATAATTTATGGAGTTTCCAAAATCAGGGTAGAAAAAGACACAATTTCCATATAGGCATTACAAAATGAATCAAATATATTTACACTGGATCTACACCATCTATGAGCCCTATGGAGCCATTCTCTTCTGTAAGATCTAGCAATCTCACGGGAATACAAAAAGGGGAAATATGTGAATATGTGATACTGCAGGAAGAAGTTCACAAACTGTCAAATTAATACCTTATGTATTGCTAACCAAGAAGAACTTTCCTTTTTATGAGGTCTAGGGAAGACAGGCTGAGAATGAATTGCCCACAAATCTTCAGGTCTCTACAGGATAAGAGATACAATCGCTACCATTCAACAAAAATGATCACCATACAAGATTTCTTCTTCAAACGAAACAATTACAACAAACACAGGCTAATAGAGCATAAATAGCCTAAATACTATATCAACCATCCTCTCTAAGAGCTTGCTTGGCATAGCTTTTGTGGCAGGAGAATTGCTTAATTTTTTTTTTAAAAAAGTACTTATTTAAAAAAAAACTGTGTGGCCAATCTCATGTAAAAAATAAAATTGAAAAAAAAAAAAAGCTGCTCTTGAGAAAAACTAACGGCAGTTTTTCTGTTGAGGAAAGAATACGGAAACTCAAGCTTCTTCACCGAAGTAGAAGCTGATAATTTTCTTATTGCAGATAGAAATATCCTCACAGAAAATGATTGATTACCCCCAATATTTTCACCTGACATCTAGCCTCTTTGTTTACTAACATCTACTCTCAGTCAAAAGCATACGGGCACAGTTTAGCAATTTCACAAAAGTATTTTATATATATAAATATTCCAAATATAACACATTGATAAAACTCCATTTGGAAAAACTTGTTTTGGAATCAGCAAAATCCACATCAACCCCAAATGAGCTATAGGAAATAGGCCATAAGAAAGGAATATTCCACAACCAAGAAAATAAAACCTTCAGAAGGTTCATAATGCTATGGTGCCCTTTGTTGAAAAGCAATGCTACCTGCTAGACCATATTGTTCACACAGAATCATTATGGCAATACAAAATTGGTGTATGTGGAGGTTTTTACAATCTCTCAAGATAATGGAAGGTTACATTATGTTGAATATGTCCTTGATATTTAAAACAGCACCATTTGTATACTGATTGATATCTTTTGAGAGCAGAAAGTTAAATAAAACGTCAGTTTGTTTGACAAAAATTCAAAAATAAGTTATAAATCTAAAACATAACCAAATACGGATACCTTACCGTGTTGGCATCAGGAAGCTCTCGGACAGCCTCATCAACATTTTCTGCAGTTTTTTTTACCTGATAACAGAGAGAGATGCAGAGTAAGATTACTAAAAATATAGGACAATGCTGGTTGAGTTTTTGCTTAGGAGTAGATCACAAAAATAAGGGTTTAAAAAAAAATTAAAATTTCAATATAGCAACTATATGCCCTATGTGTAAGCGATGCCACATCAATTTTTCTTGTTTCCAAGTCATATCTTGTGTCTGTCCTTCATATTTAATTTTCTGTCCGAATTAATGATAATTGTATCTAAATTTTTGTTTTGCAGCATTTTTTTTTTTGGGAAAGCTTCTTGGAATTTCCATTATATTTCAAATAGAACTGGAAAATAATTGGCATCCACTTCAAAGTTTTATCTGTAAGGAATGTATTCCCGGACAGTAGGCTATTAGAAAGTTAAATAACAAAAACAAGGTATCACATTATCTCAGATCAGTTCATGAACACTGGATCTACAAGAACATAAAATATCAAAGATGATTAGATGAAAAAATTTAACAAATAATAATAATGAAAAAGGGAACAAGAAAATGACAGAGGGCTCTAATCAAATATTAATAAGACGAGAGAGAAAAAATTACTCACCAACTTTGCACTTTTTTGCTCTGTTCTCTCAGATAGGCGGTTTCTTAAAGGTTCTACATGATCACTTCCATCTAATTGGACGCCTATGAAGTATTGTAGCTCACCCTAAAGTAAAATTTGATTGAAAAGAATAAAACCAGAAGATCAGATTAAAGATTGACATTTTCATGTGCAACTTTATCGTTCCCTTGAAGAATATTTTATCTACCTTATGATCACGCATAGGCTGCAAGTGGAACAAATTCCAGAACTTCTTTCCTACAAATTATTTTAAAAAAAATTCTCTTAGGCTCATTATTTTTTGTTTCACTATGTAGACAGATATATTATTCTCCTCCCTCGTTAGTTCATTGTCTCTCCAATAAATTTGAAAAATTGTAACAATATGTATACCACTCTTGGTATAGTTTATCAGCTGAACTGTGATTTCCCTCTGTTCTCTTATAGCATCTCTAATCTTTTGGACAGTTGCTTGATCTGTTTCCGGTCCTTGAAGAAACCTGCATAATGAATCAAGTGCTTATAATGTCAGTGGCCTGATAGAAAAAAGCTTGTGCATACCAGAAATGTACCTAGCAAGACCAAAGGAGACATTTACCTGGTCCAACAGAATATAATATTCTAATTTTCACTATTAACCACTCATGTAGCTTGCTATCAGGGGTAAAGATTGATTACCATAAAATGTTCTGCCAATACTATACGATTAGTCTTCACTTGTCTAAATAAATGTTGAGAATCATAAAAATTGTATATTCGTAATTTTGAAGGCTATTGGATGATAGAATACTACTAGTAAGAGAAATACCAAACACCTTAAAGGCGATTGCCAAAATTTTAACATTTCAAAGAATTTCTTTCTTATCTTCTTCTCCACTTCAAAAAATTCATATCATCAAAACTCAATATTAGAAGAAACTACCTACAAGATATAAGAGACTACACAAAATATTATGAGGTTGCATGGTTCCCACAATTCAATGTAATAAACAAGACGACAATAAAAGCATTAAATCTGACCAGCAGAGTGACATAAATAGAGAAGTAAAAGGGGGGAAAATAACTTGAAACTTAATATACATGAAGAAGTGAGTAAAACTGAATATCACTACATGACATGAATGTAAAGAGAAAATATAAACAAACTATTGTACAAATCATACCGACAGTTTCTTCCCAAAATTTCTTCACGCGTATATTCTGTAAGTTCAAGAAAGCTATCAGATGCAAATATCTGCACAAGGCACCAACTATAGTCACTTTAAAAGGTAAAATTGCACTACAGAAATTTCCTTACTCACAAGATAGATGGTTGTTTGTTATGCATAATACTAGTATGTGCATATATAATGTCAATCTAGAAAGTTTAGATTATTACTATCGATTACTGGAGCAAAATTAATTGTGCCGCTGTATAATCTCGCAACTATGAAAAATGTTTAAAAAAGCTATTATGACAGATATTTTACAATGTGGTTGATGGTCTTATAACAGACAATTGCTTTAAAAACATTTAAATATAAACTTTTAACGAGTAAAATGTGGTCACATCCTTAAAACTGCATCTTCTTTAATATAACTTCTAATTCTAATTTATTAAGTAAACAGTACTAAAACGAAAAAAATACATAAAATATTCATAACCATCTATTTTTGTATCATATTATTGTTCTACAAAATGTTATAAACAGCATCATCAAATTTGATTATGATTCTGTCATTAACATAAAATGCTAAAGATAAGTAAGTTTCATCACAAAAAATTCCGTAATCAACTCAAGTTATCCTCTATTCCCTGAATTTTATTGTCAAAAGTGTCTAATTTCCAGCTACGATAATTTTCTATGCAGATTTCAACAAAGGAGACAGAAAATATCTGTCATCAGGCACTTTGTGAGGAATTAAAATAAGTTTTACAATGTTGTTTAAACAGTTTTTCAAGCTAATATGGGGTTTAAGATTTCAATAACAAAGTTCTTTTGCATTTTATACTTTTATGAAATATGCTTCTAAAAGAAGAGAAATACAGAAGCAGGGGACAAAATGTTGCATTCCATTCAGGGTGGCCTTTTGGCAACTCCCAGAATGTGATTCATTTACAATTTAGAAAACAAAGATATGAACAAAAGGATTCCCAGTCCCATATATTATTCTGCCAACTGCTTTTATAGATAGAGTTAGAGATTAGATAATTCAGCCATATAAATGTAATAACTGCACCTAATGCTTCTAAACAAACAGGAATCATAATTGGCCATACAATTGGGTTGTCTGGAAGTCTAGGATCAGAAATCACAAAATTCTTTTCAATGCGCTCCAATGTGGTTGCTAGATCAATTCCCTGTCGTATATCCCTCTCTCTTTGAGCACGCTCCCAACTGTCAGAACGTTCCATGTCCTTCGTCATCAAAACCTCTGGCTCAACAATGGGCTTTTCATCAAGCTTTTCTGTAGAGCTTAGAGATCTCCCTTTAAAACTGCAGTAAAATGTAAAACATATCAAGAACATATTCTAATCCATATCTTCCAAGTAAACATTTACTCAAAAAGAAAAGAAAATATTCTTCAAGTATTCGACAAATCCATAATAAGTACAGTTGATGAGTCAAAAGCCTAATTTAATCTAACCAAAATGAAATATGTACCTTATGAAAGAAACGCGCCCTGACTTCCTTTTGCTTATATCACCTTGGAAGTCTAGTGAAGCAGTTTGGCCATTTGTTGAACTAGTACTCTCAATTTCAACAGACTTTGGCAAAACAAAATCAGCATTGATTTTTTCTTGCTCTTCAAGCTTACTGGAATTGTCATGGCTCACTGGCCGGATGATGTATTTTGGGTCCCTGACAGTTTGGACAACCTCTGTGATGGAACCCAAAGCTTTCTCCTTTTGACGGGCTGAAATAAAATTAGATTATTATAGTAAACTCATAATCAGCAATGGCACAAGAATGGCTAAAGATGATTACCATCATAACGAATTAATGATTTGGGCAATCCATTTGGCCGTAACGCCTTTTCATTCACACCTTCAGTGAATTTGCTCACCTCAACCTGCATTCTGCATTAATAGCTGTATGAAGCATATTTCTAGATGTGCTTAAATACATTACCACTGTAATAAGATAATTTGTACCGGTATAAAATATTTTAAGCTATATTAAACACATTTAATCTATTTCATCATCTTTTACTCAAAATTATCAGATAGATGTGTTAAGTGAAAATTGGATACATTCAATGAGGTTGAGATCAAAGTATTTATGGGGAAAAATTTTGAGACTTGGTGAAGCTACCGATAGGGAAGAAACCAGTTGATCATGGATAGGTATACTTCATATGACCCTTTTAAGAGATATAAGGCTTGGCATGTCAATAAAAGGTATACTCAGACTTATTGCATAGACTCTAAGGAAACTTTAGTCCCAACTGCAAAAATTAATATCATGAGATTGTTTGTCATAAACCAACCGATAAAGGGTCGTATCTGAGACTTGTGGGGAAAATGATTTATTTGTGCCATAGAAGACCTAATATAGCCTATGTAGTGAGTTTTCTTAAGTCAGTTTAAGCAATCCTAACGTTGTTTACACATTTCAGAATCTTACATAGAGTAGCTGCCCTTGAATCTATATTTACCAATACACATAGCCTCATTCAACTCAATAAAAACTAGAATTAATATGCAAGCATACTCCATGTCATACCATAAATTTCAAACCATGGTTTTAAAATGTGCTAGCCAAACACCCTAAAAATTTTAAAAAGCACTTTTTGATGGAAAACCATAGTTTTGGGGAGCAAAACCATGGTTTTTAAAAAGCAAAATTTTGTTTACTTTTTTTAAAGCTATTCTTCACCAGAATCACTTTTTACCACTTTTCTCCAGAAACTATTCTCCAAAAGCCAATCCAAATACACTCTGAATATGAAAAGGTAAACTGACCCAATGAATTTGATGACGTTGCCCTGGCTATCCCTTATAGGAGTGACAGTGAGAAGATTCCAGAATGGGGTTCCATCTTTCTTGTAGTTTAAAAGCCTGCCACAGAAGCTTCTCCCATTTTTAACTGCATCTCGAATTTTTGCCACTTCTTTCTGGTCTGTTTCAGGGCCCTGAAGAAACCGGCTGCAACAAGAAATCAACTGCTTATTCAAAACAACCAAATGTTTTAGCTCTACACACATGTTATAATGACAAGGGTCTTTCTCCCACACAAAATCTCCACAACTCAACTCAATGTGAGAAGAATAAATCACTAGACAGATTAAGATTACATCAGTTTAGTTTACACTTCACAGCTTATGGAAATAATGGCTATCAAGGATCCAGGTGACATTGTGATCTTTCCCTCTTATATAAGCAGTAACATGCTCACCAATTCCTCCCAATGACCTCCTTTGAAGAATAACCTGTCATATTGAAAAATCCACTGCTGGCATACATTATTGGGCAGTCTGGTTTAGTTGCATCTGAGACAACAAACGTCTGTTGTAGTGTCGCCAAGGCTTCCTTCAACTCTTGTGATACCCTTGGGAATGCCCCTGACGATGACTCTGACTCATAATTTGATTCCTCGGATGTCCTTGTGGATACTGCTGCAGTAAATCTATCTGACAAATTTTTGCTTCTTTCACCATCGAAGGAGGAACTGGTTGGCACTCCTCCTATTGCTTTAAAACTACCTGAGTTCATCACAAGGCCCCATTCAGCAGTTCTCTCAGCTATGCTTGCTTCAGTTAAAATTTGACGATCAAAAGGTGTCTGCTCATTCAGGCGCTCCCTTGCATCATTATCTTTCTTTCCATTGTTAGCCCCAAAATTATCCATATTCGTTGAGCTGCTAGCATTGGCAAAATTTGATTCGCTAGGAAATGCCATCCACTTGTCCACAGAATCCCTGCTGTCTTCTGAATAAGAGGAAATGAATGCCAATTCACCAGCATTATGATCATCTTTAGCAGATGACCTCTGCTCCATTTATAATATTCCTCCAACAATGAGTGCAGACTTGAGAGTACAACCTACCAAATTCAAAAATGAACATGATCAGCCTCTAAATCTGAAAAAAGCTGGCCTGTGGGAGGCTAACGAGGTTTTCCACCATTCATGGAATGTTCCAATGAGACTTGTATGTATGAACATAAAATATCCGAGGAAATAAATCCATATCAGCAGAAAAGTGCTCATTAAGAAACAGTATAAAATAACAATCAAATTCCTAAAAAATAGAAAAATCCTGCAGAAAGAGTTATAACACTTGCATAAATAATTGAAACAGTAAATCACATGATTGAGAATCAGCACCAAATAAATAACGCTTATATATGTGTCCAATAATTCCCGTAAAAGGAATAATCAAACTACCAAAATATTTCAAAATCTTGTACATAGAGCGATGCCTTTCTCACAAAGTGAAGTTGACTATTTGAAGGGGTTTGGATAGAGATAATGAATAACTAACTGCAAAGTTAAAAAATTAGAGGCGCGTGGGGAGAAGATATATAAAGACAGATACTTCAATAGTTCTCGAATGGGTTAATAAAATACAGTCCTTTTGGTGAGATGTATTCCTACTTCTACTTTTGGCCAAACAGAAAATGGCAGAACCCGGAAGAGGATTCTATTGACTTTAGCTGTGTAACTAATCTCGACAGTTTTGGTATGCTTTAACTTCACTGCTCACTCTTGGAAGAAAACTGATGAACACCTGAAGGTCGCGTTTGTCAATGTCTCGAACTGCAATGTGCCTGTATATATAAATATATATCTCCTCCTACTTCGAGCTTCCTCGAGTTCTTGAGCGTTAATGCCCTCTTAAAATAGAGAATAAATGAAGAGACGTTTCATTTGAAAGGCCAGAAAAGTGATAAAATAGATATTTGTTTGCACGCACGAATTAAGCGGCTGATTTCCCCGTTTATCCACCAAAATGCTTTGTGTAGTTGGGGGAAAATATAAAACAAAAAGAACAACAACGGCAACAACATAGAAAAAGAATATCTATATGCAGACATGAATATTTATGAGGCCAGAAAGTATTTGGCGTAGCATTGGTTAAAGATAAATTTCACTATCACAATTAATTCATTTGGTCTCCTTTGAAAAATGACAAGAAGGAAATGTTATCCCCATAAGAAAAATAATACATACACGGTGTGGTTGTACGAGCTTCCACGTCGTACGCAGAGTGGGCGAGGTAGAAATATAATTGAGATGAGGGAAAAAACGACATTGCAGGTATCCTTCACAAAGGCAAGTCATCCCAATATAATTGAGACAGTCGAGTAGGATGAAAGTGCTGAGCGATAGAGAAGGTCCAATAATAGTCATCGCGAGTTCCATGGCGGACTCATCAGATGAAGTCAAATTGAAACCACCGGTCAGTTGTCTCGCCGTGGACAACGGCAAAGAGACTAGAAGGTGTTCAAAAGTGAGAAGGAGAGACTGGCCAGAGCAGGATTCGAATTCTGGAAGACGAGGCGGGAATGTTAACGCACAAGCCCAACCGCCGATTTCATGGTGATGGTGGCATGAGTGACTTCCGAGTTCCAAGCTTCTTTTTTCACTCCGGGATAATTTTTTTTTTCCTTTTGATATAGCTATTTTGAGTATGTTAAGTATTATTAAGCTTAATTAAGAATAATTTTTTTAAATATATTTTTTATATTTATATGAATTTAAATTTAAAATATTTTATTTAAATGACTAAAATCTATTTTACTAGAAGCAATTGATTCACGATCAAATTATTATAATTATAAATTAAAAAAACACACATAAAAAAGGAAAAAAATTTAACTTGGTAGTTGGAACGGTTGGGAAGTAAACTTGGTTTGAAGCATAAAATTATTTAATTTTTACATACCAATTAGATTTATTTAACCAATTTATATTATTTTTTTAGTTTATCCTTATTTAATTTAATGCATGCTTCATTTGTTTTCTTTTTTTAGCCTTCCCTACTTCATTTGTTAACCTAACAGATAATAGCAAGTCATCTCATACATTTAATATATAGGAGTATATTTCCTCAAACTTGTTAATTTATCTTATAAATAGACACAACTCACTCTTCAAATTTATATTGATATCAAAAACCATACGTTGACTCCCAACTCTCTTGCCCCTCCCTTTTGCATCAACACGTACAATTGATGCGTTGGAACCCTTGGAAGAGAGGGTTGTGAGGTGGGGGTGACTTTGGCGACGGGAGAGAGGGAAAGGGGGGAAAATGAAGAAGAAGTCAAGGTAGCATTTAGATGGTTTTCTAAAAAGTGTACATGTATTAACACATTACAAAATAAAATGTTGTATATATCGAAGGTTTCTGTCAGTTAAAAAATATTTAAATTTGCACTACGGGTTAAATAAATTTCAATATTTCTGACATTTACAATAAACACTAAAATTACTCCATAATGTAATGCTCTATGTGTATTTTCCAAATTAAGCTGCAAGATGTCTTGTCTATGTAGTTGAGTTAGGGAGAATAATATACGTGAAGGATCGTAGATGTGGAAGTACAAGTTCATTTAATTAATCAAAGTTACTTTCTCCATTTAACCTAATATAAAAATTAGTTACCTAATTTAGATAGATTAAAGAAACCAAATAAATCAGGTTATTATAATTAATATAAGAGTTAATTGGCTAATTTAATATATTAAAGAGTATATAATATGAACATCTTAAAGAGTTGGATATGATCATAATTAACCCATTTGTTTAAACTACTGGAAAAAATATTTTAATTTTCACGGCAATTAAAAGTGGCCTTTAACAACGGTTTTGGAAGTGGTGTAAATACGACTGACATAATAAGTTTAAGATTTAAAGCAAAAGGAGTCAATTCGCTTTCTTAATCTACCTAAAGTAGTCAACTAACTCTTATATTAAGGATCGAATATATATCTAGAAAGAGCTTACGTTAGATTATGCTAGATGAGAAACAAAGGGGTTAATGCAAAAGGATTACTTGTAAGGTTGAATTTTGGGGGGAATTTATTAAAAGATGGAGAGGATATGTAATATTATGTAGCTATCCTTAATGCATAATATATCAAGCACTTATCTGAAAGAAAATTTATTTACTATTTATATTATATTGTATACTAGTCAAATTGACTGAGTGATCTAACCTATATATTAGTTATATTTTGATACTTGGGAGGCTATTAAAATGAAGCAGATTAAGTTAGGGTAGTGTATTTAGGAAAACATAATTATGAGAACTAAATCTTGAGAGCATAATTACTTCAATAAAGTTTCAGGGATTCAATCAGTCCCCTTACTAGCTCTTTAAAAATCCAATAGACTAATTTGTCAATAGAATCAACAAGCATTATTTTGCAACTTGATTCAAAGCATACCTACTCATCCAACTGTTTTCTAACAACATATTTGACTGCCTTTTTCGTTCCATGCCATAAAATCTGCTTCAAGAGGTGAATTTGTCAAACAATCAAGTAAACGTACCTCCAGAAAGACCGTATATGATTGCACTATTCTTGACTTGCACTGCTGCCGAACCGGAATCAGTAAGTGGAATGGAGCAGGTTCTAAACATTAGTTATTGGGGGACTCAGAACCGGGGACACAATGTAAGTGGAATGGAGCAGCTTTTGGTTAATACCATGATGCTGGCTGATGTGGTAAATTCACTATAAAAAAAATTTAATTTTGTACCCGTTCACAAGAATCACAACAAAATGTACGTTTGCTAGCAGTTTCAAGACGTTACTGCTACTAAGTTGCAGCAATTTGATTGAGCCCCCATTTGTGTTGGACTTTTGTAGCGATCTTGAGGATAGGGCGACCATTATAAATTTGGCACTAACTTGATATCAAATTTGTAGCGGTTTAATCAATAAAATTACTACAAAAAGACACGCTAAATTGGCACCAAATTTGTTACGGTGAAGCGTTGCCGACCATAAGAAAAAGTGATACATAGGTTAACAGTATTAATAAAATAAAATTATATAGTCTAACGGTATTACTAGAGTAAAATTAAATTATTTAATAAAGAGAACAAAACATATAAATATTAAATTAAAAAATTGAAGAAAACAACATATACCTTAAGAATATAGTTTTCTTGATTGAAATGAAAATGTCAATATATATATATACAAGCTTGATGCATATTTTAGTTATTTGAAGAATTTATTCTATGAGTTGGTGCTTTATTGGCATTTTAAAAAATGTCTAAGAAAAATATTATAAAATGTATTTAAATGAAAAAACGACTAGAAATTGCCCGACACACAATTCTTAATTCTACACGTACTCTCAAAATAGAGTCGTAGGAAGGAAGAGACTTTCATTTATGTATCTATTTGAGAAATATCTAAAATAAGATTTTAAAAAAGTCTCATGCTTAAATCTTAATTTAAATTTTTTTTTAAGATAAACAGTTATATTTGTCTAAAAAGGTTTTTAGGTCAAACCATGGTTTAAAATTAAAATTTTGGATAAGCTATTGAGACTAGTTTCTAAAATAGTAAAAGAGTTTATAGACTATCTAATTACTATTTTACCCTTACTTTTTCTTACACCCTTTCTCATCTCTCTCTCTACCCTCTTTTCTCCATCATCTATCTTCTCTACCTTCTCTCATCTCTCTTCTATCTTCTCCATCATCTCTCATCTCTACCCTCACTCCTCTTTCTTCTTTCTTCTCTACTCTCTCCTCTCTCATATTTTTAATAAAATTATACCCTTTCTGATAATTTTTTAATTACAAAATACCTTCTAGTAATAATTATCTAAACACTCATTTATTCATAATCACTTTTTTTCTATAAGCTTTTCTCTAAAAATCTTTTTCTGTCCAAAAATCTTTTTTTCATAATTTTTTTTTTATTTTAATCTATGTACCATTTGAAAAAGGAATAGGGGGAAGTTCATTGAATTATTCAATGATTTGATAGATATTTATTGAGGTTTTGAGGTTTTTATCAGAACGCGTCTTTTGTCGAGTCAATTCGTTGTTGCTTTCAGATGCTTCGATTCAGAATTTTTGAAGTTGATACTTTCTGGTATCTGCATGCTTGGGCGTTGGTGTGATTGGCTTAGATTATACGGATTGAAGTTGATACAGACTTTTCTATGGAAATTCGGAAATCCTCCTCCTGAGATGTTACTTCAATCCTTACAATCCCCCTGACATTCCTCTCAGATCTCCGGAACCTGTCTCTTTTCCGCATTCTATTATATATGTGTCTCGTTCAACCTGTCACCGTTATTTGAATTCTTAAAGTAGCTAAATTCCAAATGCTTTTAGCGTTGATTACTCTCTGCGATTTCCAGATATTTTATGATGAGTACATGAAGTATTTTTTATTTGCGTTTCCCTTTTGCCTAGTTGCATGTGATTTTTTTTGTTGCTCACCCGGTTCACTAGAATTTTATTATTTAAATCCGATCAACGTCGCGTACCTACCTATGGTGGGTAAGTTTTCTAACAGAAATTTTCTGTATATGCCAAGACTCGAACTCGAGACCTACCTTAAACGATACCGAATTATTTATCACTCGGACTAACCTATTGGTGTTGCATGTGATATTTGAAGCCGGTCTCTGGATTCAGGGTTCATTGATATTTCGATATCGCCATTTGTTCTCAATTCTATCGAATGGCGTGAAATTGGGGAGAGTCGGTAGGTGTATGTCATATGAGTTGTTGGAATTTCGAGTCTGAAGTAATACCCTATTAAACATAAGTTTTCAAAAGGGTATTGCAATCGTCTAACCTCAATGGATTACGTGTTGCGACCACTGACATCTTACACTCCCTTTAAAGTATCCCACTTTTGGGTGCTTTTACCACAAGTTAAAATCGAGTTAGATGGATTGCGAAGTGAATTCTAAGCAAAGCTGATAACTACATTTTATTTTATTTTCAATTTGAATATGCGTCTGGTACTCTGGTTAAACAGTTCAGGCTGATCTCTTTTTTGTGGGGTGCGTTCTGCTTACAGATTTTGACAGCTCTGAGTTTCGTATACCGATTGAATCCATTCATCAATCATCTTTACCCTGATCAAGTTTCAAGTTTCTTCTTACTTCAAGCCAAGAGATTGAGATTCCGTTTGCAATGAACTTTCTACATAAAGGATTGGGGATTTGTGTCAAGAAATACTAGATAAAGTCACCAGCTGGAGAGATTGAGAGAAGGAAAAAGAAGGAGTACCTGAAAGATCGCTTACAAAGGGTATAATAGTTGCTTGAAGTTGTTTGCATAGCGTTTTTTTCACCATGTTAAAATTGCTTTTAATATAGAGAAAGTGTGAAGAAATCACGTGCTAATAAGAAGACGAGGAGGAAGAAGTTATTTTTAATACCTTTTTTTACCCCTCTTATAATTTTATTTATATATTTTATAATGATTTTTGATTAACTTTTATAATGTCAATTATCATCTAATAAGATTTATAAATTTTATAATAATTTTGATTACAATAATAAAAATATTTATTATTTTTTTAATAATTTTGTTATAAATAATTATTTAGAACAATTATTACTCATATAATATTTATTTAATAGGATTAATAATTTTTATAATAATTTAACTATTTTATTAAAACTATTCATTATATTTTTTATAATTTAATTATAAATAATTATTTAGGTTATTCATTACTCATATAAAAGGATTAATAATTTTTATAATATTTTCACCACTCTTCTCAAACGACTTCCTGCGCCATAGCCAAATTCGTCGGTCCATCTACAATTAACACAAAGCAGCACCTGTCTATCACTTCACTGACTTATCTGGAAATCCGAGAGAGTAATCAACGTGAAAAGCATTTAGAACTGAGCTACTTTAAGAATTCAAATACCTCATCCAGGTGACACGGTGACTATTGACAAACTGCAAAATAACACATTTATTATTCGAGTTATATCAGAATATATTATTTTTAAAAGATGTTCCATAACCTTTTAATAAATTAAAAAATAATATTCTTTAAGATAAATAAATTCTTTCTATAAAACACATTTATTATTCGAGTTATATCAGAATATATTATTTTTAAAAGATGTTCCATAACCTTTTAATAAATTAAAAAATAATATTCTTTAAGATAAATAAATTCTTTCTATAAAAATGTAGGATGAAAGAATTGACAAAAAATAATATAATTTAACGGAATTAATTATATAAAATAAAAAATATCTCAACAATAATATGTTATTAATCTTTCATCAACAATCCCTTTTTATAGATTGTGAAAGAATACGAGATATATATTTTAGATATATATTCTCAAGACCTAATAGTCATATCAGAAAGATATTTTTTTCTTTGACATAACCTTACACAATATTTATAATATTTTCAACAATCCCCTACATGTGTTAAAGAAACACCATTACCATTAACTAAGTTACACACATAGATATAATCATTGTATCCAGTGATCCTATCGATTATGAGCAAGACCTAAATCAATAATACTTAGTACACAGAGATATCAGTTATATTATGGACTATGAACTGACACATTTTGAGCGTATACCAGGGGTATTAATTGTCAGATTATACCCGCGCATTTCTATTATTTACCGAGCGATTTTGAGCGTTAGACAGCCATGCGCGTGTCCTAATATTTAACAAATACTCTAGAGATTTCGTCATGATCTTATAAGAGCGGCCCACACTCCTCGTTCGTATAGGTAATTTATTTAAGTGTATCTGCATTGAATACATCATTTCATAAGATTTGAAATCATTAAGAGATTTTACTCGATCCTCTAATATGCAATATAACACTTTCTTGCACACCATATAAAATGACCAATAATAATATTTTGGTGTTAGCAGAACTAACAAGTGACTTGTTCTTACCCATTGAACATTCTTCATGGGATCACCAATTACAAGGATTGGATTGTCATGGCGGTCGTAATCAAACTAGCTTTAGTCCTATTTTTCTCTATATCCCAACAATTTATTTTCTCCCTAGGGTTTTTGTTCACAGATTTGATAAATCTATTTTTTATCTCACCAAATCGATTGAGATAACTTCACAATTTTAAATTTTCAACATACTTATTCTTATAGTATCTCAAACGATTATATGACTTTCTTCTCTCAACAAATGTTATTGCAATTTAGCAATCCCAACTTATTAACACTAAGTATTGCACATATATATTCTTTCCACAAAAGTTATTACTATTTGGCAAACGCAACTCATCAACACTAAATATTGTATATATGTGTTCTCTCCACAAAAGTTATTGTTATTTGGCAAATATAAGGCATCAACACTAAATGTTGGTTTCATGATAAAATATTTATTAAAATATTTTCAACAACTCAACCTTTAATTTTAGTCATCTCAAAAGCAATAAACTTTTATTCACATGATATTTTATCTTTATCATAATTAAAGATAAAATTATCACTTAACTCATACGTATAAAATTAAAATTCAATAAATCTTATGTATATCATAATATAACAGGAATCTATTATTCATGATACTAATATTTATGATACTCTAAATATTTTATTCTCCTCGTTAGATTATATATTTATATATGTATGCTTAATCCTCTATATAGGTATGTGACGTCACAAAAATTAATATTAATTCACTCCAACATTTGACCAGGGTTATGGAAGTAAATTAAATTAAGACAGAGACGCACCATAAATCTCTCCGAAATGATCCAAGAATTCTCAAGACAAGATTCACATATGAACAAGCGTCCATCCAAATCAAGAAAGAGGAAATCACATAGTATGTCGGCAAGAACGAAGGCTTTCCATAGGAACCAGTAAGGAGCATACACAGTTAGAAATAATATTAGGTTTCATGAACCATACCACCACACTTTAATAGCAAATACTAGGTATGCGCAGCCAAAGGAAAAATAAAAGATGAAAACTCATCTTATTTCCTTTGCAATCTACCAAATGATTTAGAGAACGCCAATTATAATGTAAATAATATCTCTTCAGATTATTAGTAAAATTTATAAAATAATAAAATATATTGTTCAAGTCGTATGTGAGAATACAGTCTTTAATAGATATTTTATAAATTTAAGTAAATTAAGATGCAGCACTCCTTAGAATTAAATGAACTCTCCTTATAAAAATATAGAGTAATAAAACTAGCAAAAGATGATATAACTCAATAAAAAAAATTATATAAAAGAATTTTTTTTAACAATTATTTGTTATTAATTTTTTATAAAAAATTATTTTTAATAAATATGTCTAAGACTTAAAAATTATAACACTCATTTCTTTATTTTTGAGTCTTACATAATATTTATAATAATTTTAACACAGACAGTTGAACAAAGACGCATATATAATAGAATGAGGAAAAGGGACAGGTTCTGGAGATAAATGTCAGGAGGATTGTCAGGATTGAAGGAACATGTCGGGAATGATTTCAGAATTTCCATAGAAAAGTCTATATCAAACTTCAATCCGTATAATCTAAGCCAATCACAGCAATACCCAAGCATGCAGATACCAGAAAGAATCGACTTCAAAAAATTCTTAATCGAAGCATCCGAAAGCAAAAACGGCTTGACTGGACAAAAGACGTGTTCTGATAAAAACCTCAAAACACCAACAAGCACCTATCAAATCATTGAATAATTCAAGGAACTTCCCCGAATTCGTTTTGCAAATGGTACATAAATGAAAATCTCTTCCTTCCTACCACTCTGTTTTGAGAGTATGCGTAGATTTAAGAATTTCTAGTCGGACATTTTTTTTGACGATGGGAGGAAGATTGGGTTGATAAAGGGAAGGAAGAAGAAGGGCCTGAATAGCGGGGTGAGTAGAGAAAAAGAAGAAGAGTATGTAAGAATTAAGAAATACGGAAGAGAAAGGGAGAAAATTAAAAAAAAATTATCTTTTTCTCAAAAATTTTAAAAAGATAGTATTTGTGATTAATCTGTTTTTTTTGTGAAAATAGAATTATTGATTTAAAATTTTAAATAGTATTTTCAAGTTTTTTTCCTATTTAAATGGCATGATTACCGAAAAAACGACAGCAAAATAACAGAGAATTACAGAGCAACTTGTTTCACGCTTCAGGGAACAAATCAAGCAGATTTTAAAAAATGGTTCATGCTGTCATCAATCGGTAAGCAAAATATATTTTGATCAATAAAAATATTAAAAAAAGTTTCACTTTTTAAAACAAAACATTAGTAAAAATTAGTAGGCTAGCATGTGGATTAAAATAACATGAGTTGGAACATTCTTATTGAATAGAGTAAAGATGAGTTGGTAGCTCAGTATTTTTCATATAACTATTGCCTATTGACAAAGCCCAAATTTCATCCTTTTTTTCATGTCCATCACAGGTTACTGCACATCATCTATGTCTAGGATCCCATACACACACGATGCATAATTTTATAATTTAGGAATGATTAAAATTGTTTAGAAATTTTATAACTAGAGATAAAATATTCTAAAATATTTTATTTCCACTTCCATCATCTTATTTTCTATTTTTTTATAAAACTAAAATAGCCTAAAATATTCGAAGTAGAAGTAAAATTGTCTTCCATTGTACTAAATAAAAAAAGTGGAAGATTTCACTTATACTTCTACTTTTCCACTTTCACTTTTGTTATATCAAACATGCGGTACGTTTGGTAGGATGGAAGAGTTTTTTACGGAAGTGGAAGTGGAAATAAAATTAGGCTAAAAATAGGCTTTAAAAGTTTATTTAGTATGATATAAATGAGTATAGAATTAATGTATATTTTTTTTATAATTTGGGGGTACAATTATCTAAAATATTTCTTTTATAACTTAGAAATAGTTAAAATTGTCCATTAATTTTATAATTTAAAATAAAATAGTCTAAAATATTTCACCTCTACTTCTATCATCTCATTTGCCAACTTCTTCTATTAGCCTCGGGGGGGGGGGGGGGAATGGTCAAGGCATGCCTAGATGATTTTTGATTAGCCTTGGGCGAATAGGTGAATGATTCGAAATCTTTAATTGTCTTCTCTAAGAATGTGAATCATAATAAAAGATCAGAGATATGCAACTTCTTATGTCTTACTCCGACAACAGACCTAGGGAAGTAATAATATGTTCCTGCAATGGCTTGCTCTGCCTTACTATCATCCCTAGGCGTGGTGTAACCCCACCCTCTATTTTATTGTGGAATCCAACTATTCAAGAGGTGAAGCAGGTTGCTATGGATGATTTGTGATGAATTCACAAGTTAGATATGAATTTTTGCCTCTTTGATCACCCTCCTCCTTTTCTACAAGTGGCGGAGGTTGATGAAGGATGGTTTACCTTGTTTTTTTTGTTGTAACACTTACTTTTATTAAAAAAAAAACTGGTTCAGCGGTCAGCAATCGGTGACACAAAAATAAAATAAAATAAAATAACACAAATCCGGCACGTTGCTGGGAAAATGCTTATACAAAATATATTTTGATCAAGAAAAATATTCAAATAATTTTTATTTTTTAAAACAAAACATTAGTGAAAATTAGTAGGCTAGCATGTGGATTAAAATAACATGAGTTGGAACATTCTTATTGGATAGAGTAAAGATGAGTTGGTAGCCTTAGGAGTACGTAAGTATATCTTTCATATAACTATTGCCTATTGACAACGCCTAAATTTCAGCCTCTTTTTCATGCCCATCACAGGTTACTGCACATCATCTATGTCTAGTATCCCATACACGCAAGATGCATAAAGTGAAACGGCATGGAGGACCTACCTAGCATTCATCCGAGATATCGTTCTTCCTCACATAGGGCAATCATGCATGGCGATCACTTACCATTTCTCAACCAAGAAATCATCTTAGAGATTCTTATGCGACTTCCGGTAAAAATTCTAAACCGATGTAAACTTGTCTGCAAGAATTGGAAACATGTTATCGAGGCCGCATCTGAACATGACAATTACTCATCAGCTCTTCATAACCCTTCCCTTATTTTCAATACCCATAGTGGGATAGGCCAGAGAAAGTTTTTTTTTTAGTTGCTCACCCGATTCACCGGAGCTTTATCTCGACTACATCCGGATCCGACCCGCGTCGCGCACCTGGCTATAGTGGGTGAGTCTCCCAACAAAAATTTTCTGCATTCGCCAAGGCTCAAATTCGAAACCTCGCTTAAGCGATTCCGAACCGCTTACCACTCGGACTAACCCGTTGATTAGTCAAGAGAAAGTTACATTTACAGATTTACTGGATTGTGATATGCAGCAAGTCCGTGTACTTGAGAACCCTCCTTCAATTGATTATTCCTCCTCCGTTGTTTCACTAATATGTTCCTGAAATGGCTTGCTCTGTCTTGCTATAAATTGAATTTTAAATGTATAAATTGAACTTTAAACATATATATATATATATATATATAGCTGACCTAAATTTAATTTTAAATGTATAAATTGAACTTTAAACACGTGTATATATATACACCTTATCAAGCTAGAATTGTGTGGGATGGTGCGTGACAATGTTCTTCATGAACTTCATTAAGCAGTACTCACAATCGATGCTAATTTCTTGTTTGTTGTGGGCATTGTAAAGAAAAATTAAACCAAATCAGAAAAAATGTGTTGCTTCAATCCTTAGTTATTAGTTAATGGATAATATATATTCCTTGGGGGAAATGAAGCTTAACTTGTGTTCATATAACCACACAACTCTGAGAAGATAATGAAAAAAACTTGATGATTGCAAAATATTATATGGTAATAATGTGCGAATTAAATTAAATGTAATAAGAAAACGTATTCAATTTACTTATTGAATATCTTCTTTACAAATGGTCGATTGCCTGGATCTCCATTAACAGAATCGAAGTACCAAGTCTTTTGTCGCAATGGATTCAGTACACTAAGCATTTAGTTACTCCTAATTAAGTGTAGAGACAAAATTTAAAAATTGTTAAATTTAAAAATAGAGTTAATGAGATTTAATATTTTTATTTATTGTAGTAAAATATGTTAAAAATAATTTAAAAAAAATAAATGAGTAAATACGGAGAGAGAAACAGAGAAAAGAAAGAAAAAAAGGGGGGAAAATATAGGCTTTGTCTGTGGAATCTACTTTAAGTTTATCATACTTTATTTAATAAATAAGCTAGGCTCAAGCTCTAGTATATTGTTTGGCCTATTTGGGCAAATAAATCGGCCTATTTTTATAAAGTCTAGTCTACAAGTCTATAGGCCTTATCTATTTAGTTTTTTTTTAATTTATATTATTTATATAATATAATTTAAGTTAATTTTATGAAATTGCTAACTTAACTTTAACGCTAAGTTTTATATTAAATCATTCACGCATAAACTCAAAACCTTTTTGTCATTAATTGTTTATCTCTCTCTTCTCTTCGATCACTCAAGATGACAAGCTATAGCTCACTCCCTCTTCCCTAATGTGTCCTTGATGAAGCATCATAATTGTTGTAAGTTTATTTTAGTGATGCCTAAATAAAATATAATAATCTTAATTGAAAGAGTTTGTCCCAGTTTCGGGGAAAAGCAAAAAAGATAAAATCAGGTCAAGACATGATTGCTTTTTTTATTCCTACTTACTCAGATAATTGTTGTCATTATGCATTCTATTCTTTCCTATGCTCCTTACTGTTAATGACTTGATTTATTTTGCAGGAGTTATCTAATGAAAGATTTTTTTTATTGAAGTATAAGATTATTTGATGTGACCATGACAAATTTTTAGGATTGTTTATGTTACTATTATAAACAAATTTTTCTATCTATATTATTGTAAACTTATAATTGTATTGAGTTTTTATGAGATATTATAATGAATGGAATTTTATTATAAATTTAAATTAAATTTATTTGTATAATTAAATCATGTATAATCTTTTTTAGCGTCAAAGCTTATTTAAAACATAGACTGTTAAATATATGCTTAAATTGTTATATATGAAAGTGAAGGCAAAGGCTTTTAAGCCTATTTAAAAGGTTATTTTTTAAGTAGGCATTTAAATAGGCTTTCAAGTATTGTAGACCTTTTGAAGGCTTATACCTGAGGCTAAAAAAAATTGAGAAAATGACATCTAAGTCCTATAGAAGTAATTAAAGGCTAAAAAAGTCCTAAGAAATGACATAAGTAATTTAAAGTCTCATATACCTGAGGCTAAAAAAAATTGAGAAAATGACATCTGAGTCCCATGGAAGTAATTAAAGGCTAAAAAAGTCCTAAGAAATGACATAAGTAATTTAAAGTCTCATGGGACTTTAAATTACTTATGTCATTTCTTAGGGTTTAGGGTTTAGGGTCCCAAGGGATTTTAGATGAATTTTTTTCAATTGTGAAAAGACATAATTGCCCTTAAGGCTTAAATTTTTCATTTCTTTTTCTGTAATCCCTCTCTCATCAATATCAAAATCTACTTTCTCTCTCTCTTTGTTCCACTGCCTTAATCTCCTCCCCGTCTCACAAGAAAATTAGCAACTTGTCCCTTTCATGCTCGTATAAAGAAGCAATTTAAGAAGAACCCAACCAATACTCCACAAAATTGAAAGATAAAAAAGAAATAGAATGAGAAAACAAAAGAAGCTGAGTGCCCAAATGCAAATACCCGAAGATGAAGATGAACCGGCTACTCCATGAAAATGGGTTTGTCGTCTGCTACATTTATAGAGAGAGAAATGCAGATGGCTCAATTGAAGTCTTGATTTGGAACTTTTTGCGAGAAAACCAATTCTGGGAACAGAATTGCCGTTGGAGAAGTTGAATGAGGATTGGAGCCATAAGGCAGTGGAAGTTGCAGTCGCTCCGAGCATTTTGAAAGCTGAAGACACAAGAATTTTTGGGCACAAAAATTATAGCACTACTCTGAGAGATTCTTGTTCTGCTTTGGTGTGTCTGTCATCCATAAATGGAAAGTAATAAGAGCATTTCAATATCAATAAATAGAGTGGGCTCATGAAAAGTGTTATTTTCTGCCATTGTAATATTTATAAGTGCTAGAGTTGTTATTCCTTTACTACGAGGTTGTTATTTATAAGTGCTACAGTTGTTATTTTTGTTGTCGTTGATAAGTTATTTTTTAGTTGTCAAGTTCTTATTCCTTCACTATGGGGTTCTTATTTTTAAGTGCTGCACTTGTTATTTTTGCTGTCGTGGATGATTGTTATTTATAGTGGTTCAATTGTCATTCCTTCACCATGGGGTTGTTATTTCTACTACTGAAGTTGTTATTCCTTCAATATGGGATTGTTATTTTCAAATGCTAGACTTGTCATTTTCGCTGTCATGTGTAAGTTATTTTTCAGTGGTAAGTTGTTTTTACTATCATGATAAAATTCATTCATTAACAATATAATAAGTTGACATGTCTTGAACATGTTTTATTACACGTATTGTCAGGCACTCAGAATTACACTTAAATAGTCACTTATACAGATGACAGGCGACCAAGAACTCCCGAGATGTCCAATCGCGGCAAGAGGATCCACCAGTCGCGACAGTTAGATAACAGGGACGCCAAGTCGTGATGACAAAATCCAGATGTCGCGACTCCAATTAGGTGTAGTTGTTATTTGTAACTGTTGTAGTTGCTACGTTTCCTTTGTGGGATACTTCATGTAACATCCCGATTTTTGGGTTTAGGAGAACTGGGAGGTAGTCTGATATGGGCAGGTTGCTAAACCCGTAGTCCCAGGGTAGTAATCTGATATGGGCAGATCACTTACCTATATTTTGTAGGAATTCGAGGGATTGGCTAAGTTCCTCAGGATTTAAAGATGAGTTAAGTCTTTGGCCTATAAAATAGGGATATTTCACCTAGGTTTAAAAAGAGGAATATAAGGAATATCCTAAGTCTTAAGCCTAGGAATTCTGCAGGTAGCTAGATATGGGCTGGCTCCTGAGTAAGATAACCTGATATGGGCGAGTTGTCGAGTCTTTCAATTAACAATGACTCCTGAAGAGTTTAGGAGATGAGTTATTGAAAGAGAATTTCTAGAACTTAAGATGAAGGATAAGAATGTAAGTAAAGATGCCAGACAGAGAATTCAGGGGCATAATCGTAATTATAGGAAAGATCAGGCTGGTAGCCGATGAGTACCATATTTTACCAGAAAATAGAAAAAATTATGCTGATCATTTTACTGAACTGTGAAATATGCATATGAGGTCCCTATGAATATGTAAGAATTAAAAAAGTGACCAAGGGTAAAATGGTCATTTTGAAAAGTTGTGCGCGCGAGCGTACTTTCAGGCCAAAACAACCCGGTCTGAATTTAATATATGAAAATATTGGGAGATAGAGAAAGGAATTTTGGGTTGAACGAGGAGTGACAGAATTTTGATTTGAGGTCCCGATTTTTCTGTAAAAATTCCTGAAGATGGGAATTTACAGTGATAATCGGTAAAGGAAAAGTAGTTCGAATAGAGATGATAGGACTGTGGTCAGAAGCCATATAGTGTTTCTAAGGCCTATAAGTGACACCAAGGGAGGCCCAGGCCCATGATATCAGTTTAGTGGGAAAAAGGGGCCGGTGTCCGGAAAAATGTGTAAAATGACGAAAATACCCTTATGTTATAAAATAGCTGAAGAATGAGTAAAGGGTATTTTGGTCATTTGAATAAGGTTAGTCAGTCCAGAGAGGTTATCTGGATAGTTGACCAGAGTCAAAAAATACTCTAGTAAGATATGAAAAGACAATCATGCCCCTAAATCCATTAAAGTAAAGAAAGAGGAACCAAGGGCATTTTGGTAATTTACCTAGGGATGGTTCTTGGGAATTGAGCCATCAGAGTACTTGGGCTAGATCATAGACCCAAGATGATATTCCAAGGCCAAAAAACGTAGCCCATGAATTATGTGAGGAAAAGTGGCATTAAAATAATATTTTAGTGACTTTTCAATAAAGTAAAGTTACTCGGTTGACGTGATGACCGGGAAGGTGATCAGATAAAGTCCTAGACTTATCTGGAGGCCATGAGGTGGCAAAAAAGGTGTCTTCATGGGATCCACAAGGCGCCAGATGGCATGAGTATAAGGAAGAAGAGAAAGGTGAAGGACACGTGGCACAATCTCAGCCGTGTATTCCGGTGCAAGACTCTGGAATTCTATAAAAGTGCTGAGTCAGCTGGTGAGGTGTCCCAGGGTCCCCACCATTGCGCCACCTAGCATGTGAGGTGTCCCATGATGATGTCATGTTTGATAAGTCATTATGGAGGATGATGTCATCACGATGATATAAGCGAAACTTGGTGGGCAAGCAAAGCGATCCAAGCCACTCATTGAGAATTGATCTAGACCACATATTCCACCTTGCCTCAAGTATAAATACCCCCTCCCCCTTGCCATTGTCTTCACGGCCAAGATCCCATAAATAGAGAGAAGTAAGTTCTAGAGAGAGAAAGTTAGAGAAAGAAAGGAAGAAGGAAATTTTGGCGGAGCTAGAAGCAGTATAGAGATAGTAGAGTTCTGTTAAGCTAGTAAGGTAGTAACTAATCCTAACTTTTATGTAATGGCTTTGTGATTTGATGTGCTATTGTTTGGTTAGATTATTGTCTTATATGTTATGCTTGAAGCTCTACTACATAATGCTATGATCATATGTTATTATTGAGTATGGAAGCACGCAGCATACTTATCTGTACACAATCACAAGCAAGCACTATCATACTGCATTACATATATTGTTATGATTATTACTACTGAGATTCCCCCGAATCTCATCCCCTATATATATAACCTGTTACAGGGAGGTTATGTTAAAGTGAATTTTGAGAATGTTAAGAGACGCCGTTATACTGCTAAAATTACGGCAGAATGAAGAAAGAAGCTGATACGTACTGTGTACATAGGTACTGTCTAAGGAGTCTGGAAGTGAGTGGACCTAGCCGGTTCATCCAGTCTTTTCTGGGTACTTACGTAGAATGGTAGTTCTCACGGGAATTACCAAATCAGTACAAGATCAGTTATTTGTAAAGATGAAACCTAGTAGTTATGCTACCGAATTTCGAGCAGGAAATATGTAATAGTAATATGAGAATTTTGTTGATGCTCTGTTGTATAACAATTTATTATTTAATGATAAATATTGTTTGACATGTTTAATTTGTGTATGAGAAATTATGAGAGAGAAATTCGCAGATCTTGAGGTAGCAGTGTTTTGACCTCAGTTTGACCTAGCAAATGGAAAAGTTTGGCCATGAGATTTGGCAAGCCAGTAGCACACATCTGGGGCATTACGTGGATAGGTAATAAGCCTCATTTGGATGTGTAGAATGAGATAAATTAATTTTCAAAGTAAATGTTCAGAATAAGGAACTTAAGAGTGAAGTTTAAATTTCTGGGCTTAAGTTGAGATATAATCGAGCTAATTCGCTTCCGCAAGTGTACTCTGAGGACACTAAGGGAGGATGTTTCACTTCAACTATGAATCACTGATTCATTTACAATGGGGTTGTTACTCCTTCAATACGGGTTGTTATTTACAAGTGATGGAGTTTTTATTATTTTCTGTCCTGGGGTTGTTATTTATGAAACACAACACCTGCCTGTTATCGCAGGTGCTAGGGTTATTAGTTGTATGTACTAGGGTTGTTACTACAGGTGCTGGGGTTGTTACCGCAGGTGCTGGGATTGTTAGTTGTAGGTGTTGGGGTTGTTACTGCAGGTGCTGGGGTTGTTAGTTGTAGGTGCTGGGGTTGTTATTCCCTAGTGCTGGAGTTGTTATTTAGTTAAGAGGGGGTTGTTACTTATAAGTGATGGAGTTTTAATTTTTCCTATCTTAGGTAGTTGTTATTTACGGTGGTCCAGTTGCCATTCCTTCTGGTGGAGTTGTTAATATCCCCCCGTATAGGGTTGAGTTTGGTCAATTTGTTCTAGTTGAAAACATATGAAACACAACACCTGCGTAATGAACATGACAACATTCTTTCTTGAATAGGTTAACAACTTGACATTAATTGAAATTGTTCAAGTACAAGTATTCTTTCTAAATTTTACAGTAAAAAATACACTTAAATAGTCACTACTTTCTTCTGATATATGGACTCTAGTTAGAATATAACTTCATATATATATCCACTTTACAGTTACAACAGTTAAAAGGAGTACAATAGAAGGTGTTGAAAGAATAACAAAGGTTTCCAACAGTTAAAAGGGCACAAAGGTTTCCAACAGTTGAAGGAATAACAACTCCACCACCTGCAAATAACAATTCCAGCACCTGCAACTAACAACCCCAGCACCTGCAACTAACAAGAAGGTGTAGAAGGAATAACAACTCCACCACCTGCAAATAACAATTCCAGCACCCGCAACTAACAACCCCAGCACCTGCAACTAACAAATGACAGCAAACGACAGCAAACATAGTATGCACTTTAATTCATATATATGCAGTTTGCAATTACATAAGCTCTTGGCAGCAAATGTAAAAGGAGTACAGCAAACATAGACACCTTCCAACAAGATGGATATTGATCAATGTTACAAAAAATTACTTTCATCACTTTCTACATATATATACAAAGCAAAAATCAGTGTACTATGTATTTGCACAGAAAAATAGAGTAACCCAGCACCATTCCTCAACTTGGGTTTAGATTCTTGCATGTCTTCACTGTGTGTCCAGCCTCATGGCATCTTCCACAGTTACAGCGGTAATAAGAAGCAAACGTAAAATGAGTATAATATACACAGTTATTTGTATCAAGATCCACCCCATGATCCAAAAGGTGAAGCTTGATGAAGGTTACAAAAAAATAACATTCTCACTTTGCTTAGCTATTTACAAAGCAAAAATTAGTGTGCCTGTATTTACACAAAAAACTATACAACCTAACACCATTTCTCAGCTCGAATTTAGATTATTACAAGTCTTGACTGTGTGTCCAAGCTCATAACATCTTCTACAGTGATAAGTCTTTTTGTTATAAAATTAAGACTCAATTCTTTTTCTCACTTGACCACCAACATATGTTTGACCTCATCCATCATTTTCAAATTGTCCCACATATAAACATAACATAATAGATGCTTTCCAAACGATCTGGCCATAAGTAATGACAACATGCACCAAATACATATTATTAACAACTCAATTACTCATATTAACAACTATTGCATGCTATAATAACAACTCATATTTCCCTCTTATATCAGACCATGCTCTGTCAAAACATAACAGCAGTAAAGCTAGTGCATAAGACTATCAATGACACAATGAATGGAAAAATCAAACCTATATATAAAATTGAATCCAGTGTGATACAGATGGGAAAATTTGAAAATCTACAATTTTTGCTATGGTTTTGTTCCATGACATAATAAATAGGTTAAAGGTGATCTTTTTGTTTCGTCATACGTCTATCAGTAGTACTTGGATGAGACTAAATCTAAGACTCATCAACACATAAGGCATAGTGATATATTCAGAGATTCATGGTTTCACCCAATGAATGAATAATCACAATAATCATTCATGCAAAATACTATATTTGGCGTATGTTAAAATGACATTTTATCAAATTATACTACTGATAAGCCTTCCTCTACAATTATGTAGGCTCTATCCAATGTCCTCCATTCACATGTGGTGGCATATAGTTGCTGTTTCCAATTCACATCACTAGTTTCTGCTTTAATTTAAAAATATCACCCCACTAATGTCCCAAGCCAGAACAAAACTAAATAAATACTTTCTATTATTATTATTATTATTAAGACAGATTTTCATAAATCCAACAACATGCTAAAATAATGAGTTAATATATATTCACCTGTCTAATACTAGTATATTACCTCCTTCAAATTCACGTTCTAGCATATTCAAATAGCTCCAGAGAGAGGAATAAGACCAAAAAAATACTATTTTTATCAACAGCATTATCATACATTACCACAGACAAGAAATTGTGAATTTTTTTTTTTAAGGAATACACCAACCCCTTTTTCTCCAATGAATTATTCGGAGACCCTATTAGGAAATCAAATACTATCTACAACAAAAACATAAAAAAATATACCAACCTAAGAATACAATGAACCTTAAACATGTGCATGTTTCTTCATAAGATGAATCAATGTAATAATCTATATAATGACAATGTGTCAGAGATTCTCTTTTGTAATGATTATTTAATTTCTACAGAATGTCTAGTGAAAAATATAATATAATACTATTAAAAGGGGAAGGGAAAATTTTTTTAATGTACCTTCTAGACAAGGATGCTTATATCATATTGAGAATACCCATAATTTGAAAGTGGGTAGATGCTGGCTCCAAGGGTTATTTGATTGTTAATTTGAATAAAACCAGAGCAAAGAAGATTATAACAACCAATAGCTTGATATGCATCACTCTGAAATTAATAAAACAAAATATGTGAATGATTAGGGGAAAGAGAAGAAGCACTGAGAAATAAGAAATTAATATAACTCACTGTCCAATATGTGAAGAGTCGGTGTTGTTATCTCTATACAGATCAGGGATGACCTAAATTGCCATAACAGAATAAAAAAAGGAACATGAAATTGATGCACACTTTTGAAAGAGAAGAAGAAGAAGAAGAGACAAAAGCAAACAAGTCAAATCTCATTCTTCGTACCTGCCAACCTGCCAACCAGCTTCAGTGCTGTTAAGATCTTGACCAAAAGAACCACCAAGAATCAAAATAACTGTACAGCTTGTTCGAAATTAAGGCGAAGAAGAAGAAGAAAGATGCGAGGAAGTGAGAGGTGCGAAGAGAACAAAAGATGAAAGTGGTAAGGAGAATAGCATCGACAGCAAGGAGTAGCAACTCCTTCTTTCTCTCTTCTTAGTATTAAGGGTAATCTGACCAAGAGAATATGAGCAAGGGGCAGTTATGTCTTTTCACAATTAAAAAAAATATATCTAAAGTCCCATGGGATTTAAAATTAATTATGTCATTTTCTGGGATTTTTTTGGTATTTAATGCCTTCCACAAGATTTAGATATCACTTTCCCTTAATTTATGTATAAGTTTAGACTTAGGCTCAGGCTTTAGATCTCTTATGCAGGCTCAAGCCTATTTATTTAAAACCTAACCTAACTTATTTTCAGCTCTACTTGTAATGCTTTTGCTACTATTCTCATTAACAAACATTTCTTCTTCAGCAACCCTAAGGAGTAATATGCTCGACAATAGACTCGCTACAACTCCTCTCATGGGGTATGTGTTTTTATAATATTGGTGGATCATATTTGAGTATTATTAAATTCAATTGGGGTAGTTATCATTACAAATATATTTTCTTCTACCAACAGAGATTGATCTGAGTGGTAAGCAGTTCGGTATCGTTTAAATGAGGGAGACTCACCCACCATAACTAGGTACGCGACGTGGGTTAGATCCAGATGTAGTCGGGTAAAGTTCTGAGAAACCGGGTGGCCAACTAAATAAATATATATATATATATTCTCCTCTTTATTTCATTGAATAAATTTTAGTGCATTTTGTGAATAATCTTTTTTATGGAGATGGAACAGTTGGAATCATTTTAGCCGTCAAATTGACAAAAATATCATACAAGAAACATGTACATTTTGTGATTAATTTTTGAAAAAATCAGTATGTAAGTCCCTTAATTTTATTTAATTTTTAACCAGATTTATGTAATTTCTTTTTCTTAGTTCTATAGCTTCATTGATGTTATTGTCACATCTTTGCGGTTTGTTTTTATCAGATTTTTATAGTTTTAACTAATTTTTCATAAAGTTTTTAATCTTTTTCTTTTTATTAGTTGCTTAAAATTATAAGGATCTAATTAAAAATTAAATAAAATTATAAAGATCTGATAAAAAAAAATTACATTGACTTAATTAAAAATGAGATAAAACTATCTTATATTTTAAGAAAAAGAGCCTCTCCATTGCAAATTTTTTTTATTACCTCTTTATTTGGTCAAAACCACGTGGTTTAAGTATTAGACACTAGTATGATGTTATATATTAAAAAATAAATAATACTACAAATTATTTTTGTCATTGCGAGCCTTCTTAATACGTAACATCATATTTGTGTTTTAACAGGAAATGGGCCACTCCATTGTGAGCTATTTCTATTGTCTATCCATTTAGTTAAAACGATGTGATTTAAGTGTTCAACATAAATGTAATGCTACATGTTGAGAAGCCATGCAATGAAGAAAATAATGTATTATTTTATTTTATTTTTATATAAAAAATTTTAGAAAAAGTTAAGCTTATCTATGATCTAAGAGTAGGATGGAGTTTCCCTTCTTTCTAGGCAATACCAATATCGGGCAAGACGAGCTATCTATTACCTTCAGATATAAATCTAGATATTAGAATATTTCCTAAATATTATAACTGGAATTATCATAAAGTAGTACTCCTTATATATAAAGCTATTATTATTTTTTTTAATATATGGGACGCTAGATTTTTAAGTCCAGCCCATTCATTTTAATTGAAGCCTGCTCCATTGGCGCCACGATCCCGTATGCTCGACTTTAGCCTGCTTCGTTTTGACGCGATTCAGCTGGGGTTTCTAAACTAGCCCGCCAGAAATAAAAAAACAACAATAAAGAGATATGTCCTCCTTCTGGATTCTCTGCGAAGGCAAACTCATTTTTTCACGTTGTCGGGGGTTTTACATAGAATTAGATTTAAGAGGGCATTCTCTTTGTTGTACAGTGCGCAAGGAGCTATGCATAATAAGAGAGAACTTTGTAGAAATTTTCAGCGAGGCAGGTATTCCTTTTCACATACTACCTGGTTTCGTTTCTACCTCTTTCAACATTTCAATTGCGAAACTTTGGTTGGGATCTTTCTTGGCATGTGAAGCAAATCACAAACAAAAGCAGAGAACGCAGTTTGGTTTCTTGAATTCGTTTTCATTTATCTTCAAATCTATATTATTCTCTTCTCTCCTTTGTTGGCCAACCTTTGTAAAGGCAATAACTTTAGCATCTCATTGAATTTTGATATTTGCGAATCATTACTTAGCAGTAATTTGGTTGATTGCAAGCCATTATGTACAGCTAATCCGGGCTAAGATTGTTTTCCTTTTTGGTTTGAGCAATTCCAAGAGAGCACAATGCCTTTTACTTTTTGTTACTGTCTTTCTCTTATAGACCGTGAATTTCTTCTGAATGTGTTCAAGCCAGACTGCAAACCTAGCATTTCTTCTGAAAAAAGATATGAAAAACTCACCTTCTTGGTCATTCGGTGATCTTCACGGAGCTTTCATTTTCCCACTATTTTAATGATAGACTTGTTGATAATTTTGCTTTGTTGCAGGAAATGCTTGTCTTGTTAAGCTTTTCTTTGATCTGTAGAAAGATATGGAATTTCGATTCTTGGGGTTCTTATAGTTCTTTTTTAAATTATTTCATGTGTAGTCCAAATACATGTTATCTTAATTTGCCTTAATTTTTCTGTAAAGACAAGGTTCCTTTAAGATGAAGGCTTTTGCTTAGACAGTGATGCTTAGTAGAATTATTACAAGCAATCTGCCTCAGACTTGATGGCTGGATTAGGCTTTATCATTTGACCTTTGTGTGATGTGTTTTGGGAGTTCAGAGATGAAAAACCATGTATGTTTTTCATTGGGAAGTGGCTTGGCTTGGTTGATTTGAAATGTCCTGTTTGAATTCTTTGATGTGAGAGCTAGGTTTGTCCAGCTAATCTTTGGACTTTTCTACCTATAAACTTTATGAGGTTCAGGAGGTAAAGGGCGTTAAAGTTCTTTGGCAAGTGCTGCATTTGTGATTTGTGGTGTCTTTGGTGGAAAAGAATGCAAGATTTCTTTATTAGAGGGGGATGGGGGGTTCGTTACGAATCTTCAAAGGGATTGCAAGTCCTTTCTTTGTATTGTGTTTTACTTTTGTCTAGGGAGGTTCTGTTGTTCACTATTTTGGTACCTTTTGGTATTATTCTCTCTTTTGGTCAGTAAATTCATTTTTAAAAAGAAAAAGAAGAAAAATTTGTCTTAGAGATGGTCATTGTTACTACTGAGTCCATAGGTTTATTTGGCATAAGGCACAGCTGAAAAGACATGTCATTTTTTTATGAAGTTGTTGAGGCTGAGTTCAGCTACGGTGATTATGATGTTTGATCTATTGTCAAGCTATGTTACAAGCTTGGGAGTTGTGTAGATTCAGATAGTTTCATATTGAAGATTTAAGCACTAAATGTTTTATTTGGTGGGCAATCCATGTTATGAAAACCAACTACTATTCATGGGAAGTAGGTCATAAACTTCTGAGTTCTGTTACTTTATTGGTGACGTGGATCAAAGAGAATGGCTGGGAAAAGTTGAAGTGGCCACTAATGGGAAAAGGGTCAAAGCTTTCTTTGAGCTATTTGTCAACTGAGGACTATTGGTTTCTTTTCTCCCTGCTTTGATTTTTCTGAATTTTTCAGAAATTTGTTCATTTGTTTACTGAACAGATTCATTTCCATATTTTGTGCATTCATATAGACTCGTGCTTTGTGTTGGTTTGCAGATCTTGCTATCGTTATTCAGTCAAGTTGCTATTGACTGATGATTTTAGAAGTATTTTATATCTCACAGGATATTGGTATTTTTAATAATTTTTTTGGTTCATGTGATTCATCTTTCAGCTGCCAATATGGAGAAAGGTGTAAATTTCTTCACCTGCTGCCACAGCAGCAAAAGCAAACTATCAGTCCTTTTGGATTTGGGTCCCACTCCAGTTCACCCCAGAAACAAACTACCAATCCTTTTGGATTTGGGTCTCACTCCAGTTCACAGCAACAGCATAAGACCAATCCTTTTGGATTTGGTGTGCAGAACAGCTCCCAGTCAATGGGGGGCGCTAATTCAGAGTTCAAACAACAGTTCAAGGTTCTTCCTCTTCGTATGCATGTAGTTAGTGTTGAAAGATCTTTTTGAAAAAAAATTCCTGCATGTTGAATGAAAATTTTCATTCTAGGTCAATTTTTCCCCCTAGGTCTTAGTATGCTATGAATTCCTTGACTTAAGAATATGCAGAAGATAGGATACTATCTTTCATTAACCAAAACAGATTCTTATCCATTGTTGTTAGTATTGATGATGATTTACTTGTTGATCAGCCTTTTGAAAACAAATGGACTCGACCTTCTTCCTCAACCCAGAATAATGCTTCACGAAAAACTGATGCCAATTCTCAACCAGCGAATCATACGTAAGTATTGATCAATCCGAACTATATTTTAAATGTAGCAAACTTATAATAGTGTGCCATCAAGTCACTTGTAGGGCATTTTCCCTTGTATTGGAATGAAAGCATAGCTTGGGCGTAAAAGTTCATGATGTAGCATATTGTCTTACAATAGCTTGGCCTGACACCTGATTGTCTTTAATTTAGTACTTTTTTTTTAAAAACTAAGCAGCTTCTCTCCTAGGAGTCAAAGTCATCTATTGTCTAAACGAGTGCTTTCCAGCCTCTTTGTATATTGGACATAGTGGTTTCTTTAAGAAACTCATTATAGAGTGCCAAAGATAAGCCATATACACAATTTTATCGCACAACACATAAAAAAGTTTTTATATGCTTTGCATTAGGTTTGCTTCTATCAGTTACACCGTATACACTAAATATTATATCATGTCATTGAAGGTGCACAGATCCTGAAACTTGCAAACGTCAGATTGTAGAAGATTTTGAGCAAGAGAAACCACTTTGGAAGCTTACATGCTATGGTCATAATAAAGGGTAATACTTATTTTTTATACATTATGGTATGAAAAGCTTTGGTGTTTGCCGTTACTCTAAACGTATTGGGCTAGAAGCTTTATTAAACTTGCACCTTGAGTGGGTGACAAGTGTCATTATTTTGTCAGTCCCAGAACAAATAGAGGTCTATCATATTTTGCACACATTTTGATTTGAGTGTTTCTTTTCTTAAGTTGATGCATCTGGCTTCACCCTTTTTTTCTCTCTGCCCTTCTCCATGCCATTTTCTCAGTATGAGATCATCTTTGCTCATAATAACCTGCTGTTGCAACAGAAAAGATTGAAATAACATTTTGGATTGCTATACACATGCTCTTATTAAATTAAAACCCTCAGGCGCTTTTGTTGCAAAGTATCATGACATTGCCATAGTTGTAGCAAAGCATTATTATCGTATCCATTGTATATAATTTAGTATAAAATTAATATGAAATGCCTCCTCTTCCACAAAATAAGGAATTTAGAAGGGAGGGACCATCTATATCACTGCTCTAATAGAAAATGTTTAGTTGCATAAAACATAGAAGTTGAAATAATCATGGGTTATGGATGAACAAGCTAATCCTCAAGGAATTAGGAATTGATAAAAGTCTTTTTTTGGTTCCTGTTATGCTAAAATGAAGGGTACGCATTGTAGGTAGAATAGAACCTTTTCCTAGCAAAGTTTGACAGATATGATGATAAATTACGTTTTTTTTAGAGTATACTTCAGGAAACAATACTCTGATTCACTTTTGAGTATACTTCAGAAACAACACTCCAATTGTCTTTTTCTTGAATGAGATAAAAAGCTTAGTAAAATAAAATTTGACTTAATTTTTGTTTTTTGATGCAGTGGTCCTTGTGACATTGTTGGTGATATTAGCTGTGAAGAATTGCGGGCAGCTGCATATGAGGATGCTCGTCGTGGGATGGCCTTACAATCAATTGTAAGTTGATAGTCAAGTTTATGAAGTTTATAAAAAAAAAACTCTAAATCGGACATCCTAAATTAATTCACTCCTGCCAAACGAGCCATTCTTTCTATTAAACTGCAGATGATTATTTTCAGCAGTTGGAGTGCTACACCTAGATGCTCTGAGTGAGAGAAGTCTTTGCTGTAATTAAATGTCATAAAGTACCATTATAAATCTTGTAAATATGTCCAAAATACCTTGTACATAAGGATCTGAAATGTTGGTGGAGCATAAAATAGGCAAAAAGGGTATCGGCGTTCATACTGATTACGCACGCAGAAAATAATCGATTTGAAGATTCAAATCACAGGTTCATTTTTTCTCTGTGTTTGTACATACATATATACACTAAGGTACATAGTCAGAGCATCACATTATGCGCAAATCATGGGATATAGTTTAATGATACAATCCCCCCTTATCCTCACACAATCATATCAGAATAATTCGTATTTAATCCCTATAATCACTCCTCTGAATTCCTTCTCCATTAATGTAGTATCTCCAACACTCCCCCTCAAGTTGGAGCATAGATATTGATCATGTCCAACTTGCTAATAAGATAGTTGAATCTGTCTCGAGGTAATCCCTTTGTGAGAACATCTGCTGTTTGTTCTTTGGAAGAAATGTGTTTCAGTACAATTATCCTAGCATCAATCTTTTCCCTGATAAAGTGTCTATCTATCTCCACGTGCTTTGTTCTGTCATGTTGGACTGGGTTGTGAGACATGTTGATAGCTGCCATATTGTCTGAGTGTAGCCTGATAGGTAATTCTATTAGCATCCCTAGTTCTTCTAGTACTCGTTTTACCCATAGGCTTTCACATATTCCTAGAGCTATAGCTCGGAATTCCGCTTCGGCGCTGCTTCTTGACACGACACTTTGTTTTTTACTTCGCCATGTGACCAAGTTCCCCCACACATAGGTGGCGTAGCCCGAAGTTGATCTTCTATCATCTTGATCACCCGCCCAGTCAGCATCTGTGAGTATTTCGACATTTCTCTTGGCAGATTTCTTGAACAGGAGACCTAGACCAGGGGAACCTTTCAAATATCGAAGAATTCTATAGACTTCATTCAGGTGCTTCTGCTTGGGATTGTGAGAGTGTTGGCTAACAATACTAACGGCATAGGCAATGTCGGGCCGTGTGTGAGATAAATAAATCAATTTTCCTACCATACGTTGATATCTTCCCTTATCTACCTCCTTTCCCAAGTCTTCATCATCTGTAATCTTGTCGACTCGAATAGGAGTATCACTAGGTCTACATCCTAACATGCCGGTCTCTGTGAGGAGATCCAGTATGTATTTTTTCTGTGAGATACTGATTCCTTTAGAAGATCTAGCCACTTCCATGCCCAAGAAGTATTTCATTTTTCCCAGATCCTTCACTTGGAATTCCTGGTTGAGAGCCCTTTTAATTTTCTCAATCTCAGTTTGATGATTACCGGTGAGGATGATGTCATCTACATACACGGCTAACACCACAAGTTTTCCGTCTACGTGGTTAAAAAATAGAGTGTGATCACTTTGTCCCTGAGTGTAGCCTTGTTCTTTCAGTACTCTGGATAATCGCTCAAACCATGCTCGAGGAGATTGTTTTAAGCCGTACAGTGATTTATTCAGTTTGCATACTTGTCCATCCCTCTTTCCAGGGAATCCTGGAGGCATCTTCATATATACTTCTTCCTTCAACTCCCCATTCAAGAATGCATTCTTGACGTCCATCTGATGTAGGGGCCAGTCTAAGTTTGCAGCAAGAGAAAGAATAATTCTGATAGTGTTTAATTTTGCCACTGGTGCAAATGTCTCGGTATAATCCATTCCGTAGATTTGGGTGAAGCCCTTTGCCACTAATCTTGCTTTATATTTATCGAGGCTCCCATCTGCACAATATTTGGGAGTAAATACCCATTTGCAGCCGACTGCCTTCTTACCAGTTGGTAAATCAACTGCTTCCCATGTGTTGTTTCTTTCTAGGGCCTCCATTTCCTCCATTACTGCCTTTCTCCATTCAGGGCTATCCAGTGCTTCATATATGTTCTTGGGTATCCTGACCTGATCAAGATGGGATACAAAAGCCAGATGTTCAGACGACAAGGCCTGATAAGAGACAAACCTTTCGATGGGATGTTTGGTACATGAACGTGGTTGCTTTCTGAGTGCTATTGGGAGATCAAGATCATCCATATGCATTTCATGGTCAGAATCTACCCCTGGTTCAGATCCTTGGAGTGTGTCAGGTGCTTGAGGCATATTACCTGTCATGTCCCTGTTTTTGCGGGTATAAACGTGTCCCCACCTGTTAGTGTCTACCCCTGAACTAGTGTTTCCTTCACTTTCCTTGGGCATCTCATGTATTGGTTCCTCAAGGGTATAAATTGGATTAAGTTCATACATAGGGTCAGTGTCTGACTGGATGTCCCGAGGTTCACTCCATATTTCTCTAGGATTAGAGGATGAGGTATAAAAGGGAACATGTTCTTGGAAAGTGACATCACGAGAGACATACAGACGTTTAGAAAGAGGATCAAAGCATTTATACCCCTTTTGGTTTCCTGCGGGCCCTAGGTAAATACACCTGATTGCCTTGGGTTCAAGTTTATGGGTATGGTGTAAGTGAACATAGGTAGTGCAACCAAAGACTCGGAGAGGTAAAGTATTTTCAAGATGAGTTAGGTTAAACTGTTGGGAAAGGACTTGGAGAGGGGTTTGAAAGGATAGAGGTTTGCATGGCATCCTATTTATCAGGAAGGTAGCAGTGAGAATGGCATCATCCCAATGATGGGTTGGTACATTGCTACTAAAGAGAAGAGCCCGAGCCGTTTCCAAGAGATGTCTATTTTTCCGCTCAGCAATTCCATTTTGTTGGGGGCTATATGAACATGAGCTCTTGTGAATGATGCCATTTTGTGTAAGGAATGTAGCTAGCTGGTGGTTAAAATACTCCGGTACCATTGTCGGTGTGAAGAGCTTGGATTCTGGTGTCAAATTGGGTCAAGATCATGTTATAAAAATCAATGAATGTTTGGCAAACGACAGTTTTGTCTTTTAGGAGGAAAACCCAACAAACACGGGTGTGGTCATCAATAAGGGTCATAAACCATTTAGAGTGGGTACGGTTCTTAATACGTGATGGACCCCATAAGTCACTATGGATAATGGAAAAGGGTTTAGATGGCCGATAAGGAACACTCGGAAAATTAGTACGGTGATGCTTTGCGAGTTCACATGAATCACAATGAAACTCAGAATATTTATTTGAGCAAAGAGAAGGAAACATCTTACACATATAATGAAAGTTGGGATGTCCTAATCTTTTGTGCCATAATTCCACTTCACTAGTTTTAGGGAGAGACACGTTATTACATAAAGAAGGTACTGAATTTGGACAGTCATTCAGGTAATAGAGTCCGTCAAACTCCTTAGCAACACCAATCGTCGTTCCCGTGAGTAGATCCTGAAAAACACAATAAGTAGCAAAGAAATCAGCATGACAACGTTCTCGTTGATTCAGTTGGCTCATAGATAGTAAATTACACTTTAACTTTGGAACATGAAGTACATCATGAAGTGTAAGTGTATCAGAAATTTTAATAGTACCCCTCCCTGCTACCAGAGTGTCAGAGGCATCTGCAATTGTAACTGTGAGACGAGACGTGGCAGGGGTGTAATTCAAAAATAATGAGATGTCATTAGTCATGTGGTCTGAGGCACCTGAATCGACTATCCAACATGGACCTGTGTGCTTGCTTTTAATAGTAGTAAGAGCCTTAAAAAAGTTACCTTTTTGTACCACACTGGCTACATGCTTACGCGATTGATTTTCCAAGGCATTTAGACGTTCCAAAATGAGGGTTAGCGGATCTGCAGAGGAGATTGGGCCAGCAAGTAATGGGCCTGCACCATTTGAATTGTGTTTGTGAGGGAATGGTGGATTTGGGCCTGCAGTGTCTGGACTGAAGCTGTGCGGGAGGAGTGGACTTGGGCCAGCTTGAATACACATTTGACTCGCATGACTGAGGTTCACGTCTCCTGGTCCAGATTCTGCGACATGGCTCTTTGGGCGTCGGTGTTTGGATTTCCAGTCGGCTGGCTTGCCGTGGAGATCCCAGCACCGATCCTTGGTATGTCCTGGTTTGCGACAGTGTTCACAAGTCGGGCGCTCCCTTCTGGATCCAGGTTCAGGCATGCGAACGGCGAGAGCTGAGGCTTCCGTCGACAATTGGGGCGTTGCACGATCTGTGAGCATTACTTGTCGGCGCGATTCTTCGTCGCGCAGAAGAGCAAAAGCTTCCGATACAGAGGGAAGGGGAACACGGCTCAGGAGGCGACCGCGAGCTTCATCATACACCGAATCGAGTCCCACCAGAAACTCAAAGAGACGTTCTTCTTCTAGAGCCCGTCGGTACTCAGCGGCATCTTCTGCATTCTTCCAGACCCGGTGTTGGTGCAAGTCGAGTTCTTGCCACAGCACTGTTTTTTCAAGGTAGTAAGCGTTGAGAAGTCGGGTACCCTGCTTGATTGTCCAGAGACGGGCCCGGAGGTCGAAGAGGAGGGAGGCATTCGGACGCTTCCCATATGCTTCTTTGACGGCAATCCAAATGGATTTGGCAGAGGTAAGGAACATGAAGCTCCTGCGGACAGCTGGGAGCATGGAGTTCAGTAACCATGAAGCGACGATAGCGTTGTCGGACTTCCACCGTCGTCTGGAATTGGCGTCATCTGAGGGAGACTGGTCGTTGTAAATAAACTCTAACCGATCTCGACCATCAAGAGCGAGGAGCATTGATTGGCTCCAGTCAAGGTAGTTTTCGCCGGTAAGACGCTCCGGCACAATAACAATGGCTGAACCTTCAAAGCCAGTAACTTTGACAGCAGTCGGACGGGAACTACCATCGGATGGAACCTGCTCTGATACCATATTGGCGTTCATACTGATTACGCACGCAGAAAATAATCGATTTGAAGATTCAAATCACAGGTTCATTTTTTCTCTGTGTTTGTACATACATATATACACTAAGGTACATAGTCAGAGCATCACATTATGCGCAAATCATGGGATATAGTTTAATGATACAATCCCCCCTTATCCTCACACAATCATATCAGAATAATTCGTATTTAATCCCTATAATCACTCCTCTGAATTCCTTCTCCATTAATGTAGTATCTCCAACAAAGGGACTATCAGGAACCCTTGTGAATCTAAAAGGCAGGTTTTTTAGTATCTAAACATCTAAACCTTGTTGATATCTAAATTTTAAACCCAATTTTTTTTTTAATTTTCAGCTCTGTTTGAAATCAAATTTATTAATTGTTTTGGACATTTATTCAAAATTATAATTCAAAATCTCACCTAAGCATGCACCTTAAATTTTGTATTTCATAACACACAATAAATTCATTATTTGAATTGTTTTTTTGCTGTTTTCATGTTGGACGAATTTTAGAAAAGTGACCCCTTTTAAGAATATGTACCACGAAGGAGGCACTTTCAAGAGTTGCAGTTCCAAAATTCTGCCTCCTTTTGTTTTTCTCTGGAACTCCTTGATTTAAATTTCTAATGAATTTATTGTGCCTTTGATTTTCTTAATGATTACTGATTCTTTCCAATTAAATGCCATTTATTCTGTCAAAATACTGAAAGATTATGTTCGTACAGGTTGAGAGAGAGAGAAATCTACTAAATTCCAAGTTAGTGGAGTTTCAGAACCTTCTTCGTGAACCTTACAAAATACCGCTGAGTTCTCTTACAAGTGATAAGAATCAGTCTCTTGGAATTGATGCAAACCCATTTTCGAGGACTTCACAAAATAATAATCCTCTGTCTGTCTCTAGTTTTAGTCAACTGGGGACTTCATTGAACATGGGTATTGAAAGGTAAGTGATGATTATTAAATTTATCTAAATCTTTAGTATCTCATTTTGCTTATAGATTGCAACTATGGATTTCCATTACGATATAAATGATAAGGTAAATGGGTATTGAAAGGTAAGTGATATAATCTCTCTTCCTTAAGAGATTCCTTCAATTTTTAGCTAAGTTTCAAAGGAAAACAGTAAAATAGCCGAGGAAAGATGATGAAATCTCCTATCTGTATTTTTTTTAACACTTATTTTCTTCAAAGTTATGTGGCATTTCACACTTGATGACTTTGTTTTTCTGTCTGCTCCTGATATATGGTAACTCTTTGTAACATTTTTCTTAGGCCTTCTGCACCCACAGTAGATCCTCAGGCCCAACCTAGCTTCTTCTTTGGAACTAGAGGTATAAGTTTGGTTTAGTTTACAACCACTGTGGCTTCATTTGTCTCCTGTTGTTTCCCTATATGTATCCTTGATCACTAATGTCCAAAGCAACATTCAGGAAATCCGTTGGCATCCAATGTGACAAACCAAACGGGCGGAGGCATTGCAGGTGGCCAAATTAACCTCTTTCCGACATCACCAGAAGTTGCAAAGTTGCCCAGCGTGACTACACAGCAATCGTTTGTTGCGAGCAATGGCTCTAGTTCTAGTATGATGTTTTCAGCAAGCACAGGTGTTCAGTTGTCGTAAGTCCGTGACCATACCACCTTGTGAAGTTTTTGTTTCAGAAGAAGTAATTACAGTTCAATTAATTCCCTATCATTTCATTCAAAAATGGCTCAATCTTCTCTCCTATCTCTCCCCGGGAGCATACTATAATATAATAGAAAAAGAATGTATAAATTGACATTGATTATAACCCTGCCCATTAAACGGGTTTATCTGCTGGTGGTACCGATGGGTTTGTAGCCCTCCTTTGTCATCATCAGCAGATAACCCAGCTTTGGACACCTTTCTCTACCTTCTCCCTTATGGTCTTTAACACCTTAAACCTGTAGCAGCTTTGGGCCATCACATGCCCGATTTAGTTATGCATTTCAATTTTCAGCAACTTTCAGACGATGTCTAACTTAATGTTCACTGTCCAAGGAGAATTCAGTGGATATTCTTAAAGGGCAAAGCAAAAGGGACTCCAAAGTCTTCGATTACCAGAATGTACCCTAGCTAACTAGCTGCCTCTTTCTAAACTAGTAGGAGGCACCATTAGCTAGCCTCCTGTGAATGAATTCACTTGACTTTTTTTTTCTTAGTGCCTGTTTGGCACCTCGGTTTGAGAATCAATTATGGGGTAAAACCTCGGTTTGGAAAATTTTCACACAAACAGCAATTTTTGTTGAGAATTGATTTTGGACAAAACCTCGGTTTGAAACCTAGGTTTTGAATAAGCTACTGAAAATAGCTTTTTCTTTGAAACCTAGGTTTTGGATTATCCAATTACTATTATACCCTTACTTTTTTTACACCCTCTCTCCTCTCTCCTCTCTATTATCTCTCCTCTCTCTTCTCTTATCTCTCTTTTTCTCTCTCTTCTCTCCTCTCTTATCTCTCTTTTTCTCTCTCCTCTCTCCTCTTTCTTCTCTATCATCTTTCATCTCTCTTACTTTTAATCATATCATACCCATTTTAGTAATTTACCAATATAAAAAGTGATTCTACTACTAATCATCCAAACATCTTTATTCCCAAAATCTATTCTTCCCAAAATCTATTCTACCCAAAATCTATTCTCCAGAATCTATTCTTCCCATAATCTATTCTCCAAAAGCTAATCCAAACACACCCTTAGCCAAATACATTATTATAATTCTAATTATTTACCATAAAGTAAAGGACTTGCAGGAAAAACCGCGTAGCAAGAGTACCTGAGCCAAGAGAGAACGTTCTCCTTAATTATTTTGACAAGAGTCAATCATCTTCGTTTCAAACCCCTTCTCAAACATGATTCTGAATTATATCATGCCTTGAATGCATCTCATGACCCCATCTACTGCGCCTAGATGAAAATCTGGTAGAGTGAATAAACCTTGAGAAAACATAAGGAATTACATTCCGAACTTTTGTATCTGTAACTCCCAAACTTTTCTTTATATATTTGAATTTGTTTGAAACCTTAACCTTGATATTAAAGCAAACTTTTATGTTGATCTTTGTGAAGTTTGACATTGGTTTAGCTTTATATACAAGTCATAAATATTTTGCTTCTATTTAATAGTTGTTCTGTTCCTGCAGAAGCAAGTCCAAAGATGAGAATTTCTCTGGAGATACCAGTATTTGGTTGAAAGAGAAATGGATTCCTGGAGAGGTAATTTTCTATGGTGTCGTTTTCTTTTCTGTTCTTTTTATCCCCTTTTTGTGCTACAAAAAAGACGCAAGGCTTATATGTGTAGGAGGCGGAGAAAGAGTGAATAAGGATGGAATTTTTGATTTATTACATATTTACCTTTTGCATCGTAAAATTACTTTCAAAAACACACAAGACACTTTTAAATTTTTAAGTTGGGAAGCTGTCGACTCGAACATTTATGAACATATTTGTGATGTTGAGTTATTATAGTACCAGATGGAAATTCCTTTGCGTTTCTTTAGGTTGAATGAAGGCATAAAAGTGATTGAGACTTGAAAGGCTGGTAGATCCGTACTTAATCATTGATATTATCTGCAACTAACGATCACTGATTTTTAATATGGAATTCCAGTTCTATGACCCAATATTTTTAAAAAAGAAATGAAGTAATGGGATTCAGTCTGATATATTCCTCCATGTTTTTCTTCATTTTGATATTGTTTGTTTCTTATTACAGATTCCGGAAGAAGCTCCTCCTGATGCATTTGTAAGGTAGATAGCTCTGTTATGAAATTCGTGTAAAGCACAGCTCAGAGTGAGTTTGACACGGTTAGATTCTTTCCATGGTTGAGGTGTAGGGCTCCATTGATATATAGAAGCCAAGCTCTAGTTTCTGAATTATTCTTTTATATTTGTTAGATATTGTAATTAAAATATATTCATAGACTTGTTGAACAAGGAGTCATTAGTTCAATTCTTAAATATTTAATATTACCTTAAATATCATTTTTCCCTTTCTTGAAAATCAAATCCTGCAATGAAATCAGTCACCGTTCAAAAGTTGGACCCTAAATCATTGTGTCAAGAGAAATTAATGGCAACTCGGCAACCATACCTCTTTAATAGTTTGTTTGATCCTACTGACTCTACGTTGTTCTTGCTTCTTTCTTAGCCTTGCTTTGTTTGATCCAATAAATTTGTCCAAACACATGAACCTATGCATATTTTTTTTTAATACGTAGCTATATATTCAATTAAATTTGTTTCAAAAAGATCCTATATTTATACGTTATAAATAGATCTATTGGACATGTTTCTGGTGCATATATATAAACACTAGATCTGTCTTGAGCAAACGGCCAGCTTTATTTATATATATATACGCACACACACACACACTAGAGTATCTCGATCGGTGATGGATTAATCTTTTAAATATTACAAAGCTTTAGTTACAAGGGCGGAAGCCTCCCAAGCACTTCATGCGACAACAAAATATGCGGTCATAAATAATTTGGATAATGGACCAACTAAATTAAAAATTGTATAATCATGCATTCATGCATGTCGGGCAAGGATAATTTAAAGAGGAAAAAAAGTCCTCCTTATAATAAGGTTTCCTACATGGTTTTTGACGTATGTTTTGTAGTACGAGTATTAATTTTTTATAAAATATTCCAACTAGTTATAAAATTTTATAATTAATTAACCAACTTCATTTAACTAATAATTTTTATCGAGAGTAATTCAACATCTTATAAGTAATTTTTTTGAAGTACGTAAAGTAATTGATTAGATGTTATAAAAATGACATGAGAAAGTAAATCTCTCTCCCCCTCTCCATCTTCTACTCAATAGAAAAAAAGAGTAAAATACATTAATGCCCCTCTATTTTAAAAACATATATTGGCCTCTCTATTACATAAACTTCCCTTCTAATTGTAAGTTTTAATTTTCATCTACTTAATTATTAGTTAACTGTTAAATCATAATATTGACTCATTATTTTGACCAAATTACCCCTCCTCAACATATATATTACTTAATAATCATTTAAAAACATATCTTTATTCAAAATTAAAAACCTATTTTTAATATACATTATAAATGTTTTGTCAAACTTTTAAATTGATTTCCAAATTACAAAAAAATTAATTAATTTTATAATCATAAATTTTTATCTTTCAATAAATTTAATTGTTTGATCTTGTTTATTTATTAAAACTTACTACTTATGATGTAATATTTTAAATACATATGTTGACTACAATGTTTTGAAATTATATATATATGCATTCTTCAATTAAATTATTAAATTATAAAATAATATGATTTTGAGATCCTTATATTAATATATTATAATTCAAAATGTCCAAATATATTTCATTAAATATGTGTTTGTTAAAAAGAAGTACTCGAATTTTTATCAAGTTGTTGATATTTTTATATAAATAAAAAATTGCTTAAATTATGTCTAAATTTAGTAAATATTAAATAGATCAATAATAAATATTAATTTTAAAAGATAAATTAGGGAATTGGTATAATAAGAGGTAAATTAATAAATAAGATTTATTTTAATATGATTTTTAATTAAAAAATATATTTCAAGAGTCTTTTTTTGAATAATTTTTAACGGGGTTAATGGTTTGCACTAAAATGTATGTTGTTAAAATAGAGAAAAAATATGTATAATTAAAGTAAAACATAAAAGGTAATTATAATATTTTGCTCAAGAAAAAACTCACGATCCGTCACATCTATATAGGGTTAAATGTGTGCCCTCAGTCTTCAAAAAATTTGAGGACTGCCGAGTGTCATTGGGTTACAAGCATTCTGGTAGAAAAAGAGTTATTTAGCCAGGTTAAAATAAAAAATATTTATATATTCTATAAATACAGTATAATCTGAATTTTTTTTTCAATTAAAATATAATAACTTACTATATTTTAATTTTAGTTGATCAATAACTCATCTGAAATAATTTATATTTTATTTTATTTTTAAGAGAAAGTGAACCTCTTGATTGAAATGAGGTTTTATTTCTTCAAATCAAAATATTTATTTTTTTAAAACTAAATAAAATAGTGATTTTTTAAGATGAGTTATAAGTTGAGTTATTATATTTTGACTGGATAAAATTCATATGACATGACTCACCTGAAGTATGTAAGTATTTTTAGGTTAGAACTGTTTTTTTAAACCGATTTTAGATATAGTCTAAATAAAGAAGGTTTAAAAAGTGAGATATTTTTTTTATCGACTTACAACTAATCTAAAAGATGAATAAAAAAAATTTAAAAAATATTTTCATTTGGATTTAAGAGAACAAATCGTCAAATCCAGATGAAATAAAATCAAATCTGAACTTTGTGAAGAAGTTCAGAACGAATCCAAATAAAATAAAACGCCACAAATCTATTTTAAATATTTTAAAGTTAAGAATAAATCTAAATCAAATAAAATCAATTCTACCTCATAAAATTGCATCGATTTTATCTGTGTTATGTTTCTACCATATAAAATTATTTTAGAGTATTAATTATATATTTAAAAATTAATTCGAGATAGTGATTATATTTTAAAAAATAATTTAGAGTACTGAATATATTTTTATTTTAAAAATATACCTGAGACTGAGACTGAGACTGAGACTGAATATACCTGAATATATTTTTATTTTAAAAAATAAATCGATAAATATACCTGAGACTGAGAGGGCTAAGATGATAAGGTTGGGAGAAGTATGACGAGTGATACAGTGGCGAAGCAACGGCGTCGAGCAACCTTATTGGGCTCATTCTTATCCAATTTCAATTAACACCTCGCCCTCACCGAATAGCAAGTTTGCAACTCTGTTCTTCTTATTCGGAATTCCCATTATTTGCCTCAATATTTTGCCTTCCATGACTTCAATAATTTCCATAATTAGACATTAGATTAGCGAATTGTCGAATCAATCTTTTAGTTGGTTTGATAGAGTTTTAGACTAACAGTCCAAATTGAATTTTATATCTTTTGTTCTCCTTTTATAAAATCTAAAATAATATTATTTTTATTAATATAAAATGTTACATCAGATTTTTTATATATTTTAATTAAATCATATTAATTTTTTAGCTTTTTTCTCTCTAATCTACTTTTAAATCATATTAATTTAATTATAATAAGGTTGATCATATTAATTTCCAAAGTGTATAATTCCTTTTAATACTTAAAATATAAAGAATTCTCAATTTTTAAAATAAATGTATCTCTCAAAATTTAAATTTATATTCTCTTTTTTTTTATGAAATAAGATTTCTTAACACTTCAATTAACAACTCGTTATCTATGAATATTTTTTTTTTTTCAAGTTTTGCGTCTCTCACCTCAGTAACCCAATATCAATAATGAATAAAGAAAATTGTTAAAAAAAATAATAATGCGTAAAGAAAATCTAAATCAATAATATATCATGTACAAATTCAATCCCTTTAACTTTAAAAAACAACAAAAGAAATACGGTATGCTGGCGGGAAGGCAGAAGAGAAGGGATAAGGGCAAATGAGTCAAGCCAAGAAACGTAATGGCCTACAAATACACTCTGCCTCACTGGTCCCTTCCCACTCACCCTTCTCAGTCTCTCGGGACCCGTTTTCTGTGAGTACCTCCAATTTCTGTCATCTTCTTCTCTCTTCTCTTTTCGTTTCTATTTTGGTAAGCAGGCTCTTGTGGCGGAAGGACTACATCAAGCGCCATGGATAAACGTCCAAGCTTCTTCTCCGGGCTGCTTCTGATGCTCCTACTGCTCTGCTCGTTAACTTCCGCTTCTACTTCCTCCGGCCACATTGAGGATCAACTCCGGCGAAATCTGCTCGCTAATGGCCTCGCTCTCACTCCTCCCATGGGGTATGAATGAATCCCTATATAACATTATCAGTTCCTCTCTCTCTCTCTCTCTCTCTCTGCTTCACTGATGAAATTCTGTGTGTTCGTTACTTTCGCGATCTGTGAGGAGTTGCATTTGTTGATTTTGGTCATTAAATCGTACAATACGTCAAATTCTCTCTCGCTAGTTCTGCTTCACTGATGAAATTCTCTGCGTTCGTTATCTGCTAATCTCGCCATCACCGAAGAGTAGTAGCATTTGGTGATTAAATCGTAGAACACAGGATCAAATCATTAACGAGCTTGGACTTGAAGGATCCAGGTCTAATTCTGTTGGATTGATTTGTTTTAGTTTTTTTCTTAAAAAAAAGGAAAGGACCGTCCTGAATTCCTGATCTATTTCACAGCAGGATATGGAGAAAGGAAAAAGTAGAAAAACTAGTGGGAAAGATATGCATATATGTTTGCTTATGCATTAATCTCAGCATTGATTTCCCGATCATGCATTTATGGTACTTTGAATTTTTTTCTTTCATAATTGGTATTCTTTTAAAAGGCGAAATTCTTAAGAGCATGTTTGCTTATCTAAAATCCTTTTCATATAAGTATATTTGTAAAATCCTTAGAAAAAGTTACTTTTTTTTTCAAATAAACTTTTTTTAATATGTTTACCTTTTTAAATGGATTTCTTAAAAAGTAATCTTTACATATCTCCAAACAATAATTCGTTAAAAGTACTTCCGAGAGGAACTTTTGGCTTTTTAAAAATCATAACCAAATCCGCACTTAATTAAAGATAGCTCGAATTCTGTGGGATATAAAATTTTGGAGAATTCTTATCCTGATATATTAATATCGTGATATGTTACGTACTGTGTGTTCTTTCTTTCATTAGCCATATTCTCTTTTATGTCATACTCTTTTTCCTTTTTATGTAGGTGGAACAGTTGGAATCATTTTGGTTGCCAAATTGACGAAAAGATAATTCGAGAAACTGGTACATTTTGTAACTAGGAGCGTATGTGTAGTATATTTATAATTATATATATATATATATTAACGTTACTTTAATCTGCTGTCTGCTTAAGAGTAATAAACTTGTCTGTGTTATGTCTCACCTGGTAATTTAAATTATTTATCACTTGGTGGTCCCAAATCTACATCCTTGATTCTCTCTCTGTTGGTCTTTCTAAACATTATATTATTGTTTACTAATAATAGTGGAATTACTGGTACCAAGTCATTAGTCAAAAATATATTCTAACCTAACATTACAAAAGGACCCAATAAATCCAATGATAACATTTAATAACAAGTTCTTTATATATATATATATATTAAATTGCATGCAGCGCAAAATGATCCGATTATTTGTTTTTTAAAAAACGAAGAGATTAGTTTGATTTATAAAACTGATAATGTCACTTACCAACCGTTTAATTGAAATTCTGTGTATAAAATTACAGCGGATGCTCTTGTTGCGACTGGTTTATCCAAGCTTGGATACACCTATGTCAACATAGGTACATACATTAAAGCTAATATTTTTTAATCCTTGTCTTTTTTTTTTAATTACTTTCATGTTGGCCTATTCGACCATGATTAATTCTGTTTTAACGTTACAAAATGTTATAAACTTTGGTTTATTCTTGATAAGCAGTTCTTGTCGTTCTTGCAGATGATTGTTGGGCTGAATTGTCTCGAGATGTCAAGGTATATACTCCTTCAATTCTTAATATAAGAGTTAGTTGCTATTTTAGGATATATTAAGGAAACCAAATAAACTAACTAATTATAATTAATATGAGAGCTAGTTGACTAATTTGAGTAGATTAATGAGTATATAAAATGAATTCGTTTTGAGGGGTTAGATTTTGCTATAATTAACTGATTTATTTAACTTCTTTAATTTATTTAAAAAATCAACTAACTCTTATATTAACAAAGAGAGTTAGTATTATATTGACCGTAAATGTTGTCGTTTTCTAAAACCGTAAATTAGTTAACTCTGTTTTATGGAACTAAGAAATAAATTTACAAACGCACAGGGAAATCTAGTCCCAAAGAAGTCAACTTTTCCGTCTGGAATTAAAGCTCTTGCGGATTATGTTCACAGCAAAGGTCTCAAGATTGGAATTTATTCGGATGCAGGGTATAATACTATTACTCTAATCCAAACCCTATTCACAAAATTATTGGCTTTTATGTTAATTACTTTTTTTTTGGAGGTCACAAGTTAATTTTGGGTGAAAACTTTGCAGGTACTTTACTTGTAGCAAAAAGATGCCTGGTTCACTTCATCATGAGGAGCAAGATGCAAGAACATTTGCATCATGGGTATGAATTTCCTGTGCTAATTTTGATTTCTCTTGAACTTTTACTCGACTTTCATTTCAACTTATGCATATTATTAGGTGCACCACACCCTTTTAAATTACATGTAATTGTAAATATATTTGAAAGCTATATATTTCATTGCGGGACAATATTTGTATCTTACTATTATATTTATGTATAAATGTGTGCTAATTATTGGTTCTTTCTTATAACCTTGATTTGTGCGAGACTCATAACTAAGTTGGTACCCATTTCTTTGTTAACAGGGTATTGATTACTTGAAGTATGATAACTGTAACAATGGGGGATCAAGGCCCACAGTTAGGTAGTCGGAAAGTATTTATTTGCATATTATATTTAAGATTTAATTAATTATTTTTTTAGGTTTTAGAGTTTTTGTTTAATTTTTAAAAGTGGTCTTTATAATTTAATAGTTGTAATTGGTCTCTAAATGTAAATTTTTTTTTCACTTGATGTGTGGTTGGAAAGCATGGGACCCAACAAAAATTGAATATCCAAAATAAAGTTTCAAAAAAAAAATTGATCTTTTAAAGTATGAATTCTATAAAGTGTTTGATAAAGTAAAAGAGAGAATAACATTAGAGTAGAAATACGTATGATATGTGACTCTCTGTTTCTTTTATTGTCATCTCAATTTAAAATAATTTTACTAATTTTAGATGGAAATTTAAATTTGACTCCAAAACTACTCTTTAACATTTGGAAGTCAAATTTCTCTGCGTCCAAAATTAAAATATTTGGGATAAAATATGATAGACATGGAGTTGATTACAATAGATCTTTTTTGACTAAATGGTTCGCATCAACATTATTAGAATGATTAGGTAGTGTAAAAAGCAAATGAGGTTGATATATTGCTCCTTGTAGTACGTGGCTATAATAGCTAGGGCTGACTGGATTAATTATTATTTTTACTTTAAAAAATCTCAAGAAAATGATTACATACATTAAGATTTCACCAAATCAATAATTTAATTTATATTTAACCTTTTTATTCATTCGCCTCAAGACATGAATATCAGAATTGCATGATGCCTGTGTAATCTTTCTCTTTAATACAGATACCCTATTATGACCCGAGCTTTATTAAAGGCAGGCCGTCCAATCTTCTTCTCTCTATGTGAATGGTAATTCTCTGTTTTTTTTTTTTCTCTTTTCAGATTTTGATGTGATGGGCTTCCAAATATACTTATGTTGCTGATGTTTTGCAGGGGAGATTTGCACCCTGCTTTGTGGGGTGCTAAAGTAGGGAATAGCTGGAGAACAACAAATGACATAAACGATTCATGGGACAGGTATAACAAGATGCATGCATGTTTGCATTTTTTTCTGTCTTTTGGTTTGCTTTTTAAGTCAAATTCTTTAATTCCTTAATAAAATAACTGCTTTTTACATTTCAAAATTATATGATTGAGTATATTTCTTGTGTTTGGCAGTATGATATCGAGGGCAGACATGAATGAAGTTTATGCTGATCTAGCAAGACCTGGTGGCTGGAATGGTTAGTACTGATTCCCATATTTTATTTATTTATTCATTCTTTCATTCAATTTTGTGTGATTTGTGTAATTCATATGTTTCAATGCTTCACATTTAAATAATTAAACAGACCCTGACATGCTTGAGGTGGGAAACGGAGGGATGACAACTAATGAATATATAGTTCACTTCAGTTTATGGGCCCTTTCCAAGGTACTGTAGATTATAAAGGGTTAAGACATTCTTTCGTACCTAATATTTATGTTCATTTTATGTTTAGTTCCTCAAATTTTTTTGTCTAAGACTTTGGTCCCATATAATATAATAAAAACTTGGATAATTTTACCATTGAGAGACTAAAATATGATTTAAAATTTGAGGAACTAAAATCAAAATTCGTATAAATTTAAAAGACTAAAGATTATATTAACTTAATTGTAAATTATTTATTTAATTTATAATTTGTCCAGTAAAATGAATGGATGCAATTGGTTGCAGGCTCCACTACTTCTGGGTTGTGACGTTCGGAATATGACTAAAGAGACTAAAATGATAGTCACAAATGAGGAAGTCATTGCAGTTAACCAAGGTGATGATGATGCATCATTCATCCCTCTTGTGCTTACCACTGTTAACCATTCCATTACTAACACGCTTGATTACGACAGATCCACTGGGTGTGCAAGGTACAAAAGTGAGGATGGAAGGTGATATTGAGGTCAGAAATTTGGTATCCTATTATTCAAGCGTTTTAATAAATAAATAAAAAGAAGAAGAAGAAAAACTTAGTAATGAAAATGCATTGAACAGATATGGGCAGGTCCTCTTTCTAAAAACAGAGTAGTGGTAGTGCTGCTGAATCGCGGCCCCGTGCGTTACTCTATTACTGCCTTCTGGGACGACATTGGCATTCCTCCAAAAAGCGTTGTGCAAGCCAGAGATCTTTGGCAGGTATGCCCAAAAATTTTGAATCAAGACGTAAAATGTGAAATGATTAACAATTTTAATGGCAATGATGAATATTTAATTATTTATAAAAATTGGATCTAAATTGGGGGATGTTTGCAGCACAAGACATTGGAGAGACAATTTGTGGACAAAATCAGTGCCACTCTGGAGTCACATTCGTGTAAAATGTATGTTTTGAAGCCATTAGCGTGAGCTCCAAGGGCAGCTTAAAATAAATGTACTTGATCCCAACGAGTAGTAACTTCTAGTTACTTCTTTTCCCTTGTTGAAGTCATACGAGGAGGGTTTATATATTCAAATTTGGAGATCCTTTCTTTCCTTCTTTTTACCTTTTGTCGTCCCTACTTTCCTTTTGAATCAATCTTTTCGTACTGACCTTTATATCTAATAACTAAAAGATCCAGAATAAATAGCCTGTTGTCTTTGCTTCAGGTTCCCACCGCCAGCAACTAAGATTAGGATTGTTTGTATTCCAACAAATATTTGTTTTTTTCCTGCAAATATGTATTTAAGAAAATAATAGTAGTTAATTAGTATTATATAGGATGGAATTATGAAACGCCTCAAGAACCTGTTCATAGCAAGAACAACTACACAGGCCTTCCAAAAATATTAATGAAACAATTCCTTTTCAAAAAGGGAAAATCCAATTTCAATACTCATAAAATAGTCAAATCCCATTTCAGTCCACTAAATTCAACAAATTCAAAAGGGACCAATTCAGGATTCGTGAATGTTGTGCTTTTACCACATTACCTCTCTCACAACACATGATTAGTTATTAACAACAACATTTTAAATATTCACAAGAACTGACTAACTATTAACAGTTGCGTGCAGCACTTTTACGATAAAACCTAGTCTCCTCCTTTCTCCAAGTACCCATTTGAATGGTCACTTGGTTAAGAAGGAAGGAAATTATTTTAAACGAACCATGCTGAATGCTGGAATTTTCCGAATTCCAATCCGCATCATTTCTTTCCTCATATCAGCAGCATGATCCCATCTTTCCTTATTTGCATTGATGCTTGATAATAACACATATTGGCTGCAATTTTGAGTCTGTAACACAAGCATCTTTCTTCCTATCTCTTCTCCAAGTTCTATAGCTCCATGAATTCTACAAGCACTCAAAAGAGCCAGCAAAACAGATGTATCTGGCTGAAAAGGCATATTATTTATGATTTCACCTGCTTCCTCCAAATGCCCTGCTCTTCCCAGAAGATCAACTACACACCCATAGTGCTCCATTAATGGTACTACTTCATAGTAATTTGACATTGATCTGAACAATTCCAATCCTTCCTTAACAAGTCTTCCACGAGAACAGGCCGTAAGAACTGCTACGAAGGTGATACTGTTTGGTCGTAGCCCTTCAGCCTTCATATCTTCAAACATATTCAAAGCCTCCTTCTCTCTACCATTTGAAGCTAGTGAAGAAATCATTGCATTCCAAGTGCAGACCTCTTTTGAATCCAAACAGTTAAAGACAATCACGGCATAATTGAGGCAACCCATCTTCCCATAAACATCTACTAGTGAAGTTCCCACAAAAACTCCCAAGTTTATCTCATTCATTACAATGTTTCCATGTACCTGCCTCGCACAATCAAGTGCTGCTTTGCCGTTGAGATTGGCGCACGACGAAAGGACATTCGCATACGTAGCCTCATTTGGCATAACCAAGCGATGAGCCATCATCTTCCGGAAAAGCTTAATAGCCTTGCCAAATTCCGCATTCCTTGCAAACCCATTTATCATACTTGTCCAAGAAACAACATCCCGCTTGTGCATGCATTCAAAGAGTGACATGGCAGACTCCATATCCCCATTTGTACAGAAAGAATGAAGCATTGCATTACACGCCACGATGCAAGTACGAGGAATTTCATCGAACACCTTACAAGCATAAGATAGACTGTTATTACACGCATAGAGAGCAATAAAAGAGGTTTGTACAAACGGTTCACATAGAACGCCCCGCTTGATCGCTTGGGTGTGAAGGGCTCTTCCCAAAGAAGGAGAGTGAGAAGCAGCTTTGATAAGAGGAGGAAATGTGTGGCCGTTAGGCGGGATTTGGCTAGCAAGCATGTGAATGAAGAGAAGAAGGGCCTTGTGAGAGAGTCCAAGAATGTGATGAGCTCTGATCAAGGCATTGTATAACAAGGTGCTCATCCATTTGAGACGTGATGGTGTATTCGAGTAATGAAGGAGGTGGCCGCCGGTGATTACCAAAGAATGGATTTGGGATACCAATCTGGGATGCTTGATGAAGCGTTGCAGAAGTGTAAGCAAAAACTCAGGTGAGTGAGTCATAATAAGAGCAGCTTTACATTCCTCAAGCTTTGATTCTCTTCTGAAGAGCCCTGAATGTATTATTCGGATTATGAGGTATTCAGATTAATTCAAGGACAGAACAAAATAAAACGGGAAAGAAAAAGCGCAGCTAGAGAGAGTACCTGGGTATGAAGAACAGACGTCCGAGAAAAGGATAAGGACGAAGAGAGTGAGATCGAGGGAGACTGAGATTGACGAAGACGGAAGTTCGAGAGAGATGGAGTGAGTGAGTCTGTGAGGCAAGACCGCGAGAGCGTGAGAGATTGAGCCAAACGGCTCCTATTGAAACATGGGTCAATTAAAAATTTATAAAATATTTAAAACTGAGCAATTTTAATTAAATCCAGTTGAAATAACAAAATTCTAATTAGATTAAAACGCCTAACTAAGGATTTTTTTAATGTTATTGAAAGAATGTAAGAATTTTTTAATGCTATTGAAAGAATAGAATACACTTATGTAATTAAAAAGGAAGATTGAAAGTAGGTTTAGACTTGATTCAGTTTTAATTATTTTAGTTTAATAATTTAGAGAAAATTAAAATGAAAGACCTAAACAAATTAATATTTAATTAAAAAGATCATAAAAATAATATTTATTTAGACAAATTAATTTCTAAAATATTAAATTGTCGTTATATGTTATATGGGGCATCTTCCTCCTATTGTTGCCATTACCACGGAGGCGAGGATGTTGAAACAAAGCAAAGGTTCCATTCTGCCTCTCTTCACCATCCCGGCAATTCAGAGCACAATTGGAGTCGCGAAAATGAGCCCCGAAGCACCTACAAGGGTTAAGGGCAAGAAGAAGGGAGCGAACTTCATGATCGACTATGCGAAACCAGTTGAAGATAAGATCATGGACATCGCTTCTCTGGAGAAATTCCTTTAGGAGAGGATTAAAGTTGATGGCAAGGCCGGTGCCCTTGGCGATTCTGTCACTGTTAGTTGGGACAAGAGCAAGATTACAGTTACCTCCGACAACAACTTCTCCAAGAGGTATCCTCTTTGATGATGTTTTTAGTTCCAGCCGCAGCTTTTAGGTTTTTCGTGTGACAATGCTTTCTCGTGGGCGATGAATTGTACGAGGCATAACCATAATATTCTCATTGAGGGAGATACAAATTATGAGTGTCCTTGTGATGTATACGTACTCATTTACATTCAAATAAAAAATATTTATTCTATGCACTAATATGAAAGTATCTCAAATTTATACACACATAATATTATGAAATCATTGTTTACCCTTGTGTGAATTGGCTAATTGTTGTTATGCTTTGATCTTCATCAATAATATACAAATGAGCAAATCTTTCATTGTATTTTATCAATTGTTTCACTCCATCGTCATCAATAAGATCTATAAGCTCAGAAGGATCAAACTTCAAATTATATTTAAGTCTCTTCCCACTTATATTTTTTTCTAAGCAAGATGATACCATAGTTATTAGTCCTGTCAATAATAACTTATACTTGATAATTTTATCAATTGTTCTCCCTCCATCATAACATAGCATTCCTCTTTCATTAATGATCCTTCCACCTATATGAAAGTGACAAAAAATCTCTACCAAATGTGGACAATCTATTATTTTCTAGCCTAAACCAAATTCTTGCTAAATAAATTCTAAAAATAGTAATATTAAATCAAGCAGATGTGATTTTCACGGGCATTACATCATAAAGCCCCTTGTTCTTGAAAGATCATATGCAGGACCTTCCTCCCACAAGTCAAGAAGTTGGAGGACTTCGTCTTTTTGTTGATATCCCTATTCCTAAGATTCACATGAAATACAATTGTAGAAGTAGTGAGGAAAATTAATGCTTATTGCTTCTTTTTATATAATGGATAAAATGATTATTAAATTAAGAAAGTGTTACGAGGAAGCAAAAGTAATCAAACTAAAAACAACGTGCAAAAATAAAAAAGCAAAGCAGAAGGAATTTTTACAAACTTTAAAGCATAGAAGAGCCTTTAGTAGTGCCAAATTATCCCTTAGATCATGCTTGTTTCCTTAATGAGAGAAGGGAGGAGGACTCTTATTCTAAATCAGTTGTATACACAATGAACCGCTTATAAAAATAAATTAATTTGAATTGATATCTATTTATCATTAACAATTAAACACTAGCAGTGAGAGAGAATATAAAAAATTTAACTATGAGAAATTTAGTCTTTTTAATTTAATATTTTAGAAATTAGTTCGTCTAAATAAATATTATTTTTATATCCTTCTAATTAAATATTAATTTTTAGGTCCTTTATTTTAATTTTCCCTTAGTTTAATTGGAATTTTCTCTCCCTTTTTTTATTTTGTTCATTTGTTTGTTTCATATTTTCATGACAACGCCAAACATTAATGGAAAATACAAAGGAAAATCATTCTACATGTACCTATATTTTCTGACAATTTTTAATTTGATACATGTGTTAACCTTTTCCTTTATTAAATTATTTAATTTTGTCAGTATTGTTAACTTCAGTAATTTTATTAAGACTATTAGCCCTTATACAACAAAATTAAAAAAATAAATAAAAAATAATATAAATACTAAAATAAAAATTGAAAGAAAGTATAATTATATTAATTTTTTAAAGTGAAATTAATGAAAGTTTCCATCGAAGTCAAGTGGTTTTCATCTTCAGAGTGTGCAACACATCTATATACTATTATCTCTAATCTTAATTATAGGAGTTAATTAATTTGTTTAGATATATTAAAAAAATTAATTATAATTAATATAAAAAATTAATTGACCAATTTAGATAAATTGACGAGTTTATAATATAAATTCAGTAGACAACCTCTTAGATATTCTAGACCCTACAGAAAAAGATGATGTTGAACAAGTCAACAGAACAGAGGATATTAGTAGAAACTAAATTGTATCTAATAATTTATAGACTAATCATTTTAAAATATACAGATAATTAAAATAGATTTTGCTTCTCCTAACAACATTTTTTTCATGCCAAAAAATGGGGGTTTTGATTGTTACATTATAGGATTTTGACAAATGGTTCTTGGGCCCATGGGTGAAAGAAATGTTCCGCCTCAAGTGCCTTCAAAGTGCTAGGAGGATTTTTATGTAAAAAAAAAAGTGCCTAGGAGGAATTTTTTGAAAAAAAAAATAGTTAGAAGGAAAGAAAATTTCTCTTTGCCCTTTTTAACTCTTTTCTAAAAATTTTAGTATAAAAAAAATATTTTTCTGTAATGTTCTGCCTAATATTAGTATCGTTTAGAAAGAAGAGAAATTTTACTTTATCTTTAAATTGTGAGTGAGGCTATTTTTTTTTTAATTTTCACGTAACAAAAAAAATATGCATCTGTATTTTACCAAAAAAAAATGTTCATCTGTCACGTCACCCATCTGGGGCAAAGCTGTTTGAGAGCGAGACTGAGCAATTCACTTATCAGATTGTCAAAAAGTAAAAGATAAGGTTACGGGGGCTCCTTTACATAACTTACTACCCTTCATCTACTACCTTTACCCCTAACAGTCATTAACGACCTTGGGTTCTATATTTATTCTTTGTTTTATATAATAAAGAATACGGTTACTGCACCATAAAAACCCTATGACTCGTTAGAATATATAGAGAAGTACATCAGAAGAGAGACACCATAATGCAAACACAAGGGGGACTCGCAAAAATAGATGACGAAGCTGTCTTGGGCATATGTAAATAACTCAAGGGTTACAGCAAACAGACATGCATTAAAAAAAGAAACAGTAGATTATCAGACGGAATTTTCTTCCATCGCTAATTCTGTCGATAATTTGTCAGAAATTTCGTCGCAAATAATAAAAGTGATTGACCATTACAAATAAACATGTGACTTTTTACATAATAATATGCTATAAATAAAAAATTTATATGATGTGTATTAGACGAAAGTTTATATTTCTGTTAATGAAGGAGTAAAATCAATTTAAATATTTTAAGGTGTTAATTACATATTTAAAATTAGTTCAATGTACTGATTTTACCTCCAAAATTAATTCATAATATTGAGTATACCTTTACCCTATTTATAAATATCCCACTAAATAAACCATTTATCATTTATGTTACTTTTATGGGAATCCATTTCTTCTTGAACTCTTTTAAATGTTATTTGGCTTGAATATTAGATTATTGTATGTCCCATTATATTTAAAGTTCATAATTAAATTGATTTTATAATAGGAAAATAAATTTTTGTTTAATATTATTGAAGTTAATTTTTTAATCAGATATTACATTAAAGTTAATCAAATCATCTTTTAAAAAGAATATTAAAGAATTTATTGTAGATGAGTAAGGAAAAAGATCTTGAGATTGAAAAATAAAAAATATAATAAATTCTATTGGAAACAAATAAGAAAAGTAATTAAATTAATATAATCAGATAAGGATATGAATTTTACAATATATAGATAAGTTATCCAAATTTTATTTAATACTAATAAGTCTCAAATAATTTAATATTTACAATGTCGAATTAGTTTACAGATTAATTCTTACAAATCAAATGTGTAAATATTAAATTCCTTTAAACATATTAATATTAAATAAAATTCAGTGCATCAAACCTAAGGCTAATTTTCCCCTATCTAATCAATATAATGTAAATTTCATTATAAAACACATATCAAAATTTATATATTTATATATAATATTAAACTTATAGTAATTGTTTTTGATAAAAATCGGACAATAACCCCTAACTGATAATTGAGACTAATTTTTTCGAGATATAAAGATCATCAAAATAAATTTTACTTTTCCTAACAACTTTTATCCATGTGCATGGATTAATTTAAATCTAAAACATCATAATATTTAAAGGAACTAACCATCTAACAATTGTTCCAAGCTTTATTCGTAAACCTATAGCAAGTTAAGTCATGACCAGTGTTATTTATCTTATACTCTGCAAAGCATATAACCACTTTCAAGTTTATAAAAGAATATAAATACAATTAAACATCTACAAGATCATAGCAGGCTCAAGAAGCTTCAGATTTTTTTTTTTTTTTCATTTTGACAAAATACTTCAATACTCCATCCACAGGCCACATTTGTCCAGACCAGATTTCAGCTGAAAATAAATGTCAACGTAATTACCCAATCATAATCAATACTCTCTATCTATAGAAGGTGCCACAAAGACAAAACTTCGACTCTTTCGATCATCAATTCTTGCTGCTACCTTCTGCACCATCGTGTGGGTGTGACCGTATCTTCCTTTCACAAAAACTTGTCCTCTCCAGCGTGCATTAGCCATTAAAGGAACTCTACCAATTACCTCCAAGCTTGCATTCATTCATTCATTCATTTGATTACTAACTGGATTTACCGGATGCGGAAATGTGAAAGTACAGAGACTTTATCTACCCGTTAAAGTTTGCTTTCAATTCCCCTTACATCCACAATCTGATCCAACTATCGGAAGAGCCTAGATGCTGGTCTCTTGAAGACTTTTCCTTCAAGCTTTAGTCGTCTATATGCTTCTCTGAGATGGCATGGCCGGATTGGCCCGGATTCTTTCCTCTCTTTCACAACTGTTTTAGCTACACAAATAGGTTGTTTATTAATGGAGATAGTTGAAATCAGCATATTAGCTGAATAAAAGAACCAGTGAGATGCACCATTTATCCATGAGATTCTAGAGAAGGTCAATAGGAATAAATCGAATGTTCAGTTCCTCTTTGAATAATTTATCTTTGTTTACAAAGGAAGCATCTTGTGATTATGAAGGAAAACTATCATTACCTGTTTCAACAACATCACCGACAAACATCTTTGCTATCCCTGACACTACAATCGTCATTGGCACAGAAATTTTCTGGGTTCCTGTAATGCTTGCTAATAGCTGTTTCAATGCAACCAAGGAGGGCATCAAGGGGAAACTTGTCAGCAATCTCCGTACAAAAAACAAACTACTGGTAAAATTAGAAAGCAAAAATGTACAAGTATTCACAAGGGTGCGGGGGAAAATCCCAAGCAAGTCAAAAGTAGCAATTGAGGACATGACAGAAACTGGACTTAGAGAATAACGAGATGAAACAATGGAAACAAGGAGCTCAAGCAGCAAGGAAATCAAAAAAGCCAGAAGTGAAGTGTTTCAAAGGTCATTTCCACTCACATTACCTCTCATTTTCCCTTGTCCTCTTGCAATCTAACAAAAACTTTCGAATGACATGATGAAAGAGTGTTGGGAGAAAGAGGTAAAGATAGTCATATGTGGCACTGAGTATCCTACCAACATAGCAACTATAATTTATATGTCCAAGTCACTCAGTTTTAAGATGTAACAGAAATTTGATAACAGGGGTCTAACTAAATCTTCTGAAATATAAGGACTTCATACAAATTTCACTGTTATATGGACTAAATTAAAAATTGGAAGTGTAAGTTAATAAAAGAATACTTTAACCTCTCTTCATTAAAGTTAAGCTTTTGTAGAACATAGAATCTCAGTATTTTGTGGGTGTTAAAAAGAGAAGGATATAAAACATACCCTTTTCATGTTAGCTTTCTGAAATCCAGCCCTTCGAAAGGACTCATATCTGCTCATTTGTTCTTCAGTGAACTGTGATAATATGGCCCTGAAGCAGTAGGCAAATACAACATTTTCAAGAGGAATATAACATAATTACAAATGGAAAATTATAATAAAAAGACAAAAACAAATAAATTATGGTCAAGAAAAGAAACTAGACTACCAAAAGAAAAACACGGAACAAGACTTGTAACACATAGAAAGCTTCTTGGAAAACTATGTGTCTATCCTACCTTCACAAAGTTCTTTCTATTGTTCCTTTTATTCGGAACATGCACTCACATGCATTTGTACAGTGCAAACTTTAGGTCTGGAGTCATTATTTTTTATTCCACAGCCAAGCCAACCAAGTAAAAATCAATAATACAACGATCCCATCAGATTTGAGTGTTTAGAATTGAACCCTAAACACCCCCCACCCCAAAAGAAAAAAGCCTCCACTTACTGCATCTTTGCCATTTTATGAGGGTCACCGCTTGATGGGAACTTGCCAAGTTCTACATCCACGTTCTCTTCCTCCTCCTCATCCTCGTCATCTCTATTCTTAGTGGCATTGGTCGTGGGCCCCCTGCTGGTCCCAGCTGAGAGAAACTTAGTAGCTGGAGTAAATTGGGCTGCCGTTTTAGTACCAGCACTATTGGAGCTGTCATCATCTTGGCCAACAAAGGTACCCTCCGCACCAACAGCACTAGGGTTTTGTGTTTCAAATGCCTCAACTGGCGATTCTGGTGGTGAATCCTCTTGCTCCTCAAATGCTGCTTCAAATGGATCCTTTGATTGCTTCATTCTGTTTCAGAGTGTTCTAAATCTATGTCCCTGAAGATAAAATGATTCGATTGAATTTAAATAAAATCATCTTGCAGTTAGCAAGTCATGAAGTTAAAAACACACAAGCCACGAAGTTCTCGTTTCAAGTCACAAGCACACTGGTGTATGGAAAACCCGAAACTTCTGTTAATAAGAGATCCTATAAAATTCTCCGCAGAAACACATTTTCCCAATATTTCATTATCAACCATAATAGCAAAAACCTAGCATGCTGACAACATAAAAAGAAGCTGCAAAGAGTAATTCAAAGAATATTTCCATAACATTTTGGGATTCACCGAAAGGAAGAACAAAATGAAGCAGCTTTCCAATCAAATAAAATCACCAAACAGGTCAGACACGAAGAGAGCAGGAAATAAAGGCAATAGGTAGAGAAACAAAAATCATCAAATAAGCCACATCCAATAAGATACTCTTTTCAGCTGCGGCAAATTTCCAATTGATCAAAACACACCTGAAAATTGCAACGAAGCTCCAGACGACGATTATGAGAGAAGCAGTGCGCAGGCGTAGAAAATTGGAGGGAGAGAGGCACCAGAACCAGAAGGAACCAGAGAGAACGATCGCTACGGCTTAACGAGTGTGTTTGTGTCTCCTGACTCACGAGAACGGTATTAACGCACAGGGCCAAAAAAGAAAAACTCAAATTAAAAAAAAACAAAAGAAAAACTTAATACATTTTTAATTAGAAAAAAAAGACATAAAAAATCCATTTGAATTTCAAAATGATAATTTGGGTATCTGAATATCTAAAAAGATAAATTGGGCAGGAGGCCCAATCTGTCTTCTAGAAATTTAGATAAAAATACTAAATTACCAACTGGGCACATTTATGGGGTATATGATCCAATATCTTTTGGGGTATATAAAGCTAATGTATATTACATTGAATATATGTAATTGCTGTCATTAGCAATATTTTTTGTTGTCATGGGTAGGATATTTTTTTTACATTGCTGTCATGTAATTTCTGTGAAGTAAAGCTATAACTATTTGTAATGTGCAAATTTGATCACTTGAAAATAATCCAATTAAATCATCCAAATAAAAGAACAAAGTATTGACTTCTAATCACATTTTTTTCAGGAGTAGTAAATGTTTTAAGGGAAGTTATAAAATCTATTAATCATGTTGTAAATATCATTGCATGAGTTGTAAACCCAAACGCTATTACTCGCAGGTACATTGTTACAGAGAGTTGTTAATGCCTTAGGGAAAGTTGTAAATACCGTTACCCATGTTGCAAATCTAATTGCAGGAGTTGCAAACCTCAAATCCATTAGTTGCAAGTTGGTTGATAGGTACAGTTGTTAATGTCTTAGGAGAATTTGTAAATATCATTGCTCATGTTTGGTGAAGAGGGGAAAGAAAGGTTGGGTTTCAGAAACTGAAGAATTGACATAGTTTAACGATTGACCATCTTCTCCCTCTGAAAGACTCTATTTTTCTACGTCATTGTTAAAGTTGCAAATCCCATTGTTGAAGCTTAGCAGTTGCTTGTTGATAAGTAAATATTGTAGGTAGTATATTCTGCAGGTCTTCCATTTGATATAAAGGTCAATTTAAGAAGAACATTCACAAAAATACTTGACTGAAACCATGTTTTGCTAATGGGATTTATAATTCCTGTAATAGGATTTGCAACTTCAACAATATGATTTAACTTCAACAATGACATTTACAACTGAAATTACAACCTATTACTAATGGGATTTGCAACTCCTGCAATGACATTTGTAACTCGTTTAATGATATTTGCAAGTTGAACAATAGGATTTGCAACTCCTGCAATGACATTCACAACTGAAATTGTAATCTATTGCTAATGGGATTTACAACTCCTGTAATGAGATTTATAATTTCAACAATAGGATTTGCAACTTCAATAGTGACATTTATAATTGAAATTGTAACTTATTGCTAATGAGATTTACAACTCCTGTAATGAAATTTACAACTCATCTAATAGCATTTGTAACTCCTGCAATGACGTTTACAAATAAAATTGTAACATATTGCTAATGGGATTTACAACTCTTGTAATAGGATTTGTAACTTCAACAATGATATTTATAACTGAAATTATAACCTATTGCTAATGGGATTTACAACTCCTATAATGGTATTTGCAACTCGTCTAATGGCATTTGCAACTCTTGCAATGACATTTACAACTAAAATTGTAACATATTGCTAATGAGATTTATAACTCCTGTAATAGGATTTTCATCTTCAACAATGAGATTTGCAACTTCAACAATGACATAGAAAAATAGAGTCTTTCAGAGGGAGAAGATGGTTAATCATTAAACTATGTTAATTCTTCAGTTTCTGAAACCCAACCTTTCTTTCCCCTCTTCACCAAACATGAGCAATGATATTTACAAACATAAGTAATGATATTTACAAATTCTCCTAAGGCATTAATAACTGTACCTATCAACCAACTTGCAACTAATGGATTTGGGGTTTGCAACATGGGTAACGGTATTTACAACTTTCCCTAAGGCATTAACAACTCTCTGTAACAATGTACCTGCGAGTAATAGCGTTTGGGTTTACAACTCATGCAATGATATTTACAACATGATCAATAGATTTTACAACTTCCTTTAAAATATTTACTACTCCAGGAAAAAATGTGATTGGAAGTCAATACTTTGTTCTTTTACTTGGATGATTTAATTGGATTATTTTCAAGTGATCGAATTTGCACATTACAAATAGTCATAGCTTTACTTCGCAGAAATTACATGACAGCAATGTAAAAAAACATCCTGCCTATGACAGTAAAAAATATTGCTCATGACAGCAATTACATATATTCAATGTAATATACATTAGCTTCATATACCCTAAAAGGTGTTAGATCTTATACCCCATAAATGTGCCCAGTTGCTGATGCTTTATATCAAATGGAACACCTGCAGAATATACTACCTACAATATTTACTCATCAACAAGCAACTGCTAAACTTCAACACAATTGTTGAGCATTCCTCTTGAACTCACAAACATACCAATCATATAACTATCACAGAAACTTACCAGAATTCAGAAATACACTTCTAATCTTAATCTGCCATATCTTTTTTAACATATATATAACAAGATCTCTGTACAATACAAATAATATAAACCTCAAAAAGCCTTCTTCTATTTGTACCATATGACACAGACTAAGTAAATCAACAAATTTCAGAGACTAATTTCAGCAGCAAATAACATGCACAGAATTGATATAAAGAGGCCAACTCCTATCCTTTGCAACTCCGAGAAGCCCCTTTCCTTGCCAGTAAATTTTCTCGCGATTGGAACGATCATCCTGTCGTAGACGAGGACCCAAAAAATAACACTTAAGACATCAAAAGTTGAGAGGGAGGCAGCAGGAATGATGAATGAATTGACACTTTTGTCTATCATTGTTCTTTATTCCACAAACATTGTTGACATCTGAGTATAAACAGCAGAGAAAGCAATTCCAATAGCCCAAATTGAAAACATACGGATCAAGATTTTTAATTCCTCCACCAGTAGAGAACGCGGTTCACCTTTGGCGGTAGCCGAGTGTTACCCTTGCGGAGGCTAATCGTTGCTATGCTTTTCACCCACCAATACTGTTGAGATTTGGGAGCTCTATGTCCAGGTGATTCCGACAGAGAAAATAGTAAAGGAAGAAAGGTTTTTTCTCCACATTCATGTGCTCTTCATTTATTAAGGGGTAATTTAGTATTTTTATCTAAATTTGTAAAAGACAGATTGAGCCTTCTGCCCAATTTATCCTTTTAGATATTCAGATGCCCAAATTGTCATTTTAAAATTCAAATGGGCTTTTTATGTCTTTTTTCCTATAATATATTAATATTAATCTATCTTAAAATTCAATATAAAATTACACGTATTCTGCAAAATTTTATATGAATATTATTATTTATAGTTAGTTATATTATGTTTTTTGATTTATTTACTAAATTAATGCTCATCATTTTTTTTAATTTTATTGCTTAGTATTCTATAAAAATTATAAATTTTGTTATATATTAAATCATTACAAATTTTAAAATTTTGTCAATAACTAAAAAAATAAAAAAAAAATAGTATTACCTTTCTTCTTTAATATAACGTATATAAGATGAAATTATTTTAAAGGCTTGAATTAGGTTATTTAGTTTTTTAATAAATATAAAAAAATTAATTATATTTTATATTAATCTTAGGACCAGAGGAGGAATTTGAATTCAAATTTTGACATAAGAAATGTAAGGAAAAATATTATTTGTTGTGTTGGGAGGCGAAGATAAGATGATGACTAATGAGTGGGAAGGCAAGGGATGCATATTTTGTAGCTAGAGATATGTAGATAATAATGGTTGAATATTAGATTATCGAATCTTTTTAAGGAATTGGTGGTGATGGTAGAAGCTCGAACCAACCTAAGATGATAGAAGGGAAGCATTCTTAGCCATGGCATTGCCGCTTTCGCTTTCTTTCTCGTCTTCGTCTTCTTCTCTTCCTGCGTTCCTCCATCGTACTCCGTTTTGCAATGGAGCATTCTCAAGGCCCAGCCTTGCCTTCCGCCATCGCCACCGCTCTTCTAAGCTTGTTGTTCCCTTTGTCGGCAAGGAAGATACTGAACTGCGCGTCTCGTCGGAGCAGGATGAGGATGCTGACCCAATCCCTGAGGACCTTGAATACATCGGCCAAATCAAAACAGTATGTATATCTTATCATCCTGTGAATGTCAATTGTGAAATTTTGTTCTCCCTTTTCAGCTAATCCTTCTGCGATCGAGCTTTCAATCATTTCCCGCTTGTTAATTGCATTTGCGTGCGCGTTTATAGGTGCTGGAGCTTCTGAGGAAAAACAGGGACATGCTCTTCGGTGAGGTACTTTCACCTGTTTTGTTATTTTAACATCATGATGTAACCATCTTCAAGACTTGGGAGTAGCGAGTGGAAAAAGGGGCAAGGCTATGGATAATATAGGCTGTTGTCATGTGAGCTGTCACTTGATTGGCTTAGATTTTCATTACTTTATATCTTAATTACTTATTATTTGCACGTGTTTTGGTTAAAGACGAGATGAACTGTGCGGAGAGAAAGAATTTAATTTTAAATTATAAAAGATATAGTCTAAGACGCTTTTTATCTCCATCATGCTCCTTCAGATTAAAAGGAGGGCTTTAGTTTCCCCTCCTTTGTTGGTTGATTATGCTTCAGTTTTTTTTTTTTTTTAACTTCATTCTTGCTTACTACGCCTTTCGCCCCCAGATTATGTAGTCATTGTGACCTTGCCCATAATGATTTGGTGATTCTTTCATTCTGCTATATATAGGTTAAATTAACAGTAATGATTGAAGACCCCAGAGAAGTTGAGAGAAGAAGATTGCTTGGCATTGAAGATCCTGATGCCCCAACAAGGGATGATCTAGTTGCTGTTTTGGAAGAAGTAAGTTTGGTCTTCTATGACTGTGCTATATGCAACTACGAAACCAGACTCGAAGATCTTCTTTTTACTGGAAGTAATTGTGTTAAACCACCTAGACACGGTTAATTAATACATTGTTACTAGTATGATCATAATTTCATTTACTTGACTTCACTGTAAGGTTAATAATGTGACCCTTTATTTGGTAGGTGAACGAAGGAAAAATCCCAAAGGATAAAGCTGCTCTCAAGATGCTAGCTGAGGAATTAAATTCATGGCCTAATTTAGAGGTATGCTGACCCTTCCTTTTCTTGTATACAAAGCATGCTTAGACTGAACCATGTGATAATAACCGCATCGAATTTTCCTGTAAAATGGAGGCGGTTAATATTTCCAATGTCTTGTAAAATGTAAAATACATTAACACAACATTTTTTTAATGATGGAAATTGAGCTCCTACCAATTGAAAGCTTTTCAAGATACCAACTCCTTTGTATCTTAATATGGCCTCTTTGTTACTGACTTGCTACCTTCCCTTGATAGCATAGATATTTCTTTCTAGTAATAGTGTAAAACGTATACAAGCCTTAGCCCAGCATGACCATATAAATTCATAGCTTTTTCATGCTCAGGCATTCTAGTAAATGAACTTAGAATAAATAATCTTTTCGCCTGCCTAACTGTAGTATCCTCTCCCTTGAATGAAGCTCTCAATGTCAATTTATATTGGTTCAAGATTAAACCTTCAATCTTGAACTCTGAATCTAGAATCCTCAATATATAATAGTCATATTGAGAATTCTATTAATAGTGTAAAACGTATACTCTTCACAAGGGAAATGTGAGTAAATGTGCAAAATGAGTATCACGGTGCTTAGTCTTATGTTATTGTGCAAGAAGTTCTAAACTTAGACCACTTTCTGGTAACCTAAATCTATGGTCTTGCATAAACAAGATCAGATGAAAAATGACTAATTTCAATGAATCATGCTGTCTTGATGTTTCTATGTAAAACTCTCTAAGTGAATTGAAGACACTACTTTTCCAAATCAATCTTAAAGGATCTGGAACCAGCAGAATGGGGGAAGAGCTAAACTTGGGAGATGAGGATGGTAAGGTGTCCCCAAGTTTCTAGGGTTGCTGGTCCACCCATTTTTACCTTTATTTGGTATATGTTTTGTAGCATGGCCTGTTTGTGGGTTTACTCTCGCAGCCAATATAAAAAAAGATAATAAAAGGAATGAAAAAAAAAAGATAAGTAAATGACATAAAGGCCCCCTGTTATGTTGGCGACTTTCAACAGTTAGACCACCCATGAAAGAGCCAAACTTGGGATGATGGTGGCAAGGCTGCCCTAAAGTCCTTAAAGGCTAAAGCATTTAGTCCACCCATTTGCACCTTTCCAAGTATATTTATGTAGCATGGTCATGGCCTGTTTGTCGGGTTACTTGCAAAGCCAATTTCTCTTTTATGTGTTTCCAGCCTAGTCAGAATTGGTCAACATTAAGCAGAAAGTAAAGAAAAGTAGGTTTGTCGTGACCAATTACAATAATTTTTTTTTTATATTTTTTTGGGTTGCATCACCGAACTAATTTAGATATAGAAAACACATGCTTGCTTGGTATCTTGTACTTTTAGATATACCAGTATGATGCATCAGATGCCTCTCAAATGATGTAGCTACGGTTGAAAATACGTTTTTGCGGCTATTTTATATAGTTGACTAACTTGGAATCATAAAGATGATAATACTTCCTCAGGTTTCTTATTCAGTTGATGCTAATTAATAATTAGTAATTACTATTTTTCTTTGTGAAAAAAAATTCTCTAGGCTGAAACACCGAAGACAAAGCCTGGCAAATCCCTCTATGCAAGAGCCACTGACACAGGAATCGATCCTAAAGAGGCTGCAAAGAGACTAAATATTGATTGGGATTCGGCTGCTGAAATTGAAGATACTACGAGCAGTGATGACACAGAAGTGCCCCCTGCTGTGGTCAGTTCCTAGCCTTCCTCCAAATATATATTTTGCTATTCTTTTGTTTGCCTAATTGATTCCGGGTCTGAGTTACAATGTTGTGTTTATAGATTCATGCAACAATAGATTTATTTGAAATCTTCAGATAATTTTACTCTCCATTATTGTACCTTTACAATATATTGTTTGACTTATGAACTTGCAGTAATTAATGGGAGAACACAAGACCTTGTGGGCTATGAACAGTCCAAATTTTGTTGGGGCACCATAAGGAGTTGCTAGATGTCGTTATTAATTGTAGAATCATTTTCTTTTGTTGAAAGAATTTGAGCTTTTCTACTGAGGAGGGTTCTTTATCCTGCAGGGCTATGGAGCGCTATATTTGGTGACAGCTTTCCCCATAATTATAGGAATATCTGTAGTTTTGATTTTGTTTTACAACTCTCTTCAGTAGGAATTCTTAATTCAATGTACCAACACCAGTTATATCAATTGAAATCATCAGCGTTTCTTATATCCACGTTTGGGTATTTCTATTTGATTTATGCTGGCCACTTAATATTTTATTTTTTCTATGGACATCTTCAGCATTATTTTATCAAGTGCATGCGCTGCCCATTATTACTATATTCCTGTTATTATCTACTGGCTAATAAAGATTGACTCAAGATCTAATCTAACGTGTGCACCCATTAGCACGTAATACTGATTTTTGATAGATTTTAGGGTGTATTTGGATTAGCTTTTGGAGAATAGATTTTGGGAAGAATAAATTTTGGGAATAGAGATGTTTGGATGATTAGTAGTAGAATTACTTTTTATATTGGTAAATTACCAAAAAGAGTATGATTTGATTAAAAGTAAAAGAGATGAAAGATGATAGAAAAGAAAGAGGAGAGAGAAGAGAGTGTAGAGAGGAGAGAGGAGAGAGAAAAAGAGAGATAAGAGAAGAGAGAGGAGAGATGATGTAAGAAAAAGTAGGGGTAGAATAGTAATTGGATAATCCATAACTTAGGTTTCAAACCAAAAGCTATTTTCAGTGGCTTATTCAAAACCCAGGTTTCAAACCGAGATTTTGCCCAAAATCAATTCTCAACAAAAATGACTGTTTGTGTAAAAAAAATTTAAACCACGGTTTTAGCCAGAATCAATTCTCAGAATTGATATCCAAACGGTCCTTTAGATGGAGATTGAGAATGAGGGTGAAAATGAGGTTTTAAAATTATATTTGTTATGAAGTAATATCTGAAAGAAATGGATGCATTAATTTTATTTTACAATCAGATAGATAATATTGAAAAAAAAGATTATAATATCTTCGGTCCCTTAATATAATATCCAAATAACCGAATTGATTTGTTTAAAAAATTATTCAAATTAGTTAAAAGTAGTAATAAATATGTAAAAAATTTACTTGTTTTCTCTAAATATGCCCTTATTTATAATTGGGTAGATAAGAGTGTGAAAAAAGATGTGAGAGAATATGTGAGAAAAAGATAATAAGAGAATATTAATTAAAGATAAAATAAGTAAAAATGCATTTAATCTTCGTACAAACCCAAAGCAAAAGGGAATTTTATAAAAAGTGACCAACCAATACAAAAAATTAGATCATGCAATTAAGAATGGAGGTAATAAAAAACAATCTGTCGTGCATTCATCCTTTTGGACTTCTTGCTCAGTGTTAAGAAGTGCAAGTGTCAAAGTATGTGTTTGTGTGGGTTAACCAAAGAGTTTTTCAGCTCAAACTAGGAAAAAAGAGATGCAAATCAAAGAACCAATAAGAAATTAAGAATCTTCAAAACGAATAATGCATATGGATGTTGCCACTTGCAACATTTATTTGAACAGTTTTTTTATTAAAGATTATATAGTACCTAATATCTTAATCTTATTTTTTATATGTGTCAAGTATCCTAATCTTATTTGTATTATAATTTTACCCATAATCTTTTTAATTTTATACAATTTTATACATAATATTATTTCTCAAGTATCAAGAATTACACCAAATTAAAATATTATGAGTGAAATTGTAATAAATTAAAAATATTATAAGTAAAATTGTACCAAAAATAAAATTAGGATACTAGATGTATATAAAAAATAAAATCAAGATATTAAGTGCTATATAATTTTTTTTTATTAATCCATAAATCATATATAACTACTTGAACATTTTAATTTCTTTTCTTTTTCTTCTTTCGGGAACGAAGTAAACGTTTCCTTAATTTGGACGAAGTCATATAGGATTAAACATATATTAGAGATAGAAGAAGATGGTCCCCACGATTAATCAAGAACGTGCGTGCATTGCACGGTACTCCTCACTTTCTCCTCCTTTTTTCCTATAAATAGCGTTGCTGCCGTCTTTCTTCTCCCAAACTTGATTCCCATGGTGCTTCAGATTTCTGATACAACTGAGGATCATCGTCATTCAGCTATGACGATGATCAAAGAAAGCCTGCAAAAACAAGAGAAGCAGATTGCAGTGGATCCTTTGTCCCTGCAGAAACAGCAAGAATCCGCAGCTACTTTTCCACCACCATTACAACCTCCAAAGTCCAAGTTCTTGAGCATCAGCCAACCGAATTCCGCCGCCTCCTCGCCGCGCTTCGCCTCCATTCTGTCCAAGAAGAAATCCAAAGTTGATAGCCTAGAATCCCCACCACCATGCCCCGCAGGATCTTACCTACAGAAGAGCAAGTCGTGTGGTGAAGGAAGAACATGCCCACCCTCAGATGAATTTGATCTTTGGTCCGTAATTAAACACGATACCACCAATACGAAACCTGAAGCCATGAAAGAAAGTCCTACAAGTAAGAAAATTGATCCTCCTCCTGCGGATAAAGGATTCAAATGCAGTTGTCTGTACATTCCAGGATTTGGAAAGGCAAAGCCAGTGAGACCTAAAAAGGAAGAATCGCATTCTTTAAGTATAGATGGTGGAATATCAAGAACAGTTTCTTTGGAGAAATTTGAGTGTGGCTCGTGGGCTCCATCGCCGAGGGCCATAAAACCAAAACTGGATCAGGTGGAAGGAAACGACTCTTTAAGTTCCTATTTCGATATGCCGACGGAGTTGATGAGATGCGGTGCCAGCGGAGAGGATGCGCATTCGCCGGTTGCGGCGGATTTCGTGTTCGATAATAAGGACATCAACGGAGTTCTCAAGAATGGTTCCTGCGCGAGAGGAAATGGAAAGTCATCAGATGCATCGCCTCGCCATGTTCGTTTTTCTACTTCGTCTTCTCCGGCGTCTCCTGCATCGGCGTGCATCACTCCTCGATTGCGAAAGGCAAGAGAAGAATTTAACGCCTTTTTGGAAGCTCAAAGTGCTGCGCGATGAGAATAATAATTATGAACATGATCACTTTTGTTTGAGGCAAGTCAAAGTCAGAGCTCTTTTTGGTTAGAGATTTTAAGTTTTCTTATTTTGGATTATTAGTAATATTAAAACTTCACACTTCACAGTAGCTTCTTTGCTGGTCAATGCCATTTTTCTTCCTCCATTTGAGGCGTGTGTAATCATGCAAGTTAAATCGCAAGCTTTTTTGTTCATTTTGAATTATAATTATCATTTGGCACGTGCCAAGAAGGAATTCTCTCTTTTATTTTATACTTCCTACTATCCTAAATGTACGTAGCAACTATATATAATTAATTTATTAAGATTAAAAAAATAATAAATTGGAGAAAATTTTATATTTGAAATTTTTGTTTGCAAAAAAGACTTGAGTTTAAGTATTATTATTCTCATTGTACAAATTCCTCATAGTACTACTATTTTTTAAAGTATAAAAATATATCAGGTCTTTTTTATTAATAAAATTTTAAATAGAAGCTTTTCACTAATTTTTTTTAAAGATAATTAGTTTAATTAATTATTTGTAAATAATGTGTGTTGTTATTTTTTTGAAATAGTCTTTCTAATTATTTATATAGAAAATTACCTACTTCGTGGAAAACCTATGCAATTAATAGAGAAAGTATAGGAAAAATTTGAGAGACTGAGTTGAAATTTTATATATAAGATAAAAAAATACTCCTCTATTAACTCTTATATTTAGGATTCTTAACATTTTTTAAAAGCATGGATGCCATGATTATTTTACAATTTCAAAATTATTTATTTTATTTTATACTTCATTCTTCATTTTTCAAGCAAACATAAGAAATATTTTTTTTTTTGCTCACCCGGTTCACCGGAGTTTTGCCCCGACTACATCCTGATCCGACCCGCGTCGCGCACCTGGCTATAGTGGGTGAGTCTCCCAACGGGAATTTTCTGCCTACGCCAAGGCTCAAACTCGACACCTCGCTTAAACGATACCGAGCCGCTTACCACTCGGACTAACCCCAATTGGTACATAAGAAATATTTGTAAAGCTAAGGCAACACACAGGCCCCAGGTCCACTTGTGGGATGGAGATTTTATGTAACTCGACTTGTACTGGTTTGATACTTAATTAATTCCAAACATTATTGTCACTTCCGACTCCGCCTTCTGGTCATTGTTTTGTTTCTTGAGTGACGCATAATGAATAATTTGAATTATGCTCTAAATTATAAACGTTGTTTTGTTTTCATTTACAATCAAACAATCCTGATTCAGTAATACATGACTCTCTCCCTCTCCCTCCCTCCCTCTCTATATATTTATACATACATAAACATATATATATACACTTTTTTTTAAAAGTGAGAAGTTGAAAACTATTTTCTCTCATCAATCTTGTTTTTTTTTTCCATTTCTTGTATGCTGAATAACAAACAACTTCAAATGTTGTACTGTTGATCCGATGAAAGTATAGCAATCTTGGAAGGTTTTGACTGGATTACACAACAAACACAGAAGAAAACAAAATCGCTCGCATTTCGCAACTGTAAATACTAAACAGTGAATCATATCAAACCCTAGTAGGCAACAATGTACACCCAAAAACAAAACCTGGCATATATCACAAAAATCAGAAGCCAGATGAATCAACTAAGGAAGAATATGAAGCATTTTCATCCAAATCTACTTGCTTCTTCTTGTTGCTTTTACTCGATGCTCCATCACTGTTCTTGATGCTTACTGGCCCCACATCCATACCTAAGAAGTCACACAATTCGATTCTTTTATGTTTTGCAGTATCCATGTCACCGTCCCAGCAAGTCTCAGAAACAACTTCAAGTGCTTTCTCCATCTTCTCTTCTCCCACGAGACTCTCATTTTGAAGCAGGACAAGGTAAACTTGTTCCGCTGAAACTTTTCGAATCTGCCTCGACCCAAAAAAGAAAAGAAGAAAAAAAAAGGTGAACAAGAATCCATCTTACTATCTATCAAGTAACTATCATAGCTTTCTAAACAAATCTGCCACCCCGTTTTTTATTCTTACTCTTTTGGGTAGAAAAGATAGTAATATTAATATATAACAAAGTACAATACAACAGTAGTCATGCAGGAGTAAAATTAATATACAAATTTTGTTATGCAACCTTATTTAAAAGTGAAGTGTAATTTTTCCTAATTCTATGGGTTAAGTATTCGGTTGGTAAGATTCCAAGCATATCATAATTCATATGTGTCTTAAATGATAGCTTTAGAGGTAACTTATCCTTTTTACCATCTTATCCAACCTTAAACAAAAGATACATAAAAGGGCCTTACAGAATGAATGTTTGTTTGAAGATTACCTTGGGAAACCGATGAGCAAGAAAGGTCAGAAGATAAGAAAAGGCCCGAGTGTTGATTGGGTCTTGCAATGAAGCTACATAACCAAGTAATGCAATTCCTGCATATAACTTGGAGAAGTCCTTTGTTCCCTTTAATTCAACCGCTAAGGAATCCAAAACGCCAGCATAAAAAGTTGTCATGTGAGCCTGGAAATAAAATTTTACACTTGAATAAAATCTCACAAAAAATTTGTGAACGGAATAAAATTCAATAATAGAGCTTCAAGCTTTCAGCAGTTCCTGCTAAACAGTATAAAGGACTCATGATTCCTTTGTGCATTAAATTAAAATAGAAAGCCTGGTCCTCTTGGATCATGTTCAAGAATACTTGAACATTGCAATACTGATTATCATAGGGAAACCAGCGCAAAGTATTCCTTCCTTTAGACAATGCAAAATTCATTACTGACGAAAATAACATAAGATGCTGCCAAAATGAGTGATCATGACCCGGCATGTTATGGGCTTAATGTCACTGGATTTTGTACAAACCTTAAAGTGCCTTTGGATTCCGGAGACGTTTCCAGCTTTCATTCTCTATTTCCATTTCTTAAAATCTAATTTCATGTGCAAGTTTTCAATATTTTAAAATAATTGTCATGCGAATTTAAAAATTTCTTCGTCTTCATTTTCAATTTAAACAACCTTAAATGACAATACATTTACTTATTTTTCAGTTTGACCATCAGTAGGTGATCAGATTCATAAGGTTGGAGTGTAATAGGAATGAATTTCTTCTAACGTTACAAAAATTACACTTATTGTTAAGTGGAAACATGGAAATCTTATAGACATTTATAGTTCTCAACAACAATAAGCCTTATCCCATTGTTCCAATTTTCAACTTATCTTGAAAAATTATTCCAGAACATTACACTTTCATCCATGTTTTATGTTTTCAACGAAAATGAAAACAGGAAAAGAAAAAAACAAAATGGACTTCAATTTTCATCTTTCTTTCTCTTCTTCACAACTTCTATTACATTAATTAGCTCAGAAGCTGAGACAAACACATGCAGATGTGAAAGATTACTTAACCATCAAGAGCAATCCATAGAGACAAAAGATGGACGAAGAATTTTATAGCTCCAACCAGCAAGAAAGATTGGAAACAGGAAAGCCAAACTAACCTCCAAACTAAGGAATATCTTTTTGCTGAACAGGATCTCAATGGTCTGAAGTACAGAAAATTATCACTATATCATGACTTTAAAGTGAAGGCTCGAATCAAACACATTAATGCATGTATATGCATTGATAAAGAACACGGCATATTCTCACTAGTTAATAAATAGACAGCAAAAAGTAAGCTAAACTTTTCATTCATTCTAGTCAATATATATATACAAGTTATTATCATCTTTGAGGACAATAGTATCCATGATCACTAAACACTCTGTAATACTTGAATATAATTTTGATCGGTTTTATTATCAACCCTCAAGCAGAAACTTAACTACTAAAAGTCAATCACCAGAAGAATTCTAATTGGCATTGCCTTGCAGCTGAATAAATTTCATGAACTTGTAAATTCAGCAGCTCTACAAACTCATAAGGGGATTGCAATGCACTTGTAAATGACTTTGAAGAACCACAATTTGTAGGAAGACCAATGAACAACACTTAAGTTGTTCAATAAACCACAACTTGGAAATAGTGTGACCTCAACCAGTCCACACATTTACATCGATTAACGACCGCTTGCATAAGATCACAATCCAACTATAATGGGCTCAAGCAAGAGACAACAAATAACAAACTTTGATCAGGACATCCAAAATTCAAACTTCAACAATTAATAGAACTTTAAAACACCAGAGAACTTCTTGACCTTTACTCTCCTTGAGCGACAAATTCTCAAGATTTTTATATTGGAAAACTTGTTGCAAAAAAACCAAACACAACACATTACCAACCATCATAATTTTCGGAAGCAAATACCCAAACAACCAGCTCATTTCTTACTCATGAAACAGTGCAATTGAAATCTACATGAAAATAAAAACTTGATGAAAGCTAATTACCTTCAGGGTGGGTATTATAACCCTGTCACATTTCTTATATTGTCGAAGAATCCACAGAATGTCACCAGAAAGCACGCACTCCCTGGTTACTGACCCTTGTAGATAATCTAACAGTGCGGAGAGTGACACCCTCTTCAAAGAATCCTGCAACCCACCTATTGATATAACTAAACCTGATAGCAAATGTCTGCTATAACAACCAAATTGAAGCAACTGTACAAAGCGTGGATATGAGTAGGCGGGGACCTGCAAGGACACAATCATCTTTCAATGAACAAAAAAGAAAAAAACTATTCCAGCAGCAATCTCATGAATTGGTAAAACAATCTAATCACACTAACCACCCATTTTGCATCTGCTTCCTTAGGAACAATTTCTTCAAGCTTATCCCTAAAAGGAATATGAGAAATATAGACCATCTGGTTGTACAAAATTCTGTAAAGAACATTTGCAGCTGCTTCTCTTAGCTTATCCATCTTCTCCACAGCTTTCTTAGCAATTCCTCCAATCAAACAGGTAGCAAGGTTTTCATCAAACAATGGAAAATCTTGATTATTCTTGACAAGGTCATTAATAAGCAGCCGCTTTACAGATTCAGTAGAATTTTTTTCTGATCTTCCACTCAAACAAGCCAAGTCTCTCTTACAGAGCATGTATGTACATTTCTCAAGTCCATCTAATGCAGCTTCACGAACCCAAGAGCCCACATCACCTCTGTTATCAACAGAATAGTCATCTAGAGCTTTAAACAAAGTCATCATCACTTCATTCTTTATCAAAAGAAACAAAGACGAGTCCTCCTCCATGAGAGAGGTAACAGAATCTGTTCTTCCATTAATTAATGTTTCACATACAGCTACAAGCCCTTTAACAGCGTTTACACGTGCTTCAGCATCTCTATCATCAGGTTTTTCCTGCATTAGAAAAAAATCATTTTAACGGTCATCTAACTAACATAACAATATAATACGTAAAAACAGGAGCAGAAAAAATGCACCTCAATCATACAACAGCCACAGAGCTTCAAAAGCACATTTCTCCAACTACTGGCTAAAAATTTGAATGGCAAAACACCTATTGCCAGTGCAGATCCTCTTCTTGCAGCAACATTTGGATCATTTAACATATTGAGGTACTTTGATATAACATCACCCATAACTTTATCATCCACAACAAGCAGATATGCTTGGACAAAGTATTTCAGGGCCTTAACAGCAGCATTCTGTTCATGAAAACACAATTTTGATTCAGCATTATAATAAACAACTTAAATGGCCTATGGCAATGAAATAAAGAAATAAATAAACAGATATATAGCATTCTTGTTTTAACAGAGTGAAACCTGTATCTGGGAATTAGGATGTCTCAAATTCTCATTCAGAGTGTCAAGCAAGCTTCTTTTTATCTTTTCTGATAATGTTATGTTAAATATAGAGATGCATTCAATGAACCGAGAAACAGCTGCCCGCATTATCTCTCCTCCTTTCCCACGATAAAGTCGTGCTTTCTCAATAGATGGTACTACACCAGCAAGGGTTTTGTGCTTATCTGTCATGAAAAGTTGAAAGCATTAAGGTCTGCCAACATGTTTTGAAATTAATTACCTAACAGAAGATGAAAATTCTAGGATAACTGATTATGGAAATATGAAAACGGAAAAAACAGATGAATGTTATAAGGATTCCTCAATAGAGAGTAACAGATGCACCAACTACAGGATGAGTTTACCATGACCACCCATTAAGGAAGCCATCGTTAACTGAAATTTATATATTATGATTTTGTAATTACATTTATATGTAAGAATCTACTTAGTCCAAGACTTCTATTTTGGTTATTTAATGTTGAAATGAACAAACTGTAGTCAAATTCTTCTGCTAATTATTTTATTATTTTTTTCTCTTTTTGGGGATCTTCGATGGAGACTAAAGTAGCATGGGATGCTTAAGTCCTATACAGGAAGGGGTATTCAAGTATATTGATTCTCCTACCTCCATAACTAACTTTTGAGAAAGGGTCCCGATCCTACTTGGGTGCTCATCAAATGATGGACCTAGGGAAAATAGATGTAAAATGTGTTTGGTTTCATGTTAAAAAGCACAAAATAGTTGGTGAGTTTTATCAGAAACATAAATGCTTGATTAGTAGTTGTAAGTATTCAGACATTTAGACTTCATTCTTAGTTTATCCCTCTTCTCTTTCTTCATCCGTCTCTCCCTCTATTTCCCCCACTTTCTCCTTCCACTCCCCACTTTTTACTCTACAGTTCTATATAAGGCTGTTTTACTTTCATCTCTACTTTGTTTAAACAAAAGAAATATGATTTGCATCTATTAAGAATAGTTTGATCATAAGTTCAAAGAAGAATGTATGACCTGAGGAAAGAGCGTAATTGCATTTATGTAGAGCTAAAACTAGTTCACCCGTTGCTAATGTTGCACCATGGCGCATGCACAGATCAGATGAAAGAGTGCATGGAATTAACTTTTCCATTACCACACTTGCAAAATACTCAGGATCATATTTTACAAGAGATGAAAGGGCCTCCGCAGCAAGTTCTCGCAATCCTTTATCCTGAATATATAATTTACAAAAGTATTATCAAAAGCTACCATACAAGAAAATTGAGCAATAGGAGACACCACTAACAACAAAGTTCCTGGCGCTGCAGGAACAGTAAGAAGAGCAACTTTGAAACCTTACTCTGGTCCATAGGATATATTGTTACAACTTTCAATTCAAACTAGCAAAAAAAGCAATAAACAGGTAAAATTTGCACGTCAAGATATAATTCATTTTTGGCTACTAAAAGTAAAAGAAACCATTTTAGAGGGGGGGGAATATCAGTAGGAGGAAAAAATAATTCCGGTCACATGACTCCAGTCCTAAATATAATCATATTAGCAACAAACATGCATATAAATATTAGCAAACATGCCACTAATTCCTTTCCGCCACAAAGTGCAGCTCAGCAAAAGGATCAAACTAGATTGATTTATAGCTTTTCTTAGCCAGCAAACAATAATACAGAGGCTATGTTCAAAAAACGAGCACAATGTTTGGGCAGATAAAGTTTCATTCTGTAGAAAGTGAAATTAAATACACCATCAGCACTTAATAAAGATATAGCTAAGCAAAAACTTGAGAGAGAGGGAGCGAGGGAGAGATAAACTTTGAGCATACCCAGTGACAGATTTTTCTATCAAGTAGGTCATCCACAAATGGGAAAAGATATCCTTCATACTTAGCAATGAAGACAGCAACATCAAGATAGGAGTTTACTCGTGAAGCAAGTGAAAAATAATCTGCAGTATTAACTATGTCAATGCCATGAGGATAATTCCCCTGTCTTCCAACATTCTCCTGAAAAGCAGCAGCTGCCGCTCTTCTGCAGTTAACCTAAGCATCATTAGCAAATCTGTTTAGATGACAATTCATGCACGTAACATTTAAAAATAACTCGTTTGATGGAAGGGGCACCTCACGGTCATAGCATGCCACTGTTAGGAGGTGGGGGGCAAGCTGTTCTAAAATGTTCTTCATTTCCTCGTGATAATATGCACGTCCAAATGCCCAACACACATATGCAGCAGCATCACGTACATGAGATCCAACACTATGTGGACCTCTACGAACATCATAATGTAGGGCCTGTACAGTAATTTTACGCATTATTTCCACCATTTCATAGAAGGTATATCTGAACCAAGCGCTCAACTTCAGTTTGCATTAGCAATGTTGATAATATTAATAAAAATAATGTCCTATCTCAACAATGATGTATTAGAGCTTCTTTTTAGTTAATGATTCAACACAAACAACAAGAAGTCTTATCCAACTAATCACATAAAACTATTGATCTTTATCAACAACCAACTCATTAGCTAAATTATTTACTAAAAGATCCTAATTCAATTACATCCTTTTCAGTTAATGATAAAAAAAGAAATTTTATGAAGAGAATGAATGATACCAAATTGGAGGATAGTAAATCCTCAAACCAGACTCAGAACGCAACATCATAAGGAAAGTCCTAAAAAGGATTAGAGCTCCTATCTTAAGACAAAAGGTAATAAAGCACGTGTATCACCCACCTTGAATCCTAACCCAAAATAAATGTAGAATTTCAGATAGTTAGGCTCTAAATACTTCTTATCCCATTGAAGAAGAAAAAGAACATGTATCCACGAATCATAGCTAAAAACCAACCACCAGATACTGTGAAAAACAGCAAGAGGATAAAGAGAAATAAAAGCAGAATAAAATAAAGAAAGATCAAGACCAGAAAACAGGATATAAAATTAAAATTTGACAAAAAAAAAACACAACTAAAGGTTAATAAAAAATTATAAGCAGCTAATGCAATTTAAAATAACAAATCAAGATATCTCTGCGCTTAAGCATATACTTTTCTCAAATTTGAATATCACCTTCACAACGAAAGGAACAACTTTGGAAAGACAGGCAGGCAAGAGCAGGCCTCTACGAGCAAGTTCAGCCAAAGCTAGACAACCTCCATGCCAAGAACCATCACCCTGGAAAAAAATTACTCGTGAGCAGCAGCACCACCACCATATATATAGAGTACATGCACACAGAGGTAAATGTAAATGGGAACCATTTAGCTACCACAACTAGCATGGGAACAGTATACAAAGGACAGTTAACTGTCAATGCATACCTCACCAGGTGAAAACAGCTCAGAAACAGATGATAAAACCTCCTCACCAAGGGAAGATGTCAAACGTGAAGTTATGCGGCCTATACCTTTTGCTGCAGACCAACGGACAACAGTATCCTGAAATCCAACGGTAACAAGTGATAAAGAAAAAAAATAATCAGAGTAAAACACAATGAAAACCTAAAAAGCTTAAGTTGCTATCAGATGTAAATCCATGAACCAAGGTGAAGCTTATGGTTGTCTTTTGAAAGTCATCAGTGAGATACCAAATAAAGAGAAGTTACTTCCAAATAGCAGTATGCCCCCAGTAATGTTTTGTGTTTAGATCAGCACACACCTCATATTAACCAGCTTCCCATAAACAAGTAACAAGGGAGGAAAAGAAGTCGATAATAGATACAATTAAGTAAAACAATTACCAGTTACTATAAGTTCATCATCAAGGGTTTCTCTTCTCTTGTCCAACTAAATAATTTAAATAACTAAATCCATTGACCTAAACGCATAAGCTGTCAAGCAAGAGATCACTGATTATTGATTTAACTCTAAAGCACTATGATAGAGACTAAGATAGTATAGGATGTTTAAGTTTCACATAGTGTAGTATAAAATACTCTATCAGATGCTTAAGTAGAGCAGTCAATAGCTAGCTTTTGAAAGAGAATTCCAGGCCTCACTTGGATGCCCATCCGCTGTAATCAAAGCTAGTGGTCAACAATTCTAGAAGGGGCCACCTATGGAAGGTTCTAACTGATGATAAAACAAAATTCTCAATAAGAATCTCACCCTTTGGACATACCATATCCCTCAAACCAGATAGCAACATCTCAACGATCTCCTCAACAATTTCTGGAACATCCATATCTTCTTCATCTTGAGCCACATCTATAACTTGGGTCAATTTAGAGGAGTCATCATTCACAACATAATTGCACTGATCAATTTGACCGGTTTTATCCAAAGCAATGTTAAGAGAGGTGCTTCTTCCCTGCATGATAGGATACAGTCAAGACTAGAAAATGGTGCCAGTCAGGTAGCTTCTAGCAAAGTTGCCAGTAAAAGTATGAAATGGACCAGAATTTATTTTCTTAAAAAAACAATACATAATAAATAAAATTAAAATACCAAAAATTGTATTTGGAAGAGAGAGAAAAGAAATCATCAGAGGAGTTGAAACCACCGAAACAGGTATAATAAGAGTAAACGCTGGACTACATATTAATGAGACAATTGCCTTTTGTTGGAGGGTCATACAACGTCATCCTAATAATTTAAATATTTCAATAACGAACAACAGTTAATTGGGTCTGTTTGTGTATATTACTATTTTTAACATGACAAAAAGGCAATTCATTCCTAGTAGCTTCATTTTTTAATGGGACAAATCTAAGATCTAAGTATCAACCTCATAAAGTGCTGTGAATTTGTTAGAATCCACAGCAAGGTGTAGAATGAGTTCTGAATCAAGAGAATTGGCATTTGATGTGGTGATACAGAGACATTGTGCTCTCAAACATCATGAGCTATCTTTTGGGGCAAGCTAAAGTTGCCTATTATAATCCCTATTTTAAACATCCATTTTAGCCTGTAACAGAACTACATATAGCTGATAAGGTGTGAGATCACATTAGAGATTGTGAAAGAAAAAGACTGACCACATAACGCCATAAAGGCAAACGATGAGGAAGGGCAGTAAGCCCAATTCGCTGAGTTAGCTTCATCAGATACTTGCGAAGCAAAGGACTTCGTGCTGCAGTTGAGGACTTGTATAGCGTCAAAGTGTCATTCCAAACAACAGGAATTACTTCAAGCAAGAGTTTACGACTACCAGCCTGCATACAGAAATATGCTATAAGAGGTAGAAAGTTGAAGATAACAGCAATTTTCCAAATGACCACTTTCATAAAAACAAAACTGAATATCCTAGATAGAATTCAATCTTTCTACTGATTAGATGCATATTATGGAACTTTCCTCCACGTCCTTACCTAAAAGAAAGAGAATCAATTTCTGTGAATATTTTTTATGAAAAGAAGGAACATATTTGCATCTGAGTGTATAAAAAAAATTGAAAATAACGAAAACAGAACCTTAAAAATGGCAGCCAATGATTCAACAGCACCAAGTAATTGGAAATGATGAAGGACATCCTCTGTGGCAGAAGACAAGACTTCATGTGTCCACTCAACAAACCTGAAGATATCAGAAAAATTAGTTTATGCAGAAACTGAAATTATTCTTCACGCTATATCATTATTCGACCAGCAAGGGAAAAGGTCTTTGCTTTCCAACCCGAGAGCTAGTTTTGTATATTTTCCTCTATGTATTTATAAGTATCCTTGGTAACTCTGTTGTGAAGCACTGAAACACCGAGGTGCTTGCCAAGATGGTCAGTGCGTTGAAATCCCAGGTTATTACATATGAAAGACACTCTATATCATTATTAGTAAAGAGAAAAGGTGCCATATACCTCATAAAAGCTTTGGTCATATCTGGACGTGTTAGAAGCCTAGAGAGCACTAGTCCAGCCATAGTGCGCATAGGCCCCGCAGTTGAGAGGTAATCCTTACAGAACCCTATAATTCTCAACACGAGAGGGGCGAGCTCAAGATCGTTGAGATTGGTATTGTTGGCAATACTGGTGTCTACAGTGGAGATGTCAAAAGGAACTAATACAACTATATAAAGCCACAACAGCATCACACATTTAGCTTCCATCTCTCCTGTGCTTTCCTGCCTCAATGATGTTGCTGAACTCGTGTGATGACACTTCTCCAAGAGAGATACAGCAAGTTCTAGATCAGAAACTTGATGTGGGAGAAACTTGATCACAGTCTTATATCCACAAACTGTAACTAATGAATAGATAATGATGCATATTGGCTTGATTATTTCAAGAATTTCATCTGAATCTAGACCAAGTTCAATTGTTCTAGAACGAACAATGAACATCAATGGGGAAACTATGCTTTCCAGGTAAGGTTCCAGAAGCTGACCCTGCTCCTGATACTTATCCAACTGCATATAGAAAGAAAGACTATCAAAATATGGAGCATGCATTTCACAAACAAAAAGTGTATAGGCCACAAATCCCAGACCCAAAAGCTCATAGTCATCACAAGCAGGTTTAATGTTTCCATCTTCACAAATAATTAATAAACACAAAACCACGAGAAAAAAAATATAACGAAGAGCACAAGGAGAGAAGGAGGGTAGGAGTACAATGGATCGGATTTTGTGAACTGAAGAAGGATCAGAGACACGGCCATTTGAAACAATGTCGTCGAGAAGGGACTTGACTAGGTTCCATTCTTGAAGGAAGTACTTCTGCAGCACCCTCTCCTTGGAATCGTACTCATCCTCTTCTTGATTTACCAAAACTACCGGTTCCTCCTCCTTCTTAACTATCTCCTCTTCAGCTACGGCCGCCATGAACTTGATTCAGTTCCCGGCTGTGTCGATGAAACGAAGCTTTCAGAGTCGATTATCTTTACAGGAATCCGGAGATTCAAATTTGCAGATTTTTTGTTATTTCTGTGAGAGTGTTAGGCTTAGTTTGGTATGGGGTATTTGGAGGGAAGGTAGGAGGAGGGGAGGGATTTTGCTTCCCTCCCCTTGTTTGGCTCATTGGAGGGGAGGGAAATTTTTTTAAAATTTTCCCTCCCCCTCCAACTTTACTTCCCCTCCAAAATTGGGGGAATTTGGAGGGGAAATGATATATTATTATTTTATAATATTAATATACCCATAATTTTTTTAATATCCTAATATTATCACTATATTATATTTTATTAAAATATTATATAAAATAATATAAAGTAAATTTGTCTATTTTCCTTCCCCTCCCTTCTTAAACTAAACAAGGTAATATGAAAATCCCTCCCCTTCTCTTCCTTCATGTTAATCCAAACAAGGTAATAATAAAACCCTTCTTTTTCCCTCCCCTTACTTTCCCTCTATTAAAATCCCTCCCCGTTGAGCCAAACACACCCTTAGGAGTGGAAAACTTCTCTTCACAATGACAAGGAATTTTTTTTTTTTTTAGGAACTGAATAATTGTTTTTTCCCAATTAAAATCAGTTATTCATTTCCTAATAATTTGATTAAACAATTAATTGATTAATTGATTTAAAATAAATCTATTAAAATAAATATAATTATTTAAATTAAAAAAATTAAATTAGTTTTTAGGATTCAAGGCTCAGAGATGTAGGGATATTTTTAAATTAGTATCTAATGTTATAATCTTATTTACAATATATATAATATTAATTTTTTTTATGTATGTAGAACTTATAATGTTATTTTTTAATTCCATCAAACATAAATAAAATTAGGGATAGAAATATTTAAAAAATAGTATCAACATATTAAATATATTATAAATATAAATAAAATTAGAATATTAAAATTAATATATTTTTTAATTAACTAAATTTTATATTGCGCCATGTATAAAGATACGCAGGAGGACATTATCATATAAACTTTACACAGAGTACTTTTTGCTTTAGAAAAATTAAAATTTAAAATTACTAGCAGTATTTTCCCTCAATTTTATTGTATTTTATATTCATCCCCTTCGCGGTCTTGTTCGTAGTCCCCCCTCCGCCAACTTACCTCCTCCGTGGCCAATCCCCCTTCTCGATCCTTCCCCCTTTGTCGGTCGTTTTCTTCAGAGTCCAGCGTTCGCATCTTATAGGTATGCAATTCGGTTTATGATTTTCATTTGTTCTAAAGATCCTTCTTCTCATGATTCTTACTTGCTCAGTGTGCTATTGTAATGGAGAATGTGCTTAATACAACCTGCTTAAGTGGTCTAAATCAGTTTTTCTCCTCTTTCTTCATTATTAGCACCGCAAACTGATTAAAAAGGTATAATAAAGATTCGAAATTTACCCCCCATTTTTTTATCATTAAACTTAAAGCAAGAAAATTTGAAGTTCTAAACGGTTAGGATTGAAAGAAATACCGGCCATGATTCGTTCTCATTTCATTAATTTATTTAACTCTATAAAACCGTCAGATTAATCGAACCATTGTGAGGCTGCGCTGTGCTATATGCTAATATCCTTCTTAAGGCGATGATATTGATTGAGCTTGATGTTTGATTATTACACCAAAGGGGTCGGTTTCTAATCCTGCTCAAAGCCCCATATAGAAGAAGACCTAACGCAAGGGAGAGAGTTGAGTTCAGAAAGGTGAGCTGCCCATGCATAGACAAAAGACGAACCCGAGGGACTGAGGGAGGAGATGTGGCGGAGCTGAGACAATCGGTAAATTTAACTGAAATCAAACCTGTCGAGGAAGCTGTGGGCTGAGATAATCAATCGTAAAGAGGAAGCTGAGGACCAAGGCTGCAGTTAAGGCAATCGACCAAGATACTGGCAGCGAACCGCCATTATATCGGTTCTGTTTGATTCCTTGTTCTGAAAACAGTTTTTAGTTTTCGAGAACAAGAAAAAAAAATTTAAAAATTTTTCCCTGCATTCTTTGTCCTTCTGTTTCTGGCTTTCATTAATTGATCCAACACTTTATCTCTGTTTATTTGTGAAACGATGCTTTTACCTTCTTCCCCCTGTTCGGCTATAAATTCATCAAATTTAGGTTGTAGTTAAGATATATATTTCATAAATGATAGGCAGTATCCCACGGAGCAAGTCGTAAGACGTCGAAACCACAGTGTGGTGGCACTGGGTATAGACTACTTTCATATGAGAAATTCCATATTTTCTTGTTGTATGTGAGGTGGCATTTGGCAGTAGAACATTAGCGGCTTTGCAAGTCTGTTCTATGTGGTAAGATTTGTCTAAATACAAACCAAGTAGATGTAATATATAAAACAGGAAAGTCTAAAGCATATTGGACTAGGTTTTCCAGGGTCATAAGTCAAAGCTCAAGCATTACAGATTTAGTGGGAATTTGAAATAAGTCTTTTGTCTATTGCTTCATCATGCCTAAGAAATTTAATGTTTGTTGTTGACTCAAGGGTGAATTTGGGTCCCAAATAAGTCTTTGGCCCATTACTTCATCATGTTTTTTGATACTGTCTTTTAAAGAATGTATAGATATGTGTTTTTCATGATAGGATTGTTGAACTTCAAGTGATCTTTGTTGAATTTAGTTTAACACTTGATTTTGGCGTATTATAAACATCTATGGTGAAACCACAACATAAATTTAGTTTATTTGTGGGTTTGGCTTGGTTAGATTTTGCTTGGATCCTAAGGACATGGGGGGAAAAGGAATTGGAAAGAAAACAATTCAACAATAAGAAATGGGATCTTTTGATGTTGGGGTTTTTGTTGGATGCAAGGATTGTTTCTTCTGTACTTGTGGTTTTGTATGTGCGTTGTAAATTTCAATTATTTAATAGAAAACATGATAAATGAACATTAACGTAAAAACCTTGATGCATTTTTTTTGGCAAGTTTCATTTTCATTGTCAAGTTGATTGTCAAATATTTAAGAGGGAGTTTTGGCATATCCAACTTCTAGTAATAGTTTCATTATTCATTTAGTACTCCTCCGATTCTTAATATAGGACATAATTAGGGAGTTGATCTTGATCTTAAATATAAGATCTATTTCCTATGTTTATCAATTTTTTTCCCAAATTATCTCTAGTGATACTCCCTCAATAATAATCAAGTAAGAGAGGGAGGGAGGTAATTAAAAAAGATGATTAGGGTGTTTTTAGAAAAAACATGACATATTAACTATCTTAAATAGCCACTAAGCATTGCTTTTCTTTTGTTCTTCATGTACTCGTCAACCATCGCTTTCCTATTTGAAGGTTAGCTGTAAGTTTAATTGATTGTGATGCAGCACTTTAATTATGATATATATGCAGTACAATACTCATGACAAATTTTTTACCATGTACTATGTTTTACTTTAACATTACTCTGGAGTTTTAGCTAAGGATTTGATGGACAAAGTAACCTAATTATGTGCTATTCTTCTATTATGCAATGCCAGAAATTTGCTTTTCAACATGGCCAAGGACCAACCAGCATCTGTGAAAGATGCAGTTTTTAAATTGCAACTATTCCTTCTCGAAGGCATTCAAAATGAAGACCAGTTGTTTGCAGCTGGATCTTTGATGTCAAGGAGTGATTATGAAGATGTAGTAACTGAACGATGCATCACAGACATTTGTGGTTATCCACTCTGCTCTAATCCTTTGCCATCTGAATCCGAGCGCCCTTGGAAGGGTAGATATCGGATTTCTTTGAAGGAGCATAAGGTTTATGATCTACATGAGATATACAAGTATTGTTCTTCCAGTTGTGTTATTAATAGTAAATCTTTTGCGGTGAGCTTGCAAGACAAGAGATGCTCAGTTTTAGAACCAAAGAAACTTGATGAAATTCTTAGGTTGTTTGTGAATATGGAGGTGCGACCTGACAAAAAAGTTGGAAAGCCTGAAGAATTAGGTTTGTCTCGCTTGACAATTCAGGAGAAAACAGAAACTAGCACTGGGGATGTGTCTTTGGAGCAATGGATTGGTCCATCAAATGCTATTGAAGGCTATGTCCCAAAACAAAGAGATAGTGATTGTAAGGGTTCCTCTCAGATGAATATTAGAAAAGGTGAGAATTTCATTGTATTTTTGGCTCTTTTTAGGTGCATAATTAGTCAGATGCATATGCTTTTTCTTGCTAGTGTCTTACATGTACTCTGTCCAATTTTAGGCATATGGGTGAATATACAACTTTGGAGCTGGGGATCTAATTGTTGCTATTTTTATGAATTGGATGAATAGAATCACTAATTTCTATTTTCATTTATGAGAAAGTGAGCTTTGATTGTGCATTGCAGGGTCTAAAGCCAATCATGGCAAGTTAAGTGGCGGTAAAAATTTGATTATCAATGAGATGGACTTCACCAGCACTATAATTACTCAAGATGAGTATAATGTATCTAAGTTGCCATTGGATCAAAAAGAGACAAATTTAGATTTTAAAGTTAAACCATTAGAAATGAATCACCAAAATCTACAAAAGCAATTGGAAAATCTGAAATCATCTGATTCTTTGAAGATTAATTCTGAGAGGAAATTGGAGCTGCCAACAGGAGTCAGTAATAAAATTGTTAGGAACAATGATCATGAAATTCAGGAGCTGTCTTCATCATTTAAAAGTGGTCTTAATATAAGTAAGTCGGATGTAGAGAAGGAACCAAATGCCAAGGAATCCACCATATCATCTGAACAAATGCTCGAATCTTCTATTGAACTATTGGGCAAAAGTGGCGTTGAGCAGCATGAACCTGTATCAGAAAGACAATGTGAAGTGGAACAGAATGAATCTCGAGAGAAATCGTTGCAACTAAATGGGGAAAAGAGTAAAGCTGCTACTCATGGCAATACTTCTGGTTCCAATTTAAATGCTGAAAAGAAACTTGTGGAGAAAGAAACTAGGTTGAGCAAGAATAAACTCAAGTCCGCTCTTAAAACATCTGGTGAAAAGAAGCTAAGTCGTTCTGTTACCTGGGCTGATGAGAGAATGGACAGTTCTGTTAGTAAGAGTCTTTGTGAGTTCAAGGAAATGAGAGATGTAAAAGAATCTTCTGTAGGTAGTACAGATGTTGATGATGATGAAGCTACTTTACGTCATGCCTCAGCAGAAGCCTGTGCAATTGCTTTGAGCCAGGCATCAGAAGCAGTTGCATCTGGAGGATCTGATGTCTCTGAGGCTGGTAATTTCTGTTTTCCTTCTTAGGTTTTCAGTTAGAATTTATTGCTCATTTTTGACAGGGTTCTTGTCTTCATAAATCTTTTTTAGTTTCTGAAGCGGGTATAATTATATTGCCAAGTCCTCAAGATCCTGGTGAGGAACAGACTGTAGGGGAAGTTGATGCAGGAGAAAAGGATTCAGTTGCTCTAAAATGGCCTAGAAAGCCTGGAATTTCAGATAATGATTTGTTTGACTTGGAAGATTCATGGTATGACCCTTCACCAGAGGGTTTCAATTTGACTGTAAGTCTTGTGAAAATTTCTACAAGTTGTCTGCATTTTCAAGACGTGCTTTTATTTATAGAGTGATTAATGCTTTTTTAACTTCTTTCAGTTGTCACCTTTTGCAATGATGTGGAATGCTCTATTTTCATGGATAACATCATCTTCTCTGGCATTTATATATGGAAGGGATGAAAGCTTTCATGAAGAATATCTAACAGTTAACGGGCGAGAATATCCCTGTAAAGTTGTCTTAGCTGATGGTCGGTCATCTGAAATAAAACAGGCTCTTGCTAGTTGTCTTGCTCGAGCTTTACCTGGACTTGTTGCCGATCTCAGGTTGCTGACACCTATATCTACCTTGGAGAAAGAAATGGTATGATATTGGAGTTATGTGATTTTGTTCTAGATTATGATTTGTCAGAGTTGAGTTAAAAAATGAAACTTGGAACGGAGGATAGTTGGAGCTAAGTCATTCCTCATGGCTTAATTTATAGAGATATATAATGCATTGCCTTTTGTAAGTGCCTGGATGTTCTATCATTGGAGGCTGATTAGGTGATAAAGTAACCCCTCCTTCATTTTTAGTATGACATAAATATCATTTTTGTTTATGGAAAGTGGTGAATTTGCTCTCTGATGTGGGACGTAGAAAAGAGCTTGCTTTATTGGAAATGTGGAGGATTCTAGCTTGCTCTATTGGAAATGTGAAGGATTCTAAGGTTCTCAAATTACTTTCATTTTATAAAATGGACAAAATGTGTTTGTTTGGAATTAAGGTTGGGACTTGATGTTGGTTTAAAGCCTGGATGACTGTTTCTGCTAGCCGGTTACTGGAATCTCACAGCAGTAATGCATTATTATAAGGATTGGCTTTAGGACTTTACCATGTAGGGTTGAGGGAAATATTGCGATTGTAGTTTATAGGATTTTAAAGGTAATTGAAAGTAGGGGGCCATGTCTAGGAGGGCAAGCTGCGAGATGAGAATTCTTACCTACTGACAATTACCAAGTGTGAATGGCAGTGCAGAATAAAGGGGAGAGAAAGCAAACAGGAAGAGAAACATTATTCACAATGTTTCAGTGAATTTATGGCTCAAAATCTCATTAATATAACAATATCTCATTTTTGGGATGGTAGTAAAGGAACTTAGATTTCTTAATAGTGCTAGGACTTTGATTCCTTGAGTGATGTTGGTTTTGGTGTAATTGGGGATTAGGGTTTAATTATGGTAATTTGGCAATGAAAAGTTTGCTTGGTTTTGGGATTATTTTTTATTACAAGTTTGATTAGAAATTTATTTCCTATTCGCAGTAGGGTTGTTTGCGCTTAAGTTTTGGATTTCATGTCCTAGTGGATAAAGAGTTAATTGCAATGGCTATGTAATGCTTATGTCTTATGGGATCTTAGTCTTGTTACAGAATTGATTAATTGGTCAATAAATTCGGTCCCTTTTCCTTTATTTTGCTTCTTTGTAATGTGAAATGTTTCATAATTTGTTAGTTTGTTTTAGAGGACAAAAATACTCTGTTTTTGGGAAGCAATATGAAAGTTGAACGTTGTGTAAGAGCTCAGAAATTATGCATAAATCACTAATTATGAACTTCAGTCATCTCAGTCCCATCAGGACTTCAATGATTCTTTAGTCCACTATGGATGGTATGTTGAAGATGAGGGTTTACAATGTATCTAGTTATTGCTTGTTAACTTTTGTATTCATTGAAATTAGGGCTATATCGATGCGCTAAAGATGAAGTGTTGTATCTTGCTTAGTGAGTGAAGAACTTAAAATATATTCATCTTTGTATCGTTTGAAAATGAGGCTTTTAATCAGTCGCAATACTTTGAATCAGCCACATTACTTTTTTGTGGATGGGTTATATTTGATTGTGTCCTCATCACCTCTTAGGAACGCTTGTTGGATTCAATGTCGTTTATGGATGCACTTCCAGCATTCAGAATGAGACAATGGCAAGTGGTCAGTCTTCTATTCATTGAAGCGTTGTCGGTTTGTAAAATAACTGCTCTTATGCCGTACATGACAGATAGGAGGATCTTTCTTCCCAAGGTGAGACCCCTTATGTAACGTTTGTGGTGCTTCCATTCTCTACTTCATTCAATGTTCTCTTCTCACTTGCTGGAAGTTTCTTTCTTAATTAAAAAATATTCTAGTTCATTTTTTACACTGAAAAAATTATAAAGGCAGTGGGTGTTTGGATAAAAACTATGGCGTTATATTCTTTGCTTTATGGACTTTGCCACTAACACAGATTATGGCTTTTGCCTGTTACATTCCAAGTACCTGCCTACCAAGTTGGTTGTGTGTCTTTTTTTTTAATTTTATTTCATATTTTTATTTTTATTTTCAATTGAGGGTCGTTTGAAAGCTTCTTGCTGGGAAAAATAAAGTTTAAGGCTGTATTTGGATGATGATGATAATAGAAAAGGAAGGGACCGATAATTAAGTCTAGAGTATTCTTTTTTTATTTGAATTAAAATTGCACCTTTTTTCCTTCCAAGTAGTATGTCTGGAGTAAAAAGAATTGATGAGAAAGGAAAGGAAATGTTCTTATAAATATCAATAAAAGAAAGGTCTAAATAAAATATTCTCTTCCATTTTTGTGTCCATTGTAGCATATACTGAAGGTTGAATGATATATCGTTGAGTGTTATCTCATGATTATGTAAATTTTTGTTAACTATGATCTCTTTGACTTGAGGGAACAGGTGTTAGACGGATCCCAAATAGGTATGGAAGAGTATGAGTATTTGAAGGATCTAATAATACCACTTGGTCGAGCACCTAATTTTTCCGCTCAAAGTGGAGCCTGACATGGATTATGGATCCACTTTGGGGACTGTATGATGCATATGGTTCAGGCAAAGAGAAGCTGGCCTGCTTATTCTGAGATTCTGTTTTCTTTGGGGCAGAGAAAAATGGAAGCTTTTGATCTATGTGATAGAATGCTCTCTAGATGTTATTTAAACCTGGATTTGATGTCATATTGAAAGAATAGAATGATCAAATGTTTCCCCTCAACGAAAATTCACAAAAATTGTGAGCATGCTTGTCAAAGGAAATTTTTAAATAAAATCATAGGTATGATTTGGTTTTGCATTCCCTCTGATCAAGATCTCTTCTATAGCTCCTCTACATAATTTTTTTTTGTTGCCCACCCGGTTCACCGGAGCTTTGCCCCGACTACATCCGGATCCGACCCGCGTCGTGCACCTGGCTATGGTGGGTGAGTCTCCCAATGGGGATTTTCTGCGTACGCCAAGGCTCGAACTCGAGACCTCGCTTAAGCGATACCGAACCGTTTACCACTCAGATTAACCCCCGTTGGTCTCCTCCACATAATTCATACTCAAGAAAGTTCAAACACGCTGTGCCCCAGCCCATTTCCAAATAGTGTTCAAGTCCAAAACCTCAAATGGGCTTCTCTTTATTTTGGGACTAAAAATAGTACTCTTCTAATTTTTAATATAAATTTTATTTAATTCATTTGAGTATATTATAAAAGTTATTAAATTAGTTAATATAATATTTTTTTTTTAAAATATTTTAACTATTTTTCTTAATTCTTTCTCTCCTTCCCTTGATTATTATTGAGAGAGTATCAATATGAGTAATTTAAAAAAAAAATAGATAAATATAAGAAAAAAAATTTATATTTATTAATAAAATTTACTTACTAATTAAATTTTATATTAAGAACTAAATGAGTAATATTATAACTATTTGACTATTTGTCATCGAGTGGTTTATTGTTTATACTCCTTTGTGTCATAAACATAGATATAAGTTGACGGATTTGTTTTGGGAGAAATAGATACAAATTTATTGTATCTATTTCGTCAAATTTTTCAATCTTAGTCTATCATATGTACTATTGTTTTAATATTTTAATTCAATTTAAAGATACATGAACTTGATAATTCTAAGGAACTTGATGTAAGTATCGTCCTTTGTTTTAATCTTAAATATAAAACATTAATATATGTAGTTTCCATATAGTATTCTTATATTAAGTTTTACATATGATTAAAAGGAGGGTTAGTTTATAAAATGACAAAACTTAAGTGAAGTTCTTTATAATTATCATGTTAAGTTTTTCAATCATATTTTATCATGTATTCTATTTTCTCCATTCATCGTTAAACCTAAACCCACACACAAAAAAGAGAACAAAAAGCTATGTATGATTGAATAAATTGACATAATGATGATAAGAAACTTGGCATAATAGTCACAAAAATCATATTTATTTTAAAGTGTTGAAATTGTTGCTAAGTTTTACAATGAATGTCATAAATATACGAAATTATCTAAAATTATAATGTTCACAAAAATTAATTAACATTAACATTGACCTTTGAATAAAAAACATTAACAATAGGAGTGTGGTAAATCACTAGGAAGTTGTTCACATGTCTGACTCTTTTGTCATTGTACAACACAAAGCCTGAGATCTAAATTTTTTTTTTTATAAAAATTTTTAAAAAGAGGTTAGACTCACCCACAATCTAAAGGTATGGTGAAATCCCACTTTCTCCTAGGAGATACTAATATCGGATAGGGCGAGCCATCTATTATCCTCAGGCGTAAACTTAGGCACTCAAGAGTTAGGATGTCCCCCCAAATGCTGCAATAGGAACCACAACAAAGTGATACTCTCTAGGGTTTAAATAAGCTCCAAATGGTCGTATGTCTCACCCCTTCGCCAGTTGAACCCACGGACGATAAGTTGAGATCTAGTTATTTTAATTCCTGAAAGAACTATAACTTTTTTTAATTAAAAAACAAGTTGATTTACAGGCCATGTTAAAAATTATTGTCTTCTAATTGCCTCTAAGATTTTAAATTTTTACTATACATAGATTTATAGTTAAATATTTATACTCTGAAAACAAATTAACTCATGAAAAGGCAGGAATTATCCTTATTTGTTTTTTGGGCCAAAGGGAAATTTGGTTGGAACAACGTTTGGAATTTTCATTAAAGTTCCAAAGCAATACAAGAACCACTCACCACTCATTGAACTCCAACAACCGTTATCTCTTCACTTCAATTATTATTGTAATTATTGTAATATTATTGTCGTATTTGTGGGTTCCAAAGAATATATTGAGTTGTTCCTACAAATATCAATATATATCATTCATTGCAATCCGCCAAGCAAATCATTGTATGCACTACATGTGGTTTAATTCCCTTATTCCAAATTGGGTGGGTTAGTTATACTCTACAAGGGCATTTTTGTCAAAAAAGATACAATTCCAAATTTAGAGAAGGATGAGGCTATTCCAATTATAGTTATTTATTTATATTTTTCATATTTAGAGTGGTCTTGGACCTTCTAAGTTATCTTAAAAATTGACTATATTGATCTTTACAAAAATTATAAAACACAACCCACTTGGGATATTTTTATTGAATAATTCCATAACAAGATATAAAAGTTGCACTTGAATTTTTTTTGAATAAAGTGTCTCTTCATTATTTATTTCATTATTATGCTACATATATAAAAAGTTATCCTTACATACTATTTTTAAAGGATATTTTTACATTAATTGCAACATCAATCGATATAACATAGGGGTGTGTATAGACTAAACTTGACCGAGTTATTCATCAACCTAAAGTCTGATCTAGAAAAGATTTTAGATTGACTAAGACAACCCATGACTGTCGGACTACCTAAATTAGTCTAAGTAGTCCAGGATCTCAATTTTCTTTCATGGGAGGCAAGATTTTAACTCAATAAACATAATTAAAAAGATAAAAAATATCTATAGTTATATAAAACTCATCCCAAAATATTAAATTTTAATTATAAATCCATAAGAATATCTAACAACAATAAAAAATAAATTCAGATTATAAAATATTTTTAAAAAAAAATACTCAAGCCAGACCAAGTGGTCTAATAACTTAGTCTAGGACCTAGTCTGACCTGACCCTAGTCTGGTTTAGTCCAACCCATTCGATTTATTATAGAGCTTATTTAGATTAGACCAGACAACCTCAGGTTGAATCAGGTTGGATTGACCACCAAGTTTTTGTATATATAATGTTTCATTTCGAGCCATCTAAAAGTGTAATTTCTCATTAAACAATTTTACAATTAATCAATTAATTTCCTTTTGATCCCAAACAATTAATCGATTATTAAAAATAGTTAACACATCCCTTCAGCCATAAGAACAATCAACTTCTTGGTTTCTTGGTTTTTTTGCTTTGACAATAAGTTTATTAATTATTTTTTTCAAAAAAAAAAGACAAAATGATTTCCATAAAAAACATATCCTAACTGATCAATATTCTTTTGTTGTAGAATTTAAATGAGATCTTATCAAAAAGTAATTATTTATTTGTATGATTTAAATTGTTGACTTTGTTTAATAAATATTAATTTCCTTCCACTTGGTCCAACTATTATCCGTAAAAGAAAAAATATTTGTAATTTATAAAATTTATCTTAATAAGTTTTCTACGCCACTTTAGTGATTGCTATAGTAATTTCCGAAGACAATGCGTCCATTATATTATTTGATGGGCTAAACATTTAAAAATTTAATAATTAACAAAATTTTAATTTTAATTCTTCGAATGATCACCAAATCCAAATTCAACAATTATTCTCCTTTATATTTTCATCCATCTTGTTCATCATTAATGAACATGCAAATTAGTTAACTCTTTTATACTGTTTTCTCAATATTCCTCACGTTGCGGTGTACCTACCAATTTTTTTTTTTAAAAAAAACCTTCATCAACTTCAAAGAAATATAAATATTGATTATATTTTTTAAAGACAATAATTATTTAATTAATTTCTTAAAAAAGATGTTGACCCATATGTTGCTAACAACACAACACAAGAAATTAAATAATATCGTTCTTCTAATTATAATATTATAATTATTGAATAGAAACAAGTTGATGTTCATGTGCTGATGGCTGTATGGGTTGGGGGCATAATTAATGAAACTTGAAAGGTATCGGATTCTTCAATTTGAAAATAAGAATAGTAATTGGCCTTAATTTTTAATTAAATTCTAATTAATATTGGTGTTTTATATATATAGCTGTTTCTGTTTTATATGTCAGGTTGCCAGAGTTCTGTTTGTATGACTGATTATGTTTTAATGTGACATCTCTTGTAATATAAAACTAAAACAGCATGTTCATGTTTTGCATAGAATTTGATTATTTGTCTTGTGAAAATTTTAACATTTTATATATTTTATACAATATGCTTGTGTATTGATCATTTATAATGAACCACATTTGCCGTTAAAATTCAACCTAAGTTGGCCGGTTTGACTATATAAAATAGTAAATCAATTTTCTAATCGATTAAATCAAGAGTTTTGTATAAATTGTCTCAGATCGAATTTTATATTTTTTTCTCCCTTTATTATATAGTGTAACACTGGTTTTGAGTAAAAAAAAAATAGCAATCTATCATATATATTTTAATAACTCTATTTTATTGAATTATGTGTAATTTATATATAAATATTATATTTACTTATAGATAAATATATTTTTATTTAAATATTACTTTTTTAGGATTATATATAAATATTTTTATATATTTTAATTATGATTGAGTTGATGCCGGTTCAATCACAGTTATACTATGTTGACCTTAAGCTACTGCCTCAATTAGTTTAATTAGTTTAACGACCTGCCTAATTTTTAGTACCTTAAAATTACACAATTAAAAGTATATTTTTTTTTAATTTGGTATAATATGCGAGAAATTTTTATATAATTGTCTTAAATATAGTACCATTAGTCTATTATATTACATTTAAACATTGTTGTCTCAATAAAAACTTCATATATAAATAAACTTTATTTTAAATTATTCACTCTATAATATCAATAAAGAGTATGAGTCTGTATAAATATTCTTTTGCCAACGACTCTGTATAAATATTATATTATATAAGATAAATTAATATTTAATATTAACTAATGTGTGTGTAATAAAATTAAAATATGTATATATACTATCAAATCTGTAACATGTGGAAAACTCATATAGGCATATTTAGTAGGTAAGAAGTGAAATCGGAAATATAATTTTTTATTTTTTTTTGTTTTGATAAAAATTATTTTCACTTTTAATATTTTAGGTAATTTCAGTTTTATTAAAAAAAATTGTGAATTGATATGATGGAAGTGAAAATAAATTTTTTTGGACCATCTTACCTTAATTTTAAAATTTCTGGACAACTTTAACTCTTCTCAAGTTATAAAAAAAATATTTTAGATTATTTACACTAAATTATAAAAAATATATATATCAATTTTATACTCATGTTCATTATACTAAACAAACTTTTAGAGCTCATTTCTAGTTTAATTTTACTTTTACTATTTTTATTTTTACTTTTATCAAAAAAAATTTCGCCCTACCAAATATAGGATATGAAGTATGTCCAAATTAAAACTAATTATCTAATTATGAAAATAAAAACGATGTGCTGATTATTTGGCTCAAGAAAATCACAGACTCATTCAAAAAAGGGTCCATACCAGTAGTACCAAATGCTTATTTGGATTTACTTATGTTAGACAAAATTTATCTCATATGCTTATCTCGTAAATTATAAAATTATAATTGAATTTTTTTTTGTTTAAAAAAAATCATAGCCAAAGAGTAAGTTTCTTATAAATCAATTAGTTAATATAACGGATTTTAACTAACATACAGTTCTTTTATCTCTATTTTCTGTATCATCCTTCACATCAACACTATATTTACATCTATATATAATTGAGGGTTAGATAATAATCATATCATAATACAACTTTGACCATTGGTCAACTAAATCTCTCAAGAGAAAAATATACTCCATGTCAACAAAACATATACAAGAGCTTGATGAGACCACGTTCAGTGGCACCAAACTTTTTCATTATTTTATGTAATAATATTTGTTCCTTAATATTTACATTTTTTATATAATAATTTTAGTTCCAATTCAATAATGATTTTTATTATTCAAAATTTGGCAGCCCTATCTTTGACTTGACAGCACGGTCTACTGCTGCGGAATAGGGGATTAGGGACCATTTCTTTCTCTGTCTTTCTTTTGTTTTTTGCTTTTTTCCCTATTGTATTAATTTTTTCACTTTATTTGGTTTTTGTACAGCTTGCAAAGTGCTGGAGTTATTAATAAATAATTATTTTTAGAATATTTTTTGTCATATATAACAATATAAGGTTGCATACGTTACATAACATTTAAGAAATTAAATATCATTTTCATTGTTTGTAAATGATACAAATTATATTAATTCATACATTTATTTTATTTTTAAATATAAGACGTTAATTTATTTTATTTTTTATATTTATTATTTTTTTAGACTATCCATATTATTCTATTGTTTAGAAAAAATAAAATTTATGTATTGTCTTATATATTGCTTATAAAAGGAAGGTAGCATAAAGAAACTAATACATATTTTTTATATATAAATAATTTATTTAATTAATTTTTAATTTATATAAATTAATTAATTAACTCTTATATTTAAGATGTGAGGGTGAAAGATATTGATATTAATATATTAATATTTTAAAAATAAAACTTCATATATCCCAATCAATATAAAAGTATAAAGTTGATGCATACCTTAGTAAGAAAGTTATTTGTATATTTTTTTAATACTTTATTAATTCTCTATAACCTTTTTTAGTTTTTACAGCTGGTGGACATGCACTGTTGTTAACCGTAATTTCACTTTATAAATATTATTCCTCAAAAGAATTTTGCATACAATTTTCTTTTAGAATATTTTAAAATTTTAAATACCAAAAGTGAATCCTTAGGATGCTTTAAGGGATAATAGCCAAAACAAATAAGATTATCATTATAAAAATAGGAAGAAATTGATGCCCTTTATGTCATTATCATATCAAATGCATATAATTTCTGTATGATAAATCATTGACAAAATAATACTTAAAAGATCCAAAACTTATAAAATTACTAATTAAAGAATATTAGAAACAACCTTTTAAAACATTACAAGAATAAATTACTATTAAGATATTTAAACATTTCATAACTATGTAGCTGAGTCTTGTACATCCTACAAAATTTAGGGGAAAATGGTTGGTATTGCTTTTAAATTATTATAAATATTTGGGAAAATTAATTTTTCAGCCTCTATAGTATTGATTAATTTTTAATTAGGTCTCTAAAATCTTTTATTTTCCTTCTATTGAGTCCTAGGAATAACACTTATTCCTAGGACTCAATAGAAGGAAAATAAAAGATTTTAGAGACCTATTTAAAAATTAATCAATACCATAGAGGCTGAAAAATTAAAAAAATTTAAGGAACACTAGGAATAAGTTTAGGGTTTAGGAGTTGACGTAATACATAAATATGAAGTTGTTATTTTGAACAATATAATTAATAAGTTTAAGGAACACTAGGAATAACTATTTTGATAATTTATAAATATGAATTTTATAATGTTTAGATAGGTGAATAAGTGAAGAGAAAATGATAGAAAATTTTTTTAAAAAAAATTGATAAATGTTAAAAAAAATTAAAAAATAATAAATGCTAAATTAAAACTTTATATTAATAATATCATATTTATTATTAATAATATTTAATATATTATTAGTAACAGTCATATTTCATATTTTTTATGTTTTAGATTTTTTTTATAAATAGGAAAAATAAGAAATATGGTATATGGGATTTAGTAATGTTGCTGGTCGCTTCACTCGTGCTCTCCGTCAATAGAGTTGTCGCCATGCTTGCCTTTCTCTGTGCATTCTATGCTCTCCGTCGCCGTGATGAAATGAAGAAAAGGAAAGAAGAAGATGAACCTGCGATTCTAAAGATGAAAGCAGGAGATGAACAGTAAATGAACAGTGATCATGACATAATTAATATTTTTATGCTATACCTTTTTTTAATAATTTACTAATTATAAAAGTTATTCTATTAATAACTATCCAAACACTCATTTATTTAGAATTATTTTTTTTTATAAATTTTTTTCTAGAAACCCTTTTTTAAAAATTGTCTAAAAACTTTTTTTTTTATAAGTCATTTGTTAAAAGTCTATCTAAATCGAATCAAAATAACTAAGAACGGTTATTATTGGAGTGTCGGGTTGGGTACAATATTAGAAGGTGACTATCCCTACACCTTTCAAATAAAGCATGCCCTATATTATAATATATAATATTTATATTTTATTCACCACAATTAGATTTAGATAATTTATCTTTTTAACAAAATAAAAATAAAAATGTGTACTCTGTATATCCGATATAGTGATATAGTTTTAAACTATAAATAAATAATATTTTAAATATTTTCTAAATTTTTAATTAATTTTGTACATATGAATAAAAGTAATATTATTTTTATGAATTATTTTTTTAGAGAAAAACATGTAAATGATATTAGACGCAAAGATGTGAGCGCATGTTAATATATAGCACATGCATTAAAAATTACTAGATTGACAATGCTTGTCTTAGAACACACGTACGCTTCCCTCATATGCGGAACGCCCGGGATTCGCTACCAAGGAATCTCCCATATACTAAAATTGCCTTTTTCAAATTTAATTTGTCCCAATGATTTAGCCCATGAAAGACAATAATCTTAAATTTGACCACACACACTTATATCTCGTATCATTTCGAGACATGGATGCATGTGCCCTCTACATTCTTTCCCTTAATTTCTAGAGCAACTTGCTGTAAATGGTAGAAGTATATTTTAATCACTTCAGTGTTAATAATATACTACATATTTTAACTAATTTGATTTACTTAAAGAAATTAATTAATATAAAATATTTTATCTAAAATATCATAATCATCTCTCTTAATTTCTCCTTCTTATTTGATTATTACGAAAAGAATATCAGTAGAAAGTAATTTAAAAAAAATTAATAAATATAAAAAATAGGTATTATATTTAGAATAAATATATTAACTTCATAATTAAATCTTCAATTAATGACGGGGGAGTAGAAAAAATTAGCACTTCTTTTCTGAAAAAATATTTATTCTATATTTTAATAAAAATTTAAACTATTTTATCTCTAAGAAATTAAAACTTATAATTTAAAATTAGATTGATTAAAATAAAAATAAAAAAAATTATAAATACTAAATATTATATTACTTTTTCCCCCCTGAAAAATACTTTATAACAAGGACAAGAGGCCACTCTTTTTATTTATTTAGAAAGGAAGATATTAACAATTTGAGGATATAATTAGCGATTTGAGGCCACCATAGGAGAGTGCTTCTCATGAAGCAAAAAATAAAAAATAATTTTTATAGTGATCCTGATTTCAAATAATGAACGTCAATGAAGAAGAGATACATTTGTATAAAGAAGGGGGAAGATAAGACAGAATCATGGAAGGGAGCATGTGGTGTATATATAATAAGGGAAGGGAGCATGATGAACTGGAAACAGTAAATAATACCCCAAATGATTCCGTGTTGGGGGCTGGAATCATATTGCTGCCATGTGGGGCATTCAGTACTTGTCCTACGTGGCCCCCACTTGTTATTCTCTTTTTCACTTCTCCATTTAGAATTCCCTTCCTTCCTTCTTCCTCACTTCTCTCTTCACTTTCCTTCACATATATTACTCTATACTACTAGGTAGGGACTAGAGTGCGCTTTCACCAATTCTATCCATTTCATTCTCTTATATATGCCTATCATCCCATCTGGTTAAAAATAATAATAAGGATTTGCTGAGTAATGAGGGCCCACAATTGCTTATTACTTAATATTAATTAAATTAATTTTTATCGGCGCAAACAAATATGTCAGGAATACATTAAAATGGATTCACACAAGCAAAGCCACCAGATCCCTCTGGCCACCGTCTAGCAGGGTGGCAGAAGAGAAATGGATTGCCTGGTCCCCACACAAGCACCGACAGCATTATTAAACCATTCATCTTTATTTATAATTATAATTCTTGTTTACAGGCCATAAATAAAAATAAGAGAAACCAAAAGAATAATTTAAAAACAAGAACATATGCGCATCTGAATCTATACGAAAGGAGCATAAGGAAAGGAGGCCAAAAAAAAACACACAAAATATATCATACACAAAATTCCAAGGGTTCAGAATGAGTTTCTAAAGAGAAGAGATGAAGAAGATGAAGAGTGTGTCATTGGAGAAGCTTCTGTAACCTAGAACCAATCATCTTGGTCTCAAATTTCCTGATCGAAACGGCAATATCTCTCATGGTGGTATCCATCACATAAGGGGTTTTCTCTAATGTGACTTGTGTTGAATTCAGAAGCGCTCTGCAAGATTCTCTCTTCTCTGCGATGGTCCCATGGTAATGGTAATACATGATCTTGCCTTCTGTGTTGTGAGTCGTCTTCCCTTGCACATTCTCAGACATGTGAACTCCTGTAGCAAACAGCTTCCGAGGTTGCACTGTGTATTTCCTGTCTCTCCTAATTCCTTTCCTCGCATCTCTGTACACAAATTTCTCAATGCCCCATCTCCTGCATTACCATTCATTCATATACCCATTTAGTTCAAACTTCAAAGCATCACAGTTGATTTGTGTGTGATTCTACCAGTAATGTGTTCGCTAAGAAAGCAAGCACAAACACAACTCAGAGTGATCCCATACAAAATTTTACAACTAAAATAACAGTGCTATTTCATTTCTTGGAGAAAAAGTCAACTTGAATCCTGTGGTAATTATATAACGACGTGATTGGAGGGAGAAAGAAATAGTGAGTGTCGCTCCCATTATAGGTGCGGACCACTCCCTGTCCCTTTGTCTCTCTTGCTGTACCTTGGGACTGAAAAAGCACCCAAGGAAAAAAAATGACAGAAACAGTGAGGCGCATCATGGGAAACTTACATCCAACCCAAATGGTAAAAATTTTAAGAACCATATTTTTTTTGTTTAACAATCACGGTTACTATCAAATTTTAAGATTTATTACCAAACTTTTTTTAGAAAAAAATTAACATTAGGGATTATGGTTAGTCGTTATCATAGGCATCGACGTGGAAAAATTACTATATGAAATGGTTAATAGTGAATGAGCAGAAATAAGAAGCCAATAAAGATGTAACACAGTTCAAGGCAAGTCCATCTCTCATGGTACGGTGAGAGTGAAACAGAATGTGAATGGGTTAATAAATCCAAACCATACCCACGAAAATAATCAAAATCGCTTTCAACCACTCATAACAAACAAAACAACCCAAGTGCATTGCAATTGATTTCCATTGTCTCAAACGAACGGCCAGAATGAATGCCCATTAATTCAATGACTTACCACTCTTCAATGTTTGATCAATGGAGAAGTTTAACAAATCAGAATTCCAAATTGATAAGACATAATTGTTTGATTAATTTACTGCTTGATCTCTTTCAATTATGAACAGCTGTATAGGAAAATGTTTCAACATACAGGATTACCACCAGCAAAGATCTAAAAAATTTTGGTTAATCTACTGAAAGATCTCTGGAAGACAAGTTAAACTAAATTAAAAGAGAAGAGTATCGGTGGTACCTGTACATTCTGCTGGCATCAGCAGAGAGGCAGAGCTTGCCGTTCATGGCCTTTTGTTCAATAGTGAATTGTGAGTAATCAGAAAGCGAATCGAGGACACTTTTGATAGTACTCTTAGGCGGCACGTAAATGTACTCATCAACATCAAAGAAGAACATCCACTTAGCCATAAACTTGTATCTGAACAAACAATCATTCACCACCATGAATTGGTTGTGATAATACCCATCAAATCTCTCTTGGTCTCTAATATCCTGCAAAGTCACGTAACCCAGTTCAATCCACGGCTTCAATACTTCCAGCACTTGCTCGTGAATCCCACCGGCATCGTGAATCACGAAATGCGATCTCGGGCCGAAGAACTTGACATGGTAAGCGATCCATTCTCTCACTCTCCGCGGATTCAAGCCTCCGTACAGCGATGACCCACAATAGAAATAGTCGTACTTAGGCTCCGATGTGAAAATCGAAGCGTCCATGCTTCCAGGAGCCTCCATCAGAACCTCCATTCTGTCGGTAATATTGAACTTCATGTCGCCTCCGCCGGATGTGGAAGCGTAGAGGATCAATTTCCCGCCGGAGTTGTCGACATTGACGGGCTGCGAGAAGGTACAGTTCACAATCACGACGGTGTACACACGGCCATAGCCCCAATCTGGGAGAATCTTGTAACCGGCAGTGGTTATTGGTTTAGCAGAGTCGTTGCGCACTTGTGGAAGCCACTCGCACTCGTAAGTGGGCTTGGCATAGACGTGAAGAGGCTTGGAAGATAAACCAACAATGGCGAAATTGTTGAGACCTCCTCTGTAAGCACTCATGGTGACGTAATTATAAGCTGCGGAACCGTAGGGCTTGAAAACCCTCTTGATGATTCCATTTTCGAGAACACGTTCCTTCTCTTTGGAAGGAGGTGGAGGAAGGGGAAGAGATGGCGGTGAAGATAGCCTAATAGATTTCTGAGGGACAGAGGATGAATTAGAATTAGAAGAAGGAGAAGAAGCAGGAACTTGGGAGACGCGTGAGATGCAAACACGGAGATCTGAAGCAGAGATGGTGAAACGAGAAGGGATAAACTGAAGCAGAGTAGCAACAGAACAGAGGAGAAGAAGAGTGGTGAGGAGAAGCTTGAGCTCTGCTGCATAGTTACCCAGTACGCCAGGAAGCAACACCTTCTTCTCTCTGTCTTTCGCCATTGCTGGTGAAGTGCTGGGGGGGGGGGGGGGGGAGAAAGAGAGAGAGGAAGAAGATAGAGAGGAAGAAGGCGAGGGAAAGTACTGGGTGAGGCAGGCGCTAATCAGGAAAACAGAGACAATATATATATATATATATATATTGATGATATTTCGTTTTGCCTGGGTCTTATGGCGCGTGTAGTTAGTGTGATTATTGAAAATATTTGTTTCTTTAAAAAAGTAGAGGACTATAGTAGAGTGATGATCATGGTTAGTGATTGAGGGTCTAATGGGAAAATCATAATTAAGGACCTAAAGTTTATGCTCTTAAAAGTTAAGGATATTAGGTATATCAATCAATAAAATGGTGAAATTACTTTGTATAACCAACAATTACCAAAATCACTGGGTTTAAAATATGAGTTAAATTTAGTTAAAAGTATTAAATATTTAAGATATGTATTTGTCTTTTTAATTATAATATTGCATTAAAAAAAATAGACAGGGATGGTAATAAGTGGTAAAAGTTATTGAGCAAAGAGGGTAATGGCGTTGAAAGCGGAGATAAATGAAAGTGAATAATATATTAGGACCATAAAATATTGATGATTGGTACTATTTAAGGTGAGACCCAGATTTTAGGGGCAGATAAAAAAGTCATGGTAATTAGAGCCAAAACTTGATAGGTGGGTCCCTTACCTCTTGGCCTTAATCATCCATAAACCAAATAATCATTAGTAATAGTAATACAATCCCACTCTACTCCTATTCCTAAATCACATATCCCTCGTTATCTCGTGCTAAAGTTACTTTAGTAAAGTATGTATTAAATTAATAAAAAAAATTACATTTGCCCTTCTCAACAAAAATGTTGAAAGATAGGTCATTAAATGACTTGATATTCAATAAAAATAAAATTAAAAAAATTATTAATCACCTTATGAGTAATTTATATTTAGGATTAAATTTTGACTTAAATATAAGATTACGTGTGTGTTTAGATAAGATTTTTAAAAAGGGTTTATGAAAAAAATAGGCTTTTAGACAACTTATGAAAAAGGGCTTTTAGAGAAGACCTTATGAAAAAAAATAGTTCTAAATAAATGAGTGTTTGGATAGTTATTATCAAAATAATTTTTATAATTGAAAAATTACTAAAAAGGGTATGTACGAGAGATGAGAGAAGAGAGGGGGTAAAAAAGATATAGGAAAAAGGGTGAAGAAAATAGAAAAAAGATGAGAGATAGTAGAAAAGATAGAGGATATATGTTAGAAAATATATAGGGGAGAGGAGAGATAGTGGAAAAAATAGAGGAGAGAGGGGAGAGGGTGTAAGAAAAAATAAGGGTAAAATAGTAATTGAGTAGTTCATAAGCCTTTTACTGTTTCAAAAGTTACTCTGACCAGTTTATTTGAAATTATGGTTTTGTCCAAACCGAAATTTGGACAAATATGACTGTTTATTTTAAAATTTCTCCAAACCGAGATTTGGGCCATAACTCGTTTTAAAATCATGGTTTTCAAGTTTTCCAAATATGCCCTATAATGATATAATGTTTATCCCTTTCAAGAGTTGTCCTATAATATGAATACAGGGCCAACAACACTTAATATTATTGGTAATGAGTTAGTTCATAATTTATAAGGTTTTAAGTTTATATCTTAATACTGATATAAAAATTTTATTAATAAATAATTTATAAGTATTTATATAAGTTTGGTATGTACTGATTTTAGTAAACTTTTACTTAATTTACTTAAATTTTTATCTATAAAAAATATGAATATAAGAAGGTAATTATATTTAGAAAAAAAATAAAGATAAAGGAGAATGAGACGGTGGGAGTGGGTGCAGCGGAACTTATTTCTTACCGTTGGGAGGGATATGGATGCCTACTTAGGCTTTCTGTTTCCCTTCCTCTCATTATCATTTCTTTTCCTTTACGCCGTCACGCCCATTCCCTAGACTCACCTCCTCACCTCAGCGTTTTTAATTTTTATAATGTTTATCATGTTAACGCTCCCTAATAATATTTTATTCCAATGTTGACCTCAACTCTTTTAAATTTTTAATTTAAAGGGGCACACAACCTGAAATTGTACATGAAATTCAACTCTCAACAATACGAGTTTTTATACCACTATATATACATTAGCTCTTTTATAATTTCTCAACTTTTCCTAAAAGCTAATTTATATTTTATATATATAATAGGGCTCGTTTAAGGTTTCATCCAATATTTGACATAATTTAACATGATAAAAAAATTAGAAAATAATTATAATATAGAAGTGAACTATTATTTTCCAAAATATATTTAATTTTTCACCTTTTTACATAATTTCTAACTACTTATGCATATAAAAAAATAAGGAAAAATACTTATAATAATTAAAATGACTTAATTAAGGACCTTAAATATCATGATTTGTCGTCTCAACTGTTACTTGAACCCTCCATTTTCCCAATTTTAGGAAGGTAGGGCCGAGTTGAGGCGGTTAAGGGGTGTTCCCGGTTCGCACAACAGCGGGGACTGGAGTCTTGTACCGTCAAAAGGCCTTGCTGATTGCTGAATATGCCGCGGGCGGGACCACGAAACCCAATCATGCATCCCCCCACTTTTCTTCTCACTGTGCCACGTGCCCCACACCGCACATGTTTTCGTCATTATTACTCTCTCTTTCTTACTTCCTCTTTTCTTTTCTCTTTTTAGTTCATAATTAATTTTATTCTCCCACTGGCCACGTCATTATTCATGAATTTTCCTGAACTTTCCCCTAGATCCTCTCTTCCAGTCCTCTTGTTAAACAGGAAAGTTTCACAATTAAGGAGAGAAATACGAAGAGAGAGAGAAGGGCAGGCTGTGCCAAAAATCTATCCCACATGAAGTGGCTCGGCCTGGTTTAGTCTAAAAAAAATCCACCCGAGAAGGAATTTGGACCAGACTGACTCTACCGGGTTCCAGACCAAGTTAGTATACTAGTTAGTTTGGCTAGAGTATTTTTCTTAATGTAATTTAGTTAAAAGTTGTCATTTGCTTGTGAAGGCCTTATTTCATTCTCACTTTTCAGTTTCGGTGGCATCCTCTTCTCCCTCCGCCACTCAATCTCTCTGACCCCGTCATCCCTTTTTCTTCTCGGCGTCACTCCCTCTGATCCTTCTTCTTCATCAGTCTCGGCGTGGCCCCTTCTTCATCAGCATCGGCTCACTCCGTCTTATTCTTCTTCTTCACCGATGTCGACGTCGCACCCTCTGATTCTTCTTTTTATAAAGTTTTCATTTATAAGTAGGCTCCAGTTCGTTGAAAGTTTGAATCCTTTTGTGTTTTACATATGGGGCATCTTTACTTTTTCTAATTTTTCCCTTTTGCCTGGTAAACTTTGCTGAAGCAAGATCTCACAGGCCAGAGGCGATAGTGCGAGGGTGTTTTTTTGTTTTTACAATTTTTCCTTTTGTCTTTTGTCGTCGTGTTGTAGGCTTGCTGCCTTTTATTTGTTAAGAAATCACGGATGGATGAAATTTGACATCTTGAAATAAGTGCTTGGGGTGGAATTACATTCCCTGTAGGTGCATTAAATTAGACGAACTTTTTTTTTGATACAATAAATTAGACGAACTGTATAAGATTAGGAGATGCTCAGAGAGCAAAAAATGGAAGTCGAAGGTCCTAGAAAAAAAAGTGGAGGTCCTGAACTACGATGGACCAAAACTTGTCCAACCCGAGCCTTGTGGTTTGGTATGGACCATATCGAACACGGGTTGAAACGTTTAACTCGAGGCCCTTCCCAGAGGTTCCTCAAATCAGTCTAACACCGCGAGAATGGAGTTAACAGATATAGTAAATAATATGATCATATCTTATGAGAAGGAGGGTTTGATTCTCGCTGTTGTTAAGATGATTTTTTTGATAGACAATCTCAGAAGTTTTTATAAGCAACTCTCTGAGCCTTTCGACTGTGCCATGACCTTAGTGATTATTTATGTTAACTTTATTTTCATCATATATAATGTATATTAAATATGGTCAAATAAAAAAGTTATTGAATTTTATGTCATAGTTAACGATGTTTAAAATTTTTATTATTCTATGTGAAACATGTTACAACTAGCTTATAAATAAATTATAGAAGTACTACATTGTAATCAAGGTTGTTGATTTACCAATTTAAATAAACTAATGATAAGGATGTAAATTTGGATTATGAACTTAAATTATAAACTTGTAAGAATTTATTTTTATTAATAAATAACTATTAAAAATATATAATTAAATAATTAAAATATCAAAAAATACCAACAATCTTATTTAGATATATTTTAAATTTAAATAATTGAAATTAAACCTATCAACTAGGGGTGTTTATTTCTGTCCCGTCTCGGGTGACCCGTTGTGGTCTCGTTGGCTTTGGGACGGGTCCGTCCCGTCCCGAGAAAAACCGGGACGGGACAGAAAGTTGTGTCAGGACGGGACGGGTCTTAGTATGACCCTCGGGACGTCCCTTCCCATCCTAAGAATATTTTTTTTATTAATAAACTCTTCCTTATTTTCTCACTCTCGCTCCCTCCATCGCTCTGGTCATTTGTGTTGCACGTCCTACTGCAATTTGTAACATCCTAAATTTTTATTGGATTTTTTTCAGCACATTAAAAATATTATTTACCAATAACTTAAAGATATTAAATAAATTAAAATTATTATAGTTTGATATTTTTATTAATTTCAATAAAAATAAAGATATATGAATTATCCTACTATTATTTTTATTAAAATCCACGATTTGATTGATGTTATTAATTAGGGATATATTGAGATTTATATTCAGATTTAGATATGAATTCAAATTTTGAAGATGTGATTTAAATTTTAAATTATCATATCTTATGGGATTCTAATAAATGACAGAGATAATAACAATAATAATAAAATAATAAGATTATATTAGATAAAAAAAGGGGTTAAACCTAGATCCCTTTTTCACCTCTTTTTATAGAGTCGTCACCTATTATCTCCTTCCTTCACATCACTCTTTCTCTCCATCTCCCTCTACGGCAAAGGTACACTTTCTCATTTTCTCTCCCTCTTTATTGATCTCTCTTTTTCGATTAGTGTTTTACCATTGTACCATGCTTCTTTCATTGGAGAAGTCTTTTCACGCCACTACCCCTTCTTTTGTCAAGTCATTATTACGCCACTTCCTTTTCCTTTTGTCAAGTGAGGCCAATTCTGAGTATATATAATATATATAGGTATATAAGTGTGAGTGTTGCAGTGAGGGTGAATCACAGGAAAATCTTTTCAATGTCTTGCCTTCACAAAGAACTAAACATATATATGCTTTTTCCAAACTTCGTTCTTCGCTCTGTTTACTTTACAGACTTCTATCTCCATTATGTATATATACATGGATATATGCTTCATCGTTATCTTGCATCACGGAACCCATGTAGATATAGATATATATATATATTCATATAGATGAATTTTAGTTGATCACTGGTAGAAATTACTACCTGACAAATGAAACAAAATAAAAATAATATGCAATAAATATTTTAAAATTTGAAATAGTTTATAAATAAAAAGCAACCTCTCCGTATGTCCTTAGTCTTTTTCTTCAATATATATATGTATATATTTAAGAACTTCCGAAAAGAATTTTTAACTTTAACTTAATTTTATTATTATATTAAACTAATTAAATTATAAATAAATGTAAATTTAGAAAAAGATTCATATTTTTGGGGATAAGCTCTAAGATTCTAGAGAAGCTTCAGAATGATTTTAGAGTAATATTAAGTATTATAGTGATAGTTCTTGTGTGGTGACTTTGTAGACTATCATTGGAGTTCTGGAATAACTCCTAGTGGAGCACCAGCTTGCTTATGATTGTTATAAGCGGGGCCACTTGACTTGTGGTAATTATTCCTTGTTTTGATCAGAGGTAACCACTTTCCACTCATTGTGTGTGCTAATGTGATGTTTGTGAGTGATTTTATATATATAAATCTACTGGTATTTATATGATTATATTGAGAAATTATTATTGATGATTTTATTAAACAAAATAGTCTTGTGGGACTTGAAATTGGATTTAGAAAGTTGAATTGAGAAAATTTTTATTGTGATACTTATTGATGTTATTGATTACCAAGCTTGAGATTATTGATTAATATTATTATCTTGAGAATTATGCATTGGGGATTGGTGATGAGGGAGTTATATTTTTACCACGTGGTATAGCCTCCATTGAAGCTAGATGGTTGGCTTTTGTCCCACCTGTTTACCGAGGGAGTTATATTTCTACCACGTGGTATATCCCACTTGACACCTCACGAGCACATATTAGTATGCATGATGAGTAGGATTGATGGTTACTGAGGCTTTTGTCTCACCCTATTTTTATTAACATTTTTCAGGAGTTAGTTCATTTGCTGGTTCGAACGGGAAGGCGCCGGAGGCATAGTTGTGCTAGTTGAACTGTACAACACCCTCCTTTCTATTTATGTGTTGAGTAGATGTATATTGCCATTATAGGGCCTACTTTTATTTATACTCTGATGACTTTCTATTTCTATGATATTACTAAATAATGGGTGCTGGCAGCAGGCCAGAACCTTTTAGGATTATGCATGTGACTTAATGGACCTACAAGGATTACTTACTATATTATGAGTATTATTTAAAAATTTTGCAAGCGTTATGGGTATTGGTGTTGTTCACCTGAGTACGTTACTAGGGGATATTCGAATTGATAACTTTGATGATGTTAAATGGGGGCTTGAATCTTTTAACCATGTTAGTGGGGTTGAGCTCTTTCTAACATGGTTTTACGTGCAAAAATTATGTAAAGTTTTTATATCCATGATAGTCTCATTTTATAAGTTTCACTCTTTTCTATCATGGATATCCTTTTCAACATAAGTTAAACTCTTTTAACCATGATAGTGCTTGAGGGTAGTTTTATCTTTTTCTATCATGGTTAACCTTCTAGAAGTAAAGTTTTCTTTCGTTAATCTTGTCCTTTTTAACCATGTTAGATATCGAACAAGAAAAATTCTTTTATAACCATGGTAGGGTTATTTTTAAAATTTAGTAAACTCTTTTCTACCATGGTTAACCTTTTTGAAATAAATTTAATCTATTTATAATATATTTTTATTTATTTAATAAGAAGGATTTTACACAATTGTTGTCACTGTCGGAGGTTCAAAGCTCACTAATAAGAGAAACACCCTTCCACAATTGTGATCTTGTGACCTCCTTCCTCGACCCAATCTCGCTAATGATTAGATCAACAACCTTCATCTGATTTGACCTAAACTAATCTCATGGTTGCCCAAACTGATCTCCTTCGACAGTGACCTCCTCTCAACGATGACAATTTGCAATAGTTACAGTGACCTCCTGTTCGTGATTTCCCTCACTACGGCTTTAATTTTTTTATTTATGTTACTTCCTGTTTTTCCTTTCTACTTGTACGTTGAACCAAACGGATTAGATACTCTTTGAAAATACATGGGTCAGCAATTCTCAGCAAAAGGAAATGCTAAATGAGATCTAGTGGAGTCTGGACTATTAGCAAAATTTGTGCTGGGTAATGTCTAGTATCAATCTAATCTAATATAGCCAGTAACATAAAGCTTTTCTTCCCCCATGACTGAGTAAATAGTATTCTTTTTTTTTTTAAATTTGAGAATTCCCGTTCCCGTCTTGAACTTGTCCCGGTCCTGATCGGAATCGGGACAAGCTCGGGACGGGACGGGACCCAGGACGGGAGTGTTCCGGTCTCGACCCGTCCCGTGAACACTCTTACTATCAACATTTATAACTTATCATACTCAATAAAAAAAATTTCATACATAATTCACTAAACATAATCTAATCTAAAATGTTTATACGAGTTTAAAAGTAAATTGACATAATTTTATAAGTTCTAAATATAAGAATAGTAAATTCGGTGAGTGAACTCGAGAGTTTAACCAAATTTATTACTAACACGAGTTAGAAATATAAGAATAATAAACTCAGAGAGTTAGCCTATGAGTTTGATGACAATGTAGATTGTAACCACCCATTCATAAAAACCCTCTCATTATATATCAATCAATATAGATATTTAAAAAAAATTATAAATTCAAAAGATGAAGTAGATTGATGTGTTATATTTAAGAGAAGAGAAGCTCTCCACTTCCCTACACTTCTCTATTTTCACCCATAGATCAACTTTGAAGGGTTAGGATTTAGTATCCTATAAAAATATTATCATAAACTTTATGAAATTTCACTATAGCCTTTTGAACCAAAATAAAATTAAATTTTAAGGGTAAAAAGATATCTGTGGCCTCATTTTTTTTTAGTTCAGTTTCATCTTTCATTTAATTTTATTTTCTCTATCAAATCGCTTTTACTAATTTTTATTTAGTAATATTTTATAGATATATTTTTATTTCTCTATCCACACAAATTTTTATTATTAAGAAATTTGATGGAAGAATTGAACCCAATATATATAAGTAAATATTTGACCTAATTAAGTTTTATATCCTTAAAAACAACAGGAGGCATTGTTAAATGTGAAGGATTATGTACGTATTCAATTTTTTTCATTCCTTCAATAGTTGCATTACATTTTATGATAATATTCAAACAATGTATACAATGAAAAGCTTGCCCTTTTTTATGATGAAAATATATAGGTGAACCATTTCGTTCTCATATGTTTTCCATTAAATTAACATGTTATGAAGAAGAAGGATAATGGATGGTTTTTTTCCTTAATAGACTGGTTAGTAATATATGTTGAAAAACTAACTGGTGGAGTTTAGTGTGGGAGGAATTGGTCATTCCTAAAGTGACAAATTAAAATTTGAAAAGGTGTTCACATTTAGTACTTAACAATATTTTGGATAGGATTGCCCTATATGAGGATGCCTATGTTTAGAAATATATATATATTGAAATAGATATTTCTAAAAATTCTATAAAATATGTTGAATTACATTTTATAAAATGTTTGATAATTTCTCATGAAAATTATAGAATAACCCCTAAGGAGGTTTTCTTTTTCATTTTAATCCTTACTTTAAAGAGGGGGTAACCATATATTCCCATTGGGGTAGGAGAATCAGTAGGAATAATATAGAAAAAATTAATAAATATAATAAATATATTTTATATTTAGAACCAAAATAAATCTCCCAGTCTCAATAAGCTCCCAAGGAGTAGATTGACTTAGATCTAATAAAATTGGGATAGCTAAAGCGTATATAAAGAGTAAGTAACAGTGGAACCAACCTGAGAAGCATAAAGAGATCGAAGGAGATGAAGAAAAAAGTTACATTGGAAAAATCTAATTAATGCAATAAGACAGACAGAGATGGTTGAATATGCACTGCTCCTAAAAAAAAAACTCATACATCAATGTATACAAAAAGTATATGCGGGCATGTCAAATTTGTGGGTTGAACGAATATTAAGAATATTTTAAGCATCGACGTAAACTCTTACAACATCTGCTATGGGAGCTCGACATATTGGACACTTGCCACTGTTCCATTGCAACTCATTCGCACACTTCAAACACGTGCACATGTGCCCACATCTGTATAAAAGTGAGTCTACTTTCTTCTCGTAGCATATACAACATTGCCCTTTCTTCTGTGCCTTCTTCTGCTCACTGCTCTTCTTCTTCTTCTTCTTCTTCTTCTCTCTCTCTGCTGTCATTAGTTTCATAAGATAGCTGATGAATAGTGGCATATATATATAATCATATGCGCTCACCTGAGTTAACTTCGCGTTTCATTGATTGTTGAAGCATCATCTGCATATCTATGCAGCTCTTTAATGATTTTCTGATCTCAGCCATTTCTCTGTACAGTTGCTCCATCTGCCCTCTCATATCATATATCAAATCCATTTCCTATGACAATGCCATCAATAGTAATAATGAGTCTCTTAGTAAGTAATAATTCATACATCTATATAAGTTAGATGTATGCAGTGAGATGAATGTTAGGCTATGGGAAGTTTTATCATACTGGTATAAGACCAATAATGTCATATGTATATAATAGTGAATGTTGGGTTCTAAAAAACCAACGGGAGTATAAGGTGCGGATACCTAAGATAAGGATATTGAGATAGATATATGGTCATACAAAAAAAGATAAAATTTGAAATGATTATATCCCAGGAAGAGTAGTAGTAGGCATGGTTCCTAGTGAAAAGAAAATAATAGATAATCATTTGAGGTGATAACAGTAGTAAGCAGGTCGTTGGAGGCACCGATGATTAGAAAGGTAGATCAAATAGTATGGGATCCTCTAAAAAAGAGCAAATGAAGGCTAAAAAGAATATTCAATAAAGTTATTGAGTAAGACTACTTAGTTAATAATTTATCTAAAAAAAATAGGATTATTAATAGAGCACAATAGCATTGACCCCACTAAGTGATAAGATGTTATAGGAATATGAGATAACTCACCATTGAATGAGGATTAATATTGGAGGAGGAGGATTGGTGACTATCTTGGTAGAAAGATAGGGATCGAGAAGTCTGTGTTGAAGATGTAGCAGACTCATCAACTCTGTCAGAATCATCACTGGTTTCGTTGTCTCTATAGCTCCATGATGACATGTTCGGAGAAGACGAGGTAAGATTCTGTGTTGATGATGACGATGATGATTGATTACCATCATCACTGGTTTCAGTATAACCACTACTACTCAAGCTCTCTTCTTCTTCTTCTTCTTGTACCTCTTGTTTTTCAGCTTCTTCTTCTTCAAGGTTACTACCATGACGCTGTATATGTTGTTGCAAAAATGACATTAGTTGCCCCATTCTCCCTTCATTGTCTTCATTATCTTCTTGGCTACTGATAAATTGTGTCTGTGTTCCTATGTGATATTCCATCAATTTGTCCATTCTTTCTCTGAAGTCACTTGAAAGGAAAGTTGAAACTGTTCTTCTGCACATGTACAAAATCAACAATAAGATATTTTCTTCAACAAGCTAATTAAGTTCCCAATTAATTTGAATGTAATTGTCTTGGAAAAAATTGCTAAGAAATCTCCCATTACAAAATTTATCACCTAAAGATACTTAAGGACTCTGATCTTTGAATGCGCTGGGTGCAACTCTTGTCTAATTGTGTGTAAATTAAAATATCTTTAGGTTTGTGCAAATTTTTCCCATTTTATACATAGTTAAAGATATGTTGTATAAAATTAAAGATATATTACATTTGGATTTAAAACAAATTTTAAATACAGTTTGCATCTCGTAATTTTCCTCATCATAATCATTGCCTTCACATGCATATTCATGATCTTGTTCAATCATATTCATTGCCTCTTCCACATACTTGATTTCAGTTTCAACACTGTTATTATCATCCCTCTTTACCTCTGCCACATCTGCTTCATCTCATGATTTTTCATCAATTTTCCTAGTTACTATCTGCATATCAAATTCATCCTTGAATTAACTAAGAGTGTGTTTGGATACTTCTTAAAATCATGATTTTGGAGGAAAAAATCCAAACACCTCATAAAATTTAATAATTTGTTATCTATGCTAAACCCATAGTTTTAAGGTTAAAACTACAGTTTTCTATGAAGTCATTTTTTTTAACTTTTTTTAGAAGTTATTCTTGACTAAAATCGCTTTTACCACTTTTTTTTTTACAGAAACTATTTTTTAAAAGTTAATTCAAAAGTTAATCCGAACATAACCTAAGGCTAAGAAATGAATAGAAAATAAAGTTTGATGTATATACCGTTGAAGAAGTTGACGTATCTCTAATTTATTATCAGAAGAAGCAGTGTCAAGCATCTCCTTGTACCAAGCTTGTCTACGATCTTCCCAATAGCTTCTAGGGCGGGCGATAGAACTGATCCAATCATAATAATGTTCATCATCCTCGTAATTTTGCTCATCATAATCATTGCCTTCACTTGCATATTCATGATCTTGTTCAATCATATTCATCGCTTCTTCCACATAATTGATTTCAGTCTCAACACTGTTATTATCATCCCTCTTTACCTCTGCCACGTCTGCTTCATCTTCTTTTGTCTCATGATTTGCATCTGATGAATCAACCATATTGCAACTACTTCTCTCCGCAACTTCTTGTGATGATGATGCAATAATGTTCTGAGCCTCTAAGCATACTACTGTTTCTGATGAACTTGCATGGGCTTCTTCTTCTTCATTTGTTTGAGATGACTCCGATTCTTGACCACATGCTACTGAGTGATCATTATCATTTTGGTGGCCATTTGTCTCATTGACCACCCGGTCTGACCTGATCGGACTCGAACCATGCTCACCCTTAGGGTTAGGAGGGGGAAGAGGGTTTTCGGGTTGATCAGAGTGCGTGTTGCTTGAACTAACTATTTCTAGCTGAGTTGTGCTTTCTTGTTTGGCTTCTATATTAAATCTTTCCCTGCATTTTATTGATAGATATTTAAAAATTATGAAAAATATGATATGAAATGCTTAAGAAGAAGAAAAGAAAATTTGTATCTTCAACAGATATCATATATACCTGAGTTGCATAATTGTGGACCCTTTTGGTTGTCTCCTCTTCGCTTCATAGATTGTTGATTCATGGTGTCGTTTTAATAATCTAAGCCGCAGCAGTGACTGCATCCATCATGTAAAACAACATGCAAAACTTAGAAAGGGAAATTTGTGCAAAAGATGCACTATTCTCTCTTTATTTGGTTAACAGTTATCTTATTTCTCGAAAAAGATGTAATAAATTTGAGTTTTGCTCCTAATGATTCAAACTGGTCAAAGGTGAAATTAACTATCTTTTAAATACTTATTTGTCTTGTCTTATATATTTATATACCAAATCAGAACTTCATATTCTGGATAAAACTCTGGTTATTATCCGCAAGTAGATATAGGACAAGATAAAATAAAAAAGAAAAGAAAAAATCATTACTTAAATTGATATATTAAAATTATTACACGTATTATCTATATATTTACCTGAATACGACCTCGACCTCTTCGTGAGAAATTGGAGACAGGTGCAAGCTGCGCCAGATTATTGAGCTCACCATTTCTGTCACGTTCCATCTGCATAAGCAAATCTGTAAGCGCTTTTCGACCTCGAAGGCGAGGCGATCTCGCGACATGATGAAGCACCACGCTGGTGCCTTGTCCTTGTTCCCTACTTGACAAACACGACGAGAATCCCATCATCATCATCATATTATTATTATTATTATTATTCTTTGAATTATTACTTTGTTGATCTTGCCCATAATAATTATTCTCCTTCAATCTCTTTATAATATCCGCCACCTTTGGGGTCGAACATGTTGTAGCTTCATTATTTGTATCACTTGTTGCCCAATCTGAGTACGATGATTCATCCGTGAATATTTCTCCGACATCTGATGACCCAAGCGATGATGTTCTGCTTGTTGTAATATTGCACTTGAGTGATTGGCCGTTCTGGTTATTATTATTCAACCTCTTTTCCCATATTTGAACCAGAGACGATGCTACACGATTATTCAATGTTTCTGACGATGAAGTAGCAGAAGAACCTAGATTCTCCAATAGCTCAGCTTCTGTCTCGATCGTTGACACTATTTCTTTCGCTTTTCTTGCAGCCCATCGATCCATAATCTGTGATTGCCTAGGGTTAACGTTGTTGTTCGACGAGGATACGGATGATTCATCTTCTTTCTCCTTAGCATTGTTCATGTTGTTGTTGTTGTTGTTGTTGTTCTTAACAACATCAATTTGTGGTGCTGCATTATTATTGCAGATGTTGTCGACACGATGATCTCCGACGACGACTAAGCTTCTTCTGTCATTGTTGCTCTGGAGAGTTACTTGTGAAGAAGAAACTCGAGAAGAAGTACTTTCCCTGAATCTCTCGCGATGGCTATATTTTCTGAGAACACAACCAAATGGCGATGTTAGGGAAATTTCAACCTGGGACGATGCCATTGATCGATGAACAAATATGAGTGAATGAATGAATGTTGTCTTGGTGTTATTGGAAATCAGAATGGCAGAGGAACAAAACCCAAACCATGGTGAGATTGAAAACACGCGACGATGATGCCAACCTCACAAAAGGCTAAGACCAAAGATGAGCGTGTCTTAAATTTCTGAAACTAGAGGATCGGAGGAGATCGATGGAGAATAGAGATCGTCGATTGTTGAACAAAAATAGAGGGTGCACATATTATTAAGGATGCTGTCTCAATCGTCCATGTTTATATCATCACCTCATTTTTGGTTTCTCCAGCTTCCTATATTTAGAGCTTTTGTACCTTCAGGATATGATTAAATTTAAACAAAGAAAAAGGTTCTTTTGTTACGTTATTGCTATAATTAGAAGGGCTCGTTGTTTTGTTTATTTGAGTGCCATGCATGAAGAAACAAAGAGGGAACAAGCGATCGAGGTTTTTAAATAACTTCATACAAAATCTCAATTAATTAGCCAACATCCCAACAATAATGAGACTGATTATATTTTGGTTCTACTGATGGTTTACGAATGTTGTTTTTCCTGCCTAAAAAAACTAATAATTAAATTAAAACTTGCAATATAGATATGTGTTTCTATATATGTTCATGTCTATCAACTAATTTAGGTTTGAGTTGGTAGGTTTATATCTCAAATATAGAGAAGTGTTCTTAACATGCTTTTTTTCCCATTTAAAATTTTTTTAATCCAGAACTTCTTGGAATTGCATTCCATGATGTCTTACTGTTTTTTGGTTGACATTCTATGTCGTCTTACAATTAGCGTGAATATATATACTAATATAACTCCATTATATGTATAATATACTACTAGTTTTTAATATGATTCTTAATATATAAGATCTAGTTTATAGTATGAAATTGATTATAAAAGATGTGTTTATACATTATAGACTATAGTTGATCATTTAAAATAAAGTAATGGATTAAGAATCACTTCAATAAATAGTATAGTAAGTAATTAATAGGTCTATTCATTCTACATTTATATAATATTCCTTCAATTTTTAATATAGGATATAGTTAAAGAGTTAATTTTAGTCCTATTGATAAAATATATTTTTATATTTAATAATTTTTTTTAAATTATACCTGTTGATACTCTCTTAATAATAATCAAGTAAGATAGAAAAAGTATATGTCATATATTAAACTTTAGAAAAAATATACTATATTAAACTAATTTAACTAAATTTTTTAATCTAATTAAATTAGTTAAATATGTCATATTTAAAAGACTGGAGGAGTATATTTTCAAACTTTCTAATATGTAGCAAAATTTATTAATTTTGATTATATTATAAAATTTTATATTTTTATTTTTTGTTATATAAACTTATTTATTTAGGTGTTTTTAAATGGCTAAAAATATGTCAAACACATATGGGAGATTATATATATAATTTAAAATTTCAAACAATTTTTATTACAAACATTTATAAACATATTTAGTCAATTATATATTTATTTAGATAATTAAATTTTCAATCAAGTTTTTTATGTATGTGTTAACTAAATTACTCAAGTTTCTATCCCAATATTGATAAGAATACTAAACAAATAGTTATTTACAAAAATAAAAAATAAAATTAAGGAAAATAAAAATCTTAAATTTCTTAAAACAATTTTAATCAAAGTCATGGATTTAGTATGATGAAAGGTAAATCAGGGATTTAAAAAAAATTAGATTATTCTTAACAAAATTAATAGTTTGAACTATATGTTTTCATAATGGAGAGAATATCCATGTAATTCAGACAAAATGTAAGGGAGGTTAAATTATTTTACTCTAAATTAAAATATAATTGATTTAAATTTTAAATTACGGTAATGTATTTTACTAAATTTATTTTGATACTCAAATATAATAAATAATAACAATTTAGAGTTAAAATGAAATTTTTAGGAATAAAAAGAAGGGATGAGGTTCAATCAGCACCCCAAACCAATGTTAAAAGTATAATTAGCACCTTAAAATATATAAAGGTGCAATCAACAACTTAAAATATTTAAAGGTGCAATCAACACCTTAAACTAATTTTAAAAGTGCAATTAATACTCTAAAATAGTTAAATTATTGTAATTTTTCTTTTTTATTAATAAAAATATAAATTTTTATTTCATACATTCTACATAAACTTTTTATTTTAAGACATTATTGTTTAAAATGTTAAATGTGTAATATTGTTTTAATTAATTGGACTAAATAAACTATAAATTTTCTCAATCTTCATATATAAATTTTATACAATGTCAATTGTACGGTTTATTCAGTACTCTTTTTTAAATAATATGATGTATGCGACCTTTTAAATAATATTGTGTTAAAATAAAAAATTTACATGACATACATATAATAAAAATTTATATTTTTATAATAAAGTTGTACTAATTTAAATATTTTAAAATATTAATTATATTTCTAAAATTAATTTATAATATTAATTATATCTTTCGATATTTTAAGACGTAAATTTATACTCTAAAATTAGTTTGGTCTTTATCCTAAAAAGAAAATGAAAACATTTGGTGAGGCACCGAAAGTCCAAAGGAGCGAGTGGAAGTGGGACATTCTCCCAAGTTAAATTAGTAATTGGAATAACTGAAGGAGCGAGTGGGAGTGGGACTGAGAGCGCGCGAGAGGAGGAAAATGGCATTGGGTGCGACGGCGATCGGAGCGTTGCTCGGTTTGGGTACTCAGATGTACTCCAACGCCCTCCGAAAGCTCCCTTACATGCGACGTAAGTCTCCATTTTCTACTCTGATCTCTGTTTGATTCTCGCGAATATTCTTTCTTTCTCTCTCTCATTCTCTCTTCCTTGTTATAGATCCGTGGGAGCATGTCTTGGGAATGGGTTTGGGTGTTGTTTTTGTTAATCAGCTTGTGAAATGGGATGCTCAACTCCAACAAGACCTCGATAAGATGCTCGAAAAGGCCAAGGCCGCAAACGAGCGCCGTTATATTGGTTAGCCCTCTTCTACTGTTCCCCTTTTGCCCTATCGCTCTGCATTTGACCTTATCACTTCCAGTTTGATTCCTTTTTTATTGAATTCGCTTCCTTTCTGATTACTGCATCTATTTTGTGCCTTTAATTTCTGGGGATTATACTTGTTATTATATAGTATTTGGGGCAGGAGGGACTGATGGTTTGGATTGTCGAATGGGGGCGCGCAATTATTTTCTTTATGTTCTCGTCTTCGCTCAAGAAACAATAATCGTTTTTTTCTTAGATAGTTGTGTTCTCTGTCGTCTTCAGCTGAGAGGGTACAGTAATATTTGCAATGACCATGAGATGTGTAGGTTTGCTGTTTCGGTTGCTCATAAATTACTTTGATGATTGAAAATATTAGATGAGAAGAAGTGGATGATATAATGAAACATAATGTAAAGGCTAAATTATTCCATCATTTATGTTGTTCTAATCCACTTTTATGTCAGCCCAGTAAGATGCTATTTTACTTGAATTACTCTTTTTTCTTTTTTGAATTGCAAAGGGGTTAAACTGGCCTTGTGGGGTATAGAACCCACCACCTCCCCTATGCAAGGGGATTACTTTGCCACTAGGGCAATGCACCGAGCGCTACTTGAATTACTCTTTAATATGGGAAAAAGTCGAGGAATTTGATTCTTCTTAGTGCAATTGTGGATTGGATGCTGAGATATGAAGGTGTTCTTTCACATATACTACGGATCGACTCAGTAAATTCAAGCTAGTGATTTAATGCAGTGATGCTTCTGCAAAATTTCTTCTTGAGATGTTGATTATTATTGGTCAGGCTCAGTTAATCTGTAGACTAATGCTTCTACAAGTGTTTTATTTAAGGAGAAATTCCTTTGTTTTCACTCTTTTCTAACTGTATCTGAATGCCTTTTATATGTTTAGATGCATTCTCTGGTTGCTATTGTTTTATCAGTGATACAGGGGATTGTGTTAATATTTTTTAGTCAAGTTCCATCAGATCAAATATATACCCCTATACCTGTTTATCGAAAGCACTTAAATCCTGTGAAAAAAAGTAGGAAAGTGAGTTTGAAGTTCCTCTTCCTCCTCGTAGCATATATTAATCATTCAAATTTTTGAAACCATTAATGTCTTGACCGTTTTTAGTGCTTTTGGTTGAATTTTGATGCTTGCCAAAGATATTCCTTAACATTTTGGTTCTTTCTATTGCATGTTAAAGATGTTTCAAACTTTTTTGTGGAGCCTGACTACCATTTTCTAGCCCTTTTTCGGCATTGCATTAAGTATTTATGGAAGAAAGAATTAAAAACAAGTGGTATAGGGACAGACAACGCAGTTTTGGGGTCCCCTACTTTCATGATCTTTTTAGTATTCATACTTTGAATTGCTGGATGGCCCATTCTTGCAATTTCTTAACTTGGAATCTGGTGATTTCTCAACTTACTGGGAATCTTGTGATTTCTCATTCTTCTACAAGGGAACAATTTGTTCCTGGTAAGATAATTTGGAATTCTAGAACTCCCTCAAAGGTCAAATCTTTTGTTTGGACAACAATAGCAAAAGGTTAAACCCTTGGCATGTTGCAGGTTTGATTACCCCATCTGGTTGTTTCTTCTGACACATGTAGTTGCTGATTTGGCTAGAAAACTTTGCTCCATTTTCTAGCAATTAGTTACGTTTGGCATAAACTTTGGTATTAATTAGTGAGGTTAGGATACGTTCTAGCAATTGGAACTGTTATTTTATTTATAGGGTTCGGTAACATGAAGCAAACCTAAACGTTGTGTCAATTTGTGATTACTGGGTTTCTTCAAGGGCATATCTTCTCCTGCAATTGTGTATCCAGCTTCCCTTGGGTGCACATGCTCTTTTTTAAGGGTTCCACTTCATCTTAAGGCACATAGAGTGCACTCAATCTAATAGGCCTTAGAAGGCTTCAAATACCATGTTCTGTTTTGAGCCCTTTTCTTGTAATTGCTGATTGTAATATCTCATCCTCCAGCTAGATGTAAAATTTTCTAGGGCGTTTGAAATGTTTCTCCTTATTTGAATTTTGATATGAATATACTCTATTAGGAATCCCTTACTATGCTTCCAAGCTTCTGCAAATGATTTTTGACAAAAACAAATGCTAAATCTTGGCCTAATGAGGAGAGCATATTATAGTATTTAGTTTTTGAAAAAAAAAATAATATACGTCGGTAATATAGTATATATATATATATATCCGTCAACCGGTTAATAGCCCCCTCCTTTTTTCAGTTGTTTCATTTATCTGTAATGCGACATAGGAGGATGGTCCTTACAAGATCTGTATATTATTTCCTTGATATAGCTTTGTGATTAAAAAACCGATACATGGATTACTATTCATTTGAATTCTGAAGTTACACATGAGCAATCATGTTTTCTGGTTGCGTATTTTTGATGAGGGTACGTTACATTGCAGATGAAGATGATGATTAAAGAAGTATCTCTTCAAGGGCTGCATTACTTGGGTCATGAGAATCTTGTGGTCATAATCAAATCCTTTTGTGTTTCTAATGTGGTTGTACCGTACTTGTGACGCTGTTATAACTTGCTGATGAACCAATTTTGAACAGAAAGGTCAGCAACTCATAATATGTTCAATGCCTATGATTGTAGCTTCTCATTAATAATTTATAGATTCAGTCCAGTTACTTTCTAATCCCAAATGGCTTTTAAATAATGCAGTTTCGTTATAAATTTTATAATTTATATTGATATTAATTAACTTCTTGTTAAAACAAACGATATCGATATTAACTATAAAATTATGTAGGAAGTCACACTCATCACATATTATTAACAGTGCAACTCATTGGAGTTGTGTTTCGGCTTTAAATAGAATGGACTCACTATTGAAACAAGGGTTGGTTTGAACATAACGAGCATAAGCACAATCCGTTTTTTTTTATAATTAGTTGATGATTGCTTTGATGTCTTTTGACGAGCCGTCGAACACGATGTGAGTTGTTTATTTCTAAAATAAATGTATTAACTAGTAAGTATCAACGAGCAGCTGAACACAATTAGTAATTAAATTAAATGGTGTTGTTCAAATAGTAAATACTTTTACATAGATTGTCAACCACGTTGCAAGTGATAAATTTCTCACACCCTCGTCCAATTATAAGCTAAAGTAGTATATGGTGTTATTTAAATGATGCATCTTATTATAAATGCTGTCATTCACATTACAAGGGCCGTAAATGGTAGTTACCGCTGTGGCGTTTGTGCACTAGAGGAAAGGTCGGTGGCAGGGAGTTGGGCCTTTTTTTAAAGTATGTAAGGGGTAATTTTTGTAAAATGACAATATTTCAAAATCCCATTTTAATACTTGTAATTAATTTGGGATTATTAAGTTTTGAATCACCAAAATGGAATTTCTAATTTTCAAACTGAATAATGTTTATTTATTTTTTAGGTAAGTTTAAGATATCTACTGTTGGAAACAGTAAGAATGTTCTTTTCTTTCTATTATCATATTCAACGAGCACTCAGCTGCAAACAAAAGAAGAACAAGAAGAAGAGATGGAGACTTTATTACAATCTTTTCTTATTGAAGCTGTGATAAACCTCCTTATTTAAAAGAAAGTCAACATATAATTAATAACACATGGATTTAGAACAAAACAAGACAAGACATAATCAAAGTAATCTGCTAATGTTTCCTGCCATCAGTTGCTGGCATTATATGTTCCACCTCCCCATGAACCTGCATGTCAGTTAGGATGAAAAATTAATACATAAAGAGATAATATATATATATATATATATAACCCCAAATGAAAAAAACAAAGAAAGGAAGGAAGCAAGATTTTGAATTACGAGTAGTAATGATATAATCAATTATTTGCCCTGCTGCTCTTTGGGTGGTTTAGGTTTAGGACGACCATAACCAATACCATTTCCAACAGTATTAGTTCCATTTGAGGTTGAAGTGTCTGAAGAACCCTGTCCCTGTCCTGAATCCATGATCCTTCTAAAACCACCACCAACACTAATCTTCTCTTTGTGTTTTTGCCTTCAATCTTAACAACCTATTTATACACACAACATTAGGCTCTCTCCTGTAATTAAAAGTTCACTAAGATTTCATGGAAAGAGCGCATGAAAATTTCCTCAAAATGTATCCCATTTTCATTCATATTCTATTCTATTCAAGTTTTCTACAATTCATAAAATAACTAAGGTTGCTTCTCGTATTTGTTTTGCTCGGCCGGGTCGTGTGTTTTGGTTTTTGTATACTTTTTTTTTATATAGCTATCTGATTCAGTTAGATTTAAATATTACTAAGTTCAATTAAAAATAATTCTCCTAAAGACATTTTTCACTTTCACATTACTTCAAACTTGAGATCTCATATTTAAATGGCTAAAACTCTTTCTAATTGAATCCACACCGGTTGTTTTTTTGTGTATAATTTATATACAGACTATTCATTAGATGTTTTTTAATAGAAAGGTAAGTTATACTTGTAAGTTAACAGCCAGAAATATTTATAAAATACAATAACTTGTACAACATTTAATAAAATATTTATAACAAATCTCCAAAAATGCCATTTCCTCTTTATAAATGTTTTTCCGTCTCCTCCCTCTGAGTTATACCGACCAGAGAGTAATATTGAAAAGTTGTTAAAACTTTTTAACTGCAGCTAATTTTCTTGATTTTAAGAAAATAGTTAATAGAATCTTATAAGAAAGATAGGAAAGGGTATTATATTTACGACCAATGTACATTACAATTCATTTGAATGAGAAAACCTATTAATAAAATGTTGTAAAATACGATCCACCTTCATCTTGATAATAAATTATTTTGACAGAATGGAAAATACAAATTGAAATTTCACAGGCAGCTAATTCGAAGTTTGGTTTGTCTTTTCTGAAAAGTCAGGAAATTGAAGGATTTTCACCACAAATGAAAGGAAACACAACCTGTTGAGTGTTGAGGGGAAGTTTGAAATTTTCATGTCAAAATTTTGACTCAATAATGTACTATTTCTTCTGAAAATTCACGAAATTTGTTGTGGACATGCATGGCAGTAGTTAAGGATGAAGCTGCCGTGGGAAAATTTAAGAAATTGAAGTTTGACTTGAAAATGCTTTAAATTTTAATATTGAATCTTTTGCTTTTTTAAGAATTGATGTCTTTGTCCTATTGGAGACAATCTTGTTCAAAATACTAAATGTTAGCATATGCCCTAATAAAATTTTAAATATTGATTCATTATGTTATGAGATACTAGTCATTCTTTTAGACTTAATCCTTATTCTTTTATATTATTTTTTAAATTTTATTACTAAGTATCTAGTTTTAAAGCTCTTAGCTGATACTCCCAGTATAATTGTCTCCTTTAAGACTCGAGTTTGAGACCTAAAAAAATATAACAAGGTCTTAAGGTTTTGAGCCTTGGCGTATGCAGAAAATCTCCGTTAGAAGACTCACCCACCATAGCCAGGTGCGCGACGCGGGTCGGATCCGGATGTAGTCGGGGCAAAGCTCCGGTGAACCGGGTGGGTAATAAAAAAAACTTTATATTAGTACTCAATCTCTTTTTTTTTTTGGTATAAAAATTTTTAGAAAGATATTAGGTTCACCTACGATATAAGGGCAGAGTGAAATCTTTTTTTTTTTTTTAGACGATACCAATTTTAAAAGACGTCATATATTTAGTGTTTAGTCTAATAAGCATGGTTTGTGTTTTTCTCCCCTATGTTGAAGTGTGTGTTTTTGGTAGACGTTGGGCTCCTTGGGGCTTCATTTGTATTATCCACATAAAGAACTCCATTAAGTTATGCATCATTTTACTTGTGCTTTAAATAAATTTGTATTCTTGTAAAAAAGTAAGGGCGTTTTTTCTTTTTAAAAAAAAACTTTTTTAGGATTGAAAACCATCTCAATTTTTAATTTAATACATATGTTATATTTTCTCATTTATTAAATCATTTAATGTTACTCAGTTAACAAAATTAACTTTTATATAATAACTAATATTGTTAACTGAATAAAGTTATATAAATCAATTGTATTAACAAAATAAAATTAAAAAAATTAATAGGAAAAAAATAATACAGGCAAACAATGAGATAATGCAAGGGTTGAAATGAGTCAAATCTTGGGAAGGCTCACAATTAAAATGCACAGCAAGTAAACCTTTTGGGTTGAAGTTAGACTAAGAACTACTACCACTTGACAACTCATACAACTCAACTCACAACTCACAGAAAACAAATAAGCTTGTGCTGAAGTCACTCGTGGCGATTCAGGTTGATCTTGTCAAAGTCAAGCACTCTGTTGCTGAAGACATGAAGGAGAAGATCGCAGACTTGGCGCGAAGACGGTCTCTGATGCGGCGTCGTTTTGGTGCAGTGCAAGGCAACCTCGAGCACTTGGAATGCTGCAAACTCTTGGGCCGGCAACAGAGGCTTGAGCTGAGGATCAATCAGTTCCTGAGAACGCATCTGAATATTGATGTCAACCCATCTGACCAAATCCAAGTCAGCTCCAAACGATTCATCCGTTGGCATCTTCCCACTCACCAGCTCCATCAACACTATCCCCATGCTGTACACATCACTCTTCTCTGTTGCCTTCCATGAGTACGCACACTCTGCAACCATCAACTCAATTCATCATCGTGTTTTCAAAATAATGATTCAAACAGATTTTTTATAATTTTTTGTTCCCAAAACCTACCTCAAAGAATTGTTCTACGAACATAAAAATAGATAATAGAATCAAACAAGAACTAAAAGTTTGGTAAGTAAGTACCTGGAGCCACGTAGCCATAGGAGCCAGCAAACCAAGAATTCGACTCGGTATTGGAGTTGTCAAAGTTGAGTTCTTTTGCCAATCCAAAATCTCCCAAGTGAGCCTCCATTTTAGAATCCAACAACACATTGCTGGATTTGATATCTCTATGTATGATCTTCGGAACACAATCATGATGCAAATATTCCACTCCTCTTGCTAATCCCACTGCAATCTTAAACCTTGCTTCCCAATCTAGCCTCCTCCTGGTTTTTTCTGGTTTCCCATGTAACCAATCCCAAACACTCCCATTCTCCATCATCTCATATATCAGCAGATTCCATCCTTCTCCTTTCTTCTTGTTGCTGCAATATCCCATCAGCTTCACCAAATGCCTATGCCTGATCCTCCCCAGAGTCTTCACTTCTCTCACAAAGCTCTTGTTCTGCATGAAGTCATCTTTTCCCGAGATCTTCTTCACCGCCACCGTATCTCCTGATGCCAATTCCGCTCTGTAGATCGTCCCGGACCCTCCCGAACCGATTACGAACTCGTCGCTTAGATTCTCAGTCGCCTCCATGATGTCCTCCCACCTTATGTCTCTCTTCGCGGCTGTGTTGTACCGGAAGAGTGGTCTTCGTTGCGCTCGTGATGATGAAGAAGAGGATGAGGAGTAAATATAGTTTACTTGGCTGCCTTTTCTGAGGAATTCTTGCTTGTTCTTCATGAATATTCTTACTGCAAGTATTGCTAGTGCCACTGCTGCTAATGTTGAAAGAGCTGAGATTATCACTACTGATGTTTTGCTCAGGGCTAACAGGCGATTGCTCGAACGACCACCATCGGTATCGTCACAGTGTTTAAGAGGGCTTCCACAAAGATTTGAATTACCTTCAAAAGCCTTAGGTGGCCAATGGGAAAATTGCTCATTTAATTCACCTTCAAGGTTATTGTGAGAAAGATCAAGTTTTCCCAAGCTGCTCATTTCACCAACTTGAAGAGGGACTTGTCCTGTGAGTTGATTGTGAGACAGATCAAGTTCTTCCAACTTCGCCAATGTCCCGAGTGAAGGCGGGATTTCGCCTGAGAGATTGTTGTAACTGAGGTCTAACAAGCTTTGGAGATTCTGCAGCCTTCCAAGCTCACTTGGAATCTCACCATTAAAGCTGTTCCTGGACATTCTCAGCTCATAAAGCTTGCTCAACTTGCCTATCGCCGGAGGGACTGGTCCCGAGAAATTGTTCTGCTCAACATTGAGTATATTAAGGGATGTGAGATTACCCATTTCATCAGGAATACTTCCATTAAGAGAGTTTCTGTTTAGGTGGAGAACTAGCAATTTAGAACATGTGAATAACTCTGATGGAAGATTCCCAGAAAACTGATTCAAAGATAACTTAATCTCTCCCAACTGAGGCAAGCTGCCCAGCCAGGATGGAATTGGTCCGGATAGCATATTATTGTTCAAATCTATATGAGCTAGCTTCTTGCACAAGGAAATCTCTGCCGGTATCGGTCCGATGAGAGAATTTTCAGACAGATCTAACAATGAAAGCTCTTCAATTTTCCCCAACGTCCTTGGGATTTCCCCAGAAAGCTTGTTCTTTCCTAACCTTAGCCTCTCAAGAGAAAGTGAATTTCCCAGCTGGGGTGGAATCTCACCATCAAATTCATTGTTAGTGACATCGAAAGACAGAAAATTCCGAGAGCTACATAATGAAGATAAACTACCATTCAATCTGTTCTTTGAAAGATTCACCCTTGTCAGATTCTTGAGATTTATCAGTTGGTGAGGAAGATTCCCTTCAAGTGAATTGTTATAAAGCATGAGTTGCTCCAAATCTTTGAGTAATCCAAACGTTGAAGGAACCCCACCTGAGAGATAATTGTCGGCTAAATCAAGAATAGTTAGTTTATGACAGTTACCTAAAGTGGTTGGAATCTCTCCCACAAGCTCGTTCTGTCTGAGATGAAGGAAATTCAAATGTTTAAGCCTTCCAATAGTGATGGGAATTTCCCCAGAAAACTTGTTCCCGAAGAAATCAATCATCTGCAAGCTTGAACAATTACCAATCTCCATAGGAATCTCACCAGATAACCGATTATCATATAGAAAGAGAATCTCCAAATTCCCCAGCATGCCAATCTCTCTTGGGAGAGAACCTTGTAAATTGTTGTGGAACAATGCAAGTGTGTTCATGTTACTGAGATTTCCTATGAAAGGAGAGATTGAGCCAAGCAAGCTGTTGTTATTGAGTAACAAATCAGTTAACTCAGTCATTTCATAAAGTTCAATGGGTATTGATCCATTTAAGGAATTGTTTGACAGATCAAGTTGTTTCATGGATTGACATTGGCTTAATTCCCTTGGAATCTCACCAGACAGTGCAGTATCCGACAACATCAAATGCTCCAAACTTGTCATGTTGGAACATATGCTTCTTGGGATGATCCCTGAGAGATGATTCCCAGACAGAAACATGTATTGTAGCTCACCCATGTTTCCAAGTTCTTCAGGAATCCCACCAACAAGCTTGTTGAACGACAAGTCCAGATTTTGAAGACTACCTAGTTGAGCTAAAGATGATGGAGTATGACCCACGAGTTGGTTGCCCATGAGATTCAAATAAGCGAGTTGACTCAGATTCCCGAGTTGACTCGGAATCTCCCCTATTATACTGTTGTTCGCGAGGTTGAGAATCTGAAGATTCTCAAGACCACCAAGTCCACTCGGAAGAGTCCCATTGAGACCGTTGTTTGCAGCAGTGAAAACAGTGAGGTTCGAACAGTTTCCCAACTCGGGTGGAATCGGACCTGTGAGTTCATTCTCTTGAAGAATAAGATTCTCAAGCTGATTGAGTTGTCCTAGTTGCGATGGGATAGACCCAGTGAGAGTACTAGAGGCCAAACCAAGAGTCAAGAGGCTAAATAAATTCCCAAAAGACGAAGGAATAGGACCTGTCAACGGGTTGTCGCCGATTCGCATGACTCGGAGACTCGTAAGCGAGCCGAGCTGAGTGGGGATGTGACCAGTGAGTTGGTTAGAGAAGAGAAGCAGATACTCCAAAGAAGAGATATTGGAGAGAGCAGGTGGGATGGGACCAGTAAGTCGGTTAGAAGAAAGATCAAGTTGGAGCAGGTTCTGTAAGAGACCGAGTGAGGGAGAGATTGACCCAGTGAGTGACGAGTCAGAAAGGTTAAGTCCCATAATTAACATGGAGTTCAATCCACAAGTAATCCCTCTCCAGCTACAGTAATCCGTGTTGCTCCCAGACCAATCAGCCAAAACATTTTCTGTGTCCTCCATGAATGACTTCTTCACCTCCAAAAGCAACCTCAATGTAGAAGGCGAATCACCATCCGCATCTGAATCTGACTTGCCATTACAGAGAAGTAGTAAAACAGAGGAGAAACAGAGGAGTAACAGAAGCGAAGGAACGATCCTCATCACTGGTACAGCCATTTGAGTGATGAAGTGGTGAAGCAAGAGCACTCACAGAAACTTAACAAAGACGAGTGTTTGAATGTGGGAGACGACGCGTCGTGTGTTGATGGTGAGGGTTAAAGTGAAGAGTGAAAGTGCATGGTTGTGCGTGACGAGCGTGAATGGGTAGCATGGCGTGCGTTGGGGATGACGAAGGAGAAGGAGGGGTTGGTATTTGGTGAGGGGGAGAAATTAATGAGGTTGAAGGTGAATGGGAGATGAGAGAGGTGTGTCAGAGAAGGGAAACGAAGGGCATTAATGAGATATGGAGAGAGATAGAATAGAGAGAAACTTGGGAGAGTGTCAAAATGGGGAAAGGAAGACTAAAGAGCATGGGGAATATGAGAAGAAGAAGTCAAAGGAAGTAAATGAATGAAGAAGAAAGACGTTGTGAGTTTGAGAGGGAAAAAACAGTGTGTGAAGAAGGAGATGAGGAAGGTGATGATGGAGGATCGGTTTAGATAGAAGAGAGAAGGTATACAGTGGTTGGGCGACTCAGCAATGAATAGAAGAAGTTCATTTAATCATTTTAGTGTTGTAGTTCAACACGAATGTGACCGTAATAAAAAAGGTGAGCAGTTCGGTTTCCCTTTCTGGTTCTTTTCTTCTTTTTCAATTCCCTATTCTAAATTTACTCACACTCTTCATTTATAACTATTGTTATGTAATTTACTGTGTGTTTTTAAACTTACGAGTTATGTAACTAATAATTATAGTTTGATTAATTATTTATAAAAATATAGGTTAATTTTTCTAAAATACTACTTTTAACTATTTATATTTGAAATTATTCTCTTAATAAAAAATTCTCTTATAGCTTGTTTAGATTAATGTTTGCCAACTGAAATTAAGATAAAAATTAATTAGTATAATGTAATTTATGTTAAAATATATTTTTATAAACAAATTAATTTAATATAAATTTATTTAAATGATATATTAAAAAATTAGTTTAAAATATTTAATTTTAAAGAAAAATTAAAATACAAAAGTTAAAAAATATTATTTCATCTTTAAAGTAATTTTTTTGTGTATCAATATAAAATTAGTCTACCAGTGTAAAGCTCTATTAAATTCCTATAGGTCTCATATTCAATTTCTAACTAAAACATCTATATTTGAGAGGGTAGCCCCGAAATTAGGATATCTAATAATGTGATCAAACTAACATTATATATAAAAAAATAACTTTTAAGTAAAAAGTCAATTACTCATAAAATTATAGGCCTGTTTGGATGGACTAAAAGGGATTATAAAAAAAATAATTTTTAGATAGCTTTTGAAAAATGACTTATAGAGAATAACTTATATAAAAAAGTAATTATGAATAAATGAGTGTTTGGATAGTTATTATAAAAAAAAATTATAATTAATAAATTATTAGAAATAATACGAGATAAAAAAAATAAAACATTCCCCATCACCTGCACATTCTACTCATCACCATATATCTTCTTCTCTCTTTCCTCTTCAGCGTATGCGACATTCCTCCCTCCTCCCTCTGGTGACGAGGAGCATAGTCCACCTCCCTCTCCCTCCTCCATCAGCGTCATCCTTATTCCATAACCATCGGTCACGACGAGATCTAAAAGATGATGAATCAACTTTTTCCTCCTTCATAGAACTAGAGCCACGACACCAATGAGAGAAGATGGCAATGACGGTAAGGGAGGAGAGATAGGATGCCGGACGGAGACCAAGTGACAGTACAAGCGATAGGGAGAAGAGATAAATTAAAAAAAAAAGAGTAAAATAGGAATTGAGTAGTCTATAAGCTATTTGATTGTTCCAAAAACTGTTTCTAGGAACTTATTCAAAATTATGGTTTGGTCTATAAATCTTTTTAGACAAATATACTTATTTATTTTAAAATATTTTTAAATCAAAGTTTAGACCAGAAACTCTTTTAAAATTTAAGTTTAAAGGTTACTATCAAATATCATTTAAAACCTAAATTGATTTTTTTAAGTTAATTTTAACACGACAAATGACATGTCAAACACGTTTAATATGTACCCGAAGGATTTAGCAAAAAAATTATGAAGTGTAAGATAAAGCAGATTTAGGTCCAAGCTGTGTAGTATTTTGTTAATATATATCATATGGAACATTTGCAGCTGAACATTTAAAAAAAATATAGTCTTTTTGATTTTTTTGTACTTCATAATTTTAGTCTAGAAATAGGACCCCACAAGGCATCTTCTTTTGCATGAGGTAGCTTAAAATAAAATAACCATTATAATCAAGACAGGTTAAACAAAAGCATCAGATTAAATAAAATAAAAAATGCGCAAAAATTCGATGAATTGACCTTCTATATATAATTGCATAGTATTTGAAGAAAAACAATATAAAAAAAATAAAAATAAGAACGAGATTTTCTCTGAAATACATTATTTATCTTGGAAAAGTTTCGGATTCAATTCAGCTTATCAAGAAAGGAACACATACAATATAATTAATTGAGATTGTAAGAAACTAAACGCAAGGTATATAATACATTTATTTGATTAATTTGACGTTAATGAATGTATATTGGTTTGAGCCACCAAAACACAATGTCGTTTTGCAATGTTTCGTCTTTTTATAGAATTGGATTGGTTGTATATATGCCACCAAAACACAATGTCGTTTTGCAATGTTTCGCTCTTGTTTATGATTAACAACTTTTTACGTATACTTCCATATAGTATTCATATTAACATAATTCTAATAAAATGCTAACAAAAGTTTAACAACAATAATTAATTAAATTAAATTATTTTAAAACTATTCAAATTTAAACATTAATGTATAAGCTACATAGATAATATTTTTTATAAATCATAGAACAAATTTAATGCAAAATTTTTAAATGGGGGATCTCTGAAATCATAAACAAAATTAATCCTAAACATACTAAATAAAAAAAAAAAACCCAAACATGTTACCTTTTTTGTGTATATTTTCCACACGCAAATTTGTAATTAGTTTGTCAATTTATTTTATTTTGACTCCTTATTAAAAATTCATAAGAGCGTATAATACAAGAAATTATGAAAAAAAAGGGTTCACTCCCATAATCTTATAGCTGTAATTCATTCCATAATGTTATAATTATTGTAATATTTTAGTAAATTTGGGAGATCTTCAACCGTGACAGATCACAATTATATTGTTCTCTTGCTATTTACTGACAATATCTGTCCCATTATTATTTTTTATTTTTTTTATAATTAACGTAAATAATTGTTTAAGGAACAAAAGGTTCCAGTAATTGTGCAAAATATATTTGATGATCTATTACATTTATGAATAGGGCCAAATTTGGACGATGCATGGTTGCTTCTTCACGTATTCGTCTTTGACTTTCTCATTAATTGTCTCATAATGAATCAACAGATTTATTCTGGATGCTCTTTCCAACCGAATATGACAAATATTTATTCTTCATAAACGTAAATATATATATCTTTAAAAATACTTTAACATGGTAAATCCTTATATTTTTAAAACTGGATAAGAAGGGATCCAGTTTTCTCAAATACATGGAAGATATATCATCCTAAGGCTAAAATTATGTCATTTTTTATCTGCCCTTAATATAATTATCATGTTATATGTAATTCATGATTTTTTATTTTAATTTTTTCCTCAAAAAATAAAATTTTTAGTTGATTTGACATATTTATTTTATTTTATTCTACACAAAACTTCTCAATACCATTTTACATATGAATTAATAAATTATATAAATGAAAAAACTAATTACATGTTATGTATACATAGTTCATACACACACAAGTAAACAAAAACAAAATTTTAACTAGTTTCAATACAGGGAAGAGGAAATTTATATGATACTCTTTTTTTTTTGTTATAAAAATTTTTGGAAAGGGGTTGGGCTCACTCACTATTTAAGGGCATGACGAAATCTCCCTTAATTTTAATGTTAGGTAGGATGAGCTGTCTATTACTCTTAGGTGTAAACCTAGGCACCTAAAATCTAGGATGCCTCCCCAAATACTGCGACTGAAACTATAACAAAGTTATATTCTTAATAGATCCAACATTATATGATTCTCCGTAGAAATGAAGGATAAATTATTGCTTTGGGCCCAAATATAATTGGGCAGATTTCAATTAAGGTAAGCCTATGTTCGGCCTCATATGGTTAAAGAGAAGGCCCGACTTTATAAAACAACAAAATGAGTGAAGAATTCCCTCGACGATCGATGAAAATATTGAATAATTCAGATAATTTCACATTTTTTAAATAATTCCTCATTAACTTAGAAATGATAAATTCTTGTTTTTTGGAAATAATGATAAGTACACTGTAAAAGGTCCTTTATCATCAGGCGCATCATCCTTAAAGATTTTTTTTTCAATTCCTCTAAATGATCAACTTGCATTTAATGAGTATTATTAATAATGAGGAAAATTAATTCACTGATTTTTATAATTTAACTTAATTTTGAATTATAACCCTATAATTTATTTTATTTGAATTGGGCCCTTATTATTTGATTTCATAATTTTAATTTATAGCTTTTTATGAAATTTTATTCATTGAATGTGACAAATTAATGTTCAAATACATGTTGAAAGATATAATTATATTCATGATAGTACCTCGAACAGGATTTTCTTCAGTAGGAGAATACCCGTGCTTATAAAAAAAATTCATTTATAGAAATGCAATGAATTGATACTAAAATGTTGTTGAATGAAACGAAAGAAATTCCATGATAAAATTCATGAAATTCAATAATGAATGCCTAAAACGGATCAAACTACCAGGGACAAATTTCAAGGGAAAAAAACTATAAGGATTTTATTTAAAATTGAGATAAACTAGTCAATCAAAACAGTTCAGGTAAACCATAAGGAGTTCTAGACTATTTTAAAAAAAAAAAATTATGAAGCGCTAAAGGTACCTTATCTTGTATGATTTTTTTTTTCAAAAAAAAGTTCAAAGTTCTGGTAGTCATTAATATAAGCAATATATGATACATCCATAATTAGTTAGTGATTTTTTTTCAAAAGAAAAAAGAAAAAGCAAAATAAAAAATTGCGAATCAATTAATTTCCAGCTGTAGAATTATGGAAAAAACAAGGAAATTGGTGAAGGGTTTCAGAAACAAACAAGGTCTTCTTTGAAAAAAAATGGGGACAGTCCTTGAAGATGAAGCAGATTAGCTGCAGGACCAGTTCTTATATAATAATACAAAACAAAATAAACATTTATTATATATATTTTGTTTTTAACTTATTCTCAGTAATCAGCATTTAACAATTCACCCATATTGTACCAGCTGTGGAAAAAAAAAAATATTTTAAGAAAAGGTAGCCCATGTGTTGCATGCAGTAACGGTACAAACTTATAAAAAGAGGCCTTCCCCTTTTATCACCAAAAAAAAAAAAAGAGATCTTCAATGTCACCAAAAAAGTATTAATAATAATGGTACTTTATAGTAATAATCTTTGGCAATTTATTTTATATTTTGAAAAGATATTTTACAGTTTCAAAACTCAATGAAGATTTATATATATATTTTTTTTCGAAAATAAAATTTAGAGTAGTTGGCCTGCTTGTTTTACTCCATTATAAATCACACATGCAGTAAAACACATAACTGATGAAAACAGTGGTTTTTTCTTTAAATCAAATATCAATATAAATAAAATTTTATTTGGTAATATTTATTCACTATTTATTAGTCTGTACATATATTATTTTCAAGTCTGGATTTTGATATACTCCTTCGGTCCTTCCAGCTCTAAATATTGAAGTTAATAATTAATTCATACGAATTAAAAAATAATTAAATTAATTATTTGTAAAAAGTTTGAGAAAAAATACTAATAAATGTGAGACAAATGAAATTGAACTCTTACATTAAAAATAAAAATAAATTTCTGAACTATTTCATATGTATGATTGAAATGAGCATACAGAAGCTAATTTAATGAATGATTGGTTTCTACTAGAATTAGGAATACGAGTCAACCAATGATACACTAAGATCTAAAAAACTTACTTACCCTAAAGTAGTTTTAAAGTTAAAGGCCGCCCTTGAAGGCCTAGGGCTAACTCGTAAGCTTTAGGCATTCTTAAAAATTTTAATTTTTTTTTCCTGGATTTAGTTCTTATATGACCCGTGTAAATAATTAATTAAGTAGAATATATATACACAAGGAATTATGCATAACTTTGATATTATATAAAGTAGTGAAAATGTTTTGATTGATTCATATTGGAACTTTAATTTGATATATATCATGCAGCAGCAGGTAACAGAGAGAGATCCCCACCTGGAAAGGAAGAAATGACCAGTCCTTGAGAGCCCTTTTTTGCTTTCTCTCTGGGTGGTAAAAACTAAGGAAACCAAATGAATCAAAATAAAGGAAGAAGCAGTCAAGTAAGAGTGAAGCAAAGCTGTGAGAAACCAGGCCACTTTGATTTACTTTTATCTTTCTCAAAGCATGAACGCCAGCAGGCGGCAGAGCCAGCTCTTCTTGTTTTCTTATCTTTTTTGTGTGTTTGACGATAATAATATATATATATATATATATATATATATATATATATATGCTCTCAAAAAGCTATCTTCTATCTTTTGTGTAGAGTGTATTATTAGCTTAGTTGAATTAATTTGATAGAAAAGTGAATTAAGCAGAGACCAGTTACGTTGTAAAGTGGTGGTGAGTGACAAGACATTATAGCCTCCTTCTCCTTATTACAACTAAAAGTGAAGCCTACATCATGTCTCCTTGCCCAAAGGGAGCCCCTCTCCTACCCATACGTATCACTTAACACCTCCTCTTTATTAATTACTTCTTTATTATTTATTTTAAAATATAATATTTATGTCATAATAAAAGAAATACACTCATCTAGTCCTTGATATAAGACTTAATTAAGGATAAGTTTATCTTAATTCTAAATATAATACATATTTCTTATATTTATTAACTTTTTTCCAAATTACCCTATTGATATTTACTCTATCAACAATAATCAAGTAAGAGAATGAGGGCGGGAATTAAGGAAGGTGATTAGGGTGTTTTAGAAAAAAATACACTATTATAAAAAAATAGACTTTTTACAGCGGTTAACAATGACTTTTCATAGTAGTTTTATTAGTGACGTCAATACTAGCACCGTACCAATTGTTGAAGGATTTCACGACAGTTTTGTAACTGCTGTGGAAGGTGACTTTCAAAAACCACCTCAACTACCTTGTCGAAAGTATCAGATCAGATATGGAGCAGAAATCGAAGATATGATGAAAAAATTGAAGATCCAGAAGCTTATACTATTGAAGCTTTTTGAGCTCTTTCCAATAAGGTCCTAAGCCACCACCCACCAACAGCTACTATGGCCACTGTCACCAAGAGTATCGGACTAGATTTGGAGAAGAAGTTGAAGATCTAGTAGAGAAGTTGAAGATCTAAAAGCTTCTGCCATTGAAACTCTTCGAGCTCCTCCTGATAAGATGGCCAAGAGATTTCAAGGAGTGTAGGGTTGAAAGAGTGAAGAGAAAGATGGCGAAAAGAAAAAAAAACTTACAAATGGCGACGGCAAGCACGATAGCGATGAAGTGGGTGGTGACACTAGAAATTGGAGGAAATTATCGATCTTTGATTGTCGTTGAGGTCTGGAGTGTGGTAGAGTTGAGTAATTATAAAACTATGAACTGTTCATCGCACTAAAGTTATAAAATTTCAAAAATATTTAACGGCAGTTTTACAAGAAAATATTGTAAAAAGTTTACCTTTAACGGCAATTTTATAAAAAAACCGCCGTTAAAAGTAAACATTTAGCAGTTTAATTATAAAAATACCACTGCCTTTTTTTTACAACGTTTGCTCATTAAACTACTATAAAGTAGTGTCGTGAAAGCTATATTTTCTAGTAGTTATATCATATTAACTAATTTTACTAACTTTCTTAATTTAATCAAATTATTTAAATATATTCTATATTAAGGACCGATAGGAATATATAATATTTAACTTAATAATTAGGATTTTTTTTTTGGACAGACCTAAGAGTCCACCTTGATCAAATATACATAGCTAGGGAGGTTAGGATATGTTTTGGCAGGTGATCAACCATTAGAAAACCACTAACAAAGAGAGAAAATTTAAGAGAAACAGATAGGGCATTTTTTTTACTAGAGTTACACAAAGAAAATATGTGTAGTCTCCTATGATAGTAAGAACTAATTGCGGTTTGGAAAATATATTAGCATATCGTTTGTGTTTGTGATCCCATTCATGTAAATACCAACAGAGGGTGTTTGTTCAAGGAGCAATATACTTATATGATCCCTGAACCACCAAACAGAGACGTAAAGATTGGATTTTGAGCTCAAAATATTAAGTCTTTCTCTTTCTAATCTGATTTAAGCAGATAAATTCTTTAGAGGGTTTTTGCCAATATTTTTTTTGGTTGCTTGTATATATGAGCTAAAATTGAGTCATGTATAGCATGTGAAATTGCCTTTATGAACTTGAATAAAGCTAGCTAATAGCTACCCTTCAACAATAATTCGTGTTGAAAGAAGTTAGGAGTGTGATAATTAGAGTTACATACGTTGACATGTGAATATGTTGAGGTACGTACGAGAAATCAAATCAAGAGCATACAAACATATTGATATTTTTGGTTGGTAGCTTCGCATGAAGACATTTCATTCCTGCCAGATTCCCAAATTCATGAAACCATACACACATAAAGCTGCCACTATCACAAACTATCAAGCAAATCATGAGATCGATCCAAAATATTCAGTAATGGACGACCTAGCTGTGATGAATTGTACGTATCGTTATTATTAATTAGGGCAAACAAGTTTGAATTAGCCACGTACGTACATTCAACTTCATCTTATTCATATCTGTGATTATGTTTTTAAAATATTACTACGTACACAAACACACAGAGGGGGGAGAGAGAGAGTATCTCTCTCTCTCTCTCTCTGAGACATACGTACAGAAGGAAGCAAAGAGACAGAGAAGAAGAGAGAGCCAAAAAGCTTTGAGCAAAATGTCGATGGAGGTTATTTTGGGAAATTGGATCTCCTCGACCCTGACGCTTCAAACTCTGCTTTGGATGCCAACTTCGTTTTTCACTTTTTCACGCAAAGCCAAGCCAATAATATCACTTACCTCCTCGCCTTTCACACTTGCATTATTTATCTATTCACTTCAATTATCTTTATGGATTCGTCATTAATATTCATATACAATAATTCAATTCATAATAAATCATCCAACCTTTGATCTCCATCATTTTATTTCAACTTGAAGCATCAACGAATTAAAGTACTTATCTTGAAGTATAACACTAAAATTACATATTAATAGTTTGTAATGTTAAAAGTAAAAATAAATATGGAAAAGAAGGTAAAATAATGTAAATTAGGTTTGGAGGGGTAGGGTCCAGAATCCAGATATTAACAGTGTCCTACAACACATTACGGGAGTTTGAATCATTATGTCCCTAAACCTTTCTTTTTTATCTGCTATAACCTATAGTCATCAGTCAGCTGACCACCCTTTTCCACTCAAAATCACACTATTATCCTTTCCTATATATATTCTTTAATTTTTCACATTCTGTCAACTCTGCATTTCACTAAACAAGTGTACTCAACACGACTCTAGCTAGCTTTAGCATATATTTCAAGTTTTGATTTCCATGTGCCACACTTTCATCTTTAATTTAATTGTTTTATTTGGGTGAAATGGGGTTTATCTTTGTTTTATTTGGGTGAAATGGGGTTTATAAACTCATAGGGCTATTTTTTAGGTGAGAGCATTTGATAAATTCGAAAAAGGCTATTCACGGAGGGTCTGATCAACAAAAAGATGAGAGAAATACTGTGGTGTGGAACTGTCTGGAAATTGTCATAAGTATCACAATAGGAGAGTGACTTTAGAATAGTGACTTTATAATGTTTTAAATTCTCTAACTCTAACCGCTAACTTTTAACGTATAATTCTCTTAAAAAATTATGTTCGTTATATCTTAACTATATATATCTATAGATTTCATCGACAATGACCGTTCATTAGATTAGAAAGTTCGACAATATCTAATTATCTAGCTATACATATAGTAGTGTTTCTTACTGTCTTGCCTAGTGAGAGTGAACATTGATTAATATAAATGCTAACCATATTAATTTAACAAAAAGTGTGACTGACTAGATCTAGTAATGAAGTTGATGTTTTCTAATAATTCAGACATCAAAATACAAACATTTCGGAAATTGGATAAAATGAACGTTCTACCGTATAATATATATCAAATACAATATATACTTCTTCTGGTCCTAATGATAGGGCAAAGTTTTAGAACCCTATTTGATCCTAAATATAGGGCAAATTAAAGATGTTGTAGTTAATTTTTTTCTCTAATTTTACCCCACCTTAATTGCATCAAATCAAGTTGTGATATTTAATTTCAACGAAGGGTAAAATTGAAAGGTCACACAATTTTCTATTAGTTGTGTAAAAGAGTAGATAGAATTTCAAAGTTCTAAGTTAATTTTTTATATGATCACTTGGCACAAAAGACATTGGACTCACACCTTCATGTTATCTCTTTTAATTGCACATTAATATGAAAATGAATCTTATATTAAACTAATCCTTAATAATGAATCTCTTTCATGTTAAATTGGTTTGTTGCTTTTTCCACGGTCCTTTCATGTCATTCAACTTCATCGGAATGCTCATAATCAATTAGCCCAAATATGAGTGCAAAAAGAGACGGCAAGCCAATATAATTGAAAACAATAAAGTTAAAAAATAATGATGACCATATCTGAAAAGAAGTAAGCTTAAGAAAATGATCAACGTAATGATAGAGCAGAAATATATCTCAATATACACATGTTCCTCATCTTCAAATGATTGGAAATTGTTTCTTCACAACAATAATTATATAATTAAATAAACTGTACTCATCATCATCATCATATATATCCATTTCTCTGGATCTTTTAAAGCCCCCGATATCGCAAAACAAAAAAATTGGAAAAATAAGAAAAAAGAAAACCAGAGAAACGAGATGATAGTAATTAAAGGGAAAAAGCCAAAACCCTAGCTAGAAATTACAAACCGATCGAACTGTAAGAAGAATAAATACATATATATGTTTTTTTTTCTTTTGAATTTGTGGGATTGTGAAGGGTCGTCTTCTACACAAAGGGCAAAAAGTAAGTCACCTGTTTGAAATAGGGTTTGGACCACTAGGGACTTCATGTTCACTGTCGTTGAGGCTTGAACGGTGCGACAGAACTGGAGAGCGACGTCGTTTTTGATGTTGATGATGAGCTGGAACATGAATGGTGCTGAAGCTGGGATTATCGGGTGGAGAAGATGGAGGAGACATGTTATTAATGGCGTCGTGCTGTTCATCAGTGGAAGAGAAAGAAGAGGAGAGAGAGTGAAGATGAAGAGAGCGAGAAGAAGTAGAGTCAGAAAGGAAGAGGAAGAAGAAAGAGAAGAAGAGGAGGAGGATGCAGTGGAGAGAAGAAGAAGCCATTCATGAAATAATAAGATTATAAGGAAGAAGAATCATGCAGAGGTTGGTAGGTAGGTTAAGAGAGAAATTGTTTCATGGCTATGAAAGCTAAGTGGGGAAGAAGATACCTTGCAGGGTTTGTTATAAGGATAAAGAAAGTTCAAGTGAGCTCTTTTAGAGAGATAGAGAGAGAGAGAGAGAGGAAATTGTGGAGAAATATGAAAAAGAGGAAAGCAGAGAATGGTGGACTCCTTCTTTAAAGATGTTTGGTGCAAGATGGATAACTTTATCAATATATGTTCTGTCGTCATGCCGGTGAAATTATATACAATAAAATATCGTGTTCCTCACATTTATATACAATATCTTTATTAAAAAGTCAATTATTAGATTTTTTTTCTATTTACAAAATTTATTTTTTCAGATAAAGAATAAATTACGCCATTTATTATCTATGAATTTTTTGTTGAATTATGAACAAGTAAAAAAATGATTTATTTGCAACAATACAACCATTCTCATAATCTAATATAAAATATATTTACTTCCTCCAATTTTAACGTCTCTTCTAAAACCAATAAAATGGTCATAGGAATTCGCTAGTACTAAATTAAATTCTTTTGAATGTAAAAAATATTTTTAAGAGAATTATTTCCTAATTAAATTTGACTTAATGTTCGAATTTGATACAGGTAGCTATATCAAAAAAAATAAAAATAAAAATAAAGAGATGAGTAGTGATATATGGTCGGAAGCATCGTGTGGCAGAAGAGACGAGCATACATAGGCCACCAACACATGTAGTATTCTTTGGAGTTTTGCTACTTCAAACAATATCCATATATACTCACGAACACGCTAAACCCTACATTCACATCCTACCTAACAAGCTCCTTTCACATTATTATCTCATATTTAAATTATTAGGATATATATTTTTTTTTTTGTTGCCCACCTGATTCACCAGAACTTTACCCCGACTACATTCGAATCCGACCCGCGTCGCGCACCTGGCTATGGTGGGTGAGTCTCCAAACGGAGATTTTCTGCATACGTCAAGACTCGAACTCGAGACCTCGTTTAAGCGATACCGAGCCGCTTACCACTCGGACCAACTCCCGTTGGTGGATATATACATATCTACTCCATTTGATGTGAGACTTCTCCTTACTAGAAGGTTGCAACACTTGCAGGCTTCTAGAGTATTTTCTATTGTTGAAACTAGGCTCTAATACCACTTGTTAGACAAAAGGAAGAGTTCATGTGGACCATGTAGCAACATGTTGCTTAGGGGAGAGCGCACGACACTGCATCTTAACCCAAAACTTTAAGGCATTCAATAAATGAGTATTTTCTATGTCCACTCACATTTAACATCTCAATAATACATGCCATCTTATAACTATAGGAAAATCTTAACATGCTCTTAAGTATAATTGGTTGGTTGATCTTTTAACAAGTGAGAAGAGAGAGAAACTCAGAAGTTTATACGCTAACCAAGCGCGCTTTAAAGAAGCTCTCAAGATTTCACTTGTTTTCTTTGTATAATTTTCGTTGTTTGTTCGTTTCTTATTATGTGTGTGTTTGGAAACTATAAATTGAGGTTTTAGAAGCTTTTTTAGATAAAATTTAGGTTTAGAGAAATTTTAAAATAAACAGTCATATTTGTCTAAAAAAGCTTTTGGACCAAACCATGATTTTAGATAAGCTACTGAGATTAATTTCTGGAACAATAACAAAAACTTATAGACTACTCAATTACTATTTTATTCTTACTTTTTTTTACACTTTCTCTCATCTCTCATCTCTCTTATTTTTAATAAAATCATACTATTTCTAGTAATTTTTTAATTACAAAAGTCCTTCTGATAATAACTATCTAAACACTCATTTATTCAGAATTTTTTTTTTCATAAATTTTTCTCTATTTTTTTCTCTCTAAATATTGCCTAAAAATCTTTTATTTTATAAACTATTTTTTAAATTTTTATCCAAAGGCCTGTAGTATTTGACCGTTCTCTTACGCTATAACAGAAAATATTTCAGATTGGACTAATGACACTAACTCAAAGCGTCTTTTTCTCCATAGTCAAAGATTTCCGCCTTTAATCATTTCTTTTGCTTTGCTTTAATATCCATACTTATATACACATCAATCATAATCACTAAAGTTGGGAAGGCAAAAGAAAAAATATATTACAAGTTAAACTCTTTACTTTGTTTTTTGACGTAATGAATTACTTACGTTTACACATTATTATATAAACCCAATTGAACTTTAAAAAATGGATTCAGTCTAATTAAATCTTGATCTATAAAACGTTATTAACATTTTTTCAGTCCATAACACATTTCAGGATAGGTCAGAAAATTAACATAAAAAATAAAAGCCTAACAAAAGCTAAGTAATAAACTCATAATATATTGCCTAGCTTATACAATGTGATCATATGGAATATTAAATAAGCCTGGAGTTTTTTTAAATATTTGATTTACTTTTAGGTTACAAGGAACATTTTTTTTGGATAATTTTTTTTTGAAAAAGGGTTAAATTCACCTACAATATAAAGATATAACGAATTCTCCCTTCTTCCTAAGCGATACTAATATCGGGCAAGGCAAACCGTCTATTACCCTCAGGCGTAAACCTAGGCACGTAGGAGTTAAAATGCCTCTCTAAGTGTCACGACTAAAACCACAACAAAATAGTACTCCCCAAGGATCGAACACGCTCCAAATAATTGCGTATTTTATCCTTTGGCCAGTTAAACCCAAAATAGATTTAATGAACAAAATTAAATTAAAATAAATGTAACAATCAAATCGCCCAACTCATAATCTTTCCGTGGGGTCAACCCAATTCTTAATACTCTGAACTCAATACAGTTGACTTCCTCTTGGATTTAATGTATGGATACAAGGGGAAGAAATTATACATTTTAAATTTTTTATTAATAAAATGCAAAGTCACCGCCTTTATATTATATGAGAAATCAGGGGGGGGGGGAATAAAATTTAATAAAAGCTCATTATAATTTAAAATAAAGAAAAATGATTTTTGCAGTAAATGGGACGAGTAAGCAAATCAAGCCTTGCTAATGAACTCCACATCAAATAATAGGACAGAATCAGGAGGGATGACACATGAACCTGCATCACACAAAGTACTTTTCAGATATTAATTATTTCCAATAAATTCAAATCTAAAGTTCTAGAACAAAAACTATAATGTGATGTCGATATTGTAACATGTACAGTAATATAAATAGTAAGGTGTTAACATAATTTAAATAACAGTTAGAAAACAAGAACTTTTGCTGCAGATCAATCAACAACTACAACTAGACATATTATTTCCAACATTATATGAAATAAGTAACCCATATAATCAATAACTTACAAAAAAAAATGATTTTCCATAAATTTTATATTATATAAGATAAAATACGTAACAATTCGCACTATTCAAAATTATAACTTATTCCTCATGCCTGTGCAATGCATAGGAAACGAATGCTTAGTTTGATGTTTTAAGCATAAGCTTAAATGGAGAGTCAATCCCAAGCATAGAAAACCAGTGCTTAGTTTGATGTTTCGAGCATAATGGAGAGTCAATCCCAATTTTTAAAAGACTAACCTATCAAGTATGAAAGCCTCTTGAACTTATAAACTACACTTTATTTATGAGGCTATTTGTAGAGGAGTAATAACACACACACACATATATATATATATATATATATATATATATTATACACATCATTCTAGTCCCGTTATAAGTACCACTCCATTCCTTATTACAAGTCACTGTACCCCAAACTCACATTAAAAAATGCATTAAATTTAAAAAATCTTTCCACGTTTGCCCTTTTTAATGAAAGGATGTTGAAAACAAACTTAATGCACATTTTCTCTCATCTATTTCATTAAATAGTCATCAGGGGTAAAATGGGAAAATAATCATTAAATTCCCTACAAGTGAGTTATATTTTGGAACAAACTTTTGGGGCATAAATGACTTACAATAAAGAATAGAGTGATACATTCAAGAAGAAATTTTTAGTTCTACATATAAGTCACTCTGCAAAAAAAAGAAGTCAATAGCATTAAATTCTTCTTTTCCACTAATGCCCTTATTGCAGAGAGAGTTTATTTAAGAAAAAAATTAAGGATAATTAAGATAGGTTGATTTTAATTGGAGAGTAATATTAGAAAGTAGTAATATTTTTTTACGATTTTAACGATACAAACTAGTTTTCTTAATCTTTGTGAAATAGGTGGGAGTGACGTATATTAAGTAGGAGAGTAGTATATATAGAGTGAAGAAGGAAATGAAGTGGACTTGCCTCCTCTACAGCCAGCACCTCTTGAGCCGTACGCAAGTTGTGGAGGAATTTTCAATGTTCGTTTGCCTCCTATATAGTATATATACACACAGATCATAAAATGGGTAATTGAAAACCAATGAATTCAGAGGTTGAAACTTGAAACAGTACCAGCAAGCATGGGAGGTATTCCATCACCTCCTAATATTCCTTCATGCCATCCTTTGATCACCTGTTGGTCCACATTCATCCATCAATCTCAATATCATTCAATTCAAGCTTTCTTCAATCACCATTTGTCATTAATTTCTCAGACTTCCCAGGATATAAGGTTCTATAATCATAATCTTAGAATGTAGAACATGAACATCCCTCTCTGGCTCCGAAACTGTTTTTGTATCCTCTTTACATTCATCATTTCAAACTTGATTCCTCACAATTTAACAATTACAAGCTCCGCCAACAAGCTCATATATATATATATATAATCTACTTCAATTTTTATTGATATATTCCTTGTTTCTCTCTGTATATTGTTCATGCAAGAACTATGTTAGAAATGGAGTGTTTAATAGTTAAACTTTACGAGAGCAAAACATGAATTCAGTCGATTATTATCATCAATGAGAACTGAAAAGCACAAAAGATTAGAATACATACCTCCCCAACGCCAACACGAAACGTAAGAGGCTTGCCACGATTATAGCTGCTGTCGAAAATTTTCCCATTCTCCAATTTCCCAACATAATGTGCCTACCCAAAATTGAAATCTCGCCATTTCAATTCTGCAATAATTCATTATAAACCCAAAGGAACAGTGTCAACAATTACCTTAATGAGCTGTCCCTTTTCAGCTTGAGGGCCATTTCCCACAAGTTTATCACAGAAGGCGATGCCTGAAGCAGCCACTCTTAGTACGCATGGAGCTGCCGCTGATTCGGCTGCTGACGTGGCTTCCGGCTGAGAATGAAGCACAACATTGCAAAGGCCGAATCCAAAGGCAAGCCCTATTGCTTCTCTTCGCTTCAAGAAGTTGTTGTTGGCGTCGTCTGGGGTTTGCTTGATTAGGAATGGGACGAAATTGGATAGTTTTGTTGGAGAATCATTGCTTCGAATTTGAGAGATGAAGCGATTACTACTGAATTTGGGTTTGGTGCGTAAGCAGCAAGTAGAGAAACGAGATGAAGAATATGGCAACGTCATCATTTCCAGAAAAAACAGAGTAAGGCTCTGCTTCGGTGCTTAGGACTGTGGACTTTTGTGGTGGGAATTGCTTCATTTAAGATAGCATAAACTACCTGTAGGTTGGGCTACTTGCTTTTAGACCCCTAGCATTTGATGCCCAGTAATAAAAATAAAAAAAAAAAATCTGAATCAAGAGGGTAGTGAGAGGAGTTATTAGATTTTCTTAATAAAACATGCCAAATATGTAATTTTTATACTGACTTGATAAATAAATAACTAGTGTTTAGTTTTTTTTTTTTTTTGCACATCCTATAATTCTATTAGTTAACAGGGAAATAAAGATATAAGAAACTGCGCTAAGTTACGTTCGAAGATTAAGAACCAATGCAACCCCATTAGTTCTGACCTTTTCGTTTGAAGTTATTTCATTATCTTCCTTCTCAAATACTTCCGGTTACTCTATCTACACATTATCTTCTTGTAACCTGTAGAACTCATATTTCTTTTAATATCATTTTGTCTCATTTTTTTACTGAAAAATAGAAAAAAAAAAACAAGAACAAATGCAAACCCAGATGCCATAAAAGATCCGAAAGAAAACAATCAAAACAAGGATAGAGGAGCAAGGGCAATACTTGGGATCTCTAGCAAAAGTGTTGTAAGAGCTACCTATATAGCTTACATTATAGAGTCCCTCGGTATGTACAAATGAAATGATGATGAGAAACTGTCAGGAGGAATTTGTTTTGGAAGGAAGATTCAGTTCCTTTGGCTGCACGGAGGGCTTTGAGAACCAAGTGGTATACAGAAACTGCTTCTGAGCCCCTACATGGTTGCATATTAGGCGAACCTTCTGCCTCTCTCTCATCCATCTCAACACTATCTTCATATGCCTCTTGCCCTTCAAATCTTTCAATCCTACTTCCTGAACACACTCATAACCATCAATCAATATGTGTTATACAAAAGCAAGTGACTTAGGATTCATATACAAAAGTGATTATTTAAGGACGTGTCATGGGAGTGGGCAACAGTACTGCATGTTTAACTTTTTTTCTTTGGAAATTATGGTGAAAAACCTCTGTTTAAAAATTTTATTTGTCCAAATGTCTGATAAGTTTTTATACACAATAAGTACCATTTTTCTAAATAATTTACATATAGAAAGTATTGGTACTCCAACTCCGGTCTTTCTGATTAATAAAATTTTTAATTTCACTGATTTTCCCTTTTTCCTTTCACTTCTGCTACTTTTTCAGAATATTGTTCTCTTAGGAGGACGCCCTTTCCTCCTCAATTTCAATTTTTCTTCTCTCTTAATAAAGTTCTTTCAACATCAATCATTTGTATGAATTTTGTAATTGACATATGCGCAAAACGAAAGTGACTAGAAATTCATTTCGTTCCTTTGCTTTCATTCATCTTATCCTAGGCTGAAAAATTCTTCCATGGCATAATCACTGTATAAGTTAACACAAAGTCCATTGCAAATGCAACGTTTATAGAAAAAGGGAACGATTGACTAAACCAAAATCAGGGTATCCTTCTTATGATCGCCAATCAAGCAACAGTTGATAATAAGAAAATGCAATGGGTATACCTAACCAAAAAATTCTCAACCGGATAATTACAGGTCTCAGCAATATTCAGTATGTGTCTAAATTCAAGAGCTCTCTTGAAGTTGAATTCTACAACCACTTCAGAAACTAAATGGAAGCATAAAAAAAGAGGCACTATGTTCAGCTGCTAACCTTGACATGTTCCCATGTCTCTGCAACAGTGAGAGGGCCATGCTCCTTCACAATATCAAAGAGAACCCTAGTGATTGTTTGACTCTGCTCTGGTGGAGTTTTGAGCTCTATAGGTTTCACCTTTGGCTTTGATGTCTTAGCAGCATACCTAATCGCTGTCCCAAACATCTACAAAGAAATGACAAAAAGTATCGTGTGAGAAAAATTTTAAAGCTTATACTGTGTTTGTGTTTCGGAGGCTGAGATTTTCCTGAAATGAACTGAGTCTGAGACTAAGTACCCAATAATATAAACTCAAACAGACTTCCTATTAGAAGGATCAAGATTCAGTTTAAAGAGAATAGTGGAAAATGGACCAACTTCTCTGACAGAACCAACACTTTAGCTTCTTTTTTTCCCTCCCCTACAAAGAACAAGAAACTTGTTAGCAATCAATGAAATTGTCAAAACCAACTCCATTGATTCTCTCATGAACGTGATAGCCAATGAGCGGGACAGGAAAATTTAATTGTCTATTAAATTGACATCCTTTTGGAACTAGAAATTACATTATACATGCACAACATCATCCAAAAATTATGGATCAACACACTTCATATTCTTCATCTAACAACATAACCTAAGGATATTGATGAAACATATCAAGGTAAGTTAAGTACTGCAGAAGCTCATAATAGAGTTTAGATTAGTTGAGACTCAAACAAATCTGTCCATATGCTAGTGAAGCTTGAAAACTATGAAGAACATATATGTGTGTGCGCGTGCGCCCCCGTGCACTTTTTACTACTTACCAGTGAAATGATAGAATTCATTCCAATGGCAAAAAACTATTAGCTTGGCAAATGTTGTATAGGAAATCAATGAGCAAATAGCTTACACAACATTAGTCTCAATTTTAAAGGTAACCCCAACATCAATTGTTTATGCATGTAGAATGAAAAAAAAAATGATAAAACAGTTTCAAATATAGCAAGGATAGTCATGGAATTTGAAAAACACTAGATCTAGAAGTACCACAGAATGTTATCAAGCACAAATATGTAATTTTGGCTGGGAACAAAGAAAGAGGCAAGCTAAATCAGAAGTCACAGCATTCCCTAAAAGAGTCTTAGATTCTTGATATCAATTGAAAACTTGCTACCAAGCTGCATTTAAAATTGATTTTTACATTTGCAAACAAAAGCAAAGTTCTGAAGAATTAGAAAAACGAAGATATGAGGAAAAGCACAATTTTACCTAAAGCACACTTCTAACAATTATCCTTCTCTTGGCTGAAATTTAATATTTCCAAAACTCAAATGGATTAATTCGTCAGATGCAACTTAAAAGAATTTTTTAAAAAGGGAAAAAAAGAAGGTCCCGCATGATGTTTCCAAGCTTTCCTAGACCAACATCGTCATCATCGTAATTCACACTAAGAACTTGAATAACAAAAACATAAAAGCGTAGGAACATCACTCAATCCGTTTACAGAGGAAACTTTATCAGAGCATTAATCGAAATACGAGAACATAGTCCTTGGACAGAACAATAATCATCTAGAGAAAGAAAATAAGAAGACCAGACTATGCAAGAACTCACCGGACGTGGAGCAGAGGTCGAGAGCTCCAGGAGAACGCAAATAGGGTCCGAGAACTGACGGTCGGGTGCTGCTTTATCTTTATTAGATAAATCATAATTACAAAAAATAATAATTGATTGTTATAACCCTCTTTAAATTAGTTTTTGAAAGATAGATTTAAAAAAAAAAATTAGAGAATAAATTTAAAAAAAAATAGATTTTTAAAAATAATAAATTTTAATAATAAAAATATTTAGATAGTTAGTTATAGAATATTTTTTATATTAATAAATTATTAAAAAAATATAAACTAAATATAATAATTATATAAGATATAATAATTTTATTTATAATTTTTTATTAAAATATAGTACATATACGAGGAAGAAAAAAATTTACAATATTTGTTTGATTTTTATTTCCCCCACTTATAAATAGTATTTTTTAAGGACAGGAGCAGGTGGGGAGTAAAAGACAATTATACCGTAAAGATTTTAATGCCCTTAAATAGTAAAATTTGAACAAAACGTTCCTGCTGGTCAGATAGTCCAAAACCATAGTTTTATAGGATAAAATCATGATTTTATAAGATAAAACAATGGTTTGAATTGAAAATTGATTTTTGAGTAAAAATTAGTGTTTGGCTAAAAGAAGAGAAAATTGTGGTTCGAGAGAACAATCAATTCTGTAAACCTATATGCCAAACACAATTCTAAAAATAAATGATAGAAAATTCTAGAATCTTAAAAATTAAACAAAAATAATATTAATAACGAAAGATAACAATCAGATTAAAATTAAATTTTTTAAATATCTAAATATTCCAATCAATCATTAGGATCACTGATCACATGTTGCTAATTTCTTTTGGTTTGCCTTTTGGTAATTGCATCTAATAAATCATGCTATTTCTAAAGGAACTCTCTCTCAACACATCCTTTGCTCTGTAAAGTTTGTGGTCGTTTTATTTTTTCCATACAAGCTTCTTTCTAATATTTGATTTAACCTTCTACTATATTTACCATCTTGCAATTCTTCATGGTTGTAATAAGGGTTGTGCACAAAATTCGCAGCCCAATATATCCACCCGAGCCCGCGATAAAAAAACTCTACCCAATTTAAAAAATGTAGAGTCGAGTTGGGCACTAGACAAGGGGTTGCCCTGTCCATGAGTACTCATTCATTTTTTTTTATTTTTTTCCTTAGATGCTATACTTGAAAAAAAGAATATGATGATTACTGGTGACTAAATGGTTATTTTAGAAATATGAGTAGTTAAGTAGATAAATTGCATCTTTTAAAATTTATAACTATATTGATTTTTTCTCTTTTGTTTTAATTTTACTAATCATCATATCATATGATTACATTACAAATTATAATTATTTATTTTATTTTTTTCAGATGCTTTATCCTTGTTAACATTGGAAGGATTGATGCAAAATTATAATTATAAACTACTTAGACTTCAAGATTTTTTTTATATGCAACAGATTTCAAGAATTTAATTATTATCTTTTTGTTACCTTATTATTAGTAGATTATAAATATTATTTAACTCTTGAAGATATATGAATATGATATTATTTTAGAAGTTTATAATTATAGATTTTTTTTCTATAATATGAACATGACATCATGATTTGGATATACAAGCCCCCTATGCTTAGCCTGTCTATACCCAACCAAATATGGTTATAACTTTTATCAAGTAGGGTAGATATCAGGCTATAAAATATAGCCTATATTTTTTTTAGATAGGGTATGGTGCTAGGCAGAGGGCTGCCTAGCCAAGCACAGCCTTAGTTGTAATATCTTTTCATAACCAGATAACTGCACATATTTGCCCCCATCAAAAGTTTTCTAAATTATGCTTGTTGCCTCTCTTCTTTAGTTTTGTTTTAAGGGGTAAGAGGTGTTTTCCCCCATCAAATCCTTATTTTCTGGATCGAAAATAAGTTTTCTCCCTATCCGATTCAAGTTATTATATGTTAAAATCGGGATATGGTAAGAAATATAAGTTAGAATTAACTCATCAGGCCAATATAGAGTCAATATATGTATCTTCGATTCTGCCCAACAATCATCTGCAAAGTTTTTTTTACAAAATAAATAAATAAAAAAAATTGGGGAAAATGACAAGGAAGAACCACGATAGAAAAATATATGCCTGCTACGTGGAAACAAGTGCATTAGCTGGCTGCTATTTTAATTTATACAAACAAAATTCACTAACTCCACTTAATTTTATTATCTCCATTTATGCTTTACCGCTCTAACTTTGAGTGTTCGTCTTAGCATTCGTGTCCTTATCTTAAAAACATCAATCCTTTTGCTTGATATTGTGAGGGGAAACATGTGGTTATGACTGGCCAACAAATAGTGTCAAGGAGGCTTTTGAGAAAGACCAACATCAAAGAAGCCCTGCAGGGCTACTGTTGCCAAGATAATCTCATTTTAATTTCATCCTCACCTCATAATTGAAGATTTTTGTATATATAAGCATTAAAGCAATCGTGTATAGTAATCCTCTCCAACACAAAACCATGGATATCAATTAGAGATATAGCAAATGCTTGTCTGCAGTCTTGTCTTTCATGCTTCATGTTCTTGCACGCGATTTTATTCTTCCAAATGCTGCATGGATGATACAACCCACTAGAAGAGGAGTTCATAGAGTACTTCAAACTCCAACTCAATCTCTCCCTCACCCACAACTCAATCGGTGAAGGAGGTGCGCTCCGTATATGACAAATTATATCAAGTTTATCATCATACACATTGAGGTATATATGCGAATTGAACTCTTTGAGAGCGGTTCACTGGACTTTGTATCAATGCAAACTCTTCTTTTGCCATATCAAAACAGTAAAACCACGAAACATCCAATCATTGTCGAACAGTTCCCATTCGTCACCCCTATCTAGGTAAGACGCTAACCAAAAAAATAGTTCTATCGACCGGGATGGTTTCAGAAAAAAGCGCCACGCCCTCTAAGTTCCTACGGTCAATTTCCCTCCATGATCTCGTGTGTAATGAATATATTTCTGCTCGTCTGGCTAGGGTAGAACGCTCATTACGAATTCTTACTAGCCTGTAATCCTTTACAATTCGAAGGTACCCAAGTCCGAAACAAGAACTAGTCACAAAATAATCCATAGCAACCTGCCTCATCTCTTGAATAGTTGGATTCCACAACAAAATAGAGGGTGAGGCTCCATGACTAGGGATGATAGCAAGGCAGAGCAAGCCTTTGCAGGAACATATTAGTGAAATAACGGAGGAGGAATAATCAATTAAAGGAGGGTTCTCAAGTACACGAACTTGCTGCATATCACAATCCAGTAAATGTAACCTTCGCTGGCCTATCCCACTATGGGTATTGAAAATAAGGGAAGGGTTATGAAGAGCTGATGAGTAATTGTCATGTTCAGACGCGGCCTCGATAACATGTTTCCAATTCTTGCAGACAAGTTTACATCGGATTAGAATTTTTACCGGAAGTCGCATAAGAATCTCTAAGATGATTTCTTGGTTAAGAAATGGTAAGTGATCGCCATGCATGATTGCCCTATGTGAGGAAGAACGATATCTCGGATGAATGCTAGGTAGGTCCTCCATGCCCTTTCACTTTATGCATCTTGCGTGTATGGGATACTAGACATAGATGATGTGCAGTAACCTGTGATGGGCATGAAAAAAGAGGATGAAATTTAGGCGTGTCAATAAGCAATAGTTATATGAAAAATACTTGCGTACTCCTAAGGCTACCAAATCATCTTTACTCTATCCAATAAGAATGATCCAACTCATGTTATTTTAATCCACATGCTAGCCTACTAATTTTCACTAATGTTTTGTTTTAAAAAATAAAAATTATTTGAATATTTTTCTTGATCAAAATATATTTTGTATAAGCATTTCCCAGCAACGTGCCAGATTTGTGTTATTTTATTTTATTTTTTTGGGTACCGATTGATGACAGCTGAACCATTCTTTTAATAAAACTAAGTATTACAACAACTCATTGAATAAATGCCAATAAAGCTCCAACTCATTGAATAAATGTCTTCAAATAACTAATAATACGCCTCAAGCATATATAATTTTGTTGATATTTTCAATTAAAGGGCAAAAGAAATCAAACCTAACCATTTGCCATTTGCTAACTTATTATTATTTTTCCTCATTTCTAGTATACTCTATTAATTTATAAGTTCTTTCATTACAACAACAACAAAGCCTAATTTAAAATGCGACAAATTTACACATACTTCTTATCTTTCATCAAAATAAAAAAACTCTCCCCTGAATTTCACTAAAATGCGACAAATTTTAATGTTCAAAATATGCACGAAATTCCTTTCAAATAGAAATAAGTGGTTGTTTAATTATAGCTAGAAATAGAAGAAATAAGAGTAATTTAAAAATATACAAAAAAAATTGTATAATTCCCACATATAAATGGATTAGATATCTAAAAAAAAAAATAAGACTATATATTATATATATAGAAGAAAGATATGATGCCATAGATATAAATTTATGGTTGTTATGTATATTTTAACTAATAAATAATACTCCTTCTATTGACTAATATAAAATTTACTTAACTAATTTAAGTAAATTAAGACTTAATTTCTCTAAATAATATATTGTTTTGTTCTATTTTGTTGAATTACTCATATAATTGAAATAATATAATTCATTCCTTCTTTTTATAAATTTGAAACAGAAATAATATAATTGAAAAAGGGATGATAGATTAATAAGTTGTTAGTTGATTTAGTAAGCAGTATCACTTATATAAAGAGACAAATATAATTTTAAACCCTAGAAAGCGTATTTATTAAGATATGTGAAAATTCTTTGTGCTATATACTTTAAAGTGGATTATACTTTTGATTAAATAAAAAAAGATATGAAGAAAGTTGAAAACGACTCATGTGAGACATGTATATGATTTTGCTCTATGAAATGTAGGATGATGAAAGGATATAGGTGGTACTTAGATTTTCTTTTATCTCCATAACTTTATGAAATTTAAATATAGTTACCATCTTTAATTAAAAAATATTCAACAATTAATATTGGGATAACGAGAATTGTCCCTCAATGCACGGTGTTGAGTAATAATCCCAATTTCTTGACAAACTATTATAATCATGCAAATTCGCTCTAAACACCATTAACTCACCTCCCCACGTTGATCTAAACTACCAAAAGTTGTTATAATTGAAAATTCTTTAAATTTCATAAGGGATTATACCCTTGATTAAATTAAAAAATGGAATTAAACTATCAGGCAAAATGGTTTTTTCATTATATATATAAAAGTAAGTATTAAAATCATGTTAACAACCACGAGCATTACCCCGGTCAACTTATAATTTCACTATTTGTTGTGTTAAAATAATCAGTTTGTGTGTTCCATTCCACTGTCCATTTTATTGTGGAATCCAATTTTTTTTTGTTGCCCACCCAATTCATCGGAACTTTTATCACGACTACATCTGGATTCGACCCGCGTCACGCACCTGGCTATAGTGGGTAAATTTTTCAACAGAAATTTTTTGAATACGCTAAAGCTCGAACTCAAAACCCCGCTTAAGTGATATCGAGTCGCTTACTATTCGGACCAACCCGTTGGTTGTGGAATCCAACTATTAAAGAGGCGAGGCATGTCCTATATATGGATGATTTTGAGGGTTATCTTGGATGTGGTTATAGTCAAATTGGAAAGGATTACATGCGAATAAGAATTTCTTCTGAGTCTTGTACCCTGGTTAGACAAGCATAAATCTATTCCTTAAACACTGGATTATGGAAGGAATTGACGTTAGGAGCTTAAAGGGTACGGTGTGGCATTTTTTTCTAAGACTATCATAGTTAATGGAATTATTTTTTGGTTAGGATCTCACATTCTCACCTGGTTGGGAGGGGAGATTTTGACTTTTTCAATCTTAGTATGATATTTCGTGGTTTCACCGTGATATAGTTTCATATGATATAGAAAAAGGAGAGTTTGCATTGATAGATACGGAATCCTGTGAGCTGCTCGTTTTCAATTCCAGCTGCATACTTTAATGTGCATGATGATAAATTCCCTATAATTTGTTACTTAATAGATCTCACTTCTTCACCGATTAAGCTATGGGTGATAGAGACTGAACCAAAGGAGGAATTTCGTTAGAATTTGAAATATTCATGTAGTATTTGGAGGAACAAATTTGTCTGCAAAAACATTCAGAAAAAAAAAAACAGGAATAACTAGTTTATCGCTGATTGATATCCATACTTTCGAGTTGGAGAGGGTTACTATCCACAATCTTATTGATGCTTCTTCAAATATTTTCAAAGTATATATTACTCAGATGACTGGCCAACAAATAGCGCGAAGGACGCCTTTGAGAATCTGGTGGGCGATCCCTTCATTTCCTTGTTGCCTTTTGTGTAGCAAATGAGTTTTTTACACTGTTCATCAACATCTCTGCTCCTAAAATGACTCTCCTTTAGGTCTTGTGAGTAGTAAAATCCACAACTGTGTGTTAATGAGGGTTTCCTCATACCAGAAGGGTGGGGACATTGCGTGCAAGTCCGAAAGAAGAACCATCCACAAAATCATCCATAGCAACCTACCTCACCTTTTGAATAGTTGGATTCCACAATAAAATAGAGGGTGGGGACACACCACGCCTAGGGATGATGCTAAGGCAGAGCAAGCCATTGCAGGAACATTTTAGTGAAACCATGGAGGAGGAATAATCAATTAAAGGAGGGTTCTCAAGTACACGGACTCGCTGAATATATATCCCAATCAAGTAAATGTAACTTTGATGGGCCTATTTTGTTATAGGCATAGAAAATAATGGAAGGGTTATGGAGAGTTGATCACTGATCATCCTGTTCAGATACAGCCTCGGTGACATCTTTTCAATTTTTGCATACAAGTTTACATCGGATTAGGATTTTTACCGGAAGTCGCATAAGAATCTCTGTCATAATATCTTGGTTAAGAAATGGTGAATGATCACCATGGACATAGATGATGTGCCGTAACCTGTTATGGACATGAAAAAGAGGATGAAATTTACGTACTCCTAAGGCTACCAACTCATCTTTACTCTATCTAACAAGAGTGTTACAACTGATCATGCTATTTTTATACTAATTTTTTGGGAAAAAAATAAAAATTATTTGAATGTTTCTCTTAATCAAAATATATTTTGAATAAGCATTTTCCGTGTCGGACTTCTGATTTCAAATCAAAATATATTTTAAAGAAAACAATTCACCCTTCTGTTTTAAAAGTTTGGAATAAAAATGAAATTGCTATAACAATTAATTAAGAGAGAAGGGGAGTAACAATTAGAAACGACTTGGGGGTCCGATTCAACGGAGCTGAATTGAGAATCCGAGGCAGAATTCAAGCAGCCGCAACTTGGGCCTCTGGTTATTGAATTCATCAGCAACACAGAAATCGAAGTGGAAATTGAGCCAATTAGCAAGAACCGTACGTGTTCTTGTCTTGCTCTTTTCGTACCTTTCAGACTAGAAATTACAACTAACGTGGGTTGTCATTCAGTTTCGCCACAACTCATAACTACTTATAGCTAGCTTCCTTTTACAGACTTATAATGGCGTCCAAGGATCCTCCACCATCTTTGGAGATACTAGGTATTGCTATCAACTTGCTTCCCTCGCTGATTTTAAACCTTGTATTGTTATTTTCCTTTCTCTTATCTTTTTATTCTTTCTCAGTTCGGACACCCGATAACTTCTCAATCTGGGGTGGACCTCCCTTCCCCAGTTCTCAACCTGGTGTGAAGCTTGACAAAGTCTCTTGCTTGAATGCAAAATTCTGCGATAATGGGTCCGGACTCTTGGTCATGAAATCTAACTCTGTTATTACGGTATATGATTGCGAAAACTTTCGAGAGATTAGATCCTTGGAGATACCTAATGTTGCTGCTGCCATCTTGTCCCCTTGTGGGACTTATTTGCTAACATTTCAAAAACCCTTTGCTCCACAAGACAAGAATGTGACTTTATGGAACACTGAGACTGGGCATTCTGTTTATCAGCACTCCCAAAAGAACATGACAAAAACCACATGGTATGTAATCATGAATTGCTAAAGCAAAAATGTACTTGCTTCTTACCAAGTCTGTCTTTTCATCCTATGCTCAAGTTATATATTTTAGGATATTTTTCCTTTCTGGAGGACAGAGTGATTTGAGAACTTGTCACGACATTGCATATACGTATGCTTTCCTGATGCATGGATAACACTCTCACAAGGGCTCATGCTGTAATTATAACCTTGGCTGTACTTCGGGCCCTCGATTCAATTTAGCTCTAATGAAGCTGTTGCATGCCGGATGGCAACTAACGAGGTTCAATTTTTTGACACGGGGGATTTCTCTAAAGGAATTATATATCGATTGAAAGTTCCAGGAGTTGCTGCAATTGAGCTTTCTAAGACCCCTGGATCTCATGTAGCTGTATTAGTTCCGGAGTCCAAGGTTTGCATCCTGCGATCCTATCCTAATAGGGGAAGTTTACGTCACATTTTATTGCAATGAGTGAGAAATTCTTATGTTGACAATTTCCCATGCTATCTATTAGGCTTCTACTTTCTTTCGTACATATGGTGTTCTATGAATCGTTCATGCACAAAAATAGAAAATTTACTCAACTTTGAAATTCATTTTGTATTCTTGGGTGAATATACGAATAAATTGGATAGGGAAACCATGTATTTAATAATTCTTTCATTCAATCATTGTAAGGATTCAGATATTAACTGGTTTAGCTTATGACTTGTGTCTATCTCATCCATAATTGAACCAACTAGAACTGGTTGGACATGCTCAAATAATTTATTAACCAGTGAATCAAAATTTAAGAAATGACGTTGTGTTAAACACAGTAAACAATTTTACCAGTCAAGTTATTTTATAAGTGGAGTTGTCTGGGTCTGTTAAATTTAATCGGTAGCCTCCCTATAGCTGACAGCTTAACTATATGATATAAGGTTCCTTAAACACATATTACATTATAGTAAATTTGATATGAAGGTTTGCAATCTTCTGTGGTTGGAAAGTCCTATTAGCCTCTCTGATGACTCAAGGTTAGGGATGAGTTTTTGAACTTCAGCCTGTATGGTGACTGGCAAGCAACTAGAAATAAAAGTTATTACAGATTACAATGTTCAAGTTTTTATTTGTAATACATATAATGTGAAGTTTTCTATTGTTTAGGGGGTTCCTGCTAGTGTACAGATATTTGCTTGTGATAAAGATTCTCAAAGTCAACCTATTGCCCGGCGAAATTTTTTCCGATGCTCAACTGTCCAGTTTAATTGGAATCATGGATCTTCTGGACTTCTAGTGGTGGTGCAATCAGATGTTGATAAAACCAATCAGAGTTACTATGGAGAATCAAAGTTAATCTATCTGACAACAGATGGGACTCAAGAAACAGTTGTGGCTCTTCGTATGTTCTTACTGTCGGCGAAAGAAGAACTTGGTTATTTGGTTATATAATCAATAACTAAATGATTTTTTATATAAATTGGCAGGTAAAGAGGGACCTGTTCATGATGCTCAGTGGTCATGTTCTGCCTTGGAATTTTGTGTTCTATATGGCTGTATCCTTTTCTCTGTGGTATGAATAGTATGAAGACGCATAATTTGTGCTGTGGTAATTCCATGACTTCAAATTCTAGGGCTGTGATTGACTTACTTTAAATCAGTACTTATGTTGAAGTCATGGACAGATTTTGGTCAAACCGGTCCCTATTGATGCTTTTGGAATCATGTAAGAAAATGCTGTGAAAAGACACTAGAGCCTTTCCCCCTTTTCATTTTTGTTCATTTGTCATTGAATGAACTAAGCATTCTATTTGACCTTCCATACTCGCCATGGTGGAGCAGATAATTCCTACATGATTTTGGATGCACATTGAAGTGTGCATTTTTCGGGGAATTCTCTTCTCTTTCAGAGATATATTTGGATCTATATCATGTTTTCTATTATTTTTTACACATCCCTTGAATTTCTTTCTTTTCCTTGACCTATTTTAGTTATGCCTGCTTCTGCAACTATATTTAACAAGAAGGGCAGACCCATATTTGAGCTTGGCAGTGGTCCTTTCAATACAATTCGATGGAACCCAAAAGGAAAGTGTATCCTTGGTTGATGAAGCGCCCTTTTTAATGTTTATTATTTTTTTAAAATAAATATCCACATTTGGGTAAAAGCAAACTATTCTGTAACTTTGTGGCCTTGACATCTGGTTTTTTCAGTCTTAGTTTTGGCTGGTTTTGGTAATCTACCAGGTGATATGGTATGTTGTCATGGACCATTATGTTTTATTTTGATTTTTCCTGTGATAAAAGAGATTTGATGCCTTATGATGGCTAGTGACTTTTCTTGCTCAATGATTAAATGAAGATCTATATATTTTGGTCTTTTGTCTGACTGATGTCATTATAAATGGCATAACTTACGAATGCATTTTATAATGCTAAACTAGTTGAACTATTCCATGTTTTAACCAAGTGAAACTGATACATCTATTTTTTTGCCTTCTGTTCTCTTTGCATGCTAATTTTTCCAATATTTCCCTTACGATTTCCCCCAAATAGAAATGAACATATTCTTTGTAAGATTTTTACTTTGGGGTGCCTCTCCCATTTGAGGTCAATAAAGACCATACCTTTCATATTTTTAATAGTAAAGATGCTAATTTTTGTTCTAAATGGATCATTCTTTGGTCCTAGGCTGTGGGGCCCTAGCTGCCTTTTGGTTCTTGTATTGACTATTGACTGGGTATCTCTTTCTAACACAATTTTGTTCAAGTGAATGCAAGTATGGCTTTTATTTAATCAAATTTTTACAAGTTTGGAAGTCAATACAGATTCTGAAGTTTGGAAACATGTTTCTAAAGTTGCTAGTTGGGTCCAGTGGTGAAAGTAGTTCTATGATATCGTATATAGAAGCCTCCATGTTGCCGTGTCTTGATAAAGACTTGTATTTCTAGAACTATCTGTTAGACTTCCATAAGACATAGGAAAAGACGCTCAAGCTTGCAAACAGGTGTTTCTTTTATGAAGTTAATATTTGTTTCATGTTTACTTTCTAGGAATTCTGGGATTACGTAGAGTCAAAAAAGATTCGAAAAACAAAGGCTGAATGGTCTGTGACTAGTGAATGGTCTCCTGATGGATGCTACTTCATGACAGCCACAACGGCTCCAAGGCTTCAAGTTGATAATGGGTATGTTATATTTGGCCATTAGTGGAATCTTGTTCTATCTCCTTGCTAGAAGCTAAGCAATTGTCTACCCATAATCACTAAATTATTTTGTTAGTTTTGGATAATTCAGACAGGCCACCTCTATATTGTACTTTTGATGTAATCACAATTAGCGTTTTAACTCTAGCAACATTTATGCGGTAACTGACCAACATTTGATGTCTTGGTAGAATATTTTAGCTGATTTGACATCCTTGTTTCCAGTTTGTTGGTGGTCATGACTTGATTGACTAGATCTCATTCACCGAGCAAGCGTTTTTTTTTTCCGCTTCTAATTTTATCCATTTTCCCCCTCCTATTATAGGATCAAGGTTTTCAACTATGATGGGTCATTGTACTTCGAGAAGAAGTTTGACAAGTTGTTTCAGGTCAGTGACGCCTTGATACTTCCGAGTTATCACCCATCTTGAAATAATATCCTTGAATTGTAAGCAAATTCTGTGCAGGCTGACTGGAAACCAGTGTCACCAAATAAGTTTGGTGACATTACTGAATTAATCAAATCTCTGAGCACAGTAAAAATTGAAGATAGCAAACGACCAGGTTTACAATGTGTTTATTGTAATATTTTGTTCTGTTTCGGGTTATATCTTTTTTTTTCCTTGATAGAGAGTATGGACTAATTTCAGCTCAAGGGCCAACACCAACAGCAACCAAAGCTGCATACTGCCCTCCACATGCTAAGAAGGCAGCCGCGATTCAAGCCGAGGTACATAAAATTTATGCATCTGCATGGTAGAAGGTTAAGTTTAGTTATGATCAAGATGATTTACTTAATGTATCTAATGGTGTCAAAATGATTTGTATTTGCAGTTGTTAGGAATGGACCCCACAGAGTAAGCAAAATTTCCCTTTGTAATAATGCATTGTCTTTTGTTCTTATGATTTGTTTAGCGTTGTTGTTAAATGTAAATTGTTGATTAATGCAGATCAAGCAACATGAGCAAGAATGCGTTACGAAACAAGAAAAAGAGGGAGCGACAAAAAGAGAAAAAGGCTGCCGGTTCTTCGTGATTGATCGAATCATTCTGAACACTTGTATGGTGCGCAAATGCCTGAAAACTTCAAGCTTGTGGTGTTAGTTTTCTTTTAGACAGGTTTCCCCCATGGCTTGTTTAAATTTTCGGTTTCTGTTAGCCTTTTTGGTCTAGTTTCTTTCCATCGGAAAATAGAATAATGAGAATAGAAGATGCATACGGTTTTGTTTACGTTGTTTAGGGGGATCTTATTTGTAAGATTCATTTATCATTAATCTAAAATATGAAAGGTACCAGGAATAGTACTCTTAGCAGCGAAGAGTTTGACTTATTTCCGATTTTGCAGAGCCTGTATTTATTTATTTATTTATTTATTTTTGAATGGAAATAGAAACTATCATTAATCAGAAAAAACAGGAACTATCATCATTGCACACCTTAGAAGAGTTTATCCAAGGTGGAGAGTAATCAAAGATGAAAACAAAAATGGAACTACTAGTGTGCTGATGTAGCAAGTATCTTATTCTTAGCATCTGAGAACAGAAACAGAACGCTTTTTGCAGCATAATTCTATAGTTTCCTCTATTAGCTCTGCGTTTGTCCCTAAACATCAATGATCGGTGGACTTGTTTCAAGTCAATGCCTCGTAGAGATTTAATAGTATGAGATATTGAATCCTATATTGAGTAGTCTAAGATATTTAATTCTAGTCTCTTGTCGATTACTTTAATTACATCGATTATTAGTGGAATTCATTTAAATTGCTGATGGATAGAGATTTAATAGTATAGGATACTAAGAGATTTAATAGTATATGACACTAAGTCTCATATTGACTATTGAGTAGTCTAAGATATTTAATTTCTAGTCCCTTGTCGATTACTTTAATTACATCAATTATCGGTAGAATTCATTTAAATTGCTGATAGATGGAGATTTAATAGTATATGATACTAAGTTCTATGTTGACTATTGAATAGTCTAAGATACTTAATTTTTAGTCCCTTGTTGATTGTATTAGTTATATCAATTATCGGTAGAATTGATTTAAAGTGTTAGCAGATAAAGATTTGATAATATGAAATATTAAATCGTATTTTGAATAGTATGAGATGAAAATATTGCTAGAGATAGAGATATGAAGTAGTTAATGAAATATGAGCCCTATAAAAATGTGGGGATGAATAGATGATAATGAAAATGAGATAGAGAAACAAATTGATGATTGGTGAAATATATTAATACCAGAGTTGAAGGAGTCAGGCGAATGTTGCAAGGTCCTAGTTTTTCCAATACTGATTGACTGACTTCAAACAAATATCAGTAACATCAACACTTGGAATTCAAGCATGTTTTTAGCTCAATTTTAAATCGAAGAAAAATAATTTCAAAATAATATTTAATAATAAATTTAGAAAAAAAGTAGAAAAATTGCAAAAAAGTATTTATTATAAAATTTATTGCTTAAAAGTATATGAAATTTGATTTAAAACTTGTGAGAAAACTGTCTTCATGGCTTGAAATTTTTTTTTTAGTTATATATAATCTATTTTTTAACTATATATAAAATAGAAGATATTTATATATAACTTAATATATTAGTTTTTCCAATACTGACAAAAATAATTCCCTAATATTATTTTTTTTAAAATAATATTTAATAATAAATATATAAAATTTAGGAAAAAAATAGAAAAATTGTTAAAAAATTATCCACAATTTTCCCACCACAAAATTTATTGACTAAAAGTAGTTGAAATTTATTCAAAGACTTAGATATAATGTATCTACGACGAGTGTAATTTTTCTTAAGTTGTGTATAATTTATTTTTAACTATAGAAAATATTTATATATATAACTGAAAATATATTATTGGTTACATCCATTAAATCTTGAAGTCATAAGAGATTTTTCACAATTTTCCTGAGGAACAACCTTCAGCTTGCCTTGCCTTGCCATGTCGTTAACCCTCCCTTTACGTCACAGGCTTGATAAAGAAACTCAACCCTCCTCACCTTCTACATTCCACCAAACTCTCTCTCTCTCTCTCTCTCTCTCTCTCTCTCTCTCTCTCATCTCTCGTACCTTAACTTCCCATTCCTCCTTATTTTCTTTCTCTCACACCATTCATATCCACTTTACTCTGATCTGCTTGTGCAAATCAAACATGAACATGAATATGAATATGAATATGAATATCGGCCGTATGTTGTTGTTATTTGGGTTATGGTCTTGTGTTGCCGTTGATGCTCGCTTTGTGGTGGAGAAGAACAGTATCAGTGTTCTGTCACCTCGCAAGCTGAAGTCGAACCATGACGGAGCCATCGGCAACTTCGGAGTTCCTGACTATGGAGGTTTCATCATTGGCTCTGTCATGTCCCCAGATCAACAACACTCTTCTGGCTGTAACCCCTTCCCTGGTCACAAGCCCTTCAAGTCTCAGTCCTTTCGCCCCACTATTCTCCTCCTCAATCGTGGAGGTAACTTATTCAAATTCCAGTTTTCTCGGACTCCTCTGTTTTTAATAAATGACTGATTATCTTGTATGAAACCTATTTTTTTTTTTTTTTTGAGGATACACAAATTGAAATAAAAGTAGTGAAATCCGAATCGTGATGCCATCTGATTCCCAAGCTCTGTTATTAATTTCCTAATTCCACAGCATCACGTATAAACATCATTGCTGGAGAAAACAGAGCATGTCATGATATGGTGGTTTATCTGGCTCTCTCTGACTCTGGATGCTTTTCGTAGCTTCGTTTAGGTTGTTGCAAGCTAGAAGTCAAAACTTGAATTCATGAAGCTGTTTTTTTTTGTTAAAAAAGAAGAAGTTAGTTTAGTTTATTTCCGACTGACGACAGCTGAACTGACGTTTTTAAATTTGCTTGATCTGTTGACTGAAACGAGAAACAGGTTGCTCTGTAATTCTCTGTTTTGTTTAATGGTGTTATTTTGCTGTCGTTGTTTTACTGTGATCATGATGCGATGCTAATACATTTTATAATATTTTCTACACATTTTCAAAATGCCAATAAAAAGTCTATTGTACTCCAAGTCATTTTATTAAAAGTCTACAAATACTTAACAATATGATATATATATATATATACTACTTTTGTACTTAATTAAGATCTATTTAACTAGATTAAATTAAAAAAATTAATTAAAATAATTAATATGATTAATTTTTTTTTAAAACACTATACCATTTTTTTTATTTTTTTTATTTAATTATTATTGAGGACTATTAACAGTAATTATTTAGATAAAAATTAATAAATATAAGAAATAAATTTTATATTTAAAATTAAAATAAATTTTTAATCATGTCCTATATATTAAGGGAGGATTATATGGATAATGTTTTGAGATTTTCATTTCAATTAAAACCATTTTATTTACCAAATGTTTTTAACTCTATACTTTCATCAAGTACTCAAAATCTCCATTAGTTTTACGTAAATATTTTTCCAAATTTTTATCCATAGGTCTTTTGTGTTTATGTTTATGGTCATTTCTTTATTCTTTATTTGTATTTATAGTAAAATATCTAGAAAAATCAGTAAAAAATCTCTATTTATAAATTTTACTGAACAGAAGCTGATATATTTCCATAAAGAAATACGATACTTTAAAAAGGTTATAGGCATAGAGTACAGCAGTATTGACTTCAGTTTTTTTTTTAACTAATAAAAATTTAAAATAAAGAAATTTTACTACTTAAAAATTATGAACAACATGCATTTCATGCAAACATATGCAATCTCTTTCAGTTGTCGTATGAATGATTGATGCGGAAGAGAATGGTGCAGGACATGAACCAATTCCAAATTGATACAAATTCCCAAATTAAAGCTTGATGATCTCGATGCAAATTGCAACGAACAAAACCTGATTATTCTAACACCAAGGCATTTGTACTTGTAGAGTGTTACTTTGCATTGAAGGTATGGCACGCTCAACTCGCCGGAGCCGCCGCAGTTCTCGTCGCAGACAGCATCGACGAGCCTTTGATCACCATGGATTCCCCCGATGAACGCTCCGATGCCGACGGCTACATAGAGAAAATCAGCATTCCCTCCGCTCTTATCGACAAATCCTTTGGCGATTCCTTGAAGGAAGCCCTACAAAACAACGACGACGTTCTCGTAAGGCTAGATTGGAGAGAATCAGTGCCTCACCCCGATAAGAGAGTGGAGTACGAATTCTGGACTAATAGCAACGATGAATGTGGGGCCCGTTGCGATGAACAGATGAACTTCGTCAAGAATTTCAAGGGCCATGCTCAGATTCTAGAGAGGGGAGGCTACACATTGTTCACTCCTCACTATATAACTTGGTATTGCCCATCGGCATTTTCTCAGAGCAGTCAGTGCAAGTCTCAGTGCATAAACCATGGGAGGTATTGTGCACCAGATCCAGAGAAGGATTTTGGAGAGGGTTATCAAGGGAAAGATGTGGTGTACGAGAATTTGAGGCAACTTTGTGTTCATAGGGTTGCCAATGAGAGCAATAGGTCATGGGTGTGGTGGGATTTTGTCACAGATTTTCATATCAGATGTTCTATGAAGGAGAATAGATACAGCAAACCGTGTGCTGAGGATGTCATGAAATCATTAGGTATGTGCTATTCGGTCCTTGCTATTAAATTCTATCATGTGCCCTTTAATTATATTGGTCTAACATCGTTTTAGGGCTGAGAATATGCATTTCTACATCCTAGTTCATTCTATTCCTTTTGTTTTTCTTAGATTTATGATATATCAAGATGATTATTGGAGTATTGTAGAAACATTGGAGTATTTCATTCACATCTAAATTGAATTTGGAATTGGCTTTGCTATCTTAGTATTTTTTTGAGACTAGGATTTCTGTTTAAGTATGTATATTCCATATTTTGTGAGAAAATAATTCCAAGGTTAGAGGTCGAGTGGCGAGTGTGGATTTGTGAGTTTAGTTACTCCCTTTCTGTGCCCATTAGTAGAATCTCCTCATCTTAGCTCATCAATGTAGGCTAAAAGTAAAACCACATTAAATTTTGGTGTGTGCACACAAATATTTTGTTTTTCTATCCTTACTACTTTTACATTTTGTTATCTATGATCAAATTGCTTTAGGTCCAGAATCCCATTGTAGATATTTTGTTCCCTGCCCTTAACACTTTGTTATACTGTCATGATCAAGATTCTTGTGTTTTCTATTTTACTAAGTTTAATGCTATTATTATCACAGATCTACCAATCGAGAAAATTCAGAAATGCATGGGTGATCCTGAAGCTGATGTGGATAATGATCTGCTAAAGATTGAGCAACAACTCCAGGTCACATTTGCATATTCTCTTCTTTATCAGTTTGGATTCATATAGTTATGAACTGCCAACTAAAGATTAAAAGAATTCTGTATCTTTTGGCTTTATTTTGATATTCAGATTGGGAGAGGATCTCGTGGAGATGTCACCATCTTGCCAACATTGGTTATAAACAATGTCCAATATCGAGGTTTGTTGATTAAACCCTAATCAATTAACATTAAGCTGAACTAGCTACTCTTCAGTGTTGCTATTTTCCCAGCTCCATGCAGAATACTATTGCATTTTTTTTATCAGTAAAAATTGGTTGGTTCTCTATAATCAAAATTTAAAAACTTTTATTGTATTGCTGAGTTGATATGCATAAAAAGTTTCCATCTTATATGTGATTCATGAACGTGCTTACAGGATCAATAAAGTTTACATATATTTAAGCCCATAGTTTAGAAGGCAAAATGTAGTTTGCCCAAATTTGAATGTTCCATTTGTAAAACCATCTTCCTTTTCTTTGTCTCATTCGGTTGTTTTTTTGTTCTTTCATCCTTTTTGTTTCACTTAGTTGAATTTTTATCTATAATAACATTTTATAATGTAGTGATTATTTCTTTTACTTCTTCAAACTATCCTTTTCAGAACAATTTTACATAGATTAGGTTACTTAAGTTTTCAGCTTGTTTTGTTTATAGGAAAATTGGAGAGAGTAGCAGTCCTGAAGGCTATATGTGCCGGATTTAAAGAGACTACTGAGCCTGCAGTCTGTTTAACAGGAGGTTCGTATACTTACTATTATATTTTCTAAGCTGTAAAGATGCAGGGTTCTGCCAATGTGAACATCTACTGTCACATGCTGGATTTTGAGCTCTCTAAAGTTCAGATGGAAATTCATACCATACATTTTGGAGATAAACACTTGATTTGGAACGTACATTAAACAACCTCAAATGGCTTATAGTTAAGGAACCAAAACCTCGGGTTTGAAAGTCGAGGGACCAAAACTAAAATGAAGATATAGTCAAGGGACTAAAAATTATAGTAACCCTTAAAGAAATAAGTTTGATTAACTGATTCAGTGATTGGTTCTGCATGTTGAATGTGTTTTTATGTTGAAAATTTATCATGTAAGTATCTGAAACTTAAGAGGATCCCAATCTGATATCTGGATAGTATTGATTTTTCCATATTGCCTTTGTATTTATCAGATCTTGAGACTAATGAATGTCTTGAAAGGAATGGAGGATGTTGGGAGGACAAAAATGCAAATGTCAGTGCCTGCAAGGTATGGGTAAATGTTATCAAGCACGGATTTTCCTTCCTTAATTAGGATCTATATCATTTAAGCATAATTCTCTCTCTCTCTGTCTCTCTAAATATATATATATATACACACATATATATCATGATACTTAGATGCCTGCTTATATTTGGCTGCAAACTGATAGTGAAACCTGAATTTTGTCAGGATACCTTCAGGGGAAGAGTTTGTGAGTGCCCCCTTGTAAGAGGTGTTCATTTTAGGGGTGATGGTTATACATCTTGTGAAGGTATGCGTTCTATCATATGAGAATTGGGATTTTCCAACTGATGTAATTTTATTACCAAATAGTGATTTACTATGCTCAAATATAAGATAAATAAATGTACTATAACTTGAATTATCTAACCACTTGTCTGATTAACTCTTCCTATGTTTGGAAATATTTTCCTTAACATGCTTCCTCCATGATTTGCAATTTGTTCTTTATGCAGCTTTTCATGTGAATGTTTTAAAAAATTTAGTTCCTAGTATACTATTAAGAATTTGGGTTTCAATGTGAATCAACAGCAATATGGCATCAAGTGTTATATATTCTCTTTTCATGAAGTGGAACATTTAATTACTTAATACTTCAAGTGTTATTCTCTTTTCATGATGTTGCTGAAATGGTTACTTTTGGCCTTCTTTGACAGCTTATGGCCCTTTAAGGTGTTCACTAAATAATGGAGGCTGTTGGTCTGAGACCAGAAATGGAATAACTCACTCAGCTTGCTCAGTTCAGTACTGAATATTTTAGTCTTCAGTTTTTGTTTTTTCTTGAGAAATTCTTAGGTGTGTGTATGTATAGCCCATTATATTTCCGATTGTGGGTTTATTGGCACATTATTTTTGGTAAATTTCTATTTACCATCTAAGGGTGGAAGGGAATATTACTAGGAATTTCTCAATTTTCCATCTCCTGAAATGCCTCAGGGCTTACTGAATTTCCACCCTATATGCAGGAATACAGAATAGAAGGTTGTCAGTGCCCGATGGGCTTTCATGGTGATGGTAAAAAATGTGAAGGTAATCTTGAATTCCATTGTAGAAAAGAAGTCTTGTGTCTTCTTTATACGATACTGACTTAGCATTCTGAATTTTTGATGCAGATGTTGATGAATGCAAAGAACGAAGTGCATGCCAATGTGATGGCTGCAGCTGCAAAAACACATGGGGTGGTTATGATTGCAAGTGCAAGGGAGATCTTGTGTATATAAAAGAACGAGATGTTTGTATTGGTAAGAGGCTTAAGTGAGCGTTAAATTCTGGTTTGAGATATTAGCTGAATAGAATACCATTAACTGACAAAATAATCAATAGTCAACTCCTTAACTTCAACCCAAAACTCTAGAAGCTTTTGATAATCTAATAGTGAAATAGGTTTTCCTTCTCGAAAACTATACACCTACTGTTCTTAATATAGGATTTAATTAAGGAGTTGATCTTAGTCCTAAATATAAAACCCTTTTCTTATTTATCAACTTTTTCCTAAATTATCCATATTAATATTTCCTCAACAATTATGACCAAATCTAACCCTTCAAGACAAATTCATATCATATACTCCTTAATCTACCTAAATTATTGAACTAGTTTTTATATTAATCATAATTAACTGATTTATTTGGCTTCCTTAATCTGTCTAAGAAATTCAACTAGCTCTTATATTAAGAACCGAAGAAATACCACATGAACTAAGGTTTACATTACTAGCATTTTGCTTGCTTTCATGCAGAAAGAAGTGGATCAAGATTTGGACGGTTCATTGTCTTCTTGCTTCTGGCAGTTGTTTTAGGTGCTGGCATGGCTGGTTATATATTCTACAAATATAGGCTCAGGGTAAGCTAACTGAAATTTCCGCCCATTTACATATCCTCTTATGTAACCGGCCACGTCTAGTAGGATACTTCTTCTTGTTGTTACATATACTTTTACATCTTTGTTTACGAAATGTGGTTAATGTGTTTTTTTTAGCTGATATTCATTAACTTATTTCTTTTTAGTCTTACATGGACTCGGAGATCATGGCAATTATGTCACAGTACATGCCATTAGACCAGCAAAGTAATGAAGTTCAAAATGAAGCTCAACCTCTGCGACAATCCTCAGTATAAGATATTCATCTTCTCTGGCTTGTTTCTTGAGAAACAATCTACTTGTGGAGCCACCAATCTTGCAGATAAAACAGCCACATGAAAGGTGAATTTTAAGGAGCAGCATTATATAGCAAGAAACATTTAGAACTATTGAAGAAGATAGTGCTTTCCATACAAAATACTGGTTTAGGCTTAATCACGGGAACTATTGAATACAGTTTTTTTTTCCCCTTCATAGCATCCTTTTTAGAGTTTTAAATAGAAATGCTTAGATGTAAATGTACGCCTGAGTTATAGTATGCACTACACCTACGAATTATATACAACATATGTTTACACTTGCACAACATCATGAGCACCAACTATAATAATATTTCCTCGCATACTTGGCTTCTTTTGGTATTCATATGAGCAAGTGACCTTTTTTTATATTCTATTGTATCTTGAAAATGATTATTTCTATTATATCATTGTCAATTGCTTTTTTCCTGCAGGGCGCAGTACATCTAAAAGCGTTATATCTCTTAGCAATAAGGGGGAAAATATCCCAAAAATAGCACTTAAATATCAAAATCTTAAATGAATAATTTTTAACTGTATTGTTATTTGCTTATTAAGTGTAGTTAATAACTACTATAATTTATGAAATAAAACTGAATTAAGACTTTGAAATTCAAGAGGTGTTTTTGTAAGATTTTTTTTTAAAGAAATAACAGCAGTAATTTGGGTGAAATGAAACTAGCATATAGAGAATAAGATTTCATATGACTGAGGCCTAGACATTTCAAAAACCAAACCAACAAAATAATCTACCAATACCTACTTCTAGAAATTATTTTATATGGTCAAATCTTAAAAGACTTCCTTACATTGTTAGCTTTTCTGTTTAGTTAATGAATAGAGCATGGGAGCCCAGGTTATCTAGAAAGATAAATAAAAATTTCATCTCAATATAAATTAAAGGGTAAAGGTCCATCTAGTACCCTAAACTAATTTTGGAAGAGCAATTAACACCCTAAAGATTTAAAGGTGCAATTAACACCCTGAACTAATTTTGGAGGTGCAACCAGCACCCTAAAGTATTTAAAAGTGCAATTAACACCCTAAACTAATTTTGGAGGTGCAATCAGCACCCTCAAATATTTAAATTGGTGCAATTTTACCCTTTCACTAACAAAAATACTTACTTTCATTTCATACATATCACATAAATTTTTTTTTGGATACATTATTGTTTAAAAGCCATATGTATAATATTATTTTAATAAATTACACTAAATTTTTTTAGGGTGTTGATTGCACCTCCAAAATTAGTTTAGGGTGTTAATTGCGCCTTTAAATATTTTAGGGTGCTGGTTGCACCTCCAAAATTAGTTCAGAGTGCTAATTGCACCTTTAAATACTTTAGGGTGTTAATTGCTCCTCCAAAATTAGTTTGAGGTATTAGATGCACCTTTACCCTAAATTAAATCGCAATTTGATAGTTAATACGTTTAAATTTTTAATTGATGGATTTGTAGGTGTATTTTTCTTTTTTTCCTTTTTTAATGTGACTAGTTTTTTTTAGCGGAAAAAAAACTTCCCTATTTTTGTAAAATGAGCGCACACGCATTATTCTGGGCATGTGATTCGAAATGAGTTCCCTCTGGCGGCTTCATTTCCCCTGTGCTCCGTGGAAAGCCATTAACACCTTCGGTTCTCTCCCCCATAAATTTATCTCATCAACATTCTGCTTTTCTTCGCTTTCTTCCTCAGAGGAACCACCTCTTCAATCCGATTCCACCAAGCCCATTCTCACCGAAGAAGAACTCACAAAGATCAACCTTCTCATTCCTCGCCTCTGCGATTCGAACCAACTCGCCACAGCTGTTAACCTCACCACCACCGCCCTCCTCGCAAACCCACCTCTCAAATCCCTTTCTATCTCCGTCTTCATCGATTCTCTTGCTTCCCAACCTGACATGACCCACGCCATGTCCCTTCTCACGCGCCTCAAGTTTACCCCAACTTCATATCCATATCTTAGACCCATCATCATTATGCTCGTCACTTCGTATCTTAACAAGTCTAAGTACAAAGAAGCCCTTAAAGTGTTCAATTGGATGCAGAGGCCTGACTCTCCATGCTCGCCAGATGAGAAAATTTACGGGATTTTCATTGATGGGTTTTGTAGAAAAGGCTTCGTTCTTGAGGGTTTGAAGGCTTTTAGGGCTATGGTGGGTGCTAACATGGTGCCTACTTACGATATGAAGGAGTACGTATATCGCGGATTGCTGAAGCAGGCTCGGATAAAGGAAGCAAAGGAACTAAATGATGCTTTTGTTTGTATAGATGTTGAGGGTCTGAAGAGGATTTCGATTCTGGTGGAACAAATGGTTGCTGAATGGAAAGACTAGAACAAGTAAGCTGTATATCTCAACTCTGTTCGAAATTTATTGTTAATTGGTCAGGAACTTTACATGTTAGAAATATACATTAGGGATTATCAAATTTTTATGTAGATGTTAATTAGTGTTGTGATGCAATATGACAATCTGTATTTGTTTGCACTCATCTCATATATCCTATACATTGAGTCTTGCGTATTTGCAAGAAGTTTGTAGTTGACATTCTTTTAGCTAAGATTTTCATTTTAGCATGAGGAAATGAGTGAGTTCATTGATGGAAAGAGACTTAACCCCTTTATTTTGACTGATCTAGAGCTTCTAAGCCAAATACAACTACAACAAGCCTTATCCCACTATGTGGCTGATAACCTATAGAAATTCATGTCATTTCAGCATATTTTTCAAGTCTTTTGCATACGTTTTGGGTTGAAATGTCCATACTTTGGATACTTTTATAAGAAAATGTGCATTTTGTTACTAAAGCTCAACTTTTGGGATTTATTGAGTGATTGAGGATTTTACAAATTTTTCCTGTGTGTACCAGAAGGTTTAAGCTTTGATTTTTGGAAGCACTCAAGGAGTCATATGAAGTGTAATCACAAGTCTTGAAGGTTTGGAGGAAAGTTTGAAGCAAAGGGAGCAAGTTTGAACTCATAGATTGAAGAAAAGGCTCATTGTGTCATATGCCGCAATATATGTGCCACGTGCTGCAGCATACTACATAGAGCATCAAAAGCATCCTGATTGTCCCCTTTGCCTCATCGAACATGCCCAAAATGAAACTCAGCATTTTGATGTCCGCACCTGAGTTTAGGGCTTTTTATTTGATGTTGCTTGTTTCAAGCTGTCATTCTTCGAATTCTAAGCAATTTTGGAGCAAAGTTCTGCTAGAGTTTGTGATTTTTGAAGGTCTTGGAGCCAAGGATTGAAGTTTTGAAGAGATTTGAAACTACTTCCTTTTGTTTTCTGATTCTTCCCTTTCTTACTTGCCAACTTGCTACTATATCTAAATTTTAGTCAACCTCCAAGATATCATGTTTGATGCCTGGTCAAACACATACATGACAAGTTTGATCTTCCCGCACCTTATTTCTGATCTTTTTACCAAGGGAGTTGCAGAAGGGAACAATGACCAAACCTTCTCCCCAGCAACTAAATTTAGATAGAGTAGCATTTTGTTACATAAGGATATGTGAGAAAGTGATGAGGAGGACCATGAGGAAGAAGATAATATGGAAGTTGAAGGGGGTGAAGAAGAAGGGGATGAGCAAGAACACCTTTGACGATTTATCTCATAGCTTGAATCAATCACATGGTAGAATGTTCCGAGTGGAACGCAAACAAAACTGAATGGAAGGCCTCTTATTATGATTGGTTGGAAAGTGGGAAATTGGGGTCCTGTCAATGGAAGAGGAAGAAGCTAATACTGATGTTGGCGACGATGAGGATTTGCTGCTGGGTCTGATTAGAGCACTTTTGGGACCTTTTTCTTTATTTTGAGACTTTTAATTCACCTGTGATAGTACTGAATTGATGTAAATGATGAATTTCTGGACAAATATTTCTTACGCGTTATTATAGACATGACTGTTAGATAGGCTACTGATGGCCGTTTGAATCACTTCGATTACTGACAATTGATTATAGATATGAATTATCTTTGTGTGGTAATCTGGATTGTGAATGTTGACTGCATGTTGACTTTGGCTATTTTAATAAAATATCTTTGATTGTGAATGATGTGAAAATTGATATATCTGTGTAGGTATAGGTACCAAATTCTGTTCCTTTCATGCATGAGAGAAGACGTTCATTTTTCTCCTCTTGATAGTGGGGACATTGTCAGTTTTAAGTTTGGAAGTGAAGGTATTTTTGGGGTCTATATTGTCCATGGTAAGAGTACAAGTGCTACAGGTAAATTGGGAAAATTTTGATTTTTTTTTGGCTGATTTGGCAAGGATTTCAACTTTGGCAGCCTTTGATTTTTTTTTGCTTACAAGTGTTCTGAAATGCTGAGTTGAATTGATAATTGTATGTATGACCCAATGATTAGGAAGTTGCTTGGTTAGTATTACTGGTAGGAAATTGTGGTTGATATTCAACAATGTTTGATTTGCATTTGTAAGTATGTTTTTTAACAATTCAAGGTAACATTTCATGCACAATAGAGTAAAGAGTATTTTGAGTGTTTGTTAAGGAAATTTGTGACTGATTAGTTTGTATACTCTTTCAATCTGAAACTCGATAGAGTATTGAAGTATTGTGACAAAATGAAATTTGATAGTTCTTCATTAAAGAAAAAGCTGAAACTTGTTGAGCCTGCGATGACCTTGTGGATGTTTAATTGTATTTATATCGCATAAACTTGATATATGTTTTGCAGAGTATAAGACGAATACACTGTTCATGACTTAGTTATTGTGTTATGATACAAAGCGGAGTGGGGAACCCACCCTCAAAAGGCGCCTCGTAAGGGGGAAGAACCACACCACTTATATACCCCAGCGAGCAGCCTAAGCTACCCGATGTGGGACTTGGGTCATTACTCCGTCCCATAACAGTGGCCCTCCCCAGAAGAGCCGGCGTCCACGCCGGGCAGAAGTCGCCGCTGGGACGAGCCAACGGAGCCACCCGGGCAGAGGCCGGTGCCAGCTCTGATACCATCTGTTATGATACAAAGCGGAGTGGGGAACCCACCCTCAAAAGGCGCCTCGTAAGGGGGAAGAACCACACCACTTATATACCCCAGCGAGCAGCCTAAGCTACCCGATGTGGGACTTGGGTCATTACTCCGTCCCATAACAGTGGCCCTCCCCAGAAGAGCCGGCGTCCACGCCGGGCAGAAGTCGCCGCTGGGACGAGCCAACGGAGCCACCCGGGCAGAGGCCGGTGCCAGCTCTGATACCATCTGTTATGATACAAAGCGGAGTGGGGAACCCACCCTCAAAAGGCGCCTCGTAAGGGGGAAGAACCACACCACTTATATACCCCAGCGAGCAGCCTAAGCTACCCGATGTGGGACTTGGGTCATTACTCCGTCCCATAACAGTGGCCCTCCCCAGAAGAGCCGGCGTCCACGCCGGGCAGAAGTCGCCGCTGGGACGAGCCAACGGAGCCACCCGGGCAGAGGCCGGTGCCAGCTCTGATACCATCTGTTATGATACAAAGCGGAGTGGGGAACCCACCCTCAAAAGGCGCCTCGTAAGGGGGAAGAACCACACCACTTATATACCCCAGCGAGCAGCCTAAGCTACCCGATGTGGGACTTGGGTCATTACTCCGTCCCATAACAGTGGCCCTCCCCAGAAGAGCCGGCGTCCACGCCGGGCAGAAGTCGCCGCTGGGACGAGCCAACGGAGCCACCCGGGCAGAGGCCGGTGCCAGCTCTGATACCATCTGTTATGATACAAAGCGGAGTGGGGAACCCACCCTCAAAAGGCGCCTCGTAAGGGGGAAGAACCACACCACTTATATACCCCAGCGAGCAGCCTAAGCTACCCGATGTGGGACTTGGGTCATTACTCCGTCCCATAACATATTGATTCGTAAATTTGACTTATAAACATTATAATTCGATATTGTAAATAGTAAATTACTTGAGAGTTATTAGTATTAAATAAATCTTGGATAACTTATTATGATCATACACATTCAGGTTCAGGGTCTGAACTTCCAAATAACAACCTTTAAGTGACATGCAGAGCATTTACCTTCCATTATTTATTGTTAATTAGTTTGAATTTGGCATACAACTACAACTTGCAAATACAAAACAGGTAGAAACTAAACGAACTGATGAACTAGATGTTATATTCATTATAGGTATTTATCTGCTGGTTGCCAGGAAGCCTTCTTCTTCAATTCGGCTTCATCCCAGCCGTGATAAATCCCATATTCTCTCGCCGACCACATTGGGATCAAACACCACAAGGTCTGCACATAACTTATCCCATACCAAGAAGCCTGTCTCCTTTTCGCCTCCCGCCACGAAGGTGTATGATGTTCCTGGTGTAAGAACAAGCAGGAGAAGAAGAAGGGTTGATGGGTGCAGGGAAGTAGTTCTGTGCATGGTGCTTGATTTTCAGAGAGATCTTCTCTTGAAATTTCATATACGGTTCTTCCTTCTTGTTTCATTGAATATATAAGTAGATGACGGTTTTGTTATGGAACTACTATATTGGATTGGATGTATACATTTAATTGCCATTCATGCATTTAACTAATATCATTTCATCTTTTTCCCCAAAAAAAAAATGGCATTCAATGCATGCATTTAATGGTTCAGCGTTCGAATCATAATGGAAATTAATGAATTTATATATCCTGTTGTGCTCTTATTTATGCAGAAATGTTGTTGCATTAAAGTAATATACTGTCTATTTTATAAGACATTTTAACTAATTTATACATACCAATAAATATAATTAAAAACATAAATTTGTTAAAAAATTTAAGTGATTTCTAATAATAATTAATCACACTAAACTCCAACATTATACTATTAATTTTTACTCTCTTACTATTATTATATATGAAAAAAATATATGAGCATTACATATGTATATTTAACTTAATTTGATTAGCAAAAAAAAAAACTAATTTTTCATAATTTAATGAATTAATATTTAAATTTTTATTAAAATATGTGCCCATATTTAATGTTTAAAAGTAATTGCCTCTAATATCTTTAGTAAAAAAATTGATTATAATATACGTGATTTATAACTGTTAAGAGTGTGACATTGTGAGGGTGTTTATAGGCTTGGTTCGGCAGGTTTTGTTTTTGGACCAACCCGAACCGAACCAATCGGTTCAATCAAAACAGAGGTTTAATCATGAGGTCAGTTTACATTACCATATTAGTCGTTCTCGTAAAATTGGTCCTACGTACACATGCTTTATATATATTCTAAACATATTTTATTCGGCATAAATTTATAAGTTAATTTTTGAATGAAGACTCTTTGTCGATAATATATCGTAATTAATTAAAAATATTTTTTTTGCGTTTCATGTCATTTAAAAAAAGAAAGATAAAACGTTCTATGGTTTGGAGCGTGATTGGGTTTCTGGTCAAAACCATCTTTTAATGAAAAAAAGAGAATCAAAATCAACGTTTTAACTAAAAACCTAAAAATATAATTTCCAAAAGCACTGAATTGGATTATACTCCTCTTGTACTTAATATATGATCTAATTGAAAAATTGATCCTGATCTTAAATATAAGACATATTTCTTATATTTATCAATTTTTTCTCAAATTATTTCTATTGAAACTCACTCGATAATATAATAATCCAGTAAAAGAAGATGATTATGATATTTTAAAAAAATATATAATATATTAATTAATTTAACTACCTTAATCTAATCAAATTAATTAGTTTAATAAGTCTTATATTAAGTATAATAAGAGGAGTAGTATGCTTCATGCGTGCCTGCCTTCAAAACCCATAAAATTCAAGAAAACATAAAATAATTATTATTCCCCTATCTGAGTCATCATTTTATTCTCAGAAAAACAAACTTGAAACGAAACACGAAACAAGTCTGCATGGCATTTGAATCCATGCAAATTACAACTGATAACGAGTCTTTAACATCCATCATGATCAATGAAAGCCCTAATTCTTCATGATAGCAAACTTGATCTTACTGAGAGTGCTGTTCACGAGGTTGTTCACCTTATTCACGCTCTCCATGTTCATGTTCGTCATTTCCACACTGCTACTCACCATAATCTGCAAAGTCATCGTCAGTATCGACCCCCCGCCGGATCTTCCCATGTTGTCCCTCACGACCACCAAGCCGGACGGCAGCATCGACACGGTGGTCGAGTCCTCCCCTTGCATGACCGCATTCATCGTCCTGTTGTCCAAAGGAGCGTACACCAGCAGACATCCCATCGGCTCGACAAAAGTTTCTTGAAGAATCGCAAGGCTGTCATTCTCACTATTGTTTGTCTGCCACAAGAATATCATTTCAAATAATTGATCTAAACTTTCAACTCTATATGAATAAATCCCAGTCATTAATTATATAGCCCTTAAATTATATTTTTGTGTGTATATGAATCCCTCAAGCTTTTTAGTTATATACGTTTAAACCCCTAAACTTTTATGTATTTGCAGATAAGTAATAAACAGTAAAACCATTAGTAGAAAAACTATTTGCATAAATGTAAGAGTTTAGGGGGATCCATGGTAATTAAAGTTTAAAAGTATAAGGTAATTATCTATACGTAACATAAAGTTCAGGGAAATTATGTATAATTTCACCTAATCTATAGAATATAGAGAAATTAAAGAGATGTGGGAAAAATGTATACCTGGATAACTGATACGTAGTTTCCAGGATGAGTTCCAGTTGAGATACGTACAACCTCATGCCCCGAATTTTCATGGCAAAGAACATCCCACTGCCATCAAAATATACAGTACGTAATTCATTGATTATATATGTATAAATAGAATGAATGAAGAAACTTAATGATCAATAATTTTTTAGAACAGTGTCCTCATACTACGGTTATTTCCTACATTTTTTGCTGATAAAACTAACTGTGTTAAGATTAGAGGACTGATAAGATATATGTATACTTGGAATCGTCGAGCAATGTCGCGGAGGAAGAGGGACATGTGGTGGGGAGAAATAGGGAGCCAAAGAGGAGCGGCGGCGGTGAGAATGGTGCCTTGAGGTTGACCCCTTTCGAGGTTGTGACGAATGAAAACTTTGACACCAAACTCATTGTCCTCACTGATGTGGGCAAATTCTTGTTCTCTTCCTTTGTTGTTCATGCCTATCATCGCTCCACAGAAGCTCTTTAACATTCGATGCCCTAGCTTCATGAGGCTCCTTCTTCCATCTGGTATGCTCATCACTGAAGACGCAGCTTCATCAACAGGAATCTGACGGCTTATGGTGTAACCAATTCTCTCACACATTCTCTCAAGTGCCACAACCCATCGTTGAGCTCCATAAGCAATGCCGCCAGAAACAAGGTTTCTGTATAGCATGTGCACTATTAGGGCTTGGTGCTCCACTTCCACGTGTTCCACCCATGTAACCTATAATACATTATACACCACAGCTAAATGAATTAATCATATACTCTTTTAATCGATCCTTAATATAGTTCATATTTAATTAATATTATTAGATTAAAAAAATTAGTTAAATTAGTTAATATATCATATTTTTTCTCTAAAAGTGCATATTTAGTTATTTACAAATTTTCAAAAAGTTTCATTTTGTTTTCTTAATTTTATAGCGTTTTTTTCTAGTTATCCCGTCCTAACACTGTTTGGTTGCATTAACAAAATACTAACATTCACGTGAAAAATAATCATTTGAGACTAACAATATTATGATTAGATGATTAAAAAAACACCTTATAAAATTAAGGAATAAAATTATAACCTAAAGTTAGAAGATCAAAGATATACTTTTGCTATATTGAAATAAAAATATAGGAATAGCATTCATCCATTCTATCATTTTACTAAATGATCCCCACCTTTTTTTTTATCAATTTTCTTTCTAGGAGACATCTTTGAAAATTTATTGCCATCTATATTACAAATATCGAATAATTAACAACACAGAAAATCTGGAAATTTTCATAAATCTAGTAGTCAAATATCTCATATTGAGAATTAAAACAAACTGCGAAATTAAACAAAGATCCCGTCCATGTTTATGAAATGTATCTGGAAAATGGATCATATATATACATACATATAATGAGGGGAGACATAGGGTTACGTAGGTATATATATATATATATAGTACATACTAACCTTGGAGAAGCCATTGGACAGTTCTTGAATCATGCAACCAGAAGGAAGCTTCCAGCAAGAGGCATTATAAGTAAAATGGATGTCTTCAGGTGAATCATAGGACACATCAGCTATCACCCATGTTGTCTTGTCCGTTTGGTAACAGTATCGAAGGAACACAAATTCCCGAGGTGGCACCAATGGCGTAAGCATGTGAAGTTCTTCATACATCTGTATCATACATATATACACGCACACATACATTCACATCACCAAATCATATCCAAAGAGCGTTAAAATTAGGGAAAATTACTGAAAACTCCCCGTTACAAAATTTATTTCCTAAACCTATGTTTGGATGAGAATAAAATTATGGAGAAAAGAATACTACGAAAAAAAACTCTGAAAAATAGTAAATTTTTTTACCATCTTAGAAAATTTCCCTTCCTAGTATTTATCCCCTTTATTTTCTCCTCACTTTTCTCTCCATCTAAACATACCCAAAAGTACATAAAATTTGTTCAATGACCCAGGGGCAATATATCTTCGATAGATATAATTTTTTTTCAGCTGTATACGACTTATCTCCAACTATATATGAAATGAAAGACATTTGCTAAAGATATGGTGTACATAATTGAAAAAAAATTCACTTGTTAAAAATGAGTTGTACCCGCTCAATCACATGAGTTGGCAATAAATTTTTACAACTGAGCTTCAGTAATTTTTCGTTAAAATTACCACATAAACTTAACACACACGTACCAGCTGCAAGGCTCCATTCCTACTCACAGGCAAACCAGCTTCAATCACTTTGATAGTGCGGGCTTTTCCAGCAATTGTTGGGAACAGATTAACCCATTTGTCCTACAAAAATCATTAACAAAATCAAATAAGTATGGGCGCGTGTGTGTATTGAAACCATATACATATATACTACACTGTGAGACATATTGGATGTGCTTACAGAGTCTAGAAACATGGGAACCAATTGCAAGGGAGTCATGTTGACGACACAAGAAGCTTTAGAACATTCGACACGAGCATTAGTGAGCTTCTTGCCGAGGTGATGAGCCCTAGGGAATATCCTTTCATAGATTTCCCGGTTAGGAAGGAAGAAGACCACTCCGTGGACCTCGCCGTATGCATCGGATGGGACCCACAGCGGCTCCTCTACACGAACAAGCCTCATGAGTTCTTCCAGGGCGCTAATGGCCGTCTCCCAATTCACTCCCTGCTTCTTGTTGTTTGTTGGTGGCAACATGTTAGTGTTATCATCAGAAATGGACAGGGTCAGGCCATGTTCTGATGTTGATGATGATGGAGTTCCTAGGCTTAGGAAACTCTTTTGCATTATCAGATCAGGTTTCCCAACATAGTCCGCTAAAAGCCTTGTTGCTCTTTCATACTGAAATTCAAACCATGCATTCATCAAAACAACTGTTAATTAAACAGAAATTCAATCAATAAACAATAAGCATCCATGCAACTAGTTAGTGAATCATATATATATATATATATATATATATATATATATATCAATCATGCAATATGTATATACTACTCTCGTATATCAATCATGACACATTAATGTTTCAACCCCATGACACAAAAAAATGATCATATGTGTCATGGGGTTGAAACATTAATGGAATATCCCAAAGCAAAAAAAAAAAAAAACACGTACACACACGCACGCACACTATTTTACTATCCAAATGGTTAAATCTGTTTCAATTTCATCATTCCGAAGTTTGCAAAGTGAAAAAACACCATCTTAATTCATTTCGAAGGCACGCATAAGAATGCATTTAAAATAATTAGGGTTGTGATAAATCAAGCAAGTAATTAATTGAGTAATTAACCAACCTCTTGTTTGAGATATGCATTTTCTTGAAACAGTTTCTGCATATTAAGCCTGTGTTCTTCGTCTCCATAGGTGGGACCGCCACAAGCAGGGCAAGCTACATTCATGAGAACCTCTTTGATTGCTGAGTTCTCAGACTGTATTCTTTCGTTCTCAGCACGAAGAACATTGTTATCAATCCGTTCATTCAGTGTCTGAAATTCACATGAAATAATATATCAACAGTGTATATATGGCCTGTTTGGAAAAAAATAGTTTTTAGACAACTTTTAAAAAAAAGTTTTTAGAGAAGAGTTTATGGAAAAAAAAATAGTTCTGAATAAATGAGTATTTGTATATATAGCTATTACCATAAGGACTTTGGTTATTGGGAAATTACTAGAAAGTGTATGATTTTATTAAAAATAGGAGAGAGGAGAGAGAGTGTCAGAAAAAATAGGGATAAAATAATAATTTAGTAGTCTATAAGCTCTTTTACTATTCTAAAAGCTATTCGCAGTAACTTATACAAAATATTTGTTTTAAACTATAGTGTAGTCTAAAAACTCTTTTAGATAAATATAAATATTTGTTTTAAAAAAATTTTAAACCAAACCAAAAGTCTTTTTACAACCTTAGTTTTACACTTAACCAAACACACACTATATCCAAAAAACTAATTAATTACTTGAGACCAAGTACGACCTCGTATTATATACCTTGGTTTGAGTTCTCTTGTTCTGAAACCAGAACTTGATTTGTTTGGGTTCAAGCCCTAGCTCCCTGCCTAAATCCTTGCGTTGTTCCTCATCAGGATGTGGGTAGTTCTTGAAAAACCTTCATTTCATAAAACAATATTGAAGAAAGAAAAAGATCAAATTATAAATCCCATTGTATATATTGTGTCGACTAAAATGAACGTTTTCGACAAAAACTTATTCAATAACAATCACAAATCAAGATATTAATTGAACCTTATCTTACAAAATAAACTATGTTAATTAATATCACATTAAACAGTAAGCTAATGAAGAAATTAGAGAACTGCCTAGATTTGATTTGAACGAGCTAAGAGTTAGATCGATGCTGAAATAAATTGAACTTGATCAAAATAAATTCGTGTCTAATGATGTTGAAGCAATAGGCTTTGGACTGCCCAAATTATTCTACAATTGAGATTTCATCTTTTATCTGTTACTTTTTAATATCTATAATCATTTTTCTAAAATTTATAGTTAGAAAACTTTTATTCTATTTTTTTCTTTTAAGATAAAAAGGTATGAAAATCATTTGAAAAAAATATATAAAATTTTGACCATCTAGATGAAATATGAAGTGATGGATCCAGATCTATCAATCACTGGTAGCCGCAACAAACAGTTTGAGTTTGACATAAATATGAATTAATAATTGGACCATATAGATAGAATACGAAATGATCAATCCAGATCCACTGATCATTAGTACCCGCAACAAACATTTTGACTTCAACATGAATATGACTTAACATATGTTTACTATCGATATCTTTTGGACTATCTAGATTAAATCTGAAATGATCGATTTAGATCTATCGATCACCGGTAGCTATAACAAACATTCTACCTCTGACATATTATCACTTAATGTTTACTGCCAATCTCTTTTGGACCGTTTAGATCAAATCTGAAATAATCGATCTAGATCTATGGATCACTTGTAGCCGTAATAAACATTATGACTCCATCATAAATATGACTTGATTAATATTTAGTATTGATGTCTTTTGGACTATCTAGATCAAATATAAAATGATCTTGATCTATCAATCACTGATAGCGGTAACAACCATTTTGACTTCTACATAAATATGACTTAATTAATATTTACAGTCAATGATATTTTGAAACATTTAGATCATCAAATTTTTTTAAATGATCGGTCTAGATCTATTGATAACTTGTAGCCTCAACAAACTTTTGACTCCGACATAAATATGACTTTACTGTTGATGTATTAAGATTATTAATTGTTAATATTTGATCTATATCATTTCATATATTTTAAAAAGAATCAGAGGCAGATTTTCCAGTTATCCCACATCTTTCTCCTCACAAGAACAGCCACCAACCATATCTCATGAGGAAATCGAAACCTGAAACTGCAGATCTCTGCGCTCTTGGCTAGGTTATAGAAGAAACAATTAATCAAGGAAATCGAAGAAATAATCAACCAATTAACCAATAAACAAAACAAAAATTTGTTTTGAGAAGAATAATAAATTAAATTAAGAGTGATGATCTGATCTTACTCTTCAAGTCGCAGGATCTGCATAGGAGTGTGACGATGAGCATGCTTCCTTGTTGCAGCTGTCTGATGAGAGCTTGCACTGTTTTGCTCATCACCAGATCCATGGCCACTCCCAACACTCAAAGAAAGATCCATTTCTCTCAAACTTCTCACTAGGACAAATTTGTGCTTCTTCTGGGTTTTCTGAATTAAGGCACACAATTTTAGGGCATAAGCTATGTCTATATATAATACTCCTCACCCTCACTGGGATTCAGAAGACAAATGAACCTTGTCTGGATTTGCATTTATGGACACATTGAAAGGGGCAATTAATTTCTGATTTTTAGGGTTCATAATTAGGGTCTGAATTATTATGGTTTATGAAGGAAAATTTAAAAAGTTTAATGATTCTTTTCCTTATACATTGTATATCATCATTCCCAAGCCCCCGAGCTTGATAAGATATATTTAACCAATTCAGAATTTATCGTTAGCTAAAGCATATGGAGGATGTAAACTGTTCAAAAAGGTAATATTATATTTCAGACTATTATTAGAGCCGAAAATAGGTGAGGACTTCACTAGGGACCTACGGCTTGGTTAAAACTTGGTAAGGCCAGACCTGTTTAACAAAGATGTTAGATTTCAGGCCTATTTAAAGGCATGCTTGTTTAAATAAGCCAGACTTTTTATTTTTATATATATAATATATACTTTGGTCTAAATTATAGCTAAATATTCAGCATAATCCTTTTGAGCTTCAAATAAAATTACAATTAATGACCCAAGTCCTCTCATGCTTCCATCACTTATTTCCTTCTATTCTTAGACTTTGAGAAAAATTACAATTAAATACCTCATTTTTCTTAAGATTTCTATGCCTTTCTTCTTTCACTCTCATCTTATATCCTTTATTTTATAATATCTCTTACAAAATAAAATTATAAAAATATATTTTATTGAAATAATACTTTTTATCCTCATAATTAGATAGGATTAGATTTAGGGGAGAAAATATATAAAATAAATCATATATATATATAATATCTATAAATACAATCTAATATATCTAAATCTAAAATCTATATCTATTTTATCATAAACATATTTATATTATTTATTTTAAAGTATATATTTGTATATTATATCTAAAATCTATATCTATTTTATCTAAATATGATTTAATATATCTAAAATCAATATCTATTTTTTATTTTCCCCTCTCATAATCACCACTGTCATTAAAACTCTGTTGCAATCATATAAGCTAGCATTCAGATTTTTAAATCGAGAAGAGAAAAAAAAAACTAATAAGTTCAAGTGGAGTTGTGATATATTGTTTCCTAGTAAGACATATATATTATTATTTCTTAATGAAAAATTCTATCATCTTTTTTGTCTTTGCTCTTTTTAATAGTAATCAAAGTTTTTTGTATATATTACATCTTCTGCTTGTATGTATAACATAAATAAATTTAAGAAATATCCTTTTGAATTGGTGTATATGTAGAACATCATGACTCCTATATATGAACGTTATACACTTTTTTGTATTTTTTTGCTTTGTTTAGTCTTTTTTTAGGGAATTGCTATGTAATTTGTTGGTCTTTTTTATGCATTTAAATATATAAATAAATTTATTAAATATGCAATTTCTTCTCATTACATCTTATTAAATTATGTCTGTAACTCCGTATGAGAGAGATGTTTACATGTTATACTTTTAATATTATATAGGACAAGTCATTGTATAATTTCTAATGGATAGTGGGAACAACAACACAATTGAATATACTCCTCAAGAACTTCAATCTGAACAACAAATTAAGGAAATCAACAATAATACCTCTCAACAAGTACTTTCTAGGGATGAAGAAGATTCTAGGATCACAAAAAAGCAAAGAAAAACTTTAGAGGTATGGAAAGATTTTGAACAAGTTATACTTGCTGATGGTGTCAAGTAAGGGTGTTCATGGGCAGGGATGGGCAGGGCAATCCCTCTACCCGATGCCCAGCCTGAAAAAAGTATGGGCTGCATTTTATAGCCCGATGACCGGCCCTACCCGGTAAAAGCCCTAACCATTTTAGGCTGAGCATGGGCGAGCTGGGCGTGGGTGGGCTGGGGTATACCCAAGTTGTAATGCCATGCTCATGTTGTAGAAAAAATCTACAATTATAAACTTCTAAAATAATACCATATTCATATGTCTTCAAGAGTTAAATAATATTTATAATCCACTAAAAATAAGGTAACAAAAAGATAATAATTAAAGTCTTAAAATTTATTGCATATAAAAAAAAGCCTTGAAGTCTAAGTAGTTTATAATTATAACTTTACATTAATTTCTCAAATGTTGACAAGGATGAAGTATTTAAAAAAAATAAAAAAAATAATTATAATTTGTAATGTAATCATATTATGATTAGTAAAGTTAAAAAAAATTAATATAGTTATAAATATTAAAAGACGCAACTTACGTACTTAACTACTTATATTTATAAAATGAACCTTTAGTCACCAGTAACTATCATATTTTTCCTTCCAAGTGTAGCATCTAGGGAGAAAAGTAAAAAAAATAAAAAAAAGGGTGCTCATGGGCAGGGCAGGGCAGGGCAACCCCCTGCCCAGTGCCCAGCCCAAAAAAAGTATGGGCTGCATTTTGCAGCCCGATGCCCAGCCCTACCCTATATTTATCAGGTGGGCATACCGGGCCGCGGGCTTTATGAACACCCCTAGTGTCAAGAAAGTAATGTGCTTGTACTATAAGGAGAAGTTATCTATTGGTAGAAGGGGAGCTATCAGTAGCAATCTTAAGAGGCATTCATATATTTGCTTGCAACAAAAGTAGTTTGTCTCTCAACAAAAAAAGTAAACTATTATACAATTTCACCCATGAAGTGAATTAGGAATTGATCTGTTTATTGGTCATGGAATTAAATATTCCAATAAAAAAATGAGAGAAGTCATAGCTACTTCTATCATGGTGCATGCACGTCCTTTTAGCATGGTAGAAGATGAAGTTTAGATATGGGTATTTGAAAAGTCAGTAGTAAAACAATAAGAAATGACTATCTCAAGTTATATGAGACTAAAAAGAATATACTTTAAAAAGTATGTTGAAGAATATGAGTAAGGTAAGTATTACAACAAACATGTGGAAGTCAAATAACCAAGTAGCTGAATACATGGTTATCACTGGCCATTTTGTTAATGCTATGTGGAATCTTTATAAGAGAGTTTTAAGTTTCTTCAAAGTGGCAGCTCCAAGGCCCGTAGATATAGCAAAATTTTCAAGTGCTTGAGATCATGGGGTATTGAAAATAAAATTTTCTCAATTTTTGTTGACAATGCTAGTTACAATGACTCTTGCTTAAGAAATTTGAAGGAGAACTTGTCATTGAGCGATTAATTGGTACTTGGTGAGCAACTATTTTATGTTAGATATTATGCACATATTCTAAATTTGTTGGTGCAAGATGGCCTTAATACTATTAAAGATATCATTTACAACATTCGTGAAAGTGTCAAGTTTATAAATACCCCTATGCAAGGCTAAAATCTATTTTTGAAGTAGTGGAGTTAAAAGGGTTTGAAAGAAAAGAAACTTATTATTGATTGTCCAACAAGATAGAACTCTACATTCTTGATGTTGATGACTGCAATGAAATTCAAACACGCCTTTTCAGCTTATCATGAAAAAGAGTCACATTATACTTATGCATCGAATCCTGAGCATTGATAAAAGATTATGAAGGGTTGTCATCTCTTAGAAGTTTTTAATGATGCGACTCATGTTATCTTTGATAGTGAATACTTTACTGCTAACTTATATCTTGCTGAAGTTCATAGGATGAAACAAGTTATTCATGAAACAATAGAGTCTCCTAACTTGTTCATGAATGCGATGGCAATACAGAAAGGAAAATTTGATAAATATTCGGGGAATGCAACTTGTTGATGACTATTGCAAGTGTTTTGGATCCAAGGATCAAATTAGATGCTATTGAGATAAGTTTCCCCTTGATATATAAACTAAAAAATGAGGCTAAGTGGAATGTGGAAAAGGTGAAAATGGCATTAGAGGATTTATATGTTTAGTATATTGAGTTGTATAAAGAAGACTCATTCTCTACATATAGTGAAGTGAATATTCATACTACTACCTTAACAATACTAGTGCACAATAAAAAAAATAATGGAATGCAACGAATATTGAACATGGTTCGTCAAAGACATTCGGTTCCTCCTACTAAATCAGAGTTAGAAATTTATCTTGACAATGATCCTTATATTACTTCTCTTAATTATTCTTCATCTTTCTATGCCTTATAGTGGTGAAAAAATAATATTACAAAGTTTAAAGTTTTATCTAGGATAGCATCTGATATATTAACTGCCTCTATCTAAATTGTGGCATCAGAATCCATATTTAATTTAATGCTAGGGAAGAGTGATTGATAAATATCATACGAGATTGAATAAACAATCCATTGAAGTTCTTTTGTGTAATGGGGATTGGTTTTGTCACAAATATGGGTTTAAGAGAAAATAAAAGTTATAAATATAATATTTTATAATTGTTTGTTTTTACATTGCATGCATGTTGGTTAGATTTTTTGTAGACTAGTTATTTATTTAAAATTAATTTTTCTATTGTGCATAAACCATATGAAGAGGAGGAGATTATATTAAAGCCTTGATGCAGTTATGCGGATGTTGTTGTGTTGTTCAATTTTAATTTTATAGTCACTTTTTCATTAATATGCAGATTGTTTATTGTCGTATTTTAATGGGCTCATTTTTTTGGAGATTAAATTTTAGATACCATCCAATAAATATTTATAATTTATTAAAATTAAGTTTTATGTTAATTATGTATATGCTTTAAATAGACTAAATGCCAATTTAAAATATTCTATTTATAAATATGTAAACTTTAAAGCATAATAAAAGTCTATATTGTAAATATGCTTCAGGCCTAATAGACTTTTATAAAAGCTTAGGCCTGAGCCTAAGAAAAAATGTTGTATATAGGCTCAGGCCTGTATAGTTAAAGTTTGATCTGTTTTTATCTCTAATTATTTCTTCTCAAATTAAAAAATTTAAAATTGTGGGGTTGTTTTAGAAAAAGTTAAAATTAATTTAATACAGAAAAGTTTGACATTGCAGTTGCAGTTATATACCCTTGGTGGTGACTGTTGTGGGACGCATCTTCTTGGGGAGGTTGTATTGCATATAGTACGGTCTAATTAACTTGAGATTATCCATTTTACTTTGTTTATATTTTACAAAATTTTTATTATGACAATTTGGTGCTATATATATATATATGCACAAAGGTTTTAATCCTCATTTTATATGTGCAATATGCCTCTTAAAATATTTTGAGTTACAAATCTTATCCAAGCTCTAGTTAACTTATCAATTTGTATGCCAGTAAAAAATTAAATTAAATTATAATATTTGGTTGCTAACGCAAAGTAAGAAAAAGACTAAGGCTACATTTGGTATGCCTGAATTGATTTAAAAAGGTGAATCCTCGTATTCAGATTTTGGTATATTCTAGTTGTTTTCCTAATTCCATTATAAAGCCAATGTAATTGATTATGGTTCCTTCCCTTTTGCTTTCTTGGAAACTCATTGGAAATAGGCTTTTACAACTTTCAAGACAAAATTGCTGTATCATTTCTTAGATTATAGGGCTATGGTGAAAATCTACCAATGAAGTTGTACCCTATGTGTGCCAAACACCATAATATTTTTCCGGGTACAAAATTATACTACAAGGGCCATTAACTACAATTTTTTATTTTAATTATACTTCCATTTCCTATTTAAGATTCTTTCATAACACTTCTAAGGTCATTATTCATTTGAATGATTTGGCTCAATAGAGGGGAGGGAAGAGGAGAGATTCTAAGTATAATCACAAGTTTGAGTCATGTACATACAAAAAAATTGTTACTATAACTTTACACCTAATTGTTCGATATCCAAAAACTACGGTGTCACCAAAATTTCAAAGAAATTTGTGATATTACTCAACAATTCTGTAGAGAAATAAACAATACTTACAATATAGGGTAAATGATAGAAAAATACTTTAGAAAATGATAAATTCTAAATCAGGTATATTAATAACAATAGATCAAGCATTACCAACACAATGCTTACTTTGGCATTTATCATGTTCTAGAGTCCTTTTCTATCATTTTCTCATGAATGGAATCAAATTGCATCTATTTCCCATTGATGGAATTAAATTGCAAATACCTAAGAAATGTCATAACGACTATGAAGTCCCATAGGACCTTAGATTAACTTTTTCCATTTGTGAAAAGATAGAGCTGCCCCTGGGATTTAATAAAAATATAACCCTATCCCCTGTCACCCCACCTGACACTATAAGCGGCCAAATTTGAACTTCCCTATAACCGTGTGGTACCCATCGTCTGTTGTTCATCTCTGTAACTGTGTCAGACCCTGCTCTATCATTGTGGTGGTCCTAAGCTCGTAGTTGACCTATGTCGTTGTGCTAGTCGGCTGTACACTCTCGCGTGTTGGCTATGTGTTTGTGCCGTTCGTTGTCAGTGTTTAACTGTTCATGGGTCGCAGTTCCTTCACTGTGGCTCGCATCTTGCTTCTTGTCCATTGTAGGTAGGCTTAGTTCTCCTCTTTAATGAGTATAAGTTGGTTCCATTCATCGTTTGGTTGAATAATTTCTGGGGCGCATCAGTTTTGTTAATGTCATTAGAATATGCTGAAATAATTATTTTTTAGGTCATTTTGTGAGTCTTGGCATGATTGCTGAGTTTTTGCCAAACTTTTATGATGTATGAGTATTTTTGGGCATTATTTTGACTAACCGTGAGGAAGAAGAGAAGGCAAAGTGAGAGTAAAGTTGTTTCTTGTTCACTCTGGATAGCCCTTTTTGTTTCTGCCTCTAAAATTGGGTGCATATAAATACATGTTCATTGTAAGAGATAACTGAACATTTAGTGCAAGGTACTAGCGATTATTGGTTAACACATTACCAAAATGGTATGTCTCTGTTGAACTATAAATTGGGTTTTGAAAAATGTTTCTTCATCATCGATGACATAAATGTCATGTTATTGTTCCTTGCATGTTAAATTTCTCTATTCAATTGATTGTGTTAATTATTGGAATTGCATAAGGGTTAAGGAATATTCTGTTCAATATTGGAATGTGCATAGTTAAAAAATTTCTTTTTATTGCAAGATTAAAAAATATCAAACATGGTAAAAAGTAAAGCTGGATAAAGGAGTTCCAACTTCTCTGGATATGCACTGTTCATTGAAAAGTATAAGAATGTGAACTCAGGGAAGAATAAGTCATTAGAAGAGGCTGGTGTATCATTCATTGAAGCTTGAAATAATTTACAAGAGGATGAGAAAGCTGAATACAGAATGAGGATGAAAGAATTAAGAGGTCTAGGGAAAGGCAAGAAATATTTTGTGCCCTTCTACACAAGATGTGCACCGAGCAGTTCATGAATGTTTGCAAGAAGTTGAAGACTAGAAATAAAATGATGGAGAGGCTTCGGGTTATTGAGTTTGATAAGTTAGTGCACATAAGCTTCCCATATTCAGTGAGAATTATGTGGGGAGTTTATATGTGCTTTTGACCCTCCGATAAAAATAATTTCAATTAGAGGAAATACCTATAAAATGGAGCCAACATATATGAATCAAATAATGGGCTTGCCATATGGTGGGACTGAAATAATGCCAACAACCACTCATGACAAGCTTCAAGGATCTGAAGATGGTATAAGGGAAGGTCCCATACACTAAAATAGTAGGGTGGTTGGTTGATGATAAGAACAATGTTGATTTTGAGTTTCTCTTCGTCATGTACACCTTAGGAATCCTCTTAAACCCTAGCTCGTGTGTATATGTAAGCAACAAGATCTTGAAGGTGATGGCCTCGAGAAAATATTCATTTGGCGAGTGCGATTGGTGCACCTTTGTTCTTAATAAACTGTTAGACTCTATTAAAGAGTACCATGAAGAGTTGAGGAAAGGGGATGCCAATGGGAGGAAGAACACAGGTGGCAGCTTGTACTTCCCTATGGTAAGTGTGTGTGGGTAACATTTTCTGTGATTTTAAGAACAATTAATTTTCAATGTGTTATGATATGTTCTTAACTTGTGGATAACTTGATATGTAAATTTATTGTTTACAAATATTTCCACTAAGACGTCAAAAGCCTCTGAGGTCGGGGATACTATTATATACTGGAATGATGAGGAGGTCCAGACAAGAACAAGGTTGGAGAATGACAGCAAACAAGGTGTTATGTATGGTAAGACTCGCTAGGACGGCCTGAAAGCTACAACATTTAATCCAGATGTTAATCTTACTCACCCGGTACGTAGAATAATGTTTACTTGTGTGTGCTGGGTTAGCACAACTTAAGTCATGGGCTAAATTTTATTTTTTTTTAGCTGATAAAGACAACTTACACTAGACTTATGACCATGGTGGGGAGGGAACTACTGGCTCTTTAGAATAATCTCGTAGGGGAAGAGGAATTTGGACAAGATAGTGGAGAGGTCAATGAAGGAGGAGATCAACATGAAGAGGAAGGTGGTGATGAAGGTGAAGTGGAAGGTAGAGAAAAAGGTAAAAAGGAAGGTGGTGATGAAACACGCGAAGAGGAGGTTGGTGATGAAGAGGAAGAGGAAGGCGGAGATGAAGGTAAACAAGAAGGCGAACAGAAGTACGAAGGATACAAGGGAGGGAATGAACATCAGGGGCAAACACAATTTAGAAGATTAAAGAGGGAAAAAAAGCTTGTGGTTTGATCTTCCTACTTCTTGGAGACAAAGGCTAGGGTAGGCAAGAAGAGGAAAAATGAAGTGGATAAGGAAGCTATATTTCATATGTGCACAAGTTAGTGTAATGGTACTGAGCAGCAAGAGTAAGTATTTAAATTTTGTGACATGCTGGAAAACTAATTTCCCCCAATAAAATCTCAGTAGCTGAATTTTGGTCCATGTGTTGTAAGGTTTTTGTGAATGGCTACCACCTTATTCGAGGTAAGCTACGGTGCCTGAGTGGTAGAGCATGGATAAGTACTAGTGTGAGACATGAGTCTTCGATAATAAATGCTTATGCACTAATACTATTGTCTGCTGATCTCATGCTTGTATTGACATGTAATAACCATGGTGGCCAAGACATTGGTACAAGATGAAAAGGACAAAACCGGTGCAGTGACTAGACATATATTTTTTGCACACTTCATACAGAAAATGTTTGTCGATCCCCTAAGGTGGTTAGTCGAAGGGAATGAATAACAAATATTGCCTCAACATGTTGGCTACAATATTGGGGATTGTGACTTCATTTTTGGCCCTGCCTGCTTAAACTACCACTGGTTTTGTTATGTTGTGGACACGAAGAAGATGCAGTTTTATGCTCTTGACTCTTTGGTTGATACCCTTACATTGATGAGATTACAAAGGGAGGAAAAAGATACCACAAGTAAGGAAGTCAGAAAATGTAAGACAGAGAACAAGAAGACCAGCATGCAACATGTATTTAAAGAGAAGCAATGGGTCGTAAATGGTTGTGTATGAAATTTTAATCCTTCCTACCTTATTATTTACTTATTTATTAGTTGTCAATGCTTCCCATCAAGTTGTCATTTCTCTATGCCTTTGTATTTTGTATGTGTAGGGGGTTACTTCCTCAAAATACTTCATATAGTGAAGCCGAAACTGTTCGGACAGGATCATAAGTTTGAAGTCAATTGACCCAAACTATATTTGCAAACCGATAAGTGCGCTTCATAACCCGATTAATTTATTTTTTCCTTGCCTTATGTGGCTGAGATGATTAATGTTTACGTATTAATTGTGGATTATAGATTTTCATGCGGGGTTCATGTGTTGTCCTAGTTAAAGAGTTGTGATGGCAACACAGTAGATAAAGAAGGTTTTACGATGTCAAACTTCTCAGCTGAAGACCTCCACCAACTGAGGGTGGATTGTTTGTAGTGGCTGCTGACTTGCCCGAATAACTCATGTCCGGAACAAGTCCTGTCCATCTCACGTGACAAAAACCCCAACAAGAACAAGAAATTAGTGACCACTTTTGTGTAATTATGATGCTGAGAATCTGTAACATATTCTGTAATGAAAACTTGAGCATGCAGGTAACATTACTAGGTTGTCAGTGAAAGAATTTTATGTAGTTCAATCATGTGCTGTGACGTTTGATTGTTTACTTAGCCAGGGAATGTGAGACAAAATTAATTATTGACCACCCATATTTTCCCCACACACCCACGGCATAACAACTAAAGCATAACGAATGACAACAAGTGTGTGAGAAAATAACAACCGGCCTCAAAAGGCATAAACCATGCCATATCAAAATCTGCAATGAGACAAAGAAAGCCTTATTATAGCGGGAAAATTTACAACTGAAGCACTAGCAAATAACAACTTCATGGTGAATAAATGACAACTTGACCGTTAGAAAAATAACAACTCCACAATAGGAACAATAACAACTCAATTATTAAGAAATGACAACTCCGCTATTGGGAAATAACAACCCCAACACTGGAAAAATAACAACCCATAATGAAAAAATAACAACTCTAGCACTAGCAAATAACAACTCCATTGTGAAGAAATGACAACTTCACCACTGGAAAATAACAACCCCAACACTGGAAAAATAATAACCCCAAAACGAAAAAAATAACAACTCCATTATGAAAAAATGATAACTCTACTACTAGGAAATAACAACCCCAACACTAGAAAAATAACAACTCTACCACTAGTATATAACATCTTCATAATTCTTCCCAGGAATACAACACACAAAAGGTGAACTGGGCATACCAGTGCAAAACCTGGACTGAACCAAAAAGAACAGACTATGTGTATGAAAATAACACCTCCACCAATAACGAATGACAACTCCCTGGTGAAAAAATAACAACTGGGGCACAAATCTTTCCAACAACACTCTGGTGAGAATATAACTTTATAATATGAACTTTACAATTGCAGCAATTCTTTGCACCAAACATAAAAGGAGTACAACACACATAGTAACCTTCATCAAGATTCACCCTGTTATCCAAAAGGTAGATATTGATCAATGTTAAAACAAATTACTATCATCATTTTGCACAGCTATTTACAAAGCAATAATTAGTGTGCTCTGTATTTACACAGAAAAGTATACAACTTACCACTATTGCTCAGCTCAGATTTGGATTCTTGTAAGTTTTCACGTGTGTTCAGGCTCATGGCATCTTCCACAATGATAAACCTTTTTGTTCTAAAATTGAGACTCAATCATTTTTCTCTTTAGCCTTCCTGGAGGCATTCTAGTAATTGAGAGGTCAATGAACCTTTCTTTCATTAATTCAGACACCGTCGGCTCTTGAGGACATAGACAATCATGTGTCGTAATTGGCCTCATACTACTAGCATATATTTTCTCTTGGGCATTTAATATATAGCAATCATCAACAAATGTGTACACAATCCCACAAGTTAGCTTAATTGTAGCACATGCGTGTACAGAAGGTAGCCCACTCATTTGCCAAGATAAACAAGTGCATGTACGTGATTCCAGATGAACAGTAAGTTTAATTACTCCATGGCGGCTCCAAGTCTCAACCTAGTGTGTCGTTCCTCCAAAATTGGGCATGTATATTTGTGACTAGTGCAACTTGCTGCATCAATTTTGCCTCAATATTTGGCCCATCATTATTCCTCCAATTTACCTTGGTCATCTTGCTTCTAAGCAACTTCTGGGCCAACTTCTTTTGATGCTCAAGCATTATAACAGACATATTGTGCCTCCTCTCTTGGAAAATCCATGCATTGAATGACTCTGCAAGATTAGTTGTAATATTATCCCATCATTTTAATAGAAATTTACTCATAGCCCATTGTTGTATATCCCCTTGGGTCTCAACCCATTGCGCTAGCTGTGGATAAAAAGCTTGTAACTTCCTCATTACGACATTAAAATTTCCATCAAGCCTTGCATATCTAATTATATCCAGCAAGTTCAGTGCGTCCTCTTTTCAGACCACTAATGCTCTTCCCTTACCTTTAATAATTTTTAGGAAAGTAGCACTGTAGTTTTCTTTAACATGCCGGTAGCAATAAGCATGTCTATCACCGAAAAAAATAGTCTTAACAGCAGTAACAATTATATTATTTCGGTCTGACACAATTGTAATCTCTAAGGATCTTGTGATGTCTTTAACATTTTGGAGAAACCAAGTCCACTCATCATTTGTCTCGCCACTGACAATAGCATATGCCAACAAAAATAATTCATTATCCTATATGCATTAGTTGTAAGCATTGTTCCCCTATATGGACCAATCAGATACATCCATCTATGTACAGTATTGGTCTGCACCCTTGCAAAAAGCCGTTAATTAAGCATTCATACGCAATGAATACCCTCTCAAATCTACTGGACTCTGAGCCTTCCCATCTAGCAACGGTGATTGGATTAGTTTCCATAAGTTTCTAACATATCTAAGGAATAATCTTATAAGAATCCTCTACAATATCATATATTTCCCTCAATGCTTGTTCTCTTCCCCTGTATGCTTGAGTATAGTTCAATTGCACAACATAATCTCTGTACAAGTCTTTGTTGATTTCCTTTGCATTCTTATTGATATTACTTGTCAGAGCATCAATCATGAAAGACAATGTTAAACTTAAGTTTCCACGGTGAGATATAACCAGGTTTTCTTGCACATTATGCATGTGTTGACTTGTTAATATTCTTATATTTAAGAATTCAAAATCTTGACATTTACCCATATAATATGCACCCGTGTACCACGGACATCCATGAACGTTTCACTTCATAATGATCTTTTGTTTATTGTTTTTGATAAATTTATATGAAAACTTATGTGTGATGTTATACTTATATAGTATTTTTCGAAGAACCTCCACATTTAAAAATGTTTGACCTTCTTCAACAATCAAATCCTTCCACTTAGTAAAATTCATTTCAGATGTAACTATTGGAATAATTTTGTCAGCACATGACAATAATGACAACACTTCAGTCTCATTTCCTAAGGCAGGTGGAGACATAGAGCATACATTCCTACTTCCAAACAATTCATCAAACCTGCATGAAATGACAATTTACTGTATTAGTAATGACAACTTATATTCCAACATATGATAGGACAATATTATCAAATCATCATTACATATATCTTACACATCTTAGTCCTCTATTAGATCATCTATACCAAGTTGTGTATACTCACTATTTGCATTCTCTCCCACATACACATGGCTACTTTCTCCATTGAACATTATTAAATGCTCAACTCCTTCATCATTAGACATGTCAACAATTGTGTGTCGATCAAATATAACAGTGAATTTTATCACAATTTCCTCTCTTCCTTTCCTAACAAGTGATGCTACTAATGTTTTGAACTCATCATATATTGTGTCTTTCTTTATAGACATTTTTCTCACTTCACCACCAACATATGTATGACCTTCTCCATCATTTTCAAATTGTCCTCAATATAAACATAACAAAATAGATATTTTTCATATGAACTCGTCATCAGTAATGACAACATACACCAGACATATATTATCAACAACTTAACTATTCATATTAACAACTATCACGTACTATAATAACAACTCATGTTCAACTCCCATAACAAAGTATGCTCTGTCATTCACACTTTATATTAACCTTTCTAATGTTTATTTGTTCTTACTACACTCAAATAAACACACCTCAAATTCCTACAAACTGAACATAAGTTTTAAAACTCTAAATAAACATAGGGAACCCACAACTAAGATGATCAAGAAGTCATGCTATAAACACAATGTTTGCATTAATGTGGGTCACCTATCATAGCTCACACTTCATCCACACAGTATAGTACGTAGCAGCAAGATGACGAGGAAACGACTTCATTGGTTTTGACAGCATATGACTTCACTTTCTCATATTACGGTTGGAAAAGACGACAAATACGCCAAATTTCCTTAACTTCTAGCCACGATAACGAGAAAACCCCGCTATAATCAGAGCATGAGGACCATCGTATAGTCTTCCTCGTCACGCTTCTCCTCTTCTTTCCATGCCAGCGAGCCAAGTCACTTCTACTTTTTACTATAGTTTTTAATTCACAGGAGTAGTTATGTGTTTTCATAATTAAAACAAAAATTAATCCTCTTTATAATAGTTATGCCATTTCCTAAAACTTATTTACAATTGAATTATATCCATGGGACTTAGATGCAATTTTTCTTTATAAATTAATCCAGAGTCTAGAAGCATTGTTTGCAAGTATAAGCAAGAATGAGAATGATTACCGCCACTGAAATTAGGATTGCCAAAAGAAATGCAGGAAAAAAGACACAAAGGTATAGGAACTAAAATATGTCCGAGAAATCAGAAGCAGAGCATACCCTAGTCTTCGGGGAGATTATTTCATAGTTTAGTTGCTGCTGCTACTATCATCTCACTAGCCTTCTCGGTGTGACATGCTTAGATTTCCACCCTCTGCAATCCTTTTCATGTCAAATGGCTTCTTCTTTGCCTATTTCTCAGCCTACTAGTCACAGCATCTTCTCTAAAAACCAGGTTCAATTTCCCTCTTCTCGTTCCTCTCTTTCCATCACTTTCAAATCTCAAGTTTTTCATCAATTTTGGATATTCAAAGCAGTTGAGAGGATTTGGCCATGGCTCCCGGCGACCCAACTTCTCATTTTGCCGCGACTCCGAAAGCAAAGTTCGACCCACCAGAGCTTCTGTTGATACAGCCCCATTCCCCTTGTTCCAATCTCCCAAAGTTGAAGAGTCATTGTCTGAGGTAAACTCCAAACCTTATTTCACTTATCGTTTCATCGGTTGTCTACAATAGCATGATACTTTTGCGGTGGAGTTGTGCCTGACGCACGTATCACAGGATCCTTCAAACTGAAAGTATACATTTAAGCATTATAGCTTTAATTGTGTTTATTCGTGTTAGTATCAGGGGCTTCTCAGTTGGTTGTTGGTAGGTAGTAATAAGTGGGACCTGTGTGACTTCAGTAGCTGAGTGAGTAAAGTAATTTTTGTTATTATTAGATTGTATGTTTTCAAACATCTAAGCACTAAAGATAAGTTTTATTGTCATTAGCAAGTTAACCTTTTTCGCAATTAGTTCTTGGGGGTTTTAATTTTGATATAACTAGACTGTTGGTTTGTCCTTTGCACGGAGTCTGATGTGAGTCGTGCTATTTATACCATGAATAGTATGGTATAGCTTCCTATGGATTTTATATTATATACATATAGATTTGCTAAGTGACTAGGAGTACGTGCTTGACTATACTGTCTCAAAGTTAGGAGACTAAGTTTTGTTGCCATTAGTTGTTTAGGCCTCTTCAATTTAATTAAAATTTTCAGTTATGGCTTTATGGAAATTCTTTTGTTCCTTTAGTTGGAGCATGCAGACCCAGATTTCTACAAGATAGGTTATGTTCGAAGCATGCGAGCTTATGGAGTTGAGTTTAAGGAAGGGCCTGATGGGTTTGGTGTGTATGCTTCTAAAGATGTAGAACCTCTTCGCCGAGCCAGGGTGAGTAGCTTTTAGCATGCGTACAGCTGTAACTTCTGGCACATGAAAAACTAATTGTACATATAGTAAAATTCAGAAAAAAAATCAGTTGATTATTCCTACAAAACCTATGATCTGGGCATCTGGCCACAGTCTAAATTCATTTTCCATAATGATGTCAACTGTACTTGCTTGAGCAGGTTATTATGGAAATTCCTCTTGAATTGATGTTAACCGTGAGTCATAAGCCCCCATGGATGTTCTTCCCTGATATAATTCCAGTGGGACATCCAATATTTGATATTATCAACTCAACAAATCCAGAGGTACTTTCAATTCTTCTTTCAATACAGTAATTGAAAGCTAGATAGAACTTACTGATTTTGTTGCTTGTTTGTATATTATGAAGCAGCCACATCATAAAGGGGCCATGTTAATTTTTAAGATTAAACAGAGAATCTGACGTAAAATATAGACCTAAATTTATCCAATTGAAGATTGGTTGTCAAGGAGATTCATAGCATTTTATAGTGGAAGTCTTATACACTAGCAATATATGACAAATATGTCATATCCAAATCTTAACGTTTTAAGCTCCTCATTCAATGAATTCCGTCCAAAATCACAATAGACCTCATCCTATACTTTGTAGCACCTTGAACTATTATTTTCATAAATCTTTAATTTTTTTAAAATATTAACGTACAAGCAAAATTAGGAAATAACTCTCATGACTTCAGTAATACTGGGTTTTTAGTCTTCCATCTATCATTTATTTCGGCTTTTTTCCCAATATAAGTTGGTCATTATTTTTCAAGTTAATTTTTTCCCCTTTAAATTCTTTTTAAACTTCCTACTCTTAAATATGTATGGATACATGTCATTGGTTTGTGGTGGTGACATCCATGCATGACATTCTAACATCCCTAGGTGTGCCTTGCTTCATAGTTTGTGTACGATTGTAATTTGTTCTTATCAGTTTATCACTTATGTCATGTTATTGATTGTTGAATATGGTAAGTCTCTGTTCAATCAGAAGTAGCTCCTGCAAAGTTAAAATATGATCCTACTGATTCAGGCTATCTTAATTTTAATTGCATGACTCTTTTGTGGCAGACAGATTGGCACCTAAGATTAGCATGCCTGCTGTTATATGCACTGGACTGTCAGGAAAACTTTTGGCAGTTGTATGGTGACTTCTTACCCAGTGCTGATGAATGCACTAGCCTACTTCTGGCAACGGAGGTGAGTACAACCTATTTTATATTAATAACCTTTATTTGATAATATTTTAAATTGGACGCATCCCTTTCTTGAGATTAGTGTGAATATGACAAGCACTCTGATTAAAGATTGACATCGGTGTCACCCTTGGAAGTTTTTAACGTTTCAAGTTTTCTTTTCCATTTATTCTTCTCTGCATTGATGTTGAATAATGTCATCATACCGTGAAAATTAATGTCTATTACTTATGTACATTGTTTGATAAGTGCAAGGTGTATATTCTGCTGTTCTGTGGGCCTATCTTTTGGACACTCCGCTTTAATTGATTCTTGTCTTCAATTGCATTTGATGGGTTCATCAATGATTTTGAACGTAGGAGTCTTGCAGCTAATCTTACCATGAGATTGCATTTGGCTTACTTAAATGTTTCTCCTTAGCAATGTATTGTAACTCAAGGCCTTTTTTTTTTTAATTTTTTTTTATTATTTGTGAAGATGAATAATATTGAACCAGGAAATGCATGTTGCCTCTTGTTAACCTGAATCCTCCTTTTCAAGGTTTTATTGTCTAAGATCCTCAGAACTCATATCTATAGTTACACGAATAGCTGTTTTTTAAGACTTACTTTACACCTTATAGTCCGGCATTATTTATATGCTCTCATGTTCATTTGTATACTCTGCAGGAGGAACTTTTGGAGCTGCAGGATCCAAATCTTGCTTCTACCAGCAAGCACCAGCAACGTCATGCCTTGGAATTCTGGGAGAAGAATTGGGTAAAGACTGAAGAGCTAATTGCTTGTTTTATTTTAGCAAGTGCTACCAGCTGTGTATTTTACTATGCAAAAACAGAGCAAAACTTAAATGAAATTCCTTTTTTTGAGGAAGATCTTGACTGCCCTGTAGTCATAAGTAGCCACGTCTCATCTGTTCTCTAGAGACTTGTCCTTTCTTTTCACTCTTATTCTCTTCTCTATTCCTCACTTTTTTGTCATGGGACTAAAGGCACCTATGAAAAAGGACTTTTTTGTTTGGCTCTCTTTATCCTCCATATGAATTCTTCATTTTTCTTTGTGAGTTTTCTAAATCATTATTTTATTGTGCATGCTTTGGACCTTATGCAACTGATACATTTCAACCCTGCCCCTAACTGAATGTTTACCTTGTGATATGTTTTCCATTCCATTCTATCCTGTATACCAAATGACCCCTTAATCTTCAGACATATTTATGATTCAACTGCTTGATTTTTTTGCTTTATTGTTGATTCAATGATATTTTTTAGATGTTAATTAAGTTGTAATGAGCTATGTTTTCAGTGCAAGCATTATTTTTTCAAATATGTTAGTTTGTTGATTATTATTTTGTTGTCATTCTAATTATATTAACTATATTTGATATATAATATAACTAAATTCCACTTTAGCCTGCCCAAAGTCAACCAATATAGCAATAAATATTTCTTCCATTGCAAGTGGATTTCTTTTAGGCACTATCAATATAACTATGCTTCTCATTATCATATTCCATCAAGTACCATACTTCATTTCTTGTTCTAAACAATCTTGTCAATCTTGCTTAGCACAATGGTGTTCCCCTTAAAATAAGGCGTCTTGCTCGTGATCCTCAAAGGTTCATGTGGGCAGTAGGTATGGCACAATCACGATGCATTAACCTGCAAATGAGGCTTGGCGCACTACATCAAGATGCAAATATGCTGATTCCTTATGCTGGTAAGCTTATTTTTCTAAAATTAGCTTGTCATATTTTTATAACTTCATTAGTTATCAATTCAACAATTAGTCTAAGATGCCTTTAGTCTGTTTCATATGTTCGTTAACATTAGAATTTGATGAACAAGTAGCAGGAGATTGTGTGATGAATCAATTTTTCCAACTTGACTTGAAAGAGCTACTTTAGTTTCAGTTATAAGCACTGGAAAAGGAAAGGATAAGGGAGTTAGATATTAATTACCTTCATCATGGAGCTTTTTTTGTGGTTGAAGATGGCATCATGTAGAGATGAATTTGTTTGGTGGTTTGAATTACGGTACGTTTGGTAGGATGGAAGAGTTTTTGATAGAAGTAGAAGTGGAAATAGAAGTGGAAGTGGAAATGGAATTAGGCTGGAAATGGGCTTTAAAAGTTTGTTTGGTAGGTTAGAAATGAGTATAGAATTGATGTATATTTTTTGTATAACTTGGGGTAAAATGGTTTAAAATATTTTTTTATAACTTAGGAAGGGTTAAAGTTGTCTAGGAATTTTATAACTTGGGGTAAAATGGTCCAAAATATTTCACTTCCACTTCTCCCATCTCATTTCCCAACTTTTTTGATGAAACTGAAATGGCCCAAAATGTTGGAAGTGGCTTCCATTATACCAAACAAGGGAAATGCTTGATTCCACTTCCACTTCCACTTCCACTTTCATGCTACCAAAGATGCCCTTAATGTTGTGAAATCCGTGGTAGATTTGAACATAATAATCTCATTGTCAGTCTCTTGTGATAACTTAAATCCCCGGGCCCAGTGGAGTCCAAAGTTTGACAAACACAACAAATGGTCTTCCAAACTTTGGCCCAAAATAGAATCTCTACCATGTTTACAATTTTGATCTAAATTCAGTTTCCTTACAAATTCTCTAATTTCGTATGCATTGTTGGCTGATTGGAATCCCAAATTTAGATTCCATGCAATATTTCCAAGTTTTCCCCCTGATATGGAAACCCTAATGGATTGACAATAATTGTTCAAAAGATACTAGACGAGCCCATTGCTTTTAAAATGCACCTAAAATCCAATTCCAACTATGCTGCCGTGCAACCTCACAGTGGAAATAAAGGGGACTGCTAAATCTGTAACAGGCCATTCTTACTAATTTTATGAAGTACTGATGCCTTGGAAAATGTTCAAAATTAATTGTGGGTGTTGGTAATATTAGTGATAACTGGCAAATAATGGATCTTTTCCTTTTCTAGTCACTTGAGACTGCCAAACTTCTATCCCGGTTTATTTCTATGTTTTTTCCTTTCCGTACTGGCGTTAGTAATTATTTTCTTTCCTTATTTAAGTTCTCAGCCTTTGAGATCTCTCATTTTCCTTCCCTGACCTTATACCTATATATGTATTGCCTTTCCATTTGAACAAAGCAAGAATCCAGCGCATGAGTTTGTTTCCTATTGAGCAAATGATGCCAGTGCTATATATTTGAGTAAGAAAGAACTTTGTGCATGGTGGGATGGATCCATTTATATTTCCTCATTTTTAGTGTCTCATTTATCACAATGTCTATATACTACCCCCCCTCATTTTAGATTCCTTAATTTATTTTGAGTCTGTTTGGTTAAATGTGTTTCTGTCTAATTCATAAAAGTCCATCTGCTCCCCCCCCCCCCACCAAACCATGGTTGATCACTTTTCCTTCATTTATTACGAACCATGTGTTTCTTTGTCATAATAGATGACTGAGTGAAAATCTTCATTCATGTTTTCCTCATTCATATTGTATAATAAAGTTGTACACCTTGCCATGGAATAGATGGTTTAGTTTAGGGTAAAACTAAAAGTATGTATGTCCATAGAAATCCGACAATTGCAATAAGAAATAAGAAAAAATTATCAGTCAGAGGGAAACAAGTAAGAAAATAGTGTGAAAAAACACGTCGTACATTCTTAGAGGTGTGGAGATATGCTCATTTTAGCAGTTTAAGCTGTTGTCGATTTTATCTCTTTGACCAACTTAGTCATGTTTCCCAGACATGCTGAACCATTCATTTGAGCCAAATTGCTTTTTCCATTGGCGCGTCAAGGACCGGATGCTTGAGGTGCTTATAAATGCTGGACAGAGGATTAGAAAGGGAGATGAGGTAACTTGTTTTTGGAAGACGTGTTTAATATAGTTAATGTTAATGCAAAGCTTTATACAAAATCTTTTGTCTAAAACCAGAGAAAGTAGAATTGTGTGCAGAAAGCTGAGAGAAATGTAGCTATTGGTTTGTGTGGAAGTACTAAATTCTATTATTGGTTCTTAGTATAGTAGCTCCTAAGGATATTACTGTATGTTCTCTTAGGAATATTTTTTGTATACTTGACTTTGACTCCATAATGTAACAGAGATACACTTTGAAGAGCACAAATACTCTGCCCCATTTCTGAATTTTCTGCCTCATTTAAACAGTTTGATAACTTATCTCTTCTGTTGGTTGGCTTAGAGCAAGATTCCAAATACTTTTTCAATTCATGAACTATTATTTTAAGCTATTAGGGGAAATGGTGATTTGGCATGGATGACGAACCTTGGTTATAGTCATAGGGACTAAAGGGAAACAGCTTTTTTTGGTAGAATGTTGAGAAATAAGGGAAAGCAGAAGTTTGGGAGAAAAGGGGGAGACACCAAACAAAATACTCTTCCGATAATATAAGACCTATTTAACTAATTTGATTAAATTAAGAAAGTTAGTTAATATAGCATGTTTTTTCTAAAACATCCTAATCATCTTACTTAACTCCCTCCCTCCCTCCCATGATTATTGTTGAGAGAGTATCAATAGGGGTAATGTGGGAAAAAATAGATAAATATAGGAAATAGGTCTTATATTTAAGACCAAGATCAACTCCTCAATTAGTTCCTATATTAAGGAGGAGTATATTAATTGAAAGGCTAACGATTGTGTATACACAAGACTGATGCTCTACAATCGCTGCACAACAAAATGATGCAATTATAGGTGACTGTCATTTAACTGTAAGTGTATAATTGCCCTTTTATCCGTTTATCTTCAAATTAATGGTCCAGATGCCCTTAGAGTGACACAGGAAAAGTCTTATTCTTTATTGGCTATATGAATGTATCTTGATTGATTTTTATTAGGTTGGTCAAAATGTTTCCAGAAAGAGATGTGGAGTAAAAAAAGTATTGTCTTCTATGTCTTTAGTTGGTGCTTGTCTCTTGTTGACACATGGTGATCCTTGATTATACTGTCAAAAAAAATTTCAACAGATGACGGTTGATTACATGAGCAGACAAAAGAATGACATGTTTATGCAAAGATATGGCTTCTCATCATCTGTGGTAATTTTCCTTCCATTTTAAACTTGATGGAAAACAATGTACTACAGTTTCTTACTGCTTTTTCCTGAAATCATTTGAATGCGTTCCTCCAATCTTGCAACAGAAGCTCATTAAAACTATGCTAGTTAAAAGAAGTCAGATGCTGGAAGCCCTTCATCATGAATGTCAGCTACAGTATAACTATTTCTGTAACATGTAAAATTTAGTTTGAGGTCATTTTCAGTTATGGTTGGTTCATTTTGGGTGGTTTGCAAGTTTTAAAATATTTCAATATATTAAGCAGCACTCATAAAACTAGTCAAATGGGATGTCCACCTCTCAGTTCAAACTTCAAAGTTTAAACTTAGGCCCCATGATGATGGCAGGCACATAGCGATTATGCATCAGGCTTCGGATTATGTGTGTTCCTTTTGACCATAGTAAAACCTGTAAACCACAAATGTCCGTTCCAATTTGTTCACCTGTTCATTTTTCAAAATCATGAATTCAATCTTGCAAATGATATATCTATTTCTATGATAATTAGTTTGCTTACATGCTTTCCTATAATTAGCAAGATTCATGAACTGTAATCTCAAAGTAACCTAGATTTGCAGAATCCTTGGGATGAGATCAAATTCTCTGGAGATGCACGTATACATTTGGATTCCTTCTTGTCCGTGTTCAACATATCTGGCCTGCCTGAAGAGTATTATCATAACAGTAGGTCAACTTGAAACTGGGATCTTCCCTTTTGAATAATTTAGACTTAAACCAACTATTTTGTCTCTAAATTGTTAAGCTATTTATTTTTAGTATCTGAAGTTAGTGAATAATGAATAAAAGAGGATTATTCCTCGACATTGTTAAGTCACTATACAAGAGGATTAATATGTCGCAATTTTATGTTGATGAGTAACTCATGCATTCACTATTTTTGGAGACTGGATGAGTCATATAGGGACCAAATTGTTATTTTGCCTGCTGTGCATAATGGCATTAATGAGGATTGGTGTAAAATTTGTGGCAGCTCCACTATCTAACGAGGGCAATACTTTTGTTGACGGAGCAGTCATAGGCGCAGCACGAACGCTGCCAACTTGGTCAGATGGGGATGTACCTCCAATTCCTAGTGTGGAACGGAAGGCTGTGAAGGAGTTACAAAATGAATGCCAACAAATGCTGGCAGAATTCCCCACAACCTCCAAGCAAGACCAAAAATTGCTAGTTAAGTTTGATTTTCTTAGTCTGACGCTACTAAAGGCATTGTATCTATTCTTATTTCATCCCAAAATTTCTTCTTGGGGAATCTTTTATCAGATTGAAAATTCATCATATCAGTAAGCCTTTTAAGATTTGACCAGCCATGCCCTATTTAAAAAGGGTAGGGAAAATCCTGGCCCTGCCCAATTATGACTGCCAGCGGCCTAACGCTCGATGGGGAAGGGCCTATAATGCCCCTTCTCTAGTGCCCTTTGTGATGCTCCAACCTCCCAAATATTTGTTTTTATTTTTTCTATGGATCATTAGATTCTACATAAAATAAGTGACATTTTGATATTTTATGGACAAAAAAGTGCAGTTTTAAATTTTTTACGATTTTTCAAAGAAAATAAATCAAAGTTACACAATTTTGAAGTTTTTTTTTAAATCATAAAAAATTTAAAACTGTACTATTTTTTGTCCGTAAAATATTAAAATGTCACTTATTTTACGTAAAATCTAATGATCCATCCAAAAAAAAAAATATTTAGGCGATTGGGACAACTAAAGGGACATTAGAGAGAATATTAGAGGCCCCTTGCTCCCGACTGTCATTCACTGCTTCTGCTATCTTTGCGCTCCTAATAAGATTTATGTTAATAATTTGGGACTAATGTTATCCACTAGGTTGGATTGAGCCTGCTATAAAGTTCTAGTTCAAATTTGATGTGCTTGTTTTGTTTTAAATTGAGTTTGTTTGTGTATAAAAGCTAATACTTTGCTTATATATATATATATATATATGTATGTATGTATGGCCTCAGATTCATTGCAAGATGGTACCAGGACTCTTGAAGCTGCAATAAAGTATGTCAATTCCACTTCATCTAGAAGTTCCATGAAAATCTTTTAATACTACTTTTAATTTACTCTGAAATCCTGCTTTAATAACTGTCACTGAACTTTACATGAGCAGGTACAGATTGCACCGGAAATTGTTCATAGAGAAAGTGATCCAAGCATTAGACATCTATCAAGAGAGATTAATCTTCTGATCTCAAGTTACTGAATGGTGTTATGTTTAGGAAATTTTGTGACATGCGTTGTTATACAGATAATGCTCCTATCCATGAGTTGTATACTTAGGTTATTTCGTGCTTCTTTCTATGGTTTTTCACTCTTTCTACCTCTTCATGATGCCCCAGGTGAATTTAAACGCTATATAACAAGATTTGATGTTAAAATGGAACCAATTAAATGCCTCTAAAGCGAATTCCCACTCCTCAAATCTACATAACGTAGAAATCATGGAATTCCACGAGACTTCATCTCTCAGTTATCATTTCGAACACCTTGAAGGCACCCTCAATCTCTCCACATTTCCCATACATATTAACAAGGGAATTAGCCACAGTCACAGAAGACAAAGCATACCCAAATTTCACCAATGGGTATGTATCTGTTTACCTAAATCCAAATCCTGAATACCCGCTGCGGCTTTTAGAACAGCAGGGAAAGCGAAATTGTCGGGTTGAACATCCGACAGGGTCATCATTTTTATATACGCGAAAATGGCTTGGTCGAACAGATTGGACCGAGCCAGTGAGCGAAGCTCTTCGATCCATGAAAAAGGAGAACGAGATTGTGATATAGGTTGTACGGGGGAAGAAGTGGAGGTAGTGCGGAAGTTGGAGACAGGAGAAGTCACAGAGTTGGTAGTGGCGGCGGCGGTGAAGCCGCCGTGGCCGACGCCGGAGAAGTGGGTTAGAGGAAGGGGAATGTGAAGAGAAGAGGAAGGGAAAGGAAAATAACGTGGAGGAAGAAGGAGGGTTAAAGACGACATATGGTTAAGGTTAGTTATTGCAGTTGCAAGGTGGAGGCTTTGTTGATTTGAATTGAATATGGCTGATTGTAAGTCACCACCTTTTCTTCCTTCCTTGTCCAAAACAAACTGCAAGGTGAGATTACGATATCTCGTGTGATATATCGTACATTGAACTGTTGAAGGATATGTATCATATTACAACATGCAAGTTATGAGATGAGAGCTCAAGTTCATGCATGCATGGTGTTGGTAGTGATGGCCATTGTCTAGATTTTAGTATTATAAATGTTAGAAATTAGAGGGGAATTATATTTCCTCGTTCTTATTTATTTTTTCATATAAAAAAACACAAATCAAAGAGAATGCAAAAATTTATGTATATGTAATAATTTTTTAATTTCAGTTTTATCATCCATTTAACATAATACCAGTATTATTTTAAAACATTTCTCACAAAACCTAGTAACTATGAAAATACACAAATTACTGAATACTAAAATCTTCACATTAATAGCATGAGCTCTTCAAAACCATAACTCCAGATTTTTTCTATGGGCAAAAACCCTTGAATTTAAAAAATATATATATATCAGATATTACTTCAATTACTTGAGAAATGATGAGACGTTTGGGGTGGATTGTTCCATATCATTTGGACCTAGTTTTGATTTCTCTGTCTCTTAAAAGAATTCTAAGTCAAAAAATCCATTTTTTTCACCACTTGAGGCTAACTCAATCACTAAGAATAAGATGAGATATCAATATAAATCAAGGGTTCAAACTCTCCTGATGTACCTAAAAAACAAATCCATTTTTGTATGACTCACTTCTAACTCCCTTTGTCAATTCATTATTTTATATTCTGTCATTCTGAAGAACATTTGAATATGCCTATACGACAACTGAATTTAGATGCATGAAATTGAAAACCAAGCTGCCTCTTCTCCATCACCAAATTCCAAGTCTGGCCCCTAAATTGTAAATATAAACTTTCCCAAAGGAAAACTTGAGGCAACATTCCCTCCAGGGACCTCAATTTCTCATATGTATACAAATCAGTAAAGGGATATACAATGGGAACATCAAGCATTATTTTGAGCTAAAAATGCTGCTCTAGGAAGCTGATTTCTCAGAAGAGAGCCATTGTTGAGCTGCCACTAAGTCAGGAAGCACAATGGCCCCAGATTTTCTCCAATTCTCAGCATCAGGAGTCTTGAATCTGTCCAATAACAGCGCATGCATACCGATGCTCTTGGCTGGTTCATAGTCTTTGCGCATGCTGTCTCCAATGTGAAGAGCTTCTTGTGGGGCAATATTTCCAGCCCTCTCAATAGCAATCTCATAAATTCTGGGATTTGGTTTCTCCACTCCTTCAAGCCCAGAAAACACACCAAAGTCCCACTCACTTCCCTGCATTTCTCAAACATTATCAAAATTTTTAATATAGATCCTTTGTATTCACAAATATTAGATATTATGCTTTCTACATTGTCAGAGGCTAAGGCGCACTGTTTGAGTTGTAAATAATCCGGTCTCCTTTAGATTTGAGGGAAAATTAATTTTTGGTCCCTATAGTTTTGATTTGGTCCCTAAACTTTGTCTTGGTGCAACTTAGTCCTTATAGTTTTAACTTACTTGAAACTCAGTCCTCATAGTTTAAACTATTTGATACTTTAGTCCTTGAGCTTCATCAAATATATAATTTTATTTTCTACAATATAGAGACTAACATTTTAAATAGTTAAATTATAGGGACTAAGTTGCACCAAGTTAAAGTTGAGTTATAACCAAATCAAAACTATAGGGGCGAGTTGGACAAGTTAAAGTTTAGAACAAAATTATAACCGAGTCAACCATAGGGTCTAAAAGATTAATTTTCCCTAGATTTTAATACACACACATACGAGTATATGACTATATCCAATGCTATACAGAACTTTTGATCTAGGTCTTTCACAATCACAGAAATGATTATGTCCTGGGTATTTCCCATTGTACTCACCAGAACTTTACAAAACGGGAAAAAAATTGAGTATAATTTTTTGAAAAGATATGAGATTATCATATGAGACTGGTTTGTGTGATACCAAAGTGAGAGATGATGATATGATAGGTAGATTACCTTGTTTATACCCAAGGCCGGAAGTATGACATCTTGGTACCGATACTCTGCATTACTCACAATGCCAACTTTAAGGCCCTTCGAACGGACCCATCTCAGAAATGGTTGGGAGTCTGGAAACACATTGTAAGGAGCAGATGAACCAAACGATGAATATATTCGCCTAAATATCTTCTCAAATGTTTCCTCATCGTATTCATATCCAGCCTGCCACAAATACCACATTTTTCCTTCATTATATCTAACGAATTTGCACACAAAGGATTGTAACTCAGTGCTTTCTTGTAATAGCTTGTAACTTACAGTTGAGCACAAAAAATAGGTGGGGGAATAAATTCTTGTACTATTGTTAACACACATCTCCTTTCTACTTTCGAGAGTGGACTTTGAATATTTTGGAAACATAAGAAAAGCATATATAAATTGAACAAATTTGATTAGAGGTCTATGCAATTTATTCTTTGTTACGAGAGGCATCTGTCTAAGTTTTCAAAATTTAAAGAAAGATCTATGTAACTTGACAAAATCCAAGAGATATATTCAGATTGGTTATAAAAAATAGAAGGAAAGATAGCATTTTCAACAAAAGACAAGAAAAATTTAAATAATTTTCTCTGATTATTATCATTATTCCCGTGCTAATAATCTCAAAAGTCTAATTAGTGTCAGATATCTTACCCTGAGAAAAGAGTCTCGCACGCAGGCTTTCCACCACACAATGTTGGCCATTTTGGCATCAAACCCAAAACATGGGTACTTTTTCGCCATGTCTTTGTATGCAAGTTTAAAGCCCTCATGCACTCGTTTGTAGTCTGGGCAAGGTAAGCCAACAGATTTAGCTGCCATGCAATAGTAGTCACCAAGCTCCCCTTTGTAAGCTATTAGAGTACCGGTAACATCCACAGTAATGCAGCGTAGTCTTGACAAGATAGACATGGTGGTACAAATTATGAAGTATAAGCCCTTGGTGTCTGAGATATTGGTTAGAAGAATTTCCACTACCCTGATTTATAATTTTGAGACACCAACTGCTGAGGTAAATTACTGAACTCCTTCACCAATTTAAGAAAGTCCTGCATGTGTGATTCCAAAATCAACTTGTTAGTTTCGAGAAGGGGAAATTGCAACAAAAGTTACATGATTAAATTATTGTTTGCATGCTGACAGACTGTAAGAAATAAATAAGGGCATGTTTGCTTTATATTGGTGATTTACATTTTTTATTGACATTACTGAAGAAACAGAGGGAAAACCATTCTTGCAAAAATACAAATTCGAGGCTTAACCAGATTCTAACATTAAAAAGGATTGATATTTCAGATAAATACAGGCAGAAAAATAAAAGAAAGAGATTCTATTAAAGTGTTAGTCTGTGAGATGCATTGTACAGACTACTAGTATTTAAGTTCCACTCAAAGTTTCAAACAAGCATGAATTTCTGAATTGCACTGATGTCCTCAAGTAAGCTTTACTCAATTATATCCCCGTGAACACACTCATGAAACCAGAATTTGTAATGTAAGTTCAGAAAGAAAGTAATTTAAAAGAAAAAAAACTAATGTGCACTTTTATCTATCTTGCAGGAAAAAGAACACCAATCTCAAAACAAACTTGAATAGGAGCCTTAATAATGCTATATTATAAATTAATATCATATATTTGCATTTGTCCTAACAAACATTGTCCTTTAGCTCTCTAGCTATCGTATTATACTTTTCACATGAATACAAGCTTTGGTTTGAATGACTCTCTTAATACATCCATTGATTTGCCTCTCAACCGAGTGATGTCCAGAATAGAACTCCTTTCTACTGTCTATTACTCTCGTGAATATACACCAACCTTTATACAAACATAATAAACCATCTTACTTTTTATTTCATACTGCTCAGACTCAGAAAGTATTAGCACCCATTATAAGACCGCATCATCAGAAAAAGAAGTCACAATATCTGAACCATATCAGATGACAATTAAGTACCCTTCACAACATTAACATATGAAATGTCAAAGGACCAGTCTTCCATTCATTCTTACAATCTGTCCTTTTTTTTTTCTTGGGTTTACCTTTAAAACAGCAATAAAGCTTATAACAACAACAACAAGCCTTATCCTATTAGGTGGGGTCAGCTACATGAATCACGTGCTCCATAAAAACCAAATCCTTAGACAAGTTGTTGACCAAGAGGTCCCACCCAATAACCTTATTGAGCGATAAAACTTGTAACAAGACAAAATTCATTGTGATGCAGAACATCATGCAGCAAACGAATACGAGCTCCCATATGCCCCATCACAAAACAGATATTATCTACAATCTATGCATCTTTGCTTCTCCAGAAAATGTACTAGGGCAACAACAACAACAAGAAGCATTATCCAGTAAGGGAGAGCAGCGATGAAATGTACTAGGCCAAAGCAGACAAAAGTGCTCTACAAATTGTTTGGAAGAGAATAACCTGATAAAAATTGTTTGGAAGAGAATAACCTGAACTAAGTCCCACGTTACCTTATAGCTTGGCTAAGATTGCAAGCAACGCCATGCTGGTTCTCAAACAATGAAACCGGTTGGTTATCTCCCTAAAAAATTTGAAGAAAATTGAAAGAAAGGAAATGGATAGATACAAACTCATCCTAATCCTAATAACCTAGAAAGTCTATCTATGCAACTGACCCACCTACCCTATAGCCTTCTGGATGGCTAATATACATCTTAGAGACGTTCCCACTTGAATCTATTAACTCACATTTGAAAATATGCATCTTTAATGGCTGTGAACCAACGGTTTTACCAGGACTAATTTAGAGGGAATTTATACTTAGATCCCCAGGTGAGGGACCTAGCTTGATATGAGGCCCTCACCAAAAAAAAAAAAAAGACACTACTTATGAGTTATGTGCTAACTAAACCAAAAAGAAAATTAATTTTAAATAATTAAAGGGATTTATGTTAATTTTGACTTGGGTAAATAATGTAGCTTGTCATCAACTAGCATCGTTTATCTCCCACAAAATGCTTAAGAAATAGAACAAGAAAAGGAAAACTGAATGTCCGAGTAAAGAGTAAGAAAATCACTGCCGAAAGACCGACAACGAAGACGAAATCGATTTGGACAAATCGTGAGAAAGAAACATACAAAAGCTGATGATCAATCTGCCCAAAATTAGTATTTTAACCCCTTTTCAGAAATGAGCCAAAAATCAAACGGGATGATTTTGTTCATACCAATAGCTTAGCTGATGAAGAAGAAGGAGAAGAACCAGAGCAGGCTTGGCCGAATCCCAAAAGCTTTGGAATAACCAGTTTCAGCTACACAACAACCATGAAAGAATCCAAAAACGAGAGGCACATTTTTATAGGAGATTGTTAGAGAGGAGCTTTCCGTCTCTTGAATATAATGGAAGTGGAAAGCAAAGCAGTACGTTTACCACTCCGATCTCCATTTTTTGTGTCTGATTCGATAAGTATTTCATTTCTAGCCCCTATACTATGCATATTTTGCGCCTATGCCCCCCACAACTCCTCCTTACCATATTGTAATTTGCAAGTTGCAGTTTAGGAATTTATAAATTCATATCTCAATTAATATTTAAATTTGATAGATGGTCTTAATATCATGTAATTATATTAAAAAGTGATTTTTGATATTATTTTATTATTTATTAATGATATTTTTTTCAGAAATTTTACACCTGGTATTAAAAAATCTGATTTTTGTATCGTTAATTATATTTTTCTTAATCATTTACATATTTATCTATAATATAAAATTTGTAGAGGTCCATCTTAACACAAGCTCATAATTTAATTTTTAAATGTAATTTATATATAAATATTTTATAGTTTGTCAAGAAATATAAAATAGTTTTCTTGTTTATATTCTATTTTTTTAAAACAAAAAATAAAAAAATTATGATTCAGCTCACTTAATTTTGGATCATAAAAACTAAAGTGGTATGATTCCGATGAATATGTCAAATTCATCATCTCATATTTAAATATATTTAATGAAGTAATTAATGAATTTTAATATACCAAATAATTTTCTATAATATACAATAAAAAATAATTAAATAATGTAAGGGTACCAAAAACTTAATTAAAAAAAGCATTATGTTGATGGTTGTGTCTTAGGTGGGATGAGTAGTAAATAAGAAAAGTGGGAGGGGTGGATAAGCAAAAGGAGGAGAAGCGTGACGGGAAGAGCAACGAAATACCGTGGACGGGCGAAAGCACAAAAAAAAAAAAAAAGGAAAACAGTTATTGGATTTTACCAAAACCATTCGCTACCTATGAAAACCATGGATTGGATTTGGTATTCCTTATTTCGACGTGATTTCATGCTCACACGTGTCCTCATGTCCCAGTTTCTTTTGCGCCAAAACTTTGGAATTTCCGACCTTATTTAATAAAATAATGATTTTTTTAAAAAAAAAAATTGTTCACCTTGACCTAACAGTCCTTGGGCTCAAGTGGGCTTGCTACTACATGTACCACTTTGAACCTTTCCACATCATTTTTAACTAGCGAAAAGGTAAAATATACAATTTTTTAAAAGATATTTAATCTTTATAGAGTATTATTTTATTATAGTTCTAGTCTTAGCGTTTAGAGAGTCATCCTAGTTTCCAGATACTTAAATTTATACCTGAGGGTAATAGACGGCTCGCCCTACCCGACATTAGTATCGCCTAGGAAGAAGGGAGATTTCGCCCTACCCTTAGATTGTGGGTGAGTCCAACCCTTTTCTAAAAATTTTTATACCAAAAAAAAACTCATGAAATATAATTCTAATTTAATCCTCAACTAAAACAATTTATAATAAAAAAAATCTACGAGATAGAAAATAATCTCATAAATCTAAACATAATTTAAGTGATTTATTTAAAATATAATACAAATCTTAATAAAGATAATCATAAATTAAAGATAAATGTTCTTTACTATGGCAGATTCCAATTATCCCTCATTATATTAATATCATATCTTATCACCACTCTTCTCAAAAATTAATCAGTCACAACAGTACTCCGACGTTGACCATGGATGCTAGCCGGAGTTCTGGGGACAGATGGTGGAAGTTTAAGCTTATATATATAATGGTGGTTTGATAACTGAGCATGAAAACTTATTTACATACAAGAGACTGAAGAACTTGAGACTTCATAGTTATTTATGCATTTCATTTCACTAGGCTCTAGTTTAAAGTATTTAGCTGGCTTTTGAGTGACTTCAGAGAAAAATTCCCTAGTTTCAATGTTCTAACATCCTTTTTCCCTTTCTCCCACTACATCTAGTATCTGGGAGTCGTATAAATATCTTTTCTATGAATCAACAATTACCTATATATGCAAGTCTTTGAGACGGTGAAAACTTCGAGCATTGCTTTCCTTTGCCTTCTTTCCGCTCATAATTTAGTTCAGCATTAAGTTTTTTGTTCTATTGCTTCTTTTGGTCGAACAAGTGTGTGATAATTTGTTTCTTCCCGTGACATGAACAAGATTTATATTATCATGTTTAATTAGTTTTCTTTTGACTAAAAATTTAGATGAATTGAACCAGATAGTAAGATCAGAGTAATGCTTAATTAATTCTATTAAATATATTCTGAAACACCTTATGATTATGCAATTCTTTCAGATCCATTATCCTTTATTTTCACAAATCAACCGCTACGTGTATTATATACACTAAATAAATCGTATGACATCATTATACTCTATTAAAAATTAAATATTTAATTAAATTATTAATCAAGAAATCACATTTAATAATTATATCGAACTTTCTCTTTGATCTAATTAAAATCAAGTTATGGTAAAACTTCTTGATTGCCTTTCATCTTTTCATCGCCACTTGTATTTGTCTTTTTTCCTTTTCCTGTTTCTAATCTTCCCTTTAACAACATAACACGTAATATAGCGAACAGCCACTATCCAGATTATCAGAAAACAATAATATAGAGACAAAAGAAAAGGTCTCACCTCATAAGCACTATTTACAATAATTTATTTACCGCAGAAAATAAATCCAAACTTGATTTGCACAAGATTCTCCAAAGCCAGCTTTCTTGGGATTCAACACCACATGGATGAATATTAAAAATAGACCAATTCACATTCACACCACATCACTCATCATACAACACACCTCCATTCCTTGACTAAGCTTGCTGAAGCAAATATATCTATATCTATATCTATACAAATATTACTTAACAATAGGGAAAAACAGTCTTAAGGTACTTGTAGTTTCTTTAAATTTTTAAGTTGATACATGTGTTTTTCTCTTTGTAGCTAACGATGCTAATAGAGTAAAATTAACGGATTTATTAAGGAAAAAAAAACACAAGTACCAAATTAAAATTTTAAGGAAACTACATATTCCTCAAGAATGGTTTTCCCCTCAATATTTTAGACTGAAATATCAGTGTCATTATTTACAGTAGAACAGGACCACTGTCATTTTGGTCAATTCTTGTTGGTAGAGAAATAGTGAGTAATAATAGAACCTTTTTTTACCACATTGGGCCGCTTAAGTGGCCTAAGCCAGGCTCGAACCTCTTGTTGAATTTCTGGGGGTAACTCATCAACCACAGAGGGGTCGATCTCCTCCATTCTGTAACTCCACGATGGTCTTCCTTCTTCTACCACTTGACTTGAACTACTTTCACCATTGTTTGTTGTTCCAATTGCTTCGCAATGGGTCTCTTTTAGTGACTCAACTTGATTATTATATGTTGAATCACTATTATAATTAGATTCATATTCTGCAGATTTACATCACTTGAATAAGGAATCACAGATTATCTCCATTCATGCGTTCATAGGAGAAATCTCAGATTAATAGTGCAGAATCAAGAAAGATATTTCTTACACATGTAAAATGATTATTCATTAAGCTTGAACATTGATTTGTAATATATGGGCTTGTTTGAATTAACATTTGAAAAATTAATTTTTTTTATCCCAATTGACTTTTACAAATTGAAGTTGAGGTAAAAGTTAATTAGTGTAATGTGATTATACTTGAATAAGTTTTTACAAAAAAGTCAGTTTGACAAACTTATTTAAATGGCATATTGAAAAATCAATTTCAAAATGTTTAAATCTGAAGGAAAAAACAAAAGTCAAAAGTCAGAAAAAATTGTTTCAACTTTAATATAGTTTTTGGGCAAAAAGTCATTTTGCTTAAGTGCTGATCCAAAAAGTATTCTGGAAGTCAATAGACTTTTCAACTTCCAAACGTGGCTTTTCGCCCTCCAAAAGGCAAAAGCTATACCAAACATGCTGAATAATGAATATTTCTCTCACACCTTACCAGACGTCCCTTATCTCACTTGATAAACCTATATGTCTGTGTGTAATGATAAAAGGAAAAGGATTAGAAGATTACCATTTGACGATGTTTTTCCACCTTGGGAATTAGTAGCATGCTGCTTCTCCAAAGAAGTACAATGATCATGGTAATTCTTGAAAAGTTTTAAAATTGAACAATTACCCTGTAGCCATATATATAGAAGAGAAGTTAGTAAATTACATTGACATTATATTCATGGTTCAAGCTCCATATTAAAAAAACTGCCAAGTTTAATATTCTTCCCACTAGAGGATACAATTGAACTGGAACGTGAAATCCCCGTTCTTTCAATGTCCTAGGCTTTTAAAGTAAAAGACTACACTAGAACCTTTGCAATTCCAGGTTCAAAGTAAACGAAGCAATTTTTATTTGATCGACTGATAAAGTCTCAAACATGATAAAGATCTAGTTTCTTTGTAATGCACTCAGACATCTCTAATCCTTAATATAAGATCTATTTAACTAATTTGATTCGATTAAAAAAGTTAGTTAATATGACATATTTTTTCTGAAAAGTTAATATGACATGTTTTTTCTAAAACACCTCAATCATCTTCATTAGCTCCCTCCCTCTTTCTTACTTGATTATTATTGATGGAGTATCAATAAAGGTAATTTGAAAAAAAATTAATAAATATAGGAAATAAGTTTTATATTTATGACCAAAATTAACTCCCCAATTAAGTCCTATATTAAAGACCAGAGGAGTAGTATATTAGTTAAAATAATCTCAGCGCACTAGAACCTTTTCTTTAGCTGTATTTTTCTTCACAGACGCTTTCAATGTAGGCATGGCAAGAATGCGCCTAGGCTCTTCCACAGGAAAACTAGGTTGTGGCTCTCTCTCTGCTGTTCGATTTTCATTTCCGGAATGAAAAGCTGCCACTGGTCACAATGTCAGATGGGAAGGAGAGGGGAAGAGGGAGATAAATGAAAACATGGTAGTTAAAGTCAGTACAAGATATTGTACCTTGGGGTGACAAAAGGGAAGATTCTTCGGTCAAGCCATCTCCCTGCCTGGATAAGTCGCAAGATGAGTCCTGCAATTAGTGGATTAAAATTAGTGGATTATTTCATGTTTCTAAATAATATATACAACAATCAAACTAATGGATTATTTAATGAAGTCCACATGAGAGCTTTGATCAACCTGTTGACCAAAACTAGCCTTTAAATACTCCATTCTTGTGTCTTCTTGAGCATATCCAAGCTGTGAATCGTATGAATTCAATCCCGAACAACTTTCACTGCCTGCTTTAGCATATCACCACCATCAGATTATAATGGAATGGAGAGAAAATTAATATGTAAAGCAACTTGATGAAATGACATAACCTGAAGGTGAAGATGGTGCAGCTTCATGGATTACATTTTCTGGTGGCTGTTTCAAAGACGAGGAGGGTGGCAATTGCCCACCAAAGTATTTAACAATTGAATGTGTTCCCTAGTACCAATGCAGTTCAAAAGACATAATTTTTAAATATAATTATTCAACAATATTGTTTTGCTCCATCCAACAAACTAAAAATGTTTGAGTAAATTACAATAACGTACGGAATTTGGCTAAACTACATTCACTCTTGTTTTAAAAATTATACAAAATTGCATTGACATTTGATATAAACTGCAAAAATTTACTTTTTGTCATAGTTAACTTTTTAGACAATATGAATATGCAATTCTAATGTTAATGCAAAAATAGAACTGTTGATTTCAAGATAATTAAGAAATTCTACTTTTTGAAACAATGCATATTGTGCATAAAATTTATATTGTTATAAAAATTAAAAAATAAATTAGAAATGAGGTTTTTGAAATACATATCAAACGTGATGGGAGCTGAAGTTTAAAACAAAAGGAATATTAGGTGCAATTCAGCCGAACTTGGGTAGAGATTTAGTTTAATACTCAATATTTTAAAGGTAAAAGGGTGGACAAACATTTGCAGTTGACGACCTATTTATCACAGGCAACTGGCCTAGTTCAATTCAAATGCTTCTAATAAATATGTCAACATATGAAAGCATCTAAATGATGAACAAATTTACAATCCAAGTTGTATTGATAACTGAGGGAACCAACAAATTGCATTTTCTGAGAAGAATTGCAGACAACTTTTTAAACTTAAAATATAGCACATTAGCTCACTGTTTCAAGGTGAGCCTACGTCAGAGGCCACAAGTTGAACACAAGAATTACAGATTAAAGTTTACACAATCAATTCATACTTACAGATGGTATGGTGACCATTTTACTTGCACCAACAGAAAGCGATGTTATTCCCCAACTGTTGTTTTGGCTTCCCTGAGATTTATTGTTGTAAAAGCCAACATATTCACGTAATCCAGATTGAAATAGATTTATAGCATCTTCTTGAATCTTTGCAGTCCCATATCTTAGAGGACAAGACTTAGAAGGGAAGTTTTTATGCGAATCTGAATCACCCCACTGTTAAAGAAAAACCTCAATAGATAAGATAAAATAGAATTAAATTACTACCAAGATTCATAATCAATATATCAAAGTATAACATAAAATTTATAGTAGCTGCATTATTTATAAGTCATGAACAATGTTACTCTTTTTTCAGACTCTATACAACTACAAGGCCCATATCTAGTTTACCATAAAAAGACTAAAGACAAAGTGAAAATGGTACGTTTATCTAAATACTGAAAATCATGCACAGATCATTATAAAAAAAGCCACCTTATATGCTCTAGCATGCAGGGTAAGTGTGCGTGCAATCCGTTTATTTTGATCCAAGTCAGATTGAAGACGTTCACTCAGCTCTTCACACAGTTGATTAAGCCAGTGCTGAACCTGAAGAAAGAAACAAATAATTGTACAAAGCAATGTAATGAAATGGACTTTCTTGCATGTCAAACTTGGAATAAAGTTCCAGTAATCTAACAAATAAAAATCCAATAACCTATTTCTTAATAGAAGCCTGCCAGTACCTAAGCTCATTAAAAAAAACTGAAATTTTAGGGCATCGAATGATATTTTATATTGATAGAAGCTATTTCTGCTTAACAGCTATTTAAATGCCATGTTGCAGAAAGCAGAACCACTGTAAATCAAGTAGCAAGTGACTTGACAAGGTTACAGGAGGATAATTACTGAAGCAATTGTCTTCAAAGCCTGAGGCCCAGGAAATGTTTTGCCAGAACCATGACTCTTGGGTAGTAGACGCCCTTCCACTTCTTCCCCACTGATTCCTCTTGCAATATTCCACAGCCAAGTACTGCAATGCTGTAACAGCTAGAATCAGGCATGGCAGATTACAGAATGCTAAAAAGACACAAAAATGGACCACCAATAGCCATGAAACAAAGTAAACCTAGGAGTTTTATATGCAAAACATTAAATGCACAAAATGCCTCAATTTGGTAATAAATAATCATGCCTTCTGCATTGGAGTAATACATGCCATGATATTAACTAAGAAGAAGAAAAATTGTTAGTTTAAAAATATAAGATTGAATAAACAAAATCAACAACATATAGCCACTAACATTCTAGTATTCTACAAGTGCAAGAAATATATAACATCAAAAACCATGTTAAAAGGTAGATGCTCACCCTGTATTGATTCCATAACGTTGTTGTAGCTTCTCCTCAGAAAACTTAAGCAACTCACCAACAGTATTGACACCAAGATCACTTTGCAAAGAAGTCCCCAGCTTTCCCCCAAGCTGTTTCCTGAAAACCAAATTTGCTTCAACATTATGCAGTATCAAAATTACATAGGTAATAGCACAAAACCAATCGCTTTGTCAACAAAGCTGTCTCAGCTTTGCTGATATTATCAAAAGCATAACAAAAATGTAAGCTCAATAGGGTAAGGCATAAAAGTTAACCCAAATTGACTAAGTAGCTTGATACAATAAATTATAAAGTATAATTAATTGAATACATTTTCTTTATTGGAAAAGACTCAAGCAATCCCTTGACGGATGAACGTGGCACAATAGTTTGTTGTGCAGGCTTGTTCATAGCACTAGCAAGTTTAGCAAGCATCTGTGAACAAAATATGATACAGGTCAATGGCAATATAAAAGATCATGGAAGCATCTTTAAGTAAAAAGGTTTCTACTTTCTAGTTAAAGACAAAAGAAAAGACACCAAAGCATATTGAACCTGCTTCTCACTTTGTTATGAGCAATACCAGCAGAACATGTGAATTCAGTTTCTTTCAACACTTGCATCCTGAGTTCAGCAACAATGATGGCCCCACAAGCTAACAGTTTATCTTGGTAATCAGCATCACTCCCACAAAGCCACTTCCAAACTTCTTTGGCATCATTTCCATCCTGAATGCAAAATCATTTCAGTGAAGTTCACATGGTCACACCTAGCTGGCTATAAATTCTACTTGGAAAGAAAAATAATGTATGATCAGATACTAAAGTTTGTTACATGTCACCATAAAACTAGATATGTGCCCATATGTTGCATGAAGTCTAAAATGAGATGTACTATTCAGGACTTATGAATAGTATGACTTCCAACGGATTTTATATTTTAATTGGTTGATTTCAAAAGACCACCCATCAATTTAGCATCAAAACAGGAAACAAATAAATAAATGTTGGCACAGACCTAATAATCCTATGGGCCAAATATCCTAGCTGATTTCCCTAATATTCTGGTTGATTACTGTGTTTAATTCTTGGGATTTATTTCCTGATTCTATGCTGATTTATTTCCTGATTTTGTTATCCTAATATCTGGGAATTAATGCCAGATTTCATGGGATATTATTCTTGATTTCATTCTGCTGTATCCTAGGCTAGAATCTCAGTTAATCTCTCCTCTTTGATTGAGAACATGTATCTATTTATAATCTATGAATATTGGAATGAAACCTTAGCTTCCAAATCAGAATTATTTTGTTCTCAAACTACATGGTATCAGAGCGCAATGATACAGTTCGGATTTGGCCTTAATACCGAGAACCATGGTGCTCAATCAACTCAGGAAGTGATCCTTAGGGGTTTGGCAACAACAACCCAACCAGGAAATCACACACAGACCGATTCCAGTTCTGTCTCTATCACCATCCATCGGCTAAATGGAGAAAACTATGTCCAATGGGCTAACAGCGTACGCCACTATGTCATGGGTAAAGGGAAATACGGATACCTCACAGGATCTGTACTTAGACCCATTGAAACCAACGAGAGGTATGCAACCTGGGAGGCGGAGAATTCAATGGTTCAAGTATGGTTAATCAACTCTATGATCACCGACATCAGCAGTCACTTCTCATTCTTCATGACAGCAAAGGAAGTCTGGGATGCTGCCCGAGACATGTTTACTTCACAGAAAAAAAGAGCTACGGTGCTAGAGATTGAGGGCTTCATTCATGACCTTAAGAAAGGTAATCGCTCAATCACACAATATTACACTGAACTGTTGTTAAATGGCAGCAACTAGATACATATGATGTGCACGAATGGAAGCACCCTGATGATGCAGCCCTCTACAAAAAGATAAAAGAACAGCAGAGAATCTTCAAGTTCCTACTTGGTCTAGATGCCGGGTTTGAGGAAATAAGGGGCAGAATCATGAGTCAAGAGATTCTACCCTCAATACGTGAAGTTTTCTTCATTGTTGAGGCTAAGGAAAGCAGAAAGAAGTTGACCACAGGAGACTGCTTGACTGAAGCACAACCTAATGCATTAATGACAAAAGGTGGGATGCAAGAAAGAGATAAAAACAAACAGAATAAGTGGTGTGACTACTGCAGAAAGAAGGGACACACCAAAGAAATCTGCTGGAAGTTGCATGGAAAGCCTCCCAAAAAAGGAAGACAAGAGGGAAAAGAATATGCTGGATCTGCTGAAAGCAATCCTGGATCTAGATCTGGATTAAACAAAGAAAAAGTTGAATTTCTGAGGAAGATACTCGAAAAATATGAGGCCCCAGAAAAGGTGATGTCTTCAGGATATGTGGCTCACACAGGTACAATCATTTTGGCTCTAAAAACTAATGTTCATCACAAAGCTCTTTGGATTGTTGATTATGGAGCTACTGATCATATAACTGGAAATCAAGATTTATTGACTGATATAAGGCCTTGCACCTTGAATATATTCATTCAAATGGCTGATGGGAAATCTGCCAAGGTTAAAGGCTTTGGTATAGCACATATAAATCATAAATTAATTCTGTCCAATGTTTTTTATGCACCTGAATTAAAGTGCAGTCTTCTTTCCGTGAGAACAATAACCCAAAATAAAAATTGTGATGTTCATTTTTCTGCTTTTAAATGTTTATTTTAAGATCCGGGGTTGGGGAAGATGATTGGTGTAGCTAAGATCCTAGAAGGACTTTACTGTTTGGAACCCTATCAACAGAAGCAACCCCCATACAAGGATTCAGTTGCTCTATCTGCTGTTTCATCAAATAAAGATGTTACTGTGGCACTATAAATTAGGCCACCCCAGTTTTCATGATATATCCAAATTTTTTCCTCAATTTATGAATAAAGGTGTCTTGCTTTCTTCATGTGAATTTTGTCAACTTATTAAACATACTAGAACAACCTTTCAATCTGATCCATAATGACATATGGGGACCCTCACGGATTACATCCCTTTCAAATGCAAAATGGTTTGTCATATTTATAGATGATCACACACGGCTCACATGGATTTACTTCATGAAAGAAAAATCTAATCTTCCTTCGACTTTCATAAACTTTCACAAAATGATTACAACACAATTCCAAACCCCAATTCGTACCTTAAGAAGTGATAATGAGAAGGAATACATGAGTGGCACCCTACAAAATTATCTTAAAGACCATGGGATTCACCACCAAACAAGTTGTGTCAATACCCCTCAGCAAAATGGGACTGCCGAACGGAAGAACAGACATATTCTAGAGGTAACCAGATCCATAATGCTTACCCATAATGTTCCCAAATATTATTGGGGCGAGGCTGTTCTCACAGCCGCTTATCTAATAAATCGAATGCCTTCTAAGATTCTCCATTTTGAAACTCTTATCACCATCCTCACCAAGCACTATCCAAATATCACTCTTATCACCGAAATTCCCTTGAAAATCTTTGGATGTCTAGCCTATGTTGATAAGGTCCCAGGAAAATTTGAGCTGACTTATTCAAGGAAAAAATGGAAAACAGGGACAGGGAAACAATCACGGAGCCCATGATCAGTTGGTTAATTGTGTTATCAGTTATTTTGTTTTTTTCTATTCTTTTTATTTTTAAAAGACGTGGGATATGCTCACTGATATTTAGGGACCACTCCATAAGGTTCCCTTACTATCAACATTATAAATCTGACTGTGCCATGAACGAGAGGCATCATTCCAGAACATATCTTTCTGTAAAGGAGATTCTCCTAGGTCTATTTACAAGTAAGCGTGAGATCCTTACCTTAGTTGTGAATAGAAGTTCCTTCTCTTTTTGGTTTCTGTTCTTATCCCTCAAAACCGTAACTGGGCCCTATCAAATTTGGTATCAGAGCCATGGTGGAAACCAGAGCTTCACGAAATCCTTCTCAGGCAGACAACCCAAATCCATTTTCAGGAGACAACGACCCACTAGTCACCATTGCTGAACGTTTGTAGACGCTTGAATTACTGTCCGAACGAGTTGCAGGTCTGGAAGCGGCCTCAGAACGGAGTCGACGGAGGGGGACGCGCTCTCACTGGGAGGCAGATAGCGAGGACGATCCTGACTCCTCGTTGCGACGCCGCATGCCATATACAAAGATGGAATTCCCAAAGTTCAGTGGAGGGGACCTGAGGGGATGGATCTTGAAGGCTGAGAAATATTTCCGTTACTATGGTACTCCAGACGATTTAAAGGTGGACGTAGCATCCATGTATCTTGAAGGGGACGCTCTGGACCTCTTCTCATGGATTAACGGCGATAGAACCATGCTATATTGGTAAGAACTCGTACGAGCTTTGCAAGAATCGTATGGCCCACCTGAATTTCAAAATCCCGACGAGTTTCTGTGCAGTATCCGACAAACTGGCACGGTGGCCGACTTCCGTGTAGAGTTTGCCCGGCGTGCTGCCCACGTTAAAAACTGGCCGGAACATTGCTTGATCGGCATGTTCATCAACGGACTGAAAGAAGAGCTCAAGGAGGACGTCTGACTACACAAGCCTCAAAGCGTATTCAGGGCAGCTAGTCTTGCGCAGGAAATGGAGAACAAGATGAAGACTGCAATTGGGCCTGAGTATACTCACTCTTCAGGCCCAGGAAGGTTCCAGCCCAGCTATCCTGCAAATTTGACCCGGGACACTAGAACGAATGTCTCATACAGAACAACAAGTGCATCCTCATCAGGCACAAAAGCAGTACCTGCGTCACTGTCACCGGAGCTTCAACGTAGACGGGATAAAGGATTGTGTTTCCATTGCAGTGAACCTTTCCGGCCCGGTCATCGCTGCAGTGGCTCATTCTCACTCATGGAGATCACGGAGGAAGGAGAGGAAGTAATGACTCCTTTGATGGAAGAACACGAAGAAGGCACAGAAGATATAGAAGCAGAAATATCCCTTAACGCTATCCTGGGCAAATCATCAGCGTCTACGATGCGTTTGAAAGGAACCGTGAAGGGTAGAGACATGATTCTGGTTGATAGTGGATAAACCCACAACTTTGTATCGGAGGCTGTAGTGACAGAATTAAAGTTGCCTACACAGCAAGTGCACCCGTTTGGAGTGCAGATTGGAAATGGTAGTACTGTGAAGTGTAACCGGGTATGTTCTGCTTTAGAGGTAATCATCGCTGATTTGGTCATAAAGCAGGATTTTTTCCCTTTCTCCTTGGGAGGGACTGATCTAGTATTAGGAATTAAATGGTTGGCTTCCTTAAACACTGTGCAAGCTAACTGGAATGAGATGTTCATGATCTTCTGGGTTAATAGGAAGAAGTATAAATTGCAAGGGGTAACATCGACACCCAAAGCAGAGGTGCAGCTGCATAGTTTGCTCATAACTATAGGGGGAGATGGGACAGAAACTCTTAATGTGGAAGCTATCTATGGAGAATTCCCTACTGTCTTTGCAGAACCCATCACCTTACCTCCTGCACGGGGCCGTTATCATTCGATCACTCTAAAAGCAGATGCCAACCCGCCAAATTTGCGGCCCTACAAATACCCACATTCACAGAAGACAGAGATTAAGACCCAAGTTGCAGAATTGTTAAGAAGGGGTTTTATTAGACCCAGTGCTAGCCCCTTTGCAAGCCCGGTCCTATTGGTAAGCAAAAAGGATGGGTCCTGGCAGCTCTGTATTGACTATCGTCACCTAAACCAAATTACAATTCCAGATAAGTACCCTATTCCTAACATTGATGAATTGCTAGATGAATTACATGGAGCTACCTATTTTTCAAAAATAGATTTGCGTTCTGGGTACCACCAAATACTAGTTATGCCTTCTGACATTCATAAAACTGCATTCCGCACCCATTTGGGGCATTATGAATTTGAGGTAATGCCATTTGGTCTCACTAATGCCCTAGCAACTTTTCAGTCTACTATGAATGATTTATACAGACCCTATTTGAGGAAGTTTGTGCTGGTATTCTTTGATGACATCCTCATCTATAGTCCCACTGCTCACCAACACTTTGAGCACCTTCAGCTGGCTTTACAGATCTTACGGGAGCACTCTTTCCATGCAAATGCCAAGAAATGTTCCTTTGGACAGACCAAGATTGACTACCTTGGTCATATTGTGTCCAACAAGGGGGTAGAAGTGGTGCCATAAAAGATTGTTGCATTCATAAATTGGCCTCCTCCCTCAACTGTTAAAGAATTACGGGGATTCCTTGGGTTGAAAGGCTATTATCGTCGCTTCGTTAAGAATTATAGGTTGATTGCACGACCACTGACTGAATTGACCAAAAAGGCAGCCTTTGCATGGACAGAAGGGGCACAAAACGCTTTTGACGCACTTAAACAGGCATTGACTACCACCCCTGTCTTGAGGCTGCCAAACTTTACCCTTCCCTTTACGGTGGAGTGTGATGCGTCCATGAAGGGAATTGGGGCAGTATTAATGCAAGAAGATCATCCGATAGCCTATTTTAGTAAAGGCTTCTCATTCTCCAACCAGTTTAAATCAGCTTATGATCGGGAACTCTTGGCATTAGTATTGGCTGTCCAGCGATGGAGACACTACCTTTTGGGCCACCATTTCACTATCCTAACAGATCATCACAGTCTAAAGCATTTGCTAGAACAGAAGATAGTGACCAACTCACAACAACGACTCATCATTAAGTTGCTGCCATTCGACTTTTCCATCACTTACAAATCAGGAAAAAGTAATGCAGCAGCAGATTCCCTTTCCAGGAGGCCTCACCAAGCTGATTTTTTCCATATAGTAGTTCCTATGGTGGATGATCTTGCTCAATTACCGCAAGCACTCCTAGATGACCCCGACACACGAGCCATAATTGATTAATTGCAGCGCCACCCAGATCCTTCCTCTAATTATAGGCTGGTAAATGGGCGGCTATACTACAAATTCAGAGTGGTCATCCCGAATCAATTAGAGCTCAGACACAAGTTGATAGAGGAAGCTCATGCTACACCCACAGGAGGTCATGGTGGCTATCTAAAAACTCTGAAAAGGTTGAATTCCCATCTCTATTGGAAAGGATTGAAGAATGACGTCAAGTACTTCATCCAAAGATGCAAAACTTGCCAGCAGAATAAGTACCAGACACTTACCCCTGCTGGTCTCCTACAGCCTCTCCCTATTCTAGAACAAATTTGGGAGGATATATCCCTTGACTTCATTTCGGGACTTCCCAAATCTAGGGGACATAATGTGATTTTGGTGGTTGTTGACAGACTAAGCAAGTACGCTCATTTTATGGCCATGTCCCACCCATACACTGCATCCTCCGTGGCACAACTCTTTTGTAAAGAAATTGTTTGCCTCCATGGCATCTCGCGTTCCATAGTTTCAGATCGCGACCCGCTTTTCTTAAGTTTGTTCTGGCAGGAATTGTTTCGTTTGAGCAGCACCCGCTTGAAAATGAGCACGGCCTACCATCCTCAATCTGATAGGCAAACCGAGGTAGTCAACCGCTGCCTCGAAACTTACCTACGATGTTTCACTCACGAACAACCCAAACGGTGGTCTGACTTCTTATGTTGGGCTGAATATTCCTTTAACACCAGCTTCCATGTAGCGGCAGCCACTACCCCATTCAAGCTGGTGTACGGGAGAGAACCTCCTCCTTTGATTCCTTACGTCAAGGGAGAAACTGCAGTGGCCGACCTCGAAGATCAGCTGGAGTTACGAGACGACATGCTGCGGGTTCTAAAGGACAATTTGTTAAAAGCACAGAATCGCATGAAATCTCAAGCTGACCTCCATCGCCGAGATCTCCAATTCCAGCCAGGGGATGTGGTGTGGTTGCGCCTACAACCATACCGTCAGAGCTCCTTAGCCAAACGGCGATTTGAGAAGCTGTCACCTCGGTTCTTTGGGCCGTACAAGGTCCTCCGTCGAGTTGGAAATTTTGCCTATGAATTGGAACTACCTCCAGAAGCTCAAATACACCCTGTTTTTCACGTCTCATTACTCCGACCTGCCCTTGGCCATGATCTGCCGCTTGCCCTGACTCCTTTACCGTTATCCTCTGATCTAGAGTTATTACTCACACCTGCGAAGGTATTACAGCATCGATGGGTTACCCACAAAACTTTAGAACTGTTGATTCAATGGGCAGGAAAACCAGCAGAAGTAGCTACATGGGAAGATTATGACTTACTGATGGCACAATTTCCTCAATTCCGACTTGAGGACAAGTCGTTTTTCTAGGGGGCAGTCATGATAAGGTCCCAGGAAAATTTGAGCTGACTTATTCAAGGAAAAAATGGAAAACAGGGACAGGGAAACAATCACGGAGCCCATGATCAGTTGGTTAATTGTGTTATCAATTATTTTGTTTTTTTCTATTCTTTTTATTTTTAAAAGACGTGGGATATGCTCACTGATATTTAGGGACCACTCCATAAGGTTCCCTTACTATCAACATTATAAATCTGACTGTGCCATGAACGAGAGGCATCATTCCAGAACATATCTTTCTGTAAAGGAGATTCTCCTAGGTCTATTTACAAGTAAGCGTGAGATCCTTACCTTAGTTGTGAATAGAAGTTCCTTCTCTTTTTGGTTTCTGTTCTTATCCCTCAAAACCGTAACTGGGCCCTATCATATGTTCACACTCTCACCGGAGGAAAACTTGACCCTCGGGTTATTAAATGTATTCTTTTGGGGTATTCAACCTCTCAAAAGGGTTACAAGTGTCATTCTCCTACCTTAAAGAAGTTCTTTATTACTATGAATGTCACCTTTGAGGAACACTTAGGTTATTATCAAAATTCTCCTATTCAGGGGGAGAACCTGAAGGAATGGGAGTTTGTAGAGTCACCCAACAGCACCAAAACAGTGCCAACCATCCCTAATATTGTCCAAGAAACACCTTCACCTTCCATACCTATTGCTTTTCCTACCATTGAACTTGACACAAGCCCAGAAACAGAACCAATTTTCCCTTACAATGACTCACCAACACCCAATAACACATTGAATGGGGAGGAATCAAAGGAGGAAGATGATGAAGTGGAAGACGATGCTCAAGAGAATCAACTTCTAAACAGTAATGCTCCCTCGGGTTCAGCACAAAATCAAGAGTCTTCTCCAATCCTTGAGTCTAGTGACCTTGGATGGCTAATTGCCCTAAGAAAAGGGGTAAGACAGTGTACAAAGCACCCCACAAGTAACTTTGTTTCATATGACAAGTTATCTTCTTGCATAAGAAGTTTTGTTACCAGGATTGAAGAAGAAAAAATCCCAGCTACCTTTGAAGAGGCAATAAAAGACCCAAGATGGTGTGCAGCCATAGATGAAGAACTGAGGGCTCTCAACAAAAATCAGACATGGAAAATCATGAAACTTCCGATGGACAAAAAAGCAGTTAGATGCAAGTGGGTATTTACAATCAAATATAATCCTGATGGTACAATCAATAAGTTGAAGGCAAGACTAGTTGCCAAAGGGTACTCTCAAACTCAGGGCATTGACTACCAAGAGACATTTGCACCGGTGGCCAAATTGAATACCATTCGAATTCTTCTATCACTGGCGGCTAATCTAGAGTGGCCACTACATCAATTAGATGTAAAAAATGCATTCCTAAATGGAGATTTTGAGGAGGAGGTATACATGAAGATACCAGAAGGTGTGACTGAGTACGGAAACAAGAATATGGCATGCAGATTGGAAAAATCCTTGTATAGGTTGAAACAATCACTAAGGGCATGGTTTGAACGATTCACCAAAGTAGTGAAAGGGTCAGGATACACACAATGCCAAGCTGACCATACTCTGTTTGTGAAGCATACAGGTACTAAGACCTCGATTTTGATTGTATATGTTGATGACATCGTGGTGACAGGTGATGACGCCGAAGAGATATTGAAGCTTAAAAGGACCCTAGGTACAACATTTAAAGTAAAGGATATAGGAAATCTGAGATATTTTCTAGGGATAGAAATTGCTAGATCAGGGCAAGGAATTTCTGTCTCTCAAAGAAAGTATACCCTTTATCTACTCAAGCAAACAGGGATGCTGGGGGCCAAACCTTCACCAATACCAATGGATCGATCCATCAATCTTGAATATAAACAAGATGGAGTACCTATGGATGTTGAAAGGTACCAAAGGCTAGTGGGAAACTAATCTACTTGTCTCACACTAGACCTGATATAAGCTATCCAGTAAGCATAGTTAGTCAGTTTTCATCACAACCTCAAGAGCATCATATGGAGGCCATATATACTATTCTAAGGTATTTAAAAATGACACCAAGAAGGGGAATCTTCTTTGGTAAGAAGAATTCCAAAGAAATAGTGATATATACAGATGCTGAACATGGAAGAGACCCAGAGAATAGAAGATCATCAGGTGGTTACTTCACCTTTATATGGGGTAATCTAGTAACATAGAGAACTAAAAAGCAATCTGTTGTGTCACGAAATAGTGCTGAAACTGAACTCAGGGCAGTGGCAAATGGAGTGTGTGAAGGAATGTGGATTACACGTGTCCTACAGAAATTGAGAATCAGTACACAGTTCCCTATGAAGATGTGGTGTGACAACATGGCAGCCATTTAGATGATCAACAACCCAATCCATCATGATAGGACCAAGCATGTGGAGATTGATAGACATTTTATAAAAGAAAAAGTTGAGTCAAAAATAATTAATTTGTCCCCTATAAGGTCCAGTGTTCAAGTGGAAGATATTCTCACTAAACCTCTGGATAGAGGCAAATTTGAATTCTTCAAAAGCAAGCTGGGCATGTTAGATATCTACTTGCCAACTTGAGGGGGAGTGTTGGCACAGACCTAATAAACCTATGGGCCAAATATCCTAGATGATTTCCCTAATATTCTGGTTGATTACTGTGTTTAATTCTTGGGATTTATTTCCTGATTCTACGCTAATTTATTTCCCGATTTTGTTATCCTAATATCTGGGAATTAATGCCAGACTTAATGGGATATTATTCTTGATTTCATTCTGCTGTTTCCTAGGCTAGAATCTCGGCTGATCTCTCCTCTTTGATTGAGAGCATGTATCTATTTATAATCTGTGAATATTGGAATGAAACCTTAGCTTCCAAATCATAATTATTTAGTTCTCGAACTACAATAAACTTATGAAGCATACAGAAAATTCAAGAAATACTTCCTTAAAATTAAGAAAAAGTGCATAGAAGGTGCAATATCTTTAAGCATAGTTTTTGACCTCAACATGGAGCCCCAAAACATGTGACTTGAGAACTTCCTCATGAATATCATCCAGGTTTTCTGGAGAAGCTTCCTTTAGCATTGCTTCAGCAGCTTCAGTAAGATCTATATATACTTCATCAATTGAAGCCCTCTCACAACGACCCTTCCTCGCAAGGACTGATACAACCTGGTAAACATGAAATTCAATTGTTTCAACCTTGGTAAATGATCACCTGGAAAACAAATTTTAAGGTAGTTAAAGTTCCGTTCTTAAATCACCTCTGAACCTGCATTACGGTATGTGTTGAGATCAGCTTTACCACGTGCTACTGGGACTTGAACCAGTTGAATCTGGGGGCACACCTCCTGTGCTTCATCACCTCTCATTGAACTGAAGACATTCAGTAAATGGTTAAGTTCTAACTGTCAAAGATTTAAAGCACTCTCTTTATGAAGAGTCCTTACCGCTTCACACCATATTTACGAGCCTCGTAGCTCACAGCAATTAAGGCCCCGCCTTTATATGAGTTGTACTGTATGACAGCAGTAGGCAAGCCCCTTAGATTTGGCTGCTTTCGCTGTTCAACTAGAACAAATATAATGTAATTAGCTTAGACAAATTGACACAGAAAAATACAATGTTGAATCGGGGGGAATAGAAAACAGATAATACTCTCCAATAATAGAGATAAATACTTGAGAAAACAATATACATGAATTATTATGTATTTCTAAAGAATATAAATCTCAGCCCCAATAACAGTTAGACGAACTCAACTCTCAAGATATACATATTATGCATAAGCAGAAACAAAAGCTCCTTAATTTGAATTTCCAGAGCATCACCAGAAAAATAAATAAATAAATAAATAGCACTTTCAAGTTTAAACCATCTGCGGGAATGGATTAAAAGAAGTATTTCTGAGTTCACTAACCGGAGTTCCTTTATCATCTATATTACGTAATAGCACAAGTCAGGAAATAACCCATAGTTTTACTCAATATGACAGACACATCCTTGCCCTCATTCCCCAAATTAACTTAATTACAGAATCATATGCATATGGAAATGGCTGCAGAAACATATGATTAGGGTCCCATCTGTCTTCTATCTTACTGTAAATGGCAGCCTTAAGTAAAGTAATATTAGTAGCAAACTAGTAAGTGATGCCACATAACCTAAATGTAAAGGCTGGAAACAAGGAAAATAAAGTTTGAAACTTCAAAAGACAATTGGGTTTAAAAATTTACGTCAGAGCATGGCAATAGGAAAAGGAAAGTAAAAAATATTTGGTTTTGATAGAATTCGCATCCGCAACTTTGTCAAGGAATTGGCGACCCCTAATTAACTTCCTAACAGGGAAAGAATACAACAACAAAACAAAAACAAGTAAATGATTAAAGCCTGAAGAACGAGAGGAAGAGATATTGCTACCTTGAACGTAGAAGCAATCCATATCCACGTGAGCAATGACTCTGGCATCAGATGTCTCCCGCGTGGCCACTGGCATCGTTTCCCTCCCTCTTTCTGTGTTTTCCCAGTTTTTTTGTTTTTATGAAGCACCCTCTGAACTCCTCAACGAAACATTTATTACTGTACAAGAATTAAAAATTAAAAAAAAATAAAAGGAGAGTAAGCATACACTTCTTCTTTTTTTCAATAAATCACCAAATACACTTTTTTTTGGTGAATTATACTTGAGCTCCCCCATCTTTTTTATTCAGAGTAAGCATGCATGCTGAATACTATAATTAGAGATATAATTACTTTTTTTCACACAAAAAATTTGACAAATTATTGCATAGCTCTAGATTAAACTGCAAAGAATTTTGCCCATCAAAATAGTTTTATTCTTTTTATAGGACAATAAAATATTGAGTATTGTCTACTAATAAAATAATATTAACCTATATAATTTAATTTTTTTAATTTAAACAATTTATTTAGTTATGGTGAGTTCCTTTTTCGGGTAACTGAAAAATTATTTATTGTATATATTTATCATGTGCCTATTTTCGTTATTTTTTATTTGAAACATAAAATATTTGTATGAAGAGTTTTTTTCAAATTTATTTATTATTATTTTTATTAGGGCAGAATTTTCTAGACATTTACATAGCCAGATTGACCCAGCTACGATTAAGTAAGGTTAGCTCTCGGGGTAAGTGTGGTTTAGTTTGGCATATGCAAATGAAAGAGGAGCAATGAAGCTTTTTTGTTTTGTAACAGTTTTTTAGTCTTCGGCCCAAATACATGTCAAAGCACGACTAGCTACAGGAGTGAAATTTGAATGCCAATAAGAATTAGTATAGATAATAAAGAGCGTGCTCGTATATCATAAAAATATAACTTGGATTCTTATTGTTATCATGAGGATTCTTTTAGTAGGCGATCTTATAAGTCCCATGTAAGCACTCTTGAGCCTTAGAACTATGCTCTAACTTTGGTGGAGGACCGGTGCCCAATCTACCTAAATTTTTATTTATAAAAAAAAGAAAGAAAGAAATTTGAATAATAAAGTATTGATATTACAATAGGGAAAAAATCCAGAAGAAGTATTCTAAAAGTTGATAGATTGAATTATATCTTAGAAGCTCATCAAGTTCACATTTTTAGGAATTAGGCAATTGATAACCTCAATTTTTTACTGTCCCATCTCTCATAGGATTGTTGTTGGTTTTTTGTGATGGTGAATCCAAAATATATGTAGGCAATGGGAATTTTGCTCATTTGTGTGATTGATGGTGAGTCCTTTTCCTCTTACTTTAATTTGTTTAGTTGGTGTTTGTGGATGTTTATACTTTTTTGGGATTTTATTATGCTATTCAATAACTAAACTCATTATATTGTTGTAATATTCCGAATTTTAAGCCTAAAAATTCAATAATAAACTTAAATTAAGTAGGATATCAAGTAAAATTGAGTATAAATTCTAAAAATATCATGAAAATAAGACGATAATTATTCGTGACTTAATATAAAAGAGAGAAGAGGATAAAGATTCAAGTGGCTTGAAAAGGGAGAAAGAGGAGGATAAGGATGCCATTAAAGAGTGTTTTAGGATAAGAGTGCCAAGTAGCTTGGTGCTTAGTAGACGTTAATTAGGATTAATTAATACAAAATAATCCATTATAATAGGGAACATAGGAAGTAAAGTCAAGAAAAAGGGAGAGTGAGGAAAAGGAATATATCAAAATTACGGGCAACCGCGAAAAGAAAAGTAAGAATTGATTTTCTTTGTGAACGATGCACTCCACTTTTACTAGTACTTTCTAAAATGATTTATCACTTGTATAAAAGGAGGTACAAACTGGACATAGCATTAGCTACTTCCAGTCTTTCCCTGCACAATATTTAATAAAAATAAAATATATTTATAATTACTAAATTTGGTGAAGAACTGATGGCCTTCCCAATTGATTTTATGCTTTCAGTGTGTTTTAGGAAGATTTCTTAAAAATAATCTCTTTCAATGGATCGATCACATGAAATTAGAAAGAACAGGAATTATTAGCAAGAAGATTCATTCAGAGTCCAAAAGCACCTAACAGGATAGGAACAATTACAGGTTCAAGGCGGACATAGAGAGAAGAGGGCGGAAGGTGAAGTGAAGAGCGAAGTGATTTCATGGGGGCCATTTGCCTTAAGTGGCGTGATGAGGTGGCATTATATTATCCTACGTGGCAGCAGAGCCATCTCAGCATAAGTCAAAATTAACTTTGTTAATGGATCAGGTGACATTGTTACGTTTTGCGGGTACAAGGAGTGCATGAAAAAACACGAGAAATTGAAGTACGTGACAATTGAATATTCAGTAGACACACCACAAGCCTGACAAGAGATAAACCTAAAGCTAATAACACCACAACACAATGTAGCTAGATAGGGATCAAAGCATACATGGTCAAATATGAAAGCTAAGTATATAGATAATAACAACAAACACTATAGGGATCAAAATAGGTAGGGCTTATACCTACACACTTATATATATATATATATATAAGTGTGTGACAATTACTGACTAACAGTCATAATAGGTACATATATACATATATTTCAAGCCATTTGTACTGTTCCTTCCTGATGACTTTGGTTGAGTATTCGAAGATGTTAATGATGGAACCAAGATGGCAACCAATCAAGTTCTAACTAAACCAAAATTAGTATTGACTCCTCCTTCTATATTTTATATGAGGATTAATTAATTTTTTTAAATCTATGTTATGAGTTTTACTCCCGTGTTTCGTAATTTATAAAATCTAATTAATTATTTTTACGAAATTAAACGAATTAGTTCAACTGAATTACTATAATTATTGTTTACAATTTTTCAATCTAAAATATAACACTTAAAACTAAAATATATTAAATTAATCATAAGTGGCCCCGTTTTCACCATTAACTCTTCAAACAGTGCCTTATCTAGTTCAATAGCTGGTCACTTGTTTAGTTTAATTTCCTCCACTAATATAAAATTTATAAACTAAGTCACATATTAGAAATCGAATAAATAGTTTATATACTCAAAGATACCATTTTTAAACAATACTAATTAGATTTCTCACAATATGTTAACATACCACCAAGAACAAAAAGTATCTATTTTCGGGTATATAATAAAGTCATGTCACTAGTCAAAGACATATATATGTGTTTTTTTTTTTTTTGTGGCAAAAATATATGTATTATTAATTAAAACAAGGTAAGAAACCAGTTTTACTTTAAAGACTGTGTTTGACTAGAAGCATAAAAGAAAAAGTGAGTCATAAAACACATAATTTAATATTTCGCTTGATTTACATTTTGAATCAGACTTATTACTCTCTCATCACAAAGTATTCTCATCTCGATTCAAACTTGGACAGCATCATAGGCATCATCATCGAAAGGAGAAATTTAAGATTCAAACCTCGTACGGCCATAGCAGTGGCCATTCAAAATTAAAAAATGTCTAATTACTTCTGTAAATCTTGAAATATACTTGAGACTCCCCCCCCCCCCCACACACACACGTCATGAATATAAAAATTGGCAAACGACAAGAAGTTGGAACATTTTGTTCAGTGAATTACATGACAACAACCTGTTACTTGAACTTGAACAAAATGAAAGACATTAATTAACATGGAACTAAACCTAGTACCAGAGTGAGTGAACTCCTTAAACTGACACACATCCCAATCTATAGCTAAAACTTGCCGCTACGAACTCTAGCTTAGCTAGGTACATCTGAATAACTCCTAAACAATTCTAACTCTGATCACTAAGCTTCATAGCACAATCATCTTTTATACTCCTAGTAACTAGTAATTCACTAGAGTTTCAAACTCCATTACATCCACATAACCATACTTCCCAAAAAGAAAGTTGCAAATAAGCCTCTTAAACTGTAAAAATTGAAGACAATCCTCTGATCTCAGCATATAAAACCTTCCAGAAAACAAATATGCCACTTGATCATACTTTGGCACCAATGGAAGCTCCTACATGACAAGAAATAATGCTTGTAAATAGAAGAGGCATATTATTTTGAAAAAATTAATAGACAAGTTCCTAGCTATAATTTTATCTAATTTTTAATCAGATATCTATATTATCTTTATATTTTTTTATTTAATCATTATAATTTCACCTGATTTTAATCATATCTATGTAATTTTATTTTTTATTATCATGTCTTTATAATTTTACTTTATTTTTAATCAAGTCCTATAATTCTTTTCATGGCCACCTAAAGTTACAAACACTTGATTAAAAATAAAAGACTTGATTAAAGATAATTAAAAATGAGATAAAACTATAAGAATCTAACAAAAAATATAAGAATCTGATTTAGATGAAACTATGAAAACATAATAAAATAAACTATAGAGATGATTAAAAATATAATTAGCAGTTAATTATAATTCCTAATAATTTTCAAGAGAGACCTAATTAAAATCATATAAAACTATAAAAATCTAATAAACAAACTATAGGAACCTGATTTTTAGAAACCTGCAGATTAATTTTCCTTATAATTTTCATATATTTGCATCTTTTTTGCAGAGATTATATATACACTAACCCTTGAAGCTCTAAAATGGAAGTGCTAGTTGATCCAGAAGGGCAGTAACTGGGGTGGCAAGTGAAGGCTCATAAGCAAAGCCATGCAAAGCAGAACCACCAGCACTTGAAGCAACAACGTAAGGACATGGTGGAATCCATTGCCATCTCTTTCTGCAGATATCAAACAACAAAGCCTTATCTGTTCCTTTAATCATTAACACAATAAACTCACCATGCCCTACACAATCAAAACCATTCCCTCCTTCTAATTCTGCAAATTGCACATAAAGTTGCTGAGGCATTCTCTCTGTTTCAACCCATGTTGTCCCACAAGCCTGAAGAATCCACACCCTTAAACTCCTCGGAACATTAAGCTTGCTCTTTTCAACTGCCGCAACTAACAGTAACTTCCCTTTGCTTTCAATCAAACTCGGAGACCTTAAGAATCTCCTCATCGGTGCTTGGATTTTACTCCAAGTGTTTGATGAAATATCGTGACATAAAACACTAAAAGGGCTGTAGTTCATGCAGTAGAATCTTCCTCCTGCTTGAATCATCTTCCCAGATTCCAGACTACAGAGTCTAGGAAGAGAAGATGTGGTCCCCCATATGGAATAAAACCCACTAGAGTCAATATGGAAGCTTTCGGATGTTAGGTTTTTCACAGCATAAGGGGAAATCATGTCATCACCTGCAACAGTGAGATCTATGGAGGAATGGGAAATCGCTAGGCCAATGGAAGGGAAGAGTCTTGGTCTTATTGTGGGAGGAAGTTGAGTTATGGTACCAAGTATGGGATTGGAGAGAATAAGAGTCTTGGGACCAGCTTCGTCCGAAACAAAACAGACCAAGCCTGAGGAAGAAGAAGATGGAGAGAAACCAGAAGGAAGAAGAGGAAATGGAACCCGGTACCAAGAGATTTCATAAGGATCAAATAGGTAAGCTTCACAACAGTGTGTAGTAGTAGTAGCCGTATTCGTAGTCGTAATAGTTCCACCACCACTACTGCTTCCACTTCCACTTCCACCACTGGAACTAGGGTTCTTAGCGTAGACGATATGGCTGCTCTTGAGGCTCTTGTTGAGGTTGAAGAAAATGAACCAATGGTGGGGTTGTGAGATTTGGAGGTAAAGTTGAAGAAAAGTGTTGGAAAATAAGAGGCCATAGAATCTCTTGCAGACACAACGTGCTCTGAAGAAAGCAGGTGGTGGAAGAAAAACCAAGATTCTGTCAAGAATTCTCTGTGGAAGCTTGCTCCATATTCTAAAGTCCATCCATGGAGTCGTGTATGCGCTTGAAGAAGATGAGACACCAGAACCAGCACTGAGATTGAAAGTGTAAGCAAATGGTGAAGAAGACGAAGTCATAAGTGGGTGAAAACCCTCCATATAGATCTAGTTAGCTTAGCTTAAGATGGAAACCGTTTTTTTTTCTCGGAAAATATTCTAGTTTACAAGTAGATGGAGAGCTAGGGTTTTCTGTTTTGGGTTTAGGTTGATATATAATAGGGAAAGCGGCTATGATAAGAGAGAAAAGTGCAGGTAGGTTACCTTTTGGAATGCTAACGGAAGAAGAACAAGAAGAAGAAAGGGAAGAGGAAAAAGGGGGTTGCCAAACTAGTGAAATGAAGTAGTGGGACTAGAAGTGAGTTTAGGCTTTAGGGGTTAGCTTGTTCTCCTCTCATACATATATATAGTAAATATATGACCTTCTTTTGTGGATTTATTTTTGGAGAGAGAGAGAGAGAGAGTTAAATACTAAAGTGTTGTGATTGGGATGGATGCGTCTATCATTTCAGTGTTGTTTTGTCAAAGCCGAGGATTGGAAGGACGAAGTTGCAGAAACACTCAAAAAGAGTGAGAAAGATGCTCCTGGGTGACTGATGAGAGCCGAACTCTTTGCAAGTACATACTCTACATGATACAAAACATGGCTTACCATAATGTTTTTATAAATATGGTCTTCAGTCTTCAGTCTTTACTTCATTTAACTCCAAATTAAATAAAAAATTAAATTTTTTTACTTTAAACCTATTTGAATAAGTTTTTAAAGAAAAATTTATAAAAAAAAAATTGACCTTTTATACAACTTTTAAAAATAACTTTTAGATGAAGTTTATAAAAAAATTAATTTTAAATAAATAAATATTTAGATAGTTATTATCAAAAAAAAATTTATGATTAATAAATTACTAAAAAATATATGAGATGAAAAAATTTCAATCACTACCAACAGAAGATAACAGAGATGCAGTGTGAACGGCAAATCACTACTACAATTCTACCAATGACTTTCTTCACAGCAATTCCACCGGATATGGCGACTTCTCTTCTCCAATACCAATGCTATAGATTTGATGGGAGAGGAGGATGGAAATCCTACGACTCCCCTCTTCGCGACCCACAACTAGAAGACGACAGAGGAGTATTGAAGACAAAGCCCACACATTGTTTGTGATGGAAGACGACAGAAGAAGAAGAAGATATGCCACGTAGAAAGAGAAGAGAGAAAGTGAGAAAAAAATTAGGTAAAATAGTAAATATGTAATATATAAATTTTTTTACTGTTCCAAAAGTTATTGCTAGTAGCTTATTCAAAACTATAGTTCTAAACTATTATTTGTTCCATAAGTCATTTTAGACAAATATAATTATTTATTTTAAAAAAATTAAATTAAAATTTAAAGCTAAAAACCCTTTTTTAAAACTTAGATTTAGAGAAAATCCAAACATGCAATCTATAATTTTGACTAGTTTATGCAATTCAATTCTTATTATTTTAAATAAGTTAAAACTTGAGTCATGCATTTAACTCAATATAATTTAGTCTTTTTAATTTTAACTATTTAAAATTAGAATCTATAAAATATATAATTTTATTGAGTTAAAAGTTATTTTTATATATTTGCCCTGAAATTATTTGTAAAGGAGCTATGGATATTCCAAATTTTTTTAACTCAATATTACCTTAAAAATATTAAAAATTAAGCAACATTGCCTTGAACATAAAAAAATGATCAACAACAACAACAACAACAAAGCCTTTTCCCATTAAATGGGGTCGGCTATATAGATCATACGACGCCATTGTGCTCTGTCAAAAACTAAATCATTGGATAGGTTATTGACCAGGAGATCCCGCTCAATGCCTCGTTGAGCGTTCTCTTTGGCCTTCCTCTACTCCTTTTAACCGGACTCCATACTATTTGATCCACCCTCCTCACCGGCGTATCCCTTGGCCTTCTTTGGACGTGTCCAAACCACCTAAGACGGTTCTCCACTATTTTCTCCGCAATAGGTGCCACTCCAACTCTTCCCCGTATTTGTTCATTACGAATCTTATCTTTTCTTGTATGCCCACACATCCATCTCAACATCCTCATTTCGTTCTTGTTGTCCTTTTAAAGCCCAACATTCACTTCCATAAAGCATTGCTGGTCTTATAGCAATACGATAAAACTTTCCTTTTAATTTATCTGGTACTTTCCGATCACATATAACCCCAATAGCATTTCTCCATTTAAACCACCCAGCCTGGATTCTATGATTAACATCCTCCAAAATTTCACAATCTTTCTGTATAATTGATCCCAAATATTTGAACTTATCTATTTGTGGAATAACTTGATCTCCTAATCTGACCTCCAAATTACTTCTAACTTGCCTCTTAGAAAAATTACAATGCATGTATTCAGTCTTACTTCTAATCAGACGAAAACCCTTCGACTCTAAAGTACTTCTCCATAACTCAAGTTTAAAATTGATCTCTTCTCTTGACTCCGCCATAAGAACTATATCGTCCGCAAAAATCATGCACTTAGGGATTTCGTCTTGAATAGGCTTAGTTAGAACATCCACTACCAGATTAAATAAATAAGGACTCAAAGATGATCCCTGATGTAGACCAATCTTTATGGGAAAATCTTTTGTTTCTCCCCCAGACGTTCTTACAGTAGTAGTTACCCCTTCATACATATCTTTTATTGCTTTGATATATGCTATCCGTACACCTTTCTTTTCCAAAGCTTTCCAAAGCACCTCCCTTGGCACTCGATCATACGCTTTTTCTAAATCAATGAAGACCAAATGCAAGTCTCTTCTTTTGGTCCGATACTTTTCCATTAACCCCCTTAATAAATAAATCTCCTCCATTGTAGACCTACCTGGCATGAACAATTAACAATTAACGTTATTTTTTTTAATAGTTAGCATTAATTTTTAACAGCTAGAGTGTTATTAAACCTGTTTTTTTAATAGTTTTGAGGTGACATTAAATAAAAAAAATTCTGAATGATCATGACTCTTTCACAAATACTTTTAAAGAAAAAATGACCCTTAACCCAATTTTTAGTTTATAAAACATAGATACTAATATGTTAAAAATTAAATTATAAAAATTAAGTTATATTAAATTAAAGTTAAGATGCAATTAAATTAAAATTATAAAAAATATAAAAAATTAATTTTCTCTTACGTAAAAAGGTCTGATTTTTGCTCTTTTACACTTGTTGCGGTACTGATTATTCACATAAAGGGACAAGAAAGACCCATCTGTAAATGCTTGTAGTTTGAAAACTCTTGAAAAAAAGGCAATGTTTGTGAACGAGAAAATCTTGGAAGATATGGTTCTGAAAGCGAGCAGCTGAAACATCTCAGGAAAACCATGGCCTTTCAAAACCTCCCATGCATCAAAACAGAACATTTACACTTCATAACTCTGAACTCTGAATGGAATTAAAAGAGTTCAACAGTTTTTAATATTTTAAAAATTATTTTGTCGTTATTTTTTGTTTTTGTGTGCGGAATATGCTTAAATGTGAGTTTAGATTAGTCGAGTCAAAATAGAAGAAATTATCAAAGATATATATTGAACACAATAAGAGAAAAGTTATACTCAACCAAGATTAGTTAAATACTGTTAAAGGCTCTGGAAAATAAATTTTATAATAAAAATCTTTTAGCAATTTACTCGTTAAAATATTAGAATAAGTAGAGTTAAAAAGAATTACATGATTTTTTTCCTAAAGCGAAGAAGATCGCACTTACATTTTGGAGGGATTGAATCCTCATATTTGAGATATAATTTTTTTATACTATTTATTATATTTTATTATTAACTATTTAATTTTAAAATTTATGACTATCCCTCTAAATATACGTATCTTTTTTAATAATTAAATTTAAAATTTAGAGAGATATTACGATATCTTATACTATTAAATTAATTTTACTTTAATTAATATATAAAAATTGTAAAGTTTAAAACTTTAACTTAAAAAATTTGGAAAATTTATAATATTTTATTATTTTTGTTTCAAACATAATATTTTAATTTTTTTCCTACGTGAACCGTAATGCACGATTTATCTTAAACTTAATGAAAAACTTTTAATGAAATAATGCCATACAATACAATATGAAGTAGTCAAATTTTGGCGCTGTATTATAATGTGTGTGTGTATATATATATTAATTAGTGACAACTAAACTCTAATCTAAACAGGCACGTCATGTTTAACATATTCAATGACATGTATGAAATATCTAAGAAATATAGGATCAAAGGGAAAATTTTAAAAAATTACTATTTAAAGTTTAAAATTTAAAATAAATTTATTTACTATATTTTATAAAGTATTGATTAGTATTGTAAAGTAAATACTACCCTATTTTTATAATAATCTATAATTTAAATTTTTAAAATTTAAGTATAGTTTTTAAAAAAAAAAATTCTAAATGATCAATGTCAAGAACAAAAGCAAAATTGTCATGGACAGGCGATAAATAAATATGAATGAATATAGGGGTTTGGTTAATTAATGAATCCATCAGGTTCATCTGATTGAAGGCATCTCATCTCATGATATTATTTTTCAAACTTGCTTTGCTTTTCCCATGTGTAATGTTTGTTTTTGAACCTCGTTCGGCTAAGCGAAAGCGACAATTTCAAGTACAAAGCATGTCGAGGCTATTAATTGTCGTTGAATAATATATTACATATTGGAACAGTTCATCAGTATCATACGTCTAATCAATCCACATCTCACTCTCTGATCACTTGTGCTTTTACGCAGCAGCCTGGCGTGAACCACCAAAAGCTCTCTCTTCCGATGCATATATAACTATAGATTACATCTGTAGATATATAGGTGTATAAATATATTATTATAGAAAATATAATAGGTTAGGTGTAAGTTTAGTTTTTATTTAAAAATAATATCATCCGAAATTTTTTTATTTAAATATTAAAATAGGGTAATATTATCTTTTATTATTACAAATAATAGTAATTAATATTAAATTTTTAAAAATTAATATTATTTTTTTAATAAGAGAGATAACATGCCTATATTCTAAAATTTTAAGGACAATATTCAACTAAAAAAATTTATAGTAAAAGTTTTCATTCATGAGTAATATTTTTTAAAAAATTTGTTACGATTTAAGGTAGTCTTAAAAATATTAAAATAAAATAATATTACTAATAGTTAATATTAAGTTTTTAATTGTTAACATTAATTTTTATTTAAAAATAATATTATCCTAAAGTTTTTTATTTAAAGTTACTATCTACATATTAAAATAGAATAATATTATTTTTTATTATTAAAAATAATAGTGATTAATATTAAGTTTTTAATAGTCAATATTATTTTTTAATAGGAGGGGTACCATTATTATATTCTGAATTTTTAAGGGCGATGTTCAATTAGAAAAATGTGCTAAATTTTTTTACTTATGAGTAATATATTTTCAAAAATTTATTAGCATTTAAGATTATTTTGAAAATGTTAAAATAGAATAATATTATTTTTTACAGTTAAAAATATAATGGTTAATATCAAGCTTTTAAATGTTAGCATTATTAGCTTTTTAACAGTGGGGTAATATTGATATAATTCAAAATTTTGAGATGAAATTGAACTTAAAAAAAAAAAATGGGACAGGAAATTGAGATTTACAGTTTAATTAACCCTAACATGTAATAGATGTAGGTGATAGTAGTAGATTGGGAGGGAGTGAGCAGCATGTTCTGACGATTCATTTCTTGTTTGTATGAGTCATAATATTCTCTTTCTCGAGGGCTATTGGCTTTTGCTTGGTTTTGTTAAGGAGAAGCAAATCTGAGTCAGAGAAGCACTGTGTGTTGTTCGTGTCAAACGTCCCTCCTTCGACTATCCCGCTTCGCTTCCTTTACTTTGTCTTTGTGTGTGAGAGAGAGAGAGAGAGGGGGGGGGGATTCATCGAAGGAATTCAAAAGAGAAAATGGAAAAAGGACAAAGGGTCGGATATGGAAATGAATGAGTTGGTTCAAGAAAGCTCCGTTTATGGGAAAAGCTTAACTAAACAAACTTGGTAATTTGTGTTCACTCCCAAGCAATCCCCCCCAGGCCCCTACTTCTCGTGTTTACCCCACTTCCCATTAATATCATGTGGGGCCCAACAAAAGTCAAACAAATTACCACGCTTTGCTTCCCCTACTTATTTTTATATTATTATTAATTACTCTTATCATAATCATAATTATGTTTTAAACTATAACTTACTCTTTTTATTTTTATTACGTTATTAAAACCTAAATCAGGTTTTTATTCATACTAATTATCCGCCTTATTCAAGAGTTTTAGACAAATTAATTAAGTTAAATTTTATATTTTTTTCTTACTAAATCTATAATGACATTATTATAAGTTAATAAAATAATAGTATGTTAAATTTGTGATTTAGTAATTTGATTTTATTAGATTATATTATTTGTATATAAATATTCTATTTATTTTAAAATTAATATATTTTTATTTAAATATTAATCTTTTAATATTTTTATATATGCTAATTAGTCAGACTATTAATATTTAAATCATTTCCTCGACCGAAAATATTTTTTGTTAGATTTAATATGTTGAAAATAATTATACTCTTTTTATTCTATTTATAAATTATTTTTAATATATTTTATTAGAATTAAAAAATATTATTAAATCTTATTAACTTAAATGAAAGACAAAATATACTCTCTCTAATAATCATATGTGTTGTCTGGATTTTCTAGAATGAAATCACATCACAATTAATGCAACTCAATGGAATGGGAAGCAATGTTAGCATGATTTCCAATATCGGAACTCAAGCATTATTTAAAAACTCATTTCTCAAAGCATGATCAAACTAGTGAGTACATCATGATCACTATCATTTACGTGTCATAATAGGTTAATCTAATTGAGCTTCGTTGCATGGTACAATAGCTAGCATTTATATATATATGCACAATCCATAGATATATATAGCCCACATACATATCCATGAGATGTACACATGCGATATCATTTACATGTTGTCATACTCAAGTACATCAACAAGACGTTCAACACATACACATGTCTGCGTGCTCACACATGAAATACACACTTGTCATAGTGCACTCCTACACACCTTGGTAGTATACATGCAAGGTACACAGTTCAAGGCAGTTAACAATCTCCTCTCTCTCTCTATATATAAACTGTTTGGATAGATTTTTAAAATAAAAATTATAAAAAAATAACTCTTAGACGCCTTCTAAAAAAATAACTTATAAAAAAATAATTCTAAATAAATAAGTGTTTAGATAGTTATTATTAACAAAATTTTGTTATTAGTATATTACTAGAAATGGTATAAAAAAAATTATTTTTTCCTTCCCTGTTTCTCTACTCCACTGTCATCTCCCACCTCCATTATTGCATCCTCATCCAGGCATAGTGAATAGTCACTCCACCTCCATTCTATCATCCTCATCCATGTGCACCTCCATTCACCCATAACACATCACCGTCGACGGCAGAACAGAAGCATCGAGCACGTCGATAGTAAGCACATGCGACGACAGATCTGGAAGAGAGGAAAGAGAAGAGAATAGAAGAGAGGAAAAATATGGATAAAATAGTAATTGGGTAGTCCATAAGCTATTTTACTGTTTCAGAAAATATTCCCAATAGTTTATCTAAAACTATAGTTTGATCCAAAAGTCTTTTTGGACAAATATGACTGTTTCTTTTAAAATTTTTCCAAAATAAAGTTTGGATCAGAAATTTTTTTAAAATCATAGTTTAAATATTTCCCAAACAGACACTATATATAAAAGGATCAATTATATTAGGTGAAGAAAATTATACAATTAAGTTTGGTATTATAGTTTTATGGAAATGGAGAATTAATAAAACATCATGTTTGTAAAAAGAGTGAGTAAAGTAAGATTTAAGCAAAAGATTGACATCATTTTCTAAAGTGCCATTAAAACCAGGTTCTTCTTGCATAGGATGACATTAATGTGGTTTAAGGATGAAAAGAATGTTGGAGTAACTTAAGTAATCTAGACCAACATAATTTTAAATAGGAAATACAGTAAAGACCAGGGTCCTAAGAATGTTGTTTCACCCATAAATATCAATGCTTGGATTTCATCTTAAGTAAGGAAAATTATGGCAATGCAAGAGGGATGTCTTCAAATTTTAATCTTTTTCTATATAGATTGTTTAGCCTTGTGCGTGCGGTACGAGACTGTTACTTGGATAAATTAAAGTATTAAAATTGTAAAGAAAGAAAGGCTTTGCCAATTAACGATCTATCAAATATATTGATTGAATTATAAAACACGCACATACATAATGCTATTCACACAAGTCTCAAGTAAATTCACAAAATGCTTTTAAATTACAATAGACGGAAATTAAAAGGTAGAAGCCAGATCCAAAAGGTCCACTACTGCGGGGAACAAAAGTACCCACTAAGGGGGGCATAATCTGGGAGTTGATTCCTTTTGCCCCTCTTTCAAGAAGCAAACACATACATAAATTTACTAAGCCATATCTTTTCATATCATTAAGGGTATGATGAAAGAATTTTTTTATAGAACTGAAATTGATTACCGCTATAGTTAGGTAAAAGGATAAGGGTACGTGTAAGGGAAAAGAGAGTGAACGTACTGTAAGCGAGGATAAGGTGATTAGTGTTTTATCAAGTAAGAGGATAGCGTCAACGAGAATGACGAGGATAAAAAATAAAGTCATAGCTAATGAGAGTCAACGTGTCGAGAAAAAAGAGGCTATTTTATTCTGTTTTAGAAAAGGGTAAAATTATATAGAAATTTTATAAATTGAGATAAAATTATTTAAAATATTTCACTTCTATAGAACCTATCTTAATTCTCAACTTTTTGGATTGAACTGAAATAGGGTAAAATATTAGAAGTAGAAATAGAATCAAGTTTCATGATACTAAATAAATAAAATGCTTGATTCTACTTTCACTTTTGCCACTCTTTCAAGAGGCAAACACATACATAAATTTACTAAGCCATATCTTTTGATATCATTAATGGTACGATGGAAGAACTTTTTTATAGAACTGAAACTGATTACCGTTACAATTAGGTAAGGGGATAAAGGTACAAGTAAGGGAAAGGGGAGTGAAGGTATTGTAAGCGAGGATAAGGTGATTAGTGTTTTATTAAGTAGGAGGATAAAAAATGAAGTCATGGCTAATGAGAGTCAACATGTCGAAAGAAAAGGCTATTTTATTCTATTTTAGAAAAGGGTAAAATTGTATAGGAATTTCATAAGTTAGGATAAAATTGTTTAAAATATTTCACTTCCATAAAACCCATCTTAATCCTCAGTTTTTTGGATGGAACTGAAATAGGGTAAAATATTGAAAGTGGAAATAGAACCGGGTTCCATGATACCAAACAAATAAAATACTTGATTTTACTTTTACTTCTACTTCTCAGCTCTCAATTCTATCTTACCAAACATGCCCTAACTATTTAAATCAATTCCCCGTATCATTAAACTTAATTGTAAGAAATCAACACATCAATATCTTTTCAAGTTTAAGAAAAGCTATATTATAAGTACCTACACTTTTTCTCATTTTTTAATTTAGTATCTATATTTTTACTTTTAATTAAGTCATTTAATTTTATTATGTTAATAATATTAATTTTAGTAATTTTACTCTATTTGCACGATAGTTTTTTTTATCGTATGAGCTTTGCATCTTTGAAATTAAAAGTCGTCAATGAAAAGAACAACACTTGATTCTTTTTTTTTTTATACTTCTCCAACGAACCCTTGATGTATTATTTAGATTCAACCAAATCTATCCTCTACTGGGACTAAGGCTTTGAAACGTGTGCATAATCTTCACAGTAAAATTTATCCTTTGTAAAATAGTATAGGATATAGACAAATATGTTTGTAAGAGTTATTCGAACACGTGAGAAAATATGAACACTTGAGAGTTACTTCTCATTGAATCGCAAGTCTCGCGCTTTCTAGAATATATTGTATGGTTCAGAGAATATGAACGAATGAAAAAATTTCTTCATCTTCATCATCTTATCGTTGTCTTCAGATGATTTGTGCCGATATGTTCTTTCCCGCATTTCACAATTTAATTTCAAACTTAATTAATTGATTGTTTTTAATACAAAATTTCACCCATCCAAGTTGATTTAACTATTAAACGATGAAATCATGACTATATATTTAAAGAAAAATTAATATGTAAGTTAGTATAATTTTATGTAATTTATAATTAAGTATTTTAGGTTTTTTTATTCTCATAATTTCCTCAATTATAGATATTTGTCCATGCACTCATAATTTATAAGAGAAACAATATTAATAGCTATAATTTTCATTCAAATATATTTTAAATTAATTTTTTTATATAGATTTAAATAAAACTAAAACCAAACATATTATATTACATACTATATATGCGTACAATGAGAAGATTATAAGTACAATAGTATTTGTATGTTGATAATAATTAAATAAATTTTATTCTAATATTTTATTTTTAAAAAACTTTTTATTTGTTTTTTATTTTGTAACAACTTATATGTTGCTTGATCAATATCTATATTAGTCTTAATTAACAAATTATAAATATAAGCTGTAATAACTCAATAAAAAAAATTATATAAACCTAATTAATAATTAGGTAAAATTAGAAGGGCTGACATAATTTTCCTTTTTATTAATTCAAATAATTCTAAAGTTATATAACTTTTTATTTTGGCCAATGAATTGGTCTTAACCTGTTTGAAAAACTCTCAAATTTAAATTTTAAAAAAGTTTCTGGTTTAAATTTTAGTTTAGAGAAATTTTAAAATAAACAATTCTATTTATCCATAAGTACTTTTGAGCTAAACTATAGTTTTAAACGATGGTTTTGAATAAGCTACTGAAATTAACTTTTAGAATAGTAAAAGAGCTTATGGACTATTCAGTTACTATATTTTTCATATTTTTTCTTATACCATCTCTCTTCTCTCTTCTCTTTTCTCTACCCTCTCTCTTCTTTCATACTTTTAATCAAATCATATATTTTTTAGTAATTTACCAATATAAAAAGTTATTCTAAAAATAACTATCTAAACACTTATTTATTTAGAATCACTTTTTTTCATAAGCTTTTTTGTAAAAACCTTTTTTTCATAAATTGTCCAAAAGCCCTTTTTTTCATAAATATTTTTTTAAAATCTTATCCAAATACACACTTAATAACTTTCGGAAACGATTTACTATGTTAGAAGAAGATATAGTAATTAAGAGTTAGCATATATGATAAAAAATATATTTATATCTTATAAGTATATAAATTTGATTCTTTTTATTGTTGTGATAATTTATTTAGTATTCAATCTTATAAATATATTATAAGTACTCTCTAAACTCTAAAATTATATTTTAATTTTTGTAGGGAATTGATACTGAATTTATTTAATTTTTTTTGTATGTATAAAAAAATATAATATTTTCCAGTAAAAGAAAAGATATAACATTTTTGAAATAGTGTCTATGAAAAGATAAGATTATTCTGAAACGTGTCAATGTCATCGTACTGTCCTTAAAGTAAAATTATTTGTCCCTTAACGTTGCTCCATGATTCAAGCAAATATCTGGAGGAGATTAATTGATTCAAGAAGATCAGGAATATCTTTTGGTACAAAGATCAGGAATATCTAGAATAATGTAAAGGAATAGAGGATAGGGACTGTAGAGGAAGCATTGCAATTGAGTCCAAATGATGCTCGTCAGAATAATTCATTCATGGATTGGATGGTCTGTTATTTTTCCAAGTAGTAAACTTTAAGGTATTAAAAAATCCGACAAGTTTGAATCGATCGAGCTAATAATTCAAGGTCGGATCCATAATTTTGGGATACATAATTTTATTGGTATTTTTACCGTTTTAAAAACTTAACTTTAGGATATTAGATGGTTATGGAGAAAAAAATTGTGGGTATTGTTTCCCATTAATCCTAAAAAATAATAAATATACATAAAGAAAATGTGGAGGGTCTAAGCCAATAAGAAAAATAGAGCCAAGTGGAAAATTTAAAACTGATTTATGTATTGATTGTTCCTTGATGGTGGTTGATTGATCATCCTTCATTAGTGAGGTGGTCTCTCTCCCTCTCCCCTTTATATATAACAAGTTAGGCTTGTTTCATTCTCTCCTCTTCTCTTTCCAGCCTCTTCACTCATCTTCTTTTTTCAATAGTACAGATTTTATTCTTTTTTAAATCATTTATAAAATAGGTTTTTAAATTTTTTTAGTACATATTTAAATTCTTGAGATTAAATATTAATAGTTTGTATTTTATTATTTATTTTTTACTTTAGAATTTAAATAATCATTTTAAAAAAATAAAATCTAAATCGTTAAAATGTCGATCTAACGTAAAAAAAAAAACAGAGAGAGAACCTTTTGGATCTTCACCCCCTTGATTTAGAAAGAATTTTGAGCATAATAAGTACAATATGGAGTCAGGGGACTCTTGACTTGGTCTTCTTTCTAGAATATTTTCATAATTATTATAAAATATACAATATTTTTAAGGCCTTTTTAATTTGGGTTGGGTCTTGGCCTCAAAAAATACAATTTGGACCCAATCAGTAACAACAAACTTTATTTTTTAAGTAACGAATAGATAAGACATATGATTATTTAGAGCGTGTTCGATTTTTAGAGAATATTGCTTTATTGTAGTTCTATTCGCGACGCTTAGGGAGATATCTTAGCTCTTAAGTATCTAAGTTTACTCCTAAGGGTAATTGACGGCTCGCCCTACCCGACATTGGTATTAGTTAGGAGGAAAAGAGATTTCACCTTACCCTTAGATTGTGGGTGAGCTCAACCCCTTTCAAAAAGTTTATGTAAAAAAAAAACTCCATTTCTTTCATACATCAAATTCAGCAAAAAGAGATTCATTTGTTGCTGTCTGCAGTATCAGTTTATTCAAAATATAATTAAATATTGGTGCGCGCGCGCGCGTGTGTAGGTTATTTATGCACCCCATTGGACCAATATTGACATACAAATGAGACCCATGAGAAGTGAAGAAGTGGAGCCAAGTTGAAGCCTGAGACTGGTAAGCATTTTAGGGCAGAAGATGAAGTCAGTGGCAAGAAGATCAACGAGAGCCATGAAAATGAGGATTCCTGCAGAAGCTGATAATAGAACTCCTTCAACTATTACTGCTGTTTGGCTATTCTCGTCGTATGTATTTGATATTCCCACTCCAATGCCTATTCCCATTGGGATTGTTAGGCAAAATAACAGCACCATTATTATAATTGTTTTCCATTTATATTGCGCCTGACCAAAGCAAACAACAAAAAATGTAGGTCAGCGAGTGAAAGTGTCTGAGTTCTACATATAAAAGATAAATAATTAACTTATATATATATTAAAAAAAGGACAAATTGTTGAAAATTTTCCATTGCAAAAATTCATTCGCCTAAGGTACTTAAGAATTCAGGTTTTTGAGCATATATAACTTTTTTTCAATCATATACGACATATTCTCATCTATGTGTAAATGTTTTACAATTTGCACATATAGTTACATAGATGTTGTCTATAGTAAAAAAAAAGTTGCATATGCAAAAGATATGTTACACTTGAATTTTTAAACAAATTTTAGCTATATTTGAGCAATAAATTAAATATTGCAATGAGGGGGATTTTTCAGCAATTTTTTCTTAATTAAAAAAATATGTTAAAATAGTTATTTATAATAAATATGCTCATTTATATAAATACTCTCTTTAATTATTATCCTAATTGATGAAAATTAATTTAATATATGAGGGATAATTTGTAAAAAAATTTATAAATTTAGGAGACAAAATATATTGAGATCTTATACTTAATATTAAAATAAAATTTTTAACTAACTCCTAGAATCGAACCGAGGGAGTAATAAATTATTAGAAAGTTGTTAACATATATATACTGATAAATTGATGGTATACTCAATATAAAAATAGAAACAATTGCCGGCAAAAAGAATGAAACGTAGAAAAGATAATGAAGACAATTAAGAATATTCGTGCATGAGGTACTTCACCCCACTTAGGATAAAGTTAACAAACTATGAATGGTTTGTCTCATCTTTTATTTTATCTAGAGTATTGACTTAATTAACATATAATTTATTATTTACATAGGTTTTAAAGATAAAAAATTAGATTAAAAAACTAAGTAAATTAGTAAAATAAAGTAATAAAAACCTTAATACACACACACAGACACACCTACCTGAGCAATGCAGGCTCCAAGTCCCATGCCTTCAAAACATTGATGGAAGCTAAGTGCTGCAATCAGAGGTTTGATGGTGTTTGGACTTCTTGACGCCCCAGTTGATATGCCAATGATCGCTGAGTGCATCACAATTCCCAGCTCCAATATCTGTATTATTAGTTAAATTAATTAATTAACTGTTTCCACCACAATTCCCAATTTTAATTAATTTACATGGTGTAACATCAAAGTCAACGTAATCTTTGTCAATTTGTTCCTACAATGTCTGATTTCTCTAGTGTCCCTTTTTTAGAGTCATTGTAGAGTTTGAATTAATTAATGATAGAGAGAGCATGAGAATATAAAATAGAAATTATTGGGTAGGGGAAAAAATACTAATAAAATACGTCGGCCTGCACGCATCTCTCTCTTTTCGAATTTTATAAAACATATATATACGATAAAACCAAACGCCCTCATATTTTGGTACTAATCCATCAGGCTATCTTCAACGGATAAATCAAATACATTGGTACGTTCAATTCGATGAGTCTATTAGTGTGTTTATTTATATCTAATTGCACGTAGGGTTTGGGTTTTTTTCCAAATGAAATTTGCAATGTTCTGGCCTGTTTATATATATATATATGAAAAAAAAGGCTTATTACTTTATAGACATTTGGGCAGGATTAATAATTTTGAAAAGAAGCTGACCCTGGCCAGAACTATACCGCTAAAAAATATTCTTAATTAATTACTTCCTCTATTCTTAATTAGAAGATCTATTTAATTAATTTAAATAAACTAAATAAATTAAATAAATTAATTAATTATAATAATTATATATTTATTTTTTTAAAATATTATTTTTAATCATGTATATTTAAACTACCTTTAATATATAATTATATAGGGGAATAATAGGGAAAAAATATAATTTTAAGAGATAAAGCGAACTAAGGTATTATATTTAAAAATAAATATAGTTTTTCATCCAACTTTTATAATTAGAAACAGAGAAAGTATCAATAATTTTATTAGAAATGATCCTGAAGGCGACAATACTCTTTATCAGAACTTAACATAAGATATTCAAATTTAATTTGAAAGGTCAAATTCATTTAAAAAAATTAAAAATAATATCTTTAGTTTTTAAATATATGAGTTAATAAAAATATTTACTTTAATTTTAAATATGAAACATTAATTCATTTTCTCTCCTAATTTTTTTTCCTGAATTCTTCCTATTGATTAAACATACATATGTTAAGGGGATTTTTTTTTCTCCAAAAGAGTAGTTTCGCCTGTAACTAATTAGAAGTAATGCTTTAGGAAAATTCATGCGCCCATCTTTTTTAAATAGATAATTAACTTAACTAATTTTTTAATAATATTTATTTAACTCCTATATTTTTATGATTGAGACAAGGAGTATAAACTATGCGAGTAGTTTCATATGCAAATTAGTTATTTAAGGAAACCAATGTATAACCCACATTTTTTAACATAAATAATTTTTTAATTTTTAGAAATTAGTTATTTAACTCCAGCTAAAACATTGAAGTATACGAAAATTGATCTATTAATTGATATTACCTGAGAAACTAAGCTATGCTTCAAACTATCCGAAGATTCAAATCTCTCTGATCCAAGTTCTTGATCATCATTGTCATCTCTCAAAGGCCGAGCCCTCAGCAATTCACGCCTCTTATGATACCCAGTAACCCAAGCCTCCATTATCAACGTCAAAGTCGCAGCAACCATCGCAATAAACCCAGAAAAAGGGAACTTATCACCCCATGGCTTCTTCTCTGCAATGCAAGATAACTTATTCTCTAGGGCTTCAAATGCATCAGGAAGAACATGAAGAAACCCAGTCGCCAAAATCACACCGGCCGCGAACGCTTTCACTATAAAATACAAATCACTTTCTGGGTTTAAGTATGACAAGTTCTTCGCAAGTATTGGTAGGCTTATTCCCACTGTGCTAGCAACCAAAGTTGAAACTATTGCTATAAGTTTGTACTTTGTTGCCTCAGAAGAAGATGCAATATTATTATTATGATCTTCATCTTCTCTGTTATTGTTTTCACAAGTGCGTTGTGATAAGACCAAGTTTGGAAGAAGAAGAAGAAAGATGAAGATTATTGATAGGGTTAGGAATAATTTGCCTGAACTAGTTTGAAACTGCGAGGTTCGCATTGTAGCTGAGACTGCTACAGAATTAGGCTTACTTGACGCTTCAGAAGAAAATGAGAAGGGAAAAAAAAGGGTTTAATTTCTGAAGATTGTTTAAATCATTATGGACATATTTAAATTAAGTGCTTGAAAATGAAAGGAGAAAAAACAAGGGAAATTGACGATAAGGGCTGCTTACTCAGCTAATGATAAATACAAAGCATATATTGTTATACGTACGGCACAAAGTGGCTTTCTGCAACTCAATGTGTCATTGTTTATATAAGTCCTTTTGTGTGAGGGATAAATTTATTTATTTAATTATTAGGGTTATTGTTTGATTTTATTTGAAGCTAATTTTTTTTATTAGTAGGATTTGAATATGTGGATCATATGTGGTCTGGAATATAATTTATTTGCACATATAAAACAATGGCCAGGCGTTGGGATATTCATATATCTATGGATATTATTGGACCCTGGTTAGATCTTGTGAATCTTCAATAGAAATTACGTATTACTTCTCTAATATTTAATATAATACTTAATTAATGAGTTGATATTGATACTAAATATAAGATATATTTTCTATATTTATCAATTTTTTCTTAAATTACCCTTATTAATGTTCCCTCAACAATAATCAAGTAAAAGAAGGAAGAAAATAGCTAAAGAAGATAATTGTGATGTTTTTAAAAAAATATTAAATTAACTAATTTAACTAATTTTTTTAATTTAATTAAATTAATTTTATCACATGATTGATAGTATGATAGCTCTTGCATGAAAGTGTAATAGATATACTTACGTTAGACTGTAACGGTAAACTACAATGTTTGAGGCATCATATAAGAGGTTCGGTCACAAGATCAGCTTAAAAGCTAGCGATTACAACTCAAAATCCAGAAAAAAGAAGAGAAGCAACAGGTTCAGAGAGAAGAGTCACATGGATAAAGAAGAGAAGTCAGAGAGAAGGTCGATTCCCCCAATTTTTTTTTTTAGCATAGCTATTTTCTTGTAAGATACAAGATACTGTCTAATATTAAATATGTATATCTCTTTTAATAGAAATTTAAATTTTAGTTAAATATATTATGAGAGATTAACCTCTTATATTTAGGGTGGAAATAGGCTATGCCTTTAATAAGGCTTATGGCCTAGCCTGTTTAGTAAAAATGTCAAACTTTAAGTCTATTTAATATGCTATACTTTTCTTTTTAAGGCCTAACTCATAATTCCTTAGGTTTAGCCTGTTTAATTATATGTAGGCTGTAAATATGCTTAAAATTTATTTGAAATATTCTATTTATAAATATGTAGATTTTGAAGCCTATTAAAAGTCTACATTTTTAGTAAACTCAAAATCTACTCATAGCCTTCAAAGCTTGAAATATAATGCCTTTTAAGAACTCTATATTGTAAGTATGTCTATAAAAAGGCTTTACGTTTATCAAACCTTTCAAAGGCTCAAGCTTAAGCATAAAAAAACTTGTATATAAGCTCATACTTAAGTTCAGGCTTTAGATTCTTGATTTAGGCTTAAATTTATTTAGCTAAAACTTAGCCATATTTCCATCCCTACATCCTCTAGACCCAAGAATGCAATTCTCATTGGGGATTATTCACACCCTCCCACGATTCTCTTCTACCATTTATATATCCTATCAGCCCACCAGACCAAAGCCCACTAATCACATAGTCCCATTAGCTACTACCTCAGACCCAATTCATATTCTTATTGCAGATGATTTTCTTCTTTTTGGAATAGCAAATGGAAAACAAGTTAAATGCATGATGGACTACCTTCAAACATTCTGTATAACTTCAAGTGAAAAAATCAGTAAGACCAAATCTTCAATATTTTTTTCTCCTAAGGTGCATAACAATATTAGGAGAAGAATTAGTGGTATTACAGGAATAGATGTTTCAGCTGAGATAGAAAAATATTTGGGCTTTCCAATCATCATAGGGAAGAAACTCAAAGATACTTTTCAGTACATCATTGATAGAGTTAAAGCTAAACTTGCATCTTGGAAGGAGAATACTCTTTCAGTGGCTGGCTGGATCACCTTGGCCAAGTCTGTTATGAGTTCTATACCGGTTTATCCTATACTTGTTTCAAAGATACCTATCTCTGTTTGTCAGGAAGTGAAGAGGTTACAAAGGAATTTTATATGGGGAATAGCCAGAATTCACATGAATTCTATCCTATTGGATGTAATCAAATTGTTAGGCCTAAATTATATGGTGGTATTAGATTTAAGAGATTAGCATCATTCAATCGTACTTGTGGTGCCAAGTTAGCATTGGAAGTGGTGAATGGTGTTAAAGGTTTATGGGTAGATGTGATGCTACATAAATATATGCTCAGAAATGAAGACAATTTACTTGATGCAAGAAAGGGATATTTGGCTCTGTGGAAGTTCATTTCCCAATAGAAATAGATAGTTGAATTAGGCACAAGATGACATATCAAAAATAGGGAAATGGTAAATTTCTTTACTGACAAATGACTATTTCCTAATATGAATTTAAAAGAAATGTGTATTAGACCATTGACAGTTGATGAAGAATATAGTAAAGTTACAGACTACTGGACTATTTTAGGGAGTTGGGGTTTCCAAAAACTTGATGATATTCTCCCTAGCAACGCTTTCCAAAGATTAATCAGTACAATTCCACCTATTTTGGATGCGGGCAATGATGTAATGGCTTGGAATGCAACTAATTTGGGCACCTTTTCTATTAAAAGCGCATATTTTCTGATATAGCTCTACATATAAGAAAATTTGGAAATGGAAAGTTGTTGAGCGTATTCGAGCATTTATGTTGATAGCTTTCAATAATCGTCTGGAAACTAATGTTTGGAGAAGTAAGCAGCCTTCAACTGGTGCTTTATGTTAATACTATAATGAGGATATAGAGGATATTCTTTGAGATTGCAAGTATGCTAGTCAGCTTTGGCTTCGTTTAGTGAGTAATAGGTATTATTCCTCATTTTTAGAGCTCCTTTGAGAGACTAGTTTGCTTTAAATCTTATAAAGGAATTGGGATCGGTTGGTAGCAGTAATTGGGGATTAATTTGGGGAGTTACAATTTGGAGTTTATGGAAATGGAGGAATCAACATACTTTTGAAACGAATTTCTTCAAACCCTTGAATCTGTATTTGATAATTATGCAAACATGGCGAAATTTTGTGGAAGTTCAAGATGTATTAGGGGTTAATGAGTGTAATGTGATAATTGCATCTAAGTGGCACCCTCCTCCTGTGGGATAATTTAAATTAAAAGTTGATGGTGCTCTTACTGCAACATATAGTCAGGCGGGGTGCGGAGGTATTATTAGAGATAATGCAGGCAGTTGGGTTGCTAGTTTTACAAGTAAGCTGGGATCTTGTATTGTGATTGAAGCAGAGCGGTGGGCTGTGTATAAAGGGTTTAAACTGGTTTGGGATCTACGATTGAAGAAGTTTATTCTTTAATCCGATTCTAAGAATGTTATTTATTTGCTGAACTGTACGAATTTTGATAGATACAGTTTATTAGTAACACAGATATACAAATTCCTACAACTATCATGGGACATTAAACTCTAAGTTATCCCAAGAGATCTAAACAAGCTTGCCAATGCTTTGGCCAAAAAAGGGTTGATGGCTACGGAATTATTGTACTCCTATCCTTCACATTTGGAGTCTATTGTTCTTTCTGAGTATTTGGGATCTAATCCCTTTCCGAATTAGTTTTTACTAGGTTTGGATGCATAGCCCTCATTTGTACAAAAAAAAGAAGTCCATATGTAATATAGACATTACTAAAAGTTGCACAATTTAACATATAAACTGTTACATATGAGTTTGTACATATAATAAAAAATAGACTCAAATTTTGCCGTTGTTGTAAATGCTTCTTTAATAGGCGATTTCGTAAGTCTTTTATAAGAACTCTTTGAGCTCTGAGGCTATGCCTTGATTTTAGTGAGAAACAAGCCACATAAACTTTTTTATAAAAAAAACTGCTATATATTGTAGCTGTAAATTTGTGATATAGATATACTTCTAGATTTTAAGCTGAAATATTCACCATGTTTGGATATCTTTTTTTTGTAAAGAAATCAGTTTAATTTATGTAAATGATGTATTAAAAAAATATAAATATACTTCTAGTTACTTTTATTCTAATTAATTTTTTATAAATAGAAATTAGATTAAAAATTAACTAGTATAATGTGATTTATATTTAGATATTTTTTTGTAAAAAAATCAATTTAATTTATTTAAATAATATATTAAAAAAATACATTTAAATATAAAATTAAGTTTAAATACACAAAATACCCGTAACCTTTGGGCTAGTTACATATAACCTTACTAACTTTTAAAAATTTAAATTAAAATTTTAATATTTTATATTTTGATTATCAGGCTCTTGCCGTTAAAATTACTATTAAAATTAACAGTTTTTCTCATGTCATAATTTTTATTATATATCATATCGTTTAAAAAATTAACACTTAATAATTTACATATAAATTTAAATAATTTATATTTTTTATTTAAACAAGTCAAATAAATATTTTAAATAATTTTTTAAATATTTTATATTTTTAAGTATTTAAAAATACTTTAAATTAGATGACAAGGGTAAAGTGTTATTTAAATATTTTATAAGTATCTTATTTGAAGTATTTAAAAAATTTAAAATTATATATCAAGTGTCAAATGCTATTTTTTAAATGATGTGATATATAATAAAAAATAAAAAATATGATATAAAAAAAATTATTAACTTTAATATCAAAGACTTGATAATTAAAATATGAAATATTAGAATATTTAATTTAAATTTTTAAATGTTATGGAGGTTATTATGTACAATTGACCTAAAATTTAAAAAAAATTAGTGTATTTAAAATTATATATCAAGTGTCAAATATTTATAAAATAATATTAAATCCTGATGAACTGTGATTAATTGAGCTTATTTAGATAATCTTTGAAAATTATGATTACATTTTTAATTTATTATTTTTTGCACACGTGGCGCGACGGAAGACGAAGCCGCATACGGAGGAAGGGAGACTCAGATGCACGATGCTTCCTTCTTCATCCTCTTCTTCGTTGCCGTAAGACGGTGCTCATCCTCCTCTTCTACCCACTCTTCGCTGTCTCCATCTTAACGCAGACATCGTAACGCAGCCACAACCAGCGAACGGTGGCAGCGAACGGAGGAGCAGACGGAGTAGTAGTAGAAGAAGAGTAGCGCGAAGAAGATGAAAATAAATTATAAGACGATGCCCAGGGAGTATTGGCTTCAAGTAAGTTCACCTTCTCTCTTTTTATGTCATCGTTTGGCCTCTAAATCACTCTCAAGAACATGGACTGCTTTTGTTTGTTCAAGTTCATGTTAAGGTTTGAATATTCAAGTTAGCTTGAATATCATTTTACACAAATAAACGGCTCAGAATATAAGTTATCCGTAACATAGCAGCCAATAACAGAATGCTCAGTTTCAAGCTTGAAATCAAAGTCATGGCACTGGTATATGTGATGTCTAGCAGTAATAACACAATCTTCATCATCGTTACTTTCTCCATGATTGGAAATTCTTAAATTGCTTCCTTTAGTAGTGTAGAACGCATTCGCTAACAATTTGTATACTTCCATTTTTCAGAATTTGAAGGAAATGGGGATACTTTTCACATCCCAAAGATTTTTTCCATCACTACCTCCATTGTAATTTTAAGCCACTCTTCTCTGCCTTTTTCCTTCTCAAACATGGAAAGAATTTGTGCAGCGTCTTCCATGGAATGGAGCATTCAACTTGAAAAGGGCCTTCGTTCTAAGAAACCAGGTAAAATAAATGAATTTTCATGGATGTGAATTAATTCCTTGGGTTAACCTCATTTCTAATCTTGTTCTAGTTAGTAAGTGTGTTGCAATTGAATGACCTACTATTAGATCCTCGTTTTCTTTGGTTATTTAATGAGGTTCATTGTCTAGGTGGATCTATCGAAGCCATATTACGTTTTGGGCCTCAGCTTCAACAATGGAGTGTGGAGTCTGAATCCAACATAGCTGCCAATAGCATGTTCGATTTGATGGCAGGTGAAGATAGGCTATTTGCCAATGCCATCCTCTTGCGGCTAGCTGATGCATTTGCATGTGGTGACACAGAGACTAGGTTTGCTATTGTCACGATTTTCTCATCCGAGCTACAGCACCGTGGAAAGATGAAGCACAAACGATATACGGGCTTGTTGTCAAAGGCCAAAGTACCAAATCACTTGGAGTTGTTGAAAAGAGTGAAATCTGTTTATGACAGTGGTGATGAGGAGTCAAAGGCGTTTGCTCTGGTTCTGTTTGGTTGTTGGGCTGATTTTGCTCATGACTATGCTCATATACGATACTTAGTGCTTTCCAGTCTTGTTTCTCCTCATGCTTGGTTGGTAAGATAATTTATTTCAACATTTATGCTGTCCTGGATGCTTACTTTTATGATACCATCAGCCTAGTCATATCTTTTGCTTATGTACCAAAATCTGACTTATACTGCATAGTGCATCAAGCGCCTGTGGATATTTGTTCCATGAGGGGATAAGTGGATATAAGAATGTGATCATTTGATATATTTTGTGCTTACTTTCATGTTAAAAGCATATAATAAAATTGCTGTTGCAGATTGGTGTGGCAAACATCGCAAAAAGTTATTTCTTGTTTGATTTATAGGACTAAACTATGTATTAACATAATTAAGTGATTGGTTACCAAGTTGTTCTCTCTATTCCAGCTCTAGGCTATTGATATGAAATCTAGTATTGGGTCCATTTTCATTTGTTTCTGTCCCTCTTTAAGCTACTCTTTCTAGAAGAAACTTTATTTGCTTTATTAATTAGCTGTCTCAATCTTGTTTACAACGTAATCATTGGATATGTTTTCTACATGGGAAAACGTCCTTATTTGCCTCAGGATGCTTCTGTGAAATATCAGATGATTTTGCATCTACCACATTAGAGATGCTGGTTAATATGGTGAGTTCATTTGAGATATCCTTACCTGTCAAGTTAGATGCTGCTCGAGTTTTTGGAAAATTCAGGTGCTAATATTCAGTTGCAAATAAAGCATATAAGGTCTCTGACTTTTTTATTACATGTGAGATCTAATACACTTCTGTTTCCTTGTTGAATTCTTCTTTCCCCAATTCAGTTGCTTTGTTGTGCAGTTTTTAGGCTCTTTCTTTCCCCTCAGCTGTCAGGCATGTTGACACTGTTAGTGTCTGTCTGTCCGTCTCCATGTTCACAGAACCAATAATTTTAGGTTCTTTTTTCCCACGGTTTTTAGGTTCTTTTTTTCCCTCAGTTTTTAGGTTCCTTTTTTCCCCTCAGCTTTGCTCTATATATTTTCTTTGGCCAGGGGTGGTGGTGATGGAGAAAAAATTCAGGAACAAGCCAACAATTTATGTGTGCACAGCCGGCCACACTCATTTACTTGTAACCATATTCCTTAGTGCTTGTACACAATTTTAGGCTGTGTTTTAACTTTAGTATACAGGGTACTGACTGTTAATTTGTATCTTGAACTTTTGATGGTTTTATATTTTCTTTTCCTATGGGCTGTGGCCCTTTTTTTCATTGGTTACTGTTGGTGGAATATTTCAAATAATATTCCAGCATTTATTTTCTTTTATTGGTCGGATTTATTCCCTGTTTAGTAGCCACATTTTACTCTGTAAATGTTTCCATTTAATAGGCTTTTTTTTTTTTCTGGGATTGAATAGCAAGAATGTTGCTATCTCTTCCCTATAAATCGATGTATTGTTTTCTCTGTAAATACAACACAACACTCTTCCAAAAGTGTTCAGTTTTGTAAGTGGGTTTCTAATAGGATTTTTTCTTTATTGCAGACAGGTCTAGAGTTGATATAGAATTCTTCAGATGAAGAATTTTTGGTGGTGATGTTTTTCTCACTCTCAAAACTGGCTTCCGTATCAACACTACTTATCTCTGAACAGGTGATCGCCCTTGTTAAGTCTACTATATGATGTAGAGTTTTAGTTGAGTTGGCAAGATAAAGGGAGTACTTGATATGTTCTCTTAACATGTTTCTCCACACTTTGTAATTGTTTTTCTGAGCGTTCATTCATGATTGCCTATTTAATCTCTCATCTGGTAGAATTTTTGTGTTTTTTGTTTTTGGTTTTCGTATTAGCAAATGTTTGTCAATTAAAAAATTGATTGTTTGAAGTTTGTAATCAAATGAAGCACTGTACCTCTAGCTTGTCTATGCAGACTAGTGGCAGCCACCTTGGTCTAGCTTTCACTATCACGTTCTCCTTTTTATAATAGATTATTTAAACTTCTGGATTCAGGTGCGGCTTCTGCTTTCATTTCTCAGCCAAGAAAGAACCTCACGTATACAAGAAACAGCTTTAAGATGTTTGAAATTCCTTGTCAAAAAAGGACTTCATCAAAATTCAGTTAATTCAGATCTAATCCATAGATTGCTTTGCATGCTGGAGGAACCTGAAATGTCTTTAGCCATGCATTGTGAAGCTCTACAGGTTTTACATAAGGTTTGGCTCCTGTACCATGCAAAATGGAGGTTTCATTTTATATTATTGGTTTTGAACTGTTTTGACTTGCACTAGATGATTTGCAGGTACTTGTGTGTATTCCACCTTTACCTTTTACACAACTCCATGAATTTGTCAAGTTGGTTACTCATGTAGAGAATGCGATACAGCATGCAGATTTGATGAAGGGTCATTTTGTCATCCATATTTTGGCAGATTTGTCTTGTAAGTTTGTGGGAGACACGAGTACTGAAAATGGTGTCTTTTGTACTTCTTTGCCTTCACGTATAGTCTCACTAATCAAGGATCAGATCAAGCTTCTGGTTGTCATTATTGAAAACCCATCAAAACTATTCATGGCTGTTTCAGAATCTGGGAACTCTGCTAAATATTCTTCTATCTATTATCAGAAAACATCAATATCTGGCTCTCTTGGTGCTTGATAACATAAGTTCAACAATTGAATTTCTTGTGACTGTCAAAACTACTGGTCAAGTGACAGCATCAACTCATGGCTGTGAAATTTGATAGGGAAGAGAATGCCGATGTAGTTTCCAAATTTTTTTGCACAATATACAGATTTCTGGTGGCCTTTCTTGAAACTCTTCCAGAGGTGGTATTTATCCTTGAAAGCTAGATTTTTGGAAAACGTTGTGGGCATACTTGTGAGACTTGTGCGTTGAATATAGATTGGGGAAACCGGGTAAGTATTGAGGGAGATGTTATTCTTGGATGTCTGAAGTCTTTTGAAGACATTTCTCAAATTTCTGTTCATTTTTATAGGCTGGCAGAGTAATTTGATCTGATTGGAACATCTTTCATTGAGATGGAGAGTGAAAGCTCTGCAGTTGTGGCAGCACTTTCTCTGAGCTGTTCAGTATTGCCATTTGTTGCTGGTTTTGCAGTTTTTGTTGTAAAGCAGATATCTCATGAAAATTTTATGGTTGATAAGAACTCATGCAACTCCTTACTGGTCTTGGCAATGCAAAATTTACCAGGGTGGCTGTGGCATATGGATCATGAAACCAACTTAAATTTCTCCTTGCTGCTGAATTTTATTGACCGGCCCACAAACTGTTTTCACCTGCAGCCTAGACATCAAATTTGTAACATTGGTTTTGCATATAAAGATTTTCTCAATGTTTATAGTTATGTGGTCTCTGAGGCTGTCTGCTCGGAAAATAAAATAAGCAAGATGCATAATGAAATAACTCTGTCCGAAGTTTCCAAGAATGTATCACGACTGATATTTGATACTATAACAAAATGGATCCACATTCCTCCTTGGATACCCAAGTATTTCTTTAAAGTAAGGTATGGTTTTTCTCTAAACGTATCTATTAACATTAAGTGATTTCAAATTATGGAGCATGGAAGATTACTGATAGTGGTATTTTACAGCGAGTCAATGACCATGGCTTAGAGCATTATTTTCTCCATTTCAGTCAATATCATATATATGGCTTTTCTTTGTCTTCTTTGCCAAGACATCATTTAATCATCACACGTTATATTGGTCAGAGATTTTAGCTGTTAAATGTTTGGTTGGAGGGTTTTGAAGGGGAGGGTAGGGTAGGGGAGATATAAGTGTGTTTGGTTGGGAAAAATGGAGGGGAGGGGAGGTGAAATTTTTTGTCCTTATGTGCTCCCCTCCCCTCCTCCACCTCCCCTCCAAAAGTGGAGGTTTTTGGAGGGGAGAGAATTTTTTTATGCAAATTTGACAAAATTACCCTTTATAATATTTTAATATTCTAATTATACCCTCCTCCTCTCCTCACACATCAAGCATCAATTTTCTCTCTTTTTCTTTTTTTGACATTTTTACATTAATTGCTCAAGCATTTTATTAATTTATATATTATATTAATATATATAATAATTATTAATTAATAAGAGACAACATTAAAATTTTATCATATTTTTTATTTTTTTAATTTTATCATTATATATAAATGAGATAAAAAAATTTGAGATTTATAAATTAAAAAATAATAATTTTAATATAAATATTATAAATAAATTTAAATAAATAGGTAAGGGCATATTTGTCAACTTTTAATTAACTCCCCTACCCTCCCCTCCCGAACCAAACAAAAAGCATCACCTCTCCTCCCCTACCTTCACCCCCATAACCTCCCTTACCCTTACCTACCCTCCCTTACATTAACTCAACCTACCCTCCCCTAAGTTGAACCAAACAATGCCTTAGGCTTTGTTTGGTTGGGGGGTTTTGGAGGGGAGGGTAGGGTAGGGGAGATATAAGTGTGTTTGGTTGGGAAAAATGGAGGGGAGGGGAGGGGAATTTTTGTCTTTTTGTGCTCCCCTACCCCTCTCTCTCACCCCTCCAAATTTGGGGTTTTTTGGAGGGGTGAGAAACATTGTGTATAATCCTGACTAAATTACCCTTGCTCATTTTTCAATTTCCCAGAATTGCCCCTACGCGTGAAAACCCTTCCTTCGGTTTTCCGCCATTCCATTCCACGACAGCTGCCGCGTTTGCTCCTGTCTCCTTCTCTGTCGGCGCGCTCCTCCAAGTCCAGCTGCCGGTCGCTCGACCTTCTCCACCGACCACCACCGTCAACTTCGTTCAGGTAACCTCTTCTACCCTTCTCCTTCTTCGCTCCTTGTATCCTCTGTCTGTGACTCCCCTGCATCTCGTTTTGCTTCATCCGTGTGTGGTGGTCGTGGTTGTGCTGGTTCTTCGCCCAGTTCCTCTTCTACCTTGCATTTTCCCTTTTTATTTTCTGGGTGGTTTGATTGCTTGCCCAGTTGTGATTGTTGCGTGTTCCCTCTTTGTTTTCCCTCTTCTATCTGTTGGTTGCAATTCTATCGAGTCACCGTCTTTCTGTAGAATTTTGTCTTAATTTTCTAATGCTTGCCCAGTTCTAGTTGCAGTTCCTGGAGTCTCCTGCTGTCAGATGCCTTCATTTTCGACTTCCATGTTGCGTTCTGTTGCTGTTAACCATTCGTTGTTCTGCCTTTCGGCTTCTCCTTTAACCATTCGTTTGATAGACATTTGGTCTTTGTGTCACTGTCGGTTTTTCAGCTTTTTCATCCACCCCCACATAGAAATCGCAGCAGGACATGTTCTTGTCCAGAATTCTGCAAACCCATCATCTGTTTGAGGCTTCTCTGCGACTGTAGACAGAATGTATGAACTTGTGTTTGGCTGTAGACATTTTCGATTTCCATAGTTTGTTTTCTGCAAATGCATAACATCTTTGATTCATAAGTTGTTTTTGATTTCTGCAAATGCACTATAGGATCATTTACTCCCACATAAACAGCAGATTGATTTCGGTAGGCCTCACTGATTTCTGCATTCCCATTCCAATGAATTAATGTTAAGGATTTACTATGCTACTTTTCAGATTTCAATCTATAAATTTGTCTATAAGTGTGTCCACCAAGTCCCATTTACATTTCACATGTCAGATTACAAGCTGCACAAATGAACAAAGTTATGCACTATTGTTTGATGCATTATTGTTCTGCATTATATTTACTATGCACTATTATTTGATATTTATATTAATATATTATTATTTGTAATCTGTTTATAACAGTTGTTAGATGGAATCGACACTTGAAAACAATATAGTCTTGCGTCGATGGCTGGATTTGCGTCAAAAAGCTATAGCATTACTTACGTGTGTTTTTGTCTACCTTGTAATTCGGAGGAGATGCCGTAAGAGAAAAATAAGTTATAGTATGAGTTCAGAAAGGGAAAGGGTACGTGAAGAAATAATGAGTCAGTTAAGTACTAGTGAAAAGAGTCGTAATATCATCCGTATGACTCCTACAGCTTTCCTAACATTATGTGGCTTATTAGAAAGAGAGGGGGGATTAAAACCTACGAGATGGGCTACAGTGGAAGAACAAGTGGCTAAAACTCTTTACATACTAGGACATAAGGCCAAAAATCGTGTGGTAAATTTACCAGGGTGGCTAAAACTCTTTACATACTCTTTACATACTAGGGCATAATTGCCCCAACTCATGTTACCAAGATTTATAGAGTTCTTATGGGGGATGTGGACCAATTAAGGACATTTGTTGAATGTCCCGTTGTGGCACGCAAGAATTTACTTATGGATGTTATGTCTGACCTAGGAATTATGTGATACTTGCTAGTTTGTTTGATTTTTGATGGTCTACCATAGCCATTATTTAGACCATTACTAAGTATTTTTTGACATAGGCATTACCATTTGGTGATCATTTGGTGACTTTTGATTTTTTTTATAAACAGATGACTTTTAATGTTATCTGTGTATAAAAATAAACTTTTGGCCTATGTGATTATGTAATTATGTAATTGTGTAATGATATGTAATTTTATTTTGTTAGTCTGCCTTATGCCCTAAGTTCTATGAGTTTAACTTTTTTTAAAGATTTTGTAACAAAAAAAAAGTTATAGCATGATTAAGTTCTATGGGTATAAATTAAGTTTTTAAAAAAATTATAAATAAAAAAATAACAATACTAATATAAATATTATAAGTAAAAAATTAATAAATGTAAATAAAGGCCTAAGGGCATATCTGTCAATTTTTCATTACCTACCCTCCCCTCCCCTCCTGAACTAAATAAGAAATATCATCTCTCCTCCCCTACCTTCCCACTTATAACCTCCCCTACCTTAACCTCCCCTCCCTTAAATTAACTTAACCTACCCTCCCCTCGGTTGAACCAAATATTTATTAATTTTTTAAGTTAATCACTGTATAATCACTGTACATGTATAACCTCCCCTCCCTCTGAACATGGGACCTATAATCACTGTACATGCATAAATTTATGGTGAAATTATGCATAACGCCCTTGATCTTTTAGGTTATGTCTAGATAATCTCTTTAAATTTTGGAACTTTACAATAAATCCCCCGAACTTTTACATTTAAGCTGATAAGTCCCTTACTAGTGTTTTTGTTTATTACTTATTTGTACACATTTTAAAGTTTAAGGGGCTTATACGCGTATGACTTAAAGCTTGAGGGGATTATATTTATACAAAAATATAATTTTAGGGGTATATAATTGATAGTTGGGGTTTTTTCCATATAAATTTGAAAGTTTAGGTGAGTTTATTATAATTTTTTGGAAGAACCATTTGAGTTAACTATACTTTCACTCAATTTTTAATTTATAACGTATTATTTTTTTTATTAAATATTTTAATTTTGCCCTATTTCCCCTATTAACTCTCTATTAGTATTGTTAACTCTTGTATAAAAGTTAATTGTGTTGACAAAGTAAAATTAAAGGATTTATTAATAAGAAAAAAAAATAACACATACCAAATTAAAAATTAAGTAAAAGTATAGGTACTTCTAAAATGGCTTTATCTAAGTTTTAAAGGTTGATGAAGTTATTTTTCTACATGGTTCTAAGTTTAGAAGAATTTTGTGTAATATATTGATGGGTAATTATTATTTATCTGTTTCAAGCATTTTATAAAATGCTAAAAAAATTATGATGTAGCAAACACGTGTAGTTGTTTGCATTCAACCACTGTGGAAGCAAACTCTCTAAACACGTCACTTGGGTTGACTAAAGCAAATGTTAGATTTTAGTATTTGAGTTGATCCCATCTATTTCAGGTTATGATAAATTATTCATTATTTATTCATTTTCTTGATATCAATGTGATGGGAACTTTTATGCCTACTAACATTTTTTGTCTTTAAATTAAATAGATTCTTCCCGTACCACTGTTTGATCTCGAGGGTTGCATTATATAATTAAAAACTTAGTTTCTAACAACGTGAAAAATATTTTCTAGGCCAACAAAAGAAAATTGCTTAGATACTTCTTGATTTTATTAAAAATATATTTTGGACCTCCACGCCACCATTGGTCATCATTAGTGTATAATTACATCATCTTTTTAATTAAATACTAAATAAATGATTAAAAGTAAAAGAACTTGCTTGCTTGCTTCCATTTTCAAAATACCTTTTTACACAATGTAAGTCTTGCAAACGTTCCAAAATTATCAAGTTGGTAACCCCTTCCTTTATCTAAGGAACCTATATTTAGGATCATAAAAATCTTTTAAGATAAGTCTTACATCACATTGAGAATTGGAATGATATTAAACACGTATGATTTAACTAACTCCAGGTAGAAACGGGATATTTTTAGAAATTAAATCCTCTTGATATAAAAAAAATTGATTATTGAAGTAGAATTAACATATTTTATGTCTCTAAAATGAGAAAAAAATTCCCAATTCATCAGTGTGACAAACAAGCATGACGCTATTATGAAACGTGACAGATCATTTTCTGATAAATCTTAGTTACGCTTTGGCCAGAAAAAGATAAATCTTAGTTACGCCCTCCTCTTTCCATGTCTCTTCTCAAAGCTTTTAATTTCCTCTTCCTTTATTTATATCGTCACCCATTACTCAACGCCTTCATCCTTCTCCTTCTGAATCTTCTTCTTATTATCTTCTCTTAACAATTCAACATCTCGCAACTCAAACATGTCGTCGCTGTCGTCTCCAATGGAACCAACAAAACCTCTAATCCCTCCTTTTCTCTTTCTGTTTTTCTTCCTCATCAATATCCATCCTTCTGCACAGAATCCGTCACCTTCCACCGTCTCCGGCGACCGCCATCACCAAGCATTAAGCAGGCTCGAAGCTCTCAAAGCTTCTCATGTCAGACTCAGTGCTTCCACTGCTTCACCACCGTCGCTTTCTCCGTCGTTACCGTCGCCACCACCAGTAACCAACTATCTAACTAACTATATATATATCACTCTCGCGTACAATGTGATAACACTAAAATAATTGATTTTTTGTTTGTGTTGATGTGAAGTCGGGTTCAAATGGTCCACGGGTATACCTTGCGACGACGTACGGGGCGGATCCGACGGGGAAAATCGACAGTACAGACGCTCTTCTTGCAGCAATCGCAGATGCGGCGACGGATGGTCGCAGTGAAGGGTTCTTGATCGACGGCGTTGCTAATCTTGGAGGCGCACAGCTTTATCTTCAGGGCGGCAATTACTTGATCAGCCGGCCGCTCCAGCTTCCGGCCGCCGGCGTCGGAAACTTCATGGTACGTTTCTCCTTGTTTGTTTCACTCATTTTAAAGTTCAGAATTTAGCCAGCACAATAAGAAGATTGCATTTAAGGATCTCAAGTTTGAAAATTTTTAATTGAATAATTTAGAAAAGAATTACTCCTGTTGGCAATAAAATGAAGAAGAAAATAATTACTCCCAAACATTTGGGTCTTTAGGTGTAATTTTAATAAAGAAACAAATTTGTTTATCGATTTTCAATAAAAAAAATGAAAGTGCTATTAAATAGTAGTAATATATACAAAATGAAGCATTAAGTATCCTGGGTTACTTTCTTGAAAAATGGATTTGCATGGCGCCACGTGGCACTGATTGGTAAGACTACATTTAGTATTGTTTAGTGGTATGGGGAACGGTTGGTCTAACCTCAATTTGAAATTTGTCCTTAGGAATGAACCGCTCACTGAAGTTGGTAAATAAAAAGTCATTGAAAATTTTGGCTCTTCCTTTTCCCTTTTCTTCACTTAATCTAATTTACTCTTTTTCTCAACCAAAGTATACTTTGGTTTTTGGAGCAAGTCAAAAGATATACCACATTAGGTTGCAGAAAGTCATCAAGAAGAAAACAAGTACTTCTCCCTTTTTCTTTAAAAAAAAAAGCACAATTTACTTATTTATTATTAGTTGAACAATTATTTCACTAAAAATTTTAAATATTCATCAATAAAATTGTAAGAAGCCATATGAACTATTTATAAGTTACAAATAGTTCCCTCATTTTAAGTTTTATGTAAATGCAAGGTAGTCATTGTAATTTTATTTTATATAACTATTAACTAGTCTGAGTTATGTACAATCTATGAAACATGAAAAGTTAATGATATATTTTTTTATGACCTAAATATAGGTCGCATTCTAGAAAAAAAATGTGTTGTGGTCTTAAATCAAATGTCTCATTTTGCATAACATTTTGGAGTATTTAATGTCTTTATTTAAAAATAGTGTCTTTATTTAAAAAGTATAGAAATTAAAGAATTTGATTTTTTTTTAAAAAAAACAGATGCATGGTGGGAGCATACGAGCCTCAGATAGCTTCCCATCAGATGGATCCCTCATTGATTTATCCACCGCCAACGGAAATGACAAGACCGCACCTCCTTCATCCTACAATTACGAGTTCATCACCTTCAAGGACCTTCTCTTGGACTCCAACTTCCATGGTGGAGGCATCTCTGTCATCAACTCCCTCAGAATCGGCATCGACAACTGCTACATCACCCACTTCACTACCAACGGAATCCTCGTCCAATCCGGCCACGAAACCTACATCAGAAACTCCTTCATTGGCCAGCACATCACCGCCGGCGGCGACAGAGGTGAAAGGAACTTTTCCGGCACCGGAATCAACCTCCAGGGCAACGACAACTCCGTCACCGACGTCGTCATCTTCTCCGCCGCCATAGGAATAATGGTCTCCGGTCAGGCCAACATAATCTCCGGTGTACATTGCTATAACAAAGCCACCGGCTTCGGAGGCGCTGGGATTTATCTCAAACTTGCTGGGTTGACACAAACTAGGATCTTGAACTCTTACATGGATTACACCAGCATTGTTGCAGAAGACCCAGTGCAGCTCCATATTTCCGGTACTTTCTTCCTCGGAGATGCCAACGTTGTCCTCAAATCGGTCAAAGGAGTTATCAACGGAGTAAACATCGTTGACAATATATTTTCTGGGAATAACAATGGGGTTGAAATCGTTCATTTGGATGAATCAAGTGGTAATAAGTTCAAGCAAGTTGATGAGGTTTTGGTGGATAGGAACGCAGTGAAGGGGATGAAGTTGAAGAGCACAGTGGCGAAGAAGACAGTGGAAGGGAATAATAATGGAACTTCATTAATGGCGGATTTTAATGATGTTTTGGTTTTCCCTAACCTTATAAAACATGTGCAGTATTCATTATTGAGCTTCGAAGGGGACACATTTCCAAGTTATGTTCTGAGGAATATGTCTGATAATCGTGTGGTCATTCAAACAAGCGAAGCGGTGCCTGCAGCAACTTTATACGTTGCTGTGGATCAAAGTTTATAATTCAAGATCTTTGGCCTTGTGATATTGGAGAGGAGGGAAGTGTGCATATATAGAGTCATTAATTAATTAATTGCCATTTTTATACGAATGTACTCTTAATTAAAGTAAGTTGTTTAAAGTTTTAGATTTAATGCATGCTTTATATAATAGTTTTAAGAAAAATTAATTCATCTATCCTTATAATTTCACCATATTTTTAATTACCTCTATAGTTTTTTTTTTAAGTATTAGTCCCTATACGTATAATCTCTATGTTAAATACTGCAAAATACAAAATTAAAAAAAATATGATGATAAAATAATATTTATTTATTATCAGCATAAAAATAAACAAACTATTATACTCAGTTGATACTAATTTTATTTAGATTCATGTGACAAAATTAATCTTATTATATATTAAGAGCCATATCATCTACTAATATTATTTTTCTTATAAATTAATAAATTATAAGTATATAGACCAATTTTTATAGTTGAGAAAATTATAAAGATAGAATTAAAAAATACAAAATTTTAATTAAAAATGAGGTTAAATTATAAGTAATTAAGTATTTAATCAATTTGCACATGTAAGCACAGTAGCTCGTACAGCTTCAATTTTTTATATCATCATCAGTTCATCACAACTCCAAGTAATTTCGTTTTTCAAATTAAAAATCCGTGACCAATATATTATTTGATTAATCAGCTTACTTTGACTTAGTTAGACCTACTTCTATCAAAAAATAAATAAATAAAATATTATAGAGTCATCACGGCTCTATACTCTCTTCCTCTTGTCTAAACATAGAAACTTAATAATTAATTTATAAAAATTTAAAAAAAAATTAATTAAATAGTTGTTTGTAAAAAATATACATCATTTATTTAAATTACTCCTTTTAATCATTTGTATTACAAATTACTCTTTAAAAGCCTATTTAATATGTGTCATCAATAAAAAAAGTTTAGAATAAAATATTATAAATTTAAAAAATAAAATATATTACCGTAAATAAACCTTTGTACTAGTTGTAGTTGGAAAGTCAATTTGGTATATTATCATATTTACTTATATGAAATCAAATGTGTGCGGGGTAGGTTCCTTTTTGGAAATGTGTTAGGTGGATTAGTTAGACAAACTTGAAATAACAACCTTTCTTTTTCTTTTTGTTTTTTTTACCAAAAAATAGCATGTCAAAGTTTAAACCAACAAATGAGGTACTTGCTCCGATTTTTAATATAAAAATTAACTAATTTTTTTAAGTAAATTAATTAATTATGATTAAATTTAAATATTTAAAACAAATTTATATTATATATTATTAATCTACCTAAATTAGTCAACTAACTCTTATATTAATTATGATTAATTAATTTATTTAATTTATAAAAATAAGTCAACTATATTAAGCAACAGAAGTAGTATACTATCCACTGACCCTAGTTAAGAGTCAAAACTTTTATATATATTGTTCATTTTATTTTTTAAAAAAAATTAAGTAAATTATTTCTAATATTGATATAAAAATTGAACTATTTTTTAAACTATTTTATTTCTAATATTAAACTATTTTTTAACATATACTAACTTCGAGTCATCTTAAACTATTTTATTTCTAATATTAAACTATTTTTTAACATATACTAACTTTGAGTCATCTTAAATATTGGTACAAATGTAGACAACACCAACAACACTAACCGTTTGGCCAAAAGATAAATATTTTAAACACGAAGTAATGTTTTGCACAAATGTCCTTGGGAAATCATTTTCAATGACAACGGATTTGCAAAACGAGAGATGTAGAAGAGCATGCACGATATAGGACTTTGGAATATGTCACAGTTAGTACTTTTGCTTGCGAAGAAATTTTACCTTTTCAATTATAAGGCTTTAATAAAGTCAGATCCAGCCAAATTTAGATTGACTTTGCATCTATAACATCACTCAGATGAAAAGGAAAATCACATCTAGGTAGCCTTATACAAGCAAAATTCTAATTTCTTAAGAATTTTGAAAAAAAATAATAATACATAGAAATTAAATTTGAAATATAAGTGTAAAATACTATATATGTAAAATAAATTCTATATAGTTTACATCATTTAGAATATTATCAAATACACACATGTTACATATATTGTTTTGGCAAAATTAAAGTTTTCACATGTCCAGCATACATCTTTACCAAAACAAGCGAGAATAATGATTAGAAAGTGAAGAAGCAGAATCACTTTCCTTAAAGGTAAATCAACCCGTGCTCAACAGACTGGACTCATGTGTATGGATGCATCTTCAACTTTCTATACCTTTTGAAACATTAATTATTTTCCCACTCATTTTTCTTTGTTGTTAAGGTTCTTAGGCTTTTATGTAATGCATTTTAATTTGTTTCCTTCCTCTTTTTCTTAGCTGTATGTGTAAACCAATTAGTTTCTTGGGTGATGCTCATAATTAAGTTTGTCACCAAATTGAAAAAGGTGACAATGCGTTTTAACTAAACAAGGTCGCAGTATTTATTGTGATACTCGTCATGTTGAAGAACTTCATCATTTTTTATATACATATAATTTAGGTGAGTTGGATCTCGGTTTAACTAGAGAGAATTTTTTTTTATAACACATAAAGTATGTTTTATTACTAATTCATAACTACTGATGTACTACTCCAGTCCAGTCCATATAATAATTAAGTATCTTTTAACTAATTCTCATATATTACAAAATTACACTTAAGTTATTAAATATGTATTAAATTGAAAATATTTTTAAATTTTTTATTATTAAAATTCTCCCTCTACATGAACAAATCATTTTTACCCCTTCTCCCTCCTCTTTTTCTTTTTTCAACGGGATTTAAATAGGAGTAAATTGGAAAAGTCATTAATAACACTCTAATGGCTTATACTTAGGAGCAAAAATTCCTTCCACAAGGAACTTATAAAAAGGACCATATTGGTATTCTTTAATCAAGTGAATTATTACCCCTCACCCTAAAATTATCAAGCACTTTTAATTTAAACTTCTAAAAAATGTTTAGGTACGTAGTTAAAAAATAACCATTCTTTCTATGTCTACCTTTATTTAATAGTAACTTAATTATTAATAATAACACAATGACAATTTCTTAATTTCTAATATTTTAAGGACTCTTGAAAAATAAGATACATTAATTACTTTTCAAAAAATATTTTATATTTTTATATATCATACTTCATTAAAACCGTCTTATAATTTTAAACTACGGGACGGAGTACTATCCTATTTCAACTTTCAATACATTTAAATGAGAAACTCCCTGACACTTAATATATGACTTTTTTTAGTTGGTTTTAAATTTAGGTTTGTCTTAAATCACAAAGTAGCATATGGTATGTTATAAAAAATATCTCAATTTAATTTATCTCAAATTATTTTAGAAAATAGAACCCGCGTACCCCTTATTAAGAAGGGTAGTTTTGGAAAGATATTGTTATTTATGAAAAAAATATTAATATAGTTAGCTAATTTTAACTTCACATTTCTTTAAATTATATCTTGAAACCAAAATTAGTTGGTCTTTATAATTGTGGTGGATATTTCTTTTTCAGGGTATATAGAGTTTCCTTTCAATCTCATACTATGAATATTTAGAATATTAACACTAATAGTAATGTCGAATCTATTCATGTGGATGATGATGTAGAGAGTTAATAAATAATCAGCTGCTTCTTCTAGTTCTATGCAAATTGTTAAATAAATAAGCAAATATTCAAATATTAGTTTAATTTTGATGATGAAGAAGAAATAATATTTTAGTTTATTGATCATGCGCAATTTTGTTTGTACTAATTTTCTTATCAATAATCAAAATTATTAGGAAACAATCATGTGAATTTGTTTATCAAATTTGTTTTTAAAATTTTTAATATGGTATATTTTGAGGAATTAATGTTCAACTCATAAACTTTTTTTAAAAATAATTAATTAAATTAATTTTTTATATATTTATATAAATTAATTATTTAACTCCTATATACTGAGAGCCTATTTTCGAAAGCAAAAATAATGGTACGGAGAGGAAGATGCAGACCTTTTCTAATATCAATTATTCCAATCACATGATGAAGTATTTCTCTGTTTGGTGTCTGAAAATTAATTTCACAATCAATCCCACAATATAACAACTCAGGAAACATGTCTAAATGTTTGCGGTATCCACAAAGGAATCACAATGCTCACCAGTTCTACATTGACCTTCTTCAGCTCTTCTAATATCACAGTGATGGATATACAAGAGAAGAGGGCAAAGAGACTCTACATTTCAATTCTTTGTTAAAATTAAAATTTAACAAAATTGTTCAAGTAAATTAAGTTGTCAGTTGCCAGGGCACAAGATAAAAGATTTCGGCTTGTAACTCTAGGCCGTTAGTATTTGTACTCTAATTTTTTTTTTAAATTACTTTTAAGTATTTTGTGATTGATGTTGACTTCAAATTCAAATTTTAAATGGAAGATGATATGGTGAAAAATTTAAATTCAAGATTCTTTCAAAAAAGAAATAAATTAAAAAGCGGTGACATCATATGCAAAGGAAAGGAAGTAAACAATTATATTTAGTGGCATCCGCTCTAGCAAGTATTTAGCTTGCTAAGCTAAATTTAGAAAAGAGTGTAATTAACGTGAGGACAAAAAATAGGTAGTAAAATTGTTGGGGAAAAAATATTAATAGTCTTAAAAATATGAAAATTTCAATTTATCCTTATTAAATGCATCATCTTTATAAACATTTTTTCATTTGCATAAACTAGGGGGGTGCATAAAGCCCCCGTGGCCCAGTATGTCTACCCAAGCTCGCAATAAAATAGCTCTGCCCAGCCCGATAAATATAGGGCAGGGCTGGGCATCGGGCTACAAAATATAGCCCATACTTTTTTCGGGCTAGGCTCCGGGCAGGGGGCTGCTCTGCCCATGAGCACTCATTCTTTTATTTTTTTTACTTTTTTCCCTAGATATTACATTTGAAAAAGAGAATATGATGGCTACTAGTGACTAGAGGGTCATTTTAGAAATATGAGTAGTTAAATAGGTAAGTTGCATCTTTTAATATTTATAACTATATTAATTTTTTCTTTCTTTTTTTTTTAACTTTGCTAATCATCATATGATTATATTAGAAATTATAATTGTTTATTTATTTTTTTCAAATCTTTAATCTTTGTTAACATTGAGGAGATTGATACAAAGTTGCAATTACAAACTACTTAGACTTCAATTTTTTTTTATATGCAATGGATTCTAAGACTTTAATTATTATCTTTTTGTTACTTTATTCTTAGTGAATTATGGATATTATTTAAATCTTGAAAACATATGAATATGATATTATTTTAAAAATTTATAATTGCAGTTTTTTTTTTCACAACATGAGCATGTCATCACGACTTGGGCATGCCCAACCCGCCTATGCCCAGCCCAAAATGGTTAGGGCTTTAAATGTAGCCCATGCTTTTTTCGGGCAGGGCACCGGGCAGGGGGCTACCCTGCCCATGCACACCCCTAGCATAAATCTCTTATATGCTAAAAAAACAATTGTACAAGGTAGTAAAATTGGAAAAAAGTAATTAACAATTTTTTTCTAGAATATAATTTATATATAAGGTCAGAAGAAGTATTTACAACTAGTACTGCCTATTCGTATTTCCATGTAGCATTTAAACAACTGTTCTGATTTTTAAAACTCACTTGACACTTGGTATAATCAAAAGTTGTTCTCCTTACTAATGGGAGTTGAGTCTAACAGAAGGAGCTAATTCCTCACAACGTAGTAAACCAAGTTTCGAATCCATATTAGAAGAGGTGTTCATATTTAACGTCTGACAATGTTTCAAATAGGAAATGATATCTATGCTTAGAAACAAAAATTGCCTTCTCTTTGTTTTTTTTTTTCTAAGCATAGATATCCTCCTATTAAAGACAATTCTATTTGAGACACTGTCGGGTACTAAATGTGGGTACTGAAGGGAATTGGAAGACTCGCAGCGGAAATTAACTTTAAAAATTTTCCATTCCCTGTCTGGATCTACCGAGTGTGTTTAAGTCAAGGAGTAAGGAGTGTTACATTCGGTATTCGAATTATGGTCGCGACCTCAGTATCCACTCGTCGCGACTTGTCGTCTCTGGAGTTGTCAGTCGCGACGTCCTCAGCTTCTCGTCGCGACGGGCAGTCTTTGGAGTTGTCAGTCCCGACGTCCTCAACTTCTAGTCGCGACTGGTGGTCTCTTTTTGATCTTCCGACGTTCAGGATGCCTATATGGTCGCGACCTCAGTATCTACTCGTCGTCTCTGGCATTATCAGTCGCCACGTCCTCAGCTTCTCGTCACCACTGGTGGTCTCTTTTTTATCGCGAGAAGTCGACGACTCAGATCGACTTCCTCTACCGGTATCCACACGAACAGCGTTCCAACCACGAACAACGTGCTAGCGCCTCTTGTCCCTCTAGGGCTTTCTCGAGAATCCGTCTTCACGGTCTCTATTTTGGCCGTTTCTTATCTGCAAACCTTTTGCACCCTGCTTGTCACTTTTCAAAAACCCTAGTCCCTAATGTCAAATATATAGGATGCTATCGATGTTCTGACTGAATTGGATTTCAGAATTAATCTTATATTAATTCTAAAATTAATACAATATCATATATATTGCATAATTTGATAAGAAACCAATTAAATAAATATAGTTTACATTAAATCCGTCCCACAGATTTAATTTACCTATTCATTTAATTTAAAATAAAGATAAGACAGAATTATATTTGATTTATTCTCATAAATCAAATTTGAGATATCCTATTAATTTAAATTTCAAATTTAAAAGTGATAGAGATTTAATTTATCCTTATAAATTAAATCTTGCAAATATCTCTTATATTATATAATATATATATACGAATTTATATATATAAATATATATACACATACACCCTAGATTATTCATTGAATCTGGACATATCTTAGATTCAATGAATCTGGACATCATAACTCGTGTTGGGCTATTTTGTGTACGACCCTATAGGCCCATATGAAGTTGGCAGTGGGCCAGTTACTATACTGACCCACAAGTCGTAAGCAGTCTCTAGGAAGACATCACGACTACCCAAATCATATGAGGATCGATGAACGATGTAACTTTTCATACGACCATATCACGTCCCTTTTGTCACACCACATTTTGGTCATGAATGAGGCATGGAGAACGTCATCCTCTTGTTCCTGACTGTTACATTCTCAATCCCTGAGTAGTCTGACTATAGAAATTGAACTACTTTTCCATTACAGTATGGCCATACATTTCTCAGATTCACTCATCGAGGGGCCCAGTAATATCTCTCTACGAATGTGAGGGACAAATTCCATCTTGACCATTCACATTCCTCCGCATGAACAACCACTAAACCCGAACATAGTCTTTATGATCACTTGGTCAAAAGTGACTTTTGACTAAGTCAAAGCTGAGCGTTTGGCACGTAGGAATCCATGATGATCTCAGGTCAAAGGGCATAGTGACATGGTCTGTATATGAGAGAAGCTTATGACTTAACCCATGCAGCTCTCTCATAGCGGGTCGGTCCAACATCTTGTACTTTTACATATGCCTATGACTTTGATTTATATCTCTATATATCTTCAAAGTCATTCTGGTCTTATTTAATCTCTGTTCCCTCATAGATGACCGACCAGGGACATTTAGCATACGATCATGAGTTATCCAAGGATGGTCATTACATTAAACATACAAATAATGTGATAACACAATTAAGAAATTCATAAATCAACAATGTTCAAAATACAATGATTGGTCCCTAGGGCACAATTTCCAACAGGTACCTCTCTAAGAAAATTTGAATTTTAGTTTATCACATTGTGAGGGACTAGTCTCTTCCATTATATCTAACCCCGTGGGTTTCATTCTTTATGTATGATACTTGGGCCTTGGTTCCATATCAGTTCCACACCATGATGACCCAAAGTGGCCGAGTCACATTGTTCACCGCTTGCTGTTTTAGTTTTTTGATTTAGCTAAGGAAGCCCTTTCTACGTTCTCAATGCCCGCGTTGACCTTATCGACATAGATTTAAGACACCCCACTAGTTTTTATATGCTACCTCCTACAAATTGATGTAAAAACCCTTCCTAATTATCCTAACTAATATAGAAAGTCCTGTTTGTAATATGGCCCAAATGATGTCTATCATCAATTAAAAGGGGCCCTAATTAAACTCCAACATCTTTGATCGAATTCTTCCATCTTTTAAAAGTCTACAACTTCTGTCTATTGGCAAAATGATCATCGAACCCGTTTGTTGATATTGTGCAACGTATCATTTTCGTTGTCCCAACTTGAGTGACATTGTTGTTCATTTCTTGTTGCATTCTTTAGACAAATTCACACAACACCATAACCCTTTTTCTTATTCTCACTTTAATTTGTTCCATGGCTTCTCTTCAGAAAAAGAAATCATTTTAGTTGCATGTGATAACAGTTGACTGTTTTATAAAGAATTTTCAATCTTACTCACTCAAGTATATTTAATAAGAATTTAATAATTGAAAATTAAGAAGGGTAAGAGAGAAGATAAAAAAGTAGAAAATAAAACAAGATTCAACATGAGATACTTGGTTCAGAGTTGATGTATTGTTTGAATAACTAACCATTATACAGTCGTAGATATTTATTTGGTTACCTTCCAATGAAGTAACAATAATATGCTTCAACTGTATCTATCATTAATTAAAATCCCACTTTTCAAAGTCTTTCACTTTTGTCTTCTGGGAAAATTAACATCAGTTATGCTGCTTTCTTGATATGTTGCCCCAACTTGCAAGTTACAAGAAAAGTCCACAATTAGCTTAATTTAAAGCTATAGCTTAATGGTTTAATTAGCTGTTTAGGGATTGTGAGCACGAATTCAAAACTAAGTAATTAAAAATGGACTAATACTTTGGGAGAATATTAAGACACCTGAAATACGGTTTAAAAAGTGATCATAGATCATATATGAATTTGTACATAATTAATATATCAATGCTTAGACTAAAGTGTTACGTTCAAAAATATTTTCCTTTCTAAAGCAACTAGGCATGTTATGATTTGAAAATATCTCGACCCAATAATGCATATTTATATCAATGAGTTTAACATAAAGATTCTAACCTAGAAAGATAATACCTATGAGGACCAAGGCTTTCCTAATGCATCTAAACTTGTAAGTTCTTCATCTTCATAAGCTCTGCTTGGATCATATCCTTTCTTCATTTTTATGTTATCCATCTTGATCATGAGTGTAGCATAATACTGATATCTTCACTTTATTCCTCTCTTGATGCTCTCTTATTTTATTTGGATAACCTACAATAAGATGATTACTTCTCGAGGTCAAATAGTAATTAGTCCAAGCTTACCCTATTAATATGCATAATAATGATGAATATGATACAAAGTAAAGCCATGCATATGCATATGAGAAAGTCCTTATATATATATATATATATATCCAATTTGTATTAAGAATGATATTTTGAGACAATTGGATAAAAATATTTTAAACTAAGACTTGAATTTCTCTAACATATGTCATCATCAAAACTTATATTAACATAATTTCCATAATTTCATAAGCCATTATGTTCAACAATATCTATGTTGGTCATAACTGATTTAGATATTAAAGTTCAATTTTTTTTAATTATAATTATGCCGCTGCCTTTTTCACTCTAGTCCCTTTATTTTTAATCCACGTAGATTAACGATGTAGAAAGCACTTTCTGCATTAGTGATATTGGTTAATCTTATTCAAGTTGTTAGACCATGCTAAGAGAAAATAGATTTAACAAGGCTTTAATAATTGAAAATTAAAGAGGAGTAAGAGAAGATAAAAAATGGAAAATAAAACAAAATTCAACATAGGATACTTTTTTGAATAACCATTGTACAGTAGTACACATCTCTCATAGATAGATATTTGGTTCCCTTCCAATGAAAAGTCTTGGTGATCGATAATATTCTTCAAATACATCTATCATCAATTAAAATGTCCCATTTACTTTTACTTTTCAAAGTCTTTCAGTCAAGCAGCTGGATTCTTGATAGTTAAGTTGCCCCAACTTGCAAGTTAATTACAAGAAAAGCCACAATTAGCTTGACTACATGCTTAGTATTTCTTGTGTGGTTGCAATCTTCGGGTAAGTACACACAACACTATCGTCTTTTTTATTCGAACCATTCAGATTAATGGGGTTATGAGTTTAGGAGTTAACCAGTCGGATTAAATTATACTCCTTTAGTTCTTAATATAAAATATATTTAACTAATTTGATTATATTAAAGAAATTCGTTAATATGACATATTTTTTTAAACACCCTAATCATCTTCTTTAATTCTCTCCTCCACTCTCTTACTTAATTATTGTTGAGTGAGTATCAATATGAGTAATTTGTAAAAAAAATAATAAATATAGAAAATATGTGTTATATTTATAACTAAGATAAACTCTCAAATTAGGTCTCATATTAAGAACTAGATGAGTATTATTGTTGAAAACTATTTCTTCGGTCCCAAATTAGGTCTTATATTTAGAATTGGAGAAGTATTAATTAGCTGAGGATAATTAAGGAAGTGTAAACACAATGGTACTGACTAATGCTTACTCATTAACATACAAAATACAAATGCAACTACCAATCTCAAGCCCGTGAGGCGTTTTAGATAAAATGACGCCTACTAAGATATGCATTACAAATCTTCTTACACATATATAGTTCTCACAAGATTAATTGTGATGACATCTTAAAATAGTACAAGATTTTATTAAAGAGATGGAAAAGGAAATTAATTTTCCTGGGAGTTTGGATTTTATTTCTTATATTATTATTTATTAAAAATATATTAAATTTATATAATAATACAATTTATAGAAATCAAACATTAAGAAAACATACAACAATTAGAAAATCAAAATAACTATCAAGTAATATATATATAATTGCCGTAATACAAGCAAAATATTTATTAACAGTGATGATTAGAGTCATAATTTTCTCTTATTTTTTATGAAATAATTTTTTTTATAAAGTATAAAGGAAATAAATAGTTAATTACTTAGTTATTATCAAATACTCCTTTCAGCCCTCTTATTTCAATTACTCAATATAAAATCTAATTGTATGAGTAGCTTAAAAAAATAATAAATGAGGGAGATAAAGGAGATTAAAGTATTGTATTTTCAACTAAAATAAATTTTTTAACTAGCTCTAATATCTAGGACTGAATGAAGTATTATTTTTCACATATCTATGATAAATCAAATTAAAAATCTAAAAAAGACTATTTTTTTCTTATCGGATCAATGCTGTAGAATAAAGCAGATACGTAGCAAAAATTGTCCAATAAAATTTTGAAAAATAACAAAAAAAAAAAAAAAGAAGAAGCCAATAATGTGCAATAAAAAAGTAGTTAATTTTAAATTGAAATGATTGTCAAATATTAAATAGTGTGCTTCAATGGTGTTGGCCTTACGTGAATACAATAAAATTTAAGTCATTTAAAAAAAGTTAATTTTTAACATTGATTAAACTTTAATATTATATATTACATTGTTTTTAAGTTAACATCATGAAGATCAAAATCAGATATAATTTCAGAGTATATGTAAAGTATGTATTAAAAACTTAATAGAGACAGTTAAAATAACGTGTTAAATTTTTTCAATAAAAAAAAAATTGAAGGCGCAAATCATGCATTTTAGGATCTTCCAACTTTGTAGAAAAGTCTTCAATCAGCCAGTTTGCATATAGAGACGTAGGTTCTTGACAGAGTCTTTGGCCATTCATTTTTCGAGAAATGTCAAGTCACATCAGTGACCCGCTTGCTAAGAATAAGGATGCTCAGTGAATAAATGACTGCTAATTAATTCATCTGCTTATATAATATCGCTTAACATCCGTTGCTTTTACTACATCATTCTCATTTTGTTTAAAATTTCCTTCATAGCCATGGCTTTCCTGGAGAAGCTAACACTTTGGTGGGTAGTGTCAGTTGGCTATTTAACGTTGTTCCCATGTCCTATTTCCTCTTTCATGACATCACCAAACCGTGAAACAAATGCGTTACTAAAGTGGAAAGCCAGCCTTAAGAACCAAAGCCAAACTGTGTTATCATCGTGGAAAGATAATAGCAGTGATCCTTGCAAATGGGTTGGAATCGCATGCAATGAGTTCAACTCCATTTCCAATATATCTGTTCCAAATCTTGGATTAAGAGGTACGCTTGATAGTCTCAATTTCTCATCTTTCCACAATCTCGAATCCATACGCATACGAAATAACTCATTTCATGGGATCATCCCTCCCCAGATTGGTGAACTCTCCAAACTTAGTATTATAGATTTTTCCTATAATGAGTTCTCTGGTAGAATTCCAACAAGTATTGGGAACCTCTCCTCACTCACCAATCTTTATTTTGGTCATAACAATCTTTCTGCTGGACCATTTCCATATTGGACCACACAGTTGACTAGACTTGTTGCTCTAGGCTTAAGTTCTAATGATTTCTATGGTCATATTCCTGAATCTATAGGAAATTTGACCAACCTATCATCGCTTGAACTAGAAAACAACAAACTTTCCGGCCATATTCCAGTAACAATGGGAACTTTAGTCAAATTATCAGTGCTCCATCTTGGAGACAACTACTTTTCTGGTCATATTCCACCCCAAATTGGAAGGTTGACTAACCTCTGGTACATAGCACTTGGAGGTAATCAGTTTACTGGTCCTATACCCCATGAAATTGGAATGATGAAGGGACTTGTTCAACTTGACATGTCAAGAAACAATCTCTCTGGTAGAATCCCTAGTGCTATTGGAAACATGTCCAGTTTACAACAACTGTATCTTTATTCCAATCAAATCTCAGGGTCAATTCCACAAGAAATAGGGAAACTCTATTCTTTGGAAATATTGCAGTTATTAGAAAATAACATATCGGGTTCAATCCCAGCCTCCATTGGGAACTTGGTCAAACTAAGCAACCTCCTCCTTTGTCAAAACCACCTTTCTGGACCTATTCCTTCTAGTATTGGAAACTTGACAAAGCTCTCCATATTAGTTTTGCATACAAACAACCTTTCTGGATTTATTCCTTCTAGCATTGGAAATTTGACTGAGCTCTCCTACTTGATTTTGCTTCAAAACAAACTTAGTGGCAATCTTCCACCAGAAATGAATAACCTTAGGAATTTGGCATCTTTGCAAATTGGAAACAATAATTTCAAAGGCCATTTGCCTCAAGACATTTGCCATGGAGGATTGCTTAAAAATATATCTGCAAATAACAATCAATTCACCGGTCCAATTCCTAGAAGTTTGAAGAATTGCTCTAGCCTTATCAGATTTAGGCTTGATAACAATCAATTGACAGGCAATATAACAGAAGCTTTTGGTGTATATCCAAACTTGGACTTCATTGATTTAAGTAACAATGCACTTTATGGCCACTTGTCACCTACATGGGGGCAGTGCCATAACCTTACAAGTCTCAAGATCTCTAATAATAACTTATCAGGAGGTATACCACCAGAACTAAGTGAGGCAACAATGTTACAGCGACTTGATCTTTCATCAAATCACTTGACAGGAAATATTCCTAAGGAATTGGGTCACTTGACATTATTGAGTGAGCTTATGCTGAGCAACAATCAACTTTCAAGCAACGTTCCTACCAATATGGGATTGTTGAAGAACCTTGAAAAGTTGAATGCAGCTAACAATCATTTAAGTGGCTCAATTCCAGACCAATTTGGAGGATTGATTAAGCTATGGGAATTGAACTTAAGTGGAAATAAGTTCTTCAGCCTTCCATCAAGTTTGGGCCAATTACAACATCTTGAATCTGTTGATCTTAGTGCAAATTCATTTTCCGGTAGAATCCCAACAGTGCTTGGAGAGCTACAACAATTGGAAAACTTGAATATCTCGCATAATAATTTCTCTGGTACGATTCCTTCATTTTTTGATGATGTGAAAAGCTTGACTGTGATTGACATATCATACAATCAATTAGAAGGACCACTTCCAAATATTTTAGCCTTTCGCACAACTGCATTGGAGAGATTGATTGGAAACAAAGGCTTATGTGGTAATCTATCCGGGTTACCAATTTGCACAACAACGAATTACGATTCAAGTCATCCCAAGAGCAGCAAAGTTTTGATCTATGTTGTATCCTTTAGTTTGGGAGCTGTGATGCTAGCAACATTTTTCTTTGGAATTTCTTATATTGTTTGTCATTATAATACAAGAAAAATGGAAAGTCAAGAAGAAGAAGCACAAACTCAAACTTTGTTTGCTATATGGAGTTATGATGGCAAATTAGTATATGATGAAATTATTGAAGCCACAGAGGAGTTCAACGACAAGTATCTCATTGGGGTGGGAGGATCCGGAAGCGTTTATAAAGCTGAATTGTGTAGAGGTCAAGTTTTGGCTGTGAAGAAGCTTCATTCAGTACCGGAGAGGGATAGGTGTCATCAAAAAGCTTTTACGAGTGAGATTCGGGCCTTGACAGGAACTAGGCATCGTAATATCATCAAGCTATATGGGTTTTGTTGGCATTCAAAGTTCTCCTTTTTGGTTTATGAATTCTTGGAAGGGGGCAGCTTAGATAAGATACTAAGAGATGAGACACAAGCAGTTGCATTGGATTGGAGTAAAAGAATCAAAGTTGTTGAAGGTGTGGCTAATGCTTCATACTATCTTCATCATGGATGCTCGCCTCCGATAGTTCATCGTGACATATCAAGCAAAAATGTTATTTTAGACTCAGATTACGAGGCTCACATCTCTGACTTTGGGACTGCCAAGCTTTTGTATCCTGATTCTAGCAATTGGACCTCATTTGCCGGTACCTTTGGCTATGCTGCTCCAGGTTAAGGATCATCTATATGGTGTGATTTTTCATTATTTATGAGTTACATGTTTCCATTACTTATCCCTGACTGTAGTTTTTTTTTTCATGGTAATCATTATTATTTTATTATAGAACTTGCTTATACAATGGAGGTGACGGAGAAATGTGACGTTTATAGCTTTGGAGTGTTGGCTTTGGAAATAATTATGGGAAAGCATCCAAGAGATCTCATAATGTCCTATTTCTCATCATCGACATCTTCTGCTGTAGCACCAACAACAGCTGCTCATGATTTGGATATGAAGGAAGTGTTAGACCAAAGGCTACCTTATCCTCTAGGCTCGGTGGCCGAGAAGGTGATGTTGATTGCAAGAATAGCTTTTACTTGCTTGAATGAAAATCCACGTACACGCCCAACCATGGATCAAGTATGTAAGGAGCTTGCCATGCCAAGATCGCCTGTTTTTGGTTCCATTCCGTAGCATCGCAACTGAAAATAATATTATCAATATGTGATGTTTGATGTATCGTCTTAATAGTGTTCCGCTATATATTCTACTTGTGCTGTATTGAAAGCATGTTTTACATTTTGAATAAGGACCCGCCTTAGATAATTAAATATTGTATAATTAAGTTGATCCGTGTCCTTTGTTCAATTTATAGTTTGTTTTTACATATTTATTCATGATTTGGAAGATATACAGAGCATATAATAGATAAAAAAAGTCACACATCATCATCCAAACGTAGCAAATATATAGGCAAGCATATAATACTAACTCCAATCCTAATTATAAAATCTAAACAAAGGGTTTACTTTATTCCTAAATATAATACCCTAATCCACTTTATTTCTTAAATTTATAATTTTTTCCTAAAATTGTCACACCCCAAAAATCAAGGGGTGATTGACACAAAATATAAGAGAACTCACATTCTGTAAGCCTCTAAATATCATAATTAATAATAATCTTAGACATGCATAAGCTATTTTATTATTTACCATATATGAATATATTTATATCTTCCACAATGATAAATGCCATACTATATACAATTATTTATATATCTTGAAGAGATATTAGAGGACAAAAATCTTGACTATAGACTACGTAAAGCATCTACAGATTTTGAACAACCATGAGAGCCTTTTCTCTTTTGTTGAAGGTGCAAGGTCGGCGGGACTGTTTGAAGCCAAAATAATATATCAATGAATAACGTCTCATTATCAAAAATAATTAAAAATGCAAAAAGAAACCCTTTAAAACATATTAAGCTGTGGACCATAAATATTGTTAATAAATCTAGATTTTTAGAGTATAGAATCATAGCAAGATTGAAATAGTATAAAAATCATTAATCAAATCCATTTAATAACCAATTAAATATTTTATTAAGAGAAATTAATTTAAAACAATAATTCTTAAATCTCAACTTTTTGTAGGGTTTTAACAGAACGAATTATCTGGCATGGACACACAATCCACGAGGGTAACTAACCATTCCGAAGCGGCTCGAAGCCATGAAAATAGGCGTAGGTACGAAACCCACGAATAACATGCACAGGTGTCACGTCTCAAAATTTTAACTGTGATCGGCACAGAATATGAATAAATTCACATTCCTTAAGTCTTCAAACTTAACACAAACTTTCAAATCCATATTAATAATATCAGTTATACTTAAATCAAAACGCAAGTCATCTGTAGGACTTTCGGCAGGATCGTCTAGGTAACCGATCTCCTGAAGACCCTACAACGAGCTGCAAACGTTTCAAATCGTTTACAAATGTTTTTCAAAATAACCAGAATCTTATCTATAAGTTAGGTGGAGTATCTAAACTTTTAACAAAATAATACGTGTTCTCAAAATATTTGATTACATGATAAGACAATACGTCCACAAAACCTGTTTCGAAGTGATACGGAGACTCTTCACTACTCAGCTAGAGGAATAGGGTCAACTGCACTATCTAAAACCAAAATAATATACTCCTGAATAACGTCCCGAAAATATAATTTGAAATACAGAAATGATTGATTTCAATTCGTTTAAAGCATAAATCATAAAATTTTGCAATTCAATACGAATAGTTCGGTAAACGTTTTTCTTTCAGAAAAAACGTTTAAAACAATCGTTTCGAAATAATACTTTTTCTGTAGGACTTCGACAGAACGAAAACATGCGTGGACACACAGTCCACGAGGGTAACTAACCAATCTAGTTGCTCTAAGCCACTGTCACAAGAATAAATTCAACGAATAAACTGGTGACTCCAAGCCACTGTCGCGAGAATGAATCCCATGAATAAACTGGTGACTCCAAGTCACTGTCGCGAGAATAAATCCCACGAAATAAACTGGGGGCTCCAAGCCACTAACTGTCGAGCTCGAGTATAACCATGGTACACCAAGGACTAACAGTACTGCTGTTAGTAACCAGCGTTCTGTATTTCATCATTTAAAAATCTTTCTAACATGCATAGGGGTAATTTGACATTTAAATAATTATAACACTTTTGATGCAATAATTTCTATTAAAATTGTTTATAATCATGAAATCCCCCCGCATGAATATTTATGATAAATCCTTAAAAGATTTTGTCAATCATATAATCAATTATTCAATAATGAATTTGAATAAATTATTTCTAACATGTAAAGCCATGAGCTCATATGCTCGCTTTTCGTAAATCATGCTAAAATTAACTTTTAACTGAAATGTCAAATAATTAAATATATTTTAAAATATCAGGGTTAGGAAACATTATTCACTTACTTGTAATACTCCAATATAACTTACTCTTGCTCTCAGCTTCAGAATATCATTCTCCCTTTAATTCCCTAAATTTCTCGAAAATAAAATATTAATACTTAACTCAAATTTCAATTGAAATGGATATTATAACATACCATTATTTTTCTATATATCTCAAATATTTTCATTCAAAAGAAAAATAGGACACCTGACCACATAACTTCTTTCCTTCCAAACATTTAACATGCTTCACTAAATTATTAAACTCTAAGAAAATTGCTCTTTATATCATTTTTTCTCAAATTCCAATGTTCATCAAGAAAAATAAAATTTATTACTTTTATCCCAAACACCTTTCATTTACCACAACCGGCACAAGCCACATATATATTCTAACACTTGAAGCTTCAAATCCATAACCATAATTTTTTACTTTTTATTTCACCTTTTTTCTCCATAATCCATAAGGGATAAAATTCACCACATTTATGTCCATTTCCCTTGACTTGCTACAGACACAACAATTTCCCTATACCCTTTAATTCCAATAATTTACTTTCATAAATGAATATATGTATGCACATATGTTGTCCATGAAATGATGTTTTGGCCATGCATTACATCAAAAAGCTTTTGAGCCTCACCTACAAGAGCATTTCACATATATGGTTATCCTATTACTCGCACGAAGTATACCTCTCAAGGAAACCAATATGCATTTTTTTCTGACTTAAACCCACACTACATCAACTTCTATGTTCCTGCTATATGTTCCATTTAATTCTTTCTTCCCTCAGCGTCCTTACCAAATATATATATATATATATATATATATATATATATCTTCATCCTTTAAATCAACCACTACACACACACATATATACATATATATGCTGTCAAAATAGCTTCCATGCAGCAACTATATATATAAACACCATAAACTTTTCAACTACTCAGCAGCCACAACATATATCTATATCTATATATATACATATAGGATGGTTATATGCTGCCAAAGCCATCCTTACAGCAGCGTCCCTCATCTCTTCCCTTCTTCTTGTTTTTTTTTTCACGGCATGACAGTAGTACACAGAACATCACACACACACACACAGCTTCACTCTTTCCACCGCACACACAAATCAAATATTTTCCCTCATCTCCAACAGCTCGGTAAGCGAGATACACAGACATTTACTCACGCACACCCAACTTTAGGTGCCACAACGTTCCTCCCATCCATTTCCATTCGTCCACCCTCATCCCTCACGGCTTAGACAGACAGAGCAAGGAGAAAATAAATTATACACCCACACACAGCTATGAATGTTCAATGGAAAGAAAATGGCTTATACTTACCACCACACCCACCGCAGCACACTCCCCTCTCAGCTACAGTTCACGGCGTCCAGGAAGAAAAGGTCAGAGGTTGAGATTTGCTATAGTGAAAATGGAGAGGGCATAACGGTGGTGACAGCAGCAACCCCACACGTCGACGGTAACCCAGACGCAGAGAACTAACAGCAACGTGCAACCACAGCCACTTCCAATGACCTCTCCTTCCTTTCCACTTTCAGAGATCCAGTGACACTCCCCGATCCCTCTCGCTCTGATTCTCGGATAAAGGCAGCTGCAGACAGAAATGACAACACCAACGACGTCACGGACAGAAGAACTGACCACGGCAAGGAGATGGCATTGTCTGGTCACACCACAGCAGACTTCCGTGCCGTGAAGCTCTCAATTCCTCAGCTCCTTCCTCGGTGACAGACTGAAATGGCGGAAAGGAGGTGAATTCTGAAATAAAAAGGACGGAGGGCAGTTTGGCAATTTGACGCGTCTGAAAAATAAAATAAAATCCCACTTCTGCAGGCGGTTCAAACAGAGGACCTCACATTTAACTATTCTGTCTCCAACCACTTAGTTTTTTACTGCAAGAATTAATATATGTACTTTAAATGAAATGGCTCCATAACTTTGTAATTTCTCGGATCATTACAGTAGGTACAAGACCCTCGAATAACAAGCGCAAGAATTAATCCCACGAATATTCGACGTGAGTACTGTACTCACGAATATCCATCGAGCTCGAGTTTAACTATAGTACACTAAGGACTAATAGTACTGTTGTTAGTAACCAACGTTCTATATTCAGTCCTATCAAAAATCGATTTCTAAGCATGCATGGGGTCAACTTAACATTAATAAATAACAAGAACTTTCAATACTGAGATCGCATAAAGAATATTCTACAATCAAAGACCCCAGCATGAAAATCAAAATAAAATTTTAAAAGATTTATTTCAAATTATATGCAATAAAACTCTGTTCAAATAATAGGAATTTACGTCAGAATATTTTAGAATGAAAAGTCATCTCAATATAAAAGTTCACAAAATATCTTTTAGATCTTTCTTTGTTCATTCCATATGTAAGCATGACAATATTGTAAGGCATTGAAAGAAAATCAATGACAATAATCAAAGCCCTTAAATTATATAAACATGGGTATATTTTTCTCGAATGTTAAAATATTAAAATATTAAGAAAATAAAATTGAATAATGATAAATTTAAATAGAATTTCCCAGGTAAAAGAACACAAAAAATATATGGGACGTTATTCACTCACCTATTATTCTCCCAAATATATGAGTTACTCCTACTTAACTGTTTCCTAAATACATATCACTTTCTCCTGTTCACCCACTTTTGACTTACTTTCCTAGTGTCCCAAAACACAAAGATGTTATTACTCTTAATTATAACTTTATGTAAAATATCATAATAGCTCATTTATTATGATTATTAATGCTTTGATTATATATCCCATCCACATTACAGTTTATCTCAAAACAAAACTATTGGCATTACTTTCATTGAATTATGAAACCAACTTCTACTGTATAAGAGAGCATCCACTTAATTCATGGCCACTATCTCTAGATCAATGTCTTAATATTCTAACTGAATTTTTATGTTCTCCAAATTATTTATCACTAATTTCTATCATGTCAATGAACATAACCATAACCAAATACCACATAGGCATCCCAATGTTAACATAAGCACAAGCAACTTATGAAGTTATAAAGTTTCTAAATTTATTTTTAATCAAGATTTAAATCATAATCAATCTAAAATAGAATCTAAATTCATCCCAGCCAAATCACTATAGAAACACATACCTAGATAATCATTCTTTCCTTTCCAGCATTTTAATGAATATCCTATGTGCATTGAACACACCAACTAAAAATACAATACTCCAACTATAATATTACTACCCAAACCACTTAAAACCAATCCCTCATCAGCACATTAAGATATAAATAGAATGAACTCATGAAGATAATAAGGCTAATTATTTTAGTTTATGATATCATTGTAAATTGAGAATTGGAGCTTGCAATGGAGAATTCAGGATTAGGAATTGTACTATAGCTTGTGTTTATCCATGTTTTGGTTCTGCATCAAATCAGATCATGAATTGTTAAATTCTTGTAATCATTACTTACCCTGTCTGGCTATGGAAACTAGAATATATTCAAACTCGGGGTGCTTGATTATGAGCACCAAAGAATCTTATTTAAAGAATTACTAATTTCATAGAAAAGATGATTGGGAGTCAGTGGAACCCTGCAAGAAGGAAGGAAGAATTCACATGATTATAATTTAGGAGTCTTGCCCATCTTTTGTGTGAAATAACAAATGAGATTCTCCCTAACTTATCTTCATGAACCCTGCTTTTGGGAGTCAGTGGAACCCTGCAAGAAGGAAGGAAGAATTCACATGATTATAATTTAGGAGTCTTGCCCATCTTTTGTGTGAAATAACAAATGAGATTCTCCATAACTTATCTTCATGAACCCTGCTTTCTTATCAATTATTATTAGTTGAATGAAAATGAACCTTGTGATGCTCACTTTCGTCTATACAGGGTGATATAGTCCTCAACAGACCTTGGGCCTTTGTACAATGGCTAAAAGAAGCAGATATTAAAGAAGAGCATGGGACTTCAAAATACAAATTTCTATGTATAAATTATTGATCATTTTATTTATTTTTGACTTTATTAATGCCATATACATCATGCATCAGTTACATATTGATGGCTGAGCCAGATCATATAATTGTCAAGCCCATACCCAACTTATCCAGAGACGGGTTTGGAGCAGCATTTCCTTTCTTCTACATTGAACCCAAAAAGTATGAGAAAGTGTTGAGGAAGTATTTCCCCGAGGAAAAGGGACCAATTATGTAATGATATATAATTTTATTTAGTGATTATGTATCAGAAGGCTTAAATTTGGATATAGAATTCTCATAGAATTATTTATTTTGTATTTAATAATAATAATCATATATATATATATATGAGTAAAAAGTTTTTTTAAATATATAAATAAAAAATAATAATTCTGATATAAATATTGTAAATAAAAAATAAAAAAATTTAAATAAAAGCCTGAGGGTATATTTGTCAATTTTTTATTACCTACCCTCCCCTCTATTCCTGAACTAAATAAGAAATATTATTTCTCCTCCTCTACCTTCACACTTATAATCTCCCCTACCCTTACCTACCCTCCTTTAAATTAACCTAACCTACCATTCTCTTTATCGAACCAAACATAGCCTAAGTCTTCATTTTTTTTAAGTTTTTTTTAATAGATAAAGGAGCACCAAGAAGGCAAAAGCAGCGATTCTAAGAGACAAGGAGGCAAATGATTCTGAGAAGATCCAAATCCGTCTTAAGGTTAATGCTCTGACCATCCGAAAGTGGCTTTCCCTTTTCTTGCATCTTCCTAAATGTCTTCTCATAGGTTTTTGCAGCAAAAGTGATTCTATCACATACCCACCAGTTTAGTGTTAAAAAAAAAATCCTCTTTTATCTGGAGCATTCTCGTTAGCCTTGTTCCTTTTTGTACACAGAATTTTAAGTAAAGTTAAAAATATATACATTCATCTTATTTAAAATATAAACCTTAAAATTTACTGATTCCCCTAACAGTTTTTTTTTTCAGGCTACCTTGTTCATAACCTATGTTTTATCATCTGGTTGGGTATGTTTGGGAACTGAACTTATCCACATTTTCCTCTCTTCTGTATTTCGTTCCAACTCCATAACAAGAAAAGGAAAAGGAATAAAATCATCCAACCCAAAGCTAACAACAATCAAGAGAGGAAGAAATCTAAAGCTAACACATACCAGGAGCACTTCGCAGATACAGGGAAGAAGGAAGACAAAAATTTCCAGTTACACAACTGAACCCACGGCCGCACGACGACGACGTGGATAACAGAGGACAAACAACGGCACGGCCTCCGGCCTCTCCCTCCCCTCCAGCGACGCTGTTGCAGAACGGAACAGAAGAAAAGAAAGAGCAAAGCTTCTCAGACAGCGGCAACCCAAGTTCAGAGCGGAAAGAAAAACGATGGCTGATGGATGACAGAAGTAGACGAAATCGCTGCAGAGGTTGGATCTCAGCGAAGATAGCGAAGCTTCTTTTTGTTTTCTGCTCTCTCGCTGTCGACCGTTCGAAAATGGAGCAGTATGATTTTAAACACGGAGGGGTATTTCAATAATTTCACTCAATGGGCTGAAGAATAAAAATGAAAACCCACTTTGAAAGGTGCTGAGATTCGAATCCAGGAACTCAGGCTCCTTCCACCCCCTTCAAACAGCGCAAAACAACCAGTTCTCTTATAAATGCAAAAATTAATACATATTCTATTAAAGTGGTGTTATTTACCTACCTATTTTTTTAGGGCTATTATAAAAATATCCCTATAAAATTACATATATATTAAAGAGTTTTTATTAAAGAGTTGTATCTACTATACATGATACTAAAAAATATTTTAAAAAAATTAATACACAATTATTATAAATAATTAATTTAATTAATTTTTTAATATGTCTAAATTAGTTAATTAAATCTTATATTAAAGATAAAAAAGGAGTATACGAAAATATTTTTGAAGCCACAGAGAAGTTTGACGAAAAATATCTCATTAGGTATCAAGGTGTTTTCTTAGAGGAGTAAAAGCATTATTACCTATGCAGTGTAAATTCATTTCTTTTCTTCAAATTGGTGTGAAGAGTGATTGAATTTTTGGGTTCTTTTCTGTTCAGAATATCAATTTCAAGAATGCAAGAAATACATCTCATATATAGTTTCTTCTTGATGAATTCTTATCCTTTATGATCACATTCTTTTATGCAGCTTCTCCCTCATTTCTATTTTCTATTGCACCTGTGAACTTCCACAAAATGAAGCAAGCCTCATCATGGAAACAATTTTCTTATCATGCTAAGAACAAGAAGTACCTTTTCACAGAGGGGAAGAATATTAGAATTGAAAAACATAATGGTTCCAAGAAAAGAATAAATAGAGACACTGCCACACACTTCTATATAGAGAAGTGTTCTTAAGTCTAAGATGCTTTGCTTTCCTATAAGTATGGTTGTAGGCCATGAATATGCTTTTCTATACTGATATTGATATATAATTAATGAGTAATACATATTTATTTATTTTTTAAATTTTTAAATTGAAACATATTTGAATATATTGAATTATAAACTTAAGATATGTTTATATTAATAGTAATTTAATTATAAATTTATAACATTTTAAAATATTATTTCTTTTTTTAAAAAATCTTATCCATAAAAAACTATATAACATAATCTAATATAATACATATGTGTGAGAATACATAAATTATATAGTTAATTAATGTTATTTAAAACATAAAAATATAATTTAAAAATTGGCTAGAAAACTATATTCATAGGAAAATAAGTTAATATTTAAAATATCAATATTAGTTTACCAATTTTCTAGTAAAAAGGATATTAATAAATATTTACATAGAATTAGGAATATTTAATAACATATTACATTATATATATAAATATTTATATGTGCATTTGTATAGTATATTATACATTTATATTTTTGGCCAAAAAAAAGGGTCATTTCACGTGCGTTATGTTGGCTTTTGGTTTCAGCAAAAGTATTTTGGAAAAAAAAATATATAGTGAATGCAACATTTGAAATCACACTTACATTAAATGTGAACAAAGAGAAAACTATAATGAATGGGTCCTAATATATATTTTGAGTTTGAGTACATGTAAACACAAAAAAAAAAAAAAAACTTTCACAAGAGCTATTTATTAGAACACTCTACCAATTTTAAATTCAGATTAATAAAATTTCAATATGAATTTAAATACCAGATGGTTTTTTAAATGTAAATATCACTTACAAAGTTAGGCTGTGGAAGAAAAACAAAACAATGAGGTAGGAATAACAACTCCCTCATCCGTCCCTTAAGATATTTTTCTATCTTTGAAATCATCCATTCCATTTTATAAAATCCACTTTGAATTTATCTTCAGATTAATATACTCTCTCTCTCTACTCTTTATCTTTTTCCCTTATATTCTCTCTTATATTTTGTTCTCACTCTCACCTATCCACTTATAAATAAATGTATATTTTTAAAAAATATGTTTCTTACATATTTATTATTTTTAATTAATTTTAATAGTTTTCTTAAATAACACAATTCGACTAAAAGTAACAACATGAAATTAAATATTAAAATCAAATTAAAATAAAATTATTTTTATATTTATTTTAAACTATAAACTAAATTATCAAAATTGTCCATTATAATTATTGCGATAAATAAGGATATAATACAATATGTTGATAATTACTGTTTTGAATTTCTAAAAAATTATAAAATGAATTAAACATTATCATTACTTTTATTAAATATAATAATTTCTTTTTCATTTAATCACAGCTGGAAAAAAGCATTTCAACACCGGTTGAAAATGGCATTCAACATCGCACACACAACCGGTGTAGAAACGGACCGTGTAAAAAGTCATACATTCTACACCGGTCCTGTTACCGGTGTAGAATGTATAATTTTTTACACCGGACTAAATTTTAAATCGGTTCACATTTACATCCGGTGTATTATTTTTCAAATGTTAACACCGGTTAAATATGGGACGGTGTGTTGAATGTAGACTTTTTTACACCGGTCTTCATGTTAAAGCGGTTCACATTTACATCCGGTGTATTATGTTTTAACATCTACACCGGTTGGAATATTGGGACGGTGTAGATTGTTCAATTTTTAACACCGGTTGAATATTGGGACGGTGTAGATGTTATGAAATTTAATTTATATATGTTGTTACTACACTGGTGGGTATATACCTCCGATGTAGATGTTATTAAATTTATATTTGATAGATTTCGTTGGCCTGAAGCTTCAGAAGTAAACTGCCCAAATGTAATATATGACTCAATCATCGATCATCATCAGTTCAAGATGCCAGAGACATATATAATTCAATTGCTCATTATATTATTCATTGAATAAAACTCAATACAAAAATGCTACAATTTGAACAGAAAAATGTATTCAGTGAAAGACAAATACTATTGAGAAGGAAGGATTTGAACAAAAAACTCTGCCCACCGATTACGCAGGTCCTCAATATCTTGGTCAGGAAATGGATCAGGTTGTTCAAACATCTGAAATATGAAATCAAAATCAAAGAAATTAAGGCATTACTAATTTAGATTAGATTGACAATTAAGTAATATGAAATCATTCAAAATACAATTTTACCTCCCCAGTTAGGTCAATCCTATTTGCCAAGATAATATTGACCATGTGTCTGACTATGTAGAAGCCGCACAAGTTGCTTTCTCTGGGTTGCCTTCGACTCTGTAATGTTAACAAGATAAAAATTATTTCTCATCATCAAAACGGGGAACCTAGCTAACACCTAATATACTTTTATTACCATCGGTGTGATCCATTCAGGGTCCCTCACCAAATTAGCGTGCTTAAGGCCCCTTGCAACTGCGAATGTCCTCATAGCCCTATGACCAAAGTTAACAAGTTAGTAACCCATTTATCACACAGATCGTTGTGTATAGAAGAGAACTCACGTACGTGTTCATGATCTTCCTGACATCCACCGAGGGCTTGTAATGGAGGGAGCATAAGAAGAAAACTTTATAACTATGCTTACATAGGATGACAAGTTGCCAATGATTGCTGTAGAGATTAGTTAAAAGAGAATGAGTATTATAATTAAGCAAATACAAAACTAGTATATATAAAATAAAATGAAACATTATTATTCTTACTCATGCATATATGGTGCGAAGAAACAATCAATATCGGTTTCACCGAGCCTCTGTGAAATGTATGCAAGCCTCGAAGATTGAGAGGTCCCTTTAGCATAAATCTGAAGTGGGCATAGGAATCCGAACTTTTTTTGTTTGCCCTTGGAGGAAACCAACTCAGCTTGCATGTACCTACAGGCAATGCATGCACGACATTAGTTGTAAGACTTGAACTTTGTTATTACATATATTTACATTTAAATTATACTTACATCAAAAACACTTGGATGCAGCCGGATGTCAGTTCTTCCTTGGGAGTGATCAGAGATTTGACGTCCGCATGGTCCAGGAAGGCCGGTGCCCCCATGTCGCCCACAACTGAATCCATAGGCAACGCGTCCACATGGAACGTTTTGTCATATGCCATTAGGATCACACGTTGCATGGCATTCAAAGCGAGAGGGGTGGGAAGTTGGTCGGGGGATGAGGCGACGTGATCCGAAACAAGATGCTTTGGCCACAATATGAAAGTCCCTTTTGCTTGGCTCACTGTCTTCACCTCATCAGTGGGAATTGGGACAAGAGCATCTCCAATTAGCACGGCTTCAACTGTCACCCTTAATTGATCGTCCTGAATACGGACGTGGTGAACAGTAGTTGCCCCTAGGCTATGGATGGAGCCACGTGCCACTAAGCGTCTAAGAGGATCCTCAACATATAGATCACAATGTTCTGCATCCTCTGACAGCGGCAAGCAACAACTCCCCTTAGTGCTTGGACGGACTGCAGTTGAGGGCGGGAGGGGATCAGTTGGCTCTTGCTGCCTTGATGTCATCATGGACAACATTTCTTCCTTCATCTTTGCGAACCCCTCTTGTAATCGCGCCTCAATTGAAGCTTCTGCTTGTGCCCTAGCCTCTATCCAAGCCTCTTCCTTAGCCTCTGCCCTTATGGTGGAGAGCAAGGATGCCAACTCTGCCCTCGGCACCACATGTGGGGAACGTATTTGAGATGCTCCAAAGTAATCTCTTATACCCACACCTCTTCCAACTCCCCTGACACGGCCCCCATGTTCTTGTTTCCCAGTGGCAACAGTCAAGATGTCATTCCTACCATCTGACTTGAAGGATCCATGGGACTCTTGTTGTTTAAGATCACTCTATAACATAGAAAGAACAAACATAAGGAAAATGATATAATTATATATAGTCTACTATCACAAAATAATGCAAGTAGTGCTTACAATTTTTTCAGCAATCATGCGAGCATTGTCGCTTGTAAAAGCTCCGCTCTTTCTTTGGCGAGCGTACAACCATTTTTCTTTGCGACGTATCGGAGAGGGGGGGTCAAGAAGAACACTAGGATCCGACCCAGTATTTTCTTCTAACCTCTTCCTCTTGGCCCCTAACAACTCTCTTTCTGCCTTCGCGTAACCCCCTCGAGACATTGTGTGGGGGCAATCATTCTTGAGGGCGTATTCAATCGCTTTTGCTCTTTTTTCCTACAAGACATAAAGTATTTAAAATCAATACATATGATACTCTGATACGTTTTCTGCAACCACATACAAAAGGATACACTCACCATTGCTACTGGCGTGGTCCGATTCCTAACAAATTGTTCCCACGCAGCTTCGTCAATGAATTGATACTTGCTGCATGGAGAAGGTTGAGGATGACCACTTCTGTCCTGTCCATGCAGATACTGACGAGCTAGTTGTGTCTTGAATGCCCTCCAACGCTCACAGCAATAAGACAACGTCTTCTTCTTCAAGAACTCATTGTTGGGCACATCGTAAGTGAGCTGCAATGTTTGCCATTGAAAGCAGAGTAATCAACAAACAGTTGTGTATTTGGTATTGCTCTGCATGCAATATTAGATAGTTCCTATACCCGGATAGTGTCCCAAATTTGATTCTTCACGCGATCATCCACAGCATCCCAAGTCAAATAGGTGATGCTAGGCTTGTTGCGTGCTAGGAGGCTGACAAAACTTACGTACTTTGTCCTGTGTTCACCAGTTGGGTTCCAGTTTCTGTCAAACTCTATCGGAAGCAGTTTTCCCTCTATCCTGTCCTTCGTAATGTCTTTCAAACGAGTCGCACTTCTGCCCTTCCTTTGCTTAGTGGCGCTTGGAGCATCGCCAGCCTCAATCTGAGTAACTCTATCCTCCATATTCCTATGTACGCAATAACAACATCAAAAACATTGAAAACAGACTTAACCCTTTTTCCCTCAACCCGTCAGAATACACAAAACTTGTTCCTTTAGCAGTTATGAATGGAAAGATGTGCCAGCATTCATCAGGAAAAATAGAAAACCTAGATTAAACGAACATAAAAAGGGCATCGCACGTACACAGGGAAAAAATGCAGAGAACACGTACACTTACGGAATAGCAGAACGAGAGAGGTGACAGAGAAGAACGACTGATCGAGCACGGAGAAGCCTCGCGAGAACCACAGAGCACGACGAGCGGCGATAAAAAAGAGTATCTGAGAAAGGAGAAGATTGAAGGTCATCGCGCCAAGAGGCGGGTTAAAAAAATGAATATAAACATTTAACACTGGTTGTAAATTATTCTAACCCGGACAAAACATAAACGATGTACAAGTGAAAGATTTTACACCGGCTAATTTTAACAACCGGTGTAAAAAATAAACATCGATAAGTATAACACCGGATAAAGTATAACCCGGTATAACATCGAACAATAAATTATTTTACAAATTGTCAGACGTGCCTTTTTACACCGGATATCACTTAAGACCGGTGTTAAATGTTGTAGTTTTTTTTCAACTTCCCCACCTTATATCATCCCATCCTTAGCGTCACAACATTCTTATCAGAACAAGAATATGTCTCTGTTATTATTACATCAAAATCATATACGCAATTATTACAAGAAACTTAAAATTGCATGTTTAGACTAAACAAAAAACACATAGAAATTAATCAGAATCCACTTCTTCTTCATTTAATTGTGGTAAACCTACTGAAAAAGAAGGGATCTCATAAAAAGAATCATCATTGTCAACAACACTTTTCCCTTGGAGCGCGACAGACCATCTTTCATTCTGAGGATCAGTGATAAAGAATACTTGCTTTGCTTGGTCTGCCATAATGAAAGGCTCATCCCCAAAACTTATATTATTCAAATCCACCAGTGTAAATCCTAACTGATCGACCATAACACCGTTGTTTACATTAGCCCACTTGCATTTGAATACGGGAACTTTGAATTTGGAGTAGTCCACCTCCCAAATCTCTTCAACAACGCCATAATAAGGGATGGCTGCTAATTTAGGATTGTTGTCTTTTGAACTAGAGAAATGCATAGCTTCAGCCACTAACATAACACCACTGTTTTGCACGCTACTTCTATCATCTAGGGACTTCGTATAAAAGGAATACCCATTGATATCAAATGAATTCCAACAGATCACATTATGTTCAGGACCACATGCCAACCATCTAACTGTATCAGAAACACAATCCTCATTTTCAACCTCCAATTTGAACCAATGTGCAAAAGATTTGGTGTGTTCTCTAATGAGCCTTTGCTCTGTCATCCTATTATTTGTTTTCCGGACAAGATCTTTATGAACAGCAATATAGTCTTGAACTTCATCAATGTTATTCAAGATGTGTAAGTGTACTTGCTGCAGTTCATTACGATCAACACTCCTCACTGACATTCCGCGTTGACCCCCCTGTGTGGCAATGGGTTTGTGGAGACCAGTAAGTCTTGCTTTAGACAGGTATTGTTGACAAAAATCCATAGCTTCTTCGGCCACATATTTTTGAACAATGGATGCTTCGGGCCGATTTGGATTCTTCATATACCCTTTAAGGATTTTCATGTATCTTTCAAATGGGTACATCCATCGTAAGTATACAGGGCCACACAGTTTTATCTCTCGCACTAGATGAACGATGAGGTGTACCATGATGTCAAAAAAGGAAGGAAGAAACTGTTTTTCAAGCTGGCACAAAATAACATAACCCTCGTGCTCCAATTCCTCCAACCTTTCAGTCTCAAAGACTTTGCCACATATAGCATTAAAGAAGAAGCAAAGTCGGGTTACAATGTGTCTCAACTCATCTTGAAGGATTCCTCGAACAGCCACTGGGAGTAATTGTTGCATCAGTACATGACAATCATGAGACTTTTGGCCTACTAATTTCAAATCTTTCATGGACACAATCCTCTTAAGATTAGATGAGTACCCAGAGGGAACTTTGATTCCTTGCAAACACTCACAAATACTTCTTCTCTCAGCCTTGGACAAAATATTAGTCTCTTCAACATGATAGCTCCCCTCACCATCTGGCCTCGGATGTAACTCCTCCCGTATTCCCATTTCTTCCAAATCCAATCTTGCCTTCAAACCGTCTTTGGAACTACCATGTGTGTTGAGAAGTGTTCCAACAATGCTGTCACACACATTTTTCTCCACATGCATCACATCAAGACAGTGCCTTACATGAAGATGTCGCCAATAAGGAAGCTCAAAGAACACAGATCTTTTTTTCCATACATTTTTCTCACTTTTCTTGGTAAGCTTACCGAAAGTGACATTGATGTCTCTCACCTTTTCATAAACTTCTTCGCCAGTCAATGGCTTTGGAGCATTTTCAAATTCTTGGCCGCCATAAAATTTCTTCTTCAGTCGACGGTATGGGTGGGCTTGTCTTAGAAATCTCCTATGACCTAGGTAGACCGTCTTTCTTCCATGACGAAATTGATAGTAGCAAGTCCCTTCCTCACAAATCGGACATGCTTTATGGCCCTTAACACTATACCCTGACAAATTTCCGTAAGCAGGAAAGTCATTAATTGTACAAAAGATCAAGGCCCGCAAATTGAAGACCTCCTTCTTAACAGCATCAAAGACATCCACACCTTCCCATAGCTTCTTCAAATCTTCAATCAAGGGTGTTAGGTAAACGTCTATGTCATTTCCCGGTTGTTTTTGTCCTGAGATCAGCATGGACAACATTACATACTTCCGTTTCATACACAGCAAGGGAGATAGGTTGTAAATCACCAGAAGGACGGGCCATGAACTATGGATACTACTAAAGCTACTATAAGGGTTCATTCCATCCGTACTAAGTTCAAGCCTTAGGTTTCGTGGTTCATTGCCGAACTCGGAAAATAAGTCATCAATCTTCTTCCATTGCAAAGAGTCAGCAGGATGACGAATCTTTCCATCATTAATCCTTTCATTTGCATGCCATAACAATTTCTTTGCATCATCTTCATTAGAAAAAAGTCGCTTAAACCTTGGTAAAATTGGAAGATACCATAACAACTTGGCAGGAGAGTTGTTTGATCTGTACCTTGGTGTCTTACATATTGGACACTTCTCCTCATCTTCAAACTTTTTCCTGTACAATATGCAATTATTTGGGCATGCATGAATCTTTCTATACTGCATGCCTAAAGGACCTATTATTTTCTTCGCATCATAATAGCGTTTGGGTAAAGCATTTTCTTCAGGAAACATGTCCTGTAACAAGTCAAGCAATTCTGAAAAACTACTGTCACTCCACCCATGCCGAGCTTTCACACTTACCAATCTCAACACTGCATTCAACAGGTTGTATTTTCTGCACCCTGGGTATAGAGGCTTTTCTGCATCATTGCACATATTACCATATGCGTGTGACCGCATAAAAGCATCTTCTCCAACATCACGAATCATGTCCTCTACTCTATCATCAGTATCCATGTCATCGTCAAAGGTCTGTTCCACCTGTTCACCATGCCATACCCATACCGTGTAATAACTCTTGCAAAACCCCTCGCAAATTAGATGAGTGTAAATATCAGCAGGACTTTGTTTCCTCTCATTCAAACAACTCACACAAGGACAATAAAACCTTCCATTGTCATCATCACCATTCCGTTTAGCAAAATCCAAAAACTCCTTCACCCCCTCAGCATACTCAACACTTGTTCGTTTAGCATTTATCCAACTACGATCCATATTTGTGGAAGACTATAAGAACTAGAAAAGCAGAAAATAAGAAATTAAACCATTACGATGTAGCTAATGCATGGAGAGAATAAATTTTCAGTTCGCGAGAGGAGTTCAAAACAAAACTCACCGTCCGTGAAGCGCCGAGAAGTCTTAACGTGCGAACCAGGGAAAAATGAGAGATGGAAGGCGCGAGAAATATACCAAATAAAAGAGTATTTGGGAAAAAATAAGAAAATATACACCGGACAAAATGTTACACCGGTGTAGATATAAATATAAAAGTTGTATTTATAGTATATTTTACACCGGACACTATATATGGACCGGTGTAAAATATATCAGTTTATTTATAATATAATTTACACCGGTCAATATATATGGACCGGTGTAAATTATATCAGTTTTTTTCCTCCAGAGACCAGCCATGTCATCAACTTTTACACAAAAAAATATATACATCAGAATATATAAAAGTTGCAATCTTTCACTACTCATCAGACTCGGAGTTTTGGGAGTCATCAGATTGGGTGAGATCAACAGGATTAAAGAAGCTATCACGGGGTTGATGGCGGCGAACTTCTGAGCGGAAATCCCTGAAACTTGCTTTCAGTCTGTCAACTTTGCGATTCAGTTCTTCCACGGAGTCCTCCAGCCCATTGAAGCGCAGTATGAGTTCCTCAAGTCTCTCCATCAGAGTCACAACCAGGGGAGGAGGAGAAGGAACAGAAGGGTGAGGATCAGGATGTTTGTCTTCAAAGTCGTCTCTGTTTCTTTTGTTGGGCGGAGAAGGAGGCGTGCTTGAGGAAGAGGCCATTGGAGGAGTCAGATAGATGAAAAGAAAATAAAACAGAAGAATGGTATACATATATATATATATATGGTTAACGTTCATGATCAATAAGAATATAGAAGAATGCAATTGGCCTTCTATCATAATGACTACAAACGTTGGGAACCCAAGAAGTGAAATGAACGGTCTGACAAATAAAGAAAGCGAGCGGGAAAGCATAGACAGAAAACTGAAGAGGCGGATAAGACGAAGCTGCACCGGGTGTTTATATTTAAATCGGTTAATTTTAAAACCGGTGTAAAAATTTAATTTTTTAATAAAACAGACACCGGACTAAATATTTCCACCTCGGTCAATATAAATACGCTGTAGAAAGTAAAAATCTAAACCGGACAAAATATTTCCACATCGGTCTCTATAAAATACGCTGTAGAAAGTAAAAATCTAAACCGGACTAAATATTTCCACATCGTTCATGAGTAAATACGGTGTGAATATTTCATTTTATTTACAAAAATGCCACCGCTCATTTTTTTAAAACCGTCTCCGCATGGACCGGTTTAAAAATGGGGATTTCGATTGCCCATTTTCCACCAGTGAATGTGGTATAAATGATACTTTTATATAATAAAATGGGCATCTAAATAATTCCTGTTAAAAGAAAAAACAAATTCTTGTTAAGAGAATTCACCGGACTGCTTCACGTAATCCAAAACAAGCAATTGAACATTTGTAAGTTGGGATCTATATATGCACCACATGGAGTGTACAATATGGTAAATGGGTTTTCTCCCTGAAATTCTCTCCAATTTTGGAGAGAAAATTTAGGGGGGAAATCATATGGGTTTCACACCTTTTTCTCTTACCTATTTTTCCTTCCCCCATTTTCTCTCATGATCCATACAGGAGAAAATTCATTTCTCCCTTACTTTTCTCCTCCCTTCACCTTTCTCTCCATCTCCAAACACAATGTAAAAGTACTCCCACGACCTTGCTTAACATCCTCAACTAGATCATCCTCAATAAAATGTTGCATCCTTCAGTTTTGCTTCATAAATATCCTCAACAAACAAAACATCATGTAAGCTCTCATCCTCACTCTATTTCTGATCCTTAATATCATCACATATTTAAACCTAAGTGTAACTAAAATAAAGACTCAGAAGCAAAGATAGGTACGAGTAAATGACGAATCAAAACGGAGTAGAAAGAACCCACAACTAGAACACTTGTGCATACCCTTAGAATAAGAAAATGCACACGCCCATGAAAATGTGCAAGAACAAAGGCACGAAACACATTCATTATCACAAATTAAAAATTGAGGCAGCAAAATGAGTTTACTTATAAATACATATGCAGGTTAAGCTTAATTATTCAAACAAATTGTGAACGCGTTATTAGCTATGAGAAAAGTGCAGATTTGGGCATCCTCAATGAATTAAAGCATCGATGATAAATTTCTCGAGATGTATCTATCATTATCAATTAATTGAAGAGGCCCCACACTCCCACGCACATTAGTTGATTTTTCCATCCTTTTCAGGAGTCTTCTCTTGTAAATTTTCAAGTCGCAAGTTGAAATAAAGTCATCAATGCATGTATAGACTCATAAGTCTAAGTCTTTGTCTTGTAAATGGCGCTCTCAGAGCTCCATCATCGTTTCTCTTTCTTGCTTTTCTATACATATACCTAATAAAATCCTCTGTCTTTTCGCTTCTGTTTTCTTGGAAAAATCACCAAAACAAATTGCTTTCTTGATAAGTTACCTCAACTTGCAAGTTACAAGAAAAGCCACAATTAGCGTGACAGCCTGCACATACAGCAATAAAAGAATACTCTGATCCTTGATATAAAATCTTAAGTAAAAGTTAATTTTAGTCCTTTAATACTAAATGGAACTTAGTGGAAATAGTCTATTGGCATCCTTACATCTTTGCATGTAGCCCTATTATGTCCCTGTCTATTGCAAATTGTGCATTTTCCAACAGACCTATTATGTCCCTGTCTATCATGTTGGACAATTTTTCTTGTTGAGATGGAAGTAGGTTAGTTGTCATATCACCACTAGTTTGTGTATGCTGTCGCAGAGCTATTGACATTTTCTTTCTCCTTAGTATTTCTTCTGTCTATTTCCTCTTCTTGGTAGGTCTACCAAGCCACTTGCACAAAGGTGGCGGTTCCATGGGAGTAACTTATCAATTTGTTAGAAACTTTTCCAATAAATACATTTCAAAATTTATATTATTTTAGTATTTAGTCCTTCTAAATAAATATGGCTTTTAAGGTCGCTCCTAATAAATACATTTGTTATAGGCCCTTTGTTCTAATTTTCACTTTAGATAATTGTTCTAAAAATCAGCAAGAAGGTTACCTTATCCTCCAGGCTCAGTGGCTGAGAAGGTTCAGCAAGAAGGTTACCTTATCCTCGAGGGTCAGTGGCTGAGAAGGTGATGTTGATTGCAAGAATAGCTTGTGCTTGTTTGAATGAAAATCCGTGTACTCGCCCAACCATGGAACAAGTATGTAAGGAGCTTGCCATGCCAAGATCACATATTTTTTGTTCCATTTCATAGCATCGCAACGATGTTATGCTTATGTATGGTCTTAATAGTGTTCCCCTATGTGCTCAATTTATAGTTTTCATTACATATTTTTTATCAGAAATGAATAACCTTACGAAATTGGTATCCTTGCAAATTGGAGACAATAATTTCAAAGGTTATTTGCCTCAAGACATTTTCCTTGGAGAATTACTTGCTAACATCTCTGCAAATAACAATCAATTCACCGGTCCAATTCCAACAAGTTTGAATAATTGCTCTAGCCTTATTAGAGTTAGGCTTGAAAATAATCAACTAATAGGAAATGTCACTGAAGCTTTTGGTGTATATCCAAACTTGGACGATATTGATTTAAGTTACAATGCACTTTATGGCCACTTGTCCCCTACATGGGGGCAATACCATAGCCTTACAAGCCTCAGAATTTTTAATAATAACTTATCGGGGGGCATACCCCAAGAATTAAGAGAGGCAACAATTACAGCGACCATTTATCATCAAATCACTTGATAGGAAATATTCCGAAGGAATTGAGTCAATTGTCATTGTTGAGTGAACTTAGCAACAATCAACTTTCAAGAAACATTCCTCTTGATATAGGATTATTGATGAAACTTGAAAAGTTGATTCTAGCTAACAATCATTATTTAAGTGGCTCAATTCCAGAACAGTTTGGAGGATTCATCAAGTTGTGGAATTTGAAATTAAGCGGACATAAGTTCTTCAGCCATCCCCCTAATTTGGGCCAATTACAACATCTTCAATTCCTTGATCTTAGAGCAAATTCCTTTTCCGGTGGAATCCCAACAATGCTTGGCGAGCTACAACAATTGGAAATGTTGAACCCCTCGCATAATAATTTCTCTGGTACGATTCCTTCATTTTTTTAATGATATGAAAAGCTTGAGTGTGATTGACATATCATACAATCAATTGGAAGGTCCAATTCCAAATATTCCAGCCTTTCGTAATGCTACATTGGAGAAATTGATTGGCGACAAAGGCTTATGTAGTAATCTATCTGGCTTGCCGATTTGCTCAACAAAAAGTTACAGTCCACGGCATCATAAGAGAAACAAAGTGCTAATCTATGTTCCATCCCTTGGTTTGGGATCTGTGTTGCTAGCAATAGTTTTGATGGGAATTTCATATATTGTTTGGCATCGCAATACAAGGAAAGAAAAAGGTCAACAAAGAGAAGTGCAAAGTCAAAATTTGTTTGCTATATGGAGTTATGATGGCAAATTAGTATATGAAAATATTATTGAAGCCACAGAGGAGTTCGATGATAAATATCTAACTGGGGTGGGAGGATCTGGAAGTGTCTACAAAGCTGATTTATCCACAGGTCAACTTGTGGCTGTGAAGAAGCTTTATTCAGTACTGAATAGGGATAGGTATCATCAAAAGGCTTTTATGAGTGAGATTCGGGCCTTGACAGAAACTAGGCATCGTAATATCATCAAGCTATATGGGTTTCGCTGGCATTCAAAGTTCTCCAAGTTTATGAATTCTTGGAAGGGGCAAGTTTGGATAAGATACTAAGCGATGAGACACAAGCAATTGCATTGGAGTGGAGCAAAAGAATTAACGTTGTTGAAGGTGTGGCTAATGCTTCATACTATCTTCATCATGGATGCTCACCTCCTATAGTTCATCCTGACATATCGAGCAAAAATATTATTTTGGACTCTGATTATGAGGCTCACATCTCTGACTTCGGGACAGCCAAGCTTTTATACACAGATTCTAGCAATTGGATCTCATTTGCTGACACCTTTGGTTATGCTGCTCCGGGTTAAGGATCTTTCATATTATGTGATTTTTCACTATTTATGAGTTACATTGTGCTTTATTTATCCTGTTTCCATTATTTAGCAATTAAAACTTCATCACTAAATGTTCTTTCTTTCGTGGTAATCATTATTATTTTATTGTAGAACTTGCTTATACAATGGAGGTGTCGGAGAAATGTGACGTTTATAGCTTTGGAGTGTTGGCTTTGGAAATAATTATGGGAAAGCATCCAAGAGATCTCATAATGTCCTATTTCTCATCATCGACATCTTCTGCTGTAGCACCAACAACAGCTGCTCATGATTTGGATATGAAGGAAGTGTTAGACCAAAGGCTACCTTATCCTCAAGGCTCAGTGGCCGAGATATGGTGATGTTGATTGCAAGAATAGGTTTTAATTGCTTGAATGAAAATCCAAGTACTTGCCCAACCATGGAGCAAGTATGTAAGGATCTTGCCATGCCAAGATGCTGAGATGTGGGGCTTCTTGTGTGGTGTGATGATGCTACAGAAATTTGAACAGCGTAGAGTAATCATTGAGTGAATGGTCTGATTTGCCAAGGATGGGAACTGAATACTAGTTTTACACACATTGAGGGAAATTGCATAGCAGATTGGCTAGCAAAGAAGAGCTTCCTTCAAACCAATGATTTTTGTTTGCTAGAAGAGCCTCCAGACGGTTTGGGGGGACCTTTTAAAGAAGGATAGGATGGGTGTAGTCACTGCGAGAAGTATTTTCTTTTAATTTTTGTTTTAATCGCTAACCCCGTTTTGTAATAAAAAAAACTGAATATGACCCTTTTAGCACAGGCGATCAAATGAGGAAATATGCGCGCGCGCATATAATTAATTCATAGATTTCTCACTCAAATTTTTTTTATTTAACAATTCATGTGATTAATTCTCATAGTCTTCGAGATCTTCGCATGAGAAGATTGTATATATGTACACACACATACCCGCGAAAGTAATTAATTCATGGAAGAGTACCATCCAGCGCCACATGTATATATGTATATATGTACACACATACACACACATATATAGCACCTTCCAGCGCCACATGGTAAAATAGAAGCCAGCATGGCTAACACTAAGATGACATGGAAGCCTCATAAGCTGATGATTGAGAGCTTTCTGATGTTTGGAATCAAAGCCAGAAAAGTACAACTCTTCAATTGAAGTAAATTCCATTCTAAGCTTAAATTCAAAATCTTCAGACATCATAGCTAGCCTTCACCATAATTATGTTCAAATTGCCTAGACACAAGAACTATCTGTGAACACTTGGGCTGATTTTCTGAGACATCAAAAGAACTCCTACTACCATATCAACATCAATAAAATGACGTTGCATCCTCGAGTTTTTCTTCATAAAGGTCCTCAACAAACAAAGCATCATGTAAGCTCTCATCCTCACTCCCTATTTCTGATGCTTTATATCATCCCATATATTTAAACATAAGTGTAACTAAAATAAAAACTCAGAAACAAAGAAAGGAAAGAGCAAATAACATATAAGAACGGAGTAGTAGAACCCAAAATTAGAACACCTGTGCATACATGTAGAAGAAGAAAATGCGCAAGAACATAGGCACAAAACACATTCATTATCACAAATTAAAAATTGAGACAAAGTATACATACCTGCAAAATGATTTTACTTATAAATACATATGCAGGTTCAGCTTAATTATTCAAACAAATTGTGAACACATTATTAGCTATGAGAAAAGTGCAGATTTGGGCATCCTCAATGAATTAAAGCATCGATGATAAATTTCTCGAGATGTATCCATCATTATTAATTAATTGAATAGGCCCCACACTCCGACGCACATTAGTTGATTTTTTCATCCCTTTCAAGAGCCTCTCTCTTGTAAATGGCCCCTTCACTATTATAGTTAATTCTTAATTTTCAAGTCGACCGAGTCGCAAGTTGAAAATAAAGTCCTCAATGCATCTAGAGACTCAGAAGTCCAAGTCTTTGTTTTGTAAATAGCGCTCTCAGAGCTCCATCATCGTTTCTCTTCTTGCTTTTCTATACCTATACCTATACCTAATAAAGTCCTCAGCCTTTTCGCTTCTGTTTTCTTGGAAAATATCACCAAAACAAGCTGCTTTCTTGATAACTTGCCTCAACTTGCAAGTTACAAGAAAAGTCACAATTAGCTTGACAGCGTGTACATACACCAATAAAAAAGTACTCCCCCAATCCGTAATATAATATAAGACTTAATTGGAGAGTTGATTTTAATCTTTAATATAAGATAATTAATACAAAGGGGAAATTAGTGGAAATAGTCTAGTGGCATCCTCACATCTGTGCATGTAGCCCCTATTATGTCCCTGTTTATTCCAAATTGTGCCCTTTCCAGCAGACGCTTTGTTGGACAATTTTTCATGTTGAGATGGAAGTAGGTTAGTTGTCATATCACCACTAGCTTTTGTGTATGCTGTTGCAGAGCTATTGACACTTTCTTTCTCCTTCGTATTTCTTCTGTCTATTTCCTCTTCTTGGTAGGTCTACCAAGCCATTTGCACACAGGTGGTGGTTCCATGGGCTGGAACTTATCAATTTGTTAGAAACTTTTCCTAATAAATATATTTCAAAATTCATATTATTTTAGTATTTGGTTCTTCTAAATAAATACGGCTTTTAAGGTCCTTCCCAGTAAATACATTTCTTATAGGGCCTTTGTTCAAATTTTCCCTTTAGATAATTGTTCTAAAAAAAATTATTTGAATACAAAAATTGGACAAACTTATTTAAAGCAATTTGTTCTTAGAATCAACTTGGAGAACTGTGAGAAAATAAGAGACAAAATGGGGTGTAGCAACAACAGATAGAGAGTCAGAGAACTAAGAGGCATGGACGAGCACAGGAGGCAAGAGACAAAGTGAAGGTTATTACCGTGAATAAAAATGAGAATTAGGAAATATAACTAAACATGACAAAAAATTGAAAACAATAAAACATGCATGCAAAAGTTCTCTGAGTTTTTTGTTTTTAAAAAATATTTTTAGTTTTACTTCTTACAAAACACTTAATTAAAAACTTATAATCAAACAACTTTTTTGTTGTTTTTTTAAAACAAAAAAACTGTTTCCACAGCAAGAAAACAAACATGCCCATAGATTCTTGAATTATTAAAAGTAATGGCTATAGTTTAGGTTTGGTCATTTAAATGACCAAATGTATACTTTAACCTAAATAATTTAATAACCTATAGGTCTGGTCTAGTCAAGGAGGTAATTTCTTACTCTAATAAAATGATACCTACTCTTAGTAAAAAAAAAGTTTGAGGGTTGCCTCATTTGACCTAGTGCTACCAACATGGGTTGAAAAAAAAAAGGATGTTGATGTCTTTGTATATTTTTCTTATCTTCGCTTTCCACATAGCCCAAATTGTGACTTTGAAGAAAACTCTTCAATCTGCTAGATTGTATACATTTTCTTTGCCCATGCATTTTTCAGAAATGTCAAGTCACATCAGTTACCCACTTCCTAAGGATAAGGAGACTCAGTGAATATATGACTGTTAATTCATCTGCTTATATATACCTCCTAACATCCATTGCGTTTACTACACCATTCTCATTTTGCTTAAAATTTCCTTCACATAACCATGGGATTCCTCTCCTTAAAACCTCAACTTGCTGAGAAGCTGACACTTTGGTGGGTACTGTTAATTGCCTATTTAACGTTGTCCCCATCTCCTGCTTCCTCTATTTTAATGGCTTCACCAAACAGTAGTGAAGCAAATGCTTTACTAAAGTGGAAAGTCAGCCTTGACAACCAAAGCCAAACTGTGTTATCATCGTGGAAAGATAATGGCAGTGATCCTTGCAAATGGGTCGGAATTGCATGCAATGAGTTCAACTCCATTTCCAATATATCTCTTTCAAATCTTGGATTAAGAGGTACGCTTGATAGTCTCAATTTCTCATCTTTCCCCAATCTCGAATCCATACGCATACGAAATAACTCATTTCATGGGATCATCCCTCCCCAGATTGGTGAACTCTCCAAACTTAGTATTCTAGATTTTTCCTATAATGAGTTCTCTGGCAGCATTCCTTCTAACATTGGATACTTGACAAGGCTCTCATGGCTAAAATTGAACAAAAACAACCTTTATGGAACTATTCCTTCTAGTATTGGATACTTAGAAAGGCTCTCTTGGCTAAAATTGAACAAAAACAACCTTTCTGGATCAATCCCTTCAAGCATTGGAAACTTGACTGAGCTCACCCATCTATTTTTATTTTTAAACAAACTTAGTGGAAATCTTCCATCAGAAACAAATAACCTTAGGAAATTGGTATCCTTGCAACTTGAAAACAATAATTTCAAAGGTCATTTGCCTCAAGACATTTGTCTTGGAGGATTACTTACTTATATCTCTGCACATAACAATCAATTCACTGGTCCAATTCCTAGAAGTTTGACGAATTGCTCTAGCCTTATCAGAGTTAGGCTTGAAAGTAATCAACTAACAGGAAATGTTACCGAAACTTTTGGTGTATATCCAAACTTGGACTACATTGATTTAAGTAACAATGCACTTTATGGCCACTTGTCGCCTAGATGGGGGCAGTGCCATAACCTTACAAGCCTCAAGATCTCTAATAATAACTTATCCGGGGGCATACCACCAGAGCTAAGCGAGGCAACAAAGTTACAGCGACTTGATTTATCATCAAATCACTTGACAGGGAATATTCCAAAGAAATTGAGTCTCTTGTCATTATTGAGTGAACTTATGCTGAGCAACAATCAACTTTCAAGAAACATTCCCATTGATATAGGACTATTGACGAATCTTGATCAGTTGAGTCTAGCTAACAATCATTTGAGTGGCTCAATTCCAAAACAATTTGGAGGGTTGATCAAGTTGTGGAAATTGAACTTAAGTGGAAATAAGTTCTTCAGCCTTCCATCTAGTTTGGGCCAGTTACAACATCTTCAAGATCTTGATCTTAGTGCAAATTCCTTTTCTGGTGGAATCCCAACAATGCTTGGAGAGCTACAACAATTGGAAAAGTTGAACCTCTCGTTTAATAATTTCTCCAGTATGATTCCCTCATTTTTTAATGATATGAAAAGCTTGACTGTGGTTGACATATCATACAATCAGTTAGAAGGACCACTTCCAAATATTTCAGCCTTTCGTACAGCTACATTGGAGAGATTGACTGGAAACAAAGGCTTATGTGGTAATCTATCTGGCTTGCCAATTTGCCCAACAGAAAATTACGATTCTAGTCATCCCAAGAGAAGCAAAGTGGTGATCTATGCTGTATGCTTTGGTTTGGGATTTGTGTTGCTAGCAATAGTTTCAATGGGAATTTCATATATTGTCTGCCATCACAATGCAAGGAAAGCAAGAAGTCAAGAAAGAGAAGCACAAACTCAAAATTTATTTGCTATATGGAGTTATGATGGTAAAATAGTATATGACGAAATTATTGAAGCCACAGAGGAGTTCAACGACAAGTATCTCATTGGGGTGGGAGGATCTGGAAGCGTCTATAAAGCTGAATTGTGTACAGGTCAAGTTGTGGCTGTGAAGAAGCTTCATTCAGTACCAGACAGGAATCAATGTCATCAAAATGCTTTTATGAGTGAGATACGAGCCTTGACAAAAACTAGGCATCGTAATATCATCAAGCTATATGGGTTTTGTTGGCATTCAAAGTTCTCCTTTTTGGTTTATGAATTCTTAGAAGGGGGGAGCTTGGATAAGATACTAAGCAATGAAACACAAGCAGTTGCATTGGACTGGAGTAAAAGAATCAAAGTTGTTGAAGGTGTGGCTAATGCTTCTTACTATCTTCATCATGGATGCTCACCTCCGATAGTTCATCGTGACATAACAAGCAAAAATATCATTTTAGACTCAGATTATGAGGCTCACATCTCTGACTTCGGGACAGCCAAGCTTTTGTGCCCAAATTCTAGCAATTGGACCTTATTTGCTGGCACCTTTGGCTATGCTGCTCCAGGTTAAGGATATTTTATATTATGTGATTTTTCATTATTTATGAGTTACATGGCACTTCATTTATCTTGTTTCCATTATTTAGCAACTAGAACGTTATCACTAATATTGTTTTCTTTATGATAATCGTTTTGATTTTATTATAGAACTTGCTTATACAATGGAAGTGACAGAGAAATGTGACGTTTATAGCTTTGGAGTGTTAGCTTTGGAAATAATTATGGGAAAGCATCCAAGAGATCTCATAATGTCCTATTTCTCATCAACATCTTCTGCTGCAACACCAACAATAGTTGCTCATGGTTTGGATTTGAACGAAGTGTTAGACCAAAGACTACCTTATCCTCAAGGCTCAATGGCTAAGAAGGTGATGTTGATTGCAAGAATAGCTTTTAATTGCTTGATTGAAAATCCAAGTACTCGCCCAACCATGGAGCAAGTATGCAAGGAGCTTGCCATGCCAAGATCACATATTCTTGGATCCATTCCATAGCATCATTTAAGTTGGAGATCTCAACCGAAAGCAATATTATGACTATGTGAAGTGCCATGTATATTTTGTAAAGATGTTAATACTTCAATGTGTTCCCCTATTCTCCTTGTGTAGTATTGGAAAAATGTTCTGCCTTTTGAATAAGGATCGTCCCAAGATAAACATTGTGTAATTAAGTTGATATGTGCTGTGTTCAATATATAGTTTTCAAATCCTCGATTTAATAAGACCAATGTTACAAGTAATCATTAAAATCCCCAATATAACTATTTAACACAGGAGATCAAATGGGAAGAAATGATATATATATATATATATATATATATATATATATATATATATATATTATGTAGACACCAATAAAAGTAATTAATTCATGGAGGTGTCACTCAGAATTTATTTGTTTTAATTAGAGAACTTATTTTTTCAAACATGTCATAAATCTATTTAATTATCATATTTCTTTTTTCGAGAACACATTCATTTAAAATCACTTCTCTCTAACTTCAATCCAAGTTTTTTAAGAAAAACTTTTACTACATTTAAATTGATAATCTATTTAATTATCAAATAGATTATTTACTACATTCAAGTTTTTTCGAGAACACATTCATTTAAATTTGATAATCTATTTAATTATCAAATTTTACTACAAGTTTTTTAAGAAAAAAATATTTCAAAAATGTGCGCATGAACTTTTCCAAACAACATAGCAATATCGTCTGTGTCGATTGCGCTAAACATCCATTACTTTTAATTGCTGTGGGTCCCACCTTTTGACAAGTAGGGTATCATTTCACTTAAAATTAGAATTTATAAATTTTCATAAAGATACATATTAACATCCATTCAGGAATTTGTGATGTATTTTTTTTTTTGTTATAAAAAATTTTAAAAAAAATGTTAGACTCATTCTAATCTAAAAGCAAGACGAATTCTCTTGTGTATGCTAGAGCTGAGTTGTTGCTTGCGGCCTCAATGATTGAACTTGAGTATCTTGGGCTTGGAAGCCCATCCATTATGTATATCATTCTATAGTTTGGAAAGTTATTCATGATCAACCTTAGAGTGCTATATATATATATATATTTGTACCCCAAAAAAAACTTGGAGTGATATATATAAGTTTGTTTTTTATTATCAGTATTAACTTTTAATTTTGAAGCTTAATCATTTTTTTACCATGGTAATGTAATTTAAGTGGTTTAATAATCTTTTAACCGTGCTAGAGTTATATGTATTGTGAAGTTGTTAAAGTTTTAAGGTGTTGAAAAGTAGGTGTTACGATTAGTTTATGGCTCTAATTAACGGAATAAGGAAGATATAATCGAGGCTTGATGAGTCAATGCTGCGTATGCATATGTTTCATAAAGTTTATCTTCTAAGAATTGTATTGATGAGCTAATTTTGAATCCATCCACTAATGTACGAGTGAATGACCCTTGGTTATTAGGACTTTAAGTCTCATCCTTATACCTTCTCTTTGATCATAAATATAATACTCGTCTAGTCATTAATATAAGATTTATTTAATTAATTTAATTAGATTAAATAAATTATTTAAATTAATTAATATGACATATTTTTCTAAAACATCCTAACTATCTTCCTTAACTCCCTCATTCCCTCTTTTATTTGGTTATTGTTGAGAGAGTATCAATATAGGTAATTTAAAAAAAATTAATAAATATAGAAAATATATCTTATATTAAGGACCAGAAAAGTAACTAATTAGGATTTTTCATAAATATAATATCTTAGTCTATTTTATCTTTTATATTTATCATTTTTCTCGAACTAATTTACCTAATTTATAAATTAATACATAAGACAATGTTTTATTTGAGTATTCTATAGATATTATATCATATTTATTATAATTAAATAATCTATCTAAATATTTTAATCTATTTAAATTAATTAATTAATTTTTATAGTCGCAATCCGACGAGGATTCCACATTAATTTTCAGGATTTTTGTAATGAACACAATGCTCATTTTCATGGAGGTTGCACCAAGCCACCAATAACGGCCATCTGCCTTTTGCCTTATCGACTTTCGGAGTTTCGGTTAACTAACTAACTGCTTAAGTTTGTCAAATTTCAAGTTCATCACCAAATATTTATGCGGTTGACTATTTTATTATTGATCATTAAATAGAGTATCATTTAAGATTTTAATTTTATTTTTTTGTTTTTATCCCTAGATTTGATATGTTATTATTTTGATATTTGACCATCATAGTTAAGCCTTCTTTGGGTTAAATAATACTCATTTATTCTTATTTATAAAATAAAGAGAAGATTTATTTTGGTCCTATTTATAAGGTAGAGTGAAAAAATTTTCATATGAATATACTATTTTATTATTTATTTATTTATATTAATTTTATGGTATATTAATGGGATTTAAGATTTTTTTTTATCTCTGTAAAACTGGAAATGATTTATAAAAAGAATAAAATGAGTACTATGTAAATATCTGAATAAATATTTTTTGAGTAATAAGACTAAACTAATCTTGAAAAAATGAACCATATAAATGTCACAAAAAAACAATTTAGCAATAAGAGTCCAAATGAAAAATAATCTACAATGAAGTTAAACGACAAAAAACATAATTACGAGAGGTCAGATTGCAATCGAACTAAGTAAAATAAATATAATAATTAAATCAAAAAAAATCATAAGCACGTTTTAACTTATTTTATTTGAGAAGGATTTTTTTGTTTGGAAAGGGGATTAAGATTTGATTTGTTGATATGGACATCCTATTCATAGCTTCAGGTGGATTTCACCAAATGTTTATAGTAGTAATAATCCATACCTAATTCTTTGGACCAAAATTACTAAGATGCCCTTGTTTTGTGTAGTACAAACTATAATGAAAACTTGCCTTGCCGTGTTGAATTAGTATCACATTATTCAAGACTTTGAATTGGAAGTTGATACCAAACCTCCAAACCCCAACCTTTTTACATTCTTATTTGTATCTAATGATTGATGATACTTCCTCAGTTTTTAAATATAATATGAATTATAGAGATCAAGAAAATTAATACTCATCTGATTTTTATTGTAACAGTTATTTATAATATTTAAAAAAATTAAAAAAATTAAATGACTAATTTAATTATAACATATGTGACCTGATATCATAAAAATATTCTTGTAGTCCCGTATAATATTAGATTATATATTTGCTTATAAGTTAAGTAAATTAATTTAAAAAATAATAATAAATATGATAGATAAATTAAATTAAAGTATTATATTTAGTACTAAAATTCACCATCTAATTAGTTCTTATATTTAGAATTAGAAAAAAATTTAAAATATTTTTCAAAATCTAACTCTCGATATTTTATGATAGTAAAATTATTTAATTATTGGGGGTTGAGGAAAAATCATTAAATAGAGGTATATATGAAAATATTTTCTATAAAAATATTCTGGAATTTCCAACAAGGTATTGTAAAAAGGGATAAGGGATTAAGATTGGATACTATATTTAAGGACGGAGAGAATATATTATTAATTTTATATATAGTATAAAACTAAAAAAAATTATAGTAACCCCATAAAAATTGAACTTCGATGTTTTAAGTTATATTGAAACCAAGATAATTGAGTATGTTTTTTTTAATTTTGGAAGGAAAAAAGAGATAATCTTGAATTGGTAAAAAAAAAAAAAAAAAACCTTTCAAGGGGATTGCTCAAACATTGTAACATTATTTTTAAGAACTTTCGAAATTCTAATTCTAATTTATATTTTCAAAGCAAAGTCAAACACCTTGAAGTCAATCGCTTCTTTGTCTCATTTTAGGATTACAGTTCTCTTTTTTACAATCATTGTATTGAAGTGAAGATTTGACTATAAACTTGTATATTGAGCTTTGTATACTTAAGACACTTGTTTTCGATTAAATTAAGACATGTGATTTTTTGATATACTCACTCCAGCCTTTACCATAAACATCTAATAACAATTTTACATAAACTAAAGAAGTTAATTATTTTTTTTTAAATATCAAAATTATCCTAAATAAAAAATTTTAATTAAAAAAAATGGGTCATACTTGTAATTCTTATAATAAGGACTTGAGTAAGTATTTTTATCCTATAACAAACACTTGTTATATTATCATTAATATTGTAAAATCCATTTGCGTTAAGTATTTAAGGTTAACAACTTAAGTCTTCCATGTTCCAAAAAAAAAACAAAAGACTACCTAAGTCTTCCCATATATAATATTGTTTTTCTAAAGTTTTGTTTAAATTTCATTTTTAACCATCTTATTTCAAAATTATAATTAACTCTTTCGAAATTTTTGTACACAATATTATAGAAAGCTCTCTTCCAATTTATTTTTTATAACAAAAATAATATTTTACATAAGTTGTGTCTTCATTTTTTTTGGGTTAAGGTCCTTAAATGTTTCACAAGTTTTTACTGTGAAATACCTAGTATTCAGAAGTTTTTTTAGACCTAATATATCCTGAAAATTTTATTTTATAATAATTTTATTTTGACTGTTAGTGCAAGTTAAGTTTAACCATTAAAAACAAGCAGATTAAAATAAAAAATTTAACAGTTAAACGTAACATTGACTAACGCCCAGAATAAAATTATTACGAAATAAAATTTTAAAGACATATTAGATCAAAAAAAATTCCATGTGTTAGGTGCTCCTTAGTGAAAATTTTATGGACATTTAAGCACCATAACTTTTTGTTTTTTGAGACAAGGAGTATCCTCCCAGATCAAAGACAAGTTACAAAAAATAACGACTGGACTTGTCTCCATTGAACTTGATTCTTGTTTTTATTTTTAAGATTTTGATGATGAAGCATTAGTCTCCCATATTTTATTATTATCTTAAGATTATTTTGATTTATTATTATTTTATTAATTAGTTAAGACTCTGATTAGAATTAGTTTTATTATTATTGTTATTGTTGTCAGCAGCTTTAGGGTTTCATTTTGATAGCAGACTTGATCAGTAAATTTCATATTTTTCTCCACCCTATTCTCTCTTCTCTAATTTCTTCATACTTCTCTCCTATTTTACATCAAGTTTAGGATTAATTATTTTGACGAGTATACTTTTATTATGGTTATAATATAATGTAAGAATAATTAGGTCATTTATTTTTTCAAAAACGAATTCCATATACACAAGGATAATGTCATCCATAGAGAAAATAAATAAAATAACTCCCTCATAATAAATAGGAGAAATTATTGTACACTCAGCAATTTAATTAATAAAAAATTATAAAATAAGTGAGTAACATATAACCTATTGGCATTTCTTACATAGAATGTTATCATTATATATTACTCACTTGTAAGATTTTTTTTAGTAATTAAATTAGTTATATAAAATTGTAAAATAATTCTCCCTAATAAATATCATCAGCATGTTAGGTGCTGTATAAAACATTTATTTTTCAAAAACAAATTCTATACACACAAGAATTATGTCATCCATAGGAAATAAATAAAATAACTCCTTCATCATAAATTGGGAAAATACATAATTTAATTAATAAAATTATCCAAAAATAAGTGAGCAGTATATAACGTGTTATCTTTTTTTACATCAAATGTTATAATTGTATACTATTCACTTGTGATATTTTTGAGTAATATAATTACTTAATGAGGTGGTAAACGATCACTTGTAAAGAAGAAAACACAATATCGAATAATAAAAAACACAATTATTAGAAGAAGCGAAAATATTTTACGCTCTAAATTTTAAAAAGAATTATATTTGTGATAAAATTAAAAAAAAATCTATGTGAGAATGTATAATAATTTTCCCTAATAAATATCAATATGTTAGGAGTTGTACAGAACTTTTAAAATTAGGGCAATGCAATTATTTTAAAAATATTTTATACCTATTTTTCTACCGTGCGATGAAAAAAAATAGTGGACATATATGTGCCAATGTGTCATGAAGCATATTGTTCTAGGTGGAAGATAAAGTATTGCATTATTTATTTTCTGTTTGGCCTTCCCCCATTTACGTGTATTAGTTGTTTTGGATTAGTTAGTGGAGGTTTATACTTTATATCTCTTAACTTTCCTATCTTATTTCTTTTTAGCCATAACTCTCTTATCAATGTAGTAAGTGGAAAAAAGTCATCTTTCCAACACGTTTTGTCCAGTTACAAAAAGAAAAAAAAAGAATGAATAAAGGTTTTGCTTTTTGTATTCATTTTCATAGCAACAATTTAAGCAATAGTGTTTATTATTATTTTTTTAAGAAAATGAAGAATTAAATTATATTGAATTAATTAACCTTTTTCTCACGTATAAATATTTATTTATTATTAAAATTTAATGATTAATTTTCAAATTATAGAATTAGTTCTGGTATTAATTATTATTAAAACTCCTATAATGAATTTATTATTTATGAGACAAATAATATATTTGAACTTTAAATTATAACTTTATAAATGATTTTTTCACCTGACTATATAAATGGTTGTTACAGGTTATATTTTTTACAAAATAATCAAGATATAGTATTTACTTAAATTATCAAAACTTAATGTAAAATATAAAATATATAACTAGCTGCAATATTTATACGTAATTTTTAATTAAATAAATGTATTTTATAGTAAAATTATAATAATTAATTATCATTTTCACATATCATGTGTACACTTTAATTTCTTTTTTGACCAAAATGTGTGCACTTTAATTAAAAAATAAAACAATTGATTACAAAGTCATATAATTATCAAATCATTTATTACTTGCTCTGATGTTTAATGTAATATAGGGTTAATTTTATTCTTAAATTTAATATCTTAATTTATTTTTTTCTTAAATTTATATTTTTTTACTAAACATTTTCTATTGTTTGAATTTTTTATTAAAGGATCATATACAATATAAATGATTAACGGTATTTTATAAATCATAAACTTATAATATATTTTTTATATAAATAATTATTTTAATTAATTTTTTTTATTATCTTAACTTATTTTTTAATATTTATAAATTAATTACGCTAACCCCACTTTGAGCCCGGGTCAAGCTGCTGCGAATCTGGGATGCCTCCTTGCCTACGTGGCGCGTAGTACAAACCCCATGCCCCAGAAGTACAATGGCTCATCCGGCAATTAGAAATTGTTGAAGGGCAATATCGGGAATCTGTATACCTGTCATACTACCAGCCCCCACCTGCACCTTCCCCTTAGTTGACAAATTGCTGTCTGATGTCTCACCCATTCCCCCTCCTCCAAACAACCTTTCCTTTCCTGTGGGCTCCTTCTCTTGCTTTAAGGGAAAATTACACTTTTCCCAATAAATCCAATCCGTGTTGGTTTAATCCTGAAAAAATTAATTCATAAATACTTATAATTTACCTCAAATTTAAATCATCTCCATATAATTTATTTAGTTTGAATTATATATTTATTGTTTGATCTGATAATTTCAATATATGTCTCTTATAAAATTTAATTTATAGAAATGCATAAATGTTAAAATAAAAAATTCTTGAAATTTTGTAAATTAAAATGAATGGTTTTTACATTTAAGAATGAATGTCTACAAAGAATCAAACTAAAAGAAACCAATTCAATAAAATAAATTATAGAAACTTAATTTAAAATTGAGATAAAATATAAGAACTAGTGGAATAATTTTTTTTTTAATACTTATCATGTTTAAATTTATAATTCAATCAAATATTTATCAATCTCTATCTTCATATTTATTAATTAAAATTATTTATATCTATAAGTTAATTTTATTCTATTATTTATATTTTCAGTTTTATTAACATAAATCACCCTAGAATGTGACGAGCACAAGTTAGAGGCTACACATCAAAAAGCCTTTTATTAGAAAAACGTGTAATATTTAGACCATTTTTTTTCTCTACAAAAATATAGGAAAATAAATTCTTAAATAAATTAGTTGGCTAATTCCAACGGTATAGTTGGATTTTTCTCAATTAACCTATGAATTATGATTTTGTTGTGTTTTTATTTAAAGATATAATGGGATTTTTAATAATTAATTCATTTTCGTGGTTTATTCTTTTGTTTTTAGATTTGACTAAATTTTATTAATTAAAATTTGATAAAATTTCAAAATTTAAAATTAGGTCGATTAACTAGTTTAAAAAATGTGAAATTATAGAATTTGATTATATCAAAACTAAAACTCAAAATCTATTAAAATTAGAACTAAATTATAAGCTGAATGAAATTTTGAGGATAAAAATATAATTTTCCCTTTTTCTTCATGTTCTTCCCCACTCTTTATATTGTCATTTCTCTACTCTTTACATTGTCATTTCTCTCCGCGTAGTTCGGTACCACCTTTGCAATGGCGCCTAGTGTCAGAGACCTACAGTTAACTCCTCTTGCCGGTGGCCGTGAAACTTCTTCCGCTGTTGATTCCGGCGACCTCGAGGATGTCCGGCTCTTGGACTCATATGACAAAACGGATTGTTCCTATGGATCTGAAGATGAAATCAAAAGGATTCAGGTCAGAGTCTCTGGCATGACCTGTGCTGCCTGCTCCAATTCCGTGGAAGCAGCTCTCAAGGCCATTGATGGCGTGCTCAGTGCCTCCGTAGCTCTGCTTCAGAATAAGGCTGACGTCCTTTTCAACTCAAGTCTGGTCAAGGTTACTGTTTCCTTATTTGGCATTAATAAATGATCCACTGTTTGATTTGGAATGCAAATTGCAGACTAGATTTCGCTCTCAGATTTGGGTTGTTTCGTCATTGAATGTTACCTGCTGATAATCTCAGTATTAATTGCTTTCCCTGTGTTTCTGTACTACTCATAGATCGCTTATCTCGTGATCGGCATTTTCTACGTTAATCAAGGACATACATTTTCATTTATCATGAGCATGTTCTTATTATACCTGGCTGGTTTGTGTCTGATATTTGAATAGAGAAGTTTTTATGCATAATTATGCTTTCTGCTTCACATTTTTGTTTTCAAGTTCCGACCTGTCCATTTGTCTACTTCACGTGCTCAGTGATTGCATCGTAGGTAGACGTGTTCATTTTAATGGATCATACACTATCACACTTTTAAATTGTACTCGTAGTGCTGGACCTCGAATAATTACTTTCTAATTATGACTGCAGTTCAGTTATTTGTGTATTTTGTAAGTTAGTTGTGTGCGTGTTCTTTCCTTCCCGTGCGAACATTATAGCATATGATTGATTCTGGACCTAAGGACATGTTAATTTTCTGTACACTCTTTGATTGCCAGGATGAGCTATGGTTGATCCTCTCTCTCTCTCTCTCTCTTATACTACCTCAAGACACAAGCTTTTAAACTGATGCACTTATCCTCTTCTCGTAGCGTATGTTTCTTGAATGTCAGAAATATGGACATCTGCATAAATGGGCTAAAAAGAAATTCGGATTCTAACTGAATGCAAATGGTAAATTTGGAGGGAGGACGAGAGAAGAAGGTAGAGTTACTAGAGGTTGTTTGAGCCCACCCACTCTCTCTCCTCCTCTTCCTTCCTCTTTCCAAATTTACCTGCTGTGTTACTTGGTAAATGTAGAGAATGTTAGCTGAAACGCCAGTCATAGATACTGTGTATAGTTTTAACCTTTCTTAAGTACTCATTTTTGTGAAGGGGGTAATAGAAGCTTATATTAAGTATATATTGAAATATATTTCGAACTTTGCCTGAATCCAGGATGAAGACATTAAAAATGCAATTGAAGATGCAGGATTTGAAGCAGACATATTACCTGAGACCATTACAGTTGGACCAAAACTGCAACAAACCCTGATTGGACAGTTCACGATTGGGGGTATGACATGTGCAGCCTGTGTAAATTCTGTTGAAGGTATTTTGAGGAATCTTACTGGGGTCAAAAGGGCTGTTGTAGCTTTGGCAACTTCCTTGGGAGAAGTTGAATATGATCCTACTATAATTAGTAAAGATGATATAATCAATTCAATTGAAGATGCTGGTTTTGAAGCTTCATTTGTACAGAGTAGTGAGCAAGATAAAATAATTTTAGGGATTGTTGGTTTGTATAGCCTGATTGATGCACAAGTTTTAGAAGGCATGCTCAGCAGCATGAAAGGAGTAAAACAGTTTCATTTTAACCAGATATCATGTGAACTGGAAGTTCTTTTTGATCCTGAAGTTCTCAATTCTAGATCCTTAGTTGACGGGATTGAAGGAGGAAGCAATGGGAAGTTCAAACTACATGTTAGGAGCCCGTATGCAAGAATGGTCTCTAAGGATGTTGAAGAGATCGCAACTATGTTTCGACTTTTTACCTCAAGCCTGTTTCTAAGTGTGAGTACCTGAGTCCTTGACCCTCTTATACCTTCGTGAATCTTCATTGGGCACCTTTTGAAATGTTTTTTCTTTTTGCCTTTGTATCAGATTCCTCTCTTTCTCATTGGTGTAGTTTGTCCTCATATACCAATGATATACTCCTTACTGCTTTGGAGATGTGGGCCTTTCCTCATGGATGATTGGCTGAAGTGGGCATTAGCTAGTATTATCCAATTTGGGATTGGAAAGCGCTTCTACATTGCAGCTGGCAGAGCTCTTAAGAATGGTTCAACTAACATGGATGTGTTGGTTGCTTTGGGAACTACAGCTTCTTATGTCTATTCTGTTTGTGCTCTTCTTTACGGTGCCCTTACTGGATTTTGGTCTCCGACATATTTTGAAACAAGTGCCATGCTCATAACATTTGTCTTGTTGGGGAAGTATTTGGAATGCCTTGCAAAGGGGAAGACATCAGATGCCATCAAGAAGTTAGTAGAACTGGCCCCTGCGACAGCTTTGTTGGTAGTCAAAGGTAAAGGTACATTTAACTTTACCTTTTTTGCGCTCCGTATTCTTAAAGAAATATAGATAGTGAAATGTCTTCAGGCTTTGATTATCTTATGTTTGAGGTGACAGCTCTTGATTGAAGGCCACATTATTTATCGTCTTCTAGATTGCAATGAAACATTATACTACAACTTGAAAATTAATAATTTAAATTTATTGCTTTTCCAGGTGGTAAACTTATTGAAGAAAGGGAAATAGATTCATTGCTCATTCAACCTGGTGACACATTAAAGGTTCTTCCTGGTACAAAGATTCCTGCTGATGGTATCGTTACATGGGGATCAAGTTATGTAAATGAGAGTATGGTAACTGGTGAAGCCGTGCCTGTTTCAAAGGAAGCTAATGCATCTGTTATTGGAGGTACTATAAATTTACATGGTGCCCTTCACATTCGAGCCACCAAAGTAGGAGCTGATACAGTTTTGAGTCAGATAATTAGTTTGGTAGAGACAGCCCAGATGTCCAAAGCCCCTATTCAGAAATTTGCTGATTATGTAAGTACTCTGATTATGGTTTTGTTTTATCATTCTGTAGTGGGTGATCCACTTATGTTTCATTGGTTATAGTGTTAAATAATTTGGCGATGTGTTTTTTTTTTTTTTTTTTTCATAGACTAAAATTGCATTTTCTTTTCTCTTAGCTTGTAAAGTGTTTCCAATGTTCAGCAAACTGTTTCATGTTTCTTCATGCCCTGGTTTTTGTCAGCGGGTCATTATTGCATTTGTTTAACATTTTTAAAATAATGATAAATAACCAAGCTTTGTGATTTAGAATTTTCATTGATGTATAGACTTGCTCTGTTAGGGCTTGATATCTTTGATTGGCTTGGCAGAGGGAGGGAAGGATAATTATACTTGGTTGGTATTGGGAAAATGATTGCTTTTCTGTATTTCTGTGTTTCTCTATATCTTTTTGTTTGCTAAGTTTATTTAGTTTAGCATACCTCCACTGACAAATGATGCTTTGAATAGCAATCAGTAAGCATCTGGCTAGTTTCTGGGATGCTTTCTTCTATGAAATTATTCATAAAATGGGATTTATTGAATCCACTCAATTGAAATTTTGGGTTTATTTCCTAGTTAAAGTAGCTAAAAAACCTGTTACTTTATATTGTTCTAGCTTTATAATATTTAGAGGCTGCGTTGCCCTTAGCTCTAGTTTTAAATACAACTCAATTACCTTTCTTTTTGTCTTGCAGGTAGCAAGCATTTTTGTCCCTACAGTTGTTTCTTTGGCATTATTAACATTATTGGGTTGGTGAGTTCACTATGACTAGTTTTGGCACATTGATAAAAATATATTGTTATTGCAATTGCAATGCTTTATCCCTATTTACTCTCTGAACACTTTTGGTTGACCATTCATAGGTACGTTGCTGGATCTCTAGGAGCTTATCCTAACGAATGGCTGCCGAAAAATGGAAATCACTTTGTTTTTGCCCTTATGTTTGCAATATCTGTGGTGGTGATTGCATGTCCCTGTGCACTTGGCTTGGCCACACCAACTGCTGTCATGGTAGCAACAGGGGTTGGGGCTAAGAATGGGGTGTTAATTAAAGGAGGAGATGCCTTGGAAAAGGCTCAGATGGTGAAGTACCTAATATTTGATAAAACAGGCACTCTAACTCAGGGAAAAGCCACTGTTACGGCTGCCAAGGTATTCACGGGGATGGAACGGGGAGAGTTTCTTACATTGGTGGCTTCTGCAGAGGTGACTTCCAATTTCTTGATCACTTTCACTTGCTTTGGTTCTTGTTGTCTTTAACTGCATGAGCAGATTAACTTTCCCAACTGGGTTTACCCATTCTGTCTCAGGAACAAAATTAGAAACAATTTATCATTTATGACTAAAGTGTGTGTTCGGGGGAGTGGGAATGGGTTGTCTGAGAAACATGGTTGGTACCATGTTATCACTTACTAAATGTTTTGTCATTAGTACTTACCAAGTTACCATTACATTACTTGTGAGTAAGCTCAGAGAAATTAATAATTGTTTTTTCTGAGTCAGGCTAGCAGTGAACACCCACTGGGGAAAGCAATAGTAGAGTATGCACGCCATTTTCATTTCTTTGATGAGTCATCTGCAGCCACTGGTACCAAAGATGCTGCCAAGGAGATAAAAGCTGGATGGCTTTATGATGTCTCAGACTTCTCTGCTCTTCCCGGAAGGGGTGTCCAGTGCCTTTTACATGGGAAGCGTATTCTGGTGAGCCCTTGTTCTTGTGAAAAATCTCCATCTTTATGTCTTAACTGCTGTGAATTATGCTTCATATATTCCTAGTAGTTTCTTACCAGATGAAGAATGTCCTGAACAGATTGGTAACAGGAAGCTAATGTTAGAAAGTGGCATAAATATCCCAACCCAAGTGGAAAATTTTGTGGTGGAGCTGGAAGAAAGTGCAAAGACAGGGATACTTGTTGCATATGGTGATGAATTAATCGGCGTTTTAGGGGTTGCAGACCCGCTAAAAAGAGAAGCTTCCGTGGTTATAGAAGGCCTCCGGAAAATGGGTGTCAAGCCTGTTATGGTTACCGGAGATAACTTGAGAACTGCTCAGGCTGTTGCCATGGAGGTGTGTTTATGTTTATTTCTGAGAACTTATCTAATATCTTGATTTAAATGCTATGCTCCATATACCTGGATACAACATCTGAACTAGACTTGCACAGAAAATACCCAATTCTTTTGTACGAGTTATATAAGTTTTAGCGCATGTAGTTGCATAACTTAAAGTTGAATCTTTGACAGGAATAATCGGATGTATGAATAAAAAGGGTAAAAAGGAAAGTATTATTTGGCTTATATTCTTTCCTCTTTTCCAACAGAAATGGTTTGATTTTCAATTTACAGCTTTTAACCACTATAGTTTGAGCTCTGTTAAAGACTATTTCAATCTAGAAGATCATATTGTTAAGGAACAATTCATGAATAGCTATATTATACACAATCTTTTTATTTTTTGGTGTAAACTCATAGTATCCCCAAATCACTTTGAACTTTAGCCTAATCTGGGTCAGGAGCGTTTAAGTTAAAACCTCCCAACAAACAAGTGAGCTTCCTAGGATTAGAACTTATGTTCTCTTTTTTACGGGTATAAGATCGCTTACCATCTCAATCAATAGCTTTTTTGTTATTATACACGATCTTTTGCACCAAAGCCTGCTTGACTTAAGGCCCATTTCTTGAAATTTCATGTAATTAAGAACTAAACCATTCGAATTTGTCCCGGTAGTATTGGATACTAGATAGTTGTATGAGAAAAAAAAATGTTTTGTTTGACAGGTTGGAATCGAAGATGTGAGAGCAGAGGTGATGCCAGCAGGGAAGGCTGAGGTTGTTCATTCATTCCAAAAAGATGGAAGCACAGTGGCAATGGTGGGTGATGGAATTAACGACTCTCCTGCATTAGCTGCTGCAGATGTTGGCATGGCGATCGGGGCTGGCACGGATATTGCTATAGAAGCTGCAGACTATGTACTGATGAGAAACAATCTGGAAGATGTGATCACAGCCATTGATCTCTCGAGGAAGACATTTTCTCGGATTCGATTGAACTATGTTTTTGCAATGGTTTATAATGTTGTTGCCATACCAGTTGCTGCTGGTGTTCTCTATCCTTCATTAGGGATCAAGCTGCCTCCTTGGGTTGCTGGTGCATGCATGGCTCTCTCGTCTGTAAGTGTTGTTTGCTCTTCTTTGCTGCTTAGGAGATATAGAAGACCCAGACTTACTACAATACTTGAAATAGTTGTAGAATAACTAGAAATTAAAGACAGTGCTTGAATTTGGATTAGTCGGTAATATTGGTAACGGTTAATACCAAAAGAAGAAATTAATGAGAAAAATTATATATTTTTGTGTTGGAGTGTATAAATGAGTTGATTGGGGGATATGTAATTTTAATGTTTTGCATTCCCCCTCAACTCACTGCACCCCCTCTTGGGGGTCTCTCATTTGTAAATTGCACATTTGTTATAATTACATAGCTCTCTCTCTCTCTCTCACCCCATTAAAAGGAAAAAGAAATAGAAAAAAAAACACAGAGCCTTGCAGTTAATAAGAAGCATATCTTGTAAGTTAGTATAACTTACAATTTTCCCCTAACTATACCTATAACTTAAGCTTTGAATTTTGAAATTCTGATTTACGATTAATGTTATTATCCTTAACGATCATTTTCCCATAAAATTCCATTAATATTTGTCTGCATGTTTTATCTTTTCATGGGGAATGCAAGGAGCATGGCAAGTTGTTAACAATTTTTAAAAGAAAGGGACCCCAACTTAATTAGGGTGTGCTGGTTTGATTTTAAAGATACAAGTGGGATTAAGTATAATAATGTAAATGAACAATATAAACATAATGCTGAAATCCCAAAGTATATAATAAATCAATAAAAGAAGGAAGTCTCTTCCCTGTACACTAATTTAAAATTTATTGTATATCCTTAATATAAAAATTAGAAGGGCCGGCTTGGCTCAGCGGTAAGCTCGCTTGCCGTGGGGTCTGAAGTCGCGGGTTCGAACCAGCCTCCCTGCAAAGCAGGGGTAAGGCTGCTTAGATTATTCCCTTCCCCAGCACCCCCACCAAGTGGGGACTCGAACTGGGTTGGCCCTTTTATCCTTAATATAAAAATTAGTTGATATTTTTAAATAAATTAAAGAAATTAAATAAATTAGTTAATTGACTAATTTAGATAGATTAAGGAGTATATAATATGAATTATAATTAACTGATTGATTAAATTTCGTTAATCTATCTAAAAAAATCAATTAGGTCTTATACTAAAGAGGAGAAATATTTAATTTAATCATGTCATTAGTCCCTAAGATCAAATAAATTAATAATAATACTTTATCATTTTTAATGCGTATATATATTCTCTCTTTTCATTAATGTACTTTTCTTGTTAACCTTATCCTTTTAAATTTAAATTACTTTTATTGGATAGAATATAAATGATATAATTAAGAGTGTGAAACATACAAAATAAATTTATGAACAACAAAAACAATTAATATATGAAGCCATTAAAAATAATTAAATTTAAAAAGTTATCACGAGTTTAAAAATGAGTTAACACGATTTTATAAAATAGAAACATAAGAAATTGTAAGTCCTAAAGTCTCACAAGTCTAATCAAGTTTACAATTAGCACAAATTTAAACATGCTCGACATGATTTTTTAAGATAAAAATGTAAAAATAATAAACTCAAAGTCAACTCATAAGTTTAGCATCAATAGGTATAATATCATGTCACACTGAGAATATTGAAAAATATTTATCAAAAAGGGCATAGGTTTATATTTAGTTGTCACAATTTATATCAATTACAACTCCTACATTAAATCCAAGTATATGTGTAACATACATTTGTGAAATTATAGTTCATCATCATCAAGACCTTGGTGCTTGTGTGAATGTTTTATATAAATATCAATCAGAACAATTAACCAGGTCAACGAGAAAAGAATTAGCCTTTGCATGGAAAAATAAAATGCATAAAACCCGTGTTGAGAGAGAGCCTTTCATAACAACTTAAAATAAAATCGTAACCCCGTAAGATCCGTACATTATCCATTAAAAAAAAAACAAAATCTTCATCCACAATCATTCATGAAATTTCTTGTGGAAAAAATTAATAATAATAGAAATTTCCTCAACTGAACTTTGAATTCGTTATAGTTAGCGTCCCCACATATATAAATCTAAGTTATCATCCCATATAGCTGAGTTCATGGCAAAGCAAAGTCAAAAGTCAAAGAAAAGATAAGTCCCAAGGGCAAATAAATAAATAAAATTGTAAATTATATCTCCATTCCATTTCATTATCAATATATTTTTCCTTCTTAGTTCTTCATTATATGCAATCCTTACGAGTGTTTTATCCTTGACCCAATTTCGTCACCTTTTAAGGTTTCACGCTTAATCTGTTTTGAGCTGTAAATGGCAACAATTAGCTTCTCTAGATATATGAGTTGGGTTTCGAAGGCTGGTCAAGGCATGCCTTCGGAGTCAAAGAGTATTTATAAACATATTTACAAATCATCTATAACAAGGTTCTTATATCGGTAGTAAAATTTAAACTCACGATCTTATAAGTTATGAGCTAACTCTTTATAAAAGAGTTTGTCCATATTTGAGGCCCACAGCAATTAAGTCTAACTATTAAGCCCATAACCATACTTTCAAAACAGAATAATTTACCAATACCACAATTTCTGAGTTACTCCAAATACTTATTATTCTTTCAGTCTTTAATATAGGATTTAATTGATGAGTTTATATTAGTCCTAAATATAATATCTATATACTATATCTATCATTTTTTTAAAATTATCCCTATTGATACCCTATCAACGATAATCAAATAAGAGAAGAAGGGAGTGGGTTAAGAAAGACGATTAGTGTGTTTTAGAAAAAAATATATCATATTAACTAATTTAATTAATTTTTTTAATCTAATCAGATTAATTAAATATATCATATATTAAGGATAAGAGAAATAAAATATTTAAGTAGATCCACAATCATACAAAACGTTTTTCACACGACACTTGGCTACAACTAATTTTCAAATCCATAATCATCAATTTACAAAAAACAAAATGATGATCAAAGAGTTAAATCGTGCAAAGTATACCAAAGTGAGGATCTAAACCTTGTTTAGTTTTGATTCCAGCAAAATAATTTCAAAATTAACTTCCATTATTTTATTTTGTCAGTAACTCGAGTTTTTCATTTACTCTCTGAAAACTATAAGTTAGCTGAAACTTTTTGGATTGTTCGTCTATCGAGTTGTAAAACTCAAGTTTTTATCTATCTCAATCAAAACCTGTGGTTATTATATGTAAAAAATATAAAATATTAAAAGAAGAGAAAATAATAAGGGAAAAGGAGAGAACTAGTTAACATAAGGTCAAGTTAGAACCTGATCGATATATATAGATATAAAATTTGATGATGCACAATCTTTCACATATCATACTCTAATGTAAATGTCACTTTACTAGGAACTTGTTATTATTTAAATAACACAACTAATTTCTTCATGACGACCAACATCTCCTGAAATAGTTTAGCATATATTAATTTAGTTTGAATCTTGAGCTGGTCTAACGTTGAAATTTTAAAATGTCTTATCTAAGAGCATTATGATACAGATTTGTGCTTGTTCAGATTACTTTTTTCTTCTTCTTATTTTAAGTGTTTTTATCTCAAATAACGTAAATAAGTACTTGTAGGGTATTCAATAATGATCCCAAGCAAGCTCTTTAAAGATCGCTGCCAAAAATGATCACGATTGATAATATTTTTTCCCCAACCATGATTGATATAATATTCACTGTTTGTTTGCCATCGATAATATTCACTTTTATGATCATCGATAACATACAAATTCAAATCATCAATAATTAAAATATGTAGCGTATTATCATAGACAGTGTGACTTACTCATAAGACTTCATCAATAATATTGTATTATATCATGAATTATACTTTTCAAATTGATGAAGTACGTACCGTGCATCAATGAAACACGAACACAGCACACAATATTTTAAATAATACCCTCATTTTAATCACATCCCAATCACAAAACTGATATTTCATGTAAGTTTTCATGCTACCTGAACCCACTTACCCACTCAACAAGTTGCATATATATATATAACATACTTATGCTCGGAGTGATCTATACGAAAGGTTTAATCAAGTTTAGAAGAAGTAAAAAAAAAAATATCAAAGAGGAAAAAAGATATTCAAAGAGAGAAATTTATTTTTCTCAAAGATGGCAAATTTTAACTAAGTAACCTCCTTTTGTCTTCATATGTTATTACTAAATATTAAGAAACTTTAAATATATAAATTAATAATATATATTATTGTACGCGTCAACATTATTCTAATTACTTTAATTTTACATAATCACATATATATTTCAGTTTTGTCTGGTTGAACCATGCTTACATCATCGTACATAGTTTACAAGCCAACTAATATAATCCATATGCTATAATACGTGAGAACAATCTATAGGCCATATAGGATTATATATAGTTGTCACAATTTATATCAATCACAACTCCTAAACTAAATCCAAGTATATGTATAAAATACATTTATCAAATTATAGTTCATCATCATTATCAAGATCTTGGTGCGTGTGTGAATGTTTTATATAATATCAATCAGAACAATTAACCAGGTCAACGAGGAAAGAATCAGCCTTTGCATGAAAAAATAAAATGCATAAAACCCGTATTGTAACCCCGTAGATCCGTACGTACATTATCCATTAAAAAAACATACAAAATCTTCATCGACAATCATTCATGAAATTTCTTGTGGAAAAAAACATAATAATAATAGAAGTTTCCTTAAGTGAACTTTGAATTCGATATGGTTAGCGTCTGAATATATATAAATCATTTGATCCTTAATATAAGACTTAATTAGATAATTAATCTTGATCTTAAATATATATGATATATCTATTAATTTATTTTTAAATTGCTTATATTTATGCTCCTTTAATAATAATCGTACTTATCATTACCAAGATGACAACTTTTAAATCAATGTATAATCGTGAATTCGAAGACATAATAAATTTATTATTATAATCATACAATTAATTACGCAAATATTTTTTTTAAACTATTATACATAATATTTTAAGGAAATCTTTAGTAAAATGTTATGTTATATATTCAAGATGATACGTTGAACTACGTCAAGCAAATGCATTCAAGTATACAATTGCCGTATTGCAATCTCTGATCACCTAAATTAGGGTTAGAAAAAAGAACGAGTCATTCTTATGGCTTGGCCTACCACTAAAATAATAATTTTGATTATCAAATTTATTAACCAAGTAGTAAGGAAATTACTTAGCTTTTTTAATTATATATATAACTGCAAATTTATTGTTGGTTTCACAAAGTTGTGTGATTATTGTGGAAGTTGCGAAAGACAAATTTCCTTTGAATGTTCTTTTTTCTGGCAAAATTTCCTTTAAATTATAGGCATACAATCCATATGGTTATTTTTTATGTTTTACATATCTAACATGTTTTCACTTCTAGACTGAGTCTTCATCTCATTAATTATTTATTTTAATTTAATTAGCATAATATTCATGTTACGTAAAGGATTTAACCAAAATTAATATTAAAAGAATAAAGCAATATATAAAAATAAAAGATATAAAAGGTCCTGCGTGCACATCGATGAACAATAAAATAACAATATCTATCCATTTTGTTTTTTATATATTGCATTGATAATGAGTTGACTTCTATGAAAAATATCAATCACGTTATACAGATTGCAAAAAGAGAACTCAGCTCACTTTATTATGAAATGTGAACTGATAATTATTATAGATTATAATCATTCGAATGGGATCAGACTCGCAAAAATAAATACAAGTATGACTTTTTTTTAATTTCATCTGAGATCAACTTACTATATGGCAAAAATCTCAATGATATTGACATAATATATATATATATATGGAAAATCCCCATAAAATACCCTTAAATCCTCAAAAACCCTACATGATCCGAATCAGTGGGTAGGTACAAAATGATATTCGAATATCATGGCAAAAAGATAAAAGTGCCCCCAGTTATATTTTAAAAAGAAAGCCAGGGAAAAAGAGTTTCGGAAAGTGTAATCATTTCCTCATCTTAACTTAGTATTGGGCTTATCGCGCGCGGCCATTATCATATCATCCATTGTGGTAAATCGCCCCTCTATCTTACTTTTTTCCTCTAGTTTTTGCCTAATTGAAGAAGAGTTTTAGAAGATGTAGTCATTCCCTTATATTAAGCCATCATTAGGCCTATCGTTATCATCATTATGTCATCCATTGTGGTAAACAACCCCTCTAGATTTTTTCCCTTTGGTTTTTGTCTAACTAAAAAAGAGTTTTAGAAGTTATAATCATTTCATGATCTTAACTACTCACTGATCCTATGTTATCCTCATTATATCCTTCACTGTGATAAATGGAGGGGCATTTTTTTATAAAAATATAAGTGAGGGATACTTTTGTCTTTTTGTCAAGATATTCAAACCCATTTAGCACCTGCGCAACAATTTAGGATTTGCCATGCTCAAAGCGTCATTTTAGGTTTTGGAAGTCTTAAGGGTATTTTATAGGAATTTTTCCTATATATATATATATACACATTGAATATATGTTATATAGACAGTTGGTCCAACCTCCCACGTTTCCTATCATATCAACATTAATATAACAACAAAAAAACAAAATCTAGAACTAGTAGGTGTTCTTATACAATAAATATAATGCAGCTAATTTCTGGAAAACATATCTAGATATCGAGTATTGTTGAACTTAAGAATTTCATGGTGGCTATAATATTATAATTAATTATAGGTATTAATTAGATGATCACTAGACACAATTTGTTATGCATTGTGTCAAGAATATTGAAAAATGAACAACACTATAAATATTTTACGAATAAATTGGACTTAAGAATTACAAGTTGGCTATAATAATATTTTTTAGCAGGCACATTTGGCTTGTCACATCCTCGATTTTAAATCTGAATACCCTTTCTTAATACACACACATGCCAAATTGCCAGATAAAATATATGAAGCAAAAGTATACATTCGGATTCTTTAACGTCACAAATAGTTTTATTTTTTATCTTAATTTTATAAAATATTTTTTCAATTCTCTAACCCTATTAACGCTAATTAGGTTTTTTCAAAAAATCCTATCATTAAAATTTTAAATATAAATAAGACATTCTTAAATGCTGACATGTTATATTTAATATAATTTTTAAAAATAACAATGGTTGACATAAAAATTCATGATTTGAAAATAATAATGTTAGAGTTATAGGACTAAAAAAGATACTTTATGTCACTGGAAAAATAATTTTTTATAAAATTAAGGGATCAAACTAAAATTTTATATAAAGTTAGAGGATCAAATATATACTTTTACTATTATGTGACATGAATAATTGTATTTATTACAAAACTTTTTTAAAAAGCATTTAAAAGTAATTGATATCGATATATTAATATTATATAAATTAATTCATAAGAAAGTTATTTATTAATAATATGACTCCTTTCTTATACAGTATATGCAATTCGTAGAACTCAACATCTTGCCATTTGCATACATTAAAATTAAAATTACTAGATTTCCACAAAAAGTTTTATGAGAACAGTCTATGGCTAAAGATTCCTTAAGGGAGTGCGGTTGTTTTGATATAGAACAGCATGTATACATAGTAATTAGGGATAATAAAACTTTTGGTCTCCTAAAATTTATTTATCAATTCATTCCTTGAAATTTGATATTTATTTTTTTATTGAAAATTTTGATATTTATCCATCAAGTCTCTAAAGTTTCATGACTACCCACAAGTAATCCTTATATATGGTCTAAAGGGAAATATAACATCATCATAAGGACTAATTGTTATGGTTACGAAACTTTAGGGAATTGATTGGTAATTAAAAATTAAATTTTAGGGATCAAAACAATAATTGAAGCAAACTTGACTGACTAGAAGTTTTATTACCCCAAGTAATGAAATTAATTAATCATTTTGTAATTGAAAATTTGAGAAATTGTAATATGAACATGAGTTTTGGATCATTTTAAAAATAAATTTGTAAATTTAAAAAATGTTATAACGAAAGAGAAAGGGGGCAAACAGCAAACTATACTAATAAACAAATTCTCAGTTGCTTTCCACGTGAATTGCAAGTTGAAATTTCCTCCTCCTTTGTTTTTTTTTTTTTTTTACTTTTGGCCAACAGAAATTCCTTCTTCCTCTTATATGGAGGCATATCTATTTCTTTGCAATCAAGAAAATAAAATAAAACCAATTGGGGTTTGATCAAACAGAAGAAATTCAATCTTTTTTAAGTATTGTAACCAGATCTTATGAATGAGGGAAGAAGTTCAAAAAACTACGTTATGAAAGCTACCTTAGTAATCTGTGACCTTATAATCCTCAAACATTTATTAGCCAAAAAAGTGAACGAAAGAGACAGAGAAAAAAAACTACGTACAACTCACACATTTGCTTTCCAGCTGAATTGCAAGGTTGACATTTTCCTTCTTCCACTTACATGGAAGCCTATTTCATTGCAGTTAAGAAAATTAAAAAAAAAAATTAACTATGGTTGAATCAAATAAAAGAAACTCAATAATCCTCAAGAAAGATTGTAAATAATGCTCTAACCCCGTTTCGTTTCCAATGTAAAATGCAAAGTTGAAAGTTTCTTTCTTCCTCTTATAATTATATAATTATGTAGGCCTATTTCTTGTTAGTTAAGTAACTACGGAAAGGAATAAGCATAACTAGTCAAGCTCATGTGATTTGTATTAGGATGGCTGCCTCTAATAAAAAACCTTTTATATGTATTAATTTTTTCAAGAAAAAATAATTAATCCATGCCTCTTGAGTTTTTTCTCTATCATGCAATAGAATTGACTCTCCATTTAATTAAATAAATATAATAAATTATATTTTTTTGTTTCCATATGTACAAGTATATTATTGATTAAGTAGAAATTCAGACTATTTGATTAACACCCGTTAACCTTTGATCTTTGAATAAAAAAAATCACATTTTTTATTGCAACTGAAAAAAAGTCACCTTATTTTAATATTGATTATGCTTAATGTCTTTTTCTGTTTTTGTCACCCCATTATATTTTAAATGACCGTTTGGCACTTAGGTTTGAAAATCAATTTTGGGCAAAATTGGGTTTGAAATTTTTTTACACAAACAGTAATTTTTGTTGAGAATTGATTTTGGGCAAAACCTCAGTTTGAAACCTAAGTTTTAAATAAGCCACTAAAAATAGCTTTTGATTTGAAACCTAGGTTATGGATTATCCAATTACTATTTTAACCCTATTTTTTCTTACACCCTCTCTCCTCTCTCCCCTATTTTCTCTATCATCTCTTCTCTCTCTTCTCTTATCTCTTTTTTTCTCTTTCCTCTCTCTTCTCTTATCTCTCTTTTTCTCTCTCATCTCTACACTATCTTCTCTCTCCTCTTTCTTCTCTATCATCTTTCATCTCTCTTACTTTTAATCATATCATACCCTTTTTGGTAATTTACCAATATAAAAAGTAATTCTACTACTAATCATCCAAACATCTTTATTCCCAAAATCTATTCTTCCCAGAATCTATTCTCCAAAAGCTAATCCAAACACACCTAAGTTGAACTTGATTAATGAATTGGAAAAGGAAATGAGAATCAAACCACATGATAGAAATGCTCAGAATTTTTTTTCTGAAACGTACGTATGTTGATTGCTTAATCATTCCAAGATCTTAACTTTCCATTTTATTCTTATTATTATTAATTGTTTTATTAGCTTCCCTAATATTAACCTATTTGTAATTTTTGAATTTTCTATGACAAATTTCTATGAGGTCTACATCATTATCTATAAAACACCAGTTTCAATTTTAAAGCAAAAAAAATAAATTCATATTCTAAATTATGCTGTATTTATATTTTTATATTTGTTAAGTTCAACTGTTTATTAAAAGAATACCAAACTGAGGTTGTTTACTAACTCTGGTTTTGAGATTCGAATTCCAATTCTTGCGTATATAACAACTTAATTACAAAGAGTCTACCTTTTGCCCCTCGATATCCCTGGGAGAAATTGCACTCTGGTGTTAGCAGAATATACTTATTATGTTTAAAGAAAAAAAATACTTCTGCAGCTTGCCTATTAATTTTATTTTAAAAATTAATTAAAAAAGTAAAAAAAAAAAAAGGTTTAGAATTTCTTCTTTGTCTCTGTCTAAGTTCAATGAGCCTACATAACCTGTTGACCAAGTGAAAAGAACCTACATAACTTATTAAATCTTTAACCTTGAAGTCGGATTATGTCATAACCTAGAAACCCCATATTAATTAGTGTAGTGACCTGGATTTCCTTGATATTTAGAGAATTACTCATAGGTCCCTTATAGAAAAATATTATACACTTAAGCCCCTGAAAATTCTGATATTACATTGTAGTCCCAAGATTTTTTATTGTAAATAAGTTTTAAAGCATAATTATTGAAATATGCCCTATACTTTTGAAAAACAAAAGAAAAAACTTGCATTTATCTAGCACTGGTGACTAATCCAATGCAAATTATATGTAATAATAGCAAGAGTTAAGGTATAAACTTACTCTATAAGCTTTTACTAAGGAGCTGTAGGCATGTGAAATTTTTTTTTATAAGTAATGTTGCAACATAAGTTTTCAAATTGTAATAATATCATCATAATTGTTAATCAAAATTAAATTTGACTGTTAGTTGACATAACATCCACTTATCTTTTATTTATAGTTAAAGGTGCAAATGTATCAAACTGGAGTATAGTCTGCAAAGAGTGATACTCTATTAATTGTGAAGCTATACATTTTTTTATTTTTTTCTTATTTAAAAATTTAACTTAAAAATAAAGTGAATAACATGTGAACTGATCAGCTTAGCATATTTAATCAACTAATAGTCAAACTAAACCTACATAATAGCCGAGGGACATTAAACTCAAAAAAAATTCAGATACTCAACATTTCTAAATGAAAACTTTCAGATACTCAATACTCATTTGTGAAAATTTTTAGGATAAATTTGCAGCTTACCCAATAACATATTATATGTAGATGCTACTTCAGTATATTTGCTAACTAACGATCAAACCTAATTTTAGATAATGGTCAAGACAACATTATTACGATTTGAAAATTTCTGGAGCAACATTACTCCTAAAAAAATTCTAAACCCAAGTTCCTGAATAAAAATTTTTAGGATAAATTTACAATTTAGCCCATAATAAAAATTAAGCTTTAGAATAATAATAACAACTTATGTGTTTATGTTAAATAATAACTAGCTAGGGTTTAAAAGTTCATATATAGCTTCTTTATAATAGACTATGAAGCACCGGATCTTCACAACTCATGAACAATTGTCATATTATTGTTGATAAATATTATCTTGAAAAAATGACAAATATACGCAAATTAATAATAAACTTAGTTACTATTTAAAAAAAACAAGTTATTATCTATAAATCCACGGGTTTAGGAAATATGAGGGTAGCAAACCGACCTTTTGAAATACAAAAAAAAAATTGAAGAGAAATTGGGAAAAAGTCCCTTATAAAATTGTATTGGTAAGAAAGACTTAGTTCAAAATATAGGGTAATTGTTTGTGTAAAATTTAAAAGTACGGTATTTCTATATATAAAAATTTATCAAGTACAAAAAAAAATTGAATGGGAGGATTTTTCTCCAATTTTTCAAAAATTAATTATAGGAAATGTATTTAAAATTTATGATTAAAAATATAATTTTTATCATTATTTGCTTCAGAACCCAGAAGGTCAACCAGTCAACCCAAACCCACGTTGTACTGTTGAAGACGTTTCCACGGTGGAGAAGTCTGACTGTCATAATGAGTCAACTCCCATCTTCCATTAATTTTTTGAAAGACTAAGCTTCTAATCTTACTTTTATCTTTCAACCAACACAAGATATTCTCAAGTGGCTTGTTGATTGATTTATAAAATTACAAGAAAATTACATAATTTTTAAATGTTTTAGAATTAATTTTAGTAATTAGTTTAACATAGAAGCTGAGTTAGTGGTGAAGGGATGAGAGGGGAAATTGTAGAGGCATGGCTCCCCAAACTTTCAATTTTTCTTGGTATTAGATATAGGATAAATTAGCATCAAGCAACATCCTAATCTTATTTATAATTTAGGATATTTGATGTACTATAAATAAGATTAATGTGTTACAATTACTAAAAAAATAATATCAAAATATTATATATGTACCATAATTAATATTATGATAATGGATGCAACTGAGGGATAATATTAAGATGTTGGATGCATATTAATCTTTATATATATAGGTATTATATATTTTTGACCTCTTAAGATTTATAAAAAGTTTGTATGATATACTCTATCTAGTCGTTAGTATAAGCACCTAATAAAAATTCTAAATAAATTAATAAAATTATGGTTAAAATTAGTTATTTAATATAAAATATCCAAATTACCCTCATTAAAGTCATTATTTTAGAGAAGTTTGATTAATTAGTTAAAAAATTTATAATTAATTACGCATTAAGTTGAGAAAAATTAACTCTTTATAAAAAAAACCATGTTAATCATGTTATAAAATATACAGAGGTCCTTATAGAGAGGAAGGGATATGTTATTTTAATAAGAGAATTACTATTATGCTCTAAAGTAGGGATTTAATGAGAGCAAATATAAAATTTTTATCAATATAATGTATTCTTTAGTATACAAAAATAAAGTATAATGATACAACTGATTTGTATATAGATACAACTAGAGTAGTACGATAAAGTGCTCTATAGTAGAGCTGGTTGGGCCCGTTTTACCTTAAAACGGGCCAGAAACGGGCTGGCATTTTGCCATCCCATTTTGGGGCGGGCTGCACAGCCCGCCCCCTCCTGGCCCGCCAGCCCGTTTTTTATTTTTTTTATTATTTTTTTATTTTTAATAATATTATTTATTTTACTCAAATATTATTTTGAATAATTTCATTATCAATTACTAGTAAAGATGATTACTTATTTGTTGATATATAATAATTGATTAATATTTTGTTAATGTTTATTTAGATTTATAGTTATAAAATTTGAGATTTTTTATAAAAAATATGAATTTTTAAGAGTATAATATGAACAATTTTTTTATTATACTAATATAACATTAGAAATTTTTTATTAGTATTTTAAAAGTTTAAAAATAATTTTTTAAAAATATTAAAATTTAAAAAAAAAAAAAAGTGGGCGGGCCGCGGGCTAGCCCGCCCCCAAAACGGGGCGGGCTCGGGCTGGCAAAATGCCAGCCCGTTTTGGAGCGGGCTGCACAGCCCGCCCCGCTAGCCCGCGGGCTAGAAGCGGGCTGGCCCGTTTTGAACGGACCAGCCCGCTTTCCCACCTCTACTCTATAGCATGCATTGCGGTTTGCCGCCTTCATCATGGCACTATCCTAATTAATTACGTATTAATTGCTGATCCAATACATGCCCATGTGTGCTGTGTCTGTATCCACAAATAATAAATTCGAAATAGTTGTCTGATTCTTTTTTGATTCTAAGTTGTCTGATTCTTTACAATCAACTCTCAATTCCGTTAATTAATTTCATAATCAAGCCTCACCACATAAATTGTCATTACCCTACCAACATTTAATGAACACATATATTATATCTTCTTTGATTTTTTTATTAAGAAAAAAATTGTGAGTTCAATTATTTCTCTCCTCTAATTCCATTTATAAGTTACTTCAAACAAATTTTTTACCATTATTAATAAAAAAATTTAAAACTAATTAGTTCTTTAGAAAATAATTTTTAAATATTTTTTTCAAAAAACATTACTTTCTTACCTGAATATTGAATAGGGCAAAATCAAAAGGTTATAATAAATAGTAATCGAAGGGGTTATTTATACAGGATAGGAGGGGGTAATTATAGGCTAATATTTCTTTTCTTTTTAGATAACATGCTGGACGCTTTTATCTTAATTTGATATGCTATGGAGTATAATTTAAAATTAATGCTACAAATTTAATTTATAAACTTCTTCCTATTTTCTTTACAATAAAAATTTCATGAGTTGAATTTCTATTTTTTTAATAATACAAAATGATATTAAGGAAATAAGAGTTTTACAAGGAACTATAAGTTAATAAACAAAAGGAGTCACTATAAAAGCTGAGGAAAGCAATTAATGGAAGAACATTGACATGAATGAGTGAGAAGGCATGAATCAAAGACAAGGCTTATTGCCAAGTTATGTTTGATGAGAGTGAAGATGAAGCACGAAAACATATACAATTTTTTGCAGATGAAACATATAAACTCTTAACAAAATTTTAGTATAAGTCAAAGTTATCGATGGTCAGACTTTGAATAGTTTTAATATTTATAGACTGTTTTTATAAAATTTTTCTTTCCATAGATAAACTGTATAGTTTTAGTTATCTTTTTAGACTATAGTGATCTAATTTATTTTTATAACCATAATATTTTTTTTTATTTTAAATAAGAGTATCTAATAAATTTTAGAGGTACTGTCTTTTTTCTAAAAAAAATACCCAAGTCACAATCTCTCATTAATTATTTTCAACCTTGGAGTTCACATTTTTCTGACCAAACCACACAAAGACCGCCTCAAATCAAATTAAATGCTTCAAAAATATAACAAACCAGGCGAGAGTCCAATAGTGACATAGCCCTATGATTTTGATCGAGAGATTCCTCTTATTATGGCTTTGACATAAACATAAGTTGTTTCGACGAAGCAGCCTCTTCTTTGTCCTTAACTCTCTCTATCTCTTCACGTACGTCTCCATCAGCAGAATAGTCAAAACGTTGAACGTTTAATTTTACTCTGACCAACAACAAAAACAAAACAATCCCCCCGCAACCCACTTCACGTATTACAATAAATACTTTGCCTCCAATCTCACTTCTTTCTAAACCTCTGTGTTTCATCAAAGTCGTCCTTAATTGTTACTTTCCTCCATTATCGATCATCATCAAAAACCTTCTTTACCAAACCTATGATGATCAGTGATAATCATACTATGACTGCAATAACTACCGACCAGTGGATGATGCAATTCTATAATCAGCAGAGTCCTGATGATGATCTTCTTCAGGTTTCGGCGGCCATGGAAGGTTTGTTTTCTGATGTTAATAATACCGTTGTGACTACATCTTCGTCTAGCCCTAGTCCGACGAGCCCGAAGGCCGGTAACAATGGCGCCGCGGGATCCAGACCGATACGAAGAAGGTCCAGAGCTTCTAAGAAAACCCCTACCACACTCCTCAACGCCAACACCACCAACTTTAGGGCACTTGTACAGCAGTTCACAGGGTGCCCTAGTAATACAGACATGTCCTTTGAGGTCTATAAGGGACCTATCACCTTAAATTTCCAACAAGGAAGACGACAAGTCGTTCGTCATCATCATAACAAGTCGAGGACCACGGTAACAAGAGTGTCATCGGCGGCCACGGCACCGTTTGGAAACACGGGTTTCAATAATGCAGGTCATCATCTTCAACGCCAGTATCAGCAGCAGCAGCAGCTAGCAGATCAACAACAATGGCGGCTGCAAGATCATCATCATCAACACCAGCAAAGTGGTGATCACGATGATTTATTTGATTATAACAGCGACTTGTTTTTGAAGCCTAGCATGGAGATATCTGATGGGTTGATCGAGGATCATAACTATAGTTTACATGACGTGACCATGAATAATAATGCCTTCTTCTCTAATAATGATGTGATTCAGAATAATGGTGCTTATTTTATGTGATACGGCAAGTTAAAGTAAGTCTTTTGTAAGGGTTGTTAATAGTTATATATATATTTCTGTCTCCCTCTTCATTTATGTGAGAATAAGATTAGATAGTTCACTACTGTACTATCATTACAAGGAATAACTCATGAAGCAGTTCATTTTGTTTTTCAATTCAATTTCTTTAATTTCTTCGGTTTATTAATTAGTAGAAACCATTATCTGTATTTTATTCCAATCACAATATATATAAGCACTTTTTATTATTGTTCTTGCTCTTAATCAATTGCCCTTGGGATGAGTACTTTGCTCTTTTTTATATAAGGTCTAAAATGAGTTATTTTGATTTCTGAATAATGTAATTTTTTATATGGCTATTTGATTAGGTTATATTTAAGTATTGTCATGCTTAATTGGGGGGTAACTCTCCCAAAAATATTTTTTACTTTTACACAGAATCGAATTTGAGATCTCATATTTAAGCGGTAAAAACACATTCTACTGGATCAACGCCTATTGGTCTGAATAATATAATTTTAATAGATATATTGATTATTCATATGAGATTAAAAAATTTGGTAATACTTATTGTTTTTCTAAAAAAGTTTTGTTATTTTAATTAAAAGAAATAAAAAACTAAAATGATTTACTACTTTAATTTTTGTCAACTTTAACAATAATAATTTCAATTTAAAATTTAAAAATGTAGTTGTGTGTTTTCCGTTTTTAAAAATAAACTTTTTGTCAAAAGCTTCAATTTATTATTTCTCATAAATACTGCTTCGAAATTTTTCACAAAAGAACTTATTATGGTTTTAACGGTTTCCCAACAGAAAAAAAAATCACAAGGGCATGTTTTGTAGATAAGAAGTGGAAGTGGAAATGAAATCTTTCACTTCTCTCTTGTTTAATATGATAGAAGTCATTTTTACTTTTAATATCTTGAGTCATCTCAGTTCTATCAGAAAAGTTAGGAATTGAGATGATAGAAGTGGAAGTAACATTTTTTAGACCATTTTGCCCTAGTTATAAATTTTTTTGACAATTTTAACACTTCCCAAGTTATAAAAAAAAATATTTTGGACCATTTTACCCATCATACCAAACAAACTTTTAAAGCTTATTTTCAGCCTAATTTCACTTCCACTTTCATTTCTACTTTTACTTCCATAAAAAATTTTTCCATCCTCCCAAATGTACCACAAGTACTTAAACTGATAAGAACAGATATCATTTTTATCATGGTTTATGTAAATCAAAATTACGCGTTAAGAGTTGAGAAATTATTCATCAGTTTCCAAAAAGCTGTGATGAAATTGAAACTAAATTGGTGTGTCTTTTAATTTGAATTAAATTCTAATTATTCTTGATTTGTTGGTCCTGCTCCTTCAGGCTCTTCTATATAATTTTCAAGTCATATCGTGACTCGCACAATAAAGGGATCTAATGCCATGAATTGGATCTAACCAGCTAAGCATTATAATAGAAGTGAGGGAGTATTGGTCCAAACGGTAGCTATATATTAAGAATTATTTAGACAAAAAAAGCCAAATTATTAAGAATTAAAAATAAGTGGCGAGCGCCGTATAGTACTCGAAGAATATTGGTACTATAGAATATTATACTTTTATATTTTTAATATTTTAATTTGATTATTAGTAGAAACATTCAACATAATCACGAGAGCTGAGTCTAATATAAAGAGCTAATATCTCATAGATAAACTAAATAAGATTGAAATATTATGTTTAGTATTAGATAATGCGTCAAATAAGATTACCTCTAATAAAAGAATACTCTTTCTATATATTATAGGATCCCTCCAAGAATAAATTTTTTACCTTTTATAAGGCTCTTTAATAATTTCAATGAGTATTAAATATTTTTACAATATATGTTCATATTGAATTAGGGTAGTTGAAGAGTAAAAATTAATATAAATATTAGAATTTAGTATAATTAATACGAGTAATGTTATAAATTAATTTAATATTTTTAACTATTTTTTATTAATAAGTGCCAATTAATTAAAAGGTCCTTAACTATAATATGTAGCAGAGGTAATAGAAAAAGAGCCAAATTTTTTTATAAATTAGACTAGTTAGTTATTAGTAACAGAGATAAATTAAAAATAAAAGAAGGATAGAAAAAAAATATTTAATTCAACAGTGAGTAATTCTATGCAGTAATATTGTTTCTATTATAGTAAGTGATTCTTTGGCGTATGCACAAAATTTCTATTGGGAGACTCACTCATTATAGCTAGGTGTGTGACGCGGGTCGAATTCAGATATAGTTAGGATAAAATTTCGATAAACCGGATTGAAAAAAAAAAAAGTGATTCCTCGTACCAAGTCAAAGGTAGGCTTCAAATGCTCAATATAATGGGAACGGTGGTTCAAAGAGGTGATGGTCATTGGTCAAAAAGACTAAGTTCTGTAAAGTTACAACTAAGGAGCCTCATGATGACTTTAAATTGCTATGGTCACAGACTTTGAAATTTCATGGCAATTATTGAAAAATTGTAAAAACTAATTATTTTTAACTATCAAAGTTAATTACTGTCGAACTTTAAAATATATATATAATATAGCTAGATATTAAGAACATTATTATCACAAAAATTTAGGAAAACGTTATCCTATGCTTAAATTAAAATTGTAATACTTTTGGTATAAAAGATGGTAATAAGGGGAGACGCTTGATTCCATTAGACATGTTACTAGATTATTATTAGTGCTGGGAGAAGAACCTCTACTTTTCTTTTCCTACCTCTTACTCTTCTTTTATGATCTTAATTACTAGGTTAAAATTTTAACTAAGCTTTTTTAAATATTAAATCTAAACCAATCATAAGGATAAGAGAATGAGATCGGTAATAGGAAGGAAAAGAGAAGGGGAGGTGACACAGTTAGTTGTATTAAAACTTAATTTAAGTTAACTCGTTAGACTAGTGAATCATTCCCCTTACATGATCCAATCAAAGAATTTTAGATGGTTGGCTGAGTTGGATGTTATATTTTTTTTTCCTTTAATAAGTATGAAATCACATCCTTTTATTTTTTTTCTAAGAAAAAAGAAGCTATCCATCAAAGTTGTACTTTTAACAACCTAATTTTGTTGAATTATGTGTATGGTTCATATATTAATGTTCTAAATATTTGTGAATTAATATATTTTTATTTAAATATTACTCTATCTGATTTTTAATATAAAAGTTAGTTGAAAAAGTCAGATTTAATTTGATCCTATATATAATAACTCAATCAATTTTGTCTCCCAGATTTATAATTTTTTTTAATATCCCTATAGATTGCACATATGAAGGAACTTCTATTCGAAGGTAGTCATGATAAAGTATGACAATTTAAGAAAACAAAATTATATTTGATACAAATAATTAGCATAACTAACTTCATTAATCTATTCAAATTAATTATCTAATTATTATATCAAGGACAAGAAGTAATACCTTTTAATGATTATATATAAATATATTTAATTATAATTGTATTGACCATGATTTAATCACAGTTAAACGATTAACCTTTAAATTTTACCTCAATCAATTTAATAACTTAATAACTGATCCAATTTTTAATACCTAAATTCCACCAAGTACTTGTTAGGATAGCCCCTAGACTCTAGACATTAGGAGATGTATCTGGAAAAGAATGGTTCCCAAGCAAGACTTTGAATGGTTTTAGAATATTCGGATACATGTATCTATATATGAAATGAGGCAAGAATCTTTCTTCAAATTTTGGTCCATTTGTGCATCTTAAAATAAAAAACTACAATTTTCATAAAATGGGTTAACGAATTAAAAATTAAAATATTATACAGTTCTGATAATCAAAATATTATTAATTGCTATAATTTTTAAAATGGGTTAATGAATTAAAATTTAAAAGATATGGGTCCTTAGAAATAAATTTAGGCGGCAATTCAGCTGAGTGAGAAATTGGGGGGGGGGGGGGGATTGCTTTGTCTGAGTCTACGTCAGAATATTTTGCATTATCTCTCAAAAGTCAAAATCCTTATCTTCCTCAATATTTTAGTCATATTCCGCTTTGTCTTTTTTCTTGGAGCGTGCGTATGAATCTTCTATCCAAATCCGTTGTTCACATTATCACATGAATGTAAATTTCAGTTCATTGATTTTCTCTATTCATACTTCTTTTATGTTGGCCAACAATTATTACCACGTGCCATTCATATTAGAATTGAACAATACTAGTGTGTTTTGCTATTTTCACTCCGATGATGTCATCTGAAATATAATTAATTAATTAATTCCATCGATATGGTGTTTATTTTTTGCCATTGTGACTTGTTAGCTAAGGCATCATCACTTAATGAGTTAAAATCAATGTTTTGAAAGTCATACCTAATATAAAAATGAAAAATCAACCAGACACAATTTTTAGTTTTCAACTTTTTTTATTAGGACCAAAACTGGTATAATTTTTGAAAAATCATTTTAATCAAACTTCATATTTCGACTATGCTTTGAAAATCTCCCTAACTCCTCAGGGGTGAGATATATAACTATTTGTAGCGTGTTTAATTCTTAGAGAGTATCACTTTATTGTAGTTCTAGTCGCGACGCTTGAAGGGACATTATAACTTTTGAGTGCCTAAGTTTACGCATGAGAGCAATTGATAACTCGCCCTACCCGATATTAGTATCACTTAGGAGAAAATGAGATTTCACCATGTCCTTAGATCGTGGGTGAACCCAACCCCTTTCTAAAAATTTTTGTAACAAAAAAGAATTTTATATTTCAACTCAATTCAATTTCGATCCAAACCAACCCAATCATAAAAATAGTTTTCTCATTTAAGCCATTAACACATTTGGTTAACAATCCAACTGAGTCTTGCCTGATTATTTAAATATTGTTTAAAACTTATAATCTTATGAACAATTATAAATTTTATATTGTCTATTAAGTGTTGATATCAACAAAATTGATCATATAGTTTTCAAAATATTATATGTTAAAACTAATTAAATTTGACCTTATTTGTATTGCAAAATTTGTATTTATTCACTTAATTTAGACAGGAGTAATTCAACTTTACAGCATAATTCAACTATAACCCAATGCTCCCCTTATTAGAATGGTTTGGTTTTCGGAAATTAGGAGCATTTACTAATTACTATTTTTTTTAAAAATATTTATATAAAATTTATTACGACTTGATGAATTTAGAAAATAACAAAAACAATTATTTTTAAATTTAGTTAAGGCCTCGTTAAATTTTTTAAACATTGAGTTCAATTTTTATAAAATATAAATATTAGGAAGAGTAGTCACTTTGAACTTAAAATTATATACCTTATAATAAAATTTAATAAATAATTTAAAAATATATAAAAAATTATTAAATTAAGCAATCAAACTAAAATTATATATAAAGTTAGGGAGAAAAAAAATTACACGTTTAAACTTTCAAACTTATCGTGCTTATCATGCCCTTCCATCGAGGTGAAGGGAGTCATCTTTCAATTTACATCCTCCTTCTTCCAAAATTTCCAAAAGTAACTTTTGTTAAGATTGCACAGCTTTTAAAGTAAGTTCCTCTTTTTTTGACTTGACTTCCCGCGAAAATTACGGATTTCAAAATAATTAATTTTTTTTCGAATTTTTCTGAAAAAAATTTAAAAGTTAAAACGGGCACCTTTTTTTAGAATTCAAATGTAAAATAATTTTTTTTATATAATAATTTTTAAAAATGGATTAGGTTCACCAAAGTCTAAGGACAGAACAAAGTCTCCTTTTTTTATAGGTGATACTAATATTAAGTAGGACGAGCTGTCTATTACCTATGAGCGTAAACCTAAATACTTAAGAGTTAATATATCATCTAAATATTGTGATTAAAACCACAATAAAATAATACTCTCTAGAGATTGAACATATTATAAATGATCATATATCTTACTTCTTCGTTAGTTGAAGTCACAATGAGTCATGTAAAATAATTTTTATTCTAGCTTCATCTTCTTCGTGTGTTTCTCTTTTGTCAGATTTTTTTTGAGATTTCTGAAATGGGAATTGCTAGTGGGTCAGGATTGGGGTTGATAACTTGATATTCAATCATATTGTACGTTGAGCTACTAACCCATTGGCTTTTGGGTATGTATTTCTTTTTCTACTTCACTTGAGATTTGAGAATGGATCTCACTTAACACACATTGGATATTTAATTTGTCTATTGATTATTATGTAAATTAATATCAATATTCATTATTGTTTAGTTTAATTTTTAGAGAATAAATTCTAAAAAAAATTAATTTTAAAAAATAGAGTTTATAAAATAAATTTTGTTTGAAAAGTGATTTTGAAAAAAATAAATATTTAGATAGTTGTTATCAGAATAATTTTTTTTATAAATAAATTATTAGAAAAATTATGAGGTAAAATAATAATTACATAAAGAGATAGAAGAGATAGGAAGATGATAAAAAATCATAGAGTTAAAATCATTATTTTATATGCTTAATATTTAAAAATTGCTTGAAAAATTTATGGTTCTTATTTATCTAAAATAATAATTTTGGTTAAAAGTACTTCTACCATTAAAATATATGTTTGGGTGCTTAGTTTGGATCCAAAATTACTTTTTTTCCCGTAAAACAGACATGCACTTAATAGTAAAAAACCACTAGCTCGGGTAATTAAAAATACTTTTGAAGTAAAAGACCATGGTTTTGAGAGAGAAAAAAGGTAACCAGACATACTATTTTTTTTTTAAAAATTATGATTGAAAACTATTCCCTCCAATCCTAAATATAAGATTTATTTAACTAATTTGAGTATATTAAATAAATTAATTATTTATAATAATTATATGTTGATTTTCTTAAAATATCTTCTACTAGCATGTACAACTACCTCTTAAAAGAAAGTCCTTAATGTGGGTGTTTGAAAAGTCTCAAAACCATAATTTTAAATTTTTTTAACTCAAACTATAGTTTTTAATTTAGTTTGTATTTCAAATCTGGGTTTGATTAATTGGTTAATGGATATTTTGATTTCTTGATTTGAGTTCTGTTAACAAGATTTATTGGAGAAGAACATCTTCATCTTTATTATCTATTGAGCAACATACTCATTATAATTATAGAAACCCACTTGGATTTACACACTAATTTACCCTCGCTTGAGGGAGATAAATTAACCCCACTTGGAGACTTTGAGGAGAGACCAAAATTACCATCTCCCTCACTATGGTGAAGATTACACAATCTCACACACACAAACCTAAAGACTAGAGTCCTTTATATAGAACTCTAGGGTCATCTACATACTAGTGATTAACATTAATCACCTAATTAATTCAACTTTCTAACACCCCCGCTCAAGTTGACACCCTTTAAATTTAAGTGTTCAACTTGCCAACACAACACACAAGGGAGTAAGATGAATTAAACAAAACCACTTTCATTTTACAAGATACAATATAAAAATTTCTTCAAAAACTTTCTATCCTCAATGAATACTTGGAGCACCAACTTCCATAGAGATATCTTCCCATTTGACCTTTGGAATCTCAATCTTGAGCACTCTTCAATTCAGCTTTGATAGAGCTTTATCTTCTGATTATTCATAATCGTTTTGGTGTGCTTATCCACTTACCATTGCAAAGAAAATATGAATAGCCACTGCTACCGTAATCATAACCCATTAGTGCTTCAAGTTAACAATTAATCTCCACCAGCATCATAATAAAGCCAAGAGTAATAAAGGATCAAGATATATAAGTGTTTGGTCATTAAAATGGTCCTTTTAAATTCTTCAGGAACATGCATCTTCAATTTCTTATGCATGTAGAACTTCAAACCAGCATACGAAAGAATGCCTATCAGAAAATATACCTCCAATGATAACACAAATGTTGGTTAAGAAGTCTGGCAATTACGGGTTGGAAATATCGTATCCCCATACATTGTTGTCTTTATCTCCCTCGAGTAACCATTTCACAATAATCTCTGATCTTCACATTTCCCCAACTTCCGACTCTTCTCATCTAGTACCAGAAAATGGGTTCCGATAAGAATGATTATGGCCTTTTGAAGGAGATCGGCCTGGATTCCACCAATATTGGCAGTTTTGTTGACGGCAAATGGAAGACCAGTGGTTCATTTGTCACGTCTGTGAATCCTTCGAACAATAAGGCCATCGCGAAAGTAACGGAAGCAACTGTGCAAGATTATGAAGAGGGATTGCGTGCTTGTAGTAAATCAGCTAAGCTATGGATGACTATACCTTCCCTCACGAACTATCAACAGATCTTGAATCTCGAACCAGAGAAACTGAGCAAATCTTGAAGCGGCGGGTACAGAAAATAAGAAGGATGACTTTGCAACATCGAGGAGTTGTCAAACACGCAGACTTCATCTCTAGTCCCAACGAATGGTGTTTACGCAAAATGTCGGCAAGGAACTGTGGAAAGGACGAAGATTGCAGCCTGAGCATCAATGGTGAGCACGACATTGCAGATTTCTTCACTTCTTGAATCTGCGAAACTCCAAGTTACGGAAGCAAGGATCTGTCAAGAACTTCGATCCAATCTTGCGACAGAGAGATGGCTTGTGGCGGCGTGCACTTAATAGACTTTGACGACGGCAGAATCAGCGACGAGTCGGATGAAAGAATGAAGCGATCAAGAGATTTAGGGTTTGGTGGCTGATCAAGAAGCTAGGAGCAACGATGTCATTGTGGCTAAGATAGGTTCTGTTTGGCAGCAGTGATTCAAGATTGAGCTACGGTGGAAAATCAAGAACCACATATAACAGGTCCACAATATAGCCTGCTCATGATACCATGTTAACAAGATTTATTGGAGAAGAACATCTTCATCTTTATTATCTATTGAGCAACATACTCATTACAATTATAGAAACCCACTTGGATTTACACACTAATTTACCCTCGCTTAAGGGAGATAAATCAACCCCACTTGGAGATTTTGAGGAGAGACCAAAGTTACCCTCTCCCTCACTATGGTGAGGATTACACAATCTCACACAAACAAACCTAAAGACTAGAGTCCTTTATATAGAACTCTAGGGTCATCTAGATACTAGTGATTAACATTAATCACCTAATTAATTCAACTTTCTAACAAGTTCGATTTCATAGTTGAGTTCGATTTCTAGGGGTGAGATAAAGATGACGATGAATTTGAGAGGAAGAGAACGAATATTATTTCTAGCGGAGGATTTTCTATGTCGGCGGTGTCTTCAGAAGAGGATGATGATGAACAATAAATGATTAAATAATTAATAATAAATAAATAAAAGTAATTATTTATCTCATAATTATTATTTTAACTCATATATTTTCTAGTAATTTACCAATCAGAAAAGTCATTCTAATAATAACTATCCAAATACTCATTTATTCATAATCACTTTTTTTCCATAAGCTTTTCTCCAGAAGAACTTATCCAAAATCACTTTAAAACTACTTTTTCTCTATAAACCTTTCTCCAAAAACTAATTCAAACGGGCCCAACATATGTGTAATTATATATAAATACTTTGGAGAGAAATTATAAATTTAAAAGATAAAGTTGATTGAGATCTTATATTTAGGATCAAAATAAATAATTTGTATAGACCTATAATTAGGACCATAGGTAGTATGGTTTATTCTCCTCATCAATATTATCTGGATGAAAAGGAATATTGCACGACATGAGGGTAAAATTGTTTCTCCTCACTCAAATATAAAATGCAACGCCTTTTAATAATTTAGTTTTTAGGCCTGTTTGGATAGACTTTTAGAAAAAAAAATTTAGATAGCTTTTGAAAAATGGCTTCCAGATAAAAGTGGTTATGAATAAATGAATGTTTGGATTATTATTTTAAAAAGGACTTTTGTGATTGATAAATTACTAAAAAGTACCACATGAAAAAAAAAATGTGAGCCATTTCACTCGTTCGTATTTTAGCTCTTCTTTTCTTCTGGTTTGCAATGTCCCATCTTCCTTTTTCCTTCTCCCTATATTACATTGTAGCTCTTCTTCATATATCTCTTTCATCATCTTCTCACATCTTCATAAGCTTCTCCAGTGATGATGAATTGAGGAGGATGGCTTGCAGCGATGACTTGCAGAGAAAAGAGAGACGTCAACGGCAACTGAAGAGGAAGAAGAAGAAGACCCAGCGACAGCCTCCTCTCACTGTGGAGGCAAAGACTGTGGAGGCAATGGAGAAGAAGACAGTGACTGCCGGTGGTGGATGACGGCGACCCACGATGAGAAGAGAGAGAAGAGACAAGAAAGTGTTAAAAAAATAGGGATAAAATAGTAATTGGGTAGTCCATAAACTCTTTTACTGTTCCATAAGTTATTCTTAGGAGTTTATTCAAAATCATAATTTGGTCCAGAAGCTCTTTTGGACAAATATGACTGTTTGTTTTAAATTTTTTTTAAACCAATGTTTAGGCTAAAAGCCTTTTTAAAACCATAGTTTGGGGTTAACTAAACACACACTTTACATGATCTTCACCTTGTTGATTCGCCCTAGTGTCATAATGGTTGGACAATGATGACTAGGAAATACAAGGCAAACAACTCTTTATGTCACTCTTGGATCTGCTTCCAATGCCTCTCTTTGCAACAATTCCAATGGAAGAAGCAACATTTTACCAACACTCTGTTTTTGCTAAAATATCCTCTCACGTTATTTTGAACTATATCATTAATTCTGAATTCTTCTCAAATATAGGAAGGAATAGATTGGAAATCTAGTGACTTTCAAAGCAATTCCTTTTACTTGACAACCCAAAGGATATGAACATCAATGTCGTCTTTTAATTCATCGTTCTTTACTTGGAGCTTTTTGCCTTCTTTTATGTTCACTTGGCTTACTCCCTATTAGTCGATTTTTTTTAATCTCTTAATTATTATCTTTGTTTTATTTCTTTCTTGTAATTTATTTGTGACTATGCTTAATAATTAAAACTGCTCATATTCTTAATATATGACCTAATTAGAAAGTTAATCTTAATTTTAAATATAAGATATATTTATTATATTTAATATTTTTCTTAAAGTACCCCTATTGATATTCCATCAATAATAATCAAGTGAGAGAATGATAGGGAGAGTTAATATATATAATTAAAGTATTTTAGAAATATACCTCATATTAATTAACTTTATTAATCTAATTAAATTAATTAAATATGTCATATATTAATGACTAAAGTATTATTTTGTTTTCATTGAAAAATAATAAAATAGTTCTTACATTAAGAATTAAATAGAATATAATATGTTTTTCTTTATATTAAATTTATAAAGTTTACTAATGAATATTTATAGTATATTTATTTAATTTCAATTTTACCCAATAATTATAAAATCTTTTGGAAAACACCTTGGATCAAATTCAACTCACCTTGATAAAGTTAGGACATGGGCGGGCTTAACCCATATAGGTTTAGGCTCAATATAATTACCATTTTCTAAAAGAATATAGGGTAAAATAATATCTAATATCCTGATCTACTAAATTAAAAAAAATTATAGATAAAATTATACCATAAATAAAATTAGAATATTAGTTATATATAAAAAATAAGATTAAGATATTGGGTGTTACTTTACTTAAAAATAAAATATATATTTTCTAAATATCAATATTTTTTATATAATTACTATTCCCTATACTCTGTCAACTTTAGTGGGATAATTTTTGTTATTTTATATAGTGCATGTTTAGATAGAAGTAAATTTTTCTAAATGGCCCAAATTTTATTTTAATTTTTTTTTAAAATAAACAGTTATATTTGTCTAAAAGAGTTTATAGACCAAACAATTATTTAAAACTATAATTTTAAATAAACTCCTAAGAATAATTTCTAAAATATTAAAAGAAGTTATAGACTGCAAAATTACTATTTTATCTATTTTTTTTATTTTTTTTCCTCTTTCCCCTTTTTTCAGAATATGCCTGTCGCCTCCTCCTTCTTTCTCGGTTGTCGTGAGTCACATCTCAGTTAGATGCCACAGTTAGCGCATAGTCTTCTTCCTCCGTCTTCATTTTTTGGCTTGTTGATTGGTCGTTGCCATCGTGAGATGAGAAGATGAGAGTTCTCCGTAGATGTGATGGGACAAGAGGAGAATGACTTTTTTTCTTTTCAATATCATATTTTTTTTAGTAATTTATTAATCATAATTTTTTTTAATAATTAACTATTTAAATATTAATTTATTTAAAATAATTTTTTATCAGTTATTATTTATAAACTCTTCTCTAAAATTTATATTTTTTTTTTATAAATCCTATTCTAAAATTGTATCCTAACAGCCCGTATAATTGATCCGTTTTATAAAAGAAAGTAAGAAACCGTCTATTTATCTTTTATATTCGTGCCGTGAAATTTACAGATATAAAACACAAACTCGTCCAGCGGTATATTTTTCTTCGTCGACGGACAAACATTCCCCACTTGGTCGCCGTCGGACGCCATCCACCGTTGTCAGCCCTGCGTGGCTGTTCTCTGGCGAGTATTGAACAAGTTTCGAACCCTAGGGCTTTGTCTACTCTCAAAATCCGGTGAGATTGATTTGTTCAATCTGGCTTTTTGTCTAGATTGAATTTGTTCCCCGCGTGGTTGTGAACCCTGTGGCGGATGCCGTCGCACCGTTTCTTGCTTTGTTTTTAATTTTTTATTTTAATTTAGCTTTGATTCTGGTCGTGTGATCGTTTGAATATTGACGCTTTTGAATAAAGATTGAGTTTTACTTTTCTTTGATTACGAGTTTTTGCTTCAATTGTTTGTAATCGGCTATTATGCTTCTACCCTCTTCATGTTGTTTACTAGCGACTTATATGCTTTGGACTGTTTTGTTATGCAATGTGGGATTTTTTGTGTATTGGCATTCTGTTTATTAGTCTCTTTATATTATCATCAATTTAGAAAATTATCAAGGTATTTGCGATGCATGATCTGGTAAATGACATGGCTCGAGTTTTGTCTGGCAATTTAGAAGCTTGAGTTTAAATTGTCAATCTTCAGTGGCTTGGAGGAGTTGCCTGAATCAATTGGCTTATTAAGGCATCTTCATCAAAGTATCTAGAAGAGAAGAACAGAGATTAGAAGGGTATTATATCAGCTATTTATATTTCAAAGATTTCAGTGGGGGCATAATATAGGTCCGACTATGTTTTATAAAGAGGCAAGTCGATGTGAGTCCAAATGAAATATAAGAACTTTGGGAAAGCCGTACCCCAGCAGCTGTCTCATGAGGTTTACAGGTTGGAAAACTCAGGGTTTATACGAATCCCACACCATAATTCTACATTTTTTATGTGGGACTTAAATCATATATGCCTTATAATGAATCCTAAAGAAGCTGGCACCTTCACTCTAGATGACTTGCTCGCCAACCATAATGCTCCTAGGTGGTATTCAAGGTCTTGGCGGCTTACAGTCATCTTGCTTGCTGTAGCTCTCTAGGGTAGCCCTTTATTGGCATTGAAGAAATTAGTCAAGTTTATACACCATTTATAGGAACTATTGGTAGAGATATACCCCAAAAAGCTAGCACATGAGGGGTAACAAATTTTTACTAAAACAAATGAATTGTTAATGGTATCTTTGTCAATGGCACACTAAACTTTTACATAAAATCCTTAGCATGCAGAAAACAAGGCTTTGTTATAACGACCATACTTTAAGGATTTTTAAGATGAATAGATAGACTAAAATCATGTATTTTTATTTATTTTATAGGTGGATGGATTTGTTTTATGCTTTCTTCTATATTCTTCTAATGGGTTGTAATATTTAAAATTTGTAGAGTCAGTTACCTTCTCTATACGGACTGTAAAGCTACAATTAAAGATATGAAGAATTAAACAGTAATATCTGAGATTTATAAAAAAAAAAGTAATATCTGAGTGCTGACGTAATTTTTTCTTTAAATTGTTGATTGTGAAAGTGGTATGTCCTGGGAATAAGGTCACCATTTGGGTCAGTGAGCAATTGCATTAAATATTGGTAAATTATTTTATTAAGTTGTAATCACCCTGATTCTTCTTAATTTGTAAATTTTCAAATCATTCATTATACACATTAAATTCTTTTAAATTTTGGCCAATTTGCTGCGTGCCATATACGACAAACTTAATCCATTTTAATGTCTCTTATTTTTAAGTCATCATAAACATGCACATCCTGCAACTGAAACAGAAACATTTTATTCTCAATTTCATTTTTTTTATTTGATCTGAAACCTCAACCGTATTCTTGGCAACACTTGAATATTACAGCAGTCAACACTATGTTAAAAAGTTTCAGTTATCTACACTTCTTCTGTATTTGCCTTTTGCCTATTATTATATTGCGTAACGCCCACCTATCTCCTGTTGTGCACGGGCCACTATGTTGCTTGTGTTTCATATTTGTCTGTTTCGGTTGGCACAATGCCATTGGCCAATTACATGTAATTAAGTATTGAAACCTATTTTCTCAGGCAAGAGAAAAGAAAGAAAGAAAGAAAAGAAAACAGCCTCTTTTCTTTTACAGTTAATCAGAACCTATTAATAAAATCCTTTGTTTGGAAGAAAGAGTCGAATAAAATATGAGAACTGTTTGCTTGATTTTTTCCCCTGACAATGTATGTGTAAATGATTGTTGCCCTAAATTCCTTTAAAGAGGCTAATTTCAAACTTATGATTGATTGATCATTGGCTACAAAATATAATTAAGAAACCTGATTAAAGAATTGATTATAATATTTGGTACATATAAATTTCCCTTTTTTTGTGCCCCATTTGAACTGTTAAATTTGTTGGTGTATTTTAGTTTGTTTACATGTTTTTGGTTGACCCAGTTGTCGGATAGCGCTCCATTGGGATGGTTCATGGTCTTTGCAGCAGCCTTTATGCATGAAGATGGCCATTTTTCTTTCTCCAAGAAGAGGCTGAGAGTATCAGATTTTGGATATCAAGATCTAAATCCACATGCATATGCAGGATGTTTCAGTGATGCGCCATTGCCTTCACATCTGGGTGTAGAAAGGTCCTAATTTTACGGTTGTTATATAAATTGCTTATTTTTTCACCTTCCTAAAGCCAAATCTTGAGGTACCCAGTTCAAAACCGACGCTGTAATTAGCCAGTCAATCGGCACGTTCATCTACCACTGTTGAAGTATGTGGTAAACATTTCTTAGTCCATTTTCTAGGGCTTGAATTTCCTTAGAAAAAGCCTGAGTATTGCCATTTTCTTCCACTTTACCTGTTGAATCTAAGGGTTTGTTTGGTTTCACATCGGAAAACTTCAAAATGTCCTCAGACTGGCTCCACTAAAATGTGGTTTTGGTGGTTTCCAACATGAAACCAAACATGCACTAAAACCCCAGTAAGATGGTCATATTTGATGACCTGATTATTAAGGCCCAAAATTATTGATTGTTTCAAGTTTTTTAGAACTTACCACAGTTCAGCCTTAAATATGGACAACTTTTTCTGGTCATCAGCATATTGATTTGCCTCTGCCTGAGCACAGACAAGCATGACATGTCTTGGTCCATTTTCTAGAGCTTTAATTTCTGTTAAAAGCCAATATATTGGATACTCTGCTTCTCATTATCTTTCAAGTTTGACACCCCTGTCTAGTATATTTGACAGCCATATTATTAAGACCAATTCCTTAGATAGTTTAAAGCCTTTTAGAACATCTTGCAGTTTGGCTTTGAATGTAGACAACTTTTTTTTTCTTGGTGAATGTGTTGATTGCAAATCGTTCTGATAGCTGATTACTAGGGTTCTAATGGCTTTACTATGTTCATGATTATGTTTTCAATACAGTCTCTATCTTTTCTTTTGTAGTTTCCATTCAGTCGACAGGTCTTATGTTTGTTATCTGTTACCTATTGGTCTTGCTCCGAAAACAACGAAGTATGACTAAGGGCTTCTTTCTGAAATCATGCATTGCTTTCATTTCTGACATCCTCATGGGACAGCTTATATCAATTCTGGAAAAACTGAACAATGACATGTGATGCCCCATCTAGAGATCACTGCCACTCCTTTAGAGTCTGTTCAAATTTATTTTCTGGGGTATAGTTCTTTTTTAGGCCTTTGGTAGTTCAATTTGGCTATTCAGTCTTGGATTAAAGTTTGAGATGTACTTTAGTAGGATGTATCCCCTTTCCGTGGCTTTCACACTTGCCTTTATTCTCTTTATTTCCCTTTGTTACTCCCCATGGCTGCACAATGTTTCTATTTTATTTTACTTTGAACCTTTCTTGGAACTTCCTATTTTTCAGGAACGTTAATGATGGCTATAAACTATAATATCTTCTGCTCCCACTTCGTTTTATTTGTCTTTCATCTTAATTAGAAAAAATTTGTGCCTTATGACTCTCATACAGTGCAATCTTGTAAATCTTCCACTTTATAACCCATTGCACTAATAATGAATAAAAGGTCCTCCTTGATAAACCAATTTGGACTTTTGATGTACAAACAAAATGATTGAATTAAAATCTATCATAATTTTTGGATGTGGAAGTATTTTTAACTTGTTCTTCTTTTTCTGTTCCTTACAACTTTTACTTTTGTCCTTTTTTCAGGGATACCGGTGATATTCCCTCTTGTTCCAGTCTTGATGATAGAGTTGATTCAGATTCTGGATTGGATATGAGCTGCCAGTCAAATATTAAAAGCGTTGATATTCCTGTATGCTTTACAACAGGAAATATTTCATTACAGGATCAGGGCCATGCTGGCTATATGCAGCCTGCTTTTGTTAGTGGATGGATGTATGTCAATGAAAATGGGCAAATGTGTGGTCCCTATGTTCAGGAGCAACTATACGAAGGATTAACTACTGGCTTCTTGCCAGTTGAGCTTCCTGTGTATCCTGTGATCAATGGAACATTAATGAACGCTGTACCATTGAATTACTTCAAGCAGTTTCCTGACCATGTTTCCACAGGTTTTGTATATCTGAGCATGAGTAGCTCAGTCATAACCATGCCTACAGGTTGCTCCACATCATCTGGTAAGGATATGACATCATTTAGACAAGGATCCTTTGAGCATGCTCCTCCTGTAGCTGTCAACCTTGATTCACAGTCAGTTTCCCTGTCACATGTCAACAACACCAGTAAGGAATTCTTGACATCGAACTCAAAGGTACCCAATTGCATAATGTCTTGTCTGAGGGTAGTGTAAAATTTGCTTAATGTTAAGCTATCCAGTGTCATTATGGTAGTCATCTTACCATATCTATTTTCCTATTTGACTGTTGTGCTTTATTATAGTTACATGAAGAATGCTGTTGGCTTTATGAGGATGAAAAGGGAATGAAGCATGGACCACATTCCATTTTGGAATTAATTTCCTGGAATCATTATCGACATCTCCGAGATTCATCAGTGGTAAGATATAAATTGGACTTTTGTAAAGTAATATTTAGTCTGCATTCCTGCTGCTGATGAGATCATCAAGTTTATCCTATGCCATTTATAAATTTCGTGCATTGAAATTTCTTATTTTTTTTCATTCATTCACTACATTTTAAATATCTGGACGTTGGCCTTAGATTGGAAATAATTTGCTGCTTGTTTTTTCAAAGACATAAAAATTTGGGTTCTTAATTTGATCCACTTTTTGATTGAGTGCTGGAACATTGTTTCCCCATTAGTTATGCTCCAATTGCTGAAGAGACTGTCAGAAACCTGATTATAATTTCTTGCCAGTGGAGAAATAACCTGACAAGATAACTTGTCAGTATTCTAAATCATTCCTTTTTGGAATTTTCTAACTAACTCTCTAATAGATCTGTCTAAAATTGCATTTGATTCCAAATAAAATAATAAAACAAAATTTTTAAAGGACTCTAATAAAACCAACGTTATTTTTAGGGCATAATCTAGATGTTGGCAAAAAATTTAGTTCCTGGGTTGTCAAGCTTTAAAGTGAACGCCTTAGTCTGAAACATATATGAATTAGATATTTGGTAAAATGGAACTCCTAAGATTCCTTAACCACAAGTCATTCTTGGTTACGCAACATATTGGTTGGATTCATGATATTGGGATAATTTTTTTAGCAGGTACAGTTCATTTCTTTGAATCTTTGTTTGAACTGTTTTATGCCTTAGGAATGCTTTGGTGAGGAACTGTAATGGCAATTAAGGTTTTTTGGGTGGGGGTGGGGGGGGGGGGGGTAGCAATTTGGGTGTGATGTGATAAAACCTTTTAGGCCATCTGCGTTTTGCTCAAAATATTATTTATGAAGGATGTGAACAATAACCATTTTCACGCAAGATGAGGGCATTAACGCCCATTGACTATCTGAATTCATATGATTCCTATTTTAAATTCTGAAACATTGCAAAAAATGCCAACTTCTTGATCTCTCCCTATCTTTCATTAAGTTTTCAAAACTTGAACTTTCTACCCTCTTTCCTTTTTCTTATTTTAATGTTCTTTATTCCATATTATCTAGTGCCTAATTTTTCGGCAAGTATTTTTGTGGTAGCTTATGAGTTTTTGTTAAATCTCCAGTCCTTATAACGTCTAGCTTGAAAAGGACTAGGATAGCATTGATTCTCCATTTGATGTAAAGGTTTTGGTGGTTTCTATAACATCTCCATTTGATGTAAAGGTATTGTCTGTTTGCTAGCATCTTGTTGCAATACTTATCTGGAAATAAGAAAAGCATTAACCAAAGTAACCCTTCTAATAATTCATTACTTCATTTTAACTCAATTTTGATGAATATCACTTTATATCCTTAGCTTATCATTGCTTGGCAGTATTATCCTTATACCTAACTGTTGCTTGTGAATTATGTTAATTTACAGATTCATCATGCTGAAAATAAGTGTAGCCCCTTTGTCCTTTTGTCTGCTATAAATGCATGGAAAACAGGAAAGCTTGAAAACATCTGTAGATCAGATTCCAAAAGTGACGGGGCTTGTAGTGATACCAGAAGCTTCATCTATGAAATATCTGAGGACATTTCTTCTCAGCTGCATTTGGGAGTCATGAAAACTGCCCGCAGGGTGGTGTTGGATGAGATTATCAGTAACACCATTGCAGAATTTGTTACTGAAAAGAAATCTCGGAGGCATAAGCATGACTCAGTTGATCAGCCTTCTGAGACTAGCTTGTTAGGCTGCAGAATGGTGATGCCTTTTTTCTTTATAATTGATAGGGTAGGAGTTTTTCAACAGTGTAGTAGTTTAACAAGTTATGTCATCTTTTCAACAGACTGAGGCTGCTGTGGGGATGAGAAAAGGTACTGTTCTTACAAGTGAGCCAGCATCTTCCCAAATGCTTGATGATCAGTCTTCTTGTGAAGTTTCCAGGGTGTCTCCAATAAGCGCTAAATCCGTTGGAAGCATTGAAAACTTTTGGTGGTCATATGCTGTTGTTCGTAAAGTACTTTGTGATTATTGCATGCAAGTCATGTGGAATGCTGTGGTTTATGATTCTATGGCGGAGTACATACATAACTGGAGAAAGAGAAAACTTTGGTCTATTTGTCCTAATCCTCAACCATCTACTAATGGATGTAAAGATTATGGTGGAATGATCACATCAGGAGAAGCTGTAAGTAGCATGCATACTTGAGGTTTTGGCTTTAGTTGTATCTGTTGTTATCTTAACAATCATTTACAGTTGCTTCCCAGGCCTGGTTCCTCTGAACATGATGCTATTCGGCATCCTCATTGTGAAGGGGTGGCAATGGAGAGAGACTATCTTATTCAATCGTCTTCTATGTCTTCTGTTGTCTTGAAAGATGGAAACATTTCAGAAAATGGAAGAGTGTCATGTTCTGATCGTGATCGTATAGATTTGATATGCATTCTTGAAAGTGTGGAGAATGAGCTTCACACGATGTCTGTGGCATCTTTAACTGAATACATTCAACGTTTAGTTGACAAGGAAGTGAAAAGATTATTTAATTGTCCTGAAGAAGACAACTTGAGCAAGGTAACTTTATTTGAAGTGTTAATCTTATGCTTTCTGTTTAAATTATGTTTTGTTAAAGAATCCCTTTCAATGTTGTAGGATGCTTTCAGCAATGACATTTTTCCAGAGATATCTTGTGACAAAACATCTGAAGAGGGGATTTTATCTGACAATAAGGTTGCTATGAAAGAAGGAAATAGTCTTGAAGATTCCATATCTGGAAACCGTATGTCTACTTTATTATCAAGTGCATTTCAGGAGTTGCATGCCAATGTAGGTGATGTGGTTAATGAAAAGGAGATTGGTGACATATCACCTCCTGGATGCGAAAAGAATTCAAAAACTATTGTCCCACAATACAATTATAAGTATCGACCTTCAAGATTAGTCGAAAGTGTTCCTAAGATAACAAAATATGTTACGACAGCCCTATGCCGACAGAAGTTGTATTCTGAGGTTCTTGAAGAGTGGAAATCTTTGTTTCTTGATGCTGCATTCAATCAAGTTTTTGCATCATTCTGCACTACAAAGAAAGTCAGCCAGCCTGATGGTTACATGGTGAGCATTGGATCATTAAATATTCTAGGGAACATAAATATTGACCCTTAACTTTCTTTCCACCCCTCTGCCTCTGATTTTATTCTGATGTCTTGTAATCACAATTCATATCTTTTATTTGTCTATTTTTTATTCTCTAGGAAGGGAAAGTACTGTATTCATCTAAGGAACATTTGAATGATCCAACTCTGGGAAGGATGAAGAAAATACCCAAGAATTCTTCATCAGAAGATTCTCGGATGGTTGGGAAATATACATATCATCGCAAGAAGTTGCCACAGAAAGAGCGAGGTTCTTCTCAACTCATAGCTGTGTCTGTCAAAAAGCAAGTGGATAAGCAGAAGAAACATGTGGATAAGAAGAAACGTGTTTCTGGGGATTTGGATGAGTCTGCCAAAGTTGGAATATCTCCTGATAAAACTGTGCAGACTAAGCTGATAAAAGGGAAGAAGGATAAACAGGCTAATGGAAAGTCTCTTGCTGTCAGTGCTAAAAGAAACTTGCAGAGTAAGAAGTCATCTATAAATAATGCGACTAGTAAAAAATTATTGAAGCATTCGCAGGAAGTCCAAGGTATGTCACTTTGTTGCGGACCCTTTTTTGGGTAAAACTTTTTTAAAGATTAACATCTTGGGTTTTCTTCCTTATCTAGATGATGTCAAGGATGATGAGAAAAGTAATGTAGAGAAGATTTTAGCCGTTGTAGAAAATAGTGTGGGCAAGAAGTTTGTTGATAGAAATGGTCGCGATGGTGCCATTCATGGAAAGTCCATGCGATACTGCTCCAGGGAAACTCTTAACTGTAGGTCTTCTATTTATAGTCATGCCCTTGTTTTGTTGGATTCATATATGCTTATCACCTTCCTGTTGGATTTATATTTATTTTTAACTGTGCTTTCTTTTGTAGCAACCAATAAAGTATCAAAACCAAAAAGGAAGCTTCTAGCGGATGATGGGCCATCCTCACGTCCTTCAAAGGCTTTGAAAATTGCTTATGATGGTTCAAAGGGTGGAGTTGGTGGACCCACCATGTCAAAGACGAGGTCTGCTAAATCCAAGCCATTGAATTTATGTCCTAGATCTGATGGATGTGCCAGGACTTCTATTGATGGGTGGAAATGGCATGAATGGTCTGTGAATGCCAGTTCTGCTGATAGAGCATGTGTTAGGGGAGCAGTGTATGTTCAAAAGAACTGTATACAATCTGATAGTAACCCAACTCATTGGTCAAATTGTAAGGGTCTTTCTGCACGGACAAATAGAGTGAAAATGCGTAACCTTCTTGCAGCTGCAGAAGGTGCTGATCTTCTGAAAGCCACTCAATTGAAGGTGATTAAAGAGTTATTAATGTTTTCTTGTAGATTTTTATCTAGTTAGTTGAATACTTTAATTGTGAAGGTTTCTCAATTTTCAGGCGAGGAAAAAACGTTTATGTTTTCAAAGAAGTAAAATACATGACTGGGGTATTGTTGCCTTGGAGTCAATAGAGGCAGAGGACTTCGTGATTGAATATATTGGAGAACTAGTCCGGCCTCGGGTATGAAACACGCAATTATTTAATATTACCACTAAAATGTCCTAATGAAAGTTCTATGTTTTATTTTTTTATAAAGTGATTTTGTAATAAGATCTCCTGAAAAATTATGCATGAGCAGAATGAGTTAAAAGAATATTCTATATAAAGCGTTACTAGTATTTTTCCCCCCTTTGTTACAGTCCTAGTTCATCAAGAATGCATTAGTATTTAGTTGCAGTCCTAACTCATCCTCGACTATTGAAACACAAGTTCTTGGAATTACTACTAAAATGCACACATCAAAGCTTTACCATGCCGAAGTGATTTTGGATTGAAATCTCATAACTATAATGTGTTTATGTAATTAGTTTAGGGAAGATTCCATATGAATTGTTGCAAGTTTTTTTGGGGGTATAACAACAATAGAAAGAATGAATTGGCTCTCTTGTATGGAGAGAAGCTTATATTTAGTGCAACATTTTTGTACAAGCTTTTGTTTTATCTAGCAGTTGCTATTCTGAGAAGTTTTTGATGGATTTGAAACTGGGAAGTTGTGCATTGTACTTGGAGAGATCCTTCCTCAATGCACATAGAAAATGCTACTGATTTTCTCAGTTTTACTTTTCTCTTGTAATTGCTATTGGACTAATTAATTAATATTTAATTTTTTTATCTCCCAGATATCTGATATACGTGAACGTCAGTACGAAAAGATGGGAATTGGCAGCAGTTACTTGTTTAGACTTGATGATGGTTATGTGGTTGGTATTGTAAAAGTTTTGCCAATCTAGTCTTGGATGTTTTATTCATCTTATTTCTTTAAGATAATTCTTAATATTTAATGATAGTCGTTGCTTTAGATAAATCTGATACTCAGTCTTGCGATCTTAGTATTGATCTATTTTAATGGTTTTCACACTGGAAAACTGAAATGCAGTTGAAACTTGAAATGTCAAAGTTTAGTCAGACTTAAACCATAAAGGCTATGTTGAGTTTTTAAACTTCTAGATTATTTGCTGATCAGAATCACACAGGTGTAATCAAAGCTTATGTGAGTGCAAGCTTGAAGATAGAGAAGTATATGCTTCTGACTAGAAAATGGGACATTGGGCGTAAGAGATGATTGGCACATTTAACCGCTAGTACTTAATTTAAATAACTTGGTAAACTTAGTATTGACAAAAGTGGGATTGTGGGAGTGATAGCTAAAATAGGCACTAGTGGTCACTGTTTAGCTTAGTTTGAGCAATAGGAAGATCCCCATGGCATTTCTATCACCTCTTGTTCTTGAGAACAGGAGTTCCCCGTTATTTTATGTTAGATATAGTTGCAAATATCTTTTATTTGTGAATCTTCAAAGCTTCTTTTTTTAATCCTTTTTCTGGCCACTAATCTCCAGAGCTTTGAATGGAGCAACATCTATTGAAATCATCGATGCGTCTTGTTCTGCTTGATTGTGTGCAGGTTGATGCTACGAAAAGAGGTGGGATTGCAAGATTTATAAATCATTCTTGTGAGGTACTTGTGGTTATTATCTTTTAAATTGAATGTGGGCGTCTTTATGCTAAAATTTGGAAACAAGTAGCATTCTGCTTTTTATCATCATTTTGTTTCTCAAGCAAGTATTTGAGTGTTTGCATGTGCGCATCATGCTACTTTTTATTGTCATTTTATGTCTCACTTTGAATTTTTGGCAGCCTAACTGCTATACCAAGGTCATATCTGTTGAGGGTCAAAAGAAGATTTTCATATATGCAAAACGTCATATAGCTGCTGGTGAAGAAATTACATACAATTATAAATTTCCTTTGGAGGAGAATAAGATTCCCTGCAACTGTGGCTCCAAAAAGTAAGATTATGAGACTTCACATCTCGCTAATCTTATGGCTAAACCATTCTATTTTATGTTGTTAGGTTTCAACATCCTTTAAAATGTACTAGCTAAATATACATGTGCTTAATTTTTGATGTGCTTATCATGCAGGTGTCGTGGATCACTGAATTAGAGTGATTTGATCTGTAATTTAGGTATGCAATTATCACTTAATGTTTCTTTGATTGTTTAACGACTTCACTATTGATAGTTTAATGTATTTGTACGTATTTGTTTTTTCAGGTTTACCTTGCATATTTTGGAAGTGGCAAGGGCTTTGGCCATAGGTACGTACACAACAATTTAGGGTGATGTTTCTGTTGTTTACCACTTTGTTGTGTCCTTCTGCATGCCTTGCATTATCTAAGTTTTAGTGTTTCTGATTCTGATACTCATCTTTTGCTTTAATTGGTGCAAGTCTTGATCTTTCTGTTGATTGTTATAATTATTCTTCCCAACATATTTGAAGAAAGATAATGGTTGTCCGAATCTGTTTCCTCTTCCTTTACTGCACCACACATTTTAAACTTTTTATTTTTTAAAAGATTACATCAGAAGAAGCTTGTTCAGAATGGCAGAATTATGGGAGAGGAGGATTGGACAACCTTCTAATAGGAAAATAAAAACTAAAAAGGGGAAGGATAAAAGTAAAAGAGGAAGAGATGCTTAAGAAAATGGCAACAACCCCAATCCCTATTTGTATTAGTCAATGAGATTCTTGTTTTTTTTGTTGTTGAGAAAAGAGATTCTCTTAAAACAAGCATGAACTGAATTCTACTGTCTTCACTTCACAAACAATGATACTTAATCAATAAATATCCAAATTTTTTGCGCAAAATCCAATCTAACCAAACAAATTATTCTATTACAAATTAGCCATACTGCAATGTAAGAATGCTAAGTTGTTTCATAATCTGTCTTAAAACAAATATGGGAGAAGGACCCTGCATGGTGTTCAAATTTGCAGCATGTCAGTAGTAGTTATTCTGTTAAATACTGGTTTCCTTCCATGTAGAAGATTTCCTTTCAAGGGGTGTTTTAGATTTCCCAATTAAAACTCTCCAGTAAAGTGCTACTTTGTGGGAAGGAAAAATGGGGAAATCAAATGGGGCTTACAAGAGAAAACAGCAATTGAATCCAGAAACACTCCTATCTTAAGGGGAAGAAAATTCAAGGCTTCAGAGTTCGTTAAAGCCTTGTGTTCCCCTTCCTCCTCCCCCTTCTCCTCAACCCACAACGGGAAAGGTCCAAAATCATGGAATTGGAAAGGGATGCAATGAGGAAAGATGATGCAAATCTGGAAAAGCATGACAAAAAGGAACATTAACTACCCTAAAGATCCTGACAAAATATAATACGACCCCTTTGAAGGGCACAAGGGATATAGGCAACTCCTATTTTTGAGCAGTAAATTTTCAAATACTATTAGTAGCCAACCACGAGTTCAGCTTCCCAGCCCTTCCATTCCTAACCCTACTTCAAGTCCTCAACACATTTGCTCATGTGGATTGTTGTTCAATGATGGAAATTTAATATTTAGCATTTATGATTAAATTAGTTATGAACTTCGGGAACAGATTTCCTGGAATTCATTATTGGTTCATTTTTTTACTTTTAATGAAATATTTTGATTTTGAATGTTTGGTGGCTACAGTTGATCAGAAAGAATGTCTTCTGCTTTGATTGAAAAATATTTAATGTCCTTTGTTATTGCAATAATGAAATTTTCTTCTTTACAGGATGGCATTATACTTCCAGAGGAAGTGGGTGTAGTACTCTCCAAGATTCTGGTGTTCTTTTTCAACATCCATTCCAAGGATTGCATTGGATGAGTTGTGAGAGTTCTTGTACTTTGCAATCATACCTTGTACGTTTTCGCTTCCTGGAGGTTCATATCCTTCTTGTTGTCTAGGGTGCATGCGGTTTGTCCTTTATTTGTGAATGCTTAGTTTATTTTCTGTCTTTGATATTTACAAGATCTCGCCTCCTCAAGATATAATTATGTGAAATTTGTACAGACGACCAAAAATGGACGGAGTAGAGAATGTTTTCATAGGTTTAAAATTCTCATAATGAGAGAAAGTATGTTCCTAATCCATCAGCTGGTCCACCTAGATATGTTTCTGAACACACCTAATCCAAATTAAAAATGAAAAGTATATTCAGATTGAGACACTTGGGATACCTGGCTAGACTGGGACCCAAGGAACATTACGCAGTGACACCAAGAATTTTATGGGAACAAGTACTTTGACTACAAACTCGATAGATGTACAGCATGTACAACAGATCCCCAAATTCTTTGACCAGTCTCCCATGAGCAGCCTTCTTGATGTATTCTCTTCGCTGATCTCCTTCCTCATTTTATTTAATAATTCCCCCTCTATTCTTTGACTTCTGAATTATCTAACAACCATAATACGCTTTCAGTTGAACGTCAATCCAAAAGCTTGTAACAACTTCCCAAGTTTTTCATCTGGCAATTTGCTGATTCATGCTCTAGTTTCAGCTTTTAGTGTATAAATGGAGACGCCAGTGCTTCTCAACGGTATTAGTTGTTTCTGTTGTTGGAAAAAAGGTGCATGGCAAATGATGGGGCTATGCCTGAATATTGCATCTTGGAAGTTGCTCATAGAAGTGGTTTGAGCTCCATTAAGCTTCTAACAAATGTCCCACTTCCCCCCTCTGATTTTTCTTTATTGGTATGGATCTTTCTCTATTATTATGGTAATGGAGCCTCTACTGTTTTAAGGTTGGGTTAGAGTGCAGAACACAGTCAAGATATCCTCTTCAAAAATATGAAATGTGGAGAGAATGAACATCTGGAACAATGAAGCATTCCCATCTCCTTGCATGCCTAAAAAGACATTCATATGGACAAGCCATGTGAAAAATACCAGAGAGAATCTAAAAACATGACCCTATCCCACACTGATAGCCAAGACCCCTATTTTCATTCTATGTATGAGCATTTCTCCTAACCAAAAACACCGTAAAGACCATCATAACTGTAGCCAATAAAAGGCATAGGCCTTTTTATTTCTACCAAGTCACAGTATCTTCTCTAAATAAACTGCTCCAATGTCAAAGGGGCACTCACAGTCATTACTTTCCTTAAATTCCAAATAATTTGTTCCACAGGATTGTAGTTACTAGGTAATGCATAAACAAATCTGCTGCAAATTCAAAATCTGACTATGCCTGAATACTTTAGGCTTCTGAATTTGCAATATGTCAATGTATTAAACTATTATGCCATTAGTTTAAACCATATGAAAGTCTTTGGATTTGCAGAATAGGAGGTGGATCTTTTAGGATTACATGTAATGAAATGAAAGTAGGACTGGAATGTTGTATGAGAGAAGCAAGAGGGATGTTAGTCATGGAATTGGATGTTTCTATGAGAATGGAACTTCTAGAAGATCTGTGAACCTTGGTTGAGTTGGAAATTTTGAATTGTGGCATAATTTAATTACTGATTATAGAGGTGAGGGAAAAGGTTCCTTAAAGAAAAGTTCCCTTTCTCAAATATCCTTCCTAAAATGGGCACGAAGTCTATTCCCACTCTGTGTAAACCAAGTGCTCAAGTTATAACTGGAAACTATTCTACAAGGGATTGCATGAGTTGAATCAATGGCGGCATTGGTATCTCCTATTCCTTTGTAAAATTGTACTTATTTTGGATGACCTACTGCTGTTTGGATGAACTTTGCTAAGGAAAGTGCCATAGTCATATACCACCTAAAATGTTTTAGGACACGAAATTCTATACTCAATTCCTCTCACTTATTAGGATTACAACTCTTTGTGAAAATATTCTAATATTCTACTATTAGTATCACTGATATAATAATATTAGGATATTATAGTTAGAGATATTATTGTTATTATTTAAATCATATCAGATTTGATTTAGTTGTATTTATTAGAGATTTGATTGTATAGCTAAAATCTTGGTGTATCTCATGCTATCTCTAAGAGCAGTGTATATATTGATGCATATACCTAGAAATGAATCATCGGACTTTCAAATCTGTCACTACTCTATATGGTATCAGAGCCGACACCGTCTGAGCCACTATGACGTTGCTGCAACCTGCTCCAACCATATTCCTATGTTGTCTGCGGGTTCCGACCAGAGAAAAAAATGCGGCACTTCCTATAAGTCGACTGCTGGCGTCGATAGGGCAATAAGTGTCCCTGTTTCAATTGTCTCTGACAAACTAACGTTGACCAACTATTAAGATTGGGCCCAGGCAATCAAGCACGCAGTCGGTGGCCGCGGCAAACTTGCCTATCTAACCGGTGATGCAAAAAAATCAGCAAATGAGGCTTCTCCTGAGATGACTCAATGGACTATTGACAATCATTTGGTCTCGTCCTGGCTTATTAATTCCATGTCTCCGAACATTAAACAAAGCTTCATGTATCTACCCACGGCGCGAGACATCTAGGTAGCTATCCGTGACTCGTATTCGGTCACCAAAGATATGGTTGCATTCTGGCGATGTGTTCAGGGGACCCGTGGAGTGCATGAGTACTGGCTCGATATGGTTGCATTCTGGCAATGTGTTCAGGGGACCCGTGGAGTGCATGAGTACTGGCTCGATATGGTTGCATTCTGGCAAGAGCTGGATCTTCTTGACGACAATGAATGGGATACTCCTGTAGATGTCGCTTGCAACTAGAAAAGAATTGAAAAAGGTAGGATACTTCTTTTCCTTGCTGGTCTAAATGATAAATTTTATGCTGTCCGAGCTAGAATTCTCAGCAACACCATGTTACCATCACTCTTGGAGACATATGCCAAGGTACGTAGAGAAAAGTCTTGTTGTGAGACTATGCCTGTTGATTCTAAACATTCTTCCGCTGACTCTGTTGCTTTTGTAAGTATGATATTCCTGATGCCTTGGTTAAGTCTCGACCCAACTTTTGAGCACTGTAAGAAGGTGGGACACACTCGTGATAAGTGTTGGGACATCTATGGCAAACCTACTGATCGGAAACCACGAAAGAACAAACCACATGCTAATCAAATCTCTAATAAATATAACTAAATAAAATCTGATATGATTCTAATAATAACAATAATATCTCTAACTATAATATCCTAATATTATTATATCAGTAATACTAATATTATAATATTAGAATATTACTACACTCCCTCTCAAGTTAGATTATAGATATTGATAATGTCCAATTTGCCTACAAACTGTTCAAACATTTCTTCTTATAGTCCCTTGGTAAAAATATCTGCCATTTGCAGCCTTGTAGGTATGTAGGTGAGGCACATAATCCCATCTTTTACTTTGTCACGAAGTGTCTGTCCACCTCCATATGTTTCGTTCTGCTATGTTGAATAGGGTTCAAGGCCATGTTTATGGTGGCCTTGTTGTCACAAAGCAAAGTTGATAGTAGCTAAGGTTGATAGAAAGAAATGCTGGGTTTATAGACATCAGTTCATAATTTATTATTAGGCTAGTTGTTGATCGTTTTAAAAAGATAATTTAATTTAATTTTATGCTCCTCTAGTCCGTAATATAGGACCTATTTAACTAATGTGATTAAATTAAAAAATTTAGTTAGTTAATATGACATATTTTTTCTAAAAGACCCTAATCATCTTCCTTAACTTCTTCCCTCTCTTACTTTATTATTGTTGAGGGAGTATTAATAGGGTTAATTTGGAAAAAAGTTGATGAGTATATTATTAGATTTGATGGTTGATAGAGTATAATGTCGTCGTATAATCTATGTAGCTGACCCCACCTATTGGACAAGGCTTCTTGTTATTGTAGCTTGAGTATAGAAAATTTTATAAAACATATTTCCCTTTAATACTGCTTGAATGGCAGTCTACCCACGTCATTTTCCTTATCTAGGTTTCCTTCGCCTGGAGTAAGCTCCGATTCTACTTTTGCTTTTGACATAGCTTCTAGGAAAATGTAAAGGGAATGGCAGCATTCCCTGTTTGTTGGATTAGGTTGGTGGCCATTAGAGAGAGCCCAGAGTTCTTTTCTTGATCCATTTTATTTTGATCGATTTGAGATAGTTTTTGTCAATTTAGTTGGTTTTTTCTTTTGTACTGGACTGGTCTACATGGTCCAGTGTCTTGGTCAGTTAATAATGATGACTGAAATTGAATAAAGACAAATCATTAAATGCATGTTTTGGGGGTATTGATTTAAGTTTTTTAATATTGTAATAATTGTGTCAACTAAGTTAAAAATATAAAGAAATTTCATTGTATAGAATTGGAATAAAGGAATAATATATATATGTGGAAAATATCTATATACTTCATGTTGTATGATTTTGGGTTAAGAGGCGATAGCAAAGTTATTCTTATGTATTTTTTTCTAAAAAAATTCAATAACAAAGTTTGAATAGTTTTTTTTATAGGAATTGAATGAAGACAAATAATTAAATGGGTGTTTTCTGGGTGTTGATTTCATTTTTTTTTTTTGTTTCAGGATATGTTTTTGGTCAGCATCTCTGAAGAAGCGCCGAGTGACGTGATACTGTTGATTGATTATCATTTTGGGTTTGCCTATTCCTTGGAAGATGAAATAACTAACCTGTGCGATTCTTGTAGAGTTTTTTGGCAGATGAGTTTCTTCCCTTTAGAAGCTGTAAATAATTGTTTCTTTTTAACATATGATAGATGAGGATAGACTTCCTATTGGTTTAAACAAACAAATGGTTTATTAATAAAAGAAATATTTTTTTTGGAAATTCCCAGTGCATGCTACTGAAATTTACAAGTACTAAATGTCCCCGCACTCGTTATTCCCTTATATCCGATGTATTAAATGGAACTGAGTCAGTAACATTTTCATATTTCCATAGGCTTATTATAGTAATTTTCAACCGCTTTTGAACATTGAAACATTCAATTTGTGCATTAATTTGCGGTGAGCTGCTTGATCAATCTATGACACAGGTTTTACTGTTAGTGAGATTTTTACTTATCAAATTTTTATTCTTTTTTTGGCATGCGGAAAACTATGCCTTAAAAAATGAGTTTTTCATTAATGGGGTCACTCATCTCATCAACAGAGTGGGAAAGTTCAACGAAGATGCTGGACATGTAGAATGAGGTTATTTTTTATATCTTATTATGTGATGATGAGATCTACAATGAAGATCTTTGGTAGAATTGATTGTACTTTAGTAATTATTATGCCTTGTGGGAAGCTTGTTATGTTGTGATCAAATGATTGGTTTGTGTTCATATTTTTACTTAACAATTGCAAATACTTGAATATTTTATTTTTATATGTACAAAATTACCAACTCTAGCTCAAAATAGTGTTGATCTTCACATCTGTCTAAACAGAAGTAAGATTAAGAAGATAAGAAACAAATAGGGAAAACCCAATTGACTTTACCATTAATTAGTAGTGGAGGAGAAAATAGTTGAAAGAAGTACCTAACTTCTCTTCCAGGCGCGTTACAAATTTCTCTTTAATTCCTGTGGTTGCAGGAGTAGCTCCAATAGGACAACCATGTTACTTTCCTGCCTCGGATTGTGCCTGCTGGTACGTTTCTCTTTTCCGTCCCCTATGGTTTTTGCTATTACTTCGATATTGATGATGATCTTGTGTTTCTAAGAGTATGCACAAACATTTATTAAATATATATTTATTGAATAATTAGTTCAAATATTAACTTGATTAATAATTAATGGACTTTCGAATTGTCAGTTACTACCCACCAAAGTACACATACCATGAGTCTTAGGATGCACAAACTGATAAAAGGGGATTATTTATTTATTTATTTGGTAGTGTCTTTTATTTGTACCTTTTTGAATGGTGCTGTGGGTCCCGCTTAATTTCTTATATTCCTTCTTTATTTGGTTTTGTTGTCTTTAAAAATGGCTGATCCATATGAATGATAAGTCGGTTTCTGAAATGATATTTTGTATACCATTAGTTTCACCTTATGCTTTTGCCATTTTTGGCCAATCATCCCCTTTTACCTCACTCATTCGCTATTGATTTAATATAAAATAAAATGAAGTGCCCTTTTTGGGCTTTCTATTTAATTGTCATCCTCACCAATTTATCTCGTCCGTATGCTATATGTGGTACACGGAGATATATTACAATGCAAAGTAAAAAAAAAAATCTATTGAACAATCTTATGTGGGGCACATCTTGCAAGTGAGGAAGGAGTCAGTACTATCATTGTATTAAAATCCAATTGGGTAATGTAAAAAAAAAAAAAAAACCAATTGAGTACCAGTAAATTGATGAATCAGTTTCCTAATCAGCTCAGTCAAGAGTTTTGTACAAAATCTACTATGTTGGATTTTATGTTTCTCTCTCTCACTGAGCCAGAACAATGTCATTTTAAATGAAAAAAAAGAAAAAATGGTAGTCCGTATACTTTAGTAACTATTTTGTTAAATTTTGTATGATTTATACATGAATGTTTGATTTATTTGTAAATTAATGCCTTTTTATTTAAATAATAGCCTTTTCAAAGTTATATATATAATTATATTTTTAGTTTAATTATAATATTTTAATCATGATTGATTAATTTTAGTCCAATTATAGTTTGATCATTGACCCTTGAACTACTATCTTGATCATTCAATTATCGGTATGGACTTCATTTTTTTTCAGTAGGCAAATCAGGAGTAGTTATGGTTGATTTATACAAAATTATATTTTTTTAACACTATTTTCAATAAAGACGTGTTTACTTCAATCAAACATGTGATGTTATTTTATTTCCATACTTTATAAAATATAAGAGATAAGCTGTACTATATATAACTCAAATATTTTAATTTATTATAATATTTATATTACATATATATATATGTATGTATGATTTTAGGACTGAAAATGAGGCATCAATCCATTACCCATCGTGTAAATATCCCACTGAGTCCAGATTACCGTCTTTTATGCGAGTTTAGTGTCATGTTTTACGATAGCTAACATTCTATTTAATTGCCCGTCATATGACACATCAAGTCATGTTGACTTATTCTAGTCAAACTTTGCATGACCCTGCCTCTCTCTCTCTCTCTAATATAGAACTTTGGTAGGATTCAGATGGTTTGGCTAAAGATGAAGGTCTTTCTGTGGATGTTGTTGGGAAATGGCTATTTAATCGATATTCATGCTAAGGGAGTTCAGTTCAAGTTGATTAATAAATCAAAGCTTACTACTTTCTTCTCCTTGCCTATGCAAGATTGGATCGTCTGAAACTCAAAGCATGAAGCAAGAAACCGGTCTACCAGGAGAATCCCCTGAAAAAAGCTCTTTGTTCATGTGTACTGGGGCATATGAAAAGATAGATGTAGCAAAATTTACTTTGAAATAGGTATAGTCTTCTCAATTACTTAAAGAATTATCGACGATACTAAGCTCCAATCTCTTAAAAACATCTTTGACCCATCCTATAATGATTCTTTAAATAGATGGATCCCTACCCAGAGAGGCTAGTTGAGATTGGACAATGTTGGCTGTGTTTCAGAATCGTAAAGATACTAATGGCGCCCTACTCTTGGATAGCAAAGGAACTTGGAAATTTGGTTTCGTCAAAAGACTAGGATATCCTCCCCCTGCAATTCCGGAGATTATGGGGATTCAAGAAAGATTTTGTCTGACATCAAAGATTATTGGCATTGCAACTCGTTTGCAGCCAAACTCAACAAAAACTTACAAGCCAGTGGATTTCAATTCCAACAACATCAAAGACAGACATCAAAATCCCAAACGTTTGGGGTAGAGAAGTTGCAAACTAACAAGGGGAGCTCAATGTTAATATAGTGACAAAACCCAGCAGAAGAAGAAGCTATGGCATGGAAGAAGGTCACTGTGGAAGCAAAGGAGCGGCAAAGAATGAGGGCACGATAGGGTGGCGAAGTAGAAAAATGAAGCTGGAAGACGAAGATGGAGCCGGCCGGAGATGCTATACGTCATTGCATAGCGGAGATGATGGAGATGGAACATGATAGTGAAGATGGGAAATCTTCTAGTGCTTGGATTGGACTGGCAAATTGCTAATAACTTGGGGAAATATTTTGTTTTTTTGGTTATAACTTGGGGAAATATGTGTATTAAGTAACACTTTAATGAATTAATTACGTTTACTGGATATTATATCTTCTCATTTGATCTCCCATGGTAGATTATGTGCGCCATTGGTAATGAAACTATACTGAACACACTCATAGGCCGTATCAACTTCATTACACAATGTTTAATTATTCAAAAGGTAAAGCATCATTTCAATACAGCACATCAAGTATTAAGACAATCCAACTTATATGATGATGCTCTGGAATGGGACAAAAAATAACTGATCTTGGCATGGTAAGCTCCTTACGTACTTGATCCATGGTTGGACGAGAGCGTGGATTTTCATTCAAGCAATTAAAAGCTATTCTTGCAATCAACATCACCTTCTCGACCACCGAGCCTCGAGGATAAGGTAGCCTTCGGTCTAACGCTTCCTTCAAATCCAAATTATGAGCAATTATCGTTGGTGCTGCACTAGAAGATGATGTTGAGGAGAAACAAGACATTATGAGATTCTCTTGAATTCTTTCCAAAGCTATAAACTTCACATCTCTCCGTCACTTTCATTGTATATGCAACTTCTGTAATAAAATCAAAGTGATTATCATGAGAGAAAGATACTGTTAGTGATAAAGTCTTAATTGCTAAAATAATGAAAACATGAAATATAGCACCATGTAACTCATAAATAATGAAAATTCATATGATATAAAAGATCATTAACCTGATGGAGTTGCATTAAATAATATTTTTGCTCGATATGTCACGATGAACTATTGAAGGTGAGCATCCATGATGAACATAATATAAAGCATTAGCCACACCTTCAACATGTTTGATTCTTTTACTCCAATCTAATGCAACTGCTTGTGTGTCTTCGCTTAGGCTATGTTTGGTTCAACGAATACCTTATTATCTTATCCAAGCTGCCACCTTCCAAGAATTCATAAACTAAAAAGGAGAGCTTTGAATACAAGCAAAGGCTATATGGCTTGATGATATTACGATGCCTAGTTTCATTTCTGTCAAGGCCTGAATCTCACTCAAGATCTTTTTGATGGCATATATCCATGTCTGGTACTGAACGAAACTTCTTCACCGCTACAAGTTGACCTGTGGATAATTCAGATTTGTAGACCCTTCCAGATCCTCCCACCCCAATGAGATATTTTTCGTCAAACTCTTCTCTGGCTTCGATAATGTTTTCATATACATTTTTCCCATCATAACTCCATAAAGCAAACAAATTTTGATTTTGCCCTTCTCTTTCCTGACTTTTTGCTTTCCTTACATTATGATGGAAAACAATATATGAAATTCCCATTGAAACTATTGCTAGCAACATAGATCCCACACCAAGATATAGAACATATATGACCATTTTATTTCTCTTATGAACTTATTATTGTATGCTGCTTAGTTATTATAGAATAATTGTGGTTAATTACATAATCGAATGTAATGGATACTATGGATTGGCTTTTAAATTACCTGGAGGTGTATTAGTTTTCGGATATCAAGTTTAATTTTTTAAACATGTAGGTATAATTATTTTGGTTAATATTTTGTTGTATTATTGATTATGAATTTTTGATTGGTTAATTTATTAATATATATTTTTATCAAGATTTAGTATCTGTGCTTCATGATGGTTTCTACATCATTTTTAATTAGTAACTTATCTGCAGTAGCCAAACTCAACAAAAAATTACAAGCCAATTTATTTCAATTCCAACAACATCAAAGACAAATATCAAAATCCCAAACTTGTGGGTAGAGAAGTTGCAAATTAACAAGCAAGGAGCTCAATGTTAATACAGCGAGCAACCCAAAAACAAAACCCAACAGAAGAAGAAGCTAATGACTGGGAATATGTTTATTAACACTTCTATGAATTAATGACGCTTACGGGAGAATACACACACACACATGTGTGTATATATATACACATGTATATATATATATCTTATTTGATCTCCTTTCAATCAAAAACATTTAAGTATTAAGACGATACACCACAGGCATGGTGATAGTATTACTCTCGATTGAGATTCCAACATCTATGATTCTATGAAATGGGACCAAAAATAACTGATCTTGGCATGGCAATCTCCTTACATACTTGATCCATGGTTGGACGAGAGCGAGGATTTTCGTTCAAGCAAGTAAAGGCTATTGTTGCAATCAACATCACCTTCTTGGCCACCGAGCGTCTAGGAGAAGGTAGCCTTTGGTCTAACGCCTTCTTTAAATCCAAATTATGAGCAACTATTGTTGGTTCTTCAAGAGAAGATGTTGAGGAGAAACAAGACATTATGAGATCTCTTGAATGCTTTCCCATAACAATTTCCAAAGCTAACATTCCAAAGCCATAAACGTCACATCTTTGCTTGATATGTCACGATGAACTATCGCAGGGGAACAACCATGATGATGAAGATAATATAAAGCATTAGTCACACCTTCAATAACGTTGATTCTTTTACTCCAATCCAATGCAGCTGCTTGTGTCTCATCGCTTAGTATCTTATCCAAGCTGACCCCTTCCAAGAATTCATAAACCAAAAAGGAAAACTTTGAATGCAAGCAAAAACCCATTTAGCTTTATGATATTACGATGCCTAATATCTATCAAAGCCTGAATCTCACTCGTAAGAGCTTTTTGATGACACATATCCATGTCTGGTACTGAATTAAATTTCTTCAACTTGACCTGTGGATAATTCAGCTTTGAAGACACTTCCAGATCCTCCCACTCCAATGAGATACTTATCATCGAACTCCTGTGTGGCTTCAATAACGTTTTCATATACTAATTTCCCATCATAACTCCATATAGCAAACAAATTTTGACTTTGCACTTCTCTTTCTTGACTTTTTTCTTTCCTTGCACTGTGATGCCAAACAATATATGAAATTCCCATCAAAATTATTGCTAGCAACACAGATCCCAAACCAAGTGATAGAACATAGATTAGCACTTTGTTTCTCTTATGATGCCTTGGGCCGTAACTTTTTGTTGGGCAAATTGGCAAGCCAGATAGATTTCCACATAAGCCTTTATTGTCTTTCAAGGTCTCAATCGAAGCGTTACGAAAGGCAAAACTATTTGGAATTGACCCTTCCAATTTATTGTGTGATATGTCAATTATAGTCAAGCTTTTCAAATCATCAAAAAATGTACTAAAATTGTTGTAGCCTGCCAAGCATTGTTGGGATTCCACCAGAAAAGGAATTTGCACTAAGATCAATAAATTGAAGATGTTGTAATTGGCCCAAACTGGGTGGAAAGATGAAGAACTTATTTCCACTTAAGTTCAAATTCCATAACTTGATCAACCCTCCAAACTACTGTTCTAGAATTGAGCCACTTAAATAATGATTGTTAGCAAGACTCAACTGATCAAGGATCCTAAATCGATAGGAATGTTTCTTGAAAGATCATAAGATCTTTTTGATGACATATATCCATGCCTGGTATTGAATGAAACTTCTTTACCGTTACAACTTGACCTGTAGATAATTTAGCTTTGTAGACGCTTCCAGATCCACCCACCCAATGAGATATTTTTCATCGAACTCTTCTATGGCTTCAATAATATTTTCATATACTATTTTTCCACCGTAACTTTTTTCTTTATTCAAACATATTCTTAGTGCCCTCCAATGCCAGAATTGTCTCCACTAGGAGGATACCTATACTTAAAAAAATTAGGATAAATATGCATCTAACACTTCAAATTAATTTTGTACGAACAATTATCACCCTAAAATATTTAAGGGCGCTATTAGCACCCCTGAACTAATATTAGAGGTGCGATCAGAATTTTAAAATATTTAAATTTGTACAAGTTCTCCCTTTCACTGATAGAAACATAAATTTTTATCCGATTTATGTCATATAAGTTTTTATTTCAACACATTATCATTTAAAATGTCACACATGTCATATTGTTTAAAAAAGTACTGAATAAACTATAAAATTGATATTGTTTAGAATTTATATGTGAAGATTAAAAAATTCTATGATATATTTAGTGTAATTTATTCAAAGGGTGCTGATCGCACCTCTAAAATTAGTTTAAAATACTAATTATATTTTTAAATATTTTAAAATACTAATTATATTTTTAAAATTAGTTCGTGTTTGCACCTTTATTAAAAAAAAAAAGATGGAATGTTAGGATATGGGTAGGAGTTGGGCTTGGCCCATTATTTTATAAGTTTGGAAAAAAAACCTAGTAATTTTTGTGAAAAAAATTGGGGCTTGAACGCGAAAAAATAGATTCTAAATCTGGAGCACAAGGCCCATTCATTACTTTTTTGGGCCTTTTAACGCAAACCCTAAAGCAAGCTGTAAAATCTTCATCTTCCTATTTCCCCTATAAAATTCCCTAATCCGGTTTGCACGGTGTTAGGGCGACGCGGCGGCGTATCTGGTTCTCTCCTCCGTCAAGGTCAGCTAGCGTATCGACACGAAAATGGTGAAGGAACGCCAAGGAGAGCGCGTCAGGTATGCTTCGAGGCATTTCAATTCTTCTTATTTCTTCGCTTGTGTTCTTTCATCCGTTACTCTTGCTTAAAACTCTTAGCATTTTCTTTCGATTTGTACACTGCTAGTTCTAAAACCTCCCAACTTATGGCAAGATATTAAGCCATGGGATGTAACTTAATAGTCTTCGCCTTTCCCCATGCAAGGTTATGAATTGTATTCACCATTTGCTTGAATTGCATTGTTATTACTATCATGTTAGAGTCTCTATGATTAGTTGTTCTATTTTTGCTCTTGTGTATAATAATAGTCCTTTTCGAAAAGCAATGATTGTTCAGGTCATCTGATAGTTAACCTGCTAAGATAATGATCATGTAGAACCTGCCATTGAAGTTTTAATTAGAACTGTAGAGTAATGTCTTGCTAAAAGCAAATAAATTTGAAACATGCCGCTGATTTCTTGGCTCCTATAAACTATCCAAGTACATCTGCAAAATTACTAGTTTTAAAAAAGCGCATATTTGACTTGGATGAATGACATAGCCATCATTTATCAGTATAAATTTCGTAATTTAATTAAACTTGGTTGCTTCAGAATATTTATATCTATCGGAAACAATGAGTAATAACCTTTTTAAGCTATAGCAAGGAGGGTTTGATGCTGGCAATTTCCGTTTTTGGCAACGTTTAAAGTCATTCGTATGACATAGGACAAAGTCTGTGTCATAATTTTTTGTACTGAAAGTACATGAATTATATATACTTTGGTATTAACTGTTCTAAAACGCCAGTGGTCCCTAGTTTTTCATATTTTCACATTTTATTCCAGGAATTTATTTTTCACGAGTTCTTGTACAAGATAAGCTAATTTAACGTTTCTGATTTTTCTTTTTCTGTATTTGTAGACTCTATGTGAGAGGCACAGTCCTTGGATACAAGAGGTAATAGTCTCTTACAAGCCCCTGGTAATTTAATTTTACATTTGTGATACTTCATTGTTGCTATTTTGTGGTTGGTTGTTGAGAAATCCAAGGCAATTTGAAGTTTTGTGGAGGGGAATATGATGGGAGATTTTTTTAGTCCTAGTTCAGATGATAGGATCTATCAGTTATATGGTATTGTGCTAAAAATGTGATGTTCAGGTCGAAGTCGAACCAGTACCCTAACACATCTCTGATCCAAATTGAGGGAGTGAACACCAAAGAAGAGGTAGCATGGTATTGTGGCAAGAGAATGGCATATATCTATAAGGCCAAGGTTAAGAAGAATGGGACTCATTATCGCTGCATCTGGGGTAAAGTGACCAGGCCACATGGTAACAGTGGTGTTGTAAGAGCCAAATTCAAGTCAAACTTGCCACCCAAATCGATGGTAATAATTTGGGGCTATTTGTTTTGTATATGGATAGTTTATCAACAGTAATGTGGACATTAAGTTTGGTGGATTTCTTTTGCAGGGAGCCAGGGTAAGAGTATTCATGTACCCGAGCAATATATGAGGTGTTATGAAATTGGTAGGTGTCTGTCTTTATCTTAACTATATCCGCTTAAATGTGAATTTTGTTTTGCAAATGCAATTGTTCTGGATTGAGTTTTTTTTATGCAATATTGTATTGCGACTACATTTTATTCTTTTCTTGCTTAACACTGCTAGAGAGGGTATTCATGTACTCCCTCTGGTCTGTGTTATAAGGCACCTTTAACTACCTCATGAGAATTAGGTAAGACGTGGTTAAGTCATTAATTTTGTTTGAAAATGAAGTAAATTTCCAAATTTATCATATTTACAACCATAAATATCATCTAGAGAAAACAGAAAGGAATATTTTATCAAACTTTAAATAGGTTTGATGTTGGAAAAGTGTAATTAATACCTCAATTAGTGACTTATGATAAGAACTACTAATTCCTTCTAGATAGTGCCTTATAATAGGAACCGGAGTGAGTATTTTGCAGTTAATTCTATATAAGGATTAAGAATGACGTTGGTTATGGGAAAATGCTTGAGGTCCCAAGGAAATGATTTAACTTTCAAAAGGTCCTAATGACAAGTGAGTAGCATAACCATGTTGCATTACTTACTGTGTAACTTGTCATTACATGTTGTTCAGATATCATTTGACTTTAGGGTCGTTAATTATCTTCTTTGGGACTTCGTTGTCATTCCCTCATTTTTTAATGTCCTTCATAGTTTGATTTTGTGTATAGTGAATTGTTTGGATATTTTAAAGCGGGCGACTCTTCGATGATGACCTTAATATTTAATCTATTGATGTGAAGTCCGTAAGTAATGATGTGTATATGTGAGTCCTCCCTAATTTTGTGTAACATATGCATGCCTCCAAGTTTCTAATGTTGCTGCTTTTAGTTGTACCTACGTTACTAATGGTATTATGTGGGGTACTTATTTTCCTTTGAAATTTTCGTCCCTGCAGGAGAAATTTTTCGAGGACTGGTAGGGCAGATGGACTTATTCTTTTTTCCTTTGGGACATAATTCTAGTTATCGTTTGTACTTGAGATGATGATAATAGGACTGAATTCTTCATTTTGTTTGCTATGGTCAATGGAAGATTATGTCTATCACTCTGAAGTATGTGTGAGCTTGGTACTCCGTGCTATAGATATTGATTTATATTTATCAGCTCGTTAAGTACTGCAAATGTGGTGCTGTGTGAATGCTGAATTTAATCACAGTATATGTTTGGAGCAGAAAATGAAAATGTTTTGCTTTGCTTTGTTTGTAATAATGAATGCTTAAATGGCAGCTACTATATCTGACTCACTGTCCCAAAGGCCCTGTAACCTAATAGTATGGATTCCCCTTTGTAAATGGGAGGGTCATGTGTTTGATCTTGTCTCGACTCACCCACCATAGCCAGGTACGCGATGCGGGTCGGATCCGGATGTAGTCGGGGCAAAGCTCCGGTGAACCGGGTGGGCAACCAAAAAAAAAAAAGTGTCTGCCCTTTAATTAAAAAAAAAATGACTCTTCGTTTCCTTTCCCTTCATTTTCTCTTAATTTCCCATCTCAACCAACAACAACAAGTTTCTTAGTATGATAATTCAGATTTAATATTTTATAAAATAGTTTGTGACATTGAATTCTAAATTATTTTAATGAAAATATTTTAATTATTAATCAATGTAGTTAATAATATTTAAATAATTTTTTCAATTCAATATTAAATTTAAACTGTTCAAATTTTGATCATGGTTGGAATGAGAAATTAGTGAAATGGAGGGATGGAAATTAGATTCCAAATCGTCATGGGGTCCCTTGCTAGTCGTGGTAATATATTAGGTTTCTTATTTAGCCATTGTTAATCGTTACTTCTAGTATCTCTTTCAGCCCTGCTTTATTTAAAATTTTTAGTTTACTAATAGAAATCTGAATGATGCAAAAACTCTCATTTAATTTTCATTTTCTTTTGGGTAAACTATATAAAAAAAAAAAAAAAATTATCAACTTCCCCTTTTCAAACTTTGTCCCAGCATCGTCCGCCAAGTACACCAGCTGTAATTCCATCACCCAGATCAGAGCTCAAGATGGACTTAGAAATTTTTTCTATTTTTTGTACTTTTATTATTGTAAGATTTAAAAAATTTACCACTGTATAAACCTTTGTTTCAAAATATAAACCTTTTTCAGTTTAATGGAATTATTCTGTTGATTAAAACAAAGAGGGAGATAAGTGAACCTTGATCATCTTGCATTGTAATTATCGGTTGGATGGCAGTTTTTTTGTTGCTTTTATCATTTGAATTCAATATAAATTTAATTAATTTTAAATACTTCTTTCTTTTTAAGTGGTACACAATTTGTTCTCAGACGTGTTATTCTTTCTTTTCTCTTTTGCAATTTTTAATTTTCTTCATTTTCCACATTTGTGGCCCTCACTGTTGACTTTGAATTATATACTGAATATATTTTCTATTTGCTTCCTTGTATAGTACTTCTCCAATTCTTATTTAGTTAATCTGAACAGATTAATAAAACTAAATAAATTAATTATAATAAATATAATATAATATTTTTAAAATATTAGGTGTAACATTTTATATCAAATTTATAAGTAAGTAAATTAATTTTTTTTAAAAATAAATGAGATAAAATATAAATCGAAGTCTTACGGGAAAAGAGACGGCATACATACATATATACATATATATATATATATATATATATATATCTACGTACGTACATACAAGTATCAAGAGTTCTTACTACATATAGCACCATAACAATTTGTCTTAATTTAATGTATGTAATTAATATGGGTATTTTAAAAAAATATAAATTTAGGAATAAATTATATTGATATATTATATTTATGATTAAATTTAACTCCTCAACTAGCTTATATTAAATATTGGAGGGAGTATATTGAAGTCTTATGCATGCATGCATGCATACATACATACATGCATACATACATACATACACACACACACAGATACACACATATATAAACCTGAAGGAAAACTTGGCAAGCAATTGAGAGACAGCTTCTAGATCAGACTTGTTTCAATATTATATATAAGCTTGCCGAGCAGAAATGAAGAAACACATAAGGAAGATATATTAGATATGGATTACGTGTTAGAAATAAATTTTGTATACACACACACACAAAATCTAAACACTGATTATCTCACCTCTCTGTATGAGTTTTACCTGTCGATGACAAAGAGGCTGCATTTCTCCCAAGCAGAGAAAACCTCCTGGTTGCTGTAAAGTCAAATTTAAAAGAAAGACCTGAAAAAACATAACTTCCCAAAATATATGGGGTAGATTAATATTGTTTTACCTTCTTTAATTTCCCATATGAATTTGCCATGACTCTGAAGATTTAATATGAAACAACTCATAAAAGACTTGGATTTAATAGGTTTTGGTACGCGGTTGATCTGATTTCTGGAGAAACGCAAACTCCCATTGAAGCTGATCTTCTACTTCATCATCGTTAGATTTCATGAGCAATTTCTTCATACACTCTAGGGAAAATAAAATTTGGAACTGATCGGTTTGTAAGTTTGTATTTAAATACCCATAAGCTAAGAAAGTGTGCGCCAAAAGTTTCATTTGATGTTATATTTATGATGGGAAAAATTATGGGCTATACAAATTCATCTGAGATATATTGAGACTTTAATTACATTAGTGGAACCCATCATCTGTGGGTTCAACAGGTAAAGGGGTGAGACATGCTACTATTTAGAGCGTGTTCGATCCCTAGGGAGTATTACTTTGTTTTGATTATAGTCGTAGCGCTTGGAGAGGCATCCTAATTCTTGGTGCTTAAATTTACGTCTGAAGGTAATAGACGGTTCGTCCTACCCGATATTGGTATCGCCTAGGAGAAAGAGAGATTTCGTCTTATTTTTGGATCATAGGTGAGCCCAACTTCTTTCTAAAAATTCTTGTAAAAAAAAATTACATTAGTGGAAAAAAATATACCATTTTCATTTCTTGAGAAGTGTGAATTGAACCTCGGGATTGTGTAACATATATCCTATTTCTAGGTCTAGATCTCATGAACAGTTGGGATTAACCAATAAAGCAATGTATTTTTAAAGTAATACTCACGTCCTCCCTACATCGGAAGAAAATAAAATAAAATGAACGAAAATATAGTTTATTGATTGCATAATTAATTATAAGCTACCCTTCATCATATGAAAAATGTTTCATTTACATTTTCAGCCATCAAAATGAATTATAGATGATTTTTTTATTTAATAAAGGGAATCACTACCCTTTTAAAGTTTTAGATGTAAAGGGTTTTCAATTCTTATAACAAGTATAATTTCTAAGTGAGGTCACTTATCACCTCATACAATAGCTTGTTTGTTATATGTGATTTTTTTCTGATAATTTAGATTGAGTAATTTGGAGGTTTGGAATCCATGATATAGACTTTAAAAATTGGTGTATTTTGATAATAAAATATAATTAAGTTATGACAATAGTAATTTCACTATAGAATAATTTTTTTTAATTGCAATGCAGCTCAACCTAAAAGAATTTGGGTAGGTAAAGTTAAGAGACTTTGATTCCAAATCGTCATGGGGTCCTTGGCCACTTGCCAGTCTCGTGGTAATATATTAGGTTTATTCTTTTGCCATCGCTATATCTTTAAAAATTAAAACCTAATTTATATAAAATTTTATTTTAAAATTACTAATAAAAATATGAAAGATAATTATCTTTTTTATTGTCAAGAGTTTTTGGTTTAAGTAACATTAACCCTAAACTCTAAACCCGAGCTACTTAAGTAATTTAAAAATATCAAAAAGTTTGGATAAATTAGTTAATTAAGACAGATGTGACATTAGATTATATATAGTTTATAAAATTAGGTAAATTAGTTTTAAAAAAATAAATATGTTATATAAAATGTACATTGACTTATTATATTTAGAACCAAAAATAACTCTCCAACTATTTTCTATATTTAGAATTGGAAGTGTATTGAATTTAAAAAAAATACTTAAAAAATCATAACTTCTCAAAATATGGGGTAGACTAGTATAAAAGTTTTTGATCCTATTTATAAATCGCTTGCTTTCAGCATATTTTGCACAGCCAAAGCAATGCTAGACCAGATAAGTTGATGTGTGGAGATGATTGAAAGATCAGGTGAAGAACGTGTAAGAGCTATCAACCTTTGCTGATCGATTTCTCGAGTATATATAATGGTAATTTTCTTCAGCTTCCTTGCATTTGTTATGATGTGCCTTACAAATGCAAATTCTTCATTGTAGCCTTTAAACCCCCTCAAGTACCCAAACTTCAGTTGGTTTTGGGTGCAATTACAAGCGTTTTGAAAATTCCAAACATTATATCCATCGATCAAATCATCATTGGATACTGCCAACAAAACAAAAACAAGTCATATGTATCAGTGCAAACTGATGATGAGCATAATACAATAAGAAAGAATATATTTACATCAATATAGAATTTAAAAGAAGTTATAGTTCTATTTATTTGCGCAGGCTCTTTATAAATTTTGAGCCTATAGTGTAGTTTAATATTTTTTTAAAAAAAAGAATATATAATTTTGAAATGAAACAATAATCAATTATTTAAAACTTATTAGATCAAGCATTTGCTAATAAGTCAAAAGTTGTATACGTAAGTCAACACGCAAACGCACACATATAAAATGGTAGCCCAATACACAAAGTTTCCATGAAGCAAGATCTAAGGAGAGACAGGTAAATATACTCTTACATAGGCCAAAAACTTATATCCATTAGTAATAATTAAGGACATAACTTTTTCTATTTAAATGAAACGAAACCTTTTTTTCTTAACCTTGCTCTCATAATCTCTAAAGATAAGATAAACCACTTTCATTGAATTAAAAGGGAATATGAAACAACTCATATCAAACGATTCATAAAAAAAAAACCCCTTAAATTTAATACCTTTTGATACGCCGTTGATACGATTTATCTAGAAGAACAAACTCCTATGCAAGTTGCTAGTATCATCATCTTCTATTTCATCACTGTCACTACTATAAAATAGACTTTCTAAGGCCCTAATTTTAAACTGGTTCTTACAAAAATGATTTAAAAAAAATGACCGGTGACATTTTTATAAATAAAGATAAAATATTTACACCTGATATACATATAACCGGTAAGAAATAAGAGGTGACATTTTTATAAATAAGAGTAAAATATTTGCAGCTGATATACACATGACTGGAGTAAAAGAAATGAGCGATGATATTTTTATAAATAAGGATAAAATATTCTACACCTGATAGAATGACATCCGGTGTAGAATGTCCTTACTATTAAAAATATAATAAAACGCCTTAGTTTTTTGCGCTTCCCTATCTTTACAAATCACATCGTCACCCATAGAGAAAACCAAACAATGGAGAACACATGGTGATAGGAAGCTCCGCCTTTGTAACACACCGTCTAAAGCTCATTGAAGAAGAAGACCTAGATATGCAATGACTCATACTTGTGCTATTCGTTCTCTATTTTTGAAGTCTGTCGTTCTCGCCTTTAAAGCTCACCAAAGAAGAAGACCCAGATCTGCGATGGTGAGTGTTTATTTTTTTGTTTCTTTCTCTCTGGATTTTGTTTAAATATATTTCTGTTCACGTTTGACTAGACAAGTCGGAGGAATTGTGATGGCGTTTCTGTGATGTCTTTAATTAAGTGACGACATTTCTAAGTTTTCGTTTCTGTGTATATATTTGGATTTTTGTTTCATTCATTTCTAGGTTCTGTTTAAATATATTTCTGTTTACTTTTGAGCAGGTAACCCGAAAGAATTGTGACGATATTTTTGTGATGTCTTCAATTAGGTGACGACGTTTATGGTTTTTCGTTTCTATGTATATATCTGAGTTTTTATTTCTTTCGTTTATAGATTCTCTGATTTTTTCTTTCTTCATCTTTTTTGTTCTCTACTTACGTTTTACAGGTATCTATTATTCTTCATCTCTCTCCTCCTCCTTTGAATTTGTGACGAAGAAGGAAATAATTTTGGTGCTTTAATGGGGAAACTGGTTTAGAAACTTCTCTGATTTGAACTTAGAGTTTTTCGATTCTAGATTTTTTTTTATTTTTAAATTACTTTAAAAAACTAATTTTTTATACCAGTCGTATGCAACTGGTATAAAATATCAGACTTTTTATACGGATTGTTTCTACACCAAACCTTAGAAACTTATTTTAACCGATTTAAAAAAATTATTTTCTAGCAGTGTATTAGATTCCGTGAGCAATTTCTTCATAAACTCTAGGGAAAATAAAATTTGGAATCGATCAATTTACAAGTTTGTGTTTAAACACCCATAAGCTGAGGGCATTTTATAGACCGTCAAAACAATGTGCGCCAAAGTTTCAAGGTGAAGAAACCAAAGGGCCGTCAATGTGCGTCGAAAGTTTCATTTGACGTTAGGTTTATGATAGAAAAAACCATGGGCCATAAAAACAATGTGTTCTCAAAGTTTCATCAAATGGCTTAAATTCTTTAGGATGAATGGCTGAGATTCATAGAGACATTAATTACCTTATCTGACAAAATATACCATTTTCAGTTCTTGCGAAGTGTGACCTCGAGATTAATTATGTAACATAAATCGGTTTTCTGGGTCTAGATGATCTCACGAACGGTTGCAATTAAACAATAAAGTAATATATTTTTTAATCAATACTCGCGTGCTCTTTATGCCAGACGCAAATAAAATGAAATAAACATAAATATAATTTATTAATTGCATAATTAATTACATGTTCCCTTTATATGAAATTTTTTTCTATCTTTAGTCATGAAAACCAATTACCAGATTATAACAACAAAAGTAGAACAAGTGAAAATTGAAAAGAAATAAACACGATATCTCATCATAATATAAGATCTACTTAATTAATTTAGTTATATTAAAGAAGTTAGTTAAATTAGTTATTTGTACTGGATTGTGTGTTAATTTTTCTCAAATATCACATTTAATCATGTGCATTTGAACTACCCTTAAAAGAAAATCCCTTGATATGTGTCTTCATATAGGGAGGCTTTGAGGGAAAAAATTATAATTTTGAGAGACATAGTGGATTGTGGTTTAATATTTAGAACTACAATAAACTCTTTATTTAGTTTTTATATTTAAAACCGGAAGGAGTAAGAAAATATAATATGATGGGGCTAATTAAAAGTATAGCAAGAACTTCTTGAAGGGATTGGAAAGCGGGGCTCAAACTCATTCAGTAATTTCTTAAATGCAGGCTTCTCAACAATTCTGAATGGTTGTTCATCCGATATAATGAATTCAACTAAAGCTCTTCTACATCGCTTCTCATTATATAGATGTGCCACCACCGATCTTCCTTGACCACTCGACCCCCCAGACAAGAGAGTTAACATAGATTGCTTTCTATCTGTAGTGGCCTTGTTTGGGTTTGCCTTACATTTTGGAATATGCCTCAACAAAGAATGTGTCCCATGGCGATTTGGATCAGCCTTATAAGTCGTATGGCAATGCTTGCAAGCTGCTAAGTGCTCCCCATTATTTTCTTCTAATGGCAATCTAACAAAGTGATCCCACACCTCTGATGTGTGCTTGGATTCTCTTTCCTTTCTCTTTGTACCCCCACCTTCAACATTTGTTTCTTGTGTGACAGATTCTGTTTGTGTTTGGGTGGTGGGAGTGGGAGCATGAGAAGTAGGAGGGTGGGGATGGGGGAGGAGAGATTGAGAGGTAGGTGGAGGAGGAGGAGGAAGAGGAGGCGTAGGAGTATTAGGACCTTCACTTGGTGATGCATTAGAATTTTTAAAAGAGGTTGAAGTTGAAGTATCTTCAAGAGACAATGGTGAAACATGAGAAGCTTGATCATCCATTTAACCTGAAATTAATAATTAAAATATTAAAATACAGAATAACATATGTTAACATGAAGGGTGCACTCTAACAGGTAAGGAACAATGATGCAGCTGAAAAAAAAAGAGACACAATGCCTTAAGTCTAGACGGCTGGCCACATATCACAACCAATGCCATTTGGGAAAACAGAATCAGCAAGTGTGCAGAAACATATATGCAGAAACATGGATACATGAAAAACTTTCACCCCCAAAATGGAAACTTGACACATACACAGAACAACGCTGCCATGATAGTCCAGAATCAAAACCATATCACTAACAAAAAAAGCCTTGTTCTTTACATATAAGCAAAGATCACCATGTCAAAACAATGAAGCTTCAATTAGTAATGACATTTGATGTTCTTATGCATGAACATCATGTTGAAACAAAACAGAATCAGCAAGTGTATGTGCAGAAACATATATGCAGAAACATGGATACACGAAGAACTTTCACCCCCAAAATGGAAACTTGACACATACACAGAACAACACTGCCATGATAGTCCAGAATCAAAACCATATCACTAACAAAAAAGCCTTGTTCTTTACATGTAAGCAAAGATCACCAAGTCAAAACAATGAAGCTTCAATTAGTAATGACATTTGATGTTCTTATGCATGAACATCATGTTGAAACAAAACAGAATCAGCAAGTGTATGTGCAGAAACATATATGCAGAAACATGGATACACGAAGAACTTTCAGCCCCAAAATGGAAACTTGACACATACACAGAACAACACTGCCATGATAGTCCAGAATCAAAACCATATCACTAACAAAAAAGCCTTGTTCTTTACATGTAAGCAAAGATCACCAAGTCAAAACAATGAAGCTTCAATTAGTAATGACATTTGATGTTCTTATGCATGAACATCATGTTGAAACAAAACAGAATCAGCAAGTGTATGTGCAGAAACATATATGCAGAAACATGGATACACGAAGAACTTTCAGCCCCAAAATGGAAACTTGACACATACACAGAACAACACTGCCATGATAGTCCAGAATCAAAACCATATCACTAACAAAAAAGCCTTGTTCTTTACATGTAAGCAAAGATCACCAAGTCAAAACAATGAAGCTTCAATTAGTAATGACATTTGATGTTCTTATGCATGAACATCATGTTGAAACAAAACAGAATCAGATCCAATTCTTAGTTTTTTAGTTTAGGTAAAAATAGGGTAAGTTCTATGTTGATCGAATCACAACTGCAAAGTACAAATTGTGACTGCTAAAGGCTAATGTCTAAAAGCCAAAAGGAACTGCCAGAAACAAATTGGTAATATCCATGATCTATATTGCATAATTTACTAAAAGTTATTTTGTGATTCTCCAAACAGGCTACAATTGGTATTGATTTTCTATCTAAAACTATGTATCTTGAAGATCGAACTGTCCGACTGCGGTTATGGTAAGATGTGGTGTCATCATCTCATAAGAGGAAAGGGAAAGGGAAAGTTTTGTGGAAGTGGTCTGGCACCATCATTGTTCTGTTTCATCTAAATTTAAAATGAAAGCAAGAAAAGGCATTTCTAACAGATGTGGGTAATTATAGAATTGCTTGGTAAATTTGGTCTTGCAGTTTGAGAATATGGTGCATATGGATATGCATTTATGGTCTATAAAAGTTATAGGTGTTTAGTTGGCAGATCTTTAGTTTCTATATTACCAATTTTATTTCCCTTTTCCCTGCTAAAATAATTCTTTGTATGTGTTTGGATAGGGATACTGCTGGACAGGAAAGATTTAGAAGTCTTATTACAAGCTATATTAGAGACTCATCTTTTGCTGTTATTGTATATGAATTGTTTCTGTGCTGCGTATGAGGCATGTAAGAATTCCTTATTGTTCATTAGGCTAAATGGATGTTTCCGTTGTGAGCCAAGTATATATTCTCTGAGTGAAAAGAAAATCTATATTTGCTGCTAGGCTTTTAGTGTCTTGGCTTCAAAGCTTATAAGTTCTTTAGGCTTCAAAGCTATCCTTCATCTCTTTGCTGTATATTAGGTGTATTGTGCTGATACTATAAGTCCTTTGTTTTACTAACATTCAAGAAGTACATTCCATCATTGAATCCAGAACATGAAGGAGAAGAAAAAAATAAAATTTCAATTTGCAAGAGATGAACAGTTGAACACTATCGGGACTCGGGAGACCCACATATCCAAATACCTCTATGTAGTATGTATCTTGTTCAAAAATTTAAAAAACCCTTGAGGAGGGATATAGTACCTGAAAAATCTGAACTGAGCTCTCCTTCCCTTGAATGATTTGTGCAGAACTGCAGATATGGAGATCAAGAGAGGAGGTTTTCGCAGAGCTTAAGTGTGGTGTGGGTAAAGACGTAAAGTGATGAACTGAAAGACGGAATTGTAGAAGCAAAACTGTGACTGCAGATATGGAGATTGGCGATCACGATTCGCGAGCTCAGGGAGAGGAATTGATAGCCGACGGGAGCAAGCAGTGAACCCTAAGCGAGCCCTCTTTCGGTCTTTCCGTCTTTCGTGTAAGAACTAAGAAGCATACCCTGAAATCTGAATGGCTGAATGTCATAAGAAGCATATATCACCGGGCCGGGCCAAACGGGCAGGGCATCAACCCCTGCCCGATGCCCGGTCCTGCCCGAATATTAGCCCTGTCCAAAATTGTCTATTTTTTTCCGGGCCATTTTTTACCGGGCTGGGCAAGGCATTTTTTGGCCGGGCCCGGGTGGGCGCACCGGGCCATGGGCATCTTGCACAGCCCTAGCAAGAAGGTTATAATCCAAGTAAGTCAAAGTAACCTGAAGAGTGAGTTGGGCCAAAATATGCAATTATGAGAAAATTGGTGGTAAAAGTATAAATAAAGGAAAGTATTGGGTAAAATGTAAATATGAAACATACACAAAAATTCAACAAATTTAAGAAAGATCCCCAAAACTGTTAGAGATTTGTAAGATATTTTGAGGCAAAGAGAAATTATGAAAAATGGAAAGGCCTCAAAAAGGATTTAGTGGGCCAAAACGCCTATTTACAGGTAAACTTTTAAGGAAAAAATGAGAATATAATTATTCAAATTATGTAAAGACCTAAAAAAATTAAGGAAAACTTATAAATTATCATTTTGAGAATTTAGAAAGTTTATGGGTTTAAGGTTTAGGTCCCAAAACGTGCTATGTATAAGTTTAAATATATTTTTTGAAAAAAAAAAGAGTATATTTTTTCGAGAATTGGAGGAGTATTGAATTTGAAAGAAATACCTAAAAAATCATAACTTCTCAAAATATGGGGTAGATTAGTATATAATACTCTGATCTTATTTATAAATCATTTACTTTCAGTATATTTCTCACCGCCAAAGCAATGCTAGACCAGATAAAGTTGATGTGTGGAGATAATTGAAAGATCAGGGGAAGAACGTGTAAGAGCCATCAACCTATGCTGATCGATTTCTCGAGTATATATAATGGTAATTTTCTTCAGCTTCCTTGCATTTGTTATGATGTGCCTTACAAATGCAAATTCTTCATTGTAGCCTTTAAACCCCCTCAAGTACCCAAACTTCAGTTGGTTTTGGGTGCAATTACAAGCGTTTCGAAAATTCCAAACATTATATCTATCGATCAAATCATCATTGGATACTGCCAACAAAACAAAAACAAGTCATATGTATCAGTGCAAACTGATGATGAGCATAATACAATAAGAAAGAATATATTTACATCAATATAGAATTTAAAAGAAGTTATAGTTCTATGTATTTGCGCAGGCTCTTTATAAATTTTGAGCCTATAGTATAGTTTAATATTTTTTAAAAAAAAGAATATATAATTTTGAAATGAAACATTAATCAATTATTTAAAACTTATTAGATCAAGCATTTGCTAATAAGTCAAAAGTTGTATATATAAGTGAGGATGCACACGCACATATATAAAAAAGTAGTTTAATGCATAAAACTAAAATAGATTCTTTATTTAACTTTTATATTTAAGATCGAAGTGAATATAAATTTTTACAGCATGTAAATCAGTTAGCATCAGTATTTTAAATAGCGGTTAAATAAGGAAATATAATATGATGGGGCTAATTAATCGTATAGCAAGAAGGTTAGAATCCAAGTAAGTAAAAGTAAACTGAAGAGTGAGTTGGGCCAAAATATGAAATTATGAGAAAATTGGTGGAAAAAGTGTAAATAAGGGGAAGTATTGGGTAAATGTAAATACGAAACATACACAAAAATTCAACAAATTCAAGAAAGATCCCCAAAACTGTTAGAGATCTGTAAGATATTTTGAGGCAAAGAGAAATTATGCAAAGTGGAAAGGCCTCAAAAAGGATTTAGTGGGCCTAAACGCCTATTTACAGGTAAACATATAAGGAAAAAAATGATAATATAATTATTCAAATTATGTAAATGCCTAAAACAATTAAGGAAAAATTATGAATTATCATTTTGAGAATTTAGAAAGTTTATAGGTTTAGGGTTTAGGTCCCAAAACGTGTTATATATGTATAAGTTTAAAGCTATTTTTTTTTTTGAAAAAAAGGGGAATATTTTTTCGAGAATCTTGTCATCCTTTTAGGTTAAATTAACATGATTTGTAAAAAATATGAAGTGAAAGATAAGTATACTTATCAATTTAATGTATTTAATTAATTAATAGTCAAAGTTAACCTAAATCACTGCACAGCTGGGTCAACATTAGTATAAATTGGAAACTTTTGAGTGATATTTTTCTTACAATAGTATATGTCTACATCTTTTGCCTTCTCAGTTAGAAGGTCACTCATTTTCTTTTTCCTCCTCTTACTCTTCGATTCTCATCATCCCAACCATCATATGGAGACCAAAGCAGTGAGTGAGGGTCATGTAATATTTCGAATCTTCTTACTCAATCGATTTTGAGGTTATACATATTTCCATCACACAGTATTTTCTTAAAAAATTATATACTATTTCTATAAAACTACATTTTAATCTAAAACTTTATTTAAAGTTCATACATAAAAATTATCTTGTTTAGAAAGACACACACTAACACATTGCTCTATAAAGGGAAATATATTTTTGTATCTTGAAAATTGTTAGTGGTAAATGTATCAAGTAGTGATAGATATGTTAATTATCTTTAAATCTGTTTCTGATCTAATAATATATATTTTTTAGATATTTCGAAATTCTTTAAATATTAGTTGTCTTCAATATATACCGAATTGAATCCAAAAATAAAATATATTCTAATATTTTATCAAAAAAATATTTAATATGTTTTAATTCTCTTAAATTAACCAAAAAAATAAAACGAAATTTACACTAGCGAAATTATTTTAGCCAAAAAATAAAAAATATCAAAATATCTGTATTTTTTCAGACTGGTCTAAGTTCACATTCTTTAAAAATTATTCTTTAAAATAATTTAAAAATATTAAAATAAAATATTTAATGTTTAAACGGACTAAACAGATCAGATTTAATTAAAGAATTAATATCATTCAACAATTAGTTTTATCTTCAATGCATGAGGATGAAGTAGATAGATATCTTATTATCTCTTAATTTGTTTGTGAGCTAATCATAATTTTTCTGATTCATTTAAACTCCTTAAATATTAGTTTAATATATCTACAAATATTATTTATAAATCATTCAAAAAAATAATTTAAAAAGTCATTAAAATAATATATTTTAACAGAAAAAGCAGGTGAGCTTTCACTGAAGAGTATTATTCCATCCATCCATCCATGTGAATACTAAGCTAAATTTTCGCCATGTATATGCGCGCGCGCGCGCTTACACTTCCGTACGGTCTAACTCATTGACTATAAATGATCACCGAGTGTGCTTATCATCTTATTGTGTACTTTTTAAATCATCATCTTCTTCTTCTCAATCCATCATATTTTTCTTCATTCGCTCATATGGCTTTTGATCAGACTGAACTCAAGGCCGTTGACATTTTGCTTCATCTTCCTCCTTTAGTTCACGATTCTGACATTCGAAGCATGTTTTCTTTCTCTTGGAGCTCCAAGAAGAAACGATCGATGCGCAGGCGCAGGTCCACGAGGTTGAGAAGCCGTAAAAGTCCTCCCTCAGTCCCAAAATCGAACATCAGAATTACTCTGAAGATCGGAGAATCATCAAGTTCAGAATTCCTTGAGGTGTGGTGATGACAATAAAAGAAGATCCTGTTTCTATGCTGTGAATGGTGAATCTTCCAAGAGGCCGAAGAGGAAGGAGGTGATGGAACAGTCTTCTGAAACTAAATCTTTAGGTCCTTTATTTCGCACCCCTGATCTGAATCTTCCTCTGTTGATCGAAGAAGTAGAAGAACACTGCCCTGGTGGTATTTCTGCAGAAAGAAAGGAGGGAATATGCCCACGCTCCGTCTCTCCGGCGCGTGATGAGGAGGAAGAAATCGATGCTGTTCGAGTGGAATTCGGTTCAGATGAAAGAACCGATTCAGATATTTGACTGCTATATATGTAATGAGGTGTACGTACGTACGTTGTAGTTAACTGCTGTATCCTGTTGTTTCAGGAGGCATGTTGAAGGCAGGAGTAATTAATCTATTCATTATTTAGTTAGTCAAGGATTTATTATCTAAACACCATATATATCATTGCACTCTAACCCTCGATTAATTAGTTGTGCAGAGATCAATTTTATTTTATTGATCAAGTTATATAGCACTAGCTAGCTCTTTTCTCTCTGCACGTGAGAGGGTTTTCACTTTTCAACACCGTTTCAGGTGGCTTCTTCTTTTCATCTAGGGTTTGTTGATGCTTCCGGTTCTTGCTTACTTGCTTTGATTAGGTTTTCTTGACTCTTGCGTTATTATTGGTGTTAATTTGTATTTCAATTCCATATACTTAAATCAAATTTTCCGGTCAACAAGAGGTTTACACCAGCCATCTACTTCTTTGTTCTCCACTCAAATTTCCTTTCTGGGTAGAATTAAGGGTCTTCTTAATCAAGTTGCAAAATTAACTCTTATTTTCTTTAGGTTTTACTTTAATTTAATTTAACTTTTGTTGATGAAGAGATAAGCTTCTTGACGAGATAAATATAATAAGGATCATATTTAATAGATTTTAGGTGGCGATAATCAGATTTTAGAAGTTTGTAAATTTGTTAAAGTAATGTAGTGGTATTGATTTTCCAAGTCACAAATTAATGTTTCACTATTTCTAAGTCTTCAAAGTAACGTAGGAGTTGTATACTTTCATTATATAGAAATAGCTAATAGCATACACTACAAAAAAATGACTTTCAACGGCGGTATAAAAGTCATCGCTGAATACCTTTAGCGACGATTTTTTGTCGCCGCTAAGTCGCCGCCTATGAAACTATCGCCTATACAAATTGGCGGCAACAATTAAAAGTCGCCGCTAAATGTCAACAATTAGCGGAGACAAAATAGTCACCGCCTAAAGCTTAATCATTGTCGCCGCCTAAAGGTGAATCTGCGCCTGAATTTGCGGCGACAATTTTGTCGCCGCTGAAAGTTTATATTATTTTTAAAATTCTTTTTTATAATTTTTCTTATATGAAAAAATATAATTTAATAATAAAAATGATAAATGATAAATGATAAATAACTAAATAAATCAGAATCTAATAACATTGATAAATAATTTAAATCAGCCTATAAAATATCAAATTACTTCAATTGAAATTTAAAATAAAATTGTTTAGTTTATACATAAATATTATATCGAAGGACCAATACTAGGAGTAGAAAAAATAGGCGCATATGGTTGCCCCTTCTGTATCAAGGCAACGAATTGAGTTTGTATCTTTTGCTCCATTTGTTCCATTAGTCTTTGCTCAAATTGCACATGCTCTTCTTGCATCTTTTCACACTCTGCTGCACGCTCTTCTTCCAACTAATCCTTTAAGATCCTCGATTATAACAACTAAGATCAAATTAATCCTTTAACATACTAACAGGCCTAATAATACTCTCCTCGAAGGAATCTTGTCCTTAAGGATTATGTACATCAATTAACCCTGGATGAACCCTCTCAAAGTCATATAACAAATGTAGCACACATTTTCATCAGGAAGGTCTTTCCACCTGATAAAAAATATATAGAGAGAGATATTTAAGCTAACATATTTTTCCTGAGATAAATACACAGATCAAAACAGTCATATAACAAAGTCGAATGTAGTCAGTTCCTGTGGCTCTGGCTATTACACAGCACCAGGTTTTCCTGCGCGCGAAAAAAAGCATTGAATGCATCTACGGGAAGGTTCAACTCAAAAATTGAGCAAATGGCGATTCCTGGAAGAGTATAGAAGGAAGTGAAAGGGTTTAATGTTTGGCCAATATGCTAAGGAACGAGTGAGGAAGCTGAAAACCTAAGATTGAATCGTGAGTCAATCGTGAAATTCTAAGCGGACAAAATAATGCTGAGGCACGCTCAAATACCGCCCATTTCAAATTTGATGCCAAAATTGTGAGCGCGCCTCCCTTTGACCTTCTGCGGCCACATAAAAAAGTCGCCGCTGAATATCCACTTTCAGCGGCGACAATTATGTCACCGCTAAAAGTCTTCCTTTTCCCAAATAATTTTTAGAAAATAATTCACTTAATAAAATAATAATATTTTTACCCCAATAGCTTCTTCAACTTATTAGAGAAGTTTTGTAAATTTTTTTGTCTAAATGATAACTTCTAACTATTTTTCTTAAATTTTATAAGAAAATAGGCATTTAATTTTTGAAAAATAACTATTAAATCATTTGGGTCTCTTTTGGGGAACTAAACTCTTTCATAATTTTCTAAACCCCCAAAATACTCATTTTATGATTTTTTTCATTTTTTTAACTCCAAAATATTTTTAATGATTATTCTTTCTCTAAAATTTCACTTTTTAAATTTCAGAAAAATAATTTTAAACTCAATAATACCTTATAAATTCTTTTTATAAAAGTTGGGCTATGCAACAGTAATTCAGAATATATGTATGTATTTTAGCAACAGATGGCATATGCAACAGTAATTAAGAATGTATATATATATTTTACGTCTATTCTTTCTCTAGATCTCTCACACATACGTCTTCTTCTCTATCTCCTCCCCCACATTGTCTCTAACACACATATACTAACTCTCACGCTTATTGATACACATTTATAATATCTCTCACATGCACATACCCTTGCTTCATCTCCTTCTTTCGCAGACATTATATTATTATCTGTATAATATCTCTTTACTACAATAACATATGAAATTTCTTTATTTATTATTTAAAAAAGATATTATTTAATAATTTAATTCTATATATTAGATAGTTGCTTCATACCCTACTAATTTTAGAAAAAATGTATGTAGACTTTTAGCTGCGACATTTGTCACCACTAAAGGATACAAAAGTCGCTGCTGAATCATACCTTCTGTGGCGACAAGAAATTGTCGCCGCAGAAACTGTTGACTTTCTGCTACAGATACTATTACTTTCTGTGGCGACAATAATTGTCGCCGCAGAAAAGTGGAGCAAAAAATTTTTTTATTATTGACTTTCAGCGGCGACAATAAAAGTCGCCGCTGAAAGTCTAACTTTCAGCGGCGACAACTAAAGTTGCCGCTGAAAGTCTATTTTCAGTGGCGACTTTTATTGTCTCCGCTGAAAAGTCGTCGCCAATTCTAAGTTTTTTTGTAGTGATACATACATATTGATCAAAAAATATATATATGCATATATATGGTAAATTATGGCATAATCTAAATATTATTAATTGACCTAAACCAACTCTAAAAAATTAATGATAATACAAAGACTTCCCCATCAGCAATATCATTGTTAATCTTAAACAATTAGAATAAAATGAAATTTATGCTAATCAAATTAAATTCAAATTTTTAAATAATTGACAAAAGTGTACATTTAATCATTTAACTTTATATAAAGTTTCATGTTGTTCCATTAATTTTATAAAATATCTTTTTACTTCTCTAAACGATATTAACAAAAGATGTTGACATTTTCAAATACTCCCCCGGTCCTTAATATAAGACTTAGTTAGGAAGTTAATCTTAATGATAAGTATAAGATCTATTTTCTATATTTATAATCTCTTTTCCAAATTACCCTAGTAGTACTCTCTCAACAATAATCAAGTAAATGAAGGAGGGAGGGATTAAGGAAGATGATTAGGGTATTTTAGAAAAAAATATGTTATATTAACTAAGTTAACTAATTTTTTTAATATAAGCAAGTTAGTTAAATATGCCAATATTAAGGATCGGAGGAATACTTATATTTTAAGTTTAATTTTCAAAAATAACAATGATTGGCAGATATAAATTATCATTTGTTTTTAATAGTTTTAAATTAAAGGACAGAAAATATATTTTATAAAACTAACTAAGAGACCAAACCATTGTGCAAAGTTAGAGGACCAATGATACATTTTTTGTTTAAATTATTCGATTCAATAATTTGAAAAAAAATTAAAATTATTTATTTACTTTTTTTGCAATGAGCATCACGGCACATCCCTTCCATCTGTACGTTCAAATGAGATTGGAAATGCCCAAATCTTACAATTTCTATGGGTATACCAAATAAAACTTTAAACCCTAATAATCCCATTTCAATTTCCAACTCCACTTTCATTTCCTTTATATATATATGCATATATATATATATATATATGAAGATAACTGAGAGTGAGCGAGAGCAGAATCTAATCAGCGCTTTATTTCAAATCATATCAATCCTTCATTTCGTTCGCTGATATGGATTTTGATGAGACTGAACTCGAAGTTGCTGAGATTTTGCTTCAATTTCCTCGTTTGATTTTTTATTCTGACAATGAGAATCGAAGAAGAAAGTATCCTCTCGCCTGCATCTCCAAGAAACCGCGCAGATTTGCTCCGTTGAGGATCAGAAAAACGCTGCTTTGGCTCCCAAATTCGAAGCTCCGAATCGCTCTGAAGATAAAAAGATCAGAGAATCTTCACCGGAATTCCTGTACCAGAGAAAGATCACGTTGTGTCTGCGCTGTGAAAGATGGATCGCCCAAGAGGAAGAAAGTGACGCAATCTTCTGAATCTTCAGATCTGAATCTTGCTCTCTTGATCAAAGAAGAAGAAGACAAGAAGCTCATAAGCCCACGCTCCGTGGCAGCGCATGATGAAGATGGAAGAAATGGTTGCTGTTCCATGGACGGTCTTCTTGTTCAGGTGAAAGAATCGCTTCAGATATGTGACTGACTGTAATGATCTCTTAGGTGATCTTGTTAACGGCTATATAACGTACAGGAACTAATTAATTATTTCATTAAGGGTTTATTATGTAAATTCCACATATCATTATCTCTAACCCTTGATTCATTGATTGTAAGGAGATTGATCAGTTTTGCCTTATTGACTCAGCTATAAGAGTAATATTCTTCTCTCTTCTTATGTGCTAATCGCTAATTAATTACGTTTATGTTCTATATAATCCATGATTATTCTTGTTCTTTATCTTTGGATTGAATTTCTCATGAAGAACCAACGATACGTTTGGTAGGATGAAAGAGTTTTTGACGGAAGTAAAAATGAAAGTGGAAGTAGAATTAAGCTGAAAATAGACTTTAAAAATTTGTTTGGTATGATAAAAATAAATATAAAATTGATATATATTTGTTATAACTTGAGGTAAAATTATCCAAAATATTTTTTTTATAACTTGTGAAGGGTTAAAGTTGTATATGAATTTTAAAATTGCAGTAAAATGGTCCAAAAGATTTCACTTCCACTTCTATAATCTTAATTCTCAACTTTTCTGATAGAACTAAAATGGTCTAAAATATTTAAAGTGAAAGTAGAAGTGATTTCTATCATACCAAATGAGGGAAATAGAAGATTTCACTTCCACTTCTATTTCCCACCTACCAAATATGTCCCAAGAGTGTTCTTAATTTAGTTGCAATAATTATATCATAATTATGATATATTTTTATTAATTTTGAGATATTCATTATTGATGCATTTGCATTAGAAATGCAAGATTTTTTTTTCAGGTTGGTGTTTTTATTAATGAAGTTTTTAGTTGCCACTTGCCATAAATAACTATTAATCCTTAATATAATATCTACTTAACTAATTTAGGTGAATTAAGAAAAGTAGTTAAGTTAGTTAATTGTAATGATTGTGTGTTGGTTTACCTAAAATACTCTTTTTAATCATGTGCTTTTGAACTACTCTTGATAGAAACTTTTATAATATGTATAATTTGGGGGCAAATTATAATTTTATAAAATAATGTTGATTGAGATTTTATATCTAAGACTAAAGTAGACTTCTTATTTAACTCTTATATTTAAGATATGATGGAGTATATCAGAATTTGTAGATTTTTTTGGGTGAATCAAATTTTATGAATTTCAGAATGCATATATATATGTAAAACTAATGTACTAATTTCTAACATATTTTTTGTGGGACCTCCCCTTACGTGTAAAATGTAAGCATATATTAAGATCCAAAAAAGTATAGCACAACTGTAATTTTTTCTTTTTTCCAAAATAAATATCAATTTACTTAAGCCATATTTTTAAAAAAAAATTATGACTTCCCCTCAACTATACATCATCTAATAGTATTTTTCCAAAGGAATTATTATTAATACTATCTATAAGTGCAATGCATAAGAATATTGTTTTTTCAAGCCTTATATTTTTGAATGGGTTCACAAAAACGTCAATATAATCAATCATATTCATCTCGATATCATCATCTTTATTACCCTAATATTCACTGACTTATAAGATGCTTTTTTAACTCTTTCAAAGCTAAATATTCATTATCATATAACATTACTTATATTATGACAATTTAGTACATGTTTCCCTTAATATTAGTAAAAATTATGCAATTATAAATAACTCGTGGCACATTCATCTATTATTCCAACCACCAAACTCGTATATCCTATATGTAATATCTCTCTCAATTTCATTCTTAATTTGTAATATCAATCTCAAATACTTAAGCTTTATTACTTGCTTTATGGTAAGACCTACTGTTGCTACCTTAAAAAACTAATCCAAACACCCCTTTAAATTACCTCTTATATCAAATTGACATTACATGTATTTCATGCATCTTGCTCTTACTTAGCCCTCAAACTATAGCCTATTTGAGTAGATCAATAAGATACTTGATCAATTATAGCTATATTATACTCCTCTTATCATTAATATAAGACCTAATTTATAGTACAATTTATATTATAAATTATGTCTTATATTAAAAATTAGGGAAATACCACTTATGCCTTCAAGCGTCCCTCCTATGGATCAAACACTTAGTGACACCAATCTAACTGAGCAGGTCCAAGTTTGGGGAGTTAACAATCTTTTTTCATTAATAACACAGAACTTCAATCGGCATTAACAATGTTACGAAAGTATTTCTGATAGAGAATAACGTCTTGATATTTCATTGATCATTGAAGTATATATACAGGTAGATTCTAACTGATATGCAACTAAATAGCTAAATCCTAATTGATAGATAACAAGATAAATGGCTAACAAGAATAAGTTACAATCTGTTAGCAGAATAATAATAATAATAATATATAGTTGACACCCCCCCGCAAGCTGGAGCGTGAATGTTTTGCATGCCCAGCTTGGAAAGGAGCTCATGAAACTTAGGAGCATGTAATGGCTTGGTGAAAACATCAGCTAGTTGATCTATGGAATGCACAGGTAGCAAGTGAATGATCTTAGCTTGAGTCTTCTCACGAACGAGATGACAATCAAGTTCAATATGTTTGGTGCGTTCATGGAATGTTGGATTTGCAACTATTTGTAAGGCAAACTGGTTATCACAATGGATGAGGGCCGGATCAATATGAGATAAGTTAAAATCACGAAGGAGATAAAGAAGCCATTGGACTTCACAAGTAGTGGATGCTAAAGCACGATATTCAGCTTCAGAGGAGGACCGAGAGACAGTAGCTTGCTTCTTGGCTTTCCAAGAGATTAGAGAAGAGCCAAGGAAAACGGCAAAGCCAGAGATGGAACGTCTAGTGTCAACACAACCTGCCCAATCAGAGTCACTGTAGCTACGGATTCGTAGGTCAGAGGTGACAGGGAAAAATATCCCAGCACCAGGAGATGACTTGAGGTATCGTAAGACGTGATGGGCTGCTTATAAGTGAATGTCTCGAGGATCAGACATGAATTGACTGAGCTGCTGTGTGGCGAAACTTAAGTCTGGTCTGGTGGTGGTCAGATATTGAAGCCTGCCCACAAGCTGCCTGTAGACCAAGGGATCAACTATCGGTATCCCCTTATCTTTACAAAGCTTTAAGTGTGGATCCATGGGAGTAGAGGCTGGTTTGCAAGCAAGATAACCGGAATCCTCAAGTAACTCAAGGGCGAATTTTCGCTGAGATAAAAAAAATTCAGTTTTAGATCAGGCGAGTTCCAAACCAAGGAAATATTTGAGTGCACCAAGATCTTTGATAGTAAATTCAGCGTGTAATTTGGCCTTAACTAGGTTAATTTCATTCATAACATTGCCGGCAAGTACCAGATCATCCACGTAGACAACAATAGCAGTGAAAGAAGAGCCAGATGATTTGAGAAAAAGAGAATGATCAGAGGTTAATGGACAGAACCCATAGGATAGAAGAGCAGTGGATAGTTTTGAATACCATTGTCGACTTGACTATTTTAGTCCATAAAGTGATTTTTGTAGTCTGCAAACCATGTTGGGTTTAGGAGCGTTGAAACCTTTAGGAAGTTCCATGTAAACTTTCTCGTGTAGATCCCCATGTAAGAAGGCATTATTGACATCCAACTGGTGTAAGAACCAATTCTTGGCCGCAGCGATGGAGAGTAATAACTGAAGAGTTGTCATTTTGGTCACAGGGGAAAAGGTATCAATGTAATCTATGCCTTCGGTTTGTGTAGCCCTTTGCGACGAGCCAGGCCTTGTATTTGTCTAATTCACCAGTGGATTTAAACTTAGTTCGAAAGACCCATTTACATCCAACCAGTTTCTTCCCAGGTGGTAATGTAGTGAGGACCCAAGTCTGGTTTTGCTCAAGAGCAAGAATTTCTGCAGCCATAGCATCTCTCCAATGTTGATGTTTAGCAGCTTGGGTGTATGATTTAGGATCAGGAATAGTGGAGATAGCTAAAACAAAGCTTTTATAGGCAGGAGAAAGTGAAGAATATGACAAAATAGAAGATAAAGGATAACGAGGAGTACCTTTGCGAGATGATTGGTCAGTAGGGGAGAGTAGGGCACAATGATAATCATGCAGATACGATGGTGGATTATGGGGTCTGGAGGAGCGACGAGTAGGGAGAGAGGGTAATGGGGAAGCAATGGGAGGCTAAGACGGTTGAGGCAATTTAGGAGGGAAAATGTCATCAATTAGGGGAGGAAGGGGTTGCATTTCAAGTGCTGGGATTGGAGTGGAGAAGCCCACCATGAAGGGGAACATAAGTTCATAAAAAAGAACATCACGTGAAAGGAAAATTTGATTTGTTGACAATTCAAGTAAGATGTAAGCTTTAGAACTAGATGGGAAACCCAGAAAGACACATTTGCGAGCCCAGGGGTCAAACTTAGAACGACCATGTTGAAGAGTGGAAGCAAAACAAAGAGACCCAAAAACTTTGAAATTGGAATAAGAAGGGGAATGAGTATATAACTTTTCAAATGGTGAGATATTGTCAATAATGGGAGAAGGGAGGGAATTGATGATATGAGTAGCATGGGAGACAGCGAAGGACCAATAAGCAATGGGCAAAGAAGACTGAAAAAATAAGGCGCGTGCAACATTTAGAATATGTTGATGTTTCCGTTCAACAAGACCATTCTGTTGTGGAGTTTCAACACAGGAAGTTTGATGTAAAATCCCTTTGGAGGCATAAAATTGAGGCATAGTAAATTCAACACCATTGTCAGAACGTAAAATTTTTACACTGGTGCAGAATTGATTGTCAATAATGGCAAAAAAACTTTTGAGTTTGTTTCTTGTATCAGACTTATGTTGCATGAGAAAGAGCTAGGTATAACGAGAAAAATCATCTACTATTGTGAGGAAGTAACGATGGCCATGAACAGAAGGTAAAGAAAAAGGGCCCCAAATGTCAACATGTATCAAATCAAAAAAAATTGTACTTGAACTTGTGCTTACAGGAAAGGAAATACATTTTTGCTTAGCAAAATGGCAAGTGTCACAAGCTAAAGGGTGAGGGGTACAGGAAGGAATGTCATTCACAATTTTATGTAAAGTGGACAAAGTAGAATTGGAAGGGTGTCCAAGCCGATGGTGCCAAAGGGTGAAATTAGAGGGTGGGGAAGCCATAGAAGTCATGTGGACTTGAGATGCCGGAGAAGATAATGTATCTGCATGCAAGATGTAGAGCCCGTCAAAAGCCTTAGCTGAACCAATCATCCGTAAAGGCCGGAGTGAGTGAATCTGACAAGAGTGAGAGAAGAAAGTTAAAAGGCAGTTGATAGAAATTATTAGTCGGGAAACAGAGATAATATTGAAGGAGAATGTAGGCAAATAAAGAACATTATGAAGAGTCAAATGTGAGGAAAGGCTAACGATTCCTGAGAAAGAGGCAAGAGCATTAGTGCCAATGGGTAATTTAACAGAAATGGGGGAGATGGATTTATAGGATGAAAAAAGATCTAAAGAGCAACACACATGATCAGTGGCACCTAAATCAATGATCCAAGTGGTGGAATGTTTGGGGAAAATTGGGTTGTAAATACCTGTGGAAGCAGAGGAAGAGATATGATTGACAGAGGAAGACGAATGTGGGGAAGAATCTAAGAGGGCAATGAGTTTGGTATATTGGTCAGGTGTAAACTGTGGGAGGAGATGATGTGGTGATGATTGCGGTGGAGAAGGTGGCATGGCGGCAGTCTGTTCCTGAATATCACCAGAAGCTTGAGCCATCACTTGATTAACAGATAGAGAAGAAGTGGTTGAGCGAAATTTAAATCCAGGGGGAAACCGTGCTTGCCGAAGCAGGAGTCTTCAGTGTGACCACGCTTGCCATAATAAGTGCAGTATTTATTCTGCTTTGAAGAGGCGAAGAACCAAAAGAAGTGGAAGCACCAGATGAACCGTGTGAACCAGGACGAGGACCTTTTGCCAACAAAATCTTCGGTTCAGAGGAATGAAGGTCACGCTCCTGTTGAAGCACAAGGGAAAACACGCGGTTAATCTGTGGCAGGGGATCGAGAAGCAGGATTTGTGATTTAACTAAGGAAAATTGATCATTGAGGCCTTTTAGGAAACAAATAACCTGATCCTCTTCTCGATGATGAAGCGCCACAGTGGTTAAACCGCAAACACAGACCCTTAACGGACGGATGTTGGAGAGTTCGTCCCATAAAATTTTTAGCTGAGTATAGTAGTCACTAACACTCATGGATCCCTGCTTGAGGAGATATATTTCTTCTTGAAGGTCAGCAATTCGAAAAATGTCCGATTGAGCGTAGCGAGAGCCAAGATCATTCCATATGTCTGAGGCTCTGTCAAACCAGAGGACGCTCTTTGCAATCAAAGGAGAAAGGGACTTAGTAAGCCAGCTCTGGACTAACGTGTTGCATCGTTCCCAGGCTGGGTACAGTGGGTCATCGGTCACCGGTGGGGGAATTGAGCCGTTAACAAATTGCAGCTTGTTCTTGGAGAGGAGCGCCATCTTCATGGCCCGTGCCCATGCATGGTAGTTGCTTCCGTCAAGTGGTGGAGCGACCAAGATGAGGGCTGGATTCTCGCTGGGGTGGATGTAGAAAGGGCTAGCTGGGTCATTGAGACATTCAGCAGTCAAGGAAGCGACGGCCATGAGAGGACCGAGGAAGACGAGGGCTAGGGTTAGAGAGAGAAAAAAAAATGTTCTCTGGATACCATGTATCATAAGTCTGATACAAGAAACAAACTCAAAAGTTTTTTTGCCATTGTTGACAATCAATTCTGCACCAGTGTAAAAATTTTACGTTCTGACAATGGTGTTGAATTTACTACGCCTCAATTTTATGCCTCCAAAGGGATTTTACATCAAACTTCCTGTGTTGAAACTCCACAACAGAATGGTCTTGTTGAATGGAAACATCAACATATTCTAAATGTTGCACGCGCCTTATTTTTTCAGTCTTCTTTGCCCATTGCTTATTGGTCCTTCGCTGTCTCCCATGCTACTCATATCATCAATTCCCTCCCTTCTCCCAAAATGACAACTCTTCGGTTATTACTCTCCATTGTTGCTACCAAGAATTGGTTCTTACACCAGTTGGATGTCAATAATGCCTTCTTACATGGGGATCTACACGAGGAAGTTTACATGGAACTTCCCAAAGGTTTCAACGCTCCTAAACCCAACATGGTTTGCAGACTACAAAAATCACTTTATGGACTAAAACAGGCAAGTCGACAATGGTATTCAAAACTATCCACTGCTCTTCTATCCTATGGGTTCCGTCCATCAACCTCTGATCATTCTCTTTTTCTCAAAGCATCTGGCTCTTCTTTCACTGCTATTGTTGTCTACGTGGATGATCTGGTACTTGCCGGCAATGTTATGAATGAAATTAACCTAGTTAAGGCCAAATTACACGCTGAATTTACTATCAAAGATCTTGGTGCACTCAAATATTTCCTTGGTTTGGAACTCCCCGATCTAAAACTGGAATTTTTTTATCTCAGCGAAAATTCGCCCTTGAGTTACTTGAGGATTCCGGTTATCTTGCTTGCAAACCAGCCTCTACTCCCATGGATCCACACTTAAAGCTCTCTAAAGATAAGGGGTACCGATAGTTGATCCCTTGGTCTATAGGCAGCTTGTGGGCAGGCTTCAATATCTGACCACCACCAGACCAGACTTAAGTTTCGCCACACAGCAGCTCAGTCAATTCATGTCTGATCCTCGAGACATTCACTTACAAGCAGTCCATCACGTCTTACGATACCTCAAGTCATCTCCTGGTATTGGGATATTTTTCCCTGTCACCTCTGACCTACGCATCCGTAGCTACAGTGACTCTGATTGGGCAGGTTGTGTTGACACTAGACGTTCCATCTCTGGCTTTGTCGTTTTCCCTATCTCCTCTAATAATATTATATAGTTGACAAACAACCTGCTTCTTGGTGCTCTATCATTGAAACAACTTTACGTCTGATATTATTTTAGGGTTACTTCAAAAATTAAACTAAGGATTACGTATAGTGCAATCTCAAGTCGTTATCTTTGAGGAGTCAAAATATAAAATTAAATTTTTAAGTAACTAAATGCAATGTAACCTAAGCTATAAATGGGGTTTGAATTGATTGACTAATAACTAATTTCTAAGATGACAAACTTAACTCTTGTGAAATATGCCCCTCCTCAACAAAAACTTGACTTGTACCCTCTATTCTCCTCTTTCTTATAATCTCTTTCACAGACCTTCAATTTCAAGATTTAAAGGAATCAAAGGTAAAACCCTAACACTCCTAAGCATAAACAGTAGCAGTCAGATGAAAAAAATTGAAATAAAAGAAAAATAAAATGAAGCAAATAAATAAAAAATATAAATAAATCAAATAAAATGAACCTAAACTTTTTATTTTTAGAAAATGCAAATGTTATGTAAACTAAGTAAGACAGGCTTAAAAAATAAATAAATCTCAGTCAATATTACTAGACACTTAGTTACTAGGGAACCAATTTTTTGACTCCCCAGTAACAACGCCACTTGAAACAACCTTACGTCAGATATTACTTTAGGATTACTTCAAAAATTAAATCAAGGATTGCGTATAGTGCGACCTCGGAATCATTTTCTTTGAGGAGCTAAAATATGAAATTAAATTTTTAAATAACTAAATACAATGCAACTTAAGTTATAAATGGGGTTTGGATTGATTAACTTTCTAAGAATTAAATTAAATTTAAATAAAATATTTTTGGTATTTTTTTATAAAATGGATAATGAATGAAAAATGGATGAATGCACAAGTAATCAACAATGATAAAAGCAATCCTCCAATTCAATAGCGCAGAAAATTATAGCTTTAACAGATATGGGAGTTAAAAATAATTAATTAAAAATTATAATTAAATTTTTAATCTAACAACTGAGCCACCTCGAATTGTCACAAAATATATTTCAAAGTTTCAATCTATTAATTGCCACCAAAATAATAAATTAAGATTAAGAATATTAAAGACCAATGCTCAATTAAAACTCAATAATTCATAAAGTATGATTAAATAAAGTAAGAGATACAATGATCAAATAATTCAAACCACCTTAAAAAAATATTAAATATTCACTAAAACTTCAATACAAAGTCTTGACCCAAAACAGAATAATTAAATTAAATTATAATCAGCTCATATCAAATGTTAAACAGTAATTCAGTTACAATAATCCTTAATAAATATAAATAAATTATTAAATAACTTCTCAATAATTATAAAATTATTCTAATACCTAGGAATCCTAAAATAATAAATGGATAAAAAATTAGAGTAACCTAAACTTCCTTTTGAAATCCTAAGTTGATGCCTTTGCCATTAAATAAGATGATTAAATAACTTCACGTCGTTACTATCGCGTCTCTGTTGTCCGTCGCGTGCGCATCTGCTCTCTGTTTCTGTCGCTCTGTTCTCACTGCTTGCCGTCTTGACTGCTGCTCCTCCGTCACTGTGCTGATTGCCGTTTTCTTCTGTGCTGTGTCATCTGCTGAGAGGAGTCGTGGTGATGAAGATGGAATGAAGGTGGAGCTGGAGGATGGGTGTTGGTGGATGATGGCCCTGCGAAGGAATGGCGTGGGTGATGATGGAAGGTGATGTCGCGGCATAGGTGATTGTGCACAGTTCTCGCTTCCTCCAGGTCCTCCCGTGTGCCCCCAAATGAATATAAAGTGAAGAGGAAGAAGAAATAACTAATGGATCAAATCGTAAGGTCTGACCAAGGGTTCTTCAATGTAATTTATGAATTAATGACTTTTTGTTGTTATTTATAAATTTTAATTTCTCCTAAATTCTTAAAATATAAGATCATAATAATGTAATACCTTTTATTCTAAAAATAATTGTTTGAGAGAAATCATAAAAATATGACAATTATGCCCATATTAAGTACTAATTCAATTTAAGGTATATTAATCCAAATAGTGTATAAATAATATAATTAATGATCAAAATAATGACAAATACATACTAAAATAATATAAATAAATATATAAAAATATGGGTTTGTCAATTATTTTTTTTTGTACTGTTCCATTTCAAGTTGTATCTATCTTAAGCCATGCTCCTTTTAGTTCTATTTCTTATGTTTCCATTTAAGGCTATGTTAATGGTCCTTTTGTTAGGTAAATAACCTATGTAGCATTACATTGTATATAGATTATAAGTTCCGTAAATTAGTTTTTTAAAAAATAATAAATATGAGAGAAAAAATTTATTCTTCCGATCTATAACATATGAGCAAAATAACTAATTTAGGTAGATTAAGAAAATTAGTTATGTTATTATTTGTAACAAATATAATTTAGTTTTCTTAGAATGTCATATATTATGACTACCCTTAGATAAAAATCCCTTAAAGATGGAAATTAACATAAAGAAATATATTCTAACATAAAAAAACCGATTAAGGGTAATTATAATGAAATATAACTGTTTAACCAACGATTTAAGCTGCAGTGCTTCAATTAAATATTATTTTTTTTGTTACAATCAATTAAATATTATTGTTTAAACTAAATCTCCCATAAAAATAAAATGAAAACCAGACTGGTCAAATTAAATTCTCACTATTTGTATGTTATTCGATAAAATAATGTGAAAATTGATGACGTTTAATTAAAGAAATAATATTGTTTAATTACTAAAGAGTGGGCCCATATTACTATGAGTAGCATCTAATTACCGCGCTGGCTAACTCGGACTATTGTGTGGCTCTCAAGAAATTCATATATACATTTCAAATCTTCTTCTTCTTCTTCCTGGTTTGATTTTCGATTCTGATATTCCAAGCATGTTTCCTCTCGCCTGGGGCTCCAAGAAACGGTGGCCAACCATTGGCAGAACGTCTCTTTCGTTCCCACCAAATCCGAAGAATGGAATCACTCTGAAGACAGAAAGATCAGAGAATCTTCACCGAAACTCCTCACCATTCTGTGCTCTGAAATATGAATCGCCAAAGAAGATGAAGAAAGTGACTTTGCAGTCTTCTGAATCTTCCTCTCTCGATCGAAGACAAGAAGCCCACTCTCCGTATCAGCGCTTGATGAAGATGGAAGAAATAATAATCTTCCTCTTGTTCTTGTTCTATCAACTGTCTTCTTCTTGTTCAGGTGAAAGAATCCATTCAGATATGTGACCGTAATAACGAGGGTTTCTTGTAGTTCTTTAGCTTCAGGGAAGGAACCTTGTAGAGGAGTAATTAATTATTTCATTAAGGGTTTATAATGTACGTAAATACCACATATCATTAACTCTAACCCTGGATTCATTGATTGTAAGTAGATTGATCAGTTTTGCCTTATGGACTGATGATGAGCTATAAGAGTAATATTCTTCTATCTTCCTATGTGTTTATGGGTAATTAATTACGGGTATGTTATATATAATTCATGATTATTCTAGTTTACACCATCATCTTCTTTGTCTTTGGTTTGAATTTCTCATGAAGAACCAAGAGTCTTGGTTTTTTGTTTCAAGAGTCTTCTTAATTTAGTTGCAAAACTATGACTTTCGGTTCTTTATAACAAGATCGATAAATTTACATGAGAAACAAGATTTTTGCATGTTGTTTACTTAATGAAGTTATAATTTTTGGTTTTTTTGTGAATCGATTTTTATAAATTTTAGAATGCATATAGGTAAAACTAATGTCCTAGTTTTTTTTTCGCAAAAAAATGCAATTGTATTGTTTTTTAAGTTACTATAAATTAACTTTAATAATTAGGATAAAAAATATTATATAAATAATTTACTTTTAACATATTTTAGGTACGTTAGCCTGTAAAAAGTTTACCCTTGTTTAGAATTGTACACAACATACTTTGTATATGTAAGTCAAGGCCCACACGCGCGGGCGCGCGCGCACACATATATATATATATATATATATATATATATAAGTCAATGGTCATCTGCTATATTTTCGGATATCCAGCGTTTATGAGTAAAAATTTATGAGTTAAATTTATACTAAACTTTTTTTTATTTTGATTAACCTTTTCTACATTGTATAACAATAACTAGTGTACAAATTCTAAGACTTTCTACACACCTATCGGTTAGAGAATCATTGTAAAAAAAGATATCTTTCTTACAATAGTATATGTCCACATTTTTTGCCTTCTCAGTTAGAAGGTCCCTCATTTCCTTTTTCCTCCTCTTACTCTTCGATTCTCATCATCCCAACCATCATAAAATGGAGATCACAGCAGTGAGTGAGGGGCATGTAATATTTCGAATCTTCTTACTCAATCGATTTTGAGCTTATGCATATTCTAATATGTTTTACTTCTCTTAAATTAAACTAAAAATAAATTAAAATGAAAGTTTCACTAGTGAAATTATTTTAGCCAAACAATAAAAAATATCGAAATAATCTATATTTTTTTAGACTGGTCTAAGTTCACATTCTTTAAAAATTATTCGATAGAATAATTTAAAATATTAAAATAAGATTTAATGTTTCAACAGCCTAAACAGATCAGATTTAATTAAATTAATATCATTCAACAGTTAGTTTTATCTTCAATGCATGAGGATGAAGTAGAGAGATATCTTATTATCTCTTAATTTGTTTGTGAGCTAATCATAATTTTTCTTAGATTCATTTAAACTCCTTAAATATTAGTTTAATATTATTTATAAGTCATTCAAAAAACTAATTTAAAAAATCATTAAAATAATATATTTTAACAGAAGAAGCAGGTGAGCTTTCACTAAAGAGTATTATTTCATCCATCCATGTGAAAACTAAGCTAAATTTTCGCGAGGTATATGTGCGCGCTCACGCGCTTACCCTTCCGTACGGTCTAACTCATTGACTATAAATGATCACTGAGCGTGCTTATCATCGTATTGTGTACTTTTTAAATCATCATCATCTTCTTCTTCTCAATCCATCGTATTTTTCTTCATTCGCTCATATGGCTTTTGATCAGACTGAACTCAAGGCCGTTGACATTTTGCTTCATCTTCCTCCTTTAGTTCACGATTCTGACATTCGAAGCATGTTTTCTTTCTCTTGGAGCTCCAAGAAGAAGCGATCGATGCGCAGGCGCAGGTCCACGAGGTTGAGAAGCCGTAAAAGTCCTCTCTCAGTCCCAAAATCGAACATCTGAATTACTCTGAAGATCGGGAAAACATCGGAGAATCATCAAGTTCAGAATTCCTTGAGGTGTGGTGATGACAATAAAAGAAGATCCTGTTTCTGTGCTGTGAATGGTGAATCTTCCAAGAGGCCGAAGAGGAAGGAGGTGATGGAACAGTCTTCTGAAACTAAATCTTCAGGTCCTTTATTTCGCACCCCTGATCTGAATCTTCCTCTGTTGATCGAAGAAGAAGAACACTGCCCTGGTGGTATTTCTGCAGAAAGAAATGAGGGAATATGCCCACCCTCCGTCTCTCCGGCGCGTGGTGAGGAGGAAGAAATCGATGCTGTTCGAGTGGAATTCGGTTCAGATGAAAGAACCGATTCAGATATGTGACTGCTGTATATGTAATGAGGGTTTCGTTTTGTTGGTGTACGTACTTTGTAGTTAACTGCTGTATCCTGTTGCTTCAGGAGGCATGTTGAAGGAATTAGGAGTAATTAATTCATTCATTATAGAGTTAGACAAGGGTTTAATATTTAAACACCATATATATCATTGCACTCTAACCCTCGATTAATTAATTGTACCGAGATCAGTTTTATGTTATACAGACTGATCAGTTATATATAAGAGTATTCTTCTCTCTTATTTTTGTGTGTTTACAAGCGAGCTCTTCTCTCTCTTATATTATTTATTATATTCTATTAAGATATCTAATTTTAAGGTTTGTAATTATTTTTTTTAATATAAATATCCCATCTAAGAGAAGGCGACAATCAGATTTTATAGATTTTGGTATGTAAATTTGTTGAAGTAATGTAGTACTGTTGATTTTCTATGTCACAAATTAATGTTTCCTTATTTCTAAGTCTTCAAAGTAATGTAGTAGCTTTGGTACTTTCATTCTATATACTTTCATACTAGGAGGAAAACAACTTTTATTAAATTACTATTTTTGGGACTTTTCCCTTTCAAGTATTCTTCTATAATTTTCTCCTTATCTAAACCAATAGTACTGAATGCTATTGGAAAAATATCAAGTATTACTAAAAAAAAATATTCACTCGATGTAATTTAACCCAATAAAATATACTTTACTATACCTGATAGTAACCAACTTTATCTAAATCTTATAGATCAAATTTTTTAAAAAATAATTTATAGTTTAGAAGTTTCGCTATCAGATTTAAAATTATATGATGTGATTGTTGAGTATATTTAATTTTTTTTTGTTTACATTTGTATATGTAATTAAAATTTAAGAGTTGAGTTTTAATAAATAGTTTTTAATTTTTTTGGATTTGGGTAATTCTTTTTACTATTAGTAGCATATATAGGTAAATCTGCCGATAAATAAAGAACATATTTAATAGATTTTAGAATGCGACAATCAGATTTTATAGATTTAAATTTGTTAAATTTGTAAAGTATGTAATTGTTTCATTATCTCTAAGTCTTCAAAGTATGTGACTGTAGTGATCTTGTAGTTTCTTAGGCGATCTTGTAATTAACGGCTATATTCTGTTGCTTCAGGAACCACATAGAGGCAGTAATTAATTATTTCATTAATCACTTAATAGAGAATTTTAAAAAAATTGATAAATATAAAAATATAAGTTTTATCAGGGTTCATGAGAGTGAAGTTTACCCAATGATTTCTTCTATGTTGGTGATGGCACAAACTAATTGTTAATTCAAAGACTTACAAGAATCCTAATCCAATACCCTAAAATATTTAGTAGTATAATTAGCGGCCTAAAGTAATAAAAATAGAGCAATTCCCACCCTCAAGCAACAGAGCCTTAACGTCCGTTCAAAACAAGAAGCAAAAGCTGCCTCACCTAAACACCACTAAAGAACTCATTGATTTCTATCTTGAGAACATGATCGCCGGCAATAAGCTCTGCCTGGACGTCATCCACTTCCTCAATCAACTGCAACATACAATAACCAATTACAAAGTACCAAAACAAAGAACTGAGAACAAGAATTATTCCAACATAGGGAAGCACGAGACTTATCAAACTCAAGACTATTGTGAACATAGCTATAAAAATCACTGCTCAGATACCAAAGTTTCGAAATTTATGGGTTATATCCCTGTCCCTTTGCATATGAAACACTAATCGCAGCTTTAGACCTACAAATTCCAAACAAGAATCACAATTTTAACAATGAAGTAGAGGCACAAAATTTCGAACAGAGTTATATCTCTTTCGCTTTTGCAAAAATGATGCCCACAATACCAGTGCCGCTGCCAACCTCAAACTTCACCATCCCTTCTTCGCAGGTCATCGTCCACCCTTTGTCGCACCTCCGCCTCATCTTCCTTCTATTTTCTTCATCTCCGACATCGCATTTCATCAGATCTGAGGAAGAGGGTCTTCGAGAGTCGATGTGTTTCTTCATCCCCACTCGCATTGACGACATTACACCAACAATACCTCATTGTCCTTTCTTCGAAGTTCACCTTGTTTCTTCTTCTCCAACAATACGTCTAATTTTGGTGACAGTCGACGCAACAGATTTGCCCCCTCCCTCTTCTCCGTCGATCTCCATCGCTGCTTGTCTTCCATGGTCATGGGTTTGAAGGTAGGTTTCAAAGCTTTTGCATATCGTAAGCTTTTTCTGAACGGACGTTTAGGCTCTGTTTGCTGAGGGCGGGAAAATCTACATTTTTATTACTCTTTAGGGTACTAATTACATCACTAAATATTTAGGGTACTAATTATCCCTCTAAAAATAATTTGAGTACCGAATACACCTTAACCTTGAATATTATCATTATTTTTGGAGAGACGATCAGTGAAGAGATCCACATCAACAGAATTCACTCCTAAAAACTATATAAAGGATCTCAAAGCTCCTCCATTCAATACACCAATCACCACCATCACAATAATCTTCTTCATCTCTTCCACAATTCCATCTTTTTCCTTATAAGTTCTTGGGGAGAGATGTAGTGGCTTGAGTTTCTGTACTTTAGAGTTAAGAGTTGAACAATTTTATATTTTAATATTTTCCTTTATACAAATTTATGATTTCCTATATTTAGGTTTTGAGATTTGTATATGTTAGACCTAGAATTTCAATTGAGACACCTTTGTGATTAAACCCTTGTGATTTATTATTTCAATTTATGATTTGATGTTCTTTATTTAATATCTTTGGTTTCCTTTTTATAATTATTCGTGTATGATTCACATGTTTAGTTATAGGATTTTCGATTGAATATCCATGTTAGAGGAACAAATTATTTATTGTATAATTTATCACATGCTAAGTGGATCTTCATTAATCATTATTGATACAATCGTATGCTAGATCTAAGTATAATTGTAGATTTTATAATTATGACCATGACGATTGTCTAGAGTTTTACATGTTAGAGACTTAGGATATATAATTGTTATAACTCCAATATATTATTGAACGATGATAGCGACGCTTCAATCCTTGGGAGCACTCTTCTTATTGATGATATTCTCCATACTATTACTTTTATTTTATTTTATTATTATCTCCTGATAAAAATTATTAATTAAGTTTTCTTCTATTACTCCTCCTTCTCACACTTAGTCTAATCTAGAATTAAATCACGTATTGACTCCACGTAAAGAATACAACCTAGATTGGCATCTATACTATATAGAGATTAATTTAGTAAATAATTTAAGTGCAAATGACAAGCGACATCACCAAGCCCTTGGAGCTTGTTTAAGACCATAAATAGCTTTAACCAACTTACAAACATGAAATGGACGCTTCTAATCAACAAATCCTTCTGGTTGCTTCATATAGATAACTTCTTGAAAATACCTATTGAGAAACGCATTATTCACATCTAATTGTCGAACTTCCCGGTTGAATGATGCTGCTATTGTCAAGACCACACGAATTGTCATGGGTTTTACAATCGGACTAAATGTCTCACTATAGTTGATGCTTGGTGTTTGCTAAAAACCCTTTGCCACTAAGCGTGCTTTATGCTTCAAAATCTAGCCATCAACTTTAAATTTCGTCTTAAACACCCATCTATAGTCTACTATTTTTTTATTGGTGTAGGGAACCAATATCCAAGTCTTGTTCTTGTGCAAAGTAGCAACTTCATCTTCCATCATACGGCGCCAATGTGGAGAAGACAAACCTTCTTTAGCCAAGTAGGGTTATAAGCATTTGACCAAGGAAATTGGATCTTCAGCTTTTAGAAGCCCAACTTAAGGATATTTGGGCTTGGTAACACCAGCTTTGGCCCAAGTAACCATATGATGGACATTAACTAGATTTGATGAGTAAGCCGATTTAAAGGAGGCAGTATTAGACAAATGAGAAGACATTTATGGAGTCATTGGCTAATTGGGTCATGATTCAACATAATTTACTTAATCAACATCATTTTGATCATTCAATCCTTGGGAGCACTCTTCTTATTGATGATATTCTCCATACTATTACTTTTATTTTATTTTATTATTATCTCCTGATAAAAATTATTAATTAAGTTTTCTTCTATTACTCCTCCTTCTCACACTTAGTCTAATCTAGAATTAAATCACGTATTGACTCCACATAAAGAATACAACCTAGATTGGCATCTATACTATATAGAGATTAATTTAGTAAATAATTTAAGTGCAAATGACAAGCGACATCACCAAGCCCTTGGAGCTTGTTTAAGACCATAAATAGCTTTAACCAACTTACAAACATGAAATGGACGCTTCTAATCAACAAATCCTTCTGGTTGCTTCATATAGATAACTTCTTGCAAATACCTATTGAGAAACGCATTATTCACATCTAATTGTCGAACTTCCCGGTTGAATGATGCTGCTATTGTCAAGACCACACGAATTGTCATGGGTTTTACAATCGGACTAAATGTCTCACTATAGTTGATGCTTGGTGTTTGCTAAAAACCCTTTGCCACTAAGCGTGCTTTATGCTTCAAAATCTAGCCATCAACTTTAAATTTCGTCTTAAACACCCATCTATAGTCTACTATTTTTTTATTGGTGTAGGGAACCAATATCCAAGTCTTGTTCTTGTGCAAAGTAGCAACTTCATCTTCCATCATACGGCGCCAATGTGGAGAAGACAAACCTTCTTTAGCCAAGTAGGGTTATAAGCATTTGACCAAGGAAATTGGATCTTCAGCTTTTAGAAGCCCAACTTAAGGATATTTGGGCTTGGTAACACCAGCTTTGGCCCAAGTAACCATATGATGGACATTAACTAGATTTGATGAGTAAGCCGATTTAAAGGAGGCAGTATTAGACAAATGAGAAGACATTTATGGAGTCATTGGCTAATTGGGTCATGATTCAACATAATTTACTTAATCAACATCATTTTGATCATTCGAGCTAGAGGAAACTGAGTCTTGTAGATTCAGTTGAGTATGAGAAGTAGAGTCATCAATTAAGGTCAGAGGATTTTTCTCATCTCCTCGAGAAGCTTGTATAATAAGAGAAATTACGCCCTCTAAATCATTAGATTCTGATATGTGGTGAAGAAAACCTAAGGTAAAAGGAAAAGCAAAAGGATAAAAAATAACAAGTCGAGATATGAAAATCTTTCCTGATGGACTGAGACACTTGTACCCTTTTTGCTGTAAAGCAATACCAAGATACACAAATATTTGACCATGAAATTGAAACTTATGCACATTACATGGTTTCAAACAAGGGTAATAGGCACATTCAAAAGGCTGAATTTTTTTGTAATCAATGTCTATTTTAAACAACCTAAAAAGAGGTGTTTCTCCATTAAGTACCAATATAAGAAGTCTGTTGATCAATAACATTGCCATGTGAAACGCATCTACCCAATATGTTAAAGGCATATGAGCTTGTGCTAAAAGAATCTATCCTATTTCAACCACATGTCGATGCTTCCTCTCTGCCCTACTATTTTGAACCGAGGTATAAGGACATGTAAACCTCATATTAATCCCTGCTTCTTGTGCTATTGGATTGAAAGGCTTAAACTCTGTTCCATTGTCACATTGAAGTGATTTTATCTTGGAATTAAATTGATTCTCTGCCAGACTCTTGAAATGCTTAAAAGCTACCATAGCATCACCTTTATGCTTCAATGGATATAACCAGGTATACCGGATGTAATCATCTAAAAAATAAATGTAAAAGCGATGTTCTCCCACTGATTGTACAAGAGAGGGGCCCCAAAGACCTGTATTAATTAATTCAAGTGCCGACATAGCATGAGAAACATAATTTGGAAAGGGTAACAATTTTGATTTGCCAAGTTGGCAAGCCTCACACACAAAATTCTCATTAATATCAACATTATGATTACATGTATTCAAAACTTGCTTCAAAATTCTAATACTAGGATGTCCTAAGGCATAATGCCATTTAAGAAAATTCGAGTAATATGAAACTTGTGTAGCAGCAATAGCAGTATGAGCTTGAGGCTTTGATTGAAATTTAATTATACTGTCCACCATTAGTACATGCTGTCCTTTAGAACTCCCTGCATCAGTTGATTGCATGTCTTCATATCCTTCACAACGCAATGTTAATTAGTAAAATAAACTTTGATAGGATTATCATTTATCAATCTATTCACACTCATCAAGTTCTTACTAGCAGATGGTACATAAAGAATATCTTTAAAAAAATTTAGTTTAATTGTAAGGAATAGTAGCAGACTCAATACCCAAAATTCGACTACGTACACCAATAAAATAGTGAGGTGTGACTTACCAACTAGAGTTACATGATCAAGATTTTCTAAATGAGGTGTGCCATGATAATTTGCCCTACTATCCATGTACCAAAATAGATCCTAGACAGCATGAGGATTAGAATAATGAGCCTGAGGTGAATGACAAGAAAAATTATCAAAAAAATGAGAATAATCATGAGGATATGAATAATCATAATCATTTTGATGAGTGTAGCATGTGGCGACAGTGTGCCCAGGACGTTGACAGTAATGACAGAAAGGACGACTACTGTCTTTTCCACCACATTTACCACCACGAAAGCCTTGTGATCGACCACCTCTGGAGCCCCTTGAACCTCGCCAATTTCCATGGCCATTCCCTATGTCAGAACGACGACCTAACTCAGAGCAAGAATCATTACCTCTTTGAGCAACTTTCACATAGGGTTGAATGCTAAGAGTAGAGAATTGATTCAGTTGTGTGAGGTGACTTTTAAACGCAAGGAGTGCCGACTGAGATTCAATCCAAGAGAGGTCTGACTTATATTTTAACTTGACCACTGTTGCATTATAGTCCACGTCAAGACCATTAAGAGTATGTAGAATAAGATCATCATTTGCAACAGGGGAACAAGACAAGGCTAACTCATCAGCTATGTTCTTTATTTTAGCAAGATATTCCTCCATCTTCATAGAGTTCTTCTGAGTGTTGTACAAATCATTCTTCACGACCATTACTCTGGCTTTGGTGGATGCACAAGTGAGAGCACGAGTACTGTTCCAAATGTCTTCAGTAGTGCAACAGTGAAGTAACTGAGCTACAACCTCTTGAGTCATTGTGTTTTGGAGCCATCCAACTAGCATTCTATCAACAGAAAACCATTTAGTGTAGTCAAGATTTGACTTTTGTCATACAGCATCAGGAACCAACTGAGGAAGAGCGCTGACGATGCCACTAATGTTCCCCTCGAGACGATTGCTTTCGATCAGGGGAAGGATGATTAACTCCTATACTAAGTAGTTAGAGCGATCCAACGTGATCACAACTGTTTGGATTAAAGAGCTAAACAATGGATAGGATTTTGCAGCAAAAGATGAGAAGGAACCAGATTCAGCGATAGACGAGGAAGACATGGTGGTGGCGACTGGCTCTAGTGCCAAGATAGAAAGAATAGGTTTTTCTAATAATATTTATGTAGCCCGTAACAATGATTGGGCTTATTTATTCCTTTAGATATTGTGAGATATAGGACAAATGAGTATTTACAATTACTGAGAGACTAGAAAGAGAGGGACACGTATACAAGAGTCATACAACTATACAAAATAATATGGAATAAATATATGCGTGCTCTAACAGGATATGCCATTGTATTTGATTAGGGTTTCGTGGGTTCGTTTCGTAGGTGTATGTACTTGTTACAGTAGACGGTATAAGGTAATTATAATTCATTCATTAATTAATTAACTAAGGATTTGTTATGTAAATACCATTTCATTAACTTTAACCTTTGACTAATTCATATTACGGAGCTATAAGAGCTATAATAATCTTCCTCATTTGACTATTACGTTTTATTGGTCTTTTACATTTTTTTTCAGGATATATAATTTAATTTTTCTTCATTTTTAGATATTCTTTATTTATATAAATTGTTGGCAGCAATGGCAGAAATTTCTGTTCGAGTTGTGCTTTCTCAAGGATTAAACACACCTTTCCTAAAAATCTCCGATGTTTTTAGTTTGGTACATGTAGATGAAGCTATGAGAAACTCTTCCAATGTATCATTCACCAAAATATCTTAATTGACACTAGCACATTCTTAATATAAGATCTATTTAACTAATTTAAGTATATTAAAGAAATTAGTTAAGTTAATTATTTATAATACTTATATGTTAATTTTCGTATAATACCCCATTTAATTATGGGCATTTGAATTACCCTTATAGAAACTCCCTTAATACACAATCATATAGAGATACTTTCGGGGGAAAATTATAATTTTTAGAGACAAAATATATTAGCGTCTTATTATTAGGATAAAAATAAACTCTCTATCTAACTCTAATATTTAGGACTAGAGTAATTTTCAAAGGTGTCATTAATAGTCTCCATTTATACTTTTTTTTTTTTTTACAAGGCTATGGATTGAAGGCTTACCCATCCTGGAGATCATCTTAAACAATTATTTATTATTTTCTCTACAATAAATGCTACACGAATTTATCCTCTTTTTACTATCAATAGGAATCTTATTATTTCTTGCATGTAGAGACAACATTAGTTTTACATAATATGCATTCTAATATTAATAAAGCACCAACCTTAAAAAAGTATTGCATTTCTAATGTAAATGTATGAATACTGAATTAAATTATAATCTAGAGAACCAACAGTTAATTTTGCAACTAAATTAAGAACACTCTTGGTTTCTTCATGGGAAATTCAACCAAAAGACAAAGAAGAGATGATCGAATGAACTAGAATCATGGATTATATACAGAACATAAACGCAATTAATTACACAAATATAAACACAGTCAAAGAGAAGAATACTCTTTTTATAGCTCATCAGTCAATAAGGCAAAACCACAACACTTATATCCGTACAATCAATTAATCAAAGGTAAAAGCTAATGATATGGTATTCACTTAATAAATCCTTGATTAAGTAATTAATGAAATAATTAACTACTCCTTCTTCATGGCTCCGTGAAGCCACAGAATATATATACATATATATATGTATATATAGCCGTTAACTACAAGATCACATCTACGTACGAAGAAAAAACCCTAATTACATAATTCTTTCACCTGAACCGGATTTGACTCGAACAAGACGATCTTTGTTAGAACAGCAACAATTTCTTCCATCTTCATCACGCGCCAAGACAGAGCGTGGGCTTTTGCGCTTGTTGCTTTCATCACAAATACCAGACCAGTGTTCTTCTTCTTCTTCGATCACCGGAGGAAGATTAAGATCAGGAGTGCGGAAAGGACGTGAAGATTCAGAAGACTGTTTTATCACCTTCTTCCTCTTGGACGATTCATCATTCACAGCACAGAAACACGATCTTTCTTTATTGTGATCACCACAACTGGAGGAATTCTGATGATGATGATTCGATTTTGGGAATGAAGGAGGAGTTTTACGGCAACTCAACGGAGAAGACCTGCGCATCCTTCGATTCTTCTTGGAGCCCCAAGAGAAAGGAAACATGTTCTTCTTGGAGCCCCAAGAGAAAGGAAACATTCTTCGAATGTCAGAATCGAAAACCAAACGAGGAAATTGAAGCAAAATCTAAGCGACTTCAAGTTCAGTCTCATTAAAAACCATATCTGCGAACGAAATATGATGGATTGAGAAGAAGAAGAATTAAATTGTGTGTATATTTCTTGGGCGCTACTCAGTGATCATTTATATATCCATATATATATATATATATATATATATATAGTTGATGTGGAAGCTTTGCTTTCAGATGGACCCACTTTTTGTTAATTAATGAAACGATATTTTTTTATTCAAAGCTGACCTGATTATCCTGTTGGAAAAAAAAATTTAATGATTTTTAAATTATTTTATTGAATAATTATTGTTAAAATTATTATTTTATTCAAAGCAAGAAGGAGGGATTGCAGCCAACCATAGAGCCGCCATATCCATGGGCTTCATCATAGAGGGACAAAGTTCTAAGCATGGAGGAATTAACCTCCAAGAAAATCACTGTAATAACTGGTAAGGTTAAATGCAAGGAGTGCAAGAAGAAGTTTAAGATTGAGTACGATTTGAAAACCAAGTTCAGTGAAGTTGTTAGCTTCATAGCTAGGGAAAAGGGGGAAATGCATGATCAACCACCAGACGTTTGGAAGAAACCAGAGGATTTAGACTGTAAGTTATGTGGGAAAAACAAGTGCGTTGAAGCTCATACTCCTAAGAAGAAAAAGAAGACGAATTGGCTTTTTCTGTTTCTGGGACAAATGATTGGATCTTTGAAGCTCGCTCATCTTAAGTACTTCTGCGAGCATACAAGTGTCATAGAACAGCAGCCAAAGATCTATTGGTTTATAACATTTATAAGAATTTACACGGTCAATTAGATCCCGAGGCAGAACATCTATATAATCCCAAGGAAGAAGATGATCTATAGGTTAGAGTAGTATGCATTCCAGTGTTTAGGGCTTTTTCTTTCAGTTTTTTTGTTCCCCTTTAAACAATAATCTTTTCTGATTTCTAATAATAAATTTTTATGAATCATTTTATTTTGTGGTTCATGTTTACTAATCATAACATTAAAACTCAACTCAAGTCGACTGGTGAGATTAATTTGGTATAGGGTTTTAGTCAAGTTAGAGTATATATTTTTTTTTTTCTTCCCTTGCTAATATTATTTGTTCTTCAATGCTTCTTTTTTGGTTAGATTATGCATTTTTTATATCTAAATGTTCAATTAACTTGTGGATTATTATTTTTTATTTAAATATTACTCTTTTAAAGTTATATATAAATATTTTTATATATTTTATTTACACTTGATCATGATTAGGTTTTGGATTTTCAGTTTGTTTTTTATTTTTATACAATGTTTGCGAATGTTTGCCTTTAACATTAATTACACATTTCATGAACTATATGGCCATCCCCATTTATAAAGATATGGCTTGTGAGTGTTTTTTTTTTCTTCAAAAAAATAAAAGCAATATTCTTAGATATTGCATGCAATTATAGGACTATTAATTGCTTTAGAAAAATAATTTAAGATGATCTAGTCTAGGGGAAGTCTACAAATAATCAATATTTTCTTAAAAAAATGTTTTAATAAACCAGTTAATATTTTTTTGGAAAAAAAGAAAAACCAAGTCAGATGAGCTATTGTTATACGTAAAGAAAAATAAAAAAAGAAAGAGCACGCCGTCTATAAATCTAAAATGACAGGAGCAGGAATTAGGAAATAAGAGGAAACATTAATTTGTAGTAACTTGAAGAAAAAGATACCACTTCAGAATATAGCCGTTAAAAATAAAAATGAAATGAAATTTATCCTAGTCAAATTAAATGCCAAAGAATAAAATCATTCATTAAATAATTAAAATTATGGAAATAATCTATCGTCAACCTCCTAATTAAACAGCTCAGCTTTAATTAAACTTAGCGCGCTAATTTTTCCTGATTGAACTCGGACTCGTCTTTAGCGTCAGGCTCAAGCAATTCATTCATTCCTTTCCTTTTATATATATACACTTCAAATCTTCTTCAGTCTTCACAATTCATCATTTCGTTCGTTCGCTACCCGTAAATTTCCTTTGCTCTCATGGCTTTCGATCAGACTGATGAACTCGAAGGAGTAGCTCAGATTCTGCTTCAACTTCCTCGTTTGATTTTCAATTCTGAGATCCAAACAATCTTTTCTCTCTCTTGCGCTCCAAGAAACAGAGAACAACGCGCAAGTTCGCTGATCCGTTGAGTGGCTGGAAAACCCCTATTTCGTTCCCAAGTTCGAAGCAGGGCATCACTCGGAAGAGAAAAGGATCAGAGAATCGTCTCCAAAATTCGTCGACTATTGGTGGCACCAAAGGAAGATCGCGTTTCTGTGCTGTGAAGGATGAATCGTTAAAGAGGAAGAAGATCTCTCGGTCTTCTAATTCTTCAGCTGCTTTTCTCATCCCTGATCTGAATCTGCCTCTGTTGATCGAAGAAGGAGGAGGAGGAGGAGAAAACTGCCGTGAGCATGAAGCGCAGAAACCCACGCATTGTCTCAGCGCGTGATTATGACGATGACGGGAGAAAATGCTGCTGTTCCATCAATGATCTTCGTGTTCGTTCGACCAGTCAAATTCGGTTCAGAAAGAACGATCCACATCTCTGTGACTGTATGTAATGTGATTGTGAGGGTTTCGTTTCATAGGTGAGGTTTTAGTTAACGGCTATATTCTGTTGCTTCAGTAGACTGTAGAAGGAGTTATTAGTGATCTAATTAAGCAATTAATCAAGGGTTTATTATGTAAATTCCATATCATTAATTTTAACCCTTGATTAGTTAATTGTACAGAGATCAGTTTTGTGTTATTGACAGAGATCTCTCTTAATGGTTGTTTGTGCAAAATGACGCTTATATAGGGCCTGTTTATTTCTGTTTTTAAAAACAAGAAACTAAAAAAACTTGTTTGTTGTTTGGTAACTTATTATCACTTAATTGTTTTGTAAAATAAAAAAACTGAAATATGTCTTCAAAAATAGAAAACTAACAATAAGTTTAAAATGTTTTGTAAAAGTATTTTCTTGTTCTTTTGTTTTTGTTTTTGTTTTTTATATTTTTTATTTTGAAAAAATGATCTATTATTAAAAAAATAATTTCTTAACACTACATGTCGTCGGTCGTGTAGACACTAAATAATCGGTACTACGGACAACCGCCACCTCTGACGATTGTAATCTCTATTGATCGCCACCAATAGTTACTACTATCGATGACCCCACGAATAACACCATTACCACGATTAGCTATGGCGGCTTATCGATAATTGTCATTGTCGTCAACTACCACCAATGATCGCCCCTACTAACAACTGGTGGCATTCGCCCGACGATTGCCTCTAATTATAATTTAAGTTGATAGTAAGAATATTTATTTTTTTTCTATCTATGTTATCTCTCAATCTTTCTACTATTTGTCCTTTATTATTAGACATTCTCTATACTAACTATCACATTCTCTTAATTATTAAAGTTAATTTTGAAAACAATTGTTTAAAATAAATGTTTATATTTTATTATTTTTAAATATAAGTTTTTAGATCAATTATCTAAACGGATTTTTTTAATTTTTTAGTTCCAAAATTTGTTTTTTAAGAAAATAGAAAATATAAACAAACAATTTGTCCATATATTCTATGATTCATAGTTCTAGTTTACTTCTAGTCTTCATCACTGGGTCATGAATTTCGCTCTATGAAGTTTTAATTTTGAGGTTGTAATTTATTTTTGTTAATTTTGGTATTTTGTTATTTACAAATTTATATCAGAAATCCTAGATTTCCATATCTTGGTCCACTAATATTATTTTTTTTAAAACTATATAGAGAGAAGAGAGAGAGGAGAGAGAGAACGACAATGGGAGACTTTATAGTATAGAGTGAGAATTTAGAGTCAGGTTCAAACTCTATAATGGAAGTGGGGTTATGTTTGGTAGGATATAAGAATTTTTTTTTGTATGGAAGTGAAAATGGAATTAGAGTGAAAATGAGTTTTAAAAATTTATTTAGTATTATGAAAATGAGTATAGAATTGATTTATATTTTTTTATAATTTGGGGTAAAATTGTTCAAAATATATTTTTTATAACTTGGGAAGTGTTAAAATTGTCCAAAAATTTTATAACTTTGGATAAAATAGTCTAAAATATTTCACTTTCACTTCCATCATCTCATTTTCTAATTTTTTTATAGAATTGAAATAGTGTAAAATATTAGAAGTAGAAGTATAAATAACAGTAACTTCTATTATACTAAATAAGGGAAATAGAAGATTTCACTTCCGCTTCCACAGTAATTCTTTGGCCAAAAAATTCCATGAAATTATTTCATTATATGTGTATAAAGAAATGTAAATACTGGTATAAAATACATTCAACTTCGTCAATTATATATATACTAACTACTATAAAGTTAGTTTAGTGGTATAAGACCCAACTAAATTTCTTTAGGTATCGGGTTCGATTTCTAAAAAAGATACCTATATTAAGAAAGGTAACCACAAACCTCAAAATTAAGATACATATTCTCTATCAGCGCCCATTGAGTGGAACCCACAAGTCATAACGTCTCTAACTATTTTTTTTTGGGAAAATTTTTTGAAGAGAAATTAGATTCACTCACGATCTAATAGTAGGGTGAAATCTCTTTTTCTTCTAAATGATACTAATATTAGGCAGAACAAGTTATCAATTACCCTCAGATATAAATATAAGTAATTAAGAATTAAGATATCTCTCTAAATATTACAACTAAAATCACAATAAAATAGTTCTACTAACAAATCATAATGTTTCTAACTTGTCCTACAGAATTCAAATGCATTGAGTAGTTAACAAATAAAACACCAACGGGGGTTGGTCCGAGTGGTAAGCGGCTCGGTATCGCTTAAGCGATGTCTCGAGTTCGAGCCTTGGCGAATACAAAAAATCCCCGTTGGGAAACTCACCCACCATAGCCAGGTGCGCGACGCGGGTCGGATCCAGATGTAGTCTGGGCAAAGCTCTGGTGAACCGGGTGGGCAACCAAAAAAAATAAATAAATAAAACTGAGCCTGCATTTTGGTTAGGCCCAGCTTCACAGGTCCATATCATCCAAATGAGAGTTGTATTTATTTATTTATTGAACGAATCTTTTATTTTAAATTAATAACTTTTTTATTCATATGAACCAAGGGCCATTCGTTTAAATCTTTTTCTCGTTAAAATTATTTTTAAAAAAATTACTTTTATGAAATTTTATAATATTTTTTTATATGATTGTCTAATTAGATTATATTTAAATATTATTAAGTCCAACAAAAAATAACGCTTCCCAAATATATTTTATATATTCACGCAAATTTAAATTCGAGACTTCATATTAAGCAAGCAAAACATCTTTCACCAAGTAACGTCTATTTCAATTTATTAAACTTTTTTAAAATAATCAATACTTTTTTAAATAATTAAAATATGATAGAAAAAAAACTGAGAAGATTTTAATTATCGTGAGGCCTATAAAAAAATTATTCATAATCTCTTACTATTTAATTTTTTTTTACTTTTTTCAATTAAATATTCATCACTGTATTTTTTTATAAATTCTACATAATATATATATTGATATATTAATTTTTTATTTGATTTTTAAAGTAATTTAAATATGTTTAAGAGGTAGTGTTTGAAGAAATATAAGAGTTGCTCCCCAGAAGGTGACAGGGAAAGAGTAATCAAACTTTAGAACATTGCATTGTCAATTTACACCAAGAAGTTGGTCACCTTAAGACGCTCCTCACTCCCCTGTCACCTGCCTTGACAGCCATGTTTTATAAGTAATTTATATCCACACACATCACATACATAACTACAGGAAAAATTAGTTGGTCACTCCTTCTAATTTTATTCAATTTTTTAATAACCATATTTATGTAATTTTTTTTCTATTTATGAGGATTTTGTAATTTTTCTAATTATAGGCATCAGTCTCTATATTAATAATTTATTAATTAAGACTAATGTGAATATTAACTAAGCAAAATGTAGATTGCACAAAATATAAAAAAACTTTAAAAATAAAATTACGGAATAAAATTTATTTATTATCAACATAAAAATAAAAAATTACTCCTCTGATTCTTAATATATAACTTATTTAATTAATTTAACTATATTAAGGATGTCATTCTTCTCTTATTTGATTATTATTGATAGAGTATAAAAAAATTTTATATAAATATGTTCCTTAGGAGGGCCTTAAGTGTGATTTTCCCATTTAAGGATAAAGTTGGAAAAAACCTTTGAGTGTGCTTTGGAACTATAAAATAATATCACATATAAGTCTAATTTTTACTAAAATTTTGATGTTAATATAAATTTATTTAGAAGGGTGTTAACGAGTGTAATGAGTGCCTTCTAAGAAGAAAGAATGTGAGAGAAAATATAGGATATTACTTAATATCTATTTGGATGGAGTTAAAACCTTAATTTAACAAAAAATTAAGCCTAAATTTTAGTTTAAAAATTTTTTAAAATAAACAATCATATTTATCTAATAGGGTTTTTGAATGGATAAGCTATTAGAAATATCTTCTAGAATAATAAAAAAGTTTATAGACTACATAATTACTATTTTACTTTTATTTTTTCTGACATTATCTCTCTCCTCTTCTCCCTATTATTATGTCTCTTCTCTATTGTGCTGTTGCCAAACTCTATACCGTCACATCCCTTAGTTTTCTACCTCCGTTGTACTCTTGCTGTCAGAGCTGATGTCATTTTCGTCTGTCGCCGTCAGAAAAGAAGAAGTCAACGTGGGTCATAGAGAGGAGGAGAGGAAGTTACTGTCAAAGAAGAAGAGGAGTAGATATGTGAAGTCGCCGTTGGAGTGGTCCGTCACGTGACCTCTTCTCTAGATCTGTGTTTCCGTAAGTAAAGAGGAGTAAACGATGAACAGTCGCGTGAACAATAGCATGATTTCTTTTCTTTTTTTTCACCTCATATTCTTTATAGTAATTTATTAATTATAAAAGTCATTATGGTAATAACCATCTAAACATTTATTTATTCAAAATTATTTTTTTTTATAAACTTTTCTCCAGACACACTTTTTTAAAAACTATCCAAAACTCTTTGTTTTCATAAATCATTTTCTAAAAGTCTATTCAAACATGCATTTATTCTTAAATAAGGGCAAATTTGTGAAAAGCTTTAAATTTAAGGCACATTAAATGATTTAATTAACATTTTTTATATATAAAAATTAATTAAATTATACTTATATATAGGACTGAGTGGTAGTCAAAACGAAAAAATAATTTTGCTAAAATAAAATTTAATATAGGATAGAGGCAGTATAATTAAAGTTTTTTTAATTATACTAAGTTTTTAATGAAGTTTCCCTTATCATTATTTATAATTATATTTTGCTGAAAACATAAAAAAAGGATTTTTTATTTGTAATTTATATGTAAATAACAACTTAACATTATCTAAGTAATAACTATTCATACAATTTTCTAGTAATTCTAACAATTTTCCTAACATAACTTGGCAAGAAATGTTAGCTTTAATTTGTATCTTCTCCCCAATGAACATTAATACTATTTCTTTACATTACTTTCTTAGGCTTTCTAGTTCAAATGTTAATCATATTAGTATTCAGCTTGTAAACTTAACTTGATATTTTAACATCATTTTGTGTTGCATAAAAAAATAACAACTTGATTTTATAGAAATAATAATTTCATTTTATGTATATAATAATTATAATTAAGTAATAAAATAAGAAATAAAAATTTAGTTTTGAAAGGATCGGATAAAAAAAAAGGATCTAGGATAGTGATGCAGGTAAGCTTTTTTTTATTATAAAAAAGAGAAACAAGGGTATTTTAGTAATTGTATTTCCAAACTTATTTACACTTTAGGAACCAGGACATTTAGTGTATTTTATGCATTTTGTGAGACTTAAAAGAAATTGATGAGTTTGTATGGGTAGAACAGTAATTTTAGTTAAATTTGATGGTAGTCCGAAATAATAGCGTGGCGAGGGGAAAGGAGTGGGGTAAAGGCTATAGGCATAGGGGTGGTGTGTGAGTAGGGAAGTAGGCTACTGTTGCCACCTGCCTCTGCCAATTGAATTTCCCACATTTCTGACGCACCACCATCATCTTCTTCCTCATCACATTCTTTTGACTTGTTTCTTTGACCAACACCCCCATCCATTCCCAACAAAATCAATTTTAATTTCATGGAGATTCATGTGAGAAAAAAATTGAGGAAAGAAATTTTCACGTTCATGTACATAATTTGGTTGAAAGAAGAAGACAAGAAAAAAAAACTATTAAATTTTTTTCCACATATAATATTTATTATCTAAATATATTTAAAAATATACTATAATCTATTTTTAATAGATTTAACTTATTTTTTAGTATTGTGCGAAATATGAGATATAACATTTAAAACATATTAAAAGGTTTTAACATTTTTAATGAGTAATATATTTCTCAAAATTTGAATTTATATTATTTCCAGTATGAGAAAGATGCCACTAACACTTGTAACAAACAGTTTATTGGTATTTTAGGATAATAAATTTTGTAATTAGAGATTTTTAATAATGGTGTCTCTAAATCTCCTTTCTTTTACCGAGTTGGAGGAATTTGGATTGCAGAAAGAGGAATTATAATCTCTTCTCCTGATTTGATAGAAAAGATTTACAATTATAAAAAAAAATATTAAAAATCATTCATAATAATTATAAATTCAAACTATTGCATAAGATATTACAAAATTAAGTAATTAATATTTACAGGAAATTTAAAATTTAAAATCAAAGTGTGGAATTTTAGATCACCAAACCACTTGAACATGTTCAAGTTCAAACCATAAATTATACAAATTGGCAAATTAAAAAATGCAATTTCTAGCCTTAGACTCCGTACAATACTTGGGTGGTGTTGAAATCCAATTTATTAATAAAAATAATAATATAATGTCATAAGATAAACTCATGATGTGGGGCCATAATTCAAAAGCAAACAAGAACTCGAGTCAAGAGAGAAGAAAATAATACTTGGGTAGTGTTGAAATGCTCGTTAGGGTGGGAATTACTTATTAATTAATTAATTATGTAGTGGAAACAAATTGAAAACGTTGGAATGCTCATTGAAGCCAATTATATGCTGTCTGCATTCCCTGTGCTGCATGGAACCCCATGCATTGGCCCATGGCATATGCTTCTTCTTCAATATTTTTTTTAAAAAAAATGTTTTCTCCATCTCTATTTATATGTCCTTATTTAAATTTTTATTTATAAACATATAGGATTAAGATACATTCAAATTATTTTTAGGAACAATTTTAACTTTACCGTTCACTCCCTAAAATATCAGTTGTTTTTTTTATTAGCACTCAACACCCTAAAAATAATTTTAACCTTAATTTTTAATTATTTTTAAAAATGAAAACATTAAAAATTGATTAATGCATACTCTCCCGTCTATTTGGCTTCTTCAAAAATTTAATTCACTTTTTTATTATTATCTCACTTAATTATATGTTACTATCATTTTTTTTACCTATTCTCTCGTCTCATTTTTTATTTTTTCCCACCCATCATCTCCATTAATAATGGTAATTTTAAAATATAAATTATATTTTTTATATATTTATTATTTTAATTAATTGTAACTTAATTTTTTTATATACATAATTAGGTTATTTATATTTTAGAAAAACGCAGGAAAAGAAGAATGTGGAAGTAATTAATTTAGATCTTATAGTTTTTTTTTAAGAAAAGAAAGGAAGTATTGTTGAGGAAGGTAGGAAGAAAGAAGCCAAGAAGGGCAGAGGAAAGGGACATGAGAGTGACACGTGGAAGAACCCCAAGATCTGTAGCCGGGTAGGGCAAAATGATAGGGGCATTTATAGGGTCAGACTGAGAAGGAAGAAGGAGAAGAAAAGGATGAGAATAGAAAGTGACATGGCATGTGAACTCACTCTCCCCTTCCATTATTTCTCCTCTTTCATATTTTGTATGTGCCGAGATTGGACACAAAACTATATATAAACTAAATACCTTGTATTTTTTTATAATCAAGCTTTTAGAAAAACTAAAAATTATTTAAATATTAATTTTTTATAAAAATCAATAAACTACTGATTTTTTTTCAATCAAATTTTTACTAAAATTAATAAGTTATCCAAAAATTATTTTTATCCACTATCTAAAATATTTAGATTAGTTCGAGGAGGAAATTTTTTTTAAAAAATAAATTTTAAATATAATATATTTTATGAATTTTGGATTATTTACGTTATATTAGAAGGATATATATTTTTTTATTATAAAATTTTTTAAAAAAAATTAGACTCACCTACAACCTAAAAGGAAAATAAAATCTCTTTTTTTTAGTCGATACTAATATTAAACATAACAAATTAAATATATATATACACATACTTAATAAAACAAAATCTAAATCAAGATAGTAACAACAAATGCTAAACTCCTATCAATCACACTCTACAGGTATAGTCAGGTCCAATATGACAATTAGATGTCGATTGAGAAAACTATTTTGTAAGTTGTTTTGCTTTTTTTTTTTTTTTAATTTTTAATTTAGTATCTATACCTTTCTCTAACTGAATTAAATTGTTTAACCTTAATCTGTTAATACCGTTAGTACCTATACTTAAGGAAACATTCAAAAGAGCCAACAGATAATTTAATTCTAGAAGCTAAACGTGTTAACAAATTAAAATTAAACAATTTAATTAAGCTAAAATACATATAGACCAAATTAAAAACTAAAAAAATATATATAGATACTTACAAATTAATTTTATTGATAGTGGGTGTTTGATAGGAAGTTCTTACCTATCACATATGCTAACCTAATCTAATATATTTAAATTCAATTCTAATACAAGCATATTAAAAAAAAATCCCACGGTAAAATTTATTTCCCAATAGTAATTAATAACCTAAGTCATTAAATAAGTATAACTCTTTTTTAACTGTATGTAATATATCTTTAACTAAATATAAATATTTTTATTTTACACATATTTAAAAATAAATTATATAAGATTAAAAAATAGCCTCCCCATTAAAGATAAATTAAGCATGGTTCTTTAAATAAATTATAGATACATTTAGAAAATAAATTTTATAATAAATAGTTTTTATGTAATCTTTGATATTAAGTTTGGTAAGATTTTACCCATGCAATAAAGTAAAATTGGGATTGTACTGCGTGGGAATCACGGGGGAGAACAAGAGAAAGAGGAGGCAAGAGCAAGAGAGCAAAAACAAAACAGGGATATCATGTAGGAGTATCTCTCAACACCTCAATGACTATAATGAGATCTTCCCAGAGAGAAATGACACTCTCCACCTGTCAATCTGTCATGTTCTTCCTTTATCAACAAACGCCTTCTCCCCACTCACCAAAGGGCTACAAAAAATAAGGGACTAAAAATTGGAAAATAATAATCGCTTGAAACAGTGGAGTTAGATTTAAATTTATAACTGTAAAAAGAATAATATTTAAATTAAAAGTTATTCCTCTGATCTTAAATATATAACATATTTAACTAATTTAATTAGATTAATAAAATTAGTTAATATGAGATATTTTACCTAAAATACCCTAATTAATTTCTTTAACTCCATCACTCATTCTCTTACGTGATTATTATTGAGGGAGTATCAATAGAAGTTAGAAAAAATTGATAAATATGAGAAATATATCTTATATTTAGGACTAAAATTAACTCCCTAATTAGATTCTATATGAAGGACTGGAGGAGTATTAATTTATAAATAAATAGAACATTCATGTATGAATTACACATAATTTAATTAAATAAAATTATTAAAGTATAAGTGGGATGAACTTCTATTCTAACTCTAAATCGCGATGACTCTTACTAAATAAGGGGAGAGAAAAATATAAAATTTAACTTAGTAAAACCATCCAAAACTCTTGATTCATCGATTTAGTGGTCTGATTGGGCGACTCGAACTGAGTTTTAATATCATAAAAAAATTGAATTATAAGTGGCAGCATATTTACAAGAGTAAACCCATGTTCTATTGCCAATTAGAGCTAACGTTATGCACTAAGGGTGTGTTTGGATTAGCTTTTGGAGAATAGATTATGGGAAGAATAGATTCTGGAGAATAGATTTTGGGTAGAATAGATTTTGGGAAGAATAGATTTTGGGAATAAAGATGTTTGGATGATTAGTAGTAGAATCACTTTTTATATTGGTAAATTACTAAAAAGGGTATGATATGATTAAAAGTAAGAGAGATGAAAGATGATAGAGAAGAAAGAAGAGAGAGAAGAGAGTGTAGAGAGGAGAGAGGAGAGAGAAAAAGAGAGATAAGAGAGGAAAGAGAAAAAGAGAGATAAGAGAAGAGAGAGGAGAGATAATAGAGAGGAGAGAGGAGAGAGGGTGTAAAAAAAGTAAGGGTATAATAGTAATTGGATAATCCAAAACCTAGGTTTCAAAGAAAAAGCTATTTTCAGTAGCTTATTCAAAACCTAGGTTTCAAACCGAGGTTTTGTCCAAAATCAATTCTCAACAAAAATTGCTGTTTGTGTGAAAATTTTCCAAACCGAGGTTTTGCCCCATAATTGATTCTCAAACCATGGTGCCAAACAGGCACTAAGTCACAAGGTATTGATATAATTGATAGCTTTTTAAGTACAATGTTGAAGTCTTATAAATAAAAAAAAAACACAAATTAAGAACTTCCCTCTAATTGGAAACTGACATGGTTAGAATCAAGCTTACTTGATATCATTGAATATCAAATGATCTTTTGCAAGAAAACACTAATAAATAGTATATTGAGAGCTACTTAAGAAATATTTATTTCGGTATGCTAAATACACTTTAATATTTTCACGTTTAAAGCAGATATCATTAAATTATAATGTGTTGCATTATAACATAATTAACACAAAACTATAATACCAACGGAAGTTGATCCGAATAGTAAGCGGCTCGGTATCGCTTAAGCAAGGTTTGAGAGACTCACCAACCATAGCCAGGTGCGCGATGCGGGTCGGATCTAGATGTAGTAGGGGCAAAGCTTCGGTGAACCGGGTGGGTAACAAAAAAAAAACACAAAACTATAATAAATGGTCAACAACAACAATAATACTCTTCCGATCTTTAATATAAAAACTATATAATTAATTTGATTAGATTAAAAAAATTAGTTAATATATTATATTTTTCCTAAAATATTTTATGCATTTTTTTAACTAATTTTTTTTATCTTTTATTTAATTATTATTAAAAAAATATTAATAGAGATAATTTAAAAAAATAATAAATATAAAAAATATTTTTTATATTTAAGATTAACATAGAGAAGTAATAATTTGCCAAGAGACCATTATCTTTAAAGTAATACTCGTTAAAAATTAAATATATTTTAAATAGTTATATATCTTATTTTTTTATCAGTTCAACATGAGTAACATACAGAAGTAATAATTTGCCAAGGGACCATTATCTTCCTCTCATCTCTTGTACGTGCCTTTTTGTTTTTACAATAACCAATATTACTTTTCAAACTTCACAACAAAATCAAAGATCAAGAAGTGACTCCTATCCAAAAAAGATGAATCAGCTGGTGCGAAAAAAGTCATAACTTGATACAAAGATATAACAATAAATATATTAATTTAATAATAATAAACATTACATATACTTGAAATTTCCATTACATCATCAGACACAAAACTGGCGGGTTCCAGGAGAGCCCTGACAATCCACCTACATAAGATGAAGATGGAAATTCCCTTGCATACCATACCACTAACTGAAACCACCACCGGAGAAATTTAAAAATAAGAAAAAAAATTCACATATTATACATAGCTTCTTCTTGTTTTTTTTTCCTTTTTCAGGCTTTTTGCATGCATGTTATGAGACGAATATAACAACAACGTAACTAAAACTGAATAAGCTGCTTATTTGGGGATAACATATTTGTTTGGGGTCCTGAAATTGGATGATTGGTCATTAGCTTAAAAAGTAATTAAAGAGGCATAATAATTAAGGTATTATTAATATTAATAAATTATTAGGAGAGTGGGGCTCGTTGAGGTGCGCCCTTCCTTCTGCCGCCCAGGGAGAGGACGAGGCGGGGGAGGCGGAGGGGTGAAATGACAGAATTGCCAGAGGAGCCGTAGGAGGAGGGAGGAGCAATCTGGGAATCCTGGTCGGATGAGGTGGCCTCGAAGTGGGAGAAGGCTAAGTCGGAATGGCAGAATTGATGCAAGATGCCGGACAGGTCCTCCCCTTCCTCCACCATGTGATCTACCTGCACATAAATGAGCACAATATTAGTGCTTAATGTGTGTAAGTAAATTAAGGTAATTCATCAAGATAATCAATGTTAATAAATATTAATCCTATTTAAGAGAGGGAAGATTTTTTTATCCTACAATCACATTATTAAATTTTCTATATAAATTTATAATTTTACTTTTTATTTATTATTATATAAACTTTGTTCCCTTACAGTACACTCTATATTAAATAAAAGTTTAAATTATAAAATTGTTAAATTTTAAAGTATAATTAATAATATTTAAAAAAAATATTTTGTAAAAATATATTAAAAGTGACTTATAAATAAGATCACAATAATATATTATTTATAAATAACTTAATTACTCTCTCTAATTTCTGTTATAAGGTGCCACAATGAACCGATGGAGATATTAATTAAGTTTTTTTTTTAATATTACCCCTACCCCTATTTAGAGTCATTCACTTATTAATGCAATGAGACAGACTAATAATTGATGGTGGAAAAAATAAAAAATAATATTTTTTTCGTCTTTAATATAAGAGTTAATTTATTTATTTTAAATAGATTAAAAAATTAAATAAATTAGTTAATTATAATTAAATATAATTCCTAAAGATAAATTAATATTATATACTTCTAAATTTATCTAAATTAATCAACTAATTTTTATATTAAATATAATTAACTGATTTATTTAATTTTTTTAATTTATCTAAAAAAATCAACTAAAAAGACATGAAATATATAAATATATATATATATATAAAAGAGGGGATGGAGTAATAAGGAAGACCTTGCAAGAGAGAGAACAGAAGAGGAAGGGGTCCTGAAGAATGCGATCGCAGGTACAGCAAGCATTGGCTGAGCCTTTGCATGGCCGTGACTGTGGCCTCTGCCTTATGAATATCACCTTCGCTCCGTTTATCGTATATGCCTGCCACTCAATTATTCATATTTTTTAGCATTTCAAATTTACCTTTAAATTATTATTTTTAGTGTACAAATTATAATAAAACAAATTTCATATATATATATATATATATGCTAATTGCGTCATTTCCTGACCTGAATATTGGAACAATCAATGAGCTTTCCCAGATCACCCAGTCGAACGACGTCGTGGTACACATACCTTCTCACCTGGGACCAGCCACACACAAAAGAAAAATCAAACAAATAATAACAATGGATAGTTAGCACCCGCTGTAATAGCCACTCTAATGGGATGGTCAAATTAAAAAAAAAAAAAAATTAATTTCCCTTTTTTTATACGCAACAGAAGGTCAGGATATAATTCCACACTCAAAGACTATATATAGAAATATTTACACATCAGTTAACTAATAAGTCATCCGACAAAGCGATTACATCACCATAATTGTACGAGCCTGTCTGATGTGAAGCTCAGCTATAGTTTGAAAAGTAGTTCTAAACTAAAAATTAAATTATAAAATAAATTATAATTTTGAATAAATTTATAAAAATAATTTTTTAGTTACAAAAAACTTTTTAAATTGTACAATGATCATTTTATTTTTTTATTATTTTACTATATATTAATAATTATATAAATATTTATTTTTTTATAAACTTTTTTTTAAATTATTATTTAAAATTATTTTTAAATTATTTTTTTCCTCTTCTACAGGAGGTAAACTAAAAGGCCGTAATGTAAATAGCTCATGTGTACTATACAGGCGTAATTATTGTTACACTTATTTTTTTGGTACAAGTACTTAAGTCTTCTTTATTTTAAACTAGGATGACCGTAACATGCAAATGGTTTTTTCTCATAAAATACCAATATATATAATATAAATATGATTTTTGTAATAATAAATTATATTATTTAAAACCCATTAATAAAAAGTTATTTTTCATATTCTTAAAGATGCATATATAGTATTTATCTCTCTCTAATTGCAGATATTTAATTTGAATAATTTAAAAATAAATATTTATTATTAATTTTAATTCAACAGTTAAAAAAATCCATTTAATTCTTTCGTCAAAACAAAATAAAATTCTATCTAGGTCATATAAATATAAAAGAAAAAAAAAGGATAAACTTGAAATCTAAGTTAGATCCTTTAAAGGCAGGAAGTTATATTATTAGAGAGAGAATGACATTGAAGAACAAGAACTTCATTCAATCTTTCACTATTGACCCCACACTTTGTGCCAAAGAATCTATTTTGCATCATATCATAATTGTAAACGTTAAATTCTTACACCCCATTTGTCAATTTTCATAATCTGAATATTAAATACTTGAACTTATTCTTAGAAATAAATAATTTCTTAATTTTATTTTAGTAAATTCCTATATATAGAAAACCTTTCCTTCTCCTGAAATAGCGAGGCACCAAATCTTAATGATCCACTCATTTATAAAAATAAATTAAAAACTAACTGAACATAGTGAGACAAGAAGATAGTTTATGAGAATGATGTGTGCTATACAGAAAATACTATATTAAAGAAGAAAGAAATTACACAATCTATCTCTATTTGACTTGAAGACTATGTAATTACAAAAAACTTAAAAGGATTAAAACTACAGCACACAAATTATCAATATTAACATAAATTAATATAAATTATAAAATTAGTAGAAAGCTACATTTTTTAATGAATAGTCACTAATTATTATTTTTTAGCAATATATTGCCAATAATAGTGGAGACAAATCTCCTACCAACAAAATTGCTTTCTAACATACACCCTCTTATTAAATTTGTTTGAAAATAAAAAAAAAGTTGTAGATTTGTTCATATGTAAAATAATTTACATCCTAAAAAACCAAAAAATATTACATCAAATTTTAAATAGAGACAATTTAAAAAAATATATAATTACTACCCACTTGATGACCTAGAATAAGAAAAGAAGAGTATACCACTAAATTTTAATTCCTATTATAAATTATTTATAACTCATTCTCACATATTAAGAAATATATTCCGGTCCTTAATATGTTTGAAAATTGATAAAAGCTTCTAAATTTATCTTTATTAAAATTCTCCGTCCCTATCTCCTCCCTCTTTCTTTCCAAGTGGTAAACTAGAGAAACTTGATATAGACTCTCAAATCACTAACCAAAGGGTAAAATTAAAATATATATAAGTGGGATTTTTTATTATTGGTGAATAAATGTGGGAATATGGGGAATAGTAATAAATGGAGGGATTGGGGGAAGAACAAAAATTGGTCAAACTTTCGCTTTCACTGAAAGGAACAGCTGAGAAACCTTTGCAGGTAGAAATGGATTAAAAAGAGATCTTCCATTAATGGGAAACAAACCAAAACCAAAAAGTGGGAATCAAACACCCCATCATGATCCCTTCCCAGGAAACCACTCACTACATATTTTGGAAACCCCCCATTTCTTCAATTCAATTCCTACTCATCTTCAATTAATAAATAATCAATCTTCTAATATCTTGCTATAACCCTCACAAGTTTGTTCCTTTCTTTCTTAGAACCCCACAAACACAAAATTGAAATATTCCCTCAGAAAAAACCCCAAATCCTAAAACAAGAGAAAGGGAATCTATCAGAAACAATTACTAATTTAATTCATCCTTCCTGGGAAAGAATCTTGAGATTAGGTGCTACATATATGTTATGACTTTTCCATTTGATTTCACACAGCCGAATTTCACGACTTAGAAGCTTATAATTATTGAACCATCTTCCTTCATCTTCATCAGTATTCAAAGAGAAATTAAAAAGAAAGAAGCAAACACAGAAGGTTGATTAATTGCATGCGAGGCTAAATCAAACTAAACAACAGAGATCCAGTCACAAACACACAAAGCTGCATCTGAATTCCAGCTTCCAGTAGAGAAAGAAAACACAGTATGATGATGAACATCACAAAGAAACACAAGAATTCAGGAAAAAAATTCCCAGATACAATCACATGCGGGTATGAAACTGATGGGGAAATCAAGGAATTGGGAAGAATTGGGGGAAATTAAGCAGCAGAAAGTCAGAAAAAACACAGAAAGAAACCAGGGAGTGAAGATTAAAGAGAGGAATTGAAGAAGATGAAGAAGAAGAGAGAGAGGTACCTGGAGAAGAGGATGAGAGGGATGCGAAGGGAGACAGTGAGGGCAGATGCTAAGGCAACAGTGCAAGCAAAAAACGTTCTTCTCGTTCTTCCTGCGATTCTGGTGGACCCCACACCCACCAAAGAATGTCTCCGCCATGAGCCTCTCTAGCCATGCAGGTTTCTCACCACTCTCACTCATCATCTTTATCTCTCTCTCTCTTCAATTCTCTCTCACGAAACGACGACGATGATAATCGAGTCGATCACTCGTATAAGTCTTCTTAGCGAGGTAGAGAATTATTATTATGTGTTCTTCTCTCTTTCTTGCTGTAATTCCTTCAGCTTAAACCTCTCTCTCTCTGGTGAGGATATTTATGAATTGAGAGCGGTCTTTCTCTTTGCTTTTACTTGCAAGGACCAGATCAGATAGAGATGGCCAATAAAGTTTGTTTTTTGATTTTTGGGTGAATTTTGATTTTGATGATTTATTTCTTCAAGTGTGTGAAAACTGAAAACCCTAGTGGCTATGAGAAAACGGGCCTCTCTTCCTATTTATAGAAGGGGAGCTTCCAGAATTGTTGTCGTTTCTAGAGAGAGAAGAAAAAAAATGAAAAAAACCCAGAAAGAAAAAAGCTTTCTGGGAAATAAGAAAGAAAATGAAAATGAAATCATCTGAGGAGAGAGAATTGAGAGGAGTTTTAATGGCGGGAAGACAGCCCACCAATGTGTACTGTCTCTGAAACTTCATTTTTTTTCTTCTCTCTCTTATCTGAGCACTCTCCACTATGACACCTTCATTAATTAAGGTCGTCCACCCTCTCATTTGACCAAATGTGTATATATATATATATATATATGTCCTTCCTTACTCCTTACACATTTCTCCCTCTTCTCTACATTATTTAATGTCATTTCCTTTTTTGTTTTCCTAAATTTTATGTTTATGTTTTCATTCTAATTCTAAATTTAATAATTTGTTAAAAATATTTATTAGGGATCTTAATTAATAGCAAATTATTAGAAAAAAGGGTGTGTGAAAAAGAGATACTCAATGCAATGATTTATTTGAGTAATTAAATAAAAATAAAATGAGAATTAACCGAAAAAATCGCAAATATGATCTATTTGTCTATTTATTCGATCATATCCAAAAATTAGTTTTCACAAAAAAAAAGAGGGAGTATCATATTCACAATTAAAATAAATATTTTTTATTTGGACATTCTTAGAAAAGACATATATATTAAAAAATGATAATATATTTAAAAATAGATATATAATAAGATTAAGTAAATAATATAAAAAAATAAATATTTATTATTAACTCTTACATTTAATTGTATATTACTATTTTTTGTCTTTAATATAAAAATTAAATAACTAATTTATAAATATTAAATATATTAGTTTAATTATTTGTTACTAATAATACACATTTTTTTTAAATATCCTCTTTATATTCACAATTTAAAAAGATATTTTAAAAAATTATAAATTTAAGATAAAAATATATAGATATCATATATTTAAAATTAATGGAGATTTCTTATATGTAAAAGTAGAGGAATAATCTAAAACATGTGCGCTAATGTTATCAATATACTCTTACGGTAAGTTTTGGTAGGATAATTTTTTTATATATATATAAATATAAATATAAATAAAATTAGGTTATAAGTGAGTTTTAAAAATTTATTTAATATGATAAAAATAATTATAAAATTTATGTATATATTTTTTTTATAATTTGAGGTAAAATTGTTTAAAATATTTTTTTTATAACTTGAGAATAATTAAAATTATCTAATAATTTTATAATTATAGTAAAATAGTCTAAAAAATTTTATTTTTATTTTTATTATCTCAATTCTTAATTTTTTTAATAAATTAAAATAATTAAAAATATTAAAAATAAAAATAAAAATAAAAATAAAAATAATTTTGATTAGATCAAACAATCTTCTACTTTTATTTCAACTCTTCATCTACCAAACATGACGTTAGTCACTTACCTCCTTTAATTGATGGGATGTCTCATGGAAGTCTCCCTTTCCTGCTAATTTTGCTAATAAAAAATACAGAAGAATTAAACATACAAATATAAAAGTTTAAGATTTTTTTTTTGAGTTAAATTTTAAAGATTATCAAATTATTCGCACATGATTTAAATATTAAGGGGAATTGTACTTTTTGTTATGAAATTTTCAAATTACAAAAATATATTGAAAAATTAGACATAAACCTTTCTTAATATATAGATATATAATTTAACATCAAATAGCTAATTCTTATTTCACAAATATATGTTACCCTCTTGAATCTCTTAGATTAAAATTGAACCATAGTTATAATTTTTTTTCCTACAAGGCTAAAAATGAATTTACATTCACTAATAAAATTAACGATTGATCCAATAAAAATATATTTCTTTAATTTTAAATATAAAACATAATTTATAATATAAATTAAATTTTATATTAAATACCGGAGTAATATTGTCTATTTGCACCTCGTGAGATTGAACCACATCATCCAAAACAAACATGGTGATGTACGATTGATGATTATATGGTATTATAGGGTTGAAAATAGTTGTAGAACTCAAAAAAAAATATATTAATATGAAAAAACTATATATATATATATTATTTATTTATTTATTTAAAAGTGTACGTATGTATGTATTAAACTATAATATTCTACAGACAGATGCCGTTACATATATATATGTATATATAGGTAAACAAATGCAGCGTCAGGTATAAAACATCTACCTCGTTCACATAAAAATATCAGCACACATATGCTTCGATAAACGAGTGCAAGATTAATATAATTCTTGTATTTTTATGAAAAATGATATGAATAAGATATATTTCACACAAATTAATAAGTATGAATATGTGTGTATTGTCCCTCCCTTTTTTGGCCTTGCACTGAGTATGACCGCCCAACAAACTGTGTCATATGCTTCAAAGTTTTGGTGCTCCTTATTCTCCTGAGACATGGAAAAGTATTTGTGAAGTTTGAGATAAGTTTATGAGAAATGATGGCTGCAGAATTGGGAAGGATAATGCTACTTCTTTTTGCTTTGATAGATGGTTTCTCCTTCCTCAAAGTTTTTTGCATTCAGTAATTAGGTTCATATAATTTTTTCCTAATTCTTTATAATTTCTCTTAATTTTAATTAGATATGTATAGCTTTGATTGAGTTAAAATTTTATTTATGAATTTTGATTTTATATAACTCGACCTTTATATTTATGGTTCAATAAAAATTTAATATCTAAAATTGAACTCCTTTAGAAATATTTTGTAAGTTAAAATAAGATACCAGGTCATTTTACAAGTAAAAAAAAATAGATATTTATAATCATTCATACAAAGAGATAATGAAATTACTAAAGATATTAATTATGGGATTCAGATTGAATGATTTAAATAGAAAAAAATAATTAGAGTTATCTACGATAGAAAAGTACCTATAAAGTCAAAGGTAAATTTTATCACACTATTATAAGACTAACAATATTTTATAATAATTAATGTTAAGTTTTAAAATGATAACATGAGCATAAAGTGGAGGTAGCTGAGATGAGAAATGGGAATTTTGAATTAGATGTATGGACATATAATAAAATATAAGATTAATAATGATGATATACGTTTTATTTAAAATAATTACTTTTTTATTATTAATAGTAAAAATGTTAAAATAATTATTTTTTATTATAATTATGAGTTAAATATATCAAAATAAGTATGAAAGAAGCTTTTAATTACTATTATAAATAATAAAGACACTTTATATTATGAATCATTTTAATAAATCAATAATAATAACAATTTAACAACAATATTTTTGGTTATTACCGGTAATCAAATCTTACTAGATGGATTTACTTCTTCTTCATCATCGTCATCATCAGAGATAAAGAAGAGGGATAATTTTGAGAGACAAATTTGCCTTCAAGAATTTCCTCGTGCAAAGGAGAATTGGTTCTGCTGCTAGAAGGGGTGATAACCAATTTTCTTTAAGCAGATCAAAATTACCAAACAGTCTCTTATAATTTTAACCGTTTTAAAAAAAATAATAAAACTATAAGAAAAAATTATTTTCCATTGAAATAATTCTGAATCTATAAAACTATAAGTATTAAATTAAAAATTAAGAAAAAATATATATAGTTACAAAATGATTTCCCGTTGAAATAATTCTGAATCTACTTTTTTGAAGTAAAAGGAAAAATCATTTATTTGTATAATTTTACTTATCCGTTGTCTGTTGAGTATCAATAGGGTACAGACGTTTAATTTAGACTTACTATTAATAATTGACTAGATTTATCTTAATCCTCATATATATGATTTATGCCAAGAATGAGACAAAAACATAAATAATCAAATAAAATAAAAATATTGACAAAAAGATGGTGATAGGGCCAGCTTCGAAATTATTTGAACTCTTTAATCATAAACTTTTATTCAGTAATAATTACTTCAATAATAAATAAATAAATAAATAAATATTCTTTCGAAAAAGCTTTTGAGAAAATATAAATAATGTTGAGAGAAAAGAGAAAATTAAATTAAAAAAAAAAAAAAGAAGGCTTTGTAGCGTCAAATCAGTAAGGGAGAAGGTCAAATCGTAAATCATTTAATTTTCTTCACAGACGTCAGAAAGTTGGCATTCCTCTGGAAAGCGACCACATCATTTGCAATCCAACCAACTATTTTACAGCCTATCATTTCCCTAATAATACATTTTATTTTTATTTTTATTTTTATTTATTTGTTACACAAATAGTCTACAATTTCTTTTTTTTTAAGATGATTTATAATGTTTAAATATTGATGATAATAGAGTTAAAAGTCTTTATCATGTCCAATAAAAAAAAAGCAGAAGTTAAGTCAGAACATTTTCTTACGATATAAATATTAATAAATTATAAATAATGTCTTATTTTTGTGTATGTGCTATCATACATAATTTATTTTTCACTTTTTATAAAATTCGTTTTAATGTAGTTTCTATTGATTCTTAATATAAAAATTAGTTGATTAATTTAAATAAATTAAAAAAATAAATTTATTAATTATAACAGATATAACATGAGCTCCTCAAAATATAAAATATTATATTATATATATTAGTAATTTATGAAAAAGAAAATAAATATTAGAGATAAAATATTTTAAGATATTATGAGTAAATTTAATATTTTAATTATCTCTTATATTAAGAATGAGAGGGAAGAGTATCATTTATATCTTTTTATATTATAGATTTTTTTTTTTACTTTATAGTGGAGAAAATATGATAAGAAAGGGAAGCATCCCAATCTTTCAAAGCCAATTGTTACTTAATAATGTATTGGGTTTTCAGCAAAAGCCTAGTTAAAAAGTTAATACACATGCCTTGTTTTGTTTTTATTTTTCCTTTTTCCCTTTTCTTTTTTCTTTTAATGAACAAGAGTATGGACAAAAGCCATATACACATACATATATAATGGGGGGATTCTCGAGAATCACACAGTTTCTCCATTTATGTGAAAGCTATGGTGAACTAGCTAGGTGGTATAATTATTTGTCTTCCTATAAACATGCTTATAAGTAACAAATCAATTTTATGTGACCATACTACTCGTGTTATTTAAATTATTACTAATAATTATTAGATGATGCCCTAAATATTTTTTTATTTAAAAGAGTAGACACTACAAATTTAAAGTTATAAATAAGATTGAAACAATCACATCCCATTTATAAGGTTATTAGCACCCAAAATATTCTTTAAAAATAAGGTTTATTAAGTTACATTTAACACGCTAGAGTATTTTTTAATAGTAATCATTATCCTACAATAATATTTTTTTGGTACCGAGCATTATTATAAAGTTAGGGTGCCTATTATTGCCAATACAAATATTTTAAGAGTAAAATTAAAATAAAAATAATTTAATTAAAATAGTGAGTATTGCTAAAAAAATACTTTAAAACGTTGAATGAATTATAATTAAGTTTAAGATAGTGATGGATGCATGCATCTTAATCTAATAGTGTTTGAAACTTCTATTGAATCCATGAAAAAAAATAAAGACCCTTTGAAACTTCCATTAAGGCCATTTAAAAGTCCCCTTCAGTTCAATTGAAGTACATGGGATGGACCCAAATGTGTTTTGTTTTTGACAAAACATGCTTATAAGTAACAAATCAATTTTATGTGACCATACTACTTGTGTTATTTAAACTACTACTAATAATTATTGGATGATGCCCTGAATATATTTTTTTTATTTAGAATATCAAACACTAATAGTATAAAGTTATAAATAAAATTGAACTAGTGACATCTCATTTATAGAGAAACTTTTATACCAATAAACTAAAAAGTTATTGACACCCTAAATATTCTTTAAAAATAAGGTTCACTAAGTTATATCCATCAATCTAGAATATTTTTTTAATAGTAATTATTATTCTAAAGTATTTTTTGGTATCACTCATTATTCTAAATTTAAAGTGCCCATTATTGCTGATAAAAATATTTTAAGGGCAAAATTATAATAAAAATACTTTAATTAGAATAGTGAGTATTGTTGAAAAAATATTTTAGAGTGTTAAATGAATTATAATTAAGTTTAAAATACTGAGTATTACTTAAAAAATATTTTAGGATGCTGAATGCATCTTAATATAATCTTAATCTAATAATGTTTGAAGCTTCCGTTAAATCCATGAAAAAAAAAAGACCCTTTGCTACCCTAGATCAACAGAGATTAAGGCCATTTCAAAGTCCCATTCACTTCAATTGAAGTGCATGGGATGGACCCGAATGTGTTTTGTCCTTGACAAAATCTCTAACTCGGTGTCCATAATTACCATATCTTGAATTATATCAATATGGTAATCAGTTAACTAGAAACCAAACACGCCCTAAAATGTATGTGAAATCGAGAAGAAATGCCAATGCCTATGAGTGATGCGTTTCTCTCAGAATCCTTAATTTTCAAAATAATTTAATGTTATTTTTATAGAAGTCTGGGATTTTAAATTTTTGAAGTTATTTTCTAAAAAACAATCATTTACCTACACACACATATATATATATATATATGTATATGTATATGTATATGTAAGTTCTTGAAAACTAGTATCCAAGCTATCTCTCTCTAACTCTCTCTTTCTCTCTCTCTCTCTCACACACACACATGCATATATAATGAAATTAAAATAAGAAATTGGCCAAAAATGATAATCAGGAACAGTGAAATGAAGGGATGAGGACGTTGTATGTTACTGTAGCTTGTGGCCCTTCCTCGGTTTCAAAGCTCATCATGTTACCAACGCATCTTTCCTCTCACTACTTCTTATCTTTTCTTTTTTCAATCATTTACGCTATCTTTTCTTAAATTTTGTTTATATTTTGTTTATTTTTTAAACATGTACTTAATTTTAATTCAAAGTCAAAAAATTTAATTGGCTAATGGCCATGTATTTTAATGGCATCAAAGATCCACTATAAATAAATGGTCAAGTTTAATATCATTCATAACCTCAAATTTCAAATAGAATTATTTTTAATATAAAGATACTTATAATTAATAAAAAAGAATTGAAAATATATAACTTTTTTGTGTATATTTCCAAGTGAGATGATGCATGTATGAGAATAATATAATTTGGTTAAAAAGCGATTTATTTAGATTAAAAGGAAATGCTTTAATTAAAAATGTACAATTAAATCGATGTTAACATACCTTTTTATGTTAAGAAAGCGAGAAAAGATCATCTATATAATTTAAAGAAAATTAAAAGAAAAATTATTTAAGTAATTTGCAGAAATATTACGTAGAAGGACTTAGATTAAAAAATTTTCAAATAATTTTCTATATCAAGCACTACGATGGAGTTCAAAATAATGCTTTGAGCGGGGTCAACTTTTTTTATTTAAAAAAAAAAAATACAGGGGTCTACTTTCTTAATTATTAAAGAATACTCTCACCTTATTGAAATACTAAAATCGAATAATATTGTATTTATTGAATGACTCAAAGCACCCAATTGTGTTGCTGTCTTTACTAATTTTGGGAGGCGTGTCATCATATTTTCAATTTTCTAAATTCGTCTCAATCTTCCTGACATTTGTAAAATCCCATGTGGCATTGTTTAAGGTGGAGAACATTCTTTAAAATAATACTAATAAAAAATAATAATCCATGACTCATCCTTTGTTATAACAACCAAAATAATAATTTAAGATTAAAATCAACATCAGTCATGTTTAACCAAAAAAGTTAGTCTCTCATTGACAAATTAAAATATTCTACGCTCATTTTGTGCTTGACAGCATTTTAACATGATTATATATAATACAAAGATATTTATATGGTAGCAGAAATTCATTAAAATTAAAATTGAAGATGATTTTTTTATTTTTTTTCTTATAATTTTTTTTAAACAAAAGTTAGCCACACATACGATTTAAAGGTAGATTGAAGTCTCTATTTTTCTTAAACTATAATAATATCAGATAGAGCGAATTGTTTATTACTATTAAATATAAATTTAAATATCTAGAAATTAAGATATCTCCTCAAATATCGCGATTAAAATTGGGTTTGGATTTTTGGGATTTTGTTGAGGCTGAAGAATTACACAAAAGTATGGGAAAGAATCCAATGCTCACGAGATTAGGGTTCATTTGAGTGGTGCACATGCCCTTCAGTTAAACAACATAGAAACTCTACAACACAATAAAATATAAAACAAGTCTAGACGGGAGCTTTGAATTGACCGATACTATGCAATAGCAGATTCTCCCCCTTTTTTCTCTCTTCCAAAATTTCGTGTAAACAAGAAATTTTTTCTCCATGTGTTATAGAGAGAGTGAGAAAAAAAATATTATAATTAATTAATTATTTATAATTATTATGAATTATTATAATAGTTAAAAATTTAAAATATTATAAAATTGATCACTAAGATTATTGATTATTACTATTATAGAGTTAATTTTTTTTAAAAAATTAAAGTTAAATTACTGATTAGGATTATTAATTACGATTGGTTGATAAAAAAATTAAAAATATTAAGTCAAATTGACCTAAATTTATGTTTAACTAAATTAGATACTATAATATTTTAAAAGTATAGTTGATTGGAGGAGTTCATAATTGACCCTATAAAAAGTGGATAGTTGATCAACTACTAAATTATATCCTATATTAAAGATAAGAGAAATATCATTTTATAATTTTATATGATATATAGATATTGATAATTTCCTGGGCATCAACCGTTTGGTTTTAGTCTTAAAAGTCAATCTTTTGTACGTATTTGTCTCTCTCTCTACATAGATAGATGTTTATATGTAGGAGAGCACGTATGATTGTGTGATATTGAAGCATATATATATTTTTATTAAAAATAATTATATTTAAAATATTATCGATCATTAAATATATATCTTTGTCTTAGTGAAAATTTAAACTTTAATTTATTATGTTATAACATATTAACCCTTTTTATTACAGTCAACCCAGTTTGTTCATATACACTAATTGATTCAAGAGCTATGCCTTCCACCATAAAATGCTTGTGACTCACGAGTGAACAGCAACATTACGGCCACCGCAGTCACTTTTGTGATTTGCATATTAAAAGAGCCATCAAATTTCTCTTTAACAAAAAGAAGGCAGGACTTAAGTTGAATTACTACTACCAGTCTATAATATAAGTTATTTCAACTAATTCATCAAAATTAAGAGATGACAGTTAACTCATTAAATGTCTTAAATTATTTTTTTCTCCTATAATAAATGGAGAGAGAAAAACATGAAAGAGCCACATCTAAGCATTATTTATATGTATAAAATTGACAAATAAATATGAATTATACTCTTGAAGTACTATACAATTCTTCTAAAAGTGACTTATATTATGGAGTGGAGGTAATAATAGTACTTATATGTTTCTTAATATATGATTTAATTAGAGATGTGATTTTGATCTTAAATATAAGATAATTTTTTTATATTTATTAATTTTTTTTTCAAATTACTTCTATTGACATTCTTTCAATAATAATTAAGTAAGAGAGAGAGTGATAGAGTTAAAGAAAATGATTATGATATTTTGAAAAAATATCTTATATTAACCAACTTAACTAATTTTTTTAATATAATTAAATTAGTTAAATAAATTCATGTTAAGATTGAGTATTATTTTAAGTGTGGGAATAAAGATTCTAAGACTTTATTTTGCATAGCACCTGTGACACACTCAGGAGTTACAACAATATAGAAGCATCCATCATAGTTCACTAATATTTCCCTCGTCTCTATTCTCTATAAGCGAGTCGGCCCAAATTGTTGGGCCGGCAAGGGCGTGCATAGCCTACTAGAAAAGTCTGCTGGGCCCAAAAATGACTCAATAAAGAGAAAGAGCATCATCAAGGGATATGGCAACCAAAAAGAAAAAAAAAAAGCATCATTAAGGGATATTAACTGGTAGCAAAAAACCAATGGGAGTTGGTCCAAGTGGTAAGCGACACAATATCGTTTAAGCGAGGTCTTGAGTTTGAGCTTTGGCGTATACAGAAAATTCCCGTTGGGAGACTCACCCACTATAGCTAGGTACGTGACGCGGGTCGGATTCGGATATAGTCGGGGTAAAGTTTCGGTGAACCGGGTGGGCAACAAAAAAAACTGGTAGCAAAAAACTAATGGGGGTTAGTCTGAGTGTTAAACGGTTTGGTATCGTTTAAACGAGGTATAGAGTTCGAGTCTTGGCGTATGTAAAAAATTCCTGTTGGGAGACTCACCCACCATAATGAAGTGCGTGACGCGGGTCAGATCTAGATGAAGTCAGGGTAAAGTTCCAATGAACTAGTGGGCAACAAAAAAAAACTAGTAGCAAAAAAAAAATTTACGCTTGAGTGTAATAGATAGTTTGCCTTGCTTGACATTATTGCTTAGGAGGAAAGAAGATTTTGTCCTATCCTTAAATCGTGAGTGAGTCTAACTTTTTTTTAAAAATTTTTATACTAAAAAAAACTAATAGCAAAAAGAAAAATTTCACCATCTTTATAAAAATTTTTATAAAAAAAACCTGGTAATAAAAAGTCAATGAGAGTTAACATTTATAATAAAAAATAAATTTATATTTTATAAAATAATAAGTTTAATTTATATAAAAAATTTTTTAATAGATGATCTCGTGAATCTTAAATACTTTCTGACTCTTAAAACTAAAACTGTGCCTTGACTACCATACCAAAGTTACCTAAACTTTTTACTGGAAGCAAAAACAAGGAATGTTAACTATCACCACCCCACGTTGCTTTGCAGCCGTATTCACCGCCTTCAGTGCCACCCTTGATTCCCATCCTCGCTGCCATCGTCACCGGCGATCCTGCGTGCCTGCTGGAAGTTGATTTCCAACCATCGCCGTCGTGCTGTCACTCTTTACTTAGATAAGGTTGGGAAAGGAAGAGTGAACGCCGAAAGGGTGAAGAAAGGGGAGAAATGGAGAATACAGATTGATTGAGCCTCAGTGAAGGAATATCAAATTCAGTGACTAATAGAAGACGTTTAGAGCCACCACAGAAGCTCCCTTCACGTTTTAATAGCAGGAGTGAGGAGAAACTTCTCTTCTTTATTGGTTTCTCGAGTAACAAGAGACCCGACAAGGTAACCAAGCTCTTCCTTCTAAATTTCTATGTAGCTTCCCCAATGGCAATGTCAGTGGATTTCCTTGTACTGTAATATCCTATTATGTCCTGCATATATGCAAATGGGAAATTGATTCTTCCAGGAATGCACATGCTGCTATAAAACATTCGAGGAGTTTGATATTGTATTCATATGTATGTTGTCCCTTCGCATGAATTTAGTAATTCGTTTGCTGAGTTTGGTGTTATTTATGATTTCGGTGATATCTCTTATGTGTTCCTTTTATTTTGGGTGGTATTAAATTATGAATGCATTGTTTTTGCTTGTAAAAGAACTTGGAACTATTATGAATGAGTAATAGGGGAATTTGTTTTCTTTATAGTGGACCAGAGAAATATTTTTATATGCAGGATTTAATTTATTTGACTGGAAGATCTGAGTAATGTTTGCATCTACAGTAGCTGAGGTTGAAAGCTTCAATCAAGGCTATGCAACTTGACAATTACTTTTTCCTCTGCAGAAAATCTGAGGCCTTTTCCCTTGCACCTCTTGGTCATTTAGGCATTGGCAATGGAAGTACTGGTGAATAAATTTCAGGCGAAATTTAGAAAAGCTAGGGAAGAAATCAGTCTATGGGATGAGCTCCAATCTCATTTAGTTTCACAGTTTAGGAATGCTTCTTCCATCGTTGATAGGTTGCAGGTGAGCAGGTTACTTTTAATCCTTCTTTTTTCGGTTGAAAATTTATTTCCCCCCCATTTTCTTTTACTGGCCATGAATTTTATATATAATGTACTGCACGGAAATTCAAATTGGCAATTTGTTGGTTCTAAAATTACTTGGGAAATTAAATTAGTTTTTCTGGATGTAATCAGGTGCTTCAAAATTCCAAGAACTATGCTAATTTAAACTGTATCAATGGTATTCAAGATATGCTGTTGTCCAAGCAGATGGGATCTTTGGAAAACATCATTGTTTCTATGAGAAATACCCTGTAAGATTCTGTACCTTTCAGGCCTATAATTTATTTAAATTGGCTAACATGGAAAAATTAATTTATTATGCTTTACTTTATATATATTTTTCCAAGTTTTCATTACATGGGATCAAAAGTTATTCAACATATTATGAGGTATTTGATATTCTGAATCTCTGTATCATTCTATAAGAGTTGGGACTTGCTTTTCTGTGAGTTGCTTATACTTTTCAGAAGGGCAAATATTGAAGTGTTTGTTAAATTTCCTTTGAAGCTCTTGTTTTTTTGGTACTCCTCTCTGAGGGCTTGTTTTAGTAGTTACTTGCACTTTTGGTTTCTTAAAATACTCAAAATATTCTTACAAAATTACTTACTAACACAACCACCTATAAGCAGTATTTAATATATTAACTCGCAAAATTGGTTTCAGAGTAGCTTATAAAATTGCCATATAGAAGTGGCTTTTGCTTACAGCTCTTGAAAAGCATCACCAATGTCAAACTTACCCTTACAGAGCCACTTCATGTCCAGCTATAGTTAATTTTATATAGACTGTGTGAATGTTGATAGCAGGAATAAAGAAGAGATGCTTGCTTTGTTATTTTGTCTATAATGTAGATTTTTTCTAGAACATTATATAACTATTGATTTTCCACTTACCATGACATGAACTTCTTCAGTTTCTTTTGATTAAAATTTTAAAGGAATGTCGCTTGTTTTTCCTTTTGAAAGATAACTTATGATGTAATAGATCTCTTAAAAAACGAGCTTATAAATTAAAAGGGAACTTTCAGGGAAGAATTTCATAAAATTGTCTTATCTCTTGAGAAAATTCATCGGGATGGTAGACAATTAGTGAAAGGTGGCTCTTCACGTCCAACTATAAAACAGTTGCAGCAGCGAGTTGGCGTTAAACCTACCCTTACTGATTGCTTGGATGGCCTGTTGTTTCTTCATGACATACACAACTCTGAGTAAGTGATATATGTCACTTTCGTTTATATTGTGCTGTTTGTACAAATGTGGTAATGAGATTCTTCTGTTTTATTGTAATCTTGGTTTCTTTTGTGGGACTTGACTAATTATTTATCTTCTGAGATGATATTTCTCCTTTCTTCCTCTCGTCTCTATCTCGGGAGGAGAAAGAGGATGAAAATGAGAGAAGAGGAAGTTGGGAGAAAACCATATTTCTGTGGTTATTAATAACATGCCTCTTTTGGAGCAGGTATCAATTGAAGACATCAATAATCTTAGCAGTATCAGCTGGTGCCTTAAAGCTCAGGTAGGAGTATTAATGGTAAACTTTTAATCTTGTGATGAAGGATGATCTTTGCACACTATCTTTGCCACCTTTTTGGGTTTTCTTTTTCTCCATGTCTATATTTTTTTTATGAAACTTCATATCAATGTTGTTCTCCATCTCATTCTGTATTATCATTTTGTGTTGCGTTGCAGTGGCAGTGATCTTAGTGCACTACTACAACTCCTGATTGATCAACCCAACATCCCTAGTGAGGAAGGTATGCAAGAATTATTTGTTAGGTAGAAGTGAGTTCTTGATGATAAACTCCAAAAACATGTCTACATGTACATCCATGCCATGGCTTTGGCTACAAGACATTTGTGAAAGTCGTTAAGATAATCATAGAAAGCTTGCCTTCGATTTATATACAGGCAATAGTTCCCTTCTTGGATCCTTAGGTTATTGATGTGGTGTTCTTAAATTAGGACTTCACTGTTAGTCTGCGTTGAATTCATCAAATCAATTTTCTTGTTACCTTTTTTTCCTTGACGTTTTTAGAATTTCCAAGATGTTTTTTTCAAACCCTCAAGTCCTTTTGTTTTCTTGAACAAACTTGTAGACTGAGTAATATCTTTATAGTTTATAAAGAACTTCCATGCTCTTGAAGGTTTATCCTAAGCTATTAAACTTGGTCAAGTTCACGAGCTAACTTGATTTTAACGACTATGGTGTAGTCTTGTTTCCTCTTTTACTCTCAAAGACAAACAACTGAACAACCATGGGAAACAATGAAGGAAACTCAGTATATAAATCAACTTTTAACCTCCACATAGTTTTTGTAAAGAGTTTAAACTTTAAAGTCTTCTTCAAGCTGAAAAAGTGGAAGATGCAGAAAACTAATGCTAAATTTGCCAGCTGTCTAGTAGCACTTAGCACAAATCTAGGCATTGTGAAACATCAATACATCAATACAATATAAAATCTATAGAAACTGTATTATTCTTATGCTATGAATGGTGTAACGGACTTAGACTTTGTGCAGGCACACAACCCCCAGTCACTTTTTCCCCTTTTTGTCATAAGTTGTCTCTTTATTTGTTTTCATGCATATCTTTGGAATTAGACTCTCACTCTTCTGCCTAGTCATCATATATAATTTGCTTAAAATAGCTCTATAGGATGCCCCTCTCACTCTCTCATATTGCTAAATAACTTTGATATTTTCATGCGGTTGTATCTCTAACTGGAGAAAATCTTTCTGCTATTTATGTATTATGCTTTAATAAGTTCCTTGCCTTTCTCTTGTATTATGTTCACTTGCTCCCATCTGACTCTAAGACATTTCGGTGCAGTTCAATTTGCCTTTGACATAATATTTGCTGAAGAATGCTGATACTGTGTTATTGATGGGATTGAGTTTGTGCCTTGTGATGCACGCATGGAGAGGGGATTCTTTTTTTTTCTTGGCCCCCCGGGTAATAGAATGAGATATTGCAATATCCATTGTATCGTATTTTTTAAATAATTATTTATTATTTGTTTGTTTTTTGTTAGGAACAGAAATGCCTTTGAATTTTCACAAAATGATTTTCTTTCTTTCTTTGTTTTTTTTTAAAAAAATCCTATTTTTCCATCAATGTATATAATTGTTTACTGTGTAGGAAAGAGATTTCTGTCACGCAAGAACGAGATATTTAATATTTATTATACTTGTTCATTTATAAAATTTGATTTGATGTTATTTGCTTGATTCTTATAAAAGGCATTTTATTTTGTATTTGATTGGAAAATTTTTTATTGACAGTAATTGTAGGAAGCTTATCATCAAAAGAAATAGATGTAACTACCAATGAGAGTTAATATAATGGTAAGGAATGAGCTCGTATTCTATAAGGATGTGAGTTTAATTCTCACTGTCGTTGTGAGGGTTTCTTTAGTAGGTGATCTTATAAATCCTCTGTAAGTGTTCTCTGAGTCCTGCGGCTGTGTCCTGGCTTTAATAGGAGACGGATGCTAAATCTATATAAATTTTTTTATAAAAAAAAGAAAGAAAGAGATGTAACATAGCTTAATACTTTTCGTAATTGGAAAGTTGATATTAATTTTAAATATAAAATATATTTTTTAAAATTATTTTTATTAATATTTTTTTAATAAAAATTAGTAAGAGGGTAAGAATTAAGGAAGATAATTAAAGTGTTTTAAAAAAATATGTTATATTAATTAATTTTTTTAGTTTAATAAAAATAATTAAATATATTTTATATTAAGGATATGATGAGTATAACTATAATAGAGTAATAACGTCTTGGATTTGGAAAAATAAAGATTCACATAAATTTGCGATTAAAAATGGGAAATGACTCGATATATTTTTTCGCAGCAGCTTGGTTTTATTAGTTTTGTTGATGACTATTGAATTAGATTTTCATTGAGGCTTGTGAAGTTCGTTGGCTATATCAAATATAACACTTTTGAGTTGGTTTGAAAATCCAGGGGTGATTCTAACAGAAAAATTTAAAACAAATTTTAATCAAAAAATTAAATGACATTTATTAGATTAAACAAAATTCTATCATCTATTATTTATTACTGATATTACTAAAATTATCATTATTAATTTATTAAAAAATAAAAAAGATCTTTTATTATTACTAATAGTAATTAAAATTACCTTTAATACTTATTTCGATACATTTTACTAATAGCTATATTCAAAATGATTATTTTAACATTTTTTATTAATAATAACCAAAGAACTAATTAATTTATATTATTTTAAATCAAGAGCACCAAAATCGTTTACCTTTTACTTATCAAACCATTTTTTATTTTGAGTTAAGGTGCGCCTAATACCTTAAAATATTTTTTTTATGTACGTCCAGTATTCTAAAATAATTTATAGTGCGCCTAGTGCTCTAAAGTATTTTTTCAGGTGCACACAGTGTCTTAAAGTAATTTATGGTGTACCCAATATCCCGAAATATTTTCTCAGATGCTCCCAGTGGCTTAAAGTATTTTCTTAGATGAGTCTAGTGACTTAAGGTAATTTGTGTTGTAATTTCACCCTCAAAGTATTTAAAATATTGTAATCTTATCCACACTAATATAATCATTAATTTTGATAGTTAAATGATGAATAAAAAAAATTGATTTGGCAAAATAACTCAACTCTCTTGAATTCCTTTATTGTCAATGCTTTCTTCTTTCTTATTCTCTTTCCTTTATCTCTTTGTTCCATCTCAATCTCTTTCCCTTCTTTCCTTCAATTCTTCATTTTCTTATCAAATTTTGATAAATAATATGAAAAGAAGAGAAATGCTAATTTCTATTTCATAATTTTGAACAATATGAAAAGAAGACAATAGATTATTTTATTTGTTAGCTGGAAATGTGTAAGGAAAAAAAAAATAAGAAAGCTTGAACAAAGTGAAAAGAAGGCCGCGAATTATTTTATTCATTCATAGACATTGAAGAACTTAAGAAAACAAATAAGAAATAAGGTATTATATATTTTAGGGCATTGGGTGCACATGAGAAAATACTTTATGGCACTGTGCATATCATAAATTACTTTATAACACTTGGCGCACTTAAGAAAATATTTTAAGACACTAAGTGCACTTGAGAAAATACTTTAAGATACTAAGTACATTATAAATTATTTTAATATACTGGGCGTACTTAAAAAAATATTTTAATAAGCTGGGAGCACATTAACATTTTATTTTTCATTGCATATCAATGCCCACGTATTTTTCCTTTCCATCAAAACACATTCATTTTACATTATTTTATCACAATTGATTTAACCATATTATTTCTTATGTTAAGATAAATTATATGCTATATTATATATTCAAAATAACACAATAAAATATAAATCATTCAATAGTAAAACTGAATGACACATTAATAAGAAATAGATTTGAAGATTAAAGTAAAAATTTGTAACACTGGAATTAAAATTTTATTATTTTTTGCCAGAAATTTAAATTTTATTATGAAAAGCTTTAAATTATAAAAACATTTTTCAAAAACAAATAAAGCATAGTAGTAAAAAGGACGAGGAACAAGAGGAAGCCTATCGTCGTCTTTCTTCAGCATGCACTTACTCCTCAGTCCTCTGTCCTCGCTTTACCATCTGGTACGTCGACTCAGTCCTCAGTCCTTAGCCGACTCGCCGACTCACCGCCTCAGATTCACCATTGAAGCGAGGAACCGAGGAACCGAGGAACCAGCAACCTCTCTCCCTTACGGAGCCTTGTTCTAGTGGGTGAGCTCTTGTACTTTCTGTTCAGGAGGCTAACTTCTAAGGTTCTGTATACGCATCTGGTACGTCCCTTCCGCAAGCACCCGGAATCCTTAATTTGTTGAATAATTCTGCTTACTCTGAAAAAGGAGAGCGAATCAACATTGTTATTTTAGCATTACTCATAATAATAGCATATATATGATTCTTTACTTTATTTCAATCTCCATTTTTGGATCAATACTTACAATCTTTAAATGATGGAATAAAAATTTCTTTAGAGGTTTTATCTTACTAGTGGATATTTATAACTAATGTAATTTTGATTTGCATTCGAAGAGTGCTTATATTGTCTCAAGTTCTGTTTACATCCATTGGTCATGTTGCAGAATATTATTTTGGAATCTAACGTATCACTGTAATTATTTCAAATACCTCATAAACTTGACGACTCTTGTATGCATGTTTTGTGTAAAATTCTTGCTGGAACTTTTGTCATCTGGCCCAACTCATATATTGGTCCAAACTCTCTTACATTGCTTAGCTCAGGTTAATGGAAGACTGGAGCTAACGTGACCTCAATGGTTCATTCTTCCCTATCAAATTTATCACACGACTCATGGCCATCCTACACCTCTGTGCTCCCCTTCAAACTGGCCCAGCCCTTACATGCTCCAAACGTTTCTTCCACAACAATAACTTTGTGCCATCTTTATCTGTTACACCGATTGTCCCAAGCTATACTAGAAATATAAGATTGATATGTGATGTCAGAAATCCACACAAAAAGGTGAACAGTAAGGATATTGATATAGATATAGATATTCTTGATGAAGAACAAGAACCCAAGGAGGAGGATGTAGGCGAATTTTCAACTCAGGGACTGTATGCAAGAAGAGAGGCCAGGGACATTGATCTCGTGGATGAACAAGAAGATGAAAATGATTATGTGGCTGGATTTTCAGGTCGAGGGGCATATGCAGGTAAACAAGAAAAAGATTATGACCGTGATCCAGAATTTGCTGAAATTCTTGGGAGTTGTCTTGATGACCCGAACAAGGCCCGGTCCAAAGTAAGCAAAATAATCTAAAGATGGTTTGCTTGTTTCTACCTGTTCATGTTTACTTGGTATTTTCTTATGGGGGAATTTCATCTTGTTTCCATAATGCTTTTTTTTTTTTTTTTTTTTTTGAGGATGATGTTTGTTACTTTGGTATTTGTTGCCATTTGAAGTAATTGAAAATTAAGGAGACCCTTTATTGAGCAATATTCTCATTGAAGCTACTCAATTTAATTTCAGATGGAGGAGAGGTTAAGAAAGAAGAGGAGCAAGATACTGCACACAAAGACCGGATCAGGAGTACCAATGAAAGTGACATTTAACAAGTAATTTTAATCATGGATGTTTGCAAGATTTTGCCTCTGAATGCTATCATTTACTGCAGTAATCTCTCTTAGTAAGCTATTAAAAAATATTTACAATGTTGCATTTGAAGACAAGAAATATAATGTGATCTTTGGCACCTTTGAGAGAGTGATATGCATCGCTTTGATGATGAATGTCTTTGCTAAGACTTTCATAACAGATAAAACTGAGAAGATGTGAGAATTCTCACCCTATTAAAAATTATTTGACCTCTCATGAATTTAGCATTAACTACATAGAACACTTTGATATTCTAAAAATACACATGGACAAATTTTATATTTTTGACAATATGCTCACATTTAGTCTTTTTCAAAGTAATTCCTTAACTAATTTAGTAACTGATAGATTTGACGGTCGTTGGCCTACAACACCATTATAAGTTGTGTCCAACTAGAACCCAGCTAGTTACTCTCAGATCTGAAAAAAGTTGCATAGTTTCATTCTCAACCATCTCGAAGTGAAGTCTATATTTTCCTTAATTATAGTTTTGTTTCTTATTTTAAGTTGGAATATGCCTAAATAATGAAATTGTTACTATTGTTCATACTCTTAATGGTGGAATTTCAAGATTTGATTTTTCAAACTCATACATATGGATTGAATTCTAAAATACTCCAATTGCAAAGGATTTCTCCTTTGTGATGTAAGGGACTTCATGCAACCCAAGACGCTCTTGTATTGTTCATTCGCTAATGACTATAACGCTCTTATCAGACTATTCGAGCATGGCACATAGTCGGACGTCTAGGTGTATGCAATTCTATGAATATGCAAGTAAGACTTCTATTCTCTAATGGATGCCAGTTGAATGCTTTGTAAATTGTAAATTTTGAATGTAACAAGATTAATTTTTGTGCACTAGAGTTTGATATGAGCTGCATTATGTTTTTACTGAACTAGCCTTTACTTCTACAGCTATCACAAAGTCCTTTGGAAAAAAGACCAAGTTATGATTATATTCAAGGAGCGAATGTGACACCAACTACATTTTACAACATTGGAGATCTTGAGGTTCAAGATAACCTTGCTCGAGTTTGGTATTGCGCCAATATCTTCTGCTTGTTTTTTCTCCTTTTACTTCTTGTTTACACGTTAATGACATTTGAAGTTCAATTATTAATAATCTGTAGTTGTGATATGACAGGGTGGATATTGGAACTAATGAACCATTGCTTCCGGATGTTTTAATAAAAGCATCGACACAGATAAGCTCTGAGTATGATCTTCAGTTCTTGCTTTTCTTTCGCTTTGTTGACTATTCTGGTTTAAAGGACTATCAAACCAGAGCCATTTGGGCTCCACAAAATGGAAGTTGGAGATTATCATTTTTGTGTTGTCCTTCTCAATTCCTAGACCTAGGGGTGTGTGTCACATGTCTATATGCATTTTAGCATGTGTCTTCATTAAATTCCAAATTTATGGTTTAAACTAATGCGAAAATGATGCGAAAAACCAAAAAAGGGGAGAACTATTATGAGGTCATGAGGAAATGATTTAATAACTAAAAAGTCTCAATAATAAGTGAGCAGCATAAATATGTTATTATTTTTTGTACTAGAACTTGTCATTACGTGTTCCTCAGTTGTTACAGAACTTTTAGGTAATTAAATCCCTTCCTTGGGAATTTATAGTAATTCCTTCCTCCCAAAAAATATATATATATATTACACATTTGTAATTATTTTGTCTTTAATTGTGGTCATTGACTTGTGATCAAACAGTATGGATAATATTTAATGCAAAACCATTGAATATTAGTTAGTTCTCTCTCCCTATATCCATGTAGACACACAAATTGTTAGCTGTGTAACTCATCCCATCTTTGTGGTTTCTCTGGTTGTGTTGATAGTTTTGTTGGGATCAAGCAAGTGATGTTTGGGGGAGCAGAATTTGAGAACTGGAAGGAGAACTTGACATCAGAGGAAATGGGTTATAGCTTTCACAAGATTTAGACAATGTTTGAGGCATTTATGGGTACTTACTGAGAACATGATAGACTCTGGATTTTTTACCTATTATTTATTGCCTAGAGTGTATAATTATATGCCATGGCAATATCTCCTGTGATCAACAACTTATACAAGAATTTTGATTTTGATAGAGCGCAATATTATTATACGATACATGTAGCAGACTCTATCTAATAAGATAAAGTTGCTTGTTGGTGGTAATATCTCCCTTGGCCTGTTGTATGCTTAACGGTTTGGTGCAATTGCTAAAACACTTTGTTGAGATGAAATGTAGCTTAATCGGACTATGTTGAGAGAACTTTATTTGATAGTTATAGCTTAATTGGAACATTTTAGAAGAATTTTATTTGAATGTAGTTATATATTTAGGTGTTGCTTGATTTAACTACTCATACTTTTTGGGGAGTTATTTTCCTTATTAGTGTACTTCCTAGAAAAATTAACTTCTTAGATAGTTTATGTATATCTTGCTTGTTTAATATTTTATTTCCTAGAAATTTAAATTTATTTTTTTGCAATAAATATGCTAATTTTAAATGTTAATGACGCAAATATCCTTGTTTTAGATTTAGGAGATTTAATTATGAAAGTTTTTATTTGGAAATTAATATAAAATACTTGGAAAGTGCAACTTCCTAAGGTTGTATTTGGGGAGATACTTCTAAAGTCCCATATTATCACTAAAATTAAGGAAAAGAAAATAACTTACTTTCCAAAAGTTCTACTTTCTTTTCTTACTTTTCCATGCCAAACATGGGATAACCAAATGATAAAGATATGAAATTATCTTATAATAGATAAAGGAAATAAAAAAAGAGAGAATTAAAAAAATAAGTAAAAAATCACAAAAACTTATTCGATATGAACTTTATAGAAGATAAAATAAAACTAGATATGTAAACACATATCTTTCTTTTTTCCCATCGTAAAAACACATATCTAGAGACTTAGAGATAAGGTAGAAAATGATAATTTAAAAATCCTAATAAATTTTAAGATATTAAGAAGAAGAGTTATTCTATTGAACCTTCTAGATGCTCTATCATATTAGAAAGATATTTTTAGATATTTCAAGAGAAAAAAAAAATTAACTGGGAAGCAAATTCCAAAACTTTTTATTTGTTTTTGAAATAATATGGGATCTTTTCAAAAATGAATATATTATATTCCAAGATGCACAATTTAATAAATTTAAATTTAAAGATCAGAAAAATCATAAACGTTTTTTAAGACTAAGAAGTGATTGTATTAGCCTGGCTAAGAAGTTAAAAGAAAGAAATCATTGATTAATTTCTAAATATTTATTACTATTTAGTTAAATCTATCTAATCAGTTTGATTTTCAAGTAATAATAACTAAAATTATATAATTATTAATAATTTTAAATTCAAATTACTAGTTTGAAATTTTAATTATTATTACAGGTTGACGTGTACTACTTTCAAGTCCGTCAAGATGAAAATCAAAAACCAAAAAGGAAACAAATCTAAAATTTCATTGAATGTATATAAAAGGATATAATTGAAACAGGCGGCACATGAAAATGAGGCTTTATATTGAGAGAGGCAATACTCATTTAAATGATCTTTATGCAATATTTTGAATGAATTTATTTTAATAATTTTAAGCGAAAAGTAAACATATATTATAGAGGTAAGAAACAAAAAAGCTACAAAATCGCTTTTTAAATCCATAACTTTAAGGGAAAAAGATTAAAAAAAACCATTTAAAATAAAAAAGATAAAAAAAGTCTCTGAATTTTAAAAAGGAAAGATTGGGCAGGAGTCTCAATCTGTTATTTATAAATTTCTGTACAGAGATCAAATACTATTATAGGAGTTACAAATAATATTACGGGAGTTACAAATACCATTGACAGAGTTACACATATTATTATGAGAGTTACAAATACTATTGCTATAGTTGTAAATACCATTGACAAAGTTACAAATACCATTACAAGAGATACAAATACCATTGGCAGAGTTGTAAAAAGTACAATTTTATCTTTTGCCTCAAATTTGCAAAGGACTATTTACAATTCTACCAATGATATTTACAACTCCCATAATAGTATTTATAACTCTGCACAAAAATTTACAAATGATAGATTAGATCTTATGCCTAATCTATCATTTTTAAAATTCAGAAGTTATTTTTATTTTTTTAAATTTTAAATGATCTTTTTCTGTCTTTTTTTTTTTTAACTTCAATCTTATCATAATCTTAGTGTCTATTTGGTTTAGAAAAAAAAATAATTTTAGGCCCAAACCGTCTAAAAGCACCCAAATACTTATCTTAATAATAGAAGTATTTTTAACCGAAACTATGATTTAGATCTTTTGAAACTATAATTTTAAATATATTAGAGCTACCACATAAAAAATAATTATTTTAACCTTTTGAATTTTTTTCATCTTCATATCTTGTCTATCTCTTTATGTAATTATTATTTTATTTTATATTTTTTTAATAATTTATTTATAAAAAAAATACTTACAACTTCATATATTTTCTATCTCTCTATGTAATTATTATTTTACCTCATATATTTTTTAATAATTTATTTATAAAAAATATTTATTTCTTTAAAATTATTTTTTATATAAAATCTATTGTCCCAAGTCACTTTAAAATCTATATCGAGTTTTCATGCAAAGTAACTTGCACACGTGGCTTATATTCTCGAGGGATTATATGGACGATATTGTGGCTTCAATTTTTATTTTTTATATTTTTAAAGTTATCTATCTAATTATCAAAAATTCCAAATCATCCGAAATTAAATTCAGTCAAGAAAAAAAAGAAGGAAAAATCCCCAAAAATACCTATTTAAATTTCAAAATTCTAAATCAAGACTTTTTATAAAAAAAAAAGTTGTAAATAGCTTTACAAGAGTTGTAAATAGCTTATAAAATATAGTAAACGGAATTTTGAAATTCAAATGAGTATTTTTTGGGATTTTCCCAAAAAAAAAAAAGGAAAAAAGACAATTAAAGACTGCTTGAAATTAAAAAAAAAGGCATTTGAATTTTAAAAAAGATAGATTGGGCAGAGGCACAATCTGTCATTTGTAAATTTTTGTGGTCAGAGTTACAAATACTATTATGGGAGTTGCAAATACCATTGATAGAGTTGCAAACGTAAATTTAAGGCAAAATACGAAATTGTACTTTTTACAACTCTGCCAATAGTATTTGTAACTCTTGTAATTGTATTTGAAACTTTGTCAATAGTATTTACAACTCTACTAATAGTATTTATAACTCCCAAAATGGTATCTGCAACTCTGCCAATGGTATTTGTAACTCTCACAATAGTATTTACAGCTCTGCACAAGAATTTATAAATAACAGATTGGACAGGGGCCCAATATATCTTTTTTAATATTTAGATACCCTTTTATCTTTTTGAATTTAAAAGGTATTTAATTATTTTTTTTAAAAAAATCTCATGTATAAATTTATTCCTTTATTTATATAAAATTTTATTTTAATCTTTTAAATTTAACAAAATATACTCTTAGTCTTTTAAATTTAATATCGTTAATTTTATTAACAGAGAATATTTACTTATCAAATTTAAATAATGACAATACAATTATATATTAATAAGAATATATTTATATTTCAATCATTTTAAATTTTTTTATATTTTATATTAAAAAAATTAAAATTTATATATATTTTATTAGTATTTAATTATTGATTTATTATTTTAAATTCACTAAGTCAATATTTTTTTATTATTGAAATTAATGATATTAAATTTAAAAGATTAAAAGTATATTTTTAAATTTAAGAAACTAAAATAAAATTTAATATATATATTATATAAAGAACTAAATATATATTTTAGTTAAAAAATAATTACAATTATATTTTCTAATTTATTATCCCATTAGTTGTTTTTTTTGGCGGGTGTAGAGCCGCCAGCCCAATCCGCGAAGAAGAGATGGATGGGTTGATTAATTAGAGGTCCATTTGGAGGCGGGTTTTTGCAACCCCGCCAAATCCGTACCCGCCGTGGCTGCCTTATTCTCCGTCTCCGTCTCCGTCTCCTCACGGCGGCAGCACTGCTCTAGCTTTGTCTCTCTCCCCCTCCTCTTGTTTCGTCTCTCTTCCTTCCCTTCATCGCATTCGCAGCAGGCAGCACCACGCCACCACCTTTGTTGAATTTGTCTTCCTCAGTTTTATTCAGGTAAGTGACTATTTATCATCGGACTTATGTCCTGAGGTTAATGTTAATAGCTTTTGTTCTTTAGCGTCTTTGGACGTGTGCACAAAGATACCACTTCCCTGTGTGCGCTCGTGTGTGAAATTGTGCAATGTTTTGACTTTTTTTTTTTTTTAAATGTGTATGAATGCCAGTCCCACATTTTGCGCTTAAGAAATTGTCATAAGCAAAATTATATGTAATATTGCTTTGGCATCTATCAAATGCTAGTAGTGTAAGTTGACATATGGTATCAATTATCATGCTTCAAACATACTTGTACACACAGAGACATTCCCAGAAAAGCTTCATTTCAAGATAAGGTGCATTTTATGCTTTTCCCATATGTTATGAGCTAGGGTTGTGGTTATGGGCTGTCTTTGATCTTCTGCTGCTGAGAGATATGGGTTTTTGCACTTTTGATTTGAGCCTCTTAGGTTCACTCTTCATGGTTTTGCTTTAGAAGGATATTTAAATTCCTCCTCTTTGTAATTTTTCTCTACTTTTTCTAATGAAATTCCTCCTTTTAAAGAGGAAAGGTATATACTATTTATATGTGAAAAATATGAGTCATTCCCAATAAAGCTTCAAGACAACTTTGAAACCATTGTTCTCATTCTATATTAAAGTTATGAATGTATCTCATTACAGTTGTAAATGAAGAGGAGAGGCATTTTTCTGAAAGAACCTGCATTTTGATGAACACCTTTTGTTATATATGTTTTAAGTAAGGAGCTTATAAAGTACTCATGATAACCTCTAACAAAGATTAAGCTTATCTATAAAATGTTTTGTACCTAGTTTATATTGTATGCAGTATCAGTTCTTTTCTGTTTTTCATTCAAGTAGTGGTGTGAGAGTTCGAGTGATTTGTCATTAGTTGAACAATAAATTGCTATTTGATGGCACTTTTTTTGCCTTGAAACTATACATGATTGTCATTTTGAGATTTGATGGCAGATATTATTGTCGTTAGGACTGGATGCTATGAGATTACTATCATAGGCTGCTCTGAAATCTGAATATTATTATCTGCATCAGGGGCTTGACAACTTAGCTCTTCCTCCGTAGTCTATTGATTTGTGGAATGAAGAATGCTGATACTTTCTTTCTAGTACCTAGATATTAATGCACGTCTAGCTTTGTGCAGCACAGCTCAAAGTAAATTGGAGTAGCATGGTTATTGTTGTCTTAAATTTTCCATTGTTCATTTCAATGTTTCTTTCATATTTTCCATTTTTTTGTGGTTAGTTTAGAAAATTAACCATCTATGTCCAATGTAGTATAAGCACAATACCTTGTTTTTTGATGGTTAGAGTGTTAAACATAGCAGAAAGATCAACCTAATAAAACATGTGAAATCTTTTTGCCACAGTAGAAGTTTCATCGTATATGTAATGGGAGTAATTAAAGATGGCACAGTCTCGGGGTTTCTACCTAGCTCCCGTGGATTTCTGGTCCATTATCCAGGCTACCCATCATCCATGACTCGAGCCGTAGATACTCTTGGTGGAATTCAAGTCATCCTCAAGGTACAAGAAATTTTTGTTGATGCCAATTTAGATGCTGCTCTTTTATTCAGTTATTCACAATGCTAACCCTACTAACCCTTATGACCTGTTTGTTTAAGCTTAAAAAATACGTGACTGTCAAATTGTTTAAAGAATTGATTTGTTGTTTAGAGATTTTATAACAAGAAGAGGTCATTTTTTTATTTGGTTATAATTATAAAAAAATAAATTTTTAGTGGAAAGTTCTTTTTAAAATAGTCAGAAGCTATTCCTTAAAAGAATTAGGAATCTGATTTTTTTTTAGATTTTTGGTTTATTTCTGAAACTTTAAACAAACATTCTAAAATTCTCAAAAGTACTTAATTTTGGACAATTTTTTCCGATGAAAAAGCTGAAACAAATGGGCCCTTATTCGTGATTTGTCAATGGGATTTAGTTTCTATGAATTTTCACTTATATTATGGTATGGTTGATGTTTTGCAGGCTCGCAGTTCACAGTATGAGAAATTGGAGCTCCATTTCCGTCCTGAAGATCCATATTCACATCCTGCATTTGGGAAGCTTCGTCGTGGCAAGAATTTTCTTCTTAAAATATCTAGGGAAAAAGCACATGATGGTCATGATGCTAAAGCTTCTGACAGCTTGTCAAATAATGAGATGCAAAATGAGGTGCAAACAACTCAATCAAAAATTGATACGACAGCTACCACAGAAAAAGATAACTGTAAATCTGCAGATGAAGAGGCAAATCTTGTTGCTGATATTGTTGCTCATGTTCCTGAAGCTTATTGTTTTAATGGTTAGAAACTTAGATTGGGCTTGTTTTAGGTGATCTAATGCTGAGGTCCGGTTGGTTTTATTAAATTCATGCAACTTCTAAGGTAATTTAACATGTTTTTGTTTTGTGCTCTAAATTTATGAAGGAATGGTAGACTACCAACATGTTATTCCAGTTCATGCCAATATTGCCCGGAGGAGAAAGAGAAACTGGTCAGAACTTGAAGAGCCTCACTTTGGTGAGTACTATATGTTTCTGTGTTTGCATATGTTTTTGAAATGCTTATAATAGTTATATACCGGTACAGTGATTAGGTGTTTGGTTTTGTACTGTCACAGAAAAGGGTGGTCTCATGGATGTGGATCATGAGGATGTTATGATTATAGTGCCTCCACTTTTTTCCCCAAAAGATGTGCCAGACAATGTAGCGTACGTTCCTACAGCCTTTCTTGTTTAGTTGATTGCATACTTCCTGATTTGGAATAGCTGGTTAGATATCATCTATTAGACTATTTGTTGAGATGTACTAATTTAGAATTAATTATTAATTAATATTATATTTTGTTAGTTATTTAATTAATTATCTAAAAATTAAGTTTTTGATATTATTTAGAATCAGATTTGAATATTAAATTATCATATCTTAGAAGAATAAATCTGAGATGTTAGGATTATGATAGATTCTAGGTTTAACCTATTAGTTTATATTTTTACCTATATAAAGGCCTATTTGTATTTTCATTCATTCAAGGATTAATAATATTTTAAAACTTTTTCCATCTATTTTCAATCTTTCAAATCTCCCATGGTATCAGAGCAGTAAAAGTCAAGCCTGAAGAGAAGACATGCCTTAAAGTGAAGATTAGTTACATATGATAGAAGAGGGTAACTTGTGTCTCTTCCTACAAAATCTCATAGGTTATGGGATTAGTTCATCTTCCTCAAGTGAGGTTAGATTAGTGTGTAAACCCAAGTGGGTTACCATGATTGTATGAGCAAGTTGCTCTATGATGGAAGAGGATAATTGAGCCTCTTCTCACAAAATCTCATAGGTTATGGGATTAGTTCATCTTCCTCAAGTGACGTTATATTAGTGTGTAAACTCAAGTGGGTTATCATAATTGTATGAGCATGTTGCTCTTGAATAATACATATGATTCTTTATCAAGTTCCTCTCGCAAATGTTCTTGTCAGGTATCCAACAATGATATTCTTCGTCAAGTTCACAACTTTGTCTTAAGATCCAGATTCAAGATCCTATCAACTTCAGTTCAGTGGTCACTACTGGTTTAAAGATTCAAAGTTCTGATTTTTCTATAATGATGTTGCTTACATCTAAGCTGTCTCCCAGCTTAAAGGGGAGTGTTAAAAAGCACAAGTATTCAAGCTGTAGATCTAGCTTGAGGGGGAGTGTTGAGATGTACTAATTTAAAATTAATTATAAATTAATATAATATTTTGTTAATTATTTAATTAATTATCTAAAAATTAAGTTTTGGATATTATTTAGGATCATATTTGAATATTAAATTATCATATCTTAGAAGAATAAATCTGAGATGTTAGGATTATGATAGATTTTAGGTTTAACCTATTAGTTTATATTTTTGCCTATATAAAAGCCTATTTGTATTTTCATTCATCAAGGATAATGAGCTTTTGAGACTTTTTCCCTCTACTTTCAATCCTTCAAATCTCCACACTATTACAATTGAAGACTCATGCTTATTTTCCTAAGTAGATGCAATGTACTATCAGGGAATATGAAGAGAAAACCTCTCATTTTTGGGGAAGTTGTGAAGAACTAGTAGCCAGCATAAAGCAAAAATGGGGAGGGAAGGAGGAATAGAACTGAGAAATTTTTAATAGTAATCAATAAGAAAACTGATCTAAATAAGGACTTTACATGGAGCCCGAAAGATAGCACTCTAGAATGCAAATATAACATGCAAATCACAACAAGCTCATTATCCTTGATAAAATTTAACAAAGCAAAATGAAACATAATTTTGATAAAACAAAATATATTAAAAATATTAAGCTCTAATCCTATATATTCTTTATTTAAGTATTTTTAATTATTTTTAAAATCATATTTTCTATATTTCAGTTTGAGATCACCATCAATGTCGACGAGTTCAAAAAAGAGACAAGAGGCTAATTCACAACTTGAATTTGAGGTATTACACTTCTTGAATTAATTTCTTAATGGGATGGGATGAGCTTAGACTTTAAAACATTTGTTCTATCAGAATGAACCAGTCAGTGGGAAATATGGGTTGATTTTCTTGTTGATTTTGTTTGTTTATGGGCTCATCTTGATAAAATATCAAAAAGGCTGTACGGTGTTGCAGAGTTTACATTTTTTTCCTGCCCATGACCTAAAAATCTAATTAAAAGAAATTGTTCCAATCAAAATATTATACATGTTTGCATTGGGGCTTTTATAAGTGCATGTTTGCATTGGGCCTTGAAGTACATGATCTTTCTATTCTATATTCGCATGAAGAAAACTTACTGTTAACTTTTTGTGCAGATGGACATAGAGTCAGTTCTTGCAATTGATTTTGACATTAAGGATATCCTTATCACAATTAGTGAAGAATCATTTTGTGAATTATTGAAGCTCAAACTTCAATGCTTTTATATAATGACTGTTTTTATTGTCCAAGGGTAAGTAACTGTTATTGACAGATACTTTTTACTTGGATTATGTGTTAAATTTTCTGTTTTATTGTTTAGTTGGGGTCTTTAATTAATTACTTGGGTGTTTCTTAACTGGCAAAGGCTGTTTTTTTGGGCCAAAAACTGGCAAATGCTGTTAGTTTAGGACATATCAAGGTTGCACAGATTATTTATCAAGTGAAAGGGATCAATTTTAGGATAGAGGTGTGATGGGATCATATAACTTCTTTCAAAAATATGTTGGGTGACCAAACTTATAAAGGTAAGAAGAAAGTTAACCAATTTCTATCTAGCTTTCTATCCCTGATTTTCCTAACTAAGATTTTTATCCCTGTCTAGTTTTCCCAATTCGGACTTCCTGAGTTGGGAAAACTATACCTGAAAGTATTATATAAGTATAATTCATATAACTTATACCTGAAAGTTCCACTGAGATTAGCAATTAGTGGCACTTCTGAATGTTTTAACTTGTAATTGTAATTAGTGGAGTGCAAGCAAAAGGTTTGCAGTACATCTGGTACTTCTTACTGATGTCTTAAAATGAAAGTAAATAAAAATTTGTTTAGATATATTGCAATGAATGGAGCACTCGTGTTTTGGGTTATACTTAACTTGCTTACAGATTCCAAAGATAGTGAATTGGGAAGAATATGTGCCTGAAGGCTCAGATCAGTGGGAGTCACAGAAGGCTATATCTAGGCTCTTTGATGAGCGGCCTATTTGGCCAAAAGAGTCTATTAAAGAACGCTTACTTGACAAAGGCTTACATTTTTCAACTGAGATGCTTAGAAGGTTTTTTACTTATGTTCTGTGAACAAAGTATTAAAATTGACGTGGTTGAATTCCTCATTTCAGTAACCTTCTATTCTCTCGTACTGCAGGCTTCTTTCTAGAATAGCATACTACTTTTCTAGTGGACCATTTCTTAGGTTTTGGATCAAGAAAGGATATGATCCACGGAAAGATCCTGGTTCTTGCATGTAAGTTTTAGAATACTAAGATATCATGCATAGTCATACCTTTGTACGTAAAAAAAACAAAAAGAATTCGAATCTTCAATGGGACAAGAAGTGTAGAAGTTGTTTTGTTCAATGTTCATAAGCTTGCTGAGGCATGTTAAAAATATTAGTTAAATTATTCATGGGCCTCCTAATAACATAAGCTTTTAGCTTGAAGTCGTGTCTCGCAACTAGACACTCCAAACAGCTCATATCGTTATAGGATCCAAATTTGGTTGGAAACCCATCCCTGAAAGATATCTACTAAGGTGAAAGAGTCTGCTTACTTGAATATTTCATTGAACGGCCCATATTATTTAATATGTCACTTAGGCCTCACATACTACTTTGGTCGCTATTTAAAGACAAAAAGCTTTAAAGAGTCTGTGTTTCTCTCTCTGGTGCAAATTCTATACAATAATTTCACTCTATTTATGAGCCTAGTAACAAAAATGTTTGTGATAATGCCCCCTGAGGATGAGGCTTTTACACTATACTCCCTGCTATAAATAAAATTATCAATAATTCCACATTCCCTCTCAAGTTGGAGGATAAATATCAATCATGGCCAGCTTGGATAAATGAATGTCAAATTGGGTTCTTGGAGTGTCTTTGATCACAACGTTAGTTGTTTATTGAAGTTCAAGCGTATAAATTACCTCAATGATCCCCTTTTCTGTTTCTTCTTTGATAAAGTGATGATAAACTTCAGCATACTTAGTTTTGTCATAGTGGTCTAGGTTCTTTTAAATGCTTATTGCTGCTTGGTTACTACTCCCCCTGGTCCTATACAAAAGTAATATTTTCTCACATAGGGTTGATCCTATTTATAATTAACACTTTGTGTTTGTCTAAAAATTTAATGTACTTTTTCTATTTTTACTCTCAATTAATTACATGTTTTTCTGATCTCTTTTTCCCATTCATTCTGTCTCATCTCTTTTCCCACTCATTCTCTCTCTCTCTCACTCATTATCTTTATAAATAAATGTTTATTTAGAGAACTTACATCTCTTACACATTCATTGCTTTTAACTAATTTTAACCAACATTTTGATCTCTGTGATTTGGTTAGTTGTTCCTTCTATATAGGACTGGTGGGAGTTCATAATAACTTAATGGATGCAGAATTAGGGATTAGAAGTTCCTCAAGGAGCCTTTTTAACCACATACCAAATTATTATTTGCTTTTAAAAAATATTGGACCTTGACTCTGTTATTAATGTTCAAACCTTTGGTTTAGCAGTTATCAAAGATTTGATTATCGAGTACCAACACAATTAAGAAGTTACTGTGATTCTCAATTGGCCAATAGGTAAGTTCTTTTCTTTGTTTCATCTTTGGCTTTACCAATGAAGGTTTAACTTTGAGCATCTCCATTTAACATGATATTAATGAATCTGATGATTTTTTTTTAGCATCTCCATATCTTGTATGTTGGCCAACAAAGAAATATCATATCTTGTAACTTTTTTTAAGTATGTATTTGTGACTACAATTTTTAGCTTCAATTTCTCTCTTATATGTTAATTTTCTATTCAGAAAGAAGCATAGATGGGAGGACATATGTGCTTTTCGTGTTTTCCCTCACAAGCTCCAGACATCTTTACAGTTATTTGAGCTTGTTGATGATTACATCCAACTGGAAATAAACAAGCCTCCCGTACAGGAAACTTGTACTGTAAGTTATTATTTCCATATAAAATTTTCACATTTTTTTCAAGGCATACATCTACACAATAACACAACTCTTTGATAGACAGAGATTCTAAGCAATTATGTGAATAGTTTCTTATTTTTCTCATCCCTTGGTAATTCTCATTAGAAGCACTAGTGACAAATGCTTGAAATTTAAGGGACAACCTATCTATGAAATAGTGACTGATGGGATACCGTGTGCAAGATCTTTACTCCCTTCCATTATGCGATGGGAACATGCAAATCATTTCCAACGCCAGTACTTGGAATTAGAGAAAATCTGGAATTGAATTTGTGCAAAGTTCTTCAGCTGTACATTGTTGCCCAGTCCCTAGACATTTTCTCTGCTGTTGCATGGCATTTTGACTGATTTCATATCTGTTTGTGTTACTTTCAGAATCTTGATTGGTTGGGTGTGTATGGGTTGGAAATTAGGAGAAAATGTTGAAAGATGGAAGGAATGGAAACGGTGGTACCAAATTCTATTCCAGGAACAGCAAATACATTTTCATGTAATGATAATAAATACGCAGCCCAACAACGTGATTAATCATTGGCATTCCAAAATATAGCTACAAAAATATTGTTGCTAAGAAGCTTTGAAATCATGGATATTGAATGAACACAAGGTATACGGTTGACACCAAAATCTGAAGTGCCCGTATGTAGTATGAAGTTTCATGTCGTGTCTAGTAAGGGATTCTAACATATGTCAGATTCAGACACTGTTCCTTGAAGTGTATGTGCTTCTTCTGCATAACCATGAGAAAACGATCATCAAGTTCAGATTTCAAACAAATAAAAGTATATGATAGTTAAAACATTACTTTCCCAAGAAGCCTTCTTAAGGTTGTTTGATGAGGCATCTTCTTCCTTGCATTTTTATGGTGTCTTGCCATTTTTTGGGCCACCAATGTTTTTTGCCATCTAATAGCCCTTTGATTTGATATTACCCCCAAAAAACTAAACAAAATAAAAATAAAACTACCCTATGAAAACTTAATTTAACATTTCTCTCTATTGGCAGTCAAGGTGCTTCCTCAAAAAAATTTGATCCTTTTCTTTTCTTCTGTCAAAAGTTCGGGGTCCTGTTCTCTGAATTATGGTAACCTCTGTTTCTTTTTCTTTGCATCTACTAGTTCTAATGTACTTAAACTAAAAATCTATTATCCTTTCAAGATACTTATGGATAAAAGTTCTAGTCATACTCAATGTCTCCCTTAGTAACTGTAGGTTCTATAAGTCATAAAGCATTAAATTAGCTTGAATGAAGAGCTTTAAGATTATGTATGGGGTCATATAAAGTTCCTCATTGCTTGCTTAATTGTTTGAACAACAAAGAAGCAGCTGAGTAATGTTTAGTTGTGGTCTAGTAGTAAAAAGTTTAAGAAAAATGAAGCAGATTCCTGATTAAGTATAATCTTGTTTTCTGAAATAATGCATGTATGTTGACTTCCCTTACACCGTGTCAAATTTTCAAAATTGAGGAAACTACTTGATTTATTTTTCTTTATGAAGTTATCACAAGAAATTTGGCAAGGCTTTTAACATGCTAATTTTTACAGTTTGCAACAGGATGGTTTTCACATAACATACTCGATTGTTTTAGACAACGTCTTATGATGAGGTTTCTATCAGTATTTCCAAAACCTGGTGCAGAAAACTTACTCAGAGCTGCTACTTCAAGGTTTGAAAAATTAAAGGGGGAGTGCTGTAGGGAAAACATGAAGCTTGATGGAGAGGACAACCAGCAACCTAACTCAGGTTCATATTACAACCTTTCTAGTTTCTTTATTGTCATATTGCTTTAGTGTTGTAGAGGCTGTCAAATCTGACTAAAATAATTAGTGCCACATAGCTATGTATCAGTACTGTCGTAAGGGCCATGTAAAATCTGTTAGCTTCAAGTCTCACTAGATAAAGAGCCGCTCTTTGGTATTTTTATGGAGTTTTGGGTGCCCCGACAGATCTGTTACTCCAAATTCGTTATAAGGGTTTGGTAACAAAAGGAAAGGCAAAATTCTATTGTAATGTATAGTTTGTGGGATTATGTGGTTTATTTGGTCGGAGAGAAATGCCTGCATTTTCAAGGATGTTTGTTTCTTTTCCTTTGAATATGTTATGGGATAAAATTGTATTCATTGCTTCTCTTTGGTGCTCTGCACTTGGTCTTCTTAACTTGGGCTTTTCTTATGTAGTTCTGTGTTCTTTTTTAGAGGATTTCTTGTATTCCTATGTTCTTACTCTCTTATCATTTCAATAAAACTTCTTATTTTATCAAAATCCAAAGGTGCTGAATGTCAAATTTTTAGTTGCTTTTCTTGCCTCCTATAACTTTTATTTGTCAAGAAGTCCCTATATCATAAAATTTCCAGTTTTTCTTCCCATTATTATACACAAAAGGAGAAAAACCTATCTAGGCCTGGCTTAAATTTTGTTCTTGTTTTTTGAATCGACTAATTAGTAATGTGTCATGGTTATTTAGTTGTATTATAAAATTAATTTCATGTATATCGTAATTATCAACTCAAGCAATTTTTTCACTGATTGAGACTTTGGAAAGTAATATTTACAGTGTAATGATGATATTAACGAATATTGTGTATCTGGAATATTAGGTTTGCAAGAGAATGAAGACGCGATTGATGTTGAAGATAATGAGGAAGATGCAGCTGAGGCTAACAACAGTGATGAGGAATGGGATGGTTATGACGAACTTGATTTGGTATGATCTTTCTCCTCTAACTTCATTTTGTATTCAATCGTGTTCCAACTGAATTAGTAATTTTTGCTGTTGATTCTTGTGTAGGCTGAAGACGGTGAAATGCCTTTGCCATCACATCCTTGTATCCTTATCTGTTTGAAGTATGTTTTTGTTTCAGTACATTAAAACCCGCCTTATTTTAGTCCATGACTCTATAATGAGTATGTGTCGTCAACATTATGAATCTCCTATCTTATAACTAGCTTTCTTCTCATCTATTGCGTTAAGTTTTAAGAATGGGTCGCATTGTTTATTTCTTGCAAATTGTGTAATTATCTTTAGTTTTAATATTTTATATTGATATCTGAGGATGAACTGGAGGTCCCGGCTTCAAATCCTATAAGACTGCTTATATTTATCCCTCCCCATATCTCATATGGCGGGAGCCTCATGCAATGGGCTGCCCTTATTAATATTGATATCTAACCCCATCTACTAGGATAAGGTAAAAGAAGTGAAGAAGTGATTGATATTGATATCCCTTACTTGCATCTGATGTGTCATTTCATGAATTCGAGTTGTTAGTGAAAATCTATATCGTCTGGGTGGACATCATGCCATGCATCTGAATAATTATATTTCAATTTGATTTCTTGATGAATATTGTGCCAAGGTTTTTGATATCAATTCTATTTTTAAAGTTGTTGAATTTCTCAAATATCATTCATGTGTATCTTTGGATCCATATGTGCTTTTGTGTTCCTATACATAATTCAGATATGAACGCTGAGAACATTTCAAGAACCCATTTACAGGAGCTTTTTGTTAGCTTTCCCTCTAGTGGATATGAAGATGAAAGAGCAGAAGAAAATGTTAGTGATGAAGAATACCAGATATATGAGCAAGATAGTGATGACAGCTACTCTGATGAATGACCTTTGGCCTACAAATTTTTCTTCAGATTTCCTGGATTTCTTTTTAATTTCTTCTTTCTTGAATTTATGTTGTCAATTCAATATGCAATTTGATTTTTTTTTTTGTATTTTTACAAGGGAGACAATAGGAGTAAGTCAAGGTAAAGCCATAGTATCAGATGTAGGAGGGTTAAAAATCTGATAATATATTTATGAAATAAATATGTTAATACGTTGCTTGCTTTTATGACTCAAGATAGTTGGTAGAAATATTTTAATTACTAGAATTAATATGTAATTGGAAAGGCATTATTTTGATGTATAGTATATTTAGTGAATTTTTTTTTGTGAAAAAAAAAACTTCTAAGAGATAGCTAGAGTTATTCTTTCATTACATAAAAAAAAAAAAATTTACCTTATAGGACAAAAATATTGACTCAAATATATACCCATCTTAAATTTTTCATTCTTAATCCCATCTTGAATTTTTACCAACTTTCTTAATTCCATATTCTTTTAAGCAAACCTTCCAAAACATGATTTATTTTCTCAAATATTAATGGAAGAGCTTATCAAATTATTTTACAAAAATATAACTTGATTTATAAATATTTTTTATCAAAATTAATTTAAAAATTTAAACTAAAAAAATTTACCTTCGTTCCAGGAAAGAGTTGTCTCTTTAACCGTGAAATGTAACTTTTCAAAAAAAAAAAAACAGAACTATGAATCAAGTATATTATCGTTGGAAAAAAAAGAAAAGAATTTCAAGTGTACTATTGTTATACAGCATAAATTAAATTCTTCATTATTTAATAAAATAATATTTTTTATATGTATGTACAGTATACAATTTTTGAATTATATATTTTTTACATTAAAAATTAAATATTTCTTCGAGAATATTTTTAGTTAAATAAAATATGGATATAATCTGTGAATACTATTAACCCATCAATGCATAATACAAATCTAAAATACGATCGGTGGCCGAGAAACAAACAAGAAGCGAAGAAGAGAAAAACGAAAATCTAAAGACACCGTCGAAGGACCAAGCAACCATTAGCAAATGGCCACGTCGAACTTTCCTGAGCCACATCCACTTCTTCTATACACACACACACGTCTCTGCTGTTAATTTGCATCTTCCTCTGCGACCCGAGGCCTAGAGCTTCTCTTCTTCACTTGCATTCTCTCCCACAATCTCTTCTGAGGTACGTGTTTCCTTTTTCTGCTTCAGATTTTTTTGTTGGTCTCTTCATACTTCTTCTCGTTAGTTATCAGTCCTTGAACTCCAACAATTAATCAATCAAACCCATTTTAGAATTTTGTCTTTCCATCAATTGGAGAAATGCTTCCCTTCTGTTACGAAATTGACTAGAAAGGCTGATCTCACCTGCTGATTTCTTGATATTTGTTACTTGTAAATTAGTGGTTATCATTTTTGTACTATTACGATTGTGGGTGTGTGAAATTCGGTGCTCACTTGGAGCTTAAGCTAGTTTACATCTGAAACTAATCAAGTGTTGTTTTTTATCAGTCTAATACAGGTAATTAGCTCTTGTCTTATCTTTATCGTCTGCAAAATTATTGTTCTTTTTTCGTTTTCTTGTTGAATTGAATAGAGGGAGAAGGAGTATAATGGTTTTTCAATTGAATTCATTATACGCGAGTACAATATTTGACTTGGGTGGGCTAAGTTTAGTGAAAGAAGTGTGTTTTGATGAATCATAGAGAAAAGTAGTATATTGAGTGACTAACTAATTGTCTCTAACATTTCTTGCTTATAATCTTCAGTATGCTGATATATAGCGTCTTACTAATTCTTTGAACTGGCTTCTGGAGTGGGCTTTGGGGTCTCTTTGTCATTCTTTTGATGACTGTGTATCCAGAATTTGTCCAAGGGCACGATATAGATGGGACTTTTGTCATAAGACTGAATTGCATTTGTTGGATAGGTGTTGTAACAGATTAAATTCCACTTTGCACTTTTGCAGTAATAAATGATAATTGTTCTATTTTTATTTTCCTACTAATCAATTAACATTGCAGTAATAAATGATAATTGTTCTATTTTTATTTTCCTACTAATCAATTAACAATGCAATGTTTTCAACTGTCAATACAGAATATGGCAGCATCATCATCAGTGTGTATTGTTGGGAACAGTTTATCTACACGAAGTAATAAAAGAACTTTTAGCAAGGACTTTCGCAGAAGGTATCTTGTTTCATCAAATAGAGCATCAAAGTCAGTTTACATAAAGGCATCCTCTGATGAAAGGCAGCACGAGGGCAGAAGAGGCTTTCTGAAACTGCTTGGAGGCGCTGGAGTGGGTTTACCTGCATTATTGGGAAATGGGAAAGCACTTGCTGATGAACAAGGGGTTTCCTCCTCCAGAATGTCTTACTCTAGATTTTTGGAGTATTTGGACAAGGATAGAGTTAAGAAAGTGGATTTGTTTGAGAATGGTACCATAGCTATTGTTGAGGCTGTTTCTCCAGAGTTGGGTAATAGGGTGCAGCGAGTCAGGGTTCAACTTCCAGGACTCAGCCAAGAGCTCCTCCAGAAATTTAGGGAAAAGAACATTGACTTTGCAGCTCATAATGCCCAGGAAGATTCAGGTTCTCTGTTGTTTAACCTGATTGGGAATCTAGCTTTCCCTCTAATCTTGATTGGAGGACTGTTCCTTTTATCAAGGCGATCTTCTGGAGGGATGGGTGGTCCTGGTGGGCCTGGCTTTCCTCTTGCTTTCGGTCAATCTAAAGCTAAGTTTCAAATGGAACCCAATACCGGAGTGACATTTGATGATGTTGCTGGTGTGGATGAAGCAAAGCAAGATTTTATGGAGGTGGTGGAGTTTTTGAAGAAACCAGAGAGGTTCACTGCTGTTGGGGCTCGCATCCCAAAAGGAGTTCTTCTTGTTGGTCCTCCAGGAACTGGGAAGACACTATTAGCCAAGGCTATTGCTGGTGAAGCTGGTGTTCCATTTTTCTCAATCTCAGGTTCTGAGTTCGTTGAGATGTTTGTTGGTGTTGGTGCTTCTCGAGTTCGTGATTTATTCAAGAAGGCCAAAGAGAATGCTCCTTGCATTGTATTTGTTGATGAAATTGATGCTGTTGGGCGACAAAGAGGAACTGGAATCGGTGGAGGAAATGATGAAAGAGAACAGACCCTCAACCAACTGTTAACTGAAATGGATGGGTTTGAAGGAAATACTGGTATCATTGTAGTTGCAGCAACTAACAGGGCTGACATTCTCGACTCTGCATTATTAAGACCTGGTCGTTTTGATAGACAGGTATGAAAGTGACTGGAAATAATTAATAATTAATGCAATTATGAATCAATAAGTTAATCAACAAAATGTTCTTGCAGGTGACTGTTGATGTTCCAGATATTCGGGGAAGGACCGAAATCCTTAAGGTTCATGCCAGCAATAAGAAGTTTGATGCTGATGTTTCTCTTGATGTAATTGCAATGAGAACACCTGGTTTCAGTGGAGCAGATCTTGCAAACCTCTTGAATGAAGCTGCTATATTGGCAGGACGTCGTGGAAAGACAGCAATTTCATCTAAAGAGATTGATGATTCTATAGATAGAATTGTGGCTGGAATGGAAGGAACAGTGATGACTGATGGGAAGAGCAAGAGTTTAGTGGCATATCATGAAGTTGGACATGCCATTTGTGGGTTAGTTAGAAATTAGGCTTTTGGTTTATTTCATTTGTGGGTAAAGTAAGAAATCTCTTTTAAATAGAATTGAGAATTCTATAGTGTTCTAATATATTCGATTCTATCTTTACTTGTATACAGAACTTTGACTCCTGGTCATGATGCTGTACAAAAAGTAACCCTAGTTCCACGTGGTCAAGCCCGGGGTCTTACTTGGTTCATTCCTTCAGATGACCCAACTCTGATCTCCAAACAACAACTTTTTGCAAGAATTGTTGGTGGACTTGGTGGCAGAGCTGCAGAGGAAGTTATTTTTGGTGAACCTGAGGTTACAACAGGAGCAGCTGGTGATTTGCAGCAAATCACTGGTTTGGCCAAGCAGGTACTTGCTCATTGACATTAATGGAAATTATTTTGGAAATAATAACCTTGTTATATTGATTGGTGTCAAAAAGTTATGCTGTTTCCTTTTTTGGTAAAAAGAAAAATTGTTGGTTTGGCTCCAACTATGATTTAAGCCATGACTGATTGGTAAATGGTTTCTTGAATAACTGTTGAAATGATTAGTGTTAACTGTCCAGTTAAATGATGCTGTTTTCATCTTTCACACAAAGAAAGAAAGAAATAAGTTTCAGTTTTCCTACCTATTATTGAACAATCCTCTGATGCATGTGCTTCTTTGGTAAATCACATCCCTGCAGATGGTAACAACATTTGGAATGTCTGAAATTGGCCCATGGTCACTTATGGATACTTCAGCTCAGAGTGCTGATGTCATCATGAGAATGATGGCCAGGAACTCGATGTCAGAAAAGCTCGCAGAAGACATTGACACAGCGGTCAAGAGGTTATCAGATGAAGCGTACGAAATTGCGCTTGGCCACATCAGGAACAACAGGGAGGCCATTGACAAGATTGTGGAGGTTCTTCTGGAGAAGGAGACAATGACTGGGGACGAATTCCGGACACTCCTGTCAGAATTTGTTGAAATTCCAGTCGAAAATTGGGTGCCTCCTTCAACTCCTACACCAGTTTCCGTTTGAAGGGCCTGTCGTTCGAGTTGCCTCCTCTCTTGTTCCGGACAGTCTTTGTTGAGAGAGAGAAAAGATGAGTCTCAAATTGGTGCAGAAAAGAACAGTGGTTTGTCACTCTTTCGCAAGTTATTTCCAGTGCAAGAGAGGATCTATGGCAGTCATTGTTGTTAGTGTAACACCAGATTCTTCATACTTAGATTTTTGAAATTGTAAACTATTTGTAATATGTATAACTTAGAATACCACCTCATACAGATACGTGAATTGGGAAAAAAAAGCAGCAGCAGCAGCTAGCGCTTTCCTTGTGTAAGGCGATGAAGATTGAGCCTGTTTGGTTTAGTTTTAGTTTGTGAAAAGGAGATTATAAAGAAAAGTGATTCTATACGAGGTAAAAATGATAATTATAATTTTAAATTTATATTTTCTATTTAATATTAAAATAATAAATAATATATATATGATTTATTTGATAATTAATAATAAATAATTAAGAATTTATATTTAATTTTTTTATTTTCTTATACATAATTAAAAATTTAATTTATATGTTTTGATCAATATAACTAATTAAAGAGGAAAATAAAATTAATTAATATATATATATAGAAAGTAAAAATATAATATACCACAGATAGAAATCTCAAAGTAAAAGATATGATAAAAGTATAAGTACAATAGACGAGTATTGAATTTATTTATAATTAATAATTATCTTTAATTTAATTATATAAATAATCTAATGAAGATCCTGTAAAAGGATGTAATTGTGAATACTCATTTTCATCATCTATATTTTACATAGAAATATAATAAAAATAATTACAAAAAGTAATAATAGATAGGGAAAATAAATAATTTGTCCCTATAGTTTATCATTATGTTTATTTAGTCCTCAAGCCAAGGTTTGAAAAGCTAGTGCACATAATTTTGGATTTTGGGCGATTTAATCCTCATATGATTTTGCAAAATTTTCAAATAAATACTTACAAAATCCAGATTGAAAAACAGCATTTTTTATGCTGAAACTGTGACCTAAGGTGTCACTTGGTGATTAAGGTGGTAAGTACCCCCGAACAAACCAAAAATGCAACCATTAAACAATTTTATTCTCTTGTTATGGTAAGCTTTTCTTTAGTAAAGTTGTCCTTATTTAAGGGTGTTTTCATACAAAATTCACACACCTCATACGTGATTTTGGACGCCTTATAATATAATTCTAAACACTCATCATTCCAATTCGATCTCCAAAATATTGTCTAGCCTTAGAAAAATCCATTCGTTGGATAATAATCTGAATTGTCCCACTCTCCCGCTCTTAAGAATTCTATATGAAAGAGAAGCGCCACTACACTTTGTTTATTTAAAAAAAATAATAATAGAACTTGAGATTTTGTAACAGAACGAATAACATTTTTTTTGTTTTTTGAGAACTTTAGCTTTAACCGGTGTGTTATCAGACACGACATTGGAAAGCATTTCAAGGTCTCCAAGATTTCTCATACTTCTCAATTTCCATTGACATGCGTAAGTAAAATAGGGTATGTTTGGTACAATATTAGTGGAAATAGGGAAGTAGAAGTGGAATCTTCTATTTAGTACAATGGGTCATTTCAGTTCCAATAAAAAAATTTAGGAAATGAGATGATAAAAGTAGAAATAAAATATTTTAGACTATTTTACCTCAAATTATAAAATTCTTAAACAATTTTAATCCTTCCCAAGTTATAAAAAATATTTTAATATGTATCAATTTTGTATTCATTTATATTATACGAAATAAACTTTTAAAATCTATTTCTAACCTAATTCTATTTTCACTCCTACTTCTATTATAAAAAACTCCAAACGTACCCATAGTGATAGAGAATTTGAACATTTAGTATATATTGGCAATCAACAACATAGAATTCAGCACATCCAACCTAGTACAAAAATATCAAAATTTTTTAATACTGCATACATATATCAATCCAAACGATCAGATACAATCCTGACATATCCTTAAATAAAAAAAAAATTCTGATATATGAGAACTTGAATTCTCCACTTTGACTGATGATTACTGTAGACAAGAACTTCATCGAAAATATTTCCTAATCCACATTAGTGGAGATCCGTATATATCAATGACATGAAGTATATTTGAATCTTGCAGGAGATTCTATCCAACAAAATATAAAATAATTGCAGCCCTTCAACTCCTGTGCAGTTTAATAAAATAGAATTAAAATGATTGGTGCCGTTCAAAAAAATAGAATTAAAATGAAATAACCAAGTTTCATATTATATATATAGATGGAGTTTCCTTTTAGTTTTATTTAGGAGGATCTTTTAATTTTTAATGTAATTGGATTTGTTTAGATCATAATTATTTAGTTTAAAGGATATTTTTATTTTTTTTGAAATTCATAGAATTGATTAATATTTTTTTGTCGGTTTTGTGGTATGGTATCAGAGCCACTATAAGCCTTTCCTAGCTCCGATACCACTTTAGGACCACAACTAATAGACATTGATTGCAAGTTCGTATTGATTGTTTTGTAGCAAATTGTGGATGACCTCATTTCTAGTTGTAGCCATTGCGACAATGCAACATGGCTTCTCAAATAAAAAAAAAATTACTATCAAATTTGACAATAATAATAATAATAATAATAATATCTCTCCTGTTCCGCTTAGTGTAAAGCAAACAGATTTTAAAATAATAATAATAATTTGTTATAAAACAAATAATAATATAAAAAATTTACATGCCTTGGTATGATAAGAAATAAACAAGCACCTTAAGAATATAAAACTGAATATATATTTTTTCCAACGTTTAACAAATAAAATTTAAATATCATTTTCCATTTTAAAAACATAGTCAATATTTATCAATTATGAATATTATAATTTATTGGAATTTTCATGAATATTTAATTTATATATTTGCATAATAAGAGTTTATGAGTCTAATGAAAGGGGAAAATTGGGAAAAAAAATATAGAGGATGAGCCAATGAGCTCACATTTTAACTCTTTATTCTATTATTATTATTTTAATTATTGGATTTAAAAGCAGAAATTAAATTAGTCCATTTTATAATTTTCACAAAATTTCACTTGTCTTTATAATTAGTTCAATTTAATTCACTGTTTTCTTCTTCTTCTTTTTTTTTAAAAAAAATCCTTTTTTCATTTTCATCCCTACCTTTCCTTGTTCAAAATGGGGACCGATATTTTACTGTGATGCAATGGCGATCAATTATTACACTTTTTCGATTGTATATAAAACTTAAGGAAGAGGAAGTTTATTATTTTCTATATATTCTTTGTTAACTTCTTCAAATGCAAACGTTTTCTTTTAGATATGATTGTTGTAAAACTAAACGATATCCCAATTTGTTGTTTAGTAAATCTAAGTTATATATTTAACGTGATGCAAACCATTTAAAAGAAACAAAAGAATGTGATTTTTTTTAGTACAAAAAAATTTAAATAGGTTCGGTACCCCTGTCTCCCACTAAGGTCAGGAGACAGTCTCAAGACTCAAAGAACGCTTATAAAGGACTTACGAGATTATCTATTAATTGAACTAATACGGTGTTCCTGTTATTTTATAATTGCAATAGCTATTTGATTTAATTTTTATTTTTATTTTCCAGCGGTCTGTTGAGGACAATAATAAAAAAGTGTATCTAAATTTAGACCCAACTGAAATGAACCAATGTGGATTTATGTGATGAGTTTAACAATAAAAAAAAAGTAAAATGATATATTCATATAAAAAGATTTTCTCTCTACCCTATAAATAAAATTAAAATAATTCTTTTTTTTAACTCTATAAATAGGACCATCCTTTTGTAAGGAAACAAATTACAATTGCAAGAACCCTAACACAGATCTTTTAAAGATGTGCTAATTGACAAAGCCAAAGTTCAATCCTTGAAAGGAAGGCAAGCTTCTCTCTCAAGAAGAAAATCTTACTCAACTTTGTTCTTAGCTCTCCACTCCCTCCGTTATTTTACACAAGCGATCTAAATTTGGCTTTTATCATATCAAGACCTATCTTGCTTTCATTATTACTTCTAATAGCTAGGTTGTAATTAAGCCCTCCAACATTATTATTACTATTGCAAATTAGAGAATTTACCTCGTTAACATGCATCTATATATTTTTAACAACAAACATAAATACTCTTTTCTACATCCGTTTCAGAACGGACATAAAAAGTGCCTACTAGAGTAGTAATATATCATTATCCGCAACTCTTGTTCTAAAAGAATAACAATGAATTCTTTTTAGATCCTACAAAATTTTATGCCAAATGAAATTATGGATTCACTACAAAAAAAAAGGCTTTTAATAGCGGTTAAAAGTGACATTCCACAATAACTTTTAGAGCGGCGTGAATTACACTGCCCTTGTAATTCTATCTTTTAACAGCGGTTTTGTAACTGCCGTTAAATGTAACATTTCACAACAGTTTTATGCCAAAATTGCCGTGAAAGGTGAAACAATTAACGGCATTAATTAACGACATAAAACTAGAGTGGAAAGCTAGAAATTTTTTTTTAGCTTTTTCCGACCTACACCCACCATTAGCTACCTCGGTTACACTCATCAAAAGCATTATACAAGATTTAGAGAGAAGTCGTCAAAGATATGGTGAAGAAACTGAAGATCCATAAGTTTCTTCCATTGAAACCCTTTGAGCTCTTTCCAACAAGGTCTATCTGTCACCACTCACTATTAGCTATCACGGTCAACCATACTAAAAGTATTGGACCAGATCTAGAGAAAAAGTTGAAGATCTGGTAAAAAAGTTGAAGATCTAGAAAGCTTTTGCTATTGAAGCTTTTCAAGTTCCTTCTGACAAGATGGTGAAGAGATTCAAATGAGTGCGAGGTTGAATGAGTAAAAAGAAAGATGGCGAATATAAAATAAAACTTATAATTCTTTAATATAAAGATGATAGTCCATATGATATATTACAATTTATAAACAACAAACAACCAGAAAAATAAAAAATATGAGCAAATGACGAAATTAAATGATGACTTACGACTTTCACGACGATGGAGACGATATAGGCATTGAAAATAGGAAGAAAACACCAGAAAATGACCTTTGTTAAACTCTGTTGTGGTGGGGCAGAGGAATGAGACCACAAACAGATGTGAAAAAGTGAAAGTGAAAATATAATCAGGTCAAAATTTTTAAATTTTGGGGGGACTTGTAAATGCGGTTTTATGAAAAATTCCCGTTAAAAGTCCCATTTAATCACTTTTAATGGCAGTATTTAAAAGCCACCGCTAAAAGTGATGGTAGTTTTTCTAAAAAACACCGTTAAAAGTCTTATTTTTTACTCCACCTAAGTTTTTAAAACTTGAGTGTAATACTTTTAACGGAAAATTTTCACATAACCGCCGTTAAAAGTATCTTTCATGGTGTTTTTTTTTATCAAAACTACCATTAAAAGTGTTTTAAAATGGAACTTATTTAAGAAAATACCACCGCATTTTTTTCATGGTGGTTTTTCTTATAACCGCTGTGAAGTAGCGCCATAAGAAGTATTTTTCTAGTAGTGATTAATACAATATTTGATATCTCAAATTTATCTTCATTTTAATTTTGGTCTATCGAGTTTCTTTCCGTCTAACAAGTTGGTCCCTATAATTTGATGAAGATTTTGACCATTTTATCTCTAGAGGAACTAAAACTTATTATTTGAAATTTGATGGATCAAATATTAATTAACACAAATTATCTAATAAATTGATTCCCGTTCTTTTATCTCCTAAGCACGAAACGGGGCATGACGTTTGAAAACTTGATATCATCACATTCAAACTTTAGTCTTTACTCTGACATATGATAGCCTTTTTTGTTTTCGGCTTATGAGTTTCAAAGATGAAGGGAACATTTAATTTGCTTCAAAATTAATTACGTAATAGTAATAAAGGAATTTCACCATATCCAAGCACTTTATGTATTTTTATCCCAATTTCACAAAGGGGACGACTATCCATGATTAAGTAACTCCTTTTCATTTTTGGGGTTAAAGAAATTACTTAATCATCAATAATATACCCACGTAGAAGATACATATAATATTTGGTAAATAAATAAATAAATTACTTTTTACATTAATTATTTATTTAAGTGGTGGATAAAAATAAATATAAAATTTTTAAATATAAAATTAATTAGTTTTATAGGATAATTTAAGAAAAAGTTGATGAATATACGAAAGAAATCTTATAATTAGAATCAATATCAATTTTTAAATTAGGTGATATATTAAGAGTTAAAGTGTGTGTGTATATATATCCTCTCATTTGATCTCCTGTACGTGCTAAAGAGTCATTCGGGTTTTCAACGATAACTTGCACCATTTTGGTCACATGAAAGATGAAATCATGGATTAGAAAAATATACAATGAAAACTATAAATTTAACACATGACAAAGATCAACTTATTACACAAAATTGCTTAACCATCTCAGGCTGGTCCTTGTTCAAAAATCAAAACATACTTTCAATACAACACGAGTAGAATATATAGGAGAACACTATTAAGACGATACATCAAACATCGCATAGTGAGAATATTATTTTCAGTTGCAATGCTACGGAATGGAAAGCTCCTTACATACTTGATCCATGGTTGGGCGAGTACGTGGATTTTCATTCAAGCAAGTAAAAGCTATTCTTGCAATCAACATCACCTTCTCGGCCACAGAGCCTCGAGGACAAGGTAGCCTTTGGTCTAACACTTCCTTCATTTCCAAATCATGAGCAGCTGTTGTTGGTGCTACTGCAGAAGATGTCGATGATGAGAAATAGGACATTATGAGATCTCTAGGATGCTTTCCCATAATTATTTCCAAAGCCAACACTCCAAAGCTATAAACGTCACATTTCTCCGTCACCTCCATTGTATAAGCAAGTTCTATAATAAAATAATAATTATTACCATGAAAAAAAAACTACAGTTAGTGATAAGTAATGGAAATATGTAACTCATAAATAATGAAAAATCACACCATGTAGAAGATCCTTAACCTGGAGCAGCATAGCCAAAGGTACCGGCAAATGAGGTCCAATTGCTAGAATCAGGATACAAAAGCTTGGCCGTCCCGAAGTCAGAGATGTGAGCCTCGTATTCTGAGTCTAAAATAACATTTTTGCTTGATATGTCACGATGAACTATCGGAGGCGAGCATCCATGATGAAGATAGGATGAAGCATTAGCCACACCTTCAACAACTTTGATTCTTTTACTCCAATCCAATGCAACTGCTTGTGTCTCATCGCTTAGTATCTTATCCAAGCTGCCCCCTTCCAAGAATTCATAAACCAAAAAGGAGAATTTTGAATGCCAACAAAACCCATATAGCTTGATGATATTACGATGCCTAGTTTCCGTCAAAGCCTGAATCTCACTCGTAAAAGCTTTTTGATGACACCTATCCTTGTCTGGTACTGAATGAAGCTTCTTCACAGCCACAACTTGACCTGTGGATAATTCAGCTTTGAAGACACTTCCAGATCCTCCCGCTCCAATGAGATATTTATCATCGAACTCTTCTGTGGCTTCAATAACGTTTTCATATACTAATTTCCCATCATAACTCCATATAGCAAACAAATTTTGACTTTGCACTTCTCTTTCTTGACGTTTTTCTTTCCTTGCACTATGATGCCAAAAAATATATGAAATTCCCATTATTGCTAGCAACACAGATCCCAAACCAAGTGATAGAACATAGATTAGCACTTTGTTTCTCTTATGATGCCTTGGGCCGTAAATTTTTGTTGGGCAAATTGGCAAGCCAGATACATTTCCACATAAGCCGTTGTTGCCAATCAATGTCTCCAATGTAGCGTTACGAAAGGCTGGAATATTTGGAAGTCGACCTTCCAATTGATTGTATGATATGTCAATCACACTCAAGCTTTTCATATCAGTAAAGAATGAAGGAATCGTACCAGAGAAATTATTATGCGAGAGGTTCAACATTTCCAATTGTTGTAGCTCTCCAAGCATTGTTGGGATTCCACCGGAAAAGGAATTTGCTCTAAGATCAAGGAATTGAAGATGTTGTAATTGGCCCAAACTAGGTGGAAGGCTGATGAACTTATTTCCACTTAAGTTCAAATTCCATAACTTGATGAATCCTCCAAATTGTTCTGGAATTGAGCCACTTAAATGATTGTTAGCTAGACTCAACTGTTCAAGGTTCGTCAATAATCCTATTTCAATAGGAATGTTTCTTGAAAGTTGATTGTTGCTAAGTATAAGTTCACTCAGCAATGACAATTGACTCAATTCCTTTGGAATATTTCCTATCAAGTGATTTGATGATAAATCAAGTCGCTGTAACTTTGTTGCCTTTCTTAATTCTGAGGGTATGCCCCCCGATAAGCTATTATTAGAGATTTTGAGGCTTGTAAGGTTATGGCACTGCCCCCATGTAGGTGACAAGTGGCCATAAAGTGCATTGTTACTTAAATCAACGAGGTCCAAGTTTGGATATACACCAAAAGCTTCGGTGACATTTCCTATTAGTTGATTATTTTCAAGCCTCACTCTAATAAGGCTAGAGCAATTCTTCAGACTTGTTGGAATTGGACCGGTGAATTGGTTGTTATTTGCAGAGATGTTAGCAAGTAATCCTCCAAGGCAAACGTCTTGAGGCAAATAACCTTTGAAATTATTGTCTCCAATTTGCAAGGATACCAATTTCGTAAGGTTATTCATTTCTGATAAAAAATTGCCACTAAGCTTGTTTTGACGCAAATATAGATGGGTGAGCTCTTTCAAGTTCCCAATGGAGGCTGGGACTAACCCTGCTATGTTATTTTCAAGCAACTGCAATTTTTCCAAAGAATAGAGTTTCCCTATTTCTTGTGGAATTGACCCTGAGATTTGATTGGAATAAAGATAAAGTTGTTGTAAACTGGACATGTTTCCAATAGCACTAGGGATGCTACCAGAGAGATTGTTTCTGGACATGTCAAGTTGAACAAGTCCCTTCATCATTCCAATCTCTTGAGGGATAGAACCAGTAAACTCATTACCTCCAAGTGCTAAGTACCCGAGGTTAGTCAACTTTCCAATTTGGGGTGGAATATGACCAGAAAAGGAGTTGTGTCCAAGATGGAGCCGTGCTAATTTGACTAAAGTTCCCATTGTTACTGGAATATGGCCAGAAAGTTTGTTGTTTTCTAGTTCAAGCCATGATAGGTTGGTCAAATTTCCTATAGATTCAGGAATATGACCATAGAAATCATTAGAACTTAAACCTAGAGCAACAAGTCTAGTCAAGTGTGTGATCCAATCTGGAAATGGTCCAGCAGAAAGATTGTTCTGACCAAAATAAAGATTGGTGAGTGAGGAGAGGTTCCCAATACTTGTTGGAATTCTACCAGAGAACTCATTATAGGAAAAATCTATAATACTAAGTTTGGGGAGTTCACCAATCTGGGGAGGGATACTCCCATAAAATGAGTTCAATTGTATATGTAAGAACTGGAGATTTGGGAAAGTTGACAAATTGAGACTATCAAGCGTACCTCGTAATCCAAGATTTGGAAGAGATATATTGGAAATGGAGTTGAACTCATTGCATGTAATTCCAACCCATTTGCAAGGATCACTGCTATTATCTTTCCACGATGATAACACAGTTTGGCTTTGGTTGTCAAGGCTGGTTTTCCACTTTAGCAAAGCATTTCCTTCACTGTTTGGTGAAGTCGTGAAAACAGAGGAAACAGGAAATGGGGACAACGTTAAGTAGCAAACGAACAGTACCCACCAAAGTTTTAGCTTCTGAGAAAATTGAGGTTTTCTGAAGAGGAATGCCATGGCTAAGAAGGAAAACTTAAACACAATGAGAATGGTGTAGTGAACGCAATGGATGTCAAGAGAAATATATAAGCAGATGAATAACAGTCATTTATCCACTGAGTATCCTTATTCTTAGCAAGTGGGTAACTGATGTGACTTTGCTGACAGAAAGGGTCAAGAACCTAAGCCTCCGTGTGCAAACTGGTTGATTGAAGACTTTTCTTCAAAGTTGCAAAGATACTAAAATGTGTGATTTGCCCCTCAATTTTTTTTTCACCAAATTTTTTTTTATCGATGAAAAATTTTAACACGTTATTTTAACTTTCTCCATTAAGTTTTTAATACATTTACATATAGTCTGAAATTATATCTAACTTTGATCTTCATGATATTAATTTTAAGACAATATAATATAAGATATAATATTAAATTAAAGTATATTCAATCAATGTTATAAATTAATTTTTTAAACAAGAATCATAACTTTTATAGACGTATTGAAGTAAAGCAGATGCCATTGAAACACAATTTAATGCTCCTCTGGTAGTTAAAAAAAGGCGATAGTGCTGTGTGTACTTATCCGAGGAATGCAGCACATAAGAAATAATCAACTTTAACATGTGTGACTAAGGACCCGTTTGGATAAGTTTCTAGAAAAAGGTTTATGGAAAAAAATATTTTTTAGACAGTTTTTAGAAAAAGTCTTCTGGAGAATAGTTTATAGAAAAAAAGTGATTATGGATAAATGAGTGTTTGGATTGATATTCTTAAAATGACTTTTGTAAATGGTAATTTATCAGAAAGAGTATGAAATAAAACAAAAATCATAGTTCATCTCTTCTCAGCGATCTTCTTCCATTGTAGCATTCTTCTTCCTCCATCACCTCGTCTCCTCAGCAACAATGAGCAATGACAGCAGTGACCACCAGCGACAACGACGGCAAGCAAGAGCAACGACGGAGGAGTACCACGATGCTGAAGAAGATGTTGAAGACGACGAAATAGATCTGCGACCCCAAGTAGCACGACGAAGCAGATCTGCGACACTAAGCAATGACGGATGAGATGAAGATGAAGAATTTGCGTTAGACAACAGAAGGAGGAGAAGGGGAGAGAGGAGAGTGAGGAAAAAAATTGGGGTAAAATAGTAATTGGGTAGTCCATAAACTCTTTTAGACAAATATAGTTTATTCAAAACAATGGTTTTAAACCATGGTTTGGTCCAAAAGCCCTTTTAAACAAATATAGTTGTTTGTTTTAAAATTTTCCTAAACTAAAATTTAGGTCAAAAGTCTTTTTAAAATCTAAATTTTTATTATATCCAAACACACGCACTAAGCAAGCAGTCAAGCTAATTGTGGACTTCTCTTGTAACTTGCAAGTTGGGGCTGCTTATCAAGAAACCAGCTGCTTAAATGGTGATCATTATTTTCCCTGAAAACAAAAGTGGAAGGCTTTAAAAGTAAAAGTAAATGGGACACTTTAATTAAGGGAAAATTCCAAAAAACACCCATTTAAATTTTAAAATTCTAAATTAAGACTTTTTATATAAAAAAAAAGTTATAAATAACTTTACAAAAGTTATAAATAGCTTATAAAATATAGTAAACGGAATTTTAAAATTTAAATAGATGTTTTTTGGGATTTTTCCTCTAATTAATTACGTACATTTGAAGAATATTATCACAAAGACTTCATTCTTAGGGAACAAATATCTACGAGAGATGCGCACTGAACAAATTTTCTATAGGTAGATTAAAAAAGTTAAATAAATCAGTTAATTATGATTTAATTTAACTCTCAACACGAATTTATATTATAACCTTTTTAATATATCCAAAAGTCAAATAGCCCTTACATTAGTTATAATTAATCAATTTATTTTATTTTTTTAATATATTAAAAAAATTAACTAGTTATTATATTAAGGACTGGAGGAATTTTTTTTTATTTTCTCTTACTCTTCCTTAGTTTTCAATTATTGAATCCTTCTTAAATCCATGTTTTTCTCAGCGATCTAACAACTTTATTCATAAAACAGCCAATTATCATCACATGCAACTAAAATGATTCCTTTTGTTTTTTTCTGAAGAGAAGCCATAGAACAAATTAAGGCGTGAATAAGAAAAGGGCACTGGCTGATGCTTTCTCGCTGAGATCTTCCGTTGGTCGCCTCAGTTCCTACTCGATCTTTGGCGGGATCGAGTGCTTTCCCGGAAAAGTAGAGATTATGAATTTGCCAGGGCAATGCAACAACAAGAAACGAACAACAATGTGGCTCAGCATGCACTCTGTAGCTAATTGAGGACTTTTCTTCCAAAATGGAATTTGGGAGACAACGAAAAAGATACATTGCAAATATCAATAAACAGGTTGGTGACCATTTTCCCCATAACAGACAAAAGTGGAAGACTTTTAATGAATGATAGATGCATTTGACGAATATAATCACTAAGACTAAATTGAATCTTGTTTTATTTTCTATTCTTTATCTTCCCTTACTCCTCTTTAATTTTCAATTATTAAAGCCTTCTTAAACGAATTTCTTCTTAGCAGTCTAACAACTTGAATAAGATTAACCAATATCAGTAAATCAGAAAATGCTTTCTACACCGTTAATTAATCTACGTCGATTAAAAGAAAAGGGCAGCGGCATAATTATAATTAAACATTTTTTCAACTTAAATATAGTGACAAACGTAGATATTGTTAACACAATGACTTATGCCATTATGTTAATATAAGTTTTGATGATAACAAATGTTAAATAAATTAAAGTCTTAATCTTAAAATAATTTTATCCACTTATCTCAAAATATCATTTTAATATAAATGCATATATATATATATATATATATATATATATAAAAGGACTTTCTCATATCATTCATCATCATTATGCATATTGATATTGTAAACTTGGACTAATTACTATTTTATCTTATCGTAGGTTATCCAAAGAAGACAAGAGAGCATCACGAGGAATAAAGTGAAGATATCAATATTATGCTACCCACAAGATGAATAGCATACAGATGAAAAAAGGATGATCCAAGCAGAGCTTATGAAGATGAAGAACTTACAAGTTTAGATGCATCATGAAAGCCTTAGCCTTCATAGGTATAATCTTACTAGGCTATAGAGTCTCTATGTTAAGCTTATTGATATAGATATGTATTATTGGCTCAAAATATTTTCAAATCATAACATGCATATTTGGTTTAGAAAGGAAAATATTTTGAACACTGGATGAATCTAACTACTGAGAAATGAATTTTACAGAAATGCATATCACTTTTTAAATCATATCTCTCAAACCATAAGTTCTTTTGATACAGAACTTATCTCATTTGAAAATAGACTACAACAGATTTTCAAGGATAGCTAATTTATTCAAAATAGAGTTATACTGAAAAAGTTATGAGAATTTGAAATAAAATAGTGAAATATGGATTTTTCATCGTTTTTAGATTTGACCTTTGGTCACGTTTTTTTATCGCCTCTCACATTATACATTGAATTTTGATGTGAAAATTGTTTCATTGAAAACTAGACTTAAAGAGCTTTATCATGTCATTTTCATAGTCTAGAGATGTACTCATTACTGTTGCCATTAAATCTAAATGAAAATTTGAGATCTAACCAAATTCTACTTAACGTGTCAATCACACTATCAAGTCAACTGTGATGTTTCAATTTTCCAACACATTAATCAAATTGTGATGCAATGGTGATCAATTAATTTGTTGTTTAGTAAATCTAAGTTACATATTTAAAGTGTGGCAATCCATTTAAAAGAAACAAAAGAATGGGAAATTGAACCAAGATGGTGTTCCTGTTATTTTATGATTGCAATAGCTATTTGATTTATTTTTTATTTTCCAGCGGTCTGTTGAGGGCAATAATAAAAAAGTGTATCTAAATTTAGACCCAATTGAAATGAACCAATGTGGATTTGTGTGATATGTTTTAACAATAAACAAAGGGTAAAATAATATAGTCATATAAAAAAATTCCTCTCCACCCTATAAATATAATCAAAATAATTATTTTCTCTCTATTGGATAAACAGGACTAACCTTTTGCAAGGAAACAAATTACAATTGCAAGAGCCCTAACACAGATCTTTTAAAGATGAGCTAATTGACAAAAGCCAAAGTTCAATCCTTGAAAGGAAGGCGAGCTTCTCTCTCAAGAAGAAAATCTTACTCAACTTTGTTCCCAGCTCTCCACTCCCTCCGTTTTGTTTAACTCCCCTCAAACAATTAGAACTGGGAAGGGAATGTTGAAATAATTTTAATATTCAGCACGCACTCTGTTCAAATCGATTAGTTTAATGTGATTTATATGTAAAAAGTGCCTACCATAGTAATATATCATTCTCTGCAACTCTTGTTCTAAAAGAATAACAATATAATGGATTCATTTCAGATCCTAAAAAATCTATGCCAAATAAAATTATAGACTAATACTTGGTTTCGGTCCCTCGAGTTTCTTTTCGTCTAATATATTCGTTCTTATAATTTGATGAAGATTTTGACCATTTTCCCCTTGAGTGACAAACTTATTATTTAAAATTTAAGAGGCCAAAGATTATATTAACACAAATTATCCAATAAAGTAACTGTCATTTAATGCATGGCCAAAGAAAGTGTCAAGAACATATGCCTCTGTATAGAACCTAGCTTATCATTCGAAGCCATCGCAAGTTGGGGTGTCTGCTGCCCCTCTGCTATCCCATATACACTATAGAATTCTACATTTCTACAATGACATAACTGTGCATGCTTTTTTGTTGGCTTTTAGCTTCTCATCACATATTTTTGTGTTTATACATTCCAGCTAAATGTATTAGTTAATGAAATTTATAATATGAAAGACTGTAATACTCAATTTCCATGAAATAAAAAAACTATTATATATATCTATTAACAATAAAATATTAAAATCTTTTAATATATATATATATATATAAACATGTTTCTTTTTTAGAAAGCATGTCCTTCCATTTAGTAAATCCCAAGGGTCCATTTAGTAATTCTTAACTTTTATAAACATATTGACGTAAAGCCAACGCCATTGAAGCACACTATTTAATATTTAACAAGCACTTCAATTTAAGATTAACTACTTTAATTCTTCTTTTTCTGCACATTATTGGCTGTGCATTCATGCAGTCGAGCTAATTGTGGACTTTTCTTGTAACTTGCAAGTTGAGTCAACTTATCAAGAAAACAACTTACTACATTTTAATTAATGACATTTGAAGACTTCTAAAAGATAGGGGAAAACCACAAATGTGTTGGAAGGGGCCATTTTAATTAATAATAGACACATTTTTGGGCCATATTATATAGAAAGACTTGGACTTTTCTAAGTTTCTGCCTGCACTGAGGACTTTACTTTTTTTAACTTGCGACTTGGACAACTTGAAAATTAAGCATTAATTAATCTGCGCCTAGGACAGGAAAAAATATTTATATACTCTTACAATGCTATCTCATTATACTCTAAAAAATTAAAATAGAACAACTCATCTAATTTAAATTATAGTTAACACCCTCTATTTTTTTAGAAAAGAGAAAAAAATCCTTGACAATTATAATAACAATAAATATAGATGAATTGTTGACAATAAATAATAAATAATACTCACATACTCTAAAGAATGGGCATTTACAAGAGAAGAACTCTTGAAAGATGGAAAAATCAACTGATATGGGTGAAAGTGGGGCCCTCTTCAATTAATATTGATTGATACATTTGTAGAAATTTATCACATGCTTCATTGAGGATGCCCAAATCTTCACTTTACTCATATAGTTGATAATGTGCACGTTCACATTTTTTTTTAATGATTAAGCTACGCTTAACCTGCATATAAATTTTATTATGTAATTTTCTACCAAATTGGTTAGAAGTACAATATTTTTAAGTAGTTCTTGCATCTATGTTCGAGTAATTCCAAATTAAATTTATAAGAGTTAATTCTCAATCTCTGATTATTATTAACTTGTAAGTTTCCAAGATTGTCTTATAAATTATAGAGGATAACTTCTAAATATAAGAACTTGGCTTGTACTTCAATCTGTCAAATTTTATTAATAAATCCAATAAATATATGCAGATTCACTTGTAAATGCAAGAATTTGACTTGTAAATTGACAAAGTTTGAATTATAAATAAATTAAATTATATCGATAATGGTGTGGGGACGAAATAGACTGAAGAATACCACCAGAAGAAATAATGAACAAATGACTTTTGTGACACTTCTGTCCAACAACTTAAAACAGGTCGGACATTAATTACCCATCAATAATTTTCGCCATCATTGTCCCAGAAGACAAAAGTAGAATGACTTCTAAAAGAAGAATCGGCTAGTCAACCACCCAAATTTTATTAATTTTTTTTTAAAATTTTGAACTCAATTTTTAAAAAAATTCTTGGAAGGAACAATCACAAATCTCAAAACTAAAATACTTGAATCTAGTTAATATTAACCAAAAAAAAAATTGGCTCATCAATCCTTTTTTGAATGGGCTCTCTTAATTTGATAGGTAATTTCTTTTCGGCCAAAAACTTTGACAGATAATAATGTTCACTTACTTAGCTATAGTTAAGGACTTCTCTTTGAACTTGCAAATTGGGGCATCAAGAGAAGCTTCAAAGGAGAAGCAAGTTTTGCGTGATGTCTTACTAAGGTTAAAGGTCCTTTTGTCATAGAAGTATTCACAAAAGATCAGCAGTAAAGAAGAAGTTTTTTTTTAAAGCTTAATGTCACTCCAAAAATATTAATAAAAGGAGCAATATAATGTTATCATATTTTTAATGATAGCCTAGACAAACATTTAGCATGTCCAACTTTATGCAAGGTATGATTCCACATGGACATAACTATGCTTTTTTTTATTTAGGTTAAAGGTAGCTTTTGCTCTGAAAATATTCATGAAGGAGCAGCAGGTATCCAGAATAGTATAGGGGCAAAAATACCCACAATTCCTTTGCAAATAATTCCAAAACAAAAATAAATCTTAACCCATTATTTAATTCGTGGGAACAGAAGGGCTATTTTTTTTTATTATAAAAGATTTTAGAAAGGGGTTGAACTTACCCACAATCTAAGAGTAGAGTGAAATCTCCTTTCTTTTAAAACGAAACAAGATTAATTTTGAAAAGAGTTTAAAGTTTAGAGATTAATTTTAAAAAGATAAAAATAAAATCTACTAAGTCGTAGAAATGGAGAAGCACGATTCATTATAATTAATAGATATATTTTTAAAAAATATTAGTATTTAGAGAATATTTCTAAATCTATATATACTTTATTAATAATTAAAAATCTATATTTCAATTATTACAAAACTTAGAAAAAGAAAAGAAAATATTGTTTATCTAATTGATTCACGAAAAGTTTCACTGACGACACTCGTTGATAAAATTCTCCGCGCTTTATGAAGTAACTTCTGACTATCCTTGTTCTTAGCAAGTGGGTAACTGATGTGACTTGACATTGCTGAAAGAAAGGGTCAAGAACCTAAGTGTCTGTAGGCAAACTGGCTGATTGAAGACTTTTCTTCAAAGTCGCAAAGATCCTAAAATGTGTGATGGGCCCCCTCAATTTTTTTTCCCGCCAAACTCATTTTTTTATCGATGAAACACACCATTTGATGCTCCTGCGGTACTTAAAAAAGGCGATAGGGCAACCACACAAGAAATAATCAACTTTAACATGTGTGACTAAGCAAGCAGTCAAGCTAATTGTGGACTTCTATTGTAACTTGCAAGTTGGGGCAACTTATCAAGAAACGAGTTGCTTAACAGGTGATGATTATTAGTTGGTGGAAGACTTTGAAAAGTAAAAGTAAATGGGACACTTAAAGTAATGACGTACATTTGAAGAATATTATCGGGAAGACTTCATTCTAAGGAAATAAATACCTACGAGAGAGAGATGGGCACCAAATTTTTTTTTATTAAGATTAAAAAAATTAAATAAATTAATTAATTATATTACATCTAATTTTTTTAAATAAATTTATATTATATACTTTTTAATCTATCTAAATTAGTCAAATAATTATTATATTAGTTATAATTAATCGATTTATTTTATTTTCTTAATATATTCAAAAAATCTAGTTATTATATTAAAGATCGGGAAGAATTATTTTTTTCTCTTCCTCTTTCTTAGTTTTCAATTATTTAATCCTTCTTAAATCCATGTTTTTCTCAGCGATCTAACAACTTTACTCATAAAACAGCCAATTATCATCACATGCAACTAAAATGATTCCTTTATTTTCTAAAGAGAAGCCATAGAACAAATTAAGGCGTGAATAAGAAAAGGGTACTGGCTGATGCTTTTTCTCGCTGAGATCTTCCGTTGGTCGCCTCTCTTCCTACTCGATCTTTGGCGGGATCGAGTGCTTTCCCGGAAAAGTAGAGATTATGAATTTGCGATAGCAATGCAACAACAAGAAACGAACAACAATGTGGCCAGCATGCACTCTGTAGCAAATTGAGGACTTTTCTTCCAAAATGTAATTTGGGAGACAACGAAAAAGATACATTGCAAATATCAATAAACAGGTTGGTGACCACTTTCCCCATAACAGACAAAAGTGGAAGACTTTTAATGAATGATAGATGCATTTGACGAATATAATCACTTAGACTAAATTGAATCTTGTTTTATTTTCTATTCTTTATCTTCCCTTACTCCTCTTTAATTTTCAATTATTAAAGCCTTCTTAAACGAATTTCTTCTTAGCAGTCTAACAACTTGAATAAGATTAACCAATATCAGTAAATCAGAAAATGCTTTCTACACCGTTAATTAATCTACGTCGATTAAAAGAAAAGGGCAGCGGCATAATTATAATTAAACAGTTTTTCAACTTAAATACAGTGACAAACGTAGATATTGTTAACACAATGACTTATGCCATTATGTTAATATAAGTTTTGATGATAACAAATGTTAAAGAAATTAAAGTCTTAATCTTAAAATAATTTTATCCACTTATCTCAAAATATCATTTTAATATAAATGCATATATATATATATATATATAAAAGGACTTTCTCATATCATTCATCATCATTATGCATATTAATTGATATTGTAAACTTGGACTAATTACTATTTTATCTTATCGTAGGTTATCCAAAGAAGACAAGAGAGCATCACGAGGAATAAAGTGAAGATATCAATATTATGCTACACTCAAGATGAATTGCATACAGATGAAAAACGGATGATCCAAGCAGAGCTTATGAAGATGAAGAACCTTCAAGTTTAGATGCATCATGAAAGCCGTAGCCTTCATAGGTATAATCTTACCTGGCTATAGAGTCTTTATGTTAGGCTTATTGATATAGATATGTATTATTGGCTCAAAATATTTTCAAAATATTTGATTATTGTTATAAATATTTGATTAGGGGCCATTTTAATTTATGTCAATAGAAGTCAACTCACCTTACGTGACGATAGGGTCGACGTGGGCATTGGGAACATAGAAGGGGCTTCCTCATCTAAATCAAAAACCTAAAACAGCTAAGAACATGAACGGTGGGAGTAATGTTCCTTTCTCAGAATAAAAAATAAAATCACGCCAACAGTGAACAAGGAATAATTGAAACCAAAAAACGAGTGATCAGTTGCTTTATTTTTTTTGGTACAAGAAAGTACTAAAATGCCCAACTTAAACTATTAAACTATGAGAGAATCATATCCCAAATACTCTTTAACTATAATATTCCTCAAATGTTAAGGACAATCACCTAATAGTGTCATATTAATCAACCCATTCTTTGCTAAGTGTGATGAGTTGGTGTGATAGTGTGGATCTCATACGAAACCAAGGCCCAAGGATCATACATAAAGAGTGAACCCAAAATCCAATGCTTTTCCTTGTTGGATGGAGGGTATAAATGAAGAGAACAACTTTTACCAAAAAAAAAAAAATTACCAACGATAGTTGGTTCGAGTAGGGGTGTGCATGGGCAGGGCTGGGCAGGGCAGCCCCCCTGCCCGGTGCCCTGCCCGAAAAAAGTCTGGGCTGCATTTTGCAGCCCGATGCCCGGCCTGCCCGGTAAAAGCCCTAATCATTTCGGGCTGGGCATGAGCGGGCTGGGCATGCCCAAATCGTGATACCTCACTTATATTGTGGAAAAAAATCTGCAATTATGAACTTATAAAATAATATAATATTTATATCTTCAAGAGTTAAATAATATCCATAATCCACTAAGAATAAGGTAATAAAAAGATAATAATTAAAGTTTTAAAGTCTATTGCATATATAAAAAAGAAATATTAAAATTTGTAGGGGTCGGATATCTGTAGCGGTATTACAACATCAATAATTGAATGCTTAGCAAGTAAAACATATTAGTAACTTTGGTATCTATGTAAATATAAGAGTTATGTTTAGTACTTTAAAAATGAGCAAGGAGAGTTGTCAACTAAAGTGAAAAGTGTAGAGTTACAAATAGAATAAGTTAAGAAAAAAATAAGATTATAAAAAAAATAAAATAATAATAAATATATATATAGGGCCGGGCCAAATGGGCAGGGCGGCATACCATGCCCAGTGCCTTGCCCTGCCCAAATATATTTTGGGCGACTTTTTCTGGGTCGGGCTGGGCAATTTTTTACCGGGCTCGGGCGGGCGGACCGGGCTCTGGGCATTGTGCACACCCCTAGGTTCGAGTAGTAAGCGGCTCAGTATCACTTAAGTAAAGTCTCGAGTTCAAGTTTGGCGTATACAGAAAATCCCTGTAGGGAGACTCACCTACCATAGCCAGGTACACGACGCGGGTTGGATCCGGATGTAGTTGAGACAAAGCTCCGGTGAACTAGGTGGACAAAAAAAAAAAAAAAATTGACGGCTGTCATCTTAAGGTTACTTCAAAATTTAAACTAAGGATTGTGTATAGTACAACCTCGGGTTATTCTCTTTGAGGAGCCAAAAATAAAATAAAATTTCTAAGTAACTAAATGCAATGCAACCTAAATTATAAAATGGGATTTGAATTGATTGACTAACAACTAATTGCTAGGTGGAAATCATATAAGATGAGAAAGAAAATAAAATGAACCAAATAAATAAAGAAAAAACCAAATAAAATGAACCTAATTTTTTAAAAAAAAATGTAAATGCAAACATTATGCAAACTAACTAAGACAGGCTCAACAAAACAAATAAATTCTAGTCAATGTTACTAGATACTTAGTTATTAGGAAACCAATTTCTTAGCTCCCCGGCAACGACGCCACTTGAAACAACCTTATGTTCAATGCCGCCTTGGGCTTACTTCAAAATTTAAATTAAGGATTGTGTATAGTACAACATCGGGTCGTTCTCTTTGAGAACCTAAAATATAAAATTAAATTTCTAAATAACTAAATGTAATGCAACCTAAACTATAAAATGAGATTTGAATTGATCGGCTAATAACTAATTGCTAAGATTTAACATGAATTTAAATAAAAATATTTTTGATATGTTTTTATAAAATGGATAATGAATTATAATGAGTGAATGGAATAAAAGCAAAAGTGATTAATAATAATAAAAACAATCATCCACTTCAATAGCACAGAAAATAATAGCTTCAACAGATATGAGAGTTAAAAATAGTGAATGAGAAATTATAAATAAACTTTTAATCTAACAACTGAGCCATTTCGAATTGTCACAAAATATTTTCCAAAGTTTCAATCTATTAACTACTACCAGAATAATAAAATATGACTAAAGATATTAAATACCAATGTTTAAAAATATCTTATAGATTCAAAATAGAAAGAATACAAACTAACAAATGATAAAATGATCTAATAATTCAAGCCACAAGTCTGACTCAGATCAAAATAAATGAAATTAAAATTAATTAAAGTACAATGTCAAATGCTAAGCAAAAATTCAGTCACAATAATCATCAATAAATATTAATAAAGCATTATAAGACTTCCCAATATTATAAAATTATCTTAAAACTTAGGAATCATAAACTAATTACTGGTAAAAAATTAGAGGAACTTAAACTCCTATTTTGAGATCCCAAACTCATGCCCTTGACATTGATTAGGAGGCTTAGCCACGCTCTACCATGGGAACCGACGCCACCATCAATATTTCATGGCCAACCATAGTTAACCGTCGCTATTCTCCGCTGGTCTGTGCGTAGCTCTGCTATTGATTCATGTCTCCGTGTGGTTCTATGTGTGAAACATTCCTCTCTATTCTGGTTGTTGCTCGTATTTGCGTTCTCCATAGCTGCTACTTTTGTTCTGGTGCGTCGGTGACAGTTGATGAAGGAGGATGATGGAGTCAGGTCTTGTGTGTGGATTGATAGGTGAAGTCGGTGATGAGTGGAGATGAAAGATGGAATGGAGGGGTTGGCTTACGGCAGCATGTTGATGTGGTATGTGCGGTCGTCCCCCCATGCACCTGCGTCCTCTGATTCATTTAAAAGCTGAAGAGAGAAGTAACAAAACCTAATGGGCCAAATGGTCTTCTAGTATAATTTTTAAATTTATGATCATTTGTTGTCATTTGTAAACTTTAATTTCTCTTAAATTTGTAAAATACAAATAACAATAATATAATATCTTTTGTTCAAAAAATAATTATTTAGGAGAAATCATAAAAAATATGACAATTATGCCCTTGTTATGTACTAATTCAATATAAGGTACACTATTTCAAATAATGCACAAATAATATAATTAAGGACCAAAATAATAACAAAAATCCGTCAAAATGATATAAATAAATATATAAAAATATATACTTGTGAATTCCCCCACATTTAGCCTTTTGCACTCCTGAGCAAAATATCATTAAAGAGAATCCAACAGTTAAACTTAATGCAAGCAAACATAAAATCGACAAGGCAAGAATATGCAATCAACTCAAGCAACCTCTATTCTTAATCAATCAACAGTCATGGAATGCTTCGGTGCAAAAAAATTAACACAAGAGACATAGCAAGATAGAGGAAGGGAAACATAATATAGCTCTCATAAGTATAAGAGTCTCACTCAACTCTCATATATAGGAATTTTTCACTCAGTCCACCTAGATTAGCACCTATTATAGGCTTGTAAAGATTCTACGATCTCCACCACTAACATACCATATATTCATCATCAAGGGGATTGTAGGGTTGTAATATTGGTGAAAAGCTAATGAATGGATGAAATGGAATGTAAAACAAGTTTAATGCATGAGTATTAAGAAATAGCTTAAAGTAAGCTAAAGTGCGACTATCAAATGAACACTAATCTTTAATTTTCAACCACCATGGGATGCCTTATTTTAAACTTTATTCCTTGTTGCCAATTTTATTCCGTCTTTCTTTTATTTTTCTCTCTCTCTTTCTTTCTTTCTTTTCTAACTTCTTTCATGGCTTTTTCTGCACATTTTCTTCTCTTTCTTGTCTTTTCTATTTCTTTTCTCTTTTTTTCTCTTTTTTTTTTATATTGGTAAACATAACCTAAAATGATAAAAGTAGTAACATCAATAGTGCACATTTTAATCATGAAGAAAATAATGTAACTCATGCAAAGTACTTGTTCAAAATAAATAGAACGAAATGAAAGCGATAGGCTCAAAGAGGTAAGCAAAGGTCAATCAAGATGGCTTGTGTTTGAGTAAAAGAGTTAGAAATGAATTCCCTTATCACATTCACAATTCTAGGTATTAATGTAGTTTTGAAAAAGAATCTAGACAAGTTCTAGAGGTTAACCAAAACTAGGTAGAAATCACACAAGATGAGAAAGAAAAGTAAGGCTCAAAATCTTTCCATCTACATTTTCTCCTTGAAATCAAGTTATGAAATAAGGTTAATAACACTGCACCAAAAGCACTCTACTATGCTAATCAACTCAGAATAAGAATTACTCAAATCAAAATGCATTCTTACCAAGACATGCCAATGTTCATATGTATAAAGCAATAAGGATTTGAAAACAAAGCCCAAGGATTGCAAAAGTTAAGTAGAAGGTGGGAATCACAGCAACAATTCGCTCATACAACAGTGAAAAACCCAACCAATTTAGGCTCAAAATGTTCAAAAATTTTGAATTTTTTAAATTATGGCGATTCAAACAATGACAAGACAAATTAGCAAAAGTAATCCCTCCCCCAAACTTAAACCATGCGTTGTCCTCAACGCATCACTAAAGAATATATCAAAAGGAGAAGGGAAGATGGTTAAAGGGTCATGTGCTAAAAGGGAGATTTATTTAAAGAAAAAAAAAACTAACATAAAATAATAAATCCTTAAAATGCAACCTATTCTAAAAAATTGTTAAAAGACATAAATCAATAAGTCTAAATTATTATAACTTTTACTACTAAGATAGTCCCTTCCCCACACTGATCTTAAACAATAAAGCTCAATAAATCAAAGGGTGAGGAGGCAAGGAAGGAAATGGATAACTTTGAGAACGAAATCTCTTCAAACTCTTGTAAGAGAAATTCTCATCTCGGATGAGAAACAAACATTTCTTCATTACAGCTCCTTTATCATCAGTTCCTATAAAATAAAAAAACACACCTTCCTCAAAGCTATCAAGTGCAGAATCAACAGGAATATCAGAATCAAGGCAAGATGATACATCAAAATTATAAGTAGTAGAAAGCTATCTATCTATCTCTGAAAAATAGACACATGATATGCCGCCCTCACATGCACAGAAATGAGAAGGATGGGAGGAAGATAGACGAGTAAAAGTATCACTATGCTTCACAACCATGTCATACTTGTCAAGTTCATGCAACATCAGTTTCCTCATCACCTGTGCAGTCGGAAGGTGATACTTTCTCCTCTTGTATCTTCATGATAGTTGTGGCCTCTTCATTATTTTGTACCACTGGTTGTTTCTAAGATTACTCCAAGAGCTTCTTTTCTTGCAGGCTTTCAGATTGAATAGAGGCTCTTTTCTCAACTTAGGAAGTTTCTTGACCAGTGTTAGCTGAAGGAGACCCAACTTCTGTTTCCTTATCAACCGGTTCTTCATCCTCTTCATTCTCTTCGAATTGCGCTTTCTTAGCTTCAATTTTCTTACCACTTCTCAGTGTGATTGCATTCAAAGATTTAGGATTTATCACTTTGTTGGAGGGTATAGAACCACTGCTCTTTGCTTGTTGGTCACTCAAGTAGTTGAAGATTTGAGTAACAAAAGCATTCAAATTCTCATGCTTAGTCTCTATTTGCTCCAATTTAGAGAACACATTTTGTAGATATGAGTCTATCTTATTCTCCATAGAATGTAACTTAGCCTCAGTTTGTGACTTCTGATTGTCAAATTTTGAATTAAGTTCGGTAGTATTTTTTACGATCATAGCAAGTTCATTACCTCCAGAAAAAGAAGATAATGCCCCTTGATTAGACATCACTTGATTTGAGAAATTTTTTTTAGTGTTGCCTTAATTCCCACCCTATCTAAAGTTAGGGTGATTTCTCCAAACTAGGTTATAGGTGTTGGAGTATGGATCATCACCTGCAAAGCTATAGAATCTAAGTAAGGAAGAATTTAATACTCCTTTAATTTTAAAGTTCATATCATCTTTATAAAAGTCATAAGGATCATAATTAATATTAGAATTATAAATCTCCCTCTTGATTCTATTATCCTCATAATTATGCCATAAATTGGTCTCATCATATCTATTATTCTCATTAAACCCATTATATCCATTATTATTATTAAAACCATTCATAGGTTCTTTTCCTAATTTAGAAACAGACAAGTGTTCAGTAAAGCTAGTTGTCAGATAAAAAAAGACTAAAATAAAAGAAAACTAAATAAAATAAAATAAAAATAAAATGAATCAAATAAACAAATAAAATGAACCTATTTTTTTTAAAAAAATGTAAATGAAAATCCAAATACAAAATTTATGCAAACTAACTAAGACAGGCTCAACAAACAAATAAATTTTAATCAATGTTACTAGATACTTAGTTACTAGGGAACAAATTTCTTAGCTCTTTGGGAACACCACCACTTGAAACAACCTTACGAATGATATCGCTTTGGGGTTACGTCAAAAATTAAATCAAGGATTGCATATAGTACAACCTCGGGTCATTCTCTTTGAGAAGCCAAAATATGAAATTAAATTCTTAAGTAACTAAATGCAATGCAACTTAAGCTAAAAAATTGGGTTTTGATTTGAAATGCCAAGAATTAAGAATAAATTTAAATAAAATATTTTTAGAATTTTTAATTTAAAGAGTGATAATAAATGATAATGCAAGTGATTTACAATGATAAAAGTAATTCTCCAATTCAATATCGTAGGCAATCATAGCTTCAATAGATATGGAAGTTAAAAATAATAAATTAAGAATTATAATTAAGCTTTAATCAAACAACCGAGTCACCTCGAATTGTCACAAGATATTCTCCAAAGTTTTAATCTATTAACTGCCATCAAAATAATAAATTAAGAATAAGAATATTAAAGCCAATGTTCAATCATAACTCAATAATTCAAAAAAGTAGGATCAAAGACAGCAAGAGATACAATGATCCAATAATTCAAGCCACCTTAAAAAATTATAAAATATTCACTAAAATTTCAATACAAAGTCTTGACCCAAAATAAAGTAATGAAATTAAGTTATAACTAACACAATATCAATTGCCAAACAATAATCCAATTATAATAATCCTCAATAAATATAAATAAATCATTATAAAACTTTTCAATAATTATAAAATCATCATAAGACCTAGGAATTATAAAGTAATTAATGGGTAAAAAATTAGAGTAATATAAACTCCCCTTTTGAGATTCCAAGCTCATGCCCTTGCCATGGATTAGAAGGATTAGGAGGTTTAGCCACACTCTATCATAGGAACCCGCGCCACCGTCAATATTTCAAGGCCAACCATGGTTAAACGTCGTTGTTCTCCGCTGGTCTGTGCGTAGCTCTGCTATTGATTCACGTCTCCGTGTGGTCCTGTGTGCAAAATGTTCCTCTCTATTTTGGTTGCTGCTCCTCTTTATGTTCTCCATAGCTGTTGCTTCTGTTCTGGTGCGTCAGTGACAGTTGATGAAGGAGGATGGTAGAGTTAGTTCTCGTGTGGATTGATGGGTGAAGTCTATGAGTGGAGATAAAAGATGGAATGGAGGGGTTGGCTTACGGCAACGTGCTGATGTGGTGTGTGTGGCTGTCTCATGCACCTGCGTCCTCTGGTTCATTTAAAAGCTGAAGAGAAAAGTAACAAAACCTAATGGGCCAAATCGTAAAGTTTAGCCCATGGGTCTTCTAATATAATTTTTAAATTTATGGTCGTTTGTTGTTATTTGTAAACTTTAGTTTCTCCTAAATTCCTGAAATATAAATCATAATAATATAATATCTTTTGTTCTAAAAATATTATGCCCCTATTATATACTAATTCAATATAAAGTACACTAATTCAAATAATACACAAATAATATAATTAAGGCTCAAAATAATAATAAAAATCCACCAAAATAATATAAATAAATATATAAAAATATAGGTTTATCAACGGCTCGCCCTGCCTGATATTAATATCATCTAGGAAGAAACGAGACTTCACCCTGCCTTTAGATCATGGGTGAGCTCAACCCCTTTCTAAAAAATTTTGTATAAAAAAAACTTTTACCAACAAAGTTTAAAATAACTGGTAGGTGGATGTATCCCTTAAACATGATATTCTTAGTGTGAACAATGACGTGTGCATGGAAAAATGTATTGTTGAGTGAGACAAAGCCCATTTTAGTAATTTCTATACCTAGAGAAGATTAATCTCTAAGATATCGACTAGGAAATAATGCCCATTTCTACTAAAAAAAGAGAACAACTTTTGAATATCCCAACTAAAGGTAGTTGAGTCAAATGGAAAAAGTTAGTTGATTACAACATAATAAACTAAGATATTCAAATCTCCACTGAACAATATTTTAAATAGAATTATCTCCAATAGAAAGACTTATACTTGAAAAAAAAATATAATGAGAACAACTCAAGATAAAGTAGGTTTGAATTTGAAGGGTTTACCTACTTTGCATAAGATGTCTTAGCGCTTTAATCTCTTTCTTTTATGAAAGAATCTTGAATTTACAATTTTTCACCATATCATCTTCCATTTAAAATTTGATTTTGAAGATCAATATTAATCACCAAATACTTTAAAATAATTATATAAGATTCTAAAACTTAAATAATCCAAACATACAACTTATTTTACTATATACTCGAAATTAATGTAAAAACTTCTTATCTAATTTAAATAGATTAAATAAATTAAATAAAATTATTTAATTATAATATATGTGATATAATTTATTTTAAATATTCTTGGTCTCTTATCATGGAAGTGCAAAGGTTGCTCCAGTGGGAGTGGACGGGAGTATGTCAACGCATTAACAGGGAGAATAATAGGAGGGCGTATGTCCTGACAAAGAAAGCACTGAATGACACTCCGGGTTACCAAGTCCTGGATCTGAAACTGTGATGAGATCCTTGCGTGTGAAAGGCGTCGGCTAGGGCGTGGCTATGTTTTAGTTTTATTTTTTTTTTCTATTTCCCTTTATAAAAAAACATTAAATTATATATTAATTTATAAATTAAATAAATTAATTTTAAAAATATAATAAATATAAAAAATAAATTAGATTAAATTATTATATTTAATATCAATACTCACGATCTAATTAAGTTATATTTTTAAGACAAGAAAAATATAACGATTTTGTCTTGTGCATTGCACGAGTTAAATTTTAATTTTAAAAAAAAATTAAAATATACAGGAAGAGCATGTCTTAAATATCCCAATTTCATAAAAGTGATTTATAAAGTATTATTGAGATTAAGTATATTTTTTTTAAATTAAAAAATCCTATAGGAGAAATTTTAGGAAAAAAATATAAGAAAAATAATTATTAAAAAATATTTTAAGAGTCAGAAAAATTAAAAAAATAAGAAAAATAATTATTAAAAAATATTTTAAGATTTAGAAAAATTAAAAAAAATATAAAAATGGGTATTGTAGGAACCTAAAAATTATGAAAGAATTTATTTCTCTAAAAAGGCTCAAAATATTTAATGGCTATTTTTAGATTTTTTAAGGGTCTATTTTCTTAAAAAAATTAAGAAAAATAGTTAGGAGTTATCATTTATCATAAAAATTTTAGAAAAATTCACTTATGAGTTAGAGAAGCTGTGGGAAGAAGAAAATGTTAATTGTAGACATCAATTGCGAGTTCGAATTGATTGTTTTGTAGCAAGATGTGGATGACCTCGTTTCTAGTTGTGGCCATTGTGACCATGCAACATGGTTTCTCAAATAAAAAAAAAAAGCACTATCAAACTTGACAAGAATAATAATAATAATAATATCCCTTCTGTTCCACTTAATGTAAAGAAAACGGATTTTAAAATAATAATAATAATTTGTTATAAAATAAATAATAATAATATAAAAAATTTGCATGCCTTGGTATGATAAGAAACAAGAACCTTAAGAATATAAAGCTGAATATATAATTTTAAATTTTATTTTACCTTTTACAAACCAGCGTAAATATTTATCAATTATGAATATTATAATTTATTGGAAGTGTCATTTTTAATGTTCACGTTGATGTGCTTAGTTTATATATTTACATATCTATCTATTTATATCATCATGTCCAAATATTTATATATATACACACAGAGTACTAAATGCCTAGGAAGTGTTGGCACGTAAAAAAAAAAAAAAGACATTATTTCTAAATTTTAAAAAGTACAAAAGATGATCACCAGATTTGAGTTTAGGGAAAAAAAAAATACAGAGGATAAGCCAATGAGATCACATTTTAACTTTTTAATCGATTTTTTTTTTCAATTATTGGATTTAAAAGCAGAAATTGAATTAGTCCATCTTAGTTTACCTTCAACTCTTGTTCTATATACCATAGTAATATATCATTCTCTGCAACTCTTGTTCTAAAAGAATAACAATATAATGGATTCATTTTAGATCTTACAAAATCTATGCCAAATAAAATTATGGATTAGCACAATCTTTAATCCCTCAAGTTTACCATTATTTTTGTTTTGATTCCTCGAGTTCTTTTTCATCTAATATGTTGAGGAACTAAAATTTATTATTCAAAATTTAAGAGACTAAAGATTATATTAAGATAAATTATTCAATAAAGTGATTCGCCTTCTTTTATCTCCATAGCACCAAGCGGGGCATGATTTTGAAAACTTGATATCATCACATTCAAACTTTAGTCTTTACTCTGACATATGATAGCCTTTTTTGTTTTCGGCTTATGAGTTTCAAAGATGAAGGGAACATTTAATTTGCTTCAACATTAATTACGTAATAGTAATAAAGGAATTTCACTTTATCCAAGCACTTTATGTATTTTTATCCCAATTTCATAAAGTGGACGACCATCCATGATTAAGTAATTCCTTTTCATTTTTGAAGTTCAAAGAAATTACTTAATCATCAATAATATCCCATGTAGAAGATAAATATAATATTTGGTAAATAAATAAATTACTTTTTACATTACTTATTTATTTAAGTGGTGTATAAAAATAAATATAAAATTTTAAATACAAAATTAATTAGTTTCTATATTGGTCAATAGGGTAATTTAGAAAAAAGCTGATGAATATACGAAAAAGATCTTATAGTTAAAACTAATATTAATTTTTTAATTAGGTCATATATTAAATACTAAAATATATATAAATATATATATATATATATATATATATATATATATATATATATCCTCTCATTTGATCACCTGTACGTGCTAAAGAGTCATTGGGGTTTCCAATTATAACATGCACCATTTTGGTCTAGAAAAATATGCAATGGAAACTATAAATTGAACATGACAAAGATCAACTTATTACACAATATTACTTAACCATCTCAGTCTGGTCCTTATTCAAAACGCAAAACATACTTTCAATACCACATGAGTGGAATATATAGGAGAACACTCTTAAGACGATACATCAAACGTCGCGGAGTGATAATATTATTTTCAGTTGCGACGCTACGGAATGGAACCAAAAACAGGCGATCTTGGCATGGAAAGCTCCTTACATACTTGATCCATTGTTGGGCGAGTACGTGGATTTTCATTCAAGCAAGTAAAAGCTATTCTTGCAATCAACATCACCTTCTCGGCCACCGAGCCTCGAGGACAAGGTAGCCTTTGGTCTAACACTTCCTTCATATCCAAATCATGAGCAGCTGTTGTTGGTGCTACAGCAGAAGATGTCGATGATGAGAAACAGGACATTATGAGATCTCTTGGATGCTTTCCCATAATTATTTCCAAAGCCAACACTCCAAAGCTATAAACGTCACATTTCTCCGTCACCTCCATTGTATAAGCAAGTTCTATAATAAAATAATAATGATTACCGTGAAAAAAAAAACAATGGAAACATGTAACTCATAAATAATGAAAAATCACACCATATAGAAGATCCTTAACCTGGAGCAGCATAGCCAAAGGTACCGGCAAATGAGGTCCAATTGCTAGAATCAGGATACAAAAGCTTGGCCGTCCCGAAGTCAGAGATGTGAGCCTCGTATTCTGAGTCTAGAATAACATTTTTGCTTGATATGTCACGATGAACTATCGGAGGCGAGCATCCATGATGAAGATAGTATGAAGCATTAGCCACACCTTCAACAACTTTGATTCTCTTACTCCAATCCAATGCAACTGCTTGTGTCTCATCGCTTAGTATCTTATCCAAGCTGCCCCCTTCCAAGAATTCATAAACCAAAAAGGAGAATTTTGAATGCCAACAAAACCCATATAGCTTGATGATATTACGATGCCTAGTTTCCGTCAAAGCCTGAATCTCACTCGTAAAAGCTTGTTGATGACACCTATCCTTGTCTGGTACTGAATGAAGCTTCTTCACAGCCACAACTTGACCTGTGGATAATTTAGCTTTGAAGACACTTCCAGATCCTCCCGCTCCAATGAGATATTTTTTGTCGAACTCCTCTGTGGCTTCAATAACGTTTTCATATACTAATTTCCCATCATAACTCCATATAGCAAACAAATTTTGACTTTGCACTTCTCTTTCTCGACTTGTTTCTTTCCTTGCATTGTGATGCCAAACGATATATGAAATTCCCATCAAAACTATTGCTAGGAACACAGATCCCAAACCAAGTGATAGAACATAGATTAGCACTTTCTTTCTCTTATGATTCCGTGGACTGTAACTTTTTGTTGGGCAAATCGGCAAGCCAGATAGATTACTACATAACCCTTTGTTGCCAATCAATGTCTCCAATGTAGCGTTACGAAAGGCAAAACTATTTGGAAGTGACCCTTCCAATTTATTGTGTGATATGTCAATCATAGTCAAGCTTTTCAAATCACCAAAAATTGAAGGAATTGTACCAGAGAAATTATTATGCGAGAGGTTCAAGTTTTCCAATTGTTGTAGCTCTCCAAGCATTGTCGGGATTCCACCGGAAAAGGAATTTGCACTAAGATCAAGAAATTGAAGGTGTTGTAGTTGGACCAAACTAGATGGAAGGCTGAAGAACTTATTTCTACTTAAGTTCAATTTCCATAAATTGGTCAAACCTCCAAATTGTTCTGGAATTGAACCACTTAAGAGATTGTTAGCTAGGCTCAACTGATCAAGGTTGGTCAATAATCCTATATCAATAGGAATGTTGCCTGAAAGTTGATTGTTTCCCAGCATAAGTTCACTCAATACTGACAAGTGACTCAATTCCTTTGGAATATTTCCCGTCAAGTGATTTGATGAAAGATCAAGTTGTTGTAACTTTGTTGCCTCGCTTAGTTCTGGTGGTATGCCCCCAGCTAAGTTGTTATTAGAGATCTTGAAGCTGGCAAGGTTATGGCACTGCCCCCATGTAGGCGACAAGTGACCATAAAGTGCATTGTTACTTAAATCAAAGTAGTTTAAGTATTGAAGTACACCAAACGCATGTGTGACATTTCCTGTCAGTTGATTACTTTCAAACCTAACTCTGATGAGGCTAGAGCAATTCTTGAAACTCCTTGGAATTGGACCAGTGAAATGATTCCTATGTGCACTGATGTTAGCAAGTAATCCTCCAAGGCAAATGTCTTGAGGGAAATGGCCTTTGAAATTATTTTCTCCAATTTGCAAGGATCCCAATTTCCTAAGGCTATTCATTTCTGATGGAAGATCACCACTAAGTTTGTTTCCACACAAATTTAGATAGGTGAGCTCTGTCAAATTTCCAATACTAGAAGGAACGGATCCTAAAAGATTGTTCCGTCCCAATCCTAGCACGGAGAGCCTTGTCAAGTTTCCAATTCTAGAAGGAATAGATCCAGAAAGATTGTTCTGATAAAGTTGGAGGATGCTTAGATTGGCCAAGTTCCAAATAGAGGGTGGGATTAAACCCGACATATTGTTCTCTAACAAATACAATGTTTCTAAAGAGTAGAGTTTCCCTACTTCCCATGGAATTGATCCTGAGATTTGATTGGAATAAAGATAAAGAGCTTTTAAACTAGACAAGTTTCCTATAGTACTAGGGATGCTTCCAAAGAGATCGTTTCTTGACATGTCAAGTTCAACCAGACCCTTCATCGTTCCAATTTCATGGGGAATAGAACCAGTAAACTGATTACCTCCAAGTTCTAAGAATTGGAGATTGAAGAAAGATGAGAAATTGAGACTATCAAGCGTACCTCGTAATCCAAGATTTGGAAGAGATATGGTGGAAATGGAGGAGTTGAACTCATTGCATGCAATTCCAACCCATTTGCAAGGATCCCTGCTATTATCTTTCCACGATGATAACAAAGTTTGGCTTTGGTTGTCAAGGCTGGTTTTCCACTTTAGCAAAGCATTTCCTTCACTGTTTGGTGAAATCGTGAAAATAGAGGAAACAGGAAATGGGGACAATGTTAAGTAGCAAACGAACAGTACCCACCAAAGTTTTAGCTTCTCAGAAAATTGAGGTTTTCTGAAGAGGAATGCCATGGCTATGAAGGAAATTCTCAACACAATGAGAATGGTGTAGTGAACGCAATGGACGTCAATATATATATAAGCAGATGAATAACAGTAATTTATTCACTGAGTATCCTTATTCTGAGCAAGGGGGTAACTGATGTGACTTGACATTGCTGAAAGAAAGGGTCAAGAACCTAAGCCTCTGTATGCAAACTGGCTGATTGAAGACTTTTCTTCCAAGTTGCAAAGATCCTAAAATGTGTGATTTGCCCCGCCAATTTTTTTTTTTTGCCAAACTCAATTTTTTTATCGATGAAAATTTGAACACGTTATTTTAACTTTCTCTATTAAGTTTTTAATACATTTACATAGACTCTGAAATTATATCTAATTTTGATCTCCATGATATTAATTTTAAAACAATATAATATAAGATACAATATTTAATTAAAGTATATTTAATCAATATTATAAATTAATTTTGTAAACATGAATCTTAACTTTTATAAACGTATTGACGTAAAGCAAACGCCATTGAAACACCATTTAATGCTCCTGCGGTACTTAAAAAAGGAGATAGTGCTGTGTTTACTTATCCGAGGAATGCAGCCACACAAGAAATAATCAACTTTAACATGTGTGACTAAGCAAGCAGTCCAGCTAATTGTGGACTTCTCTTGTAACTTGCAAGTTCGGGCAACTTATCAAGAAACCAGCTGCTTAAATGGTGATCATTATTTTCCCAGAAAAACAAAACTGGAAGACTTTGAAAAGTAAAAGTAAATGGGACCCTTTAATTAATAACGTAAATTTGAAGAATATTATCGGGAAGACTTGATTCCAAGGGAATAAATATCTACTGAGAGATGCATACGGACAAATTTTTTATGGAGATTAAAAAAAATTAAATAAATAAATTAATTATAATTTAATTTAATTTTTTTAGATAAATTTATATTATATATTTTTAATCTATCTAAATTAATTAAATAACCCTTATATTAGTTATAATTAATCAATTTATTTTATTTTTTAATATATTTAAAAAAGTTAACTAATTATTATATTAAAGATTGGAAGAATATTTTTTTTTATTTTTTTTTACTCTTCCTTAGTTTTCAATTATTGAATCCTTCTTAAATCTATGTTTTTCTCAGCGATCTAACAACTTTATTTATAAAACAGCCAATTATCATCACATGCAACTAAAATGATCCCTTTTTTTTTTCCTGAAGAGAAGCCATAGAACAAATTAAGGCGTGGATAAGAAAAGGGTACTGGCTGATGCTTTTTCTCGCTGAGATCTTCCGTTGGTCGCCTCTCTCTTCCTACTCGATCTTTGGCGGGATCGAATGCTTTCCCGGCAAAGTAGAGATTATGAATTTGCCAGAGCAATGCAACAACAAGAAACGAACAACAATGTGGCCAGCATGCACTCTGTAGCTAATTGAGGACTTTTCTTCCAAAATGGAATTTGGGAGACAACGAAAAAGATACATTGCAAATATCAATAAACAGGTTGGTGACCATTTTCCCCGTAATAGGCAAAAGTGGCTGTGCCATTTCGGCACACCCTTGCGGCTGGTTAACGTAGTAATGTCCTTCCCTGCATTAGTTTAGAGCCAGAAGACTTTTAATGAATGATAGATGCATTTGACGAATATAATCACTAAGACTAAATTGAATATTGTTTTATTTTCTATTTTTTTTATCTTCTCTTACTCCTCTTTAATTTTCAGTTATTAAAGCCTTCTTAAACGTATTTCTTCTTAGCAGTCTAACAACTTAATAAGATTAACCAATATCAGTAAATCAGAAAATGCTTTCTACACCGTTAATTAATCTACGTCGATTAAAAGAAAAGGGAAGCGGCATAATTATAATTAAACATTTCTTAAACTTGAATATCTACATTGATATGACCTAACTAATGCAGAAACTCTACATTACTATGTAGTTTCACATAAAAATGACGTAGTATGGTGGGATAGTGACAAACGCAGATATTATTAGACACAATAATGACTTACGCCGTATGTTAATATAAGTTTTGATGATAACAAATGTTAAAAGAAATTAAAGTCTTAATCTTAAAATAATTTTATCCTCTTATCTCAAAATATCATTTTAATATAAATTGGATATATATATAAAAGGACTTTCTCATATGCATATGCATGGCTTTACTTTGTATCATATTCATCATCATTATGCCTATTGATATTCTAAACTTGGACAAATTACTATTTGATCTTATAGAGGTAATCATCTTATCGTAGGTTATCCAAAGAAAATAAGAGAGCATCAAGAGGAATAAAGTGAAGATATCAATATTATGCTACACTCAAGATGAATAGCATACAGATGAAAAAAAGGATGATCCAAGCGGAGCTTATGAAGATGAAGAACCTACAAATTTAGATGCATCATGAAAGCCTTAGCCTTCATAGGTATAATCTTACCTGGCTATAGAGTCTTTATGTTAAGATTATTGATGTAGATATGTATTATTGGCTCAAAATATTTTCAAAATATTTGATTAGGGGCCATTTTAATTAATGATAGACACATTTGAGCCATTTTAATTTATGTCAATGGAAGTCAACTCCCCTTACGTGACGATAGGGTCGACGTGGCCATTGGGAACATAGAAGGGGCTTCCTCATCTAAATCAAAAACCTAAAACAGCGAAGAACATGAACGGTGGGAGTAATGTTCCTTTCTCAGAATAAAAAACAAAGTCACGCCAACAGTGAACAATGAATAATTGAAACCAAAAAAACGAGTGATGAGTTGCTTCATTTTTTTTTGGTACAAGAAAGGACTAAAACGTCCAAAGCAAATTATTAGACTATGAGGAGATCATATTCCAAATACTCTTAAACTACAATATTCCTTAAATGTTGAGGATAATCACATAATAATATCATATTAATCAACCCGTTCTTTGCTAAGAATGATGAGTTAGTGTGATAGAGTGGATCTCATACGAAACCAATGCCCAAGGATCATACATAAAGAGTGAACCCAAAATCCAATGCTTTTCCTTGTTGGATGGAGGGAATAAATGTAGAGAACAACTTTTACCAAAATAAGAAAAAGTTGGCGGACAATAGTCTTAAGGTTACTTCAAAATTTAAACTAAAGATTGTGTATAGTATAACCTCAAGTTATTCTCTTTGAGAAACTAAAAATAAAATTAAATTCCTAATTAACTAAATACAATATAACCTAAACTATAAAATGAGATTTAAATTGATTGACTAACAACTAATTGCTAGGTAGAAATCATATAAGATGAGAAAGAAAATAAAATGAACCAAATAAATAAAGAAAAAATCAAATAAAATGAACCTAATTTTTTTAAAAAATGTAAATGAAAATGCAAATGCAAACATTATGCAAACTAACTAAGACAAGCTCAACAAACAAATAAATTATAGTCAATGTTACTAGATATTTAGTTACTAGAGAACCAATTTCTTAGCTCCATAGTAACGACGCCACTTAAAACAACTTTACGTCTGATGCTACTTTGGGCTTACTTCAAAAATTAAATTAAAGATTGTGTATAATGCAACATCTGGTTATTCTCTTTGAGGACCTAGAATATGAAATTAAATTTTTAAATAACTAAATGTAATGCAACCTAAACTATAAAATGATATTTGAATTGATTGACTAACAACTAATTGCTAAGATTTAAAATGAATTTAAATAAAAATAGTTTCGATATTTTTTTTATAAAATGGATAATGAATGATAATGAGTGAATGGAATAAAAGCAAAAGTGATGAATAATAATAAAAGCAATCATCTAATTCGATAGGGTAATAAATCATAGTTTCAACATATATGAGAGTTAAAAATAGTGAATGAGAAATTATAATTGAACTTTTAATCTAATAACTGAGCCACCTCGAATTGTCACAAAATATTCTCCAAAATCTTAATCTATTAACTATCACCAGAATAATAAAATATGACTAAAGATATTAGATACCAATGTTTAAAAATATCTTATAGATTCAAAATAGGAAGAATCAAAGCTAACAAATGACAAAATGATCTAATAATTCAAGCCACATTAGAAAATTATTAAATATTCACAATAATCTCAATATAAAGTCCGACCCAGATCAAAATAAATTAAATTAAAATTAATTAAAGCACAATGTCAAATGCCAAGCAAAAATTAAGTACAATAATCATCAATAAATATTAATAAATCATTATAAGACTTCCCAATAATTATAAAATTATCCTAGAATTTAGGAATCTTAAACTAATTACTAGTAAAAAATTAGAGTAACTTAAACTCCCATTTTGAGATCTCAAACTCATGCCCTTGACATTGATTAGGAGGCTTAGCCTTGCTCTACCATGGGAACCGACGCCACCATCAATATTTCATGGCCAACCATTGTTAACCGTCGCTGTTCTCCGCTGGTCTGTGCGTAGCTCTGCTATTGATTCATGTCTCCATGTGGTTCTGTGTGTGAAACGTTCCTCTCTATTCTGGTTGCTGCTCGTATTTGCGTTCTTCGTAGCTGCTGCTTTTGTTCTGGTGCGTTGGTGACGGTTGATGAAGGAGGACAGTGGAGTCAGGTCTCATGTGGATTGATGGGTGAAGTCGATGATGAGTGGAGATGAAAGATGGAATGGAGGGGTTGGCTTACAGCAGCGTGCTGATGTGGTGTGTGTGGTCATCCCCTCATGCACCTGCTTCCTCTTATTCATTTAAAAGCTGAAGAGAGAAGTAACAAAACCTAATGGGCCAAACGGTCTTCCAGTATAATTTTTAAATTTATAGTCATTTGTAAATTTTAGTTTCTCTTAAATTCATAAAATATAAATCATAATAATATAATATCTTTTGTTCAAAAAATAATTATTTAGGAGAAATCATAAAAAATATGACAATTATGCCCTTGTTATGCACTAATTCAATATAAGGTACACTACTTCAAATAATGCACAAATACTATAATTAAGGACAAAAATAATAACAAAAACTCACCAAAATGATATGAATAAATATATAAAAATATGAGTTTATCAACTCCCCCACACTTAGCATTTTGCACTCATGGGCAAAATATCATTAAAGAGAATCCAACAGTTAAACTTAATGCAAGCAAACATAAAACTGATAAGGCAAGAATATGCAATCAACTTAAGCAATATTTATTCTTAATCAATCAACAGTCATGGAATGCTTCGATGCAAAGAAATTAGCACAAGAGACATAGCAAGATAGAAGAAGGGAAACATAATATAGTTCTCATAGGTATAAGAGTCTCATCTAACTCTCATATATAGGAAATTTTCACTTAGTCTACCTAGATTAGCACCTACTATAGGCTTTTAAAGATTCTACTATCTCCACCACTAACATACCATATATTCATCATCAAGGGGATTGTAGGGTTATAAAATTAGTGAAAAGCTAATGAATGAATGAAATAGAATGTAGAACAAGTTTAATGTATGAGTATTAAGAAATAGCTCAAAATAAGCTAAAATACGACTATCAAATGAACACCAATCTTTAATTTTTAACTACCAAGAGATGCCTTATTTTAAACTTTATTCCTTGTTGCCAATTTTGTTTTTCTTTTCTTTTTCTCTCTCTCTTTCTTTTTTTTTCTAACTTCTTTCTTGGTTTTTTCTGCACATTTTCTTCTCTTTCTTGTCTTTTCTATTTCTTTTCTCTTTTTTTTTATATTGGTAAACATAACCTAAAATGATAACAGTAGTAACATCAATAGTGCACATTTTAATCATGAAGAACATAATGTAACTCATGCAAAGTACTTGTTCAAAATCAATGGAATGAAATGAAAGTGATGGGCTCAAAGAGGTAAGCAAAGGTCAATCGAGATAGCTTGTGTTTGAGTAAAAGGATTTAAAAATGGATGCCCTTATCATACTTACAATTCTAAGTATTAATGTAGTTTTGAAAAAGAATCTAGACAAGTTCTAGATGTTAACCAAAACTAGGTAGAAATCATACAAGATGAAAAAGAAAAGTAAGGCTCAAAATCTTTCCATCTACATTTTCTCCCTAAAATCAAGTTATGAAATAAAGTTAATAACACTGCAACAAAAGTACTCCACTATGCTAATCAACTCAGAATAAGAATTACTCAAATCAAAATGCATTATTACCTAGACATGCCAATGTTCATATGTATAAAGCAATAAGAATTTGAAAACAAAGCCCAAGGATTGCAAAAGTTAAGTAGAATGTGGGAATTCAAGCAACAATTCGCTCATATAGTAGTGAAAAATCCAATCAATTTAGGCTCAAAAGGTTCAAAATTTTTGAATTTTTTTAAATTATGGCAATTCAAACAGTGGCAAAATAAATTAGCAAAAGTAATCCCTCCCCCAAACTTAAACCATGCATTGTCTCAACACATCACTAAAGCATATATCAAAAGGAGAAGGGAAGATGGTTAAAGAGTCATATGCTAAAAGAGAGATTTATTCAAAGAAAAAAACCTAACATAAAATAATAAATCCTTAAAATGCAACCTATTCTAAGAAATTGTTAAAAGACATAAATCAATAAATCTAAATTATTTTAACTTTTACTATTAAGGTAGTTCATCTCTCACACTTATCTCAAACAATAAAACTCAATAAATCAAAGGCGAGGAGGCAAGGAAGGAAATGGACAACCTTGAGAACAAAATCTCTTCAAACTCTTGTAAGAGAAATTCTTATCTCGGATGAGAAACAAACATTTCTTCATTCAACTCCTTTATCATCAATTCCTGTAAAATCAAAAAACACACCTTCCTCAAGACTATCAAGTGCAGAATCAACAAGAATATCAAAATCAAGGCAAGATGATACATCAAAATCATGAGTAGTAGAAAGCCAGCTATCTATGTCTAAACAATAGACACATGATATGCCACCCTCACATGCACAGAGATGAGAAGAATAGAAGGAAGATAGATAAGTAAAAGCATCACTATGCTTCACAACCATGTCATACCTGTCAAGTTCATGCACATTAGTTTTCTCATCATCTGTGCAGTCATAAGGTGATACTTTCTCCACTTTTATCTTCATGATAGTTGTGGCCTCTTCATTATTTTGTACGACTGGTTATTTCTAAGACTACTCCAAGAGATTATTTTCTTGCAAGCTTTCAGATTGAATAGAGCCTCCTTTCTCAACTTGGGAAGTTTCTTGAGCAGTGTTAGCTGAAGGAGACCTAACTTCTATTTCCTTATCAACCGGTTATTCATCCTTTTCATTCTCTTCGAATTACGTTTTCTTAGCTTCAATTTTCTTATCACTTCTCAGTATGATTGCATTCAAAGATTTAGGATTTATCACTGTGTTGGAGGGTACAGAACCATTGCTCTTTGCTTGTTGTTCACTAAAGTAGTTGAAGATTTGAGTAACAAAAGCATTCAAATTCTCATGCTTAGTCTCTATTTGCTCCAATTTAGAGAACATATTTTATAGACATGAGTCTATCTTATTCTCCATAGAATGTAACTTAGCCTTAGTTTGTAACTTCTGATTGTCAAATTTTGAATTAAGTTCGGTAATATCTTCAACGATCATAGCAAGTTCATTACCTTCAGAAAAAGAAGATGATGCCCCTTGATTAGAAATCACTTGATTTGAGAAATTTTCTTGAGTGTTGCCTTAATTCTCAACCTATCTAAAGTTAGGGTGATCTCTCCAAACTAGATTATAGGTGTTAGAGTGTGGATCATCACCTGCAAAGCTATAGAATCTAAATAACGAAGAATTTAATACTCCTTTAATTTCAAAGTTCATATCATCTTTATAAAAGTCATAAGGATCATAATTAATATTAGAATTATAAATCTCCCTTATGATTCTATTATCCTCATAATTATGCCATAAATTGGTCTCATCATATCTATTATTCTCATTAAACCCATTATATCCATTATTATCATTAAAACCATTCATGGGTTCTTTTCCTGATTTAGAAACAGACAAGTGTTCAGTAGAGCTAACTGTCAGATAAAAAAGACTAAAATAAAATAAAACTAAATAAAATAAAATGAATCAAATAAACACATAAAATGAACCTAATTATTTTTAAAAAAATGTAAATACAAAATTTATGCAAACTAACTAAGACATGCTCAACAAACAAATAAATTTTAATCAATGTTACTAGATACTTAGTTACTAGGGAGCAAATTTCTTAGCTCCTCAGGAACAGCGCCACTAGAAACAACCTTACGAATGATATCGCCTTCTGGTTATTTCAAAAATTAAACAAAGGATTGCATATAGTACAACCTCGGGTCATTCTCTTAGAGAAGCTAAAATATGAAATTAAATTCTTAAGTAACTAAATGCAATGCAACCTAAGCTCAAAAATTGGGTTTTGATTTGAAATGCCAAGAATTAAAAATAAATTTAAATAAAATATTTTTGGAATTTTTAATTTAAAGATAGTGATAATAAATGATAATGCAAGTAATTTACAATGATAAAAGCAATTCTCCAATTCAATAGCGTAGGCAATCATAGCTTCAATAGATATGGAAGTTAAAAATAATGAATTAAGAATTATAATTAAGCTTTAATCAAACACCCGAGCCACCTCGAATTGTCACAAGATATTCTCCAAAGTTTCAATCTATTAATTGCCACCAGAATAATAAATTAAGAATAAGAATATTAAAGACCAATGTTCAATCATAACTCAATAATTCATAAAAGTAGGATTAAAGACAGTAAGAGATATAATGATCTAATAATTCAATCCACCTTAAAAAATTATAAAATATTCACTAAAATTTTAAAACAAAGTCTTGACCCAAAATAAAGTAATGAAATTAAGTTATAACTAACACAATATAAATTTCCAAACAATAATCCAGTTATAATAATCCTCAATAAATATAAATAAATTATTATAAAAATTTCCAACAATTATAAAATTATCATAAAATCTAGGAATCATAAACTAATTAATGGGTAAAAAATTAGAATAATTTAAACTCCCCTTTTGAGATTCTAAGCTTATTCTCTTGCCATTGATTAGAAGGATTATGAGGCTTAGCCACACTCTACCGTATGAACCCATGCCACCATCAATATTTCAAGGCCAACCACAGTTAAACGTCGTTGTTCTTCGCTGGTCTGTGCGTAGCTCTGCTATTGATTCACGTCTCTGTGTGGTCCTGTGTGCAAAATGTTTTTCTCTTTTCTTGTTCCTGCTCCTCTTTATGTTCTCCATAGTTGTTGCTTCTGTTGTGGTGCGTCAGTGATAGTTGATGAAGGAGGATGGTAGAGTTAGTTCTCCTGTGGATTGATGGGTGAAGTCGATAATAAGTGGAGATAGAAGATGGAATGGAGGGGTTGGCTTACGTCAACTTGCTCATGTGGTGTGTGTGGCCGTCTCCCCATGCACCTGCGTCCTCTGGTTCATTTAAAAGCTGAAGTTAGCCCATGGGTCTTCTAGTATAATTTTTAAATTTATGGTCGTTTGTTGTCATTTGTAAACTTTAGTTTCTCCTAAATTTCTGAAATACAAATCATAATAATATAATATCTTTTGTTCTAAAAATATTGATTTAGGAGAAATCATAAAAAATATGACAATTATGCCCCTGTTATGTACTAATTCAATATAAAATATACTAATTCAAATAATACACAAATAATATAATTAAGGCCCAAAATAATAACAAAAACTCACCAAAATGATATGAATAAATATATAAAAATATAGGTTTATCAACGGCTCACCCTGCCTTTAGATCATGGGTGAGCTCAACCCTTTTTTAAAAAAATTTGTATAAAAAAACCTTTTACCAACAAAGTTTAACACAACTGGTAGATGGATGTATCCCTTAAACATGATATCTTTAGTGTGAAAAATGACGTGTGCATGGAAAAATGTATTGTTGAGAGAGGCAAAGTTCATTTCAGTAATCTTTATACCTAGAGAAGATTAGTCTATAAGATATTGACTAGGAAATGTAATATCCTAATTTTCAGGCCAAGAGACTCAGAAAGTAACCTGAAATAGATAGGCTACCAGACCCCTTTGAGCAGAAGTCCCAGAAACATACGCAGGGTTTTTAGGAATTAAACTACAAATAAGTGAAAGTACATGGACTTATATGTAAATAGTGAAAGTCCCTAGGGGCATAATGATCATTTTGGAAAAGAAAGGGACTAAAGTGAAAGTCTAAAAGTTCCATGGTGCAAAAATGGAACTAGACACAATTTGTGGCACGATCTTAGCCGTTCATTTCAGGACAAGACTCTAGAATTCTCTGGAAGCGCTGAGTCAGCTAGTAAGGTGTCTCGAGGGCCCCATCATTGTACCACATAAGCATGTGAAGTGTCCTATGATGATGTCACTTTTGATGAGTCATTATAGAGAATGATGTCATCACGATGATGCAGGCGAAGCTTCTTGAGGAAGCTAAGCGATCTGAGCTGTTCATCGTGATTCGATCTGAGCGATCCATTCCACCTCCCTTCATCTATAAATACCCCTTACCCCCTCACTTCATTCCACACACCACAGCCAAAGCAAGAAGAGAAGAGGAAAGAAGAGAGAGAAAGAGAAAGAAAGGAAGAGAAAGAAAGAGTTTTGGCGGAGCTAGGAACAATCTAAGGAGCTTAGGGACTCGGCAAGCTTAGAAATAAGGTAAGTAAGTTATTCTAGTCCATACTCTAATAAATTAGAGGATTGTTCTTATAAATTAGATAGTTAAAATAGAGAAATATCTCTCTATAAGGTTAGCCGTGTATAGAAAGTTAGGGGATTGTCAGAATAGGGGGATTACCTCAAGATAAGCTTGAGTTAAGTGGAGTTATACTGGATAGAATAATAATAAGAATATTATTATGCTATGTATAGGCTCTGACCTCTATAAAGAAGGGATCTCAGAGCAAAGGCTAACGACTAAAGAAAAGGCTGCAGGTCAGGTAGTGGACTTATACTTAAACTTGTATGCTTATTGCTTGAGTGTTGTTAATATGCTATTTACTTGTCTTGGTTATGTGAAGCATGTATGATTGATAATGCTCTGTTTCTTTTTATGCTATGTCCATATGTTATAAGTAAGAACATAGAAGCATGTATATGTCATAATGTAAGCATAATCATAGTATAGCAAGCATGTTTAACACTAAGTATATACTTGCATACATTATTTGTAGTACCGTTTACTACTGAGATTTCCCCAAAAATCTCACCCCTACCTTTTCCAAACATAACAGAGTACTGGTTTGGAAAAGATGAAGTTAGGAAAGTGAGGATGTGACAGGAAATAATGCCTATTTCTACTAAAAAAAGAGAACAACTTTTGAATATCCCAACTAAAGGTAGTTGAGTCAAATGGAAAAAGTTAGTTGATCACAACATAATAAACTAAAATATTCAAATTTTCACTGAAAAATATTTTAAATAGAATTATCTCTAACAAAAGACTTATATTTAACAAAAAAACATAGTGAGAACAACTCAAGATAAAGTAGGTTTGAATTTGAAGGGTTTACCTACTTTGCATAAGATGTCTCAGCGCTTTAATCTCTTTCTTTTATGAAAGAATCTTGAATTTAAAATTTTTCACCATATCATCTTCTATTTAAAATTTGATTTTGAAAATCAGTATCAATCACCAAATACTTTAAAATAATTATATAAGATTCTAAAACTTAAATAATCCAAACATACAACTTATTTTACTATATACTCGTCCAATTCTTAATGTAAAAACTTCTTATCTAATTTAAATAGATTAAAAAAATTAAATAAAATTATTTAATTGTAATATATGTGATATAATTTATTTTAAATATTCTTGGTCTCTTATCATGGAAGTGCAAAGGTTGCTCCAGATGGAGTGGACGGTATGTCAACGCATTAACAGGGAGAATAATAGGAGGGAGTATATCCTGACAAAAAAAGCACAGAATGACACTCCGGGTTACCAAGTCCTGTATCCGGAACTGTGATGAGATCCTTGCGTGTGAAAGGCGTCGGCTAGGGCGTGGCTAGGGGTGAAAACAGGCCAGGCGGCCTGTCAGGGACTTATGGTCTAGCCTGTATTTAGCCTGATTTAACCTGGCCTGTTTTATAAAATACACAGGGTCAAGCCTGTATAGAAGCCTATTTTACTTAATAGGCCAGGCTCAGGCTCTGTAAGAAGCTTGTCAAGCCTGTCAGGCGGCCTGTGCCTGTTATTTAAATAAAATATTGTATGATAATGTAAACCATTGAACTAAAGCTTATTACTATAAATTTTATTCTTAACTTTTAATTTTATTCTCATATAATCATATGTACTAACCCTAATCCCTAAATCTCTACCCTAATTCCCCCACTACCTTGCATTTGTAGTTTGCGTTGCAGCCTGCTGTTCAAAGTTTCAAACCTTCTCAGTTCTCAGGCGGCCCTTTCAGAGTCCAGCGGAGTTCAGGTCAAAGTTGTTGATGCCCTTTCACGGCATATACCTCTAGTGAGTGACCGACCGACAATTATTTTTGGTGCTGATGTTACTCACCCACATCCTGGAGAGGATTCAAGTCCATCCATAGCAGCTGTATGTTGAAGTTACATCTAGGTTTAATAATTTGTCTAGTCTTTATTTTCTTTTAGACTCAACTTACATGGAAATCTTTTTGTTTTCCTTTTGGGTTAAATATAAGGTTGTGGCCTCTCAAGATTGGCCTGAAATCACAAAGTACGCTAGTTTGGTGTGTGCTCAAGCTCATCGACAGGAGCTCATTAAAGACCTCTTCAAACAATGGCAGGATCCGGTCAGGGGAACAGTAACTGGTGGAATGATCAAGTACTCCTTCTCTCTTCACTCTCTTGTTTGTGGTCTTGGGGCGCGCATACTATGCCTGTTATCTATTTTGAGTAAAAAAAATTGGGGCTAGAATTTAGTTAATGGTTCCACTCTTGTTTGTTTGATTGTTCTGCAGGGAGCTTCTTATATCTTTCCTGAGGGCCACTAGGCAGAAGCCGCAGCGCATTATATTTTACAGGTAACATTCGATTTTATCAATCCCGAAGGCACATCTATTTCTTGCCCCCTTGATTCTGAATTATAAACCTTTTTGCAGGGATGGTGTGAGTGAGGGGCAGTTTTATCAAGTTTTACAGTTTGAGCTTGATGCTATCCGCAAGGTTGGTTTTGTTTTTATCTTTTTTTTTGTCGAGTAATATTTTTGAATCTTCTATATGTCCTTAACATGGTTTATTTTACCTGTTGCTTTCTTGACAGGCATGTGCATCCCTGGAACCTAATTATCAGCCTCCTGTCACATTTGTGGTGGTTCAGAAGCGCCATCATACTAGGCTCTTTGCCATCAACCATCATGACAGGAGTTTTGTTGATCGGAGCGGGAACATATTGCCTGGTATTTTACATGTTTTGTTAACTTCTGGTATATGATAACATTTTTTCGTGTTTTGATCAATATGATAAAAGACACTATCTGACAAATCTTGCAGGCACTGTTGTAGACTCTAAGATTTGTCATCCTCCTGAGTTTGATTTTTATCTTTGTAGCCATGCTGGAATCCAAGTGAAGTGTTTTTACCTTTATTTTAGTCTGCGCTGAACTATTAGTCTTTGTCATACTATTACCAAGTTTTTGTGTTTAAAATGCGCACTATATCCCACAAACTATATCCCTTGTGTATGTGTGAAACATTTGCAAATGTATGCACAAATGAGCTGTTGATAATATACATTTGATTTCTTTTTTTTAAAGTGTTTGACTAAGAGAAAGAAATTACGTTGAAGATTTTATGATGTGTGGCTAATAGTTTTATTTTAATTTGGTTTAGATTGTTGTACTTGTATTCTTGTAATGACAATTGTTCTATTTGTTTGATATTGTCTTGATCTTGATGGTTGATTAGATATTAATTAATTTTAAATTGATTAATATTATGAAAAACTTATTTATAGTTTTTTAAAATGCAATCTATGAAAAAGCCTGTTAAGGGGCTTATTACGAAGGCCTGTTAGGGGGCTTGTTACGAAAGTCTGTTATAGGGCCTGTTACGAAAGCCTATTAGTATACTTATAAAACAGGCTATTTTAACAGGCTTCAGGCCAGGCCAGGCTTAGGCTAAAAAATTAGCCTACAACAGGCTACAGGCCAGGCACAGGCTAGATTGTTACTTAACAGGCATGGCCTTTTAAGACTAAAGTCTGGCCTGACCTGGCCTATTTCTACTCCTAGACGTGGCTATGTTTTAGTTTAGTTTTTTTTTCCTATTTCCCTTTATAAAAAAATATTAAATTATATATTAATTTATAAATTAGATAAATTAATTTTAAAAATATAAAAAAATATAAAAAATAAATTAGATTAAATTATTATATTTAATATCAATACTCACGATCTATTAAGTTATATTTTTAGGACAAAAAGAACATATCGATTTTGTCTTGTGCATTACACGAATTAAATTTTAATTTTAACAAAAAATTGAAATATAAAGAAAATCATGTCTTAAATATCCCAATTTTATAAAAGTAATTTATAAAGTATTATTGAGATTAAGTATATTCTTTTTGGAATTAAAAAATCCTATAGGAGAAATTTTAGGAAAAGAATATATGAAAAATAATTATTAAAAAATATTTTAAGATTCAGAAAAATTAAAAAAATTATAAAATGGGTATTTTAGGAACCTAAAAATTATGGAAAAAATTATTTATCCAAAAGAGGCTCAAAATATTTAATGGCTATTTTTAGATTTTTGAAGGGCCTATTTTCTTAAAAAAAATCAAGAAAAATAGTTAGGAGTTATTATTTATCATAAAAATTTTAGAAAAATTCACTTATGAGTTAGAGAAGCTGTGAGAAGAAGAAAATGTTAATTGTAGACATCAATTGCGAGTTCGAATTGATTATTTTGTAGCAAGATGTGGATGACCTCGTTTCTAGTTGTGGCCATTGTGACCATGCAACATGGTTTCTCAAATAAGAAAAAAAAAAGCACTATCAAACTTGACAAGAATAATAATAACAATAATAATAATAATATCCTCTCCTGTTCCACTTAAAGTAAAGCAAACGGACTTTAAAATAATAATAATAATTTGTTATAAAATAAATAATAATAATATAAAAAATTTACATGCCTTGGTATGATAAGAAACAAGAACCTTAAGAATATAAAGCTGAATATATAATTTTAAATTTTATTTTACCTTTTACAAACCATCGTAAATATTTATCACTTATGAATATTATAATTTATTGGAAGTGTCATTTTTAATGTTCACGTTGATGTGCTTAGTTTATATATTTACATATCTATCTATTTATATCATCATGTCCAAATATTTATATATATACACACACAGAGTACTAAATGCCTAGGAAGTGTTGGCACGTAAAAAAAAAAAAGATATTATTTCTAAATTTTAAAAAGTGCAAAAGATGATCACCAGATTTGAGTTTAGGGAAAAAAATACAGAGGATAAGCCAATGAGATCACATTTTAACTTTTTAATCGATTTTTTTTTTCAATTATTGGATTTAAAAGCAGAAATTGAATTAGTCCATCTTAGTTTACCTTCAACTCTTGTTCTATATACCATAGTAATATATCATTCTCTGCAACTCTTGTTCTAAAAGAATAACAATATACTGGATTCATTTTAGATCTTACAAAATCTATGCCAAATAAAATTATGGATTAGCACAATCTTTAATCCCTCAATTTTACTGTTATTTTGGTTTTGATTCCTCAAGTTCTTTTTCATCTAACATATTGAGGAACTAAAATTTATTGTTTAAAATTTGAGAGAGTGAAGATTATATTAAGACAAATTATCCAATAAAGTGAATCGCCTTCTTTTATCTCCTAAGCGCCAAGCGGGGCATGACGTTTGAAAACTTGATATCATCACATTCAAACTTTAGTCTTTACTCTGACATATGATAGCCTTTTTTGTTTTCGGCTTATGAGTTTCAAAGATGAAGGGAACATTTAATTTGCTTCAACATTAATTACGTAATAGTAATAAAGGAATTTCACCATATCCAAGCACTTTATGTATTTTTATCCCAATTTCACAAAGGGGACGACTATCCATGATTAAGTAATTCCTTTTCATTTTTGAGGTTAAAGAAATTACTTAATCATCAATAATATACCCACGTAGAAGATACATATAATATTTGGTAAATAAATAGATTACTTTTTACATTACTTATTTATTTAAGTGGTGTATAAAAATAAATATAAAATTTTAAATACAAAATTAATTAGTTTCTATATTGATCAATAGGGTAATTTAAAAAAAAGAGTTGATAAATATACGAAAAAGATCAAAACTAATATTAACTTTTTAATTAGGTTATGTATTAAATATTAAAGTGTGTATATATATATATATCTCCCCTCATTTGATCACCTGTACGTGCTAAAGAGTCATTGGGGTTTCCAATTATAACATGCACCATTTTGGTCTAGAAAAATATGCAATGAAACTATAAATTGAACATGACAAAGATCAACTTATTACACAATATTACTTAACCATCTCAGTCTGGTCCTTATTCAGAACGCAAAACATACTTTCAATACCACGAGTGGAATATATAGGAGAACACTCTTAAGACGATACATCAAACGTCGCACAGTGATAATATTATTTTCAGTTGCGATGCTACGGAATGGAACCAAAAACAGGCGATCTTGGCATGGCAAGCTCCTTACATACTTGATCCATGGTTGGGCGAGTACGTGGATTTTCATTCAAGCAAGTAAAAGCTATTCTTGCAATCAACATCACCTTCTCGGCCACCGAGCCTCGAGGACAAGGTAGCCTTTGGTCTAACACTTCCTTCATATCCAAATCATGAGCAGCTGTTGTTGGTGCTACAGCAGAAGATGTCGATGATGAGAAACAGGACATTATGAGATCTCTTGGATGCTTTCCCATAATTATTTCCAAAGCCAACACTCCAAAGCTATAAACGTCACATTTCTCCGTCACCTCCATTGTATAAGCAAGTTCTATAATAAAATAATAATGATTACCGTGAAAAAAAAAACAATGGAAACATGTAACTCATAAATAATGAAAAATCACACCATATAGAAGATCCTTAACCTGGAGCAGCATAGCCAAAGGTACCGGCAAATGAGGTCCAATTGCTAGAATCAGGATACAAAAGCTTGGCCGTCCCGAAGTCAGAGATGTGAGCCTCGTATTCTGAGTCTAAAATAACATTTTTGCTTGATATGTCACGATGAACTATCGGAGGCGAGCATCCATGATGAAGATAGTATGAAGCATTAGCCAAACCTTCAACAACTTTGATTCTTTTACTCCAATCCAATGCAACTGCTTGTGTCTCATCGCTTAGTATCTTATCCAAGCTGCCCCCTTCCAAGAATTCATAAACCAAAAAGGAGAATTTTGAATGCCAACAAAACCCATATAGCTTGATGATATTACGATGCCTAGTTTCCGTCAAAGCCTGAATCTCACTCGTAAAAGCTTTTTGATGACACCTATCCTTGTCTGGTACTGAATGAAGCTTCTTCACAGCCACAACTTGACCTGTGGATAATTCAGCTTTGAAGACACTTCCAGATTCTCCCGCTCCAATGAGATATTTATCATCGAACTCCTCTGTGGCTTCAATAACGTTTTCATATACTAATTTCCCATCATAACTCCATATAGCAAACAAATTTTGACTTTGCACTTCTCTTTCTTGACTTTTTTCTTTCCTTGCACTATGATGCCAAAAAATATATGAAATTCCCATCAAAATTATTGCTAGCAACACAGATCCCAAACCAAGTGATAGAACATAGATTAGCACTTTGTTTCTCTTATGATGCCTTGGGCCGTAACTTTTTGTTGGGCAAATTGGCAAGCCAGATACATTTCCACATAATCCTTTGTTGCCAATCAATGTCTCCAATGTAGCGTTACGAAAGGCTGGAATATTTGGAAGTGAACCTTCCAATTGATTGTATGATATGTCAATCACACTCAAGCTTTTCATATCATTAAAGAATGAAGGAATCGTACCAGAGAAATTATTATGCGAGAGGTTCAACATTTCCAATTGTTGTAGCTCTCCAAGCATTGTTGGGATTCCACCGGAAAAGGAATTTGCTCTAAGATCAAGGAATTGAAGATGTTGTAATTGGCCCAAACTAGGTGGAAGGCTGAAGAACTTATTTCCACTTAAGTTCAAATTCCATAACTTGATGAATCCTCCAAACTGTTCTGGAATTGAGCCACTTAAATGATTGTTAGCTAGACTCAACTGTTCAAGGTTCGTCAATAGTCCTATTTCAATAGGAATGTTTCTTGAAAGTTGATTGTTGCTAAGTATAAGTTCACTCAGCAATGACAATTGACTCAATTCCTTTGGAATATTTCCTATCAATTGATTTGATGATAAATCAAGTCGCTGTAACTTTGTTGCCTTTCTTAATTCTGGGGGTATGCCCCCCGATAAGCTATTATTAAAAATTCTGAGGCTTGTAAGGCTATTGCATTGCCCCCATGTAGGTGACAAGTGGCCATAAAGTGCATTGTTACTTAAATCAACGAGGTCCAAGTTTGGATATACACCAAAAGCTTCAGTGACATTTCCTATCAGTTGATTATTTTCAAGCCTAACTCTAATAAGGCTAGAGCAATTCTTCAGACTTGTTGGAATTGGACCGGTGAATTGGTTGTTATTTGCAGAGATGTTAGCAAGTAATCCTCCAAGGCAAATTTCTTGAGGCAAATGACCTCTGAAATTATTATATCCAAGTTGCAAGGATTTCAATTTCGTAAGGTTATTCATTTCTGATGGAAGATTGCCACTAAGTTTGTTTTCAATCAAAATCAATTGGGGGAGCTCAGTCAAATTTCCAATGCTAGAAGGAATAGATCCAGAAAGGTTGTTGTTAAGAAGTTGGAGGTTGCTTAGTTTGACCAAGTTCCCAATGGAGGCTGGGATTGAACCCGATATGTAATTGTGAAATAACTGCAATTTTTCCAAAGAATAGAGTTTCCCTATTTCTTGTGGAATTGACCCTGAGATTTGATTGGAATAAAGATAAAGTTGTTGTAAACTGGACACGTTTCCAATAGTACTAGGGATGCTACCAGAGAGATTGTTTCTGGACATGTCAAGTTGAACAAGTCCCTTCATCATTCCAATTTCTTGAGGGATAGAACCAGTAAACTCGTTACCTCCAAGTGATAAGTACCAGAGGTTAGTCAACCTTCCAATTTGAGGTGGAATATGACCAGAAAAGGAGTTGTCTCCAAGATGGAGCCATGATAATTTGACTAAAGTTCCCATTGTTACTGGAATATGGCCGGAAAGTTTGTTGTTTTCTAGTTCAAGCCATGATAGGTTGGTCAAATTTCCTATAGATTCAGGAATATGACCATAGAAATCATTAGAACTTAAGCCTAGAGCAACAAGTCTAGTCAAGTGTGTGATCCAATCTGGAAATGGTCCAGCAGAAAGATTGTTATGACCAAAATAAAGATTTTTGAGTGAGGAGAGGTTCCCAATACTTGTTGGAATTCTACCAGAGAACTCATTATAGGAAAAATTTATAATACTAAGTTTGGGGAGTTCACCAATCTGGGGAGGGATAATCCCATAAAATGAGTTCGATTGTATATGTAAGAACTGGAGATTTGGGAAAGTTGACAAATTGAGACTATCAAGCGTACCTCGTAATCCAAGATTTGGAAGAGATATATTGGAAATGGAGTTGAACTCATTGCATGTAATTCCAACCCATTTGCAAGGATCACTGCTATTATCTTTCCACGATGATAACACAGTTTGGCTTTGGATGTCAAGGCTGGTTTTCCACTTTAGCAAAGCATTTCCTTCACTGTTTGGTGAAGTCGTGAAAACAGAGGAAACAGGAAATGGGGACAACGTTAAGTAGCAAACGAACAGTACCCACCAAAGTTTTAGCTTCTGAGAAAATTGAGGTTTTCTGAAGAGGAATGCCATGGCTAAGAAGGAAAATTTAAACACAATGAGAATGGTGTAGTGAACGCAATGGATGTCAAGAGAAATATATAAGCAGATGAATAACAGTCATTTTTGTCCACTGAGTATCCTTATTCTTAGCAAGTGGGTCAGACAATGTGGCTCAGCATGCACTCTGTAGCTAATTGAGGACTTTTCTTCCAAAATGGAATTTGGGAGACAATGAAAAAGATACATTGCAAATATCAATAAGCAGGTTGGTGACCATTTTCCCCATAACAGACAAAAGTGGAAGACTTAATCTTAAAATAATTTTATCCTCTTATCCCAATATATCATTTTAATACAAATTGGATATCTATATCTATATCTATATATATATATATAAGGACTTTCTCATATGCATATGCATGGCTTTACTTTGTATCATATTCGTCATCATTATGCCTATTGATATTGTAAACTTGGACAAATTACTATTTGATCTTATAGAGGTAATCATCTTATCGTAGGTTATCCAAAGAAAATAAGAGAGCATCAAGAGAGGAATAAAGTGAAGATATCAATGTTATGCTACACTCAAGATGAATAGCATACAGATGTAAAACGGATGATCCAAGCAGAGCTTATGAAGATGAAGAACCTACAAGTTTAGTTGCATCATGAAAGCCTTAGCCTTCATAGGTATATAGATATGTATTATTGGCTCAAAATATTTTCAAATCATAACATGCATATTTGCTTTAGAAAGGAAAATATTTTTGAACAATTGATGAAATCTAACTATTGAGATATGAATTTTACAGAAATTCATATCACTTTTTAAATCATATCTCTCAAACCATAACTTCTTTTGATACAGAACTTATCTCATTGGAAAATAGACTACAACAGCTTTTCAAGGATAGCTAATTTATTCAAAATAGAGTTATATTGAAAAAGCTATGACAATTTGAAGTAAAATAGTGAAATATGGAGTTTTCATCGTTGTTAGATTTGACCTTTGGTCACGTTTTTTTATCGCATCTCACATTATACATGGAATTTTGATGTGAAAATTGTTTCGTTGAAAACTAGACTTAGAGCTTTATCATGTCATTTTCATAGTCTAGAGATGTACTCATTACTGTAGCCATTTTCGTGTCATTTTAGAGTTGACCTTTGGTCACGTTTTTTATGACATCTCACATTATACATTTAATTTTGATATGAAAATTGTTTCGTTGAAAACTAGACTTAGCTTTATCATGTCATTTTCATAGTCTAGAGATGCATGTACTCATTCCTGTAGCCATTAAATCTAAATGAAAATTTGAGAACTAACCAAATTCTACTTAACGTGTTAAACCCACTATTTCAATCACACTACGTGCAAACATTTTCATGTCCCTAATGTGTTAGATCTTCTATATCTTAACGAAATATTCATTTTTCCAACACATTAATTAAATTGTTACATACTGTCTATGTTTCTATTAACGTGCTAATTAATTAAGGAGGGAAGCTAACGCATGAATCATTTAACAAGTATCAATGAGCTAATAGTAAGAAATCCAGAATTAGGAAGATAATTAGAACTCAAAATGGTTATTCCTACTCTTAACTCGTCAATCTAATTATCCAATGCGTTATTTAGTGTTTAAACTCTTAAACCAAATCCTTCTAATGTGTCAGACCTTCTATCTAATATGTCAAGCTAATTGTCGGTGCAAAAAAAAACTACTCTTTTCATTGCACATTTATTGGCTGGGCATGTATGTAACTTTCAAGTTGGGGCAACATATCAAGAAAGCAGCATAACTGATGTTAATTTTCCCAGAAAACAAAAGAGAAAGACCTAGAAAAGTGGGATTTTAATTAATGATAGATACAGTTGAAGAATATTAGTGTTACTTCATTGGAAGGTAACCAAATATATATCCTCCACTGCATAATGGTTAGTTATTCAAACAGTACATCAAATCTGAACCAAGTATCTCATGTTGAATCTTGTTTTATTTTCTACACTTTTATCTTCTCTCTTACTCTTCTTTAATTTTTTTGAATTATTAAATTCTTCTTAAAGCTATTTTTTCCCTGTTATCTAACAACTTGAGTGACTAAGATTAACCATTATTTATAAAACAGCCACTAAAATAATCCCTTTTTGCTGAAGAGTAAGCCATAGGACAAATTAAGGGGCGAATAAGAAAAGGGTTATGGTACGTTAAAAAGCCTTTGAATTTACGTCAATGGAAGTCAACTCACCTTACGGGACGATACGGTTGACGTGGGCATTGGGAACATAGAAGGGGCTTCCTCATCTAAATCAAAAACCTAAAACAGCAAAGAACATGAACGGTGGGAGTAATGTTCCTTTCTCAGAATAAAAAACAAAGTCACACCAACCGTGAACAATGTATAATTGAAACCAAAAAACCAGGGATGAGTTGGTGTGATAGTGTGGATCTCATACGGAACCAAGGCCCAAGGATCATACATAAAGAGGGAACCCAAAGTCCAACGTTTTTCCCTGTTGGATAGAGGGTATAAATTAAGAGAACAACTTTTACCAAGGGAAAAAAAAATTTACGCTCACCCTAATTAATATTAGTATCACTTAAAAAAAATTTATCTTATTTTTAAATCGTGAGTTAGCCCAACTTCTTTTAAAAAAAATTGTATAAAAAAAAGAACTTTTACCAACAAAGTTTAATACAGTTAGTAGATTGATAGATATTTTAAATATGATATCTTTAGTGTGAATTAGGAGTGCACATGGAAAAATATATTGTTAGGAGAGTCAAAACTCATTTAAATGATCTCAAAGCCTAAAGAAACTTAGTCTCTAAAATATCGACTAGGGGATATCGTATATTTTTATTAAAAAAATAAAACAACTTTTGAAAATCCCAACTAACAGTAGTTGAGTAGAATAAAAAATGTTAATTGATCACAACATAATAAACTAAGATAGTTGAATCCCTTTAAAAAATATCTCAAATAAAATTATCTCTAACAGGACAGGAGACTTATACTTAACAAAAAAAAAATAGAGTAAGACCAACTCAAGGTAAAGTAGGTTTGAATTTGAAGGGTTAACCTCCTTTGCATATGATGTCTCAGCTCTTTAATCTCTTTCTTTTTTTAAAGAATCTTGAATTTGAAATTTTTCACCATAGCATCTTCCATTTAAAATTTGATTTTGAAGATCAACATCAATCACAAAATACTTTAAAATAATTATATAAGATTTTAAGTCTTAAATAATACAAACATACAACTTATTTTACTATATACTCATCCAATTCTTAATGTAACAGCTATTTATCTAATTTAAATATATTATATAAATTAAATAAAATTATTTAATTATAATATATGTGATATAATTTATTTTAAATATTCTTGTTAAGATTGGTCTCTTATTATGGAAGTGCAAAGGTTGCTCTAGAGGGAGTGGACAGTAGTATGTCAACGCATTGACGGGGAGAATGATAGGAGGGCGTATGTCCTTGCCAAAAAAGCACTGAATGGCACTTCGGGTTACCCAATCCTGGATTCAGAACAGTGATGAGAGCCTTGCGTGTGAAAGACGTCGGTTAGGGCGTAGCTATGTTTTAATTTTGTTTTTTCTCCATTTCCCTTTATAAAAAAATATTAAATTATATATTATTTATAAGTTATAAAAATTAGTTTTAAAAAATAAATTAATTAAATTAAATTATTATATTTAAAATGAATACTCACTAGATCATATTTTGAGAATAAAAGGGATATAATAGTTTTATCTTGTGCATTACACGAGTTAAATTTTAATTTTAACAAAAATTTAAAATATGCAAAAAAAATTTAATTTTAACAAGAGCATGTATGTAATATCTTAATTTTATAAAAATAATTAAAAAATATTATTGTTATCAAGCGTATTTTTTTATAACTATTTTTTTAAAAACAATATAAGAAAGAATAATTATTAAAAAGTATTTTAAGATTAAAAAAATAAAAAAAATTATAAAATGAGTATTTTGAGAATTTAAAAAATTATATAAAAAACTATTTTTTAAAAGAGATTTAAAATATTTAATAGTTATTTTTAGATTTTTTAAGGGTTTATTTTTTAAAAAAGTTTAAAAATATAGGTAGGCTTATCATTTGTCCTAAAAAATTTTAAAAAAAATCATTTATAAGTTAAAAATACTAAGATTTTTTAAAAGTTTCAGAAAATAGAGGGAAAGCTGAAAACCAATAGCTGAAGGGCAATCTGGACTTTTCCCCACACAAGCCTCCTCTACCGACTTCAGCGTCTAGAGCACTCTTCCCTCTCATTCATCACCGTCATCTGCAACAGAGAACTCAGAGAGAGAGAGAAGAGAGCAAGAGCAGAGTGAGAGAGCGACAGCGAGATAGAACAGAGGAGAGGAAGCTTCGCGACTTCACCCAACCCCCTTCTCTCCCATATTCACGTCGTCTTCTTCATCATCTTCAGAAACCGAGCAAGCACGCGACTGGAGAGAGAGCGAGAAAGCACGGGAGCGACGAACCAGAGGAGAGCGACGCGGGAGGACAGAGATCGAGCTCGCGACGCTGTCGACCAACTGAGGTGAGCTCTTTACTTCCGTCTTCGTCTCCGATTCCTCTGGTTTCCGTTTTTGGGGTTGGTTCACCGATTAAGTTGAGATTTTGGGCGGATTTTGTGTCGATTCAGTAGTAATGAGTAAAGATTCAAGCTTATAATGATGTTCTGTGACATTGATTGTGGCTAGAATGTTTGAATGTTAATGCTGGAATTTTTGAGGCTGAAAACTTAAAAAGGCTCTCTGTTTTTAATTTTATTATATGTTAAAGTTATATTCAAGTGAAAAATAATATGTGCAAAGCACTTAGAGACTTCAAGATGATGAATAGATGAAATGAGGTGATAAAACAAAGTTTTGTTCTTTCTCCTGTTTCGGTCAATGTAACTTGGAGAGTAAAGGATTAAGTTTTGTTGAATCTAAACTATTCAATATTCTTATAAGGGGATTTTGTAAAGCTAGAAAATTTAATAATTCAAGGGAAGTGCTGTCCAAAATTTTAAAAGGCGGCAAAGTGCTTAAATATATAGAAGTTGTGTAGTATAAGTGACATTTTGATGTACGAGGATGAATGCTTGATGGATTTACATTTTAGATATTTAAGGAAGAAATTAGCCATTACTCTATGGTGATATAATGTGAAACAAGTGTCCTAAATTGCTAAATCACACATATAAAGTATATTGAGGACACTATGTGATGTTTGGAAATAATAGAGTTGAATTTCATGGATTTTTCCTTATTCCCTTTTTTGGACAGCATAGTTGAGCTAGATGGAGTTAAATTTTGGGTGAACTTAAAAGTAGCATGAGGAAAGAATTTAAAAGTAAGAAGATAAGTAAGTCAAGAATTAAAGATGATGGAATGCTCGTGGAATACAATGTTGGGAATTAAAAAACATTTGAAGAAAGGCCACTGTTTTGAAGCACCGTGATATGTTATTAGTGTCCTAAATTGTTAAATCATACATAAGATGTGCTTAGAGAGTTCTATGTAATGTTTAGTATCAATGGGGTAAAATATATGAACTTTTCTTTTCTCCCCTGTTCGGCCAGCCACTGTTTGGCTAAATTGGTGCTGGAATTTTGTAATTCAAAAGCTTAAAAACGAATTCCTTGTTTTGTATAGGGTGAGCATGAGAGAGGAATTTTCAAGTAAGAGAATAAACAAGTTAAAGGGGTTGGAGTTTGTGGATTTGAGAGAGAGTAAGTGTACTATTAAAGTATATCAAATATGAATATTAACCTGCCCTATACATATATAATTCCTAAGTTTTGTTTTGTGCCCAAGCTGTCCATCAAGACACAAGGAAAGGAATCAAGAAAAGGTGCAAGTGGAGAGGAGAAAGATTAAGGTAGACTTGGTTACTTACATGTTTAATTGCCATGTAAGCTATAGTTCTGCTTTTAAACATGTAATATCCTTGCTTGAGTTATGCCGTGGCCATGTGTATTTGCTTATAAGGTGTTGTTCTTGCATTAGCTATTTACATGTTTAGTTAATTACCATTGTATATTATATATTGAGTTGTAGTTTTGCTACTGAAATTTCTCCCAATCTCACCCCTTTTTTCTCCCATATACCCACAATAGGAACAAAAGTGGAGATTAGAAGAAGCTAGTTTTACTATTTCGTTAGATACAATATTTTTTTTGAGAATTCTATGTAATTAGCTTTTATCATGGACTGTAAGCAAACTATATGGTTTGTAAGTAACAATTAAGGAAGATATGATAAATGGTTTGGACGCCTCAGGTAAGAGCTAGGCCAAGCCTAGTAACTACCCACGATAGCAACCTTAGCCTTTAATAACTATTCTGAACTGTGAGTTTGGAGTAGGTGTTTAATAGGGTTAATAAGTGAATTAGACTCTAAAATGTTACGGAGATATATAGTGGACAACCCAAAAAACTCAGAAGTCTGATATAAAAGTTTTGTACAGATCTAATAACTTAGTATTTTGGAGTTATATATATATTTTATAAGAATTTTTAGAAAAAGGTTGGATTCACTCACGATTCAAGGGCAGAGCAAAGTCTCCTTCTTTTCTAGATAATACCAATATCGGACAAGGCGAGTTGTCTATTATCCGCAGGTGTAAATTTAGGTACTTAAGAGCTAGGATGTCTCCCTAAGCGCTATGATTAGAATCACAATAAAGTAATACTCCCTAGGGATCGAATACGCTCTAAATGGTTTTATGTCTCACCCCTTCAAATGGAGTTAAATTAAATATGAATTTTCAAAGTTTTAAGAAAATTCATTGCCAAGTATTAAATAAAATTTTTAAGCTTTTAGTCCTTACCCATTTGATCATTTGATCACGTAATGGTTAAATTACTATGTAATGTGACTCTAGAGTAAGGTGTGACAATGTCTTTGTTCTCTTAGCTTGTATATTCATCACTGATCACTGTTATTAGAAGGAGGTCATTAGAATTGGTGATTGTGATTCCTTTGTAGATGCCGCAAACATTTAGACATGTTTCCTGAGTTGTCATATTGTGAAAATAATTTTTCAGATGTCAAACAGGGAAATACTTCATCATATGATCATTGGAGTTGACATTAGAAAAGGTCTACATCTTCCTCTCCATACCATTCATTTTTGCTTTCGAAAACGATCCCTTTATACTAAATAGAATAGGAGCGAAATAATTAATTTATAGATATTAAAAAAATATTAATGTAGTTAAGTATTTATAAATAAATATGTATTGGTTGTTGTGAAAGATTCATTTAAAGCATTTACATTAAAAATTATATAAAAAATCGTTTGATATATACAATCAAAAGAGAGAATTTAGAAAAAAGAATTATAAATTTTGAAAGCAGTAGATTGACTTTTTATATGGAGAAAGTAATTTTCTTAACCAACTCTTATATTTAAATTTAAAGATTAATATTAGAGGGAATAATTCTTTTGGTTGGGATTTTCTTGACCCAGCACATTATGAGCTGTGTTAATGAGCATGTGAGCCAGCCAACATGGCTCATTATAATTTTTTTTTAATGACAATATAAAATTTCTCGAAACAAATTTATGTGTTGAACAGTAATTCCTCAAAATATACCATAATTAAAATTTAAAAATTACTGTTAATAAACAAATGTGCATAATTATTTTCTAATAATTTCGATTATTCATAAAGAGATTAATACAAAAGAACTGAGCATTATAAATATACTAAAATATTATTTCATCTTCACCATCAAAATTAAACTAATATTTGAATATTTACTTATTTGTTTAACAATTTGGATAGAAATAGCTTCGACAAAAAGCAGCTGGTTATTTGTTTACTTTCTACATCATCATCCACATAAATAGCTTCGACATTACTATTAGTGTTAATATTCTAAATATTCATATGATGAAATTGAGAGGAAATTCTATACACACTGGAAAAAAAAATATCCACCATAATTATAAAGACTAACTAATAATGGTTTCAAGATATAATTTAAAGTAAGAACTGTGAAGTTGAAATTATCTAACTACATTAATTTTTTCATAAATAACAATATCTTTCCAGAACTACCCTTCTTAATGGAGGGTACATGGGCCCTAGTTTCTAAAATAATTTGAGTTAAATTAAATTGAGATATTTTTTATAAAACAAACACACACATGATGTGTGTAATTTAATATAGATCCTAAATTTAGAACTAACTAAAACTTGATATATTAAGTACACGGAGGGAGTTTCTCACTTAAATATTTTTAAAGTTGAAATAAGGTAGTACTCCTCTCTAATCCTTAATATTAAATTTATTTAATTATATTAAACAAATTAATTAAATTAATTAATATAGAGTATTTTTTTAAAATATCATAACAATATTTTTTAACTCCTCACTTCCTCCTTTTTTTATTTGATTATTTGTTGAGACAGTATTAATAGGGTAATTTAGAAAAAAATTGATAAATATAAAAAATAAGTCTTATATTTATGATTAAAATTAACTTCTTAATTAGAGCTTATATTAAGGATAGAAGGAGTACTCCCTCCATTTAAAATTTAAAAATATAAGACATTTTTTGAGTTTTTGAGAAGTAATTAATGTATCTTATTTTTCAAAAACGTCTTTAAAATATTAGAAATTGAGAAAATTGTCATTGTATTATTAATAATTAAGACATAAATAAAGGTAGACATATAAAGAATGGTCTTTTTTTTTTAACTACCTAAGCATTTTAAGAAGTTTAAATTAGTAAAAAGTGCGTTATGAGTTTTGGTGGAGGTGGTAGTAGTTCTCTTGATTAAAGAATACTCCTACATCATTAGTTATGAATTAGTAGTAAAACATAATGAATTTCTTCTTGATGAGTTTGCATTGGGACCAATTCACTCAACTTTCTGAGGGGGAAAATATAATGAATTTCTCCAACACGACAACTATCACAATAAATGCGACCTTGTTTAGCTAATTAAAATACTTTGTCATCTTTTTCATTTTGGTGGGAATCCAATCCCGTACTGACAAACTTATGAGCATCGCCAAAAGAAATTAATTGGTTTACACAGCTAAGAAAAAGAGGAAGGAAATAAAATGCATTACTATATAAAAGCCTAATAATAAGTGAACAACAGAGGGGGAAAAAAAGGTGAAGAACAAAGAAAATGAGGGGGAAAATAATTAACGTTTCAAAAGCTATAGAAAGTTTAAGATGCATCCAGTCGGTTGAGCACGTGTTGATTACCTTTAAGGAAAGTGATTCTGCTTCTTCCCCTTCTAATTATTATTCTTCCTTGTTTTGTTAAAGATGTATGTTTGACATGTGAAAACTTTAATTTTGCCAAAATTTAAAAAAATATTATAATATATATAACATCTCAAATTTTAAATGAAAGGATTTATAAAGAGTTATTAAGGATCAAGAGTACTTTTTTTTAAATTAAAAAACTTTAAAGATGAAATTTTAGAAAAAAGAAAGAAAGAAAAAATAATCATTAAGGATGTTTTGTGGTTTAGAAAAATAAAAAAAAAATAAAAAAATGAATATTCTTAAGACTTAAAAAATTATAGAAGAGTTTATTTTTTAAAAATAGGTCCAAATGATTTAGTGGTAATTTTTGGAAACTAAAGCTATATTTTCTTAAAAAATTAAAAAAAAATAGTCAAAAGTTATCGTTTACCTTAAAAATTTTAGAGACATTCTATTATGGATTGAAGAACCTATAAAAAAAATGTGAGTTCTGACATAGGGTGTAATTTTTAAAAAACTCAATGCTTAAAAAATTCAAAAAAGAGTCTAAGCCTGAAATTAAATTGGAGGATAAATAGACGAACTCAAAGATTAGGGGTTGGACATCCAACGTGGCACTCTCATATTACTCCACCAGTCCCCTCCCTCACATGTGCCCTCTCCACTAAAACACTCCGTCTCACTCTTCCTTCTCATTCCCTATCGTCTTCTTCAACATCACAGAGGGAGAGCGAGAGATCAGAGCAAAGAAGCGATCGTCGTTGCCGGAAAAGGAGTGTCCGGAACTCTCATGCAACCAAGGATTTCGACTAAGGTGAGGCTTATCATCTCATTCTCACCTTCAGTTTGTTCGATCTTTGCGTCTTGAGGATGGGTTGTTGGATCAAAGTCGAAGCTTTGAGAGAGAAAAGTTTCGATCTTGTAAGATTAAGCAAGGATTAAAGTTTTTCCACTTGAAATCTAACTGAAATCATGAGTCTTGGTTGCTACATGTGCTTTAGTGGATTTGAGTTGGGATTGTATGAGTCAAGAGTGAGTCGTGTTACTGTTACATGTGGGTTGCTACATGAAAATGCATTGAAAACTCCTGTTTTGAACTGAAATTTTCGAAGACAGAGGTATCTCTACCCTGTGTTGGGCATGCTAACGCATTGCCTTGGACTGTTCTGATATTTATAAAAAAGAGATGAAGATGATGGTGCTGCTGTTTTAGAAGTAAAAGGGGCGCGCGCGCGCGCATATATATATATATATATATAGAGTGTGTGTTTGAATAAGATTTTAAAAATGGGTTTATAAAAAAAACGGGTTTATGGATAGCTTATGGAAAAGGGTTTTTAGAGAAGAGATTATAGGAAAAAAATGGTTTTGAATAAATGAGTGTTTGGATAGTTGTTACAAAAAGGGATTTTGTGATTGAAAAATTACTAAAAAAGGTATGTATGAGAGATGAGAGAGGAGAGAGGGTAAAAAGATAGAGGAGAGAGGAGAGATGGTGGAAAAGATAGAGCGGAGAGGAGAGAGGGTGGAAAAGATATAAGAGAGAGAGGAGAGAGGGTGTAAGAAAAAGTAGGGGTAAAATAGTAATTGAGTAGTTGAAAAGTGGTTTACTGTTTCAAAAGCTACTCCAATCAGGTTATCTGAAACTATAGTTTGGTCCAGAAACCTGTTTGAACAAATATGACTGTTTGTTTTAAAATTTTTACAAATCGAAATTTGGGTCACAAACCCTTTTAAAACCACAGTTTTGGCGGTTTCCAAACATGCACCCCGTATATATAAACTGCTATAATGAGAAGAAGAGGAAGACGTTGCTGTCTGGTGTGATGAGTTCATTAAAAGGAAAAAAAAAACGAGAAGAGAGGACGCTGCTGTCGTGAGGTGAGTGAGAGATTATTTGTCGCTGCAGAGGACGCCATTTCTGCTGGATATGTGTGTACTGTAGCTTTCTGGTATTTAAAGGAAAAAAAAAAGAGAAAGAAGGCGTTGAAGCTGCTTTTATGCTTTATTAAAAAAAAAAATAGAAAAAAAAGAAGAAGGAGGACGTGGTGGTTGCTGATATGGGATATATATATATGCATGATGTTAAGCACTATATATATATATATGTAACCATATGTGAGTTATGGAATATTGCACAGATTTAATGAATTTAGAAGAGGTTTATATGGGATGATGGTCCTAGAATAATGTTGAACCCATTAGAATAAAAGTGTAGAATTGAGGTTTAAGAGACAAAGTAAAAGTAATAGTGATAAGAAGTTATAACCTCAATTATTCTAATGGAGTTAACAATTAATATTTGATGCTTATTTAGGACTATTGGACATTATGAAAATGGAGTTAAACTCTAAGTTATGCTTGAAGATAATAAGTAAGTTTAGAAATTAAAGAAAAATAATGAAATTAAGATTTAAACTCAAAGTGAGAGTTTGGGGAAGTTTTGAAAAAGATTTATTAAGAAATTAAAACACTAAAGAGTGTGCATTGATTTCCCTTATATATATGTGATTCCTAGAATTTATTTTGTACCCAAGCTCTTCAATAAGACACAAGGAAATAAATCAAATAAGTCCAAACAAGAGGAGGTAATTGGGATGTAGCGGAATTTATTAAATTTTATATAGTTTGTATTTGGTTGTTTGCATGATTATTTGTCATGTAAGCTATAGTGATGCTAATTTTGAAGATGTAATACCTTGTTTGAGTTGTGATATAATCATGTGTATTTGTTTGTAAGATATTGTTCTTGCATTGACTGTTTATATGCTTAGTGAATTACTATTGCATATCATATATTGAGTTGCGGTTTTGTTACTGAGATTTCTCCAAATCTCACTCCCTCCAATTTCTCCCATGTACCCATAGTAGAAGTAAGTTTCTTAAAAGGGAAGAACAAATTTGTGGAGGAAATTTGGAAATAAAAGCTTAAAGGCAGCCACTTAGTTATCATTAAGTGTTTATTATTTAATTATTTGTGGTTGTTAGTGTACAAATATATGATTAGTAGCAGTTATAACTTCATCAAGCATTGATGAAAGATGGAATTGCATCTATTTAGGAGCAGGGCAATCTCATTAGTTTAACCCCAAGAGTTTATAGGGTAAAAGTAGACATCTAAAGTTTTAAAATGAGTGATAGATTGTAATTTTGGATATATAGATTAAAAGATATGATTTTATAAAGTTTTAAGAAAAATCATTGCCATTGATACCAAAGTTTTAAAGAAATTTTTTAAGCTTTTGAGCCTACTAAAGGTATCAATTGGGTAACACGTGGTTCTAGATCCAATAAATTAGTCTAATAAGTGACCTTAGAGTAAGTTGTTACAATATATGTAATATGTGTGTAGTTGATTATATTCTAAATGATTTAAAGTATATAGAATTTATTTTACATATATAGTATTTTACTCTTATATTTCAAATTTAATTTCTGTGTATTATTAATGTTTTCAAAATTCTTAACAAATTAGAATTTTGCTTGTCTAAGGCTACCTAGCTAGCTAGATGATTTTCCTTTTCATCTGAGTGATGTTATAGATACAAAGTCAGTCTAAATTTGCCTGGATTTGACTTTATTATAGCCTTATAATTGAAAAGGTAAAATTTCTTCACAAGTAAAAATACTATCTTTCCGAAGGACATTTGTGCAAAACATTACTTTTTGTTTGACATATTTATATTTTGGCCAAACGGTTAGTGTAGTTGGTGTGGTCTACATTTGTACCAAGCTTTAAGATGACTCAAAGTTAGTATATGTTAATAAACAATATAATAAAATAAAACAAATTCAATTCAAACATATCAAGGGATGGTTTTATCACTTACCCCAGGAGAGTTTCTGCCATCTCTTTTTATTTTTATATCAATATTAGAAATAATTTACTTAATTTTTTCAAAAAATAAAATGAATAACATATATATAGTTCACTTGAACTCAAAGATTTGTTGTTGTAAATAGATCGAATACTACTTCTGTTTTTTAATATAGTTAATTTTTTTAAATAGATTAAAAAATTAAATAAATAAATTAATCATAATTAATATAAGAGTTAGTTGACTAATTTAAATAGATTAAAGAGTATATAATATGAATTTATTTTAAATATTTAAATTTAGTCATAATTAATTAATTTATTTAATTTTTTAATCTGTTTAAAAAAATTAGTTAACTTTTAATCTGTTGGTTTGAACTTTGACATGCTATTTTTTGGTGAAAAAAAGAAGAAGAAAAGGAAAGGTTGTTATTTCAAGTTTGTCTAACTAATCCACCTAACACATTTCCAAAAAGGAACCTACCCCGCACACATTTGATTTCATATAAGTAAATATGATAAGATATACCAAATTGACTTTCCAACTACAACTAGTACAAAGGTTTATTTACAGTAATATATTTTTATATTTTATTTTTTAAATTTATAATATTTTATTTTAAATTTTTTTTATTGATGACAAATATTAGATAGGCTTTTAAGGAGTAATTTGTAATATAAATGATTAAAAGGAGTAATTTAAATAAACCATGTATATTTTTTACAAACAACTATTTAATTAATTTTTTTAATTTTTATAAATTAATTATTAAATTTCTATGTTTAGGACCAGAGTAGAGAGTATAGAGCCGTGACTTTATAATATTTTATTCATTTATTTTTTTGATAGAATTAGGTCTAATTAAGTCAAAGTAAGCTGATTAATCAAATAATATATTGTCACGGATTTTTAATTTGAAAAACGAAATTAATTGGAGTTGTGATGAACTGATGATGATATAAAAAATTGAAGCTGTACGAGCTACTGTGCTTACATGTGCAAATTGATTAAATATTTAATTACTTAAAATTTAACCTCATTTTTAATTAAAATTTTGTATTTTTTAATTGAATCTTTATAATTTTCTCAACTATAAAAATTGGAATATATACTTATAATTTATTAATTTGTAAGAAAAATAATATTAGTAGCTGATGATATGGCTCTTACTTAATAAATAATAGAATTAATTTTGTCATATAAATCCAAATAAAATCAAAATCAACTGAGTATAATAGTTTGTTTATTTTTATGTTAATAATAAATAAATATTATCTTATCATTATATAGTTTTTAATTTTGTAGTTTGCAGTATTTAACATATACGTCATTTAATCAGCATCCATAATATTAGCTCCAATTAAGAGATTATACGTATAGGGACTAATAACCATAATAAGAAAATTGTAAGAACTTAAAAAAAAACTATAGAGAGGTGATTAAAAACATGGTGAAATTATAAGGACCGAGGAATTAATTTTTCTTAAAAATATTATATAAAGCATGCATTAAATCTAAAACCTTAAACAACTTACTTTAATTACGAGTACATTCATATAAAAAGGCAATTAATTAAGGACTCCATATATGCACAGTTCCCTCCTCTCCAATATCACAAGGCAAAAGAACTTGAATTATAAACTTTGATCCACAGCAACATAAAAACTTGCTGCAGGCACTGCTTCACTAGTTTGAATCACCACACGATTATCAGACACATTCCTCAGAACATAACTTGGAAATTTGTCACCTTCAAAGCTCAATAATGAATACTGCACATGTTTTATAAGGTTAGGGAAAACCAAAACATCATTAAAATCCGCCATTAATGAAGTTCCATTATTATTCCCTTCCACTGTCCTCTTAGCCACTGTGCTCTTCAACTTCATCCCCTTCACTGCGTTCCTATCCACCACAACCTCTTCAACTTGCTTGAACTTATTACCACTTGATTCATCCAGATGAACGATTTCAACCCCATTGTTATTCCCAGAAAAGATATTGTCAACGATGTTTACTCCGTTCATAACTCCTTTGACCGATTTGAGGACAACGTTGGCATCTCCGAGGAAGAAAGTACCGGAAATATGGAGCTGAACTGGGTCTTCTGCAACAATGCTGGTGTAATCCATGTAAGAGTTCAAGATCCTAGTTTGTGTCAACCCAGCAAGTTTGAGATAAATCCCGGCGCCTCCGAAGCCGTGGCTTTGTTATAGCAATGTACGCCGGAGATTATGTTGGCCTGACCTGAGACCATTATTCCTATGGCAGCGGAGAAGATGACTACGTCGGTGACGGAGTTGTCGTTGCCCTGGAGGTTGATTCCGGTGCCGGTGAAGTTCCTCTCGCCTCTGTCGCCGCCGGCGGTGATGTGTTGGCCAATGAAGGAGTTTCTGATATAGGTTTCGTGGCCGGCTTGGACGAGGATTCCGTTGGTGGTGAAGTGGGTGATGTAGCAGTTGTCGATGCCGATTCTGAGGGAGTTGATGACAGAGATGCCTCCTCCATGGAAGTTGGAGTCCAAGAGAAGGTCCTTCAAGGTGATGAACTCGTAATTGTAGGATGAAGGTGGGGCAGTCTTGTCATTTCCATTGGTGGTTGATAAATCAATGAGGTACCCATCTGATGGAAAGCTATCTGAGGCTCGTATGCTCCCACCATGAATCTATTTTCATCAAATGTAAATAAAAGGCGAAATCCTCCTTATAATATAAAAATTCTAAAATATTATTGTTATTAAATATACTAAATCATTTTAACAACTTCATCAAAACTGAAAAAAATATTAAATTAGTGTTATATTCTTTCTATACCCTTTAAATAAGGGCATTTTATGACTATATAATATAGTAATTCATTCCTAAGGCCAAATTTCCAATTGAGGTTAGACCAACCGTTCACCATTACACCACTAAACAACACTAAATGTAGTCTTACCAACCAATGCCACGTGGCGCCATGCAAATCCATTTTTCAAGAAAGTAAGCCAGGATACTTAATGCTTCATTTTGTAAATATTACTACTATTTAATAGCACTTTCCTTTTTTGACAATCGATAAACAAATTTGTTTCTTTATTGAAATTACACCTAAAGACCCAAATTTTTTGGAGTAATTATTTTCTTCTTCATTTTATTGCCAACAGGAGTAATTCTTTGCTAAATTATTCAATTAAAATTTTTCAAACTTGAGATCCTTAAATGCAATCTTCTTATTGTGCTGGCTAAATTCTGAACTTTAAAATGAGTGAAACAAACAAGGAGAAACGTACCATGAAGTTTCCGACGCCGGCGGCCGGAAGCTGGAGCGGCCGGCTGATCAAGTAGTTCCCGCCGTGAAGATAAAGCTGTGCGCCTCCAAGATTAGCCACGCCGTCGATCAAGAACCCTTCCCTGCGACCATTCGTCGCCGCATCTGCTATCGCTGCAAGAAGAGCGTCTGTACTGTCGATCTTCCCCGTCGGATCCGCCCCGTACGACGTCGCAAGGTATACCCGTGGACCGTTTGAACCCGACTTCACATCAACACAAACAAGAAGTCAATTATTGTAGTGTTATCACATTGTACGCTAGAGTGATATATATATAGTTAGTTAGATAGTTGGTTACCGGTGGTGGCGACGGTAACGACGGAGAAAGTGACGGTGGTGAAGAAATGGGAGCACTGAGTCTGAAGTGAGAAGCTTTGAGAGCTTCGAGCCTGCGTAATGCTTGGTGATGGGGGTCGCCGGAGACGGTGGAAGGTGACGGATTCTGCGCAGAAGGATGGATATTGATGAGGAAGAAAAACAGAAAGAGAAAAGGAGGGATTAGAGGTTTTGTTGGTTCCATTGGAGACGACAGCGACGACATGCTTGAGTTGCTGAGGTGTTGAATTGTTAAGAGAAGATAATAAGAAGATTCAGAAGGAGAAGGATGAAGGCGTTGAGTTATGGGTGAGGATATAAATAAAGGAAGAGGAAATTAAAAGCTTTGAAAAAGAGACATGGAAAGAGGAGGGCGTAACTAAGATTTGTCTTTTCTTGGCCAAAGCGTAACTAAGATTTTATCAGAAAATGAACTGTCACATTTCATAATTGCGTTATGCTTGTTTGTCACACTGACGAATTCGGAATTTTTTTCTCATTTTAGAGACATAAAATGTTAATTCTACTTCAATAATTAACTTTTTGTTATATTAAGAGGATTTAATTTCTAAAAAAGTAAAGACTTATTTTAGAAAATTTTTATCATACTAAATATAGGTTACTTTGTAAAACAGCCAATAGCATTAGATTTTTCCTTTTCACAAGTACCTTTATTAGTTGCATTATTGTAGAGAAAAATTATGTAAGAAAGAAATTAAATGTAATTAAGATATATTGATTTTAATTGATAGGTAATCTATTAAAGTAGTAATAATTTTTACAAACTATTTTTAACTATTTATATTAATCTTTGTGAAATTTAGAAGTGACGATGTTATTGTTGTCAAACTTGTGAGTTAACTCCACGATTTTATTGGTTTTATATTTATACCTTATAAAATCATATCAACCCGTACTTAAATACGTATTAGTAACAAATTCAGTTTAACTTATGGGTTCACTTACCGTGTTTACTGTTTTTACGTTTTTAGTTTATAAAATCATATCAACTCATTCTTAAATATATGTTAATTTTTTAGATTTGATTATATTTAATGACTTTATATACTAACTTCGTAGAAATTTTTTTATTAACTACGATAAATTATGAATTATGAATGTTTACGAATTTAATTTTAATTATTTGAATTTAAAATAATTTAAATTAAATTATTGGTCATTTTTATATTTTAATTATTTAATTATATACTTTTAATAACTATTTATTTATAAAAATAAACTTTTACAAGTATATAATTCGGATTCAAGATCCTCCTTATCACAAGTTTACTTAAGAAATGTGATGATAGTTGTGACAATGGAGACTCATCAATGAACAGAATATTTCGTATATATATAAAAAAAAAAGTGGATAAAAATCCTAATATCCAGATGGCATGAAAAGTTAAACATATAAGCATGATTCAGTTATTTTGATATATGATAATAGGATTAAAAAAAGCATTGGATACTCGGTGTCCCAAAGGTTAAAAAAAAAGAAAACATATAATTAATTAGTCCCAAATGTTTCCTTTTGAATATTCTCCAACTTAATAAGAATTACATTTTAATTAAATAATTTCTAAACAAACTTAAATTTAAAAAGTAAAATATTTTCTTCTCGACCCGGAAGTTAAACTTTTTAAGGAATTATCAATATTTTCTATTTTCCAACCTGGTGGTATCCATGTATCCCTTAAAAAAACTTTTTTAAGGATTCTATTTCATTTATTTTTATGCGAAATAAAATCATTCAATATCTAAGAAAATTAAAATTTGTTTTCAACCAAAAATAAAAAGAGAAAAGAGAAAAGGAGGTGTAAGAAAATAGAATATGAATTCGAACATTGAAGCTATAATATTATTAGCTAGATTGATATTTAATTGTGTTGTTCAATAAATATATAGATAATATAATATAATTATAAAACCTGACGTGACAGAAAAGGAAGGGGTTACCAACTTGATAATTCTGGAACCTTTGCAAGACTTGCCTTGTGTAAGAAGGTATTCTGAAAATGGAAGCAAGCAAGCGAGTTCTTTTACTTTTAATCATTTATTTAGTATTCAATAAAAAAATATGAAATTATAAATCAACCATTTACTCTTAAAATCTTATAATACATAGTTGAGTTAAAAATATGTGTGGGTCAATCAATAATCCCAATCAGTAATTTCTCTTTATCTTTGAAAGATTTTGAGTCCCATAGTGATAATTAATTAATGATTCCATTAACTGATTATATGATATGACAAATTTTTAACTATAATGATGATTCATATTAATAATCATAAATCATTTTGATCTTTAAAAGATTTTGAGTTCCTGATGTTAATTAATCAGTAATCCTTTGAACTAATTCTGTGATATTTTAAATTTCTAACCATAATAATAATTCATAATAATTATAAATAAATAATTAATATACTAATAAAGACCAATGTTGGCGTGGTTGTCCAGAAAATAATTTTAACAACATTAAGAAGTATCTAAGCAGTTATAAAAATGAGAAAGTAAAAGAGTAGAAAAAAATAAATCAAGATAAGAATTTGGGAGAGAGAGCATTAGAGTATTTTTTATTCATATGTGAGTCTTTTTTCATCTTACATATACCTTGTGGCCTCTATTTATGAGGTTGTGAAGTTAAGGATATTAAAAGAAAAATAATCCTATAAGAGTTAGGGCCATGGATGTCCATTCTGAAAATATTCATAACATAAGATTTTTTTTTTTTGTTGGCCAAACAAATTTTTACGTTGTTATATATGTGAGTTCTTTTGAATGCTCGAACTAACAACATGAAGAATCTAATAGAGACACAAGATGTTATGTGAGTAGGCATAAGAGATTCCATCACGTTTGATATCAAGAAAATGAATAAATAATTAATAAATTAATAATTTATCATAGCCTGCAGTAGATGGGATCAAGTAATTAAAATATTAAAATCTAATATTGCTTTAGTAAACCAAAGTGACATGTTTAGAGAGTTTTCTTCCATAGTGGTTGAATGCAAACAACTACATGTGTTTACTACATCATAATTTTAATTTTTTTGACCATTTTATAAAATATTTGAAACAGATTAATAATACTTACCCATCCCTAAATTTAAGCTAAATTTCACAAAATTTTCTTAAACTAAGAACCACGTATTAAAAATAACTTCATCAACCTTTAAAACTAAGGAAAAAACTATTTTAGAATTACATATACCTTTGCTCAAATTTTAATTTGATATCCATATTTTTCTCCTTATAAATCCTTTAATTTTACTATATTAGTATAATTAACTTTTGTATAATTGTTAACAATACTAACAGACCAAAATTACTGAAGTTATGCTAACAGAGTCAAAATTAAACGATTTAATAAAAAAAATAACACATATACTAAATTAAAAATTAAGTGAAAATATATGTACCTCAAAAATAGTTTTCCCTAAAACTTATAACAAACTCACAAAAACTTTCACCTCTATATAGATAAACCCCAACTATAAATTATGTACCCCTTAAATTATATTTTTGTATATGAATATATTTCCCTCAAACTTTAAGTTATATGTATATAAGCCCTGTAAACTTTGAAATATCAAAAAATACTAGTAAGGGAGTTATCGGATAAATGTAAAAAATCAAGAGAATTTATTGTAAAGTTTCAAATCTTAAATGGATTATCTATAAATAACCTAAAGATCAAGAGAGTTATGTGTAATATTTCAATTTTTATTCATAAAATTTAAATAATATTAAGAATATATTATTTGATGGTAAAAAGGAATTTACCCTATAATGATTGAAATAGAGAAAACAAATATCTAAAATAAATGAATGATTAAGAATCTAAATATAATATCAAGTTATAATTTTAGAAAAAGAAGTTAAATGGGTCTATTAAGGATATAGATAAATCAATTATCACTTAAATATATTAGTATATAAATATTTGAAAATATGGTTGTTAGTTGAGTTTAATAATTTAAATCAAATGAAATAATAGGAAATCGTGAAAAGAGTTATGAAGGAGAATTTAATATAATTATTAAGTTAGAAACTCAAATAAAGAGAATATGATAAAAGGAAATAAAAAAAAAGAACCCTAGTAGTAACTGTTGTGGATCAGCCGTATGTGAAATAGAGGGATTTCACATTTGCTACTCAAGATAATGCACTATTTTCTGCATTTTCAGCTGTACCTTTTTAGATCAAAGTCACGATTGGAAGGTGATCCCCCTATCAGATCAAGATGAGAATTTTTGTGGAGGTCCTAAACATACCGAGCCTCGTTCTGAACTATTGGAATAGCCATTGGAGTCCCCTAAAGTTCCCAGAAATTTCATGAACAGAGGTTCGTGTCTGCTGTCGTTTCATCTAAGTGATTTGCATTAGGTAGACGATCCGAGCATGATCTTTGGTCCGATCAAGCTAACATTTCTTGAGGTTATTCTAAAGACATAGGTCTTAAATATGAATGGTAAAAAGAGGTATTAGAGCCCTCAAACATTTCCAGAATATTCTTGAATATTAGGTCATGTTTGTTGCAGTCCAGTGGGTTTGATTAAATGGACAATCAGACTGTCATTCGTTGTCCTATTGAGATGAAATTTGGTCATCAGGTTCAGGAGATCTAGATGGTGATTCTCAATAGTGAGATTTCTAAATTTCGTTCTAATATTTGAGTTATTAAGTCTATACAAAATCCATTTTGTGAATCTGTGCAGATAGAACCCCAAGTGGTAAATCGCTATTTTTGGAATTGTTCACCGTTGGATCGAGATGAAATTTGTACAATGAGTTTTTTATGTCCAATGAGTCAATTTTCACCACTAGATTAGTGATTCGATGCCTGATATTAGAATAATTAATTTTGTACTAAATCTGTTCTTGAACGCCTTGAAAATAGAATTAGGTTTAGAAATCCCAAATTGGGGATTCTCAAAGAAAAGCCATTCTACCTTTTTGGTTTCAATTCAAATGTTATATAATTGAAATTAAATGTTATTCTAAGGATGTGATCAAGCCAATTTGAAAATTTTAGAAGAAATCTCTTTAATTATAAAGAGTTGTAACTTCTAAGTTAAAAATAAAAAGTCAAACAGTAGTCATCACTCCTCAAACTTTTGGAGTAGCTTTTTGATATGGGGTAGAGTATAACGTATTTTACCGTTTATAGCGTTGAGTCCCAGTTTGACTTATCTGGTTGCGGAGCCATTATCTGCTTTTAAGAGAATACTTGTTAGAGTACCAAATAACTTTTTTCCTATTTGTCTTTCTTATTGGGACTATATGTGATTCTTTTGAAAACACGCCAATGAATGTTTAGTTATTGTTATCTTAAATAATTGGTTTTATGAAAACTAGGACAATTATTGCTTTAAGAAACTTGATGTGAATTAAGTTTATTTAGCTCTTAATACACTAGTTAATTGAATTGTGTATTGCTATGAGAAATTGTTATACTTAAAGGTTGTTAGATGTAAATTGTTGCATAAACCGCCCGGTTGGAAAATTGATTTCTTATGCAGGTACATGGATAGCGATTGAGTCCTTCGCCTCGCTGCAGCAAAGGTAAGTGGGCTTCGCTGTAGTAAAAGGTGGGGATCGCTGCAATGAAACACTGAAAATGTTGCTTTTTATTTTTGTTGACAATGTATAGTTGAGAATGGTACTCTGTAATTCTTATGTCTAAAAATAATTGCATTTTGAGGCTTGTGATCTATTGATGAACTATTTGATAGTGGTTGAACATTGTTAATTAAATAATAATATGAGAGGTGGATTTGTGATTAGATTGGTATTTGTGCCCACGTGGCACATCTGTAGCTGGCCTCTTTCTTTTACCAGGGTAACATTCCCAGGCTTGCTACACTATAGCGATTTAAACACGGGTAGCATCCCCTATTGGAGGAACCCGTATGCTCTGTCAACTTTGGCCGGTCCGCAACACAGAGGTGGGAACCTTGTTAGTGTCACTTATGATGTGGGTAGCAATTAGCTCATGGGTTCACATAGGTAGAAATAAGGAGGAGATAAGGTTCGAAGTGGTAAAATAATAAATTGTTATATTACAAGTTAAATGGAACTAGGTAACTTGCTTTGTCTCAGTTGTTCTTATTGTCCTCATAGTTGTGGTGTGATAATAAATGCAACGTGATCTGCTTAGATATTTTTGAACTATTGACTTATCCAATTATATATCTGAATTGTTAGTTCCACTTGGTACCTCATAGGTGGTGTCAATAGGCAAGGTGAATAGGAGTTGAGTTACTGAGACTGACTTTTTGTCTTCACCTGTTACTTTTACAACTTTTTAGGTGAGAATAGTAGAGGAGGCGTAGTAGAGAAAGTGCCGGAGGTGTGAGACTACCATAATGGATACCCATCTTCTATCGGTAGTTATGTTCGAGTTTATCGTTATTTTCCACCTAGAACTTTTTAATTGCTGTATTCCATTTGAGCACTGGACTTTGTGAAGTTGCAGTCCTTATTGTTTTTGTTTGGAATAATTGTTGGTTACTGGCCGGATGTCTAATGGTTGTCATAAACTATGGTTACCAAGTAAGTGCAAACTTTAATAACCATGTTAAGTAAGGTAACATCCCTTTCTAACATAGTTAAGGCGGTAATAGGTAACAGCCGAAGGGGCAGTGTCTAAATGTTTCTCAATCAGTAATTATAATGTGTTCCTTTTATAACCATGATGGGTTTGATGTAAGTTGTTCTTTTTTTATCATGGTTATCATATTATGGAAAATAAAATTCTAGTCATTACTTTTATTACCATGGCAATAGTCTGCGCATGTGATTTGAGGCTAGGTAACATGTTATAGAGGTAGGATGTTACATTATACATAATTTCACCATAAATTTTTGTATGCACAATGATTATAGGTCCGATGTTCAAAGGGAGGAGGCTCCAGTAGAAACCTACTCTATCCAACAAACAATTATCTCATTTGATTCTATAAAAACCCACACAAAAATAAGATATATCAAGTAAGCAGATTGAAAATCCCTAACCTTTTTGGTTAGCCACAAATTCTATAAATGTTTCTGCAATCCTGTTCTTACCATCATATTCATCCCTACCACTCACTTGGATCCTTCTCATCCAATCAAATATTAATGAACTCTTAAACAAGAAATTCCAAGTTAAGTTTGAATTACTCTACAGTTAACACCTGCACTAGGATAGTCAAGCATTGATTTGGTGATATGGCCATGAAATTCATGTTGAACAAGGAAATAGACTACAATTACCTTCCCACCAGACATAAGGAGATCTGTTATTGAAGTCAAGCATTGATTTGGACACTGAAGGTAAAAAATGCCGCATTTGATACTAGAGCTAGCTGATATAGTGAAACATAATGTGAATTGATGAGGCAATTGTCACCACAAATTTTTCCTTTTTTTTCCCAAATCATAACAAAATGGTTCACGTCCAACTTTTCCAATGGGTAACTAGAAACAATTGAATGCCTAACATTGAAAAACCAAGGGAAAAGGTTAAACAAAAATAAAAGATATCTAATATTGAGAACTCTAAAACTAGTAATACAGAAATTAACTGAATGTGTAGCATTCAACAGACTATGTTAACTGAATGTTTTGGTTGTATTGTTGGTGTGCTATATTTATTGGGCTGTTTAACACAAATCCAGATATTTTGCTGCAAAAAAGAAGTGACCTTTGGGGTGGATCCTGTTATTTTGCTGCAGAAGAAGTAACTCTCTGAACCTCATCATTTAGAGGTTATCACCACAAGAGTAACATTTTATCAAGTCAAAAATGAATTCTTATGGTATTGAAAGAATGGAGCACTATGTTGGTTCGAACTTAGAGGTGCCTCCTGCTCATATGATTTATCCACATATATCATGGATATGTCAATCAAGTAGATATTAGGCTATTTCCATTGAGTTAGATAGATAAAGGCACATGTTAATGATGATTAGTTCCTAAATTCGTTGTGACTATTCTTCTGCATCCATTTCCTAATGAAATTTGTTGAGGCTGCATCATATTCTCTACTCCAACTATCTATAATCAAAATTGACTCCTCTTTTCCCTTTATGTAAAAGTATATAAAATAAATTAAATAGGTATAAAATATTCATAAAGTTAATCCAATATATCTCGAAATTTACCCTTATTTAATTATAAACTATGTATTTATGAAAGTTGTGTCAAGGTATTTCAAATAAAATCAATGTCTCCATTGGTATAAGGGTCCTCATTGTCCGTAAATTTAACTAAATCCATTAAGACGATAAAATAAGCAATAAATAAATTGAAAAATTCAACAATTATAAAATGAACTAATATTGTTAAGATTAAATCACTAATTACCTCTCCTAATTTGAGGGTATGTCAGATTTGAATAAATCAATTAATTAATTAAGTAATTTTGTAGTTACAATAATATTAATAAGAATACACTATTTATTAAAAATTATAGGGATGGATGGTAGAGTTTACAAAAATATTGAAACAGTGCTTTAAGGTAAAAATTCTTTATATATAAGAATAAAATGCACATTGATATTAATCTTAAGAAGTCACTTGTATAAATATGAGATTATGGTGAAAAATATTCGAGGAAGTAAAATATCTATTTACATTCAAAAATTAAAAACCAAACCTAAAAAATAAAATTACAAAACTACTTTTAAGAGTATCAATAACTTTTTCCCAACTTTCTCCCACAAACTCGTAAAACGTTAATAGTTATTAAAAGTATATGATTAAATCATTAAAATATAAAAATGACAACTATTTGATTTAGATATAATAAAAATTAGAAATTTCTCCCACAGGAAGTGAAAAAAAATTATAATTGATTAATTATTTATAATTATTATAAATTATATTATGGATATAAATTTAAAATATCATAGAACTAATTGGTGAGGTTACTGATTAATTACTATAATGAGGGTTCAAAATCTTTCAAAGATAAAAGTAGTTTATAATTATTATGAATCATTATGATGATTAAAAATTTAAAATATCATATAATTAATTAATAAAATTACTAATTAATTATTATCATGGAGCTCAAACTCTTTTAAAAATTAAAATGAATTGAGATTATTGATTGTAACTTGTAAACAGAGGAATTAAAAATATTAAGTTGGATCGACTTAGATCTATTTCTATAATAGGTATTATAATATTTTAAGAATATAGTTGATAGTTGATTTATACTCTTTGTTATTCTAAAAATAAATAAAAATTTAAAAAATAGGGATTGTTATCTAATAAGAATCTAGATACCCTATCAATTAAATAATTATGATCTAAACAAATCCAATTACATTAAAATTCAAAGATCTTCCTATAACTAAAATGAAACTCCACTTTATATATATGTGTGTGTGTCTGTGTGTAATATGAAACTTTGAAATTTCATTTTATTTCTTATCTTTCGCAAATAATAAAGATGTCTAATGCTCAAACTACTCTTCATGAAGAGCAATCAATATTTGAAATTGATGAACATACAAATTTTGTATGTGAACTAATTCGAGCTGTACTTCGGGATAGTCGAGGTAATCAACATACCATCTATATATCAAGAAATCAATTTGAAGAAGCAAATCCATAAGAATAAGAAGAAGGAGAAGATGATGGCCATGAAGACGACGACAGAAATAGTAGAAGACGGCAAATGAAGTCATCAAAGCTCAATAGAAAATTTAGAATTATGATTGAAGAGTACGCTACAATGTGTTTAATATGTTTGGAGCAACTAAGGGGTTAGTCCAAGTGGTAAGCGGCTCGGTATCGCTTAAGCGAAGTCTCGAGTTCGAGCATTGGCGTATGCAAAAAATTTCCGTTGGGAGACTCACCTACCATAGCCAGGTGCGCGAAGCGAGTCGGATCCGGATGTAGTCGGAGCAAAGCTCCGGTGAACCGGGTGGACAACAAAAAAAATATTTGGAGGAGATTACTCCATCAAACAAAAGAGAAGAAAAAAAAGAGAAAGAAAAATAAGTAGTTCGAATTCCTAAACCTCGTGCTCAGATGTATTACCATAAATGCATCATCAAATGGTTAAGGGTGGTAATGCGGGCTAACCCGCTGAATACGGGTTGGCCCGCCACGGGTTAGGGTGAAGGCGGGTTGGTGTAACACCAACCCGAGCACGCCAACTCGCTAGCTTTTTTTTTATATGTATATGGCTATATACTAATTTTTTTTTAAAAAAAATTACATATGTCAATATTAATTAGATTCCAATCATGATTGAAGTTATCAAAATATTTATTTAGTCAACTTTGTCACCATCCATAGATAAATCTATCACAAAGAAAATAATAATAAAATAAAATGAATATATATAAAGAAATGATTCAATGAGATAAAGTTAATATAAATTAAGTATAATATCCCTTGTTTGGCGGATGCGGGTCAAAAAGACCCGCATCCAAATGGGTTATAAATATTGCAACCCAACCCGCTATTTTTTGGCGGGTTGGCGGGTTGGGCCCCCGGCCCAACCCATATTACTACCCCTAAATGGTTCATCAAGCATAATATTTGTCTTTTTATCACTACAAGATTACAATCTAATACTATTTTAATTCATTTATGGTACTGAAATCAAATAATAGTTCTTTTATTTCTTATTTCAAGGTAAAGACTTGTACTTATTTCTTGATCTAATTAAAGATTGGAATTATGTGTAAGTCCAATTTATATATTTCTGTGTGTATGTAAAGAGTAATTATTTTTGTTATTAATTTATTATAATAAATATATAAAGGATAAACGGAGGGATCTCAAATAAGTGTATTCATCTTATATTATTTTCAAAATATAATTTATTTTTAGTTTTTTCTTTGAATCTAAAACTTCTAAAACTTTGGATAAGGAATTAAGGATGGTATTTGATGGTTTTGATTTTTTTCTTTTTTGAATTGAAGTTATTAAGAGAAATGTCAATATATAAAAGAAGTTAAAACTAATTGCAATATTAAACTATATGAAAATATTAAATTTTTTCCAGATATTTGATTTACTTATAAAATGTTGTTGCCAATACTACCTGTATTGGTTACCTAATATGTATGCTCGCGCATGTGAACATAAGGTAATAAATAAATAAATAAATAAATAAATAAACAAACATATTTATAAAATTTATTTCCCTCCCTTCTTATATATTCTTTGTAAGAGTTGCTTAACTCATTTAGATTAGATTAAAAGAATTAAATAAATTATTTAATTATAATATATGACCTAATATCCCTAAAATATCCATGTGTAATATTAAATCATATATCAGTTTATAAGTTAGATAAATTAGTTAAAAATAATAATAAATGAGTGATAAAATATATTAAGATATTACATTTAGAACCAAAATCAAATATCTAACTAACTCCTAAATTTAAGACTAAAGAACATTCATCTGGTCTTTAATATATGACTTTTTTAATTAATTTGATGAAATTAAAAAAAGTAGTTAAGTTAGTTAATATGATATATTTTTTTCTAAAACACTATCATATCTTTATTAACTCTCTCCCTCACTCTCTCACTTGATTATTGTTGAAAGAGTATCAATAAAGGTAATTTGATAAAAAATTAATAAATATAAAAAATATGTCTTATATTAAAAATTAGAGTATTTATTTTCGTGATGGTAAAGCATCTGAATTCCTCCACGTAATTCTTAAGCCTGGGGGCAAAAAAAGTTGGCAACAGATAACAACAATACCTAAGGGTGCACAAGATATACCCATCTTTTTTTGGGTTTACCCATCTTATTCATGTGACAACAAGATATACCCATCTTATTCATGTGATCTTAATAACAAGGGGCAGAACATACAAATTACAAAGAAAAGCCTGACCCAACATTTTGCAAGCACTATATATATATAATCTATACATAGAAAACCTGACCAACATTTAGAAGACTCTCATGAGGGACATTAAAGATCACACTGTTCTCTCTGCAAATCTTCCTAAGAAATGCATATATGTAATCCACAGCTATTTTCTTGTAGAATCTTGAATCCCTTCTTGCTCTCACAACTGTGTTCCCTAATATGTGAACCACCCCGGCATCCCGGCAATTGTTCAGGAACTCGAGTTCGTCAACATCGGTCTGGCTGCTTTGTAGACCGGACGATGACCTGACTGTAATATTCACATGTGATGGAGATCTAGCTGGAACAATTGAATCCACTGATGACATTGTGGGGTCCATATCAGATGAGGCTGTGTTGTTGCTATTGTTATTCATCACACTGTCTCTTGTATTCCCTACTTGCTGCTGCGGCTGATCACATAAACTGTATTCCTCATCTGAGTCTGAGAATCCTTCCATCATGGACTCGAGCCGAACGAACATGAAAAGATTATCAAACAGTTTTTTCTCGAAATTGTCATCTTTTTTGTGCAGATCTTTATAGCCATATCGTGCTACGCATCGAAACATGTGGAAATTCTTCGGTCCTATTCTCTTGACAAGGAACCGCTCTTCTTCTGGGACGGTATAGACAGGTAGGTATTTCACACATACAAATACAACTACTGAATGGATGGCTGGTAGGTTGGTGATGAAGTGAGAAAATATGCGAGGTACTCCACGTGCGAGCTCTGTGTAGACTAGTCCGATCCCCGGGACCCGCACAAGTCCTAAACTCGGGCCAAGCCCGAGAATCCATGCCATAGATACTTTACTATGCATTTCGAACTCATACCTCTTGACTGTGCCATAGTGCCAAACATACATAACTATGAGAAATGCTCCAGCAATTACAAGGGGAGCCCACCCACCTTGGTTCACTTTGAAAAGTACAGCAGAGAAGTAAGTGCATTCAACGATCAACGATAAGGCAGTGAAGAGGACGACGAGAATCCAATGGCAGCGCCACACTAAAATCATGATTAGCACCATAAGCAATGTTGTAACCAGCATAACTATCACCACTGCAGTACCTGTTGGGACAATGACAATTCTGAACTTGAAACCATGCTTGAAAATGACTGAAAAGACCAAAAAAATAGCTGCGGAGTGGTAGAAATACGAGTCAACAAGTTTTATAGTGTTTGCTAAGTTGCTAACTGTTTGAATAAATGAAATGCAGACACAATACAGTGTTATTTGAGGCATCAATCCGAATGGATTGATCGGACAATGAGCCAGGGCTCTCTATTTTGATTCATTCATCTGTGATAGAAGTTGCAAACATTGACAAAGATATTCATGCATTTTGTCAGATGCCTTCCTCAAAATATTGTACATGGGGCTAGAAAGCATAGCATCAGAAGCTGAAACCTATCACAAGTTACTAGTGTGTTTATCTTTCATTTTAACGGAAAGCATAGAAGTTGACCCAGATGGACTGCTAATAACTTAGAGGAGGCATAGGGCTAATTATTAAGAACTTGGACAATTTGTCATAACAGTCATTTGATAACTATCATGAATTTACTATCCATCCTTTGTTTAAAAATTCGGATGCAGCACACATCTTACAACAGAAATTATGACACAAAACTAACAACAATGAAAAAAATTACCATAAGCATTTCCAATCTGGCTTTGATTTTCGAACCCAGCAGTAACGGCAATGCAGAGAATCATAAGGATCCAATTAATATCAGGAACATATATCTGGCCAAGATAGTTCTTTGATGTATGTATAACTTTGACTCTTGGGAAACAGCCGTGTGCAAAGGCTTGCTTAGTAATTGAATAAGTTGCAGATATTGTGGCTTGGCTTGCAACTATAGCCGCTGCCGTTGCAACAATAAATACTGGCCAGTATATTCTTTCTGCAAAACTAAGCGCAGTCAACATCTAACAAATAAATAGAGGTCTCATTAAAAATCATCAAATTACATACTTCCTAATTTTTTATATAAATTCAAAATATATATATATAAGATGGTGCTTTTATATAGGAAGCAAGGCATAAACTAGCAATATTTAATGCAAGAAAACAGATAAATCAGGTTAAGGAACAGCCTAAAAGACTGGATAAACGCCATAACAGAATGAATTGAATCTATCCAGCCATATCCTCCTAAACTTCAGAGATAAAAGGATAAACATTGGGGATATTTTATTATATAAAAATATTTCAAAGCCATTTCAACAGTAACAGAATGTCGGTCTCCGTCCCCCCCTCTATGTTTTCAAACTGTTCAGTTGATATGTAGGAGTTTATCTTGTAGTTGACCTCTACTTTTAGAATACTTTGCAGTTTACAGAGAGATCAAGCATATTTTTCTTCAGCCTCCGAGTACTACCAACCACATGTTTTAACAGATATCAAATAAAGAAACGTCAAAATCATGCCCCCAACTCCATACAGAAATGGTTGAGTAAGAAAGAGCTTACAACTCATTCAATGCCTTGCAAGTAACATATGTTTAAGCCTTTAGGCCATGTTTTTCAACTCAAATTATTCATATGACAATGCTAGTTCACAACTTTGGTCTCTAAAAATTTCACTATTTTGTTTAGTAATAAAAAGAAAATATAAATCACTCACTAGTTAACAATGTTTTAAATGTTACAACACAAAATATGTAGGTTTCAGTATACTAAAGAATATGATTAACCTGGAATTGATTTATAGAAAGCATCCCGGGTATGATCCAAGTGATTCATAAGGTAAGCAGCTTGTCCGGAATAGGCTAAAAGAAGGCAAGGAAAAACAAGTAGAGTAAATGCTAGCTGTACAGCTGAAACTGGAAAATGAGATAGGTCTGCAAATAGAGCCTCTGTCCCTGTAATAAATCATTAGTTGTCAAATCCAAAATAACTATTTACTTTATTAATTAACTGTTCTGAATTACAAGTAAATAAACCGCATTGTCTTTGTGCTAGATGTACCTGTTATGCTCAGCAATATACCCCCTAGGGAAGTCCAACCATCTATTCCACCTCTTCTAAAGTACCGATATATATAAATAGGATTAAAAGCTTTTAGAATGCTGCTGTCGTGTTTCCAGATGTTGAAAATACCTATGCTTCCAATAAGGAGAAACCAAAGAAGGACAATTGGAGCAAAGAGCCAACTAACTCTATCTGTACCATAATGTTGCATGCTAAATAACCCAACCAAGATCACAACAGCAACCACCACAACTACACCTGCAGACCAGATGGAACAAAGTTTATGACATATGGAAACCTACAAGAACTTTCAGGAATTAGGTAGGGGAATAGAAGAAATTGTTCCCCTTTTAGGGATAGGATCGTACCATTACTGACGCCGGGGTTATTTACCTTGATGCCACCAGAAGCTGATAGAACTGTAACAGAAGATCTAGTTATGCATCTTTTTAAATAACTTGGAGACTTTTTAAAGATGACAAACAAGAGACTAAACGCAGCAAAGTCATTTGTTCTGGAGCCTTTAGCAATACTCCTTTATACATGATTGATAGGAAAATTTCAACTCTAGTACTGTAGTAAACCCCATATTCATTTTCTCTCAAATTCTAAACACCTCTTAACAGGGAACTTCTTTTCTTATGCACATGGCTTTCCAAAAATTTAATAACTAACACAAGGCAAAGCACAGGTTGAGGAAGCATCTAGGAATAGCTGTAATTCTGAGTGGCACTTGTAAGGGCCAATAATAAGTCAATCAATGATGTATCTCAAGTAAAAAAAAGCAGTCTTTATGTTAACGTGCCAAATAACCTTATCAAACAATTAAAACAGATAAAGGAAAACAAGTTTAATAAATCATATGCTAAGATCATGTTTTTTTGTCCCCTCCCAAGCTTCATTCCTACATTCACCTCTATGCTAGCTAATTATAGGTTATATCATTGTTTCTTTTTCTCCCCCCATCAATGTTTTGTATTTTTGCATGCAAGTGAATTTGCTCAAATGTGCACGTACAACAGTATGGAGTTCTCTGAAAAGGGATAAAGAAAGACCAAAGAGAACGCTTAATGAAGCCATTGAACGGGATATTTTGGTTAACAATCTATCCAAAGATTTGATTGTTGATAGAACACAATGGGATCTTGCGATCTATATAACTAACCCCATCTAGTGGTGTAAGGCTTGTTGTCGTTGTGTATGTACAACATATAAAAGTATATGATATAGACAGTAGAATGTTACAATCGAATGAGAAAAGTTGAAAACAATGTAAACCAGATCAGTTGCACATAAAGTTATACCAGATATAGCTGGGGTAAGAATCCCATCTCCAATAACCATGCAGGTGCCAACAAGGACAAGCATAAGAATAGCATTTTTCCTGGAAGCTTTTTCCTCTAACCATCTCTGTGTTTTTGCAGCAAATGACCTTTCATGGAAGGTGGACCGACTATACGTTGTTAGCTCCTCATCAGTACGATGTTGGTTAGGAATTGTTTTTATCTTTGCATGTCGGCAAAGCAATGAATAAAGTGCAAATGTTCCACCTGCTCCACAAACATACAAGTTCAGAAAACTTAGGGGTTTATCAGTGTCCAACTGACTTATCTGTCCGAAACACATCTAATATGATATAACAGAGTGAATTACACAGTTATTGAGATACCCATTAAATTATCAAATATAAAGTATCTTCACAAACTCAGACATGTTCGTTGACTTTGTTCAGAAGATCGCTTTTGCAAGAATGAAAAGTAACTTCAAGGTACGTCCCAAAGTTTGCACCATTCATGGTACAAGCATGATGATGTTTTCATTTTCCCAAAAGCAAAAAGTGAGAGAACAATTATTTTTAGGCAAGCGGAACTACTTTTTGCAGTATAAAAAACAAGACTGATGTAAATAAGAAATCTTGTGAGAAGTATCTCTTGACTTGCAAGGGAGAAATAAAGTTCATTGATAACCTTGAAAAGTATAAAACAGAACTGGTTGTTATGGCAACTAGTTGCAAAAATAATAGCAAGTGTTTCATTTATCAAATCTCAATTATTTTAAAGACCAAAATATACAAAACAATACATACCTTGTCCATTGTCATTTGCTCTTAATACGATGAAAACATATTTGAGGAGTGGTACCAGAGTAAGAGAGTATATAATCAAAGAAAGTGCTCCAATCACATCCTCCGGATCTTTCACTACATGGGGAAAAGTATTGTAGAAAACATACAAGGGCGAAGTTCCCAAATCCCCATAAACCACACCAAGACTCTGATATGCAAGCCGCAGAAGCAATAGCGCAGAAAATTTCTGAAGAAATCAAAATTAGATCAACCTGATTCAATAAGATATTATAATTTCAAATACAAGTAGCTAAATAAATTACCTCTGGATCCGTACAAGAAAAAGGGGGAGATCTAATCAAAATTTGCCAATAGATCACTTGTGACAAGTGACAAATAAAAAACTGAATTTCTTTATGGAATAAGCATTGAGGAGGGACTTGAGTTTCTTTTAAGCATGCAGAATAAAATTGACAGCTCAAAGATTCTTACTCATAGGCCCCCTAGTTGTGGGACCATGAGCACCCTATGTTCCTATCCTTTTGCTATAAGAGTCTTACTCACAGGCCCCTAAGTGAGGTGTAGAGAAGGTATCTCGCCCACAAGGCTGCATGAGCCTAAGGATAAAGTTACTTCAGGAAACATGACAAGAGCACTCAAGGGGGCTCCTACAGGGATGCTCATCAAGGAAACTTGCATTCAAGTGTATTTTCCTTAACTTCTCAAAGGGTGTTGTTCAGATTTTCCAACCTAGAGCAAGACTTGTTGATACACACAATGGAATAAAGCAGAATGAAAATAAGAATAAAAAAGTGATCTTGAGGCTAAAATATCATCCTTGCGCTTATGTTTTATAAGAGCCTCATTAATGTTGCAGAAAAGGAAGAAAGGAAATCATTACACCAAACTGGGCCTTTTATTTGTTTATTATGATGGAAAGTAACCAACAGAGTCCCCACTGGGGCGCCACTGGGAACTTTTAAGGGTAGCAGTGCTAACCTTTCACTGGGAACTTTTAAGAACTTATGTTGAATAGATGTAGATGTAGGAACACAGTTCTATGCCACTTCAGGTTATTTTGTGCAGAAGTGAGCAACCTAATATGGAGTAATACGTTGTGGTTTCCAAACAAAGAAAAAAAATCCCAACTCTGTGCACGTAATAGAGTAGGGAAGAGTCTTAAATGAGAAGCAACATCTTACTTTTTCTCTGTACATATTTCTGAGCCTTCCTGCCTCTTCATCCATAGATTGGTCAAGTTTCTGATCCAAAGCCCATATGCTACCTTTCTTTTCACTGTCATCACCGGTATCTACTCTTGAAGCCATTTGTATCAGACTTAATTAGCTACCTTGTCTTATTTCAACCGTCCTCTGTTCTTCTTAAGTCAATAATAAGAGCAAGACTTTCAGCGTTGCCTCATATGAAATCCTCCCTCACTGCAATTACAGACTGTAATCAGCCCACATGGATAAAGAAAACAATCCAATTCCCAGAACCCAGATAAACTTCGACTTCAAAGTTCAAACAGACTAAGCCTATGACTAAATAACACAAATCAAGAAAACCAGAAACGAAGATACTTGTGCATTCAACAGATAAGGCCGAACAGAACCCAAACTAAGGCTGAAGAAGTAAGAACTTTGAAACCCAAATATGTAATAATTTCAAATTAATAACCAAGATTCCAATAATCGTAATCACAGAGCAGAAAAACCAAGTTTGACCCTTAACAAGAACGGGAAAAACAAAATGATTAATCGTCTCTTTTAGTCTCTTGCCTGCTACTGAAATTATACACGTGGGGTCACATGAAGAAGAGGGTTCGTCTCAGCCACAGGATAGAAAAATCTCAGCTCAATTCCACATGGCCAAGCATCAAACAAGACGAAGAGATGAACAGTACACCACCCAAGTTGGTTTTCTGAGAGCAAAAATGGAAGAGAAAAATAAAAAATATGAACACTGACCGAATATAGGTGGTTTCCACGCAGCCTGCTTGGTAACGTCATTGCGCTCTGGCGTTGTTCCATGATAATGAATTAGATAAACGGACAAGAATAATTAAAATTCTATTTCTACTGCCCCACAGGGCCCAAGCATAATGTTCTTGGTTTGATTAATAATGATTAGTTTTGCGAATAATAAGAAAGGAAAGAAATATTTTCGTTTAATTTCATCAGACAAAGATTTTGGCACAAATATGTAACGTATGTGAAAAAATTATTACTTATTATGTCTGCTTAGGAAAACTGGAGGAGGATTCAAATCACTGAATTAGCAGGGTCTAAAATAGAAAATATTTATTTTAGTCAAAATTTAAATCTCAAATTTTTGTTATTTCCAAAAAAATATATGAATCCGTTCTATTTCTATTCCCATTTCACCTCGGTTTTATAAGGTAAGATTCTCTCACGGTTAGATTTTCCCCATAAACTGTATATAGTATCTTTGTATTTTAATCATTTTAGTATTTACTATATATATATATATGCACCTGTTTAGAAAATCCTCAAACTTAAATTTTAAAAAGATTTTTACTCTAAATCTTGGTTTAGAAAAATTTTAAAACAAACAGCTATATTTATCCATAAGTACTTTTAGACTAAACCATAATTTTAAATAAATTATTAAAACTAATTTTTGGAAGAGTAAAAGAGTTTATGAACTATCATATTATTATATTACCCCTCTCTCCTCTCTACCCTCTCTCATCTCTCATCTCTATTCTCTTTTCTCTACCATCTCTCCTCTCTCCTACTTTTAATCAAATTATACCATTTTTAGTAATTTATCAATATAAAAAATCATTCTAAAAATAACTATTCAAACACTTATTTATTCAGAACCACTTTTTTTTATAAACTCTTTTGTAAAAGTCTTTTTTTATAAGTTGTCTAAAAATTCCTTTTTATATAAGTTCTTCTTTAAAATATTATCTAAACACGCTATATATATATATAACTTTGATTTGTTTTCTTTAAAAAAAAGATTTACTATTTCTTTAACAAGCCTAAAAGCCACAAGGACTAAAATCAATATTTGTTAATTTTTTTATACTTTTAATAAATTTTAATTTTTATACTATATTTTTAATAAAATTTAGTTTCGATCTTTATACTTAATATTGTTAAATATTTAAATCCTTGTGAAATTATAAAAACAAAATAAAAATTTAAAATTACAGGCTAAAAACTAAAATTCGATTAAACTATAAAAAATAAAAATCATATTAATTATAATTAATTTATAATGATTAAAAAATTAACTAAATTAATTATTTATTAAAAATATATATTTAATATTTTTAAAATATCCCTTTTAATTATTTTCATTAGAAACTATTACCTTGATTAAAAAAAACTCTCTTAGTATGTGTAGTAAAAAGGGAGAGACTAAGAAAAAAATTATAAATTTAAAAAACAAAGTAAATTGAGGGTTGAAATCTTATATTTAAGTTTAAAGTAAAATTTTCTATTAACTCTTACATTTCAAATTGAAATGAGAATCTCATATACTATCATAATACTTAATAAAAGAGCTAGTTAATTTTTTTTATAAATTAAAAAAATCAAATAAATCACTTAATTATAACTAATATAAAAATTATTTGATTAATTTGAGTAGAATGAGGAGTATATAATATGTATTTATCTTGTGAAGTTATATTTGGTCATATTTTTTTTTTGCCAACAGATTTAGTCATAATTAGTCGATTTATCTGGGTTCTTTTATTTTAGGTAAACATAGGGTATTCATCGCCAGAAATAATGACTAATCACCTCGTATCATAGACTTTTCAAATGGATTTTAATATTTGCTATGAGACTTTCTCTCTACACACCGCTAGGGATCGAACCTATATATCCAAAAATAATTAATTAATTTTTATATTAACTAGCAAGTTAATTATTCAAATGTAATAATAATAATACTCTGCCCTTTTAGCCCAAATAAGTTAATATATTAATTGAGCAAATAAAAGCTATAATTAACCCATTGTCTGTGGATTTAACTAACGAATGGGTAAGACATATGACTATTTGGAGTATGTTCGAACTTTAGGGAGTACCATTTTGTTGTAGTTCCAGTCACAGCGCTTAGAGAAGCATCCTAACTCCTAGGTGCCTAAGTTTACTCCTGAGGGTAATAGATGGCTCGCCTTGCCTGATATTGGTATCGCCTAGGAAGAAGGAAGATTTCGCCCTGCCCTTAGATCGTAGATGAGCCCAACCCTTTTCTAAAAATTTTTATACCAAAAAAAGAAGCTATAGTTACATTTTTTATATTTAAAATATATATTGGTAAAAAGAACAATATATATAATTAGAGTGGGCCATAAAAATTATAAAGAGTTGAAAACAAATTGTTCTTAACTTTGAACAATTAATGCAACTCAATAATTTATGAACCATTTATGCTTCAATTATTAATATATTTAAAAATAAATAAGAAAAAGAAAAACAACCTCAAGCTCGGAAAATAAATATCTAAAGTTAGATGAAACTTATGAGCTCAATCATATAACAATAAAAATTGGAACATTAAATAATTGAAACATGTTTGTCTTGTAATAGAAGTATAGAACATCAAAGTCTACTCCAGCTTACATAATAATCTCTACATACATGGAGATAACGAGAGGACGTGGGAGAGAGGGAGAGAGGGAGAGAGAAGGTGGGACCCACGAGTTGTCTGATTACTTTTGTCCATTTTTATATGGTCAGTTCTTCGTGGTATAGAGCCTATTTATTAAATTTGTGAAAATACTCACAAATTAATTTTTCCACCATTTGGGTCACCAGCACAAGCAAATCTTTAAGATTTACAGCTTAAATAATTTTTTGACTTAATGAATGCAAACATTATGTAAATTTATTTGTAAATCTTTGAGGTTGACTTGTAAATCTAAGAAATTGACTTATAATTTAAGGTTTTAATTCCTCTTAAAGATTTACACAAGTTGTAAATTTAATAAGCTAAGTTTGACTTGTTAATATTAAGATATTAATATCACAAGTTGTAAGAAGTTTAACTTGTAAATATTAAACATTAATATTTCTATAAAAAAATTATTTTGACCAATCAATGCTGGCTGGTGATCAATCTATGGCTGTGGATGATCGATTAACATTAGTCAAAGGAAGTGTTATGTCATTTTAATGAGAAATTAATTACAACTAATTGGTTTTAAAGGACTTGAGAATGACACTTACTTGAAAATAAGTCTCTTAATTGGGATCTATTTGTAATTTCCCATTATTTTTAACTTCTCTACGATAATCATAATGTCAATATTCGAATCATTTAGCACTATTATATTTTGGACACGGAATGATTAAAATAAGAAAAGGATAGGCACATCAAAATGCGTATGAAGTTGTTTCTCTATCAATTGACTACATATATTTTAATTATTATTCTGATTCTTAATATATGATTTATTTAATTAATTTAATTAGATTAATAAAATTAATTAAATTAATATAACATATTATTTTAAAAATAATCTAATCATCTTCTTTAATTTCCTCACACTCTCTCTTACTTTGTTGTTATTAAGGGAGTATATATAATTTAAGAAAAAATTTAATAAATTTAAAAAATATATCTTATATTTAAGATAAATATTAACTAAGGATCAGAGGAGTATTATTTTGGATAAAAAAATTGTAATTATTTTAAATAGCTTTTGATCAGTTGGTTTATATGAGTAGTTTATAATTTTTATCCTTAATGAGAGCTAAAAGCTACACAATTCAAATTGATAAGATGTGATGAATTCAAAATGAATTAGTATTTTATTTTTGTATTTAATACAAGAATTAGTCTTATATTTTTAATATTGTTTTAAATATACAATGCACATCAATATAACATAAAATAAAATTATGTCTGGAGTTTTTAAAATTACTACTCACATTTTTGGAAATGATAAACTAAAAATACTTTTGTACCATTGAAAAGGCCAAATAATAATTTTTAAAAATAATTAGAAAAAATTAATATTATAATCTTTCAAGACTAATAATAACTACCCTAATAGAATTCATAATTTCAATTTATCTAATTTACAACTATATTATAGCAAATTCACAACCATACAGGACCTTGGGACAATGGGGTAATAAATCATTTAGAATGTAGAAGTTGTAAAAAAATTGAAAATAAATCAACAGGTTCAAAATTATAGTGGTAATGGGGGAAATATTCAAAATTGCCATACTAATTTGTAAATTTTCCCTAAAGTAGTGGGGGGCATTTGCGATTTCTCTCCATCCAATTAGAAGGTTAAAGTTGATAACTTCTTTATAAGAAATTTATAACAATTGTTCACAACCGTATTAATAACTGCTGATTAGAGTTAGTTAAATATGACTAATTTAATATTAAATATAAGACTTTATAGATACACATGTATGTCATATGTATACCGCGTTTACTAAATGCTTTTTGTGATTTTCTGACTCGTGTAGTAAATTAGGTGTTCTTAGAAATTTTCACAATTTTTCCCAACAAAAGATTTATACCGATTCAGCTAAAACCACTTGATATACATCCAATTCTCATTAACTTTCTTAAATTTTTGCATTATATTATCAAGCAAGTTTAAACCAGGTATGTGTAAAACCACAGGATAATTACAAGACTTATTTGGTGTTTACGTTTATGCTTGAGGGTAATAGACGGCTCACTTTACCTGACTTTGGTATAACTTAGGAGGAATTGAGATTTTGCCCTACTCTTAGGTCGTGAGTGAGCCCAACCCCTTTTTAAAAATTTTTAAACTAAAAAAAAACTCTTGTAGTTAGAAAACCCAATTAACCTACTCAAAAATACCACACCTTGAGTTGAGATAAACATAAAGAAAATTAAATGTTTAAATAATTTTAAATGAGTGAACTACAGACATTGAAGCACAAATAGAGTATATATAGACCTTTAAATGAGAATAATAAATACAACAATAAATGCTCAAATCTTTCACACTTAATACTCAAATGCAAATAATAGTAAAATTACAAGAACTTTAATCAAGCGAAATCATAATTCATAAGGACTAATGAATTAATTTTCTCAAGTTAAAGATTTTTAAAATGTAAAAAAAAAGGAATAGTTAAATCTAATTGTTGGATATATATATATATTGATGATTAAATTTGGAGGAGAGTAAAGTCAATGGAATGTGCAATTAGACATCAGCCACCTTAATGATTTAGTTTGGATGCTTGTGGACCCCATGATTTAAACTAAAATAATTAGCCTAAACTTGATTTAGTGAGTGGGTGGAGCAAATAACTTACGTGTTAATCATAAAGAAAAAACCCATATATATATATATATATATATATATATATATATATATATATATAAATGAAAGTTTGACATAAGGTTTCTCTCTGAATTGTCTGTGTCTTCTCTTTTGTTTTCTGACTCCACTCCTTCCATGAAATGCAACCGTTATTACGTCCTCTTTAATAACTCAATTATATTTTATACAAAATTATTGCTAAGGTTCAAATTAAAAATGTATTGAAAAAAAATGAAATTATTGAACTCTCTTATTATTTTATTTTATCATTTCACAACTTCGATTATTAGCTTCCCGTCCTTTGCATCCGGACAAGCTCCTCTTGATTTATAATGTAACGTTGACCAATTAATTTAGTTATTTGGTACTATGATGGTACTAAATAATCAATTGTTGAAAGTGGATGCGAGGAATCAATGCAAATTATTCCTTAATTAATTGCAATTCAATGTGTAATGATGCAGACACGGAATCTTTCTATCAGTTTACATATGCTGAGCCCTATTACATTTTCTTCTTTGTTTTCTTATTCTGTCCAAGGACACGATTATCTTGTTATATATAAAAAAAGTTAATTCATTAATCTTTAGAGTTTCATTTGATTTTTAACTAGATCATTCTAGTTTATTTTTCTTTTTATTAATCCATATAGTTTTCTCAATTATAACCCTTAGTCTCTATACTCATAATTTTGTTAATAAGGTTGATGTGGATGTTAACTAAACGATATTTAAGTTTCTATAAAATAAAAAATAAAAAGAGATTCTTTTAAAAATAAAATGATATAATAAATTTATTTATTTATTATCAAAATAAAAATAAAAATATTACACTCATACTCGTCTCCTTACATATATAATATACAATCTAATTGATTTTAATGTAAGTATATTTTGAAACTATATTATCAATAAAATTAATGTAAGTATATTTTGAATGTGTACATGTTAACAGATCATGAGTATTTTTGGAACTAATATCTATAATTGAGAAAACTATAAGAACCTAATAAAAAAATATTATAAGGGTTTAATTATAAATTAGGTAAAATTATAGGAATTTGTATATTAATTTTTCAATTTTATTTTTATCTCCTCACTCCATATTTTCTACTATTTGAATTTAAATATAAATTTTGAATCGCTTTTCTTAAGTCTTATCCATTAATAATTATGTCATGCATTGCATAGAAAAAATTCATTTTAAAGTTAAAAAGAGTGATCAAATTAAATATATGAGATCCATATTTATGTCGAACACTTTATGAACATAAAATGTTGAAAACATCTACTATGTTGATTTTTGGTTAAATTATAATCCTTCTATATTTAATATAGTATCTAATTGAGGAGTTGATCTTAATCCTAAATATAAGACATATTTTTTTATCAACTTTTTTTTAAATTACCTATATTGATGCTCTATCAACAATAATCAAGTAAGAGAGATAGGGAGAGAGTTAAAAGAAATGATTAGGGTATTTTAGAAAAAATATTTCATATTAACTAACTTAACTAATTTTTTTTATCTAATTAAATTAATTAAATATATCATATATTAAAAATTAGAGAAGTATCTTTAAAAGATGAAGAGTCTACATCAAATAGCTATATGTATGATTGGATAACTTAACATAATATATATATATAATGAACTTGATGTAAAAACTATTTTTATTGGTAATGAAAATATCTCCCTCCTTACTTTCAAACTAAAGGGATATATTACACATATTTAGCATATTTTCTATTTATTTCTATTTGTGCCTCACTTTTAATGGGCTTGGACTTATCTAGAAGAACGGGCTGGGTGGGCTTTTTCCAACAAAATTGATATAGGATTTTAGAACAAACAAGAATCAGTTATACCCCGTTAGGAGACTCACCCACTACAACCAGGTGCGTGACGCGAATCAGATCTGGATATAGTCGGGGCAAAGCTCCGGTGAACTGGGCGGGCAACAAAAAAAAAGAATCAGCTATATGACCAATAGGGATTAGTCCGAGTGGTAAGCAGCTCGGTATCGTTTAAGTGAGGTCTCAAGTTTGAGAATTGACGTACGCAAAAAATCCCCGTTGGGAGACTCTCCCACCATAGCCAGGTGCACGACACGGGTCAGATCAGAATATAGTCGGGGCAAAGCTCCGGTAAATCGGGTGGGCAACCAAAAGAAAAAAGAAAAAAGAATAAGCTATTTAATTGTACCTAAAAAAAAAGAATTAGCTATAACGTCAATGAGAGTTGGCACATATGATAAGGAATATACTCATATCTCAAGGATGCGAGTTCAATTTTCGTTACCATCGTGAGAGCTCCTTTAGTAGGCGATCTCATAAGTCTTCTGTAAACGCTCTCTAAATTATGAGGTTGTGCCCTGGCCTTGGTGGGGGACCGGTGCCGAACTCACCTAAACTTTTTTATACAAAAAAAAGAATCAGCTATAACGATTGTAACGACCAATGACACGAGTATAAAAAAAGAAGCAGCTATAACGACCAATAAGAGTTAACACAGATGGTAAGGAATTGGCTCGTATCCTATAAGGACGCGAGTTTGATTCTCGCTGCCGTCGTGAAGGCTCATTTGACAGGCGATCTCTTAAGTTTCCTGTAAGAGCTTTTTAAGCCCTAAAACTGTACCCTGACCTTGGTAGGGGACGTGTGCCGAATCTACCTAAACTTTTATATATATATATAAAAGAAGAAGCAGCTATAACGCAAATGAAAGTTGACACAAATGATAAGGAACGTGATTGTATCCCACAAAGACGCGGGTTTAATTTCCGCTGTCGTCGTGAGGGCTTGTTTAGTGGGCGATCTTGTAAGTCCTATGTAAGTACTCTCTGAGCCTTGGGACTATGCCCTGACTTTAGTGAGGGACTAGTGCCAAACCCACTTAAACTTTTTTATAACAAAAAAAAAAAGAAGCAGCTATAACTTATGGAAAAAAAGAAGAAGCAGTTATAACACTGGAGGAGGTTGTGTCTAACGAAATTAACTGGTGAACGAAGATTTAAATCTCCGTTAGGAGAGGTACTTGCATTTAGTAGCTAACGGTGACTTTAACATGATTATTTTCAATAAAAGATACACTGAGTAAAAAATTATAAGAAGAAAAAGAAGAAGCTATGGCTTCATGAGACTCAGACTGATCTCTTTCCAATATCTACGTCATCATTGAGAATATAACATTATTGCTTAAGGGGAAAGAAGGAGATCCAAGTCTGAGCAGCAGTAAGAAAAAGAGCTAAAAAACCAGCAAGAAAAGCAATAATGGTCCATGGAGATTTGAAATAAGTATGAAAAGCTTGAGACAACCACGTCTTATACCTCTTCTTATAATGCATCTCTATCTCATCCGTCACAGACTCATACGTCGAAGCATCAGTCCTCAAATCTCTAGCTATCGTGTTAAACAAGTGCGCCACTTCCTCGTCGCTCCCTAGCCGATTCAACAAAACTCCTGCCGCTCGCAGAAGCTTGACGTCGTCAGTATGGTCGATGATCGTGTCGAGGAACTCGACATAAGAGTTGATCTCGTGGTTGTTGTCGAAATCCGGCAACGTCTCGTAAGCTATGAGATTTAGGTAAGTTGGTGCTGTTATGTGGTCGACTACTATTTTTGGAAGTTGGAGTCTTCCACCGAACCATGTGGAGTGGAATGAGATGTCGATGGGGCTTATTTCAGGTTTGCTTCGTTTCACTCGAATTCCTGCTTCTTTTAGTTCTTTTACGTTTCTGCATGTTCTTGATCTGTGTTTGTGTTTTGATTTGGTTTCTTTTGGATGAAAGCCTCGTAACATTTCGCTGCGAAGGTGATGAAGAAGATGTGGAGGAGGAGGATGTATAAGACGCACTTCAATTTCTTCACGTTGTTGCTGATCACCACTACTTTAATCCCCTGCATTATTTACATTTATACAAGTGAATATATATATATATATATTAGAATATGTTAACTTCGCTAGAGAGAAATAATATGGAGAAGATAGATAATCATGTGTATTATTCATAGAAGAATAAGACAGCTCATACAACTATTATAATCTATTTAGGTTTACACTCGAATATGTTCACACTTATGAGAGATAAATTAACTTTATTTTGAAATTTAAGAGAGGATCTATGTTATCCTCTTTTGATGAGAAAATTATCATATACTTTTAAACTTATGGATAAGAATCTTTTGTACAAGATTATAGGATTATATAGTAATAGAATGATTAACACTAATTATCTAGCTAATTTAACCCTCTAACAGAAGAATAGATTCCCACCTCAGTTAAAGCACGAAGGGATAGATAAACTAAAACGTCCCAAAATTGCCCACAAAGCTTTTATTCAATGAGCATATGGCATCTAAACTTTCCAACGGTGGTAAATTTTTTTTTCAAACAATGCTGCGTAAATTCATGAGCTTACAAATGGCAGACCCGGTGGGGCCCACACATGAGATAACGACCGTTTGCCTTCATTTTTATGTGCTGGGGTTTTCACACCATTTTGGAAATTTTGTGGGTATTCATGCATGATTTGGGAAATCTATGACGCCAGATAACTTTAGGATAATTATTGATATTTTTATTCTTATTTTCTTTTCATAAAAGAATTGCCCTCACTTTCTTGAGCCTCGTATAAGTAAGAGGGGACCAATCTTTAAATTCATTATCATTATTTTTTAATATTATTTTAGTCTTTAATTATTATAAATTTATTATAAAAATTAATTGTTATTTTTTCTTTCGTGAGAATTAGTTAAAATGAAAAAGATCATAAGGGTACAAATTTAAAATAATTAGTGTGGAGAGAGAAACAGAGAATTTTTATGACCCCACTTTTATCATATCCTAACTCGAGAGAGACAGCTCTCTCTCTCTTCACTCTAGATAAAGTGTAACTCAACAAATCTTATACTTAATTTCATTTAACTAATTTAATTAAATTAAAAAAATTAATTAAATTATTTAATGTTATATAATTTTTTAAAACACCATAACAATTTTTTTAATACATTTTCTCTTTTATTTGATTTTTTTGAGATAATTTAAAAAAATATTAATAAATATAAAAATATATTTTATATTTATAAATAAGATTAACTCTCCAATTAAATAATATATTAAAAATAAAAAGAGTAGAAAATGAAGTAGTATATAATAATGATATATATACACGTCATACCCATATGTGAATATATATACAAACATAAATGCGTGTGAATAATATATGCATTAAAATATAAATAAAAGAAAATAAATGATGTGAAAAATCAGTTTGGATTATTATATTGTGTGATTCTTGTCTTCCCATACCTAAATGCTTGAATGTAAATGAATCCATTTAAATTATAATAATAAGATATGGAATCGTTCACAGTTTTATATATATATATATATATATATATATATATATATATATATATATATTCTTTAAAAATAACGTGAATAAGCTTTTATATATAACTTACGCTTATCAGCATTGTCGTTCCCCCTAGCTTGTTGCGACAACGACCACGACGACAAAAGTCTTTCAGGTTTATGGGACGAGAAACGTTGAAAACGACCAACGAACATGTCTATGGCTATAACGACAACTTCGTCATCATTTGTTAAAAGTCTAAGCAGTTGAAAAGGAAGCTGGTTCTCTAGCAAGAGCACATCCTGGCGAAGAAGAGCAAGTAGGGTCAACCTTGAGCTTCAGATCTTCAGGTTTCTGGAAATCAAACTCAACCAAGATTTGAAGCAGAGAACATCCATCTATGAACAATATTGCCGACAGTTTCTCGTCATAGTCGTCGAAATCTCCGAGCGCATCTTTTGTGTTGAGATCTTTCAGATTCTTGATGTTTTCCAGAATCTTCTGATGTTACGCATCTTTGTCCTTGCCTTCAAGATACATTGATGCCCACATGAACTTGAACTGTTCTCCTAGCTGCAGATGTGGTTCCCCGTAATGAATGGGACCAAATGACACAAACCTGGGAAAGTAATACTCTGCAAAATTCTTTCGATCTCTCTGATGATGTAACACTCTTTGTATATTGGGACGACGTGAAGTTTGATGATGATGATGATCATCATCATCACTCTCCATATTTTCAAGTTTCTGCACTGCTTCATTCAGTTTGTTGAACATATCTTTTGTGGGATTTACCATTGTTTATTAGTTTTGTTTTGGTTATTGTGTGATTTCATTTATATATATAGAAAGAGAGAGAGAGAGAGAGAGATTTTCAAGTTTGGTAAGACTTTTCAATGAAGCTTTTCAAAATATGGACTAATAATAATATGGAATAAACCTTGGATAAGGAACACAGGATTTTCTAGCTTTATTAATATTTCAAGTTTGGAACTAATTAGGCTCACTTTTACGTGAAAAAGTGTTTTTTTAACCATTACTCTTACTACATATTATTTTAGCTACCTACCTGCAACTTTGCTTGGAATTGGAAAATGGTATATATGTTTAGACCTGTCTAATGAATGAAGGAGACAAGCTTGGAATTAAATATTACTTTGTACAACCATAAGAAATTCACATATTCCACCTCCTCTATTGCTTCCTATACTTGTGTGTGTATATCATGAAATTAAAACACAACCCAAGTTGCCCAAATAGACCCGTTGAATCAGTAAACCATTTTCTTAGCTAGTACAATCAAGAGTCTTAGATAGATCAATTAAGTTAAGCTTTATATTTATTTTCTTCCCTTGCTAACACTCAAATAATGTTGTTTTGAATTTTAAAAAATAGTTCGTTATATTTGTGTTTTACAAATTCTATTTTATTAGGTTATACATGATTTATACACGAAAGTCTTAATTATTTGTGGATTAATATTTTTTTATTTAAATATTACTCTTTTTATGATTATATATAAATATTTTTATATATTTTAATTAAATTATATTATTTTAATTATTGGGTCGCCTCCAATTTAACTAGGGTTAAATTATTGAACTTTGAACCATTACCTTGTCATGACCGAAAAGAAAACTGTTAATTAAGAGAGTTATTCCAACTGCGGCTTCTGTTGATTGACGGGACGTTCGTGCTCTGGTTCTCTTTGTGGTGTTTTGTCTGTTTTTCTCTGGTTCTCTTACGTATAGCAAATTTTAACATTCCCTCCGAAATTTGAATGATAAATTGCTTTTTTTTTTATATAAAAAAATTAAATAAATTGAGTCCCATGGATAAAGTATATCTCTAAATTTAAAAATTATTTATAAATATATTTATAAATTACGTATTAACAAAATTCTTGTATCGATAATAAAATTTAAACTCATAATTTTATAAGTTATAAGCTAATTCTTTATCGATTAGATTAACCGTATAAATTGCTTTGGTGATATTGAGAGTCACTTTTTTTTTTATTACCCATCCTATTTACCGGAACTTTATCTCGACTACATCCGGATTTGACCCGTGTCGCTCACCTGACTATGGTGGGTGAGTCTCCCAACGGGGATTTTTTGTGTATACCAAGGCTCAAATTCAAAACCTCATTTAAACGATACTGAGCTGCTTATTATTCAGACCAACTCCCGTTGGAATATTGAGAGTCACTTGATCTCAGAGTGCTACACAACAAGTGGACCCTTCGGACTTATATTCGTTGTAGTGGACCCACCTAGCCCAATGACATTGCCCAACCAGCCTGTGAGCAAACCTCTGCTAAATGCAAGCATCGATATATGCTCCATTTTAATGGTGAGAATGACATCGCAATGTTTTAACAGAAAAGAGATTAGGTTTAACAGAAAAAATTACCCTTATTACCTCTGTACTTAGAACTCAAATACTCGATGCCTCACCAAAATTAAAGATATTAGCATTCTACCCATCTTTGCCTCAAAGTCATATATGTCTTCACTTGTCCTTACCCTAATTAAAATTTAAATTATTACTGAAAGAAATATTTATATTTAATATTATCTTAAATATAATTGTCGATATTTATATTTAAAAAAATAGACATTACAATGTGTTTTTGTTTTTTAAGATGTGTTAAGGTCTTCCAATAACAAAAAAAAAAGTTAAAGTTTAATTTTATCATGTAATTGATCATATAGAAGCAATATTATCCAAAAATATTAAAAAGATGTAAAATCTCTAACTATTAAAAAATTAATATTAACTATTAATATTTTTAAATAACATTAACCTCAAAAAACTTTCCGACTAATATTCCTCCTATTTTCACTTTAGGCAAAATTGAATCATAGCTCTTTTTAAGATTGAAAGTAAATACGTAATATTGCCCTTCTTCACCTATGGTGGGTGTGTGTAGTTTGATGGGGCAAAATAACATTTTAATACTTTTTTAATACTAAAATCGTAAATGAAAGTTCATCCGCCAAATCCAATCGCAGATTTTGTATTTTTGCTTAATGAGATTCCAATCCCAGTTTTTGGCTTCCGCAGGTTAGGGTTTAAATATGACATTTTGTCTCTTCCAGGAAGTGTTTTTTTTACTATACGGCAACAGCATTAAGCCATTAATTAAAGGGCTAAAATTCTTGCACTGTGCTGAGTCTAATAGCCTCCTTTGATGCCTAGAAGCTTCTAAGCAATTTCTTGGACTTCAGGCAGAAGCTGGAAAAAGAAGCGTTATTTTCCGTTTTCTTGACACTGTTAATGTGTATTGGGATTCACTTTCATGAAGTTGTTGTGGGTTTGGGCACTAATTCGGTTCTATTCTGCTCGAGTTTGTGAGTTGAATCAAATTCCTCTTGGTTTTCTGCCTCTCCAACTCGCTCTCAGTTTTTGGAGGGAAACTTGCAAGGAAGTGAGAGAAACTGAGAAAATCAGGCGATGGGGAAAGACGAGGAGGAGATGAGGGGAGAGATAGAAGAGAGACTGATAAACGAGGAGTACAAAATCTGGAAGAAGAATACGCCTTTCTTGTACGATTTGGTAATAACGCATGCCCTAGAATGGCCTTCCCTCACTGTGGAGTGGCTTCCTGATCGAGATGAGCCTCCGGGGAGGGATTACTCGGTCCAGAAGATGATTCTGGGCACACATACTTCGGAGAATGAACCCAATTACTTAATGCTTGCCCAAGTTCAGCTTCCTTTGGATGATGCCGAGAATGATGCGCGCCATTATGATGATGATCACGCTGATGTAGGTGGATTTGGGTGTGCTAATGGCAAAGTAAGGAACCCATTTTTTGTGATGCTAATACTTTATTGTCGATTTCCATTGATCATATTAAATTTTGATAACTTGCAGGTTCTATTTATACTTCTTTTTGATAAAATGAAGGCATTATGTTTGAATAGAAATTAATGATTTCATGATTTATAGCAGAAAAGGTTACACTCTTTTACCATTGTCCCCTGAACCATGAAGGGCTTTATCATGGATTTTAAGTCTTGCACTTGCCACCAATACACTTGAACTTGAAGGCCATGAAAGGAATGTATTCATTATTCATTATTGTATAAATTTGTAGTCTGCATAATACGCTAATTAAAATCTTGTATTATATAGCATCTTTCCTCAATGTAGCCCTTGATCTAAACACTTTGAAACTTGACACCTTGTAAAGGTGAAGAAAATATATTTAAACTACGTAGTATCACCAGATTCAACTTTACAACAGTCACGAAGTCATAATTTAGTTATTGAGTTGCGCTGCAAATGAATAATTTAATAAAGTTTTCCAACAAATTGGAAGTTTCTTTCTAGATAGATTTTGGCCCCTGCATCTGTGCCTTTTGCTGACAATGTGATAGTTGAAGTCTTGCTTTTACTTTGCCTTTTGTTTTTTGTCTAAGGATATGTTCTTTTCTCACAGGTACAAATAATCCAGCAAATAAATCATGATGGAGAGGTTAACAGGGCCCGTTATATGCCTCAAAACCCATTTATCATTGCCACTAAGACAGTTAGTGCCGAGGTTTATGTATTTGACTATAGCAAGCATCCATCTAAACCACCTCTGGATGGCGCTTGTAATCCTGATTTAAGGCTAAGAGGTCACAATACTGAAGGATATGGTTTATCATGGAGTAAATTCAAGCAGGGTCACTTGCTAAGTGGTTCTGATGATGCTCAGATATGCTTGTGGGATATAAATGCGACTCCTAAAAATAAAACCCTGGAGGCTATGCAGATTTTTAAGGTTCCTTTTTCTTTTGACCGTGTGTTAAAGTGTTTACTTATTATATTTACTTAAGCTTTACCTTCATGTTTACTGTGGTTTCACTTTTTCCTTCAATTGGAATCATTTTTCCTTTCTGGAGGCATTTTTTGCGTGATAGTTATGCTAGTAGTTCTGAACTCAGTTGGGCCTAAAGACGTGTCTTGAACCCGATGTAACCCAAACTCTATTTATCAGACTCTCTGTATGGTTGTACACGCCAAAATCCAAAATATTCTAAATGATTGGATTTACTTAATTCATTATATATCATTTTCTCCGTTTTTTCCTAACCTCATCGCTCATGCAAGTGACCTTTTAGCACTTCTGGCCTCAAGGAGCTACCCCCACCCTCCATAAAGGGGTGTGCCTTTTTTACTATCTTTTCAAAACCAATTAAAATATTAAAATGTGAATGCTTTTATCCCTTAGTAATACGATACAACTTTGCCATTTTGATGGGGGATGAAAAACACAATTTTGACTGGGACTGGTATATCTGATTTTAAATTGTGTGTTTATATATAGGATATATATGTGTAGCAGGGGGTTTCTAAGCCACTCAATCATGGAAGATGCATTTTAGACGTGTTCTTTGACGGGGCTTATGGAAGAGCTAACTTGAACCAAAATGTCTGAAAATATTTGCAAACTGAATGGATTAGTTTACGTTAATTCCATTTATATGCCTTAATTTGTTACAAAATAGATCTGGGGCACTTTCCTTGTACAAGCACTTACCTTCTATGAACATAAATCATAAATAATTCTTTTTCCTTACTCTATAATTCTACTACACAATCTGTCTTTTAAACTCAGTAGTTTCTTGATTTGTAACAGATTCATGAAGGTGTTGTGGAAGATGTAGCATGGCATTTGAGGCATGAATACTTATTTGGTTCTGTTGGTGATGATCAATACTTGCTTATATGGGATCTTCGGACTCCATCAATCAGCAAGCCTGTCCAATCTGTAGTTGCTCATCAAAGTGAGGTGCATATTAAGGACTCTGTTGTGTGCTTTGACAGATTCGTGGTTTTGTAGAAGTATTTCAGACCAATATGTTTGTGTATACTTTTCATTTACGCTATTTTATGTTAAGATAATGTTATGGCCTCCTGAGAATGACTGTACTTAGGTGAAAATCAATATGAAAAATCAAGAAATGTTTTCGAAATGAGCATAGTCTGTGTTGATATAGTTATTTAGATGGACTGATACCTGGCAGTGGCAGTTGAAATAACTGATCCTTTTGTAATGTACAATTGTTTAGTATGACCAAATGTGGGAGAGGAATTGGAAACCAACTTATGAGGCCCAAAAGATAATTCCGTTTATGTTGCATAATTTGGTCGAGATTTACTTATGGTAATATATTTATATTCCTTCACTTCAACTATGCTTAAGATAGTGTCATGCAGTATATCATTTAACTTACCAGTTAAGAATGTCTCATTTTAATTTCAACTTGCTTGTGCATTTCTTAATATCTTACCAGTTAGTTTTTATTAAAATTGAGCCTATTTTTTCTTACAGAAAACCGGAAATAAAAATTACAGTTTTATACCTAAATATGCTATATGTTTCTATTTTCTTTTTACCATTATTGATGATTTGTATGTGATTCATGAACTTAATTGCATTGTGTAACAAAACTCCTGAATAGGTTACTTGGTGATTATTAGGACCGTCTGGATGGTGATTCATGTCTTTGTTTTTCTTTACCTTGTGAAAGTGATGTAATGCTTGTATGTGCACATAGTGATATGAATATTGTAATTGTTAAAGATGCTCTCTCTCTTATCTGATAGTTGGCTGTCTGTGTAAAGGAAGTCGGTAACATAACATTGTTGACATGATGAACCGAATAATTGGTTCTTGTAAAAAAAGACAGTGAGATCCATGATTTTCTAGCCAATAACCATTGAGAGAAGACCTGGCCATGCTTCAGGTTTACATTTGTGTTGTTTCACTTTGATGGCATTTTTGTGTTTATGTTGATGAAATTTTCCTCCTCTTAAGTTTCATTTTTCATACACCCTTGGTGACTTTCTAACATCTTTTATATGTAAGACTTACTCATATAGCTTTTAATGTGGAATTTCTTGCTAGGTCAACTGCTTGGCTTTTAATCCATTCAATGAATGGGTTGTTGCTACTGGTTCTACTGATAAAACTGTGAAGTTGTTTGATCTACGCAAGATTAATACTGCTCTTCACACCTTTGATTGTCACAAGTAAAAATCCTCCATCGAGATGTTTTAAATTTCTCCAAGTGTTTTATGCTTATGAAACTTTTATCAGAAAACTTATTCTTGTTTACAACAGGGAGGAGGTTTTCCAGGTGGGCTGGAATCCAAAGAATGAAACTATCTTAGCTTCTTGTTGTCTTGGCAGGAGACTCATGGTGTGGGATCTTAGCAGGTATTGTCTAATGGAATCACTGTCTGAAATGTTTATCATTAAGTAAAGCGACCATGGTGTAATGCTTATGGATATAGTTATTTGCAAATTATTTTACTGATTTATCAGTTCTCAATGCAGCCTATTGCATTCATGTTTGCATTTATAGTTTTACTGTACGACAAGTGGGGAAGATATCAACTAAAAAGGATAATGTGAACTTGTTGAAATTCCTAGAGTTTTAATGAACATGAAGGAGTCCTCTGTGGTCTAAGGAGTGGCACAGCATTAAATTGGATTAAATTAATGAAAAGTACTGATACGAGGAAAATTTTATACAACTCTAGAAACTTAGTTTGGTAAGTTGGGTCAAATCCCGATTTTATGACGTGTTTGAAATTAAAGTAGTTGCATCTATTCATGTCTATTAGAATAATTATTGTCAAGGACAAGTCAAAAGTGTAAAATGTTACGTGCAGGTCTCTGAGGTTTTTATTAAAATTTATAATCTCTAATACGCTTCATACAAAAGTCCATTGACCTTGAAGTATGGACCAAGCACCTATTGTACTTTGTATTTGAATTTCATTTAACTAAGAAAAATGGTGACAACTAAAATTTAACTATAATAAGTACAATAAATCTTGACAACAGTTAAGTGGAGACCTATGAACGTTATCTCTAAGCTTTATGGGATAGTGGTATTTTGCTTAGGGCTTCTTTATTGAGTCTAATGCTCATAGATGCAGAGATTATACGAGCTTTGTTGCATTTTTGTGGATTGATTTTCTGACCAAAATGGATTTTGCAGAAATAATATTACAATGCGCTGATCGCTAGAGCTTTCTCATTGAATGTGTAGGATTGATGAAGAGCAGACACCAGAAGATGCGGAGGATGGTCCACCAGAATTGCTTTTTATTCATGGGGGTCATACAAGTAAAATATCTGACTTCTCATGGGACCCATGTGAGGATTGGATTGTTGCCAGTGTTGCTGAAGACAATATACTTCAAATATGGCAAATGGCAGAGAACATATATCATGATGAAGATGATCTGCCTGAAGAATCAACCAAGGCTTCTTTAGTATAATTTCCACTGGATGATAGTATTTTGCACTTGTCTCCATTAAACCTGGGTAGGTGAAGATAGTGTCTATTATGGTTTGTTCCCAGTTCCAAATTTGTCTAAGCTGGAAATATGTAATAACTGATTAAATATTAGTTTTTAGTGCAAACATGTGTAAAATGCCAGATGTGAATGTAATACAAGATTTAGATCTGCTGAAGTTATTTATGAAATTTGCAGTAAATTATGAGGTGAAAGGTAACAAGCGAAGCCAACAATCTTGAGACTTAATTTAAACCATATTTCTTAGTCCTCTCCTATATATAGGACACTTTTGACTACTTCTCATGAATTGAGACATTTAATTTATGTAATTAAATAAAATTGGTTAACATCTTTATGGAGAAAAACAATAATTGAATGTTCAAAATTATATTGTAATTATATTATCAAACTAGCATATTCACTGGTTCTAACTCAATATTTTATTTTATATAAGTATTTTAGCTTGTTACTTTTAATATGCTTTCAGTTATATACGTGTTGAACTCACTTTTAAATATATTTTGGTTCCATCTGTATATGCTCTTTTGTCACGATCCAAAAATATTTCAAAACCAATAATCCAGCATAGAATTCTCAGGTTTAATTCAGTAATCTCTTGATTGCAAAATTAGAAGTAACAGGATTTTCCCCTCACTGTATTCTTTACCGATTTTCTCCAAACGTAAAAGTTACAGACAATTCTAACATTTGTCAAGAGACTTTTCTCCCATATAACTGATTCTAAATTGCAGATTGCCTCTTCACAAGTGTGGAACTAAGAAGCTACAAGAGAAATGGGTTTCCTATTAAAAACACGAAGATTACAAAAGCTCTACAAAATTCGTTACTACAGAAGACATACACAATAGTCGATGAGCATACAATTCAGTTACCCTTCTGCCTCTTTATTCTCTCCAAAGCACCAAGTCGTGTTCCTTCTTCGTTCTTTTCATCACCCTCTTCCCTCTTCCGGACTAACCCACCGAAAACAGCCGATGGGACATCCTTTTGTGCAATTTCAATTTTTTCATCATCCTCAGAATCACTCCCTTCAGGTAATTCAATATCCTCATTATTTGCATTGGCTTTAATCCCTCCATCAGTCTGTGACTCTACTCCAGCACTGACAAACCCAACTTTCTTTTCTAGTGAGGCCATTTGGTCCTCAGGTACACCAGCCTGTTTCAATGTTTCTTTGGCCTCCTCCAGAGGCACAGTTTGGTCCTTTTGCATCAAGTACTCAGGCAATATAAAATGGGTCTGCAAAAACAATGAAAAGTTACAGTTAAGATTTATGATGTGTATGAACTTAAATTACATCAAAGGAACAAAACTGTTAAACTAAACTTACCTGGCTATAGCTTGCAGAGACACTGCGCTTAATACGAAGCATTTCTCTGAAGGTATCTTCATTGCCATGCTTCACCTCAAACTCATGCCACTTGTTCCAAAATTCAGAGTCTGATCGTGGATCTGCAAACTGTGAGGCGAAGACATATATTCCACGGGCCCGATCAATTTCTCCCAAGCTTTTCTCCAACTCGGCATACTTCAAAGACATGGTTTTGACATCCTTGTCTGGAAGACCAGACTCAATTGCCTGCTCATAGATTTCCCTTGTTTTGGGTACACCAAATATCTCCGCAGCACGAGCAATATATATTTCGTACATGCTTAACTTCTCATTATTAGGAACAGCCTTTGTTGCTTGATCATAAACCTTCATAGCTCGTTTTGCCAGCCCATAATCCTCCTCCAACTTTGCGTATTGCATGTATAAAGGCTTTACTTGATCAGCAGGAGCCTGTTTTCAAAGCATGAACCCAACAGAAGGATAAGGTTAGCACCATATACATTATTAGCAAATAAAAGTTACATTTCAATAGAAGCAAAACTGTGGTGCCAAAAAAAACAAAAAAACCATAGAAATTATCAGATTAAGTTTCAAATACATATGTGATTTTTATTTTTCATGCACATAACAATTCCCACGTTCATGGAAACTAAAGATTAGTTATAGTTATAACAAAATTTGTAACAAGATAAAATATAAAACACTCCTAGTCTTTTATTTTTCACTTACATCCTTCACCCCTTAAAAGAGCAAGCGTCAGTTTTGTTTTTTCCTTGTCAGACGAAGGTATCAAAGTCTCCATAACATACGTAATAGTGTAAAGATATCATTAAATCTATATTTTAAAATCAGCAAATTTTGGTAAAGTTCACTCTAATGCATTCAGAACTTCACATATATGATACCCTAAAACAAATCATAAGGTTGACCTACATTTAGAAGTCATATCATACATGCATGAGATATAACACGGACCATCATTTACACTATTGACGTATTAAACCATCCTACATTTAGAAGATAAGAAACGGAATTTCTTAAGCAGTATGACTGATATCTAAATTTTCAATCCTCGCTTCCCCTTCAGTTGAAATCTACCCTGGTCCCTTCGCAAGTGCCTTAAAACTCAAATCTTAAGATTGATCTATAACATAAATAAATCACTGGATATATCCTCTGGGAAGATAATTTTAAACTTAAAAGATAAAATGAAAATATAGGATCGTTTGGAAACAAGTGCATACCATTTCAACAGCATTCTCAAACAGCTCTCTTGCTCTCTCTAATTTTGTTTTCCCATATCTCTTCACAAATTTCGAGAGATATGTAATCCATATATCTTTAACATGTGGGTACTTGAATATCTTCACGCCTCTTTCATAAACCTTAAATGCATCTTCAAAGTATTTGTGCTCCTGTGAAATTAAATGGAGATTTGTCAATCACCCAGAACCAGATCAAGTAAAAAATGAAAAAGATGATGTATTAAAATGTAGGAATAGTTCCATACCTCTAAAAAGTATGCATAGTTAATTATAATTTGCGGTGTCGCAATTCTCAAATCCAATATTCGCTCATACACTACACGAGTAGACTCTAAAGTACCCAGACTTTCCTCCAAGTCAACGTAAAATGTCCACAATCTCAAGGATTTATGCAACTTCATTTGAACTGGTTCATTTCCATCAGCAGCCACTAAAAATCATGAAAAAGCAAAAACCTAAAGTTAGTTCCCTCCCTGTATAACCACAAATAAGTTCATATCATTCCTTCTCAATTACCACAAGACGATCATCCTAGGGTACACAGTAGCATATGTGTTTGGTAGGTGGCTAGGAGAATATAAGGCAGAGAAATAAATCAACAGAGTTATTTTTAACAAGTATCTCACTCAAAAATAACCAAAGCCAAGGAGAATCTCCAAGAAAACAATGAAATTCTAATTCTAACTCCATATACTTTCTACATGCTGGCATGTGAATTATTTAAAAGCAAGAGAATTCGCCTAACTTACTAAAATATCTGGACCACTAAGAAACTGAATCTGAAAGCGGCATAACAGCCCTGAACATGCTTAATTAAAATAATAAAATATCTGAAAATAAGATATGGACTCAACCACTAAACATAACAAACTCCTAAACTTAAGGAACACTTAAAACATGCAAATAATGTTCTAAATACTGAAATAAATTCTGCTAACTTATGACTGGACTCGTGACTTATCAACAGTGGTTCACCAGTATGTTAAGTAGTTTATTAGTGTTCAATGTTACCAGTTCATAATGAGTATCATAATAAAGAATATCATTACAAACGGAAAAGCCCATACATGTCAATGCCTGAATTAATTTTTTTCTCCACAGTTAATAGGTGTTACATCATCAGTGATATAACCAGAACTGTATCTGAACAACAACATAGAACATGTAAAATTGGTATCAATGTCCATGTCAGAAGAGAAATATATTGGATGTCTAAGTCTTGAGGATACCCAGTTTTTTTCATGAAACCAAGGACAAGTCCCAAATCCATATAGTTTGAATGGATCATAAACTAAATCATAATCCATGTTTCTTTAACTGCACAAAACCATGAGCCCAATTAAGATTGACAACTGTTCAACAGGTCAAATCATCCTCAATGATTGTACATACAAAAAACTAACATCAGTTACATTTGCTAGACAGACAGTAACAAAAAAAGAGACTCAGAGAACAGTAGACAGTTACACAACAAAGTAGGTTAAAAGAACGAAAACAAAAAAACAATGCCAAGAAAATACAATTAAGATTACCTCTTCGCTTGACCTCAACTGATGGCTCTGCTGTGGCCCGCCTCATAAGATCAAGGGCACCTTTGAAATTCTTATGCCTCAATTCCATTTCTGCCCACTCACACCAGACACTAGCTAGATGAACCACACTCTTGTAGTTGACTTGTACTGCCTTATCAAATATAACTCTGGCATTGGCAAGGTCTTTGTGATCTTCATACAGTTTTGCAAAAGCAACCCACAATGTGTGAGGCTTTCCCACAGCTTTCATCGGGTCAACAGTCCTAACGGCTTCAGTGTAGGTCAATATCTGCCTAGTGGGATTGCCCTCAAACAGCTTCACCCTACGATGCCACTGTTCTACATTATGAGGGTTTTGACGTAAAAGAACACTGTTAGCCAATTCTGGTCTCCTGTCCATAAGATGTTCCAATCTAGCCAATCTCAAATCTATGTCATTTTTATCACTCAACCAAAATCCATGAAGAATCTTCTTCTCAAAGTCCTCGAGAGACAATCGTCCCAAGAATCGAACATCTTCAACTCCAAAGCCATTTTCTTGATCATTATCTTCTTCGTCACTTAGACCAATCTCCTCCATCTTATAGGAAAGCATGCTCTCCTCAAACTGTGAGTAAGAATCAAAAATCACACTAAAATCCCTCACTGTGACAACAGTTGACATCCCCTCCTCAAAAATATCCCTAGCCTTCTCATGCAAACCCCTCCTAATATAATACTCAGCCAGTGACGTCCAGAGTCTTCCCACCTCATCTGTAAACTTCCTAATCCCACCTCTAATTATTGCATCAACATTTAACCCCAATACCTCATTGGCATGTCTAGTAAGCAAATCACACAACTCCAACCATAGCCTATGCTTTGTTTTTCCCTTTATTGAATAAAACTGATCATCATTTAATACAGAAGCCAATCTTTCAGCAGCCTCTTGCCAGAGACTGGAGTTAATCAAGAATTCAATAAAATCTTCAATATGAGTCGGGTCATATTTTAAATACCTCCTATAAACTCGAAGAGAGGTCTCAATGGGAATACCTATTTGGCTCACAAAAATTAGGTATGGTTCCCATATTCTATCGTGTTGGGTCACTGGAAGAGCACAAAGGGCCCTATCAAATGTTCTTCGTGTTCTAGTTATCAGTTTCTGGGCTGTCAATGTTTGAAGGTACATAATCCATATCCTTGGCATCTTATGCATGGTTACTAAGGCCCGCTCAAACGTGTTGTTCAAGTTGTCATACTGGGAGTGAGTGATGGGAAGGCTTCGAACAAGGTCAAGTCGTTCACGAAGGTAAGCGTGCCAAATCTTGTAGCTTCCAGGGAGGGCTTTGAGGGCTCGCTCGTAAATAACAAAACGCTTCTTGAATGGGGCTTCTGATCGAGCAACAAGATAGCGCCACCATAATTTGAGGCTAAAAGGGTTCCTCAACAGCTCTTCTTCATAGAGAAGATCATCTTGAGAAGGATACAGTTCCTGTGAAATCGACATTGAGATCTGCAGGAAAGAAAACCTGTGAATTAAGCAATGCTCAAAAACCAGAACCACACGAAGAACAGTTCACAGACATATTGGCAGAGGGACTAGTAAAGTATTCAATTGCAAAGTATAATGAAGAATGATAATAGAGAAACCTATGTTTTGAATATGAAATTCAGAACCAACTGAGCTAAATTGGTTTCATATATAGAGAGGAGTAAGTAATAAAAGATCTCTGATCTCATCCCCAGCAGGCTAGCAATCATATTACCTTCAGAAAGGAATAGTGAAGGGAGAACCTAGCTGAAAGAAGCCACACGAAGGGGAAGATTGAAGATTGAACTCTGGTCTCTGACGTCTCTTATTCTCTGCAAAATGATGGAGTTCGCCGAGCTACACGAGTGGCGGACTGAAGAGCATGGGACCACGAAGCAGAGTGAACGATGGCGACGAACTGAGTAGCACAAGGACCACGGCGGTGATGGGCTGAGGAATATGACGGCGAGAGCAAGGGGGATTTGGGGGTTTCGGGCGAGGAGAATGACGACCGCGAGGGCAGAGAGCAGTCGAGGAGAGGGCATCCGAGACTGAAGCTTCGTTTTAACTTTTAACAAGGGCATAACATAAATTATGTTTTAATTTATTTTATTCAATGATATTCTCTAGCATAAAACAAAATGTATGTTTTGATATCTTAATTAATTAATTAAGATAGATTATAAAAATAAGATAAATTAATAAATTATAATTAATAAAAAATTAAATTAATTAATTTAAATAAATTTATCTTAAAAAATTAAATTTAATTATAATTAATTTATTTATATATATTTTTTAATCTATTTAAATTAATAAATTTATTTTTATATTATATACTTTGATATAAAGCTACAAGATCATGATTAATACTTTTTTCTTTGAAAGGGTGTTCAAGAAAGAAAGGGTTCACTTGATATTATTCTTTCACAACCTTGAACATAGGGAAAATGATATTATTATTTTTTTTTGCATTATTGCCATAGTCCACGTAATCCCTACCAAAATGGCATAATCATATTCTATTGGATTAAATGATTGGACAAGTTATTTTATATTATCAAATTAATAAAAAATTATTTGTATTTAATAAGATGTGATTTGGAAATTTCTTAGCCTAAAAATCCAAAGTTAATTTATGACAAGTTCGAAGAAGTAATCAATCAATTTATATCTATTTATTTAGTTGTTAAAAATTAGAGTTAAGTCGTATATTTATTGTGAAATTTGTTGATTGAATGACTATACTAATTATTTTGTATTATCAAGTAGATTTAAATGGGGTTAATATGATGGGACATGACAAACATGATCTGAAAATTTCTTGATTTAAAAGTTTTGAAGTTGATTAATATAATCCAAATAAAAAAATAATAATGCATACAATTCCTATTGCTATTTATTGTTGGTACAAAAATATATTTTTTTATTTATTTCTATACGCTCACATTTATTTAAAATGTAGTATATATTTATTGAAAAAGGTTTTTAATAAGATTTGAAATAGCAAATCTAACTATTTAATTAATTTAGTTAAAAAGATAATCAATAAGATGTGAATATGTTGAAATAAGTAACTTGTTAGTCTTTTAATTTAAAACCATTGAAATTGACTAATCCAATTAATCTAAATTCTAAAAAATATGCTAACAACATGTTTTTGCTTAATATTCACATATGTTTTTTACTGTATCAGTTTTACAGTTTATTCAATTATTGTTTTTTAAATTATATTATACATATATTTTTTTTAAATAATAATTTGTTAAAATAATAAATTTATATATGAAGCATGTATCATATGAAAGTTTATATTTTTATTAGTAAAAGAGAAAAATCGCACAAATTGAAGTATTTTAATATGTTGATTACACTACTAAAATTAATTTAAGATACTGATTGTACTTTTAAATATTTTAGGATATTGATATCACTTTCAAAATTAATTATATTTCTGAACCATCTCTGTTGGCTAATAACGATTTGGTATGTGCATCATGTTGAATTCCTTGAACAATAATCTGGTTAAATATAGTGACTATACACGAATTAATAAATGGGAGATTAAATCGCAAATAAAACAAGAAGCGGGATAACAAAATCCATTTCTTCTTTTTTTTTTTTACATGTAAAGATTAAAAAAAGTTATCAACGTGTAGTTGAATTGTATTTTTGGAAAGTATTCCTTGCCCACTACTTAAATAACGAAATTGCCTTTTGAATCAGGTACTAAAACACAGATCCACGCTTCAATAAGTCCATAATCAAGGTCCCATAGCTAACTTCATTTGAAGAAAAATCATTATTGCATCATAAACTTATATAGACTTTTAAGGGCCCGTTTGAATTAGCTTTTGATAATAGATTCTAGGAAGAATAGATTTTGAAGAATAGATTTTAAGAAGAATAGATGTTTGGATAATTAGTAGTAGAATTATTTTTTTATATTAGTAAATATAATAATTATATAAGGTATAAATTTTATTTATAATTTTTTTTTTTTATAACCTGTTAAAAAATAGAACATGTACACACTAATGGATATAAAAAAAAACACAATACACCGCTGACATTATCACCTCCACAGTGAAAAGCTAAAAAATGTCAGATTCTTAAAACCGTGATTTTGTGTACATTAAACCATGGTTTGTGATGAAAAATAATTTTTTAGCTAAAATAGTTGTTTGGCATAAAAATGATAAAACTATGGTTTAAAGAAAGAATCGATTCTTCAACCTTGCCAAACACACACTAAGGTTGTGTTTGGATTAGCTTTTAGATAATAGATTCTGGGAAGAATAGATTTTGGAGAATAGATTTTGAGAAGAATAGATTTTAGAAATAGAGATATTTGGATGATTAGTAGCAGAATCACTTTTTATATTAGTAAATTACCAAAAAGGATATGATTTGATTAAAAGTAAGAGAGATGAAAGATGATAGATAAGAAAGAGAAGAGAGTGTAGAGAGGAGAGAGGAGAGAGAAAAAGAGAGATAAGAGATGAGAGAGGAGAGAGGGTGAAAAAAAAGTAGGGATAAAATAGTAATTAGATAATTCATAACTTAGGTTTCAAACCAAAAGCTATTTTTAGTGGCTTATTCAAAACCTAGCTCAAACTAAAGTTTTGTCTAAAATTAATTCTCAACAAAAATAACTGTTTGTGTATAAATTTTTCAAACCGCAATTTTAGCCAAAATTAAATTTTAGAATTTGATATCCAAACACACGCTAAATCGAATTGAGTTACCTACCCAAGTAGAGATAACTTTAACAAATCTTGACAACGAAACGTCAGTAAAGCATACTCAAATTCAATATGACAAGTTGGGAGAGTGGGACAATCCGTAGGTTGTAGGTATCATAACTTGTGAGTTGGGATTTAGTCCGGCCACTTTTTTTTTTAATATTTTTAAAAAAATTATTTATAAATTTTTAAAATACTAATAAAAATTTATAATATTATATTAGTATAAAAAAATTGCTAATATTATACTTTTAAAAATTCTTAATTTTTATAAAAAAAATTAAATTTTATATCTATAAATCTAAATAAATATTAATATAATATTAATTAATTATAATATGTCAATATATATCAATAAAGAAGTAATCATCTTTATTAATATTTAATAATAGAAGTATTTAAAATAATATTTAAATAAAATAAATAATAATATTAATAATTAAAAAAATAGCTGATGGATCCACCCCCGTCACCGGGTTTAGCCTGCATTTTACCAGCTCTAAATTACAAGAATCACTCATAAATTATCGTGGAACAATATTACATCCATTTTACAAAATGAAAAATAAATATATAATATTTTATTTAATAATCATTTTATTCATTATCTCATAAAATTAACTTATATAAAGGAAAATCTCCTTATAAAAGAGAAAAGAAGATCTCTATAGCTGAAAATCAATCAACAAGCTAAGCATCATCATCATGGATACTACTACTTCCCTCCACTCATCATCATCCCTTCTTCTTTTCCTCTCCGTCGTCGTTCTTAAAGTGTCGATAATTTGCTCTGAGTTGGATGCCACATCTGATTAAATAAAATGATGACAAGGATTAATTTTTTTTTTTAATGGGAGAAGACTATGTCTACAAGAAAGAGTTAGATATTTAGTATTATTATTATTGCTATGTTGACATAAATGTTGGAATTTTTAGGAGGCTGCTAGCTATTTAGCCAACTAAAAGTATGGAGACTTCTAGAAATCTAGTTCTTCTTGTTCTTTATTGTGTTTTGTTGTTGTTTGTTTTTATCTTATGCATATTAGGCTAAATTATATGTTTGTTTTCTTCTGTTTATATTAAATTTTATTTTAATCCCTTAAATTTATAAATTATATTTTTAGTCCTTTAATGTTATATTTTAAACTCTTTGGCCAACACTAAAATTATGATTTCAAACAAATTTTCTTCGGACAACAGTTGCCTACCGTCAGAGACAAACTAAACAATCGATTAATTAGTTTTATTGAGAAAATATTTAGGCTTTGTTTTTAATTTTTATATGAAATTATTTTGCAGAACAAGTTTTAGGAAAAAAACATGTTTGAATTATTGTTTTAAAAACGACTTTCTTTTTTTTTTTTCCAATTCCATAGAACTAAAAATAACAAAACAAGAGTGTATTAAAAAAACAAAACAAGTAAAAGTTACTCCCTCCGGTCCTAAATATAAGAGATAGAAGGAGAGTATATTTTGATCCTAAATATAAGACCCAAATCCATTTTATCTCCTAAAATTATATCTTCCCCCTAAAGTACCTTTATATGATTGTACATATTGAGGTGATTTTTATCAAGTGTAGCTCAAATGCACATAATTAAATGAATAGTTTAGGGAAATCAACACAAAATTGTTACAATTAACTAACTTAACTATCCAAATTAGTTAAATATATCTTATATTAAAGATCAGAGGTAGTATTTATTTTGGAAAACACTTAACTAAAATCTACTCCTTTAATCCTATTTAAAAATCACTTCTAACATGTTTCACACAGACAAAGGAAAATCTTAAACTTCATTAACTATACCATAAAATCTAACAACTTTTCAACTTTACCCCTATTTAATATACATTACATCCAATGGAAACAAAGTCAACATAAATAAATAAAGGATAAAATTGTACATTCATATAGAAAATTTCGCTTTCTATCTTATAAATAATACCAAAATAAATCTTCTTTCTCTGCCCTATAAATAAGGCCAGAGGAGTAATTACTAAACAAATATTTTTTAGTTTTTTAAAAATAAAATATTAATTAAAAAGGCCTTATTTTGGGCCGTATGGTTATATTACTTGTGAAACGTAAGATTTGAATAAATTTGCTCTTACCAACAAAGCTCATCATAGTTGATAAATAGTTAGGTCTCAAATATGATATCCTATATTTAAATCAGATTGTGTGCATAAAAAATACTTTATTTAGGAGAGATAAAACCTATTTCTGTGATCACTAAATCTTGAGATAAATAGTCCCTATCTATCGGCAGAGAAATAGTGCCAAACTAATAAATTCATTCGAAATCATATACACACACACACTTGTTTCTTCCTTCCCTTTTCTCTTTAAATTGCCTTTTTAAACACCCCAAGAATAATCTCAATTAGTCAAGCTAGGCAATAATCCAAAACATAATTAAATTTGATGGCTAGTGTAATGATTCAACAAAGATTAGAAAGTTTAACAAAATTGTTCTCCCACCATTCTAATATATAAGTCTTTTTAGGGTCATTTTATATGTCTTATATTTATTTAGAAGTTCAAAGCAGCATTTATTAATATTTTTGTTATTATAATCTTATTTGCTCCACTAACTTCAATTTGTTCAACGCATACTAGAGACAGACTAGTTCGGTAATGTAGCACTAGACCACTTGTGTCGATTTCTTTTAAGCAAATTTGTTGGTTCAAATTTTTTAAGATGAAAAAAATCACTTGGGATAAACCACATGTTGGGTCCATTCATACGAAGATGTCCCAATTTGCTCAAACACAGTTTAGTCTAAGTACAATCTACCAGACGACCCACTAGATGACCCCTTAGACGACCTACTTGACAGGTAGCAGGAACAACCCTTGCCAGCACCAGGAATTTCTTTAAGAAATCTCGAGATAGTCGGGATTGACTCATTAAACGGATAGCTCCGAAATAGTCAGGGCTAATGTACTAGATTGATAGGTTCGACAGGACCACGACCACCCTAATGGTCAGATAGTGAGGGTTGTCACCAGGATCCTGGAAATCTCAGACGCCCCCTCAACAACTCTGAAGATCGCGTTGAGGATCTCGGAGGCAGTGTCTAACGCCCTAAGCGTCTAACAAGAGAATAGAGGATATTCCAATTTCACTCACCTAAGTCATTGTACATGAAAATTTATTCTTATCAATAATAATTAGAGATCTTCTTCTTCCTCTTCATATTTTTCCTTTTATTTCTTTCTTATTCATATTATTCCGATCATCCGATTTTACATGTTGTTAGTGATCTGATTCAGACAAAAAATTGCATCAACAGTTTGGCGTCGTCCATGGGGACCTAACAACGATTCTAATGGTTTTACCCTAGTTGTTGTCTTGTAGGATCACTATCGTCCCAGAGGGCTGACAACGACGAGAATCTTCGCGAATAGTTATGACAACTGATCGCCCTGTTGCAACAGTAGGCACAATAGTTTGTCACCCAGTCATACCAAGCTATCGAACAGGCTGAATGGTTGAAGCACCTCAAGGAGGAGAATGAAGCCATGTGAAAAGAGAACATGAAGCTGGAGAGAACAAATAGGGAGACGAATGATCCCTCGCATGACTAGGACAAGGACGCAGTACCCAAGAGAGCTGTGCTAATCAACAACAAGTGGAAACAGAAGTTTCAGGAGTTAGAGGCTATGGTGCACCACCTTCCAAGTGCCCTACGCCCGTTAAGAAGAGTGCTCCTAACAGCTTTTGACTCGACCTTCGCCCTTGTCGATATGCCCAAGAAGTTCACATTCCTTGACGTGCGCTTGTATGACCCGTTGACGGACCTCGATGAGCACATAGCATAGTACAAACAGAGGATTTTCATAGCCGCCATACCAGGAAACTTGCGAGAAGCCTGCATGTGCAAGGGTCAAATCTAGCTTGACAGGTCCCGCCTTGAAGTCGTATACAAACATGCCAACTAAGTCTATAGGGTTATTCCTTAGTTGAACGACGCCTTCGTCCAACAATTCTCTAATAGCCGAAAATTGGAGAAGGAGTCAAATGACCTATACAATAGTCCAAGAGCGTCGCGAACCCCTAGGGACTACGTTAGACCCTTCAACAGGGAGAAAATCAATATATCTAATTGCAACACCAAGACAGCGGTTGCTGTGTTCTGTGAAGGTTTACTTCCTAATTGATCATTATAAAGAACTAACCAAGTATTCTTGCCAGACCATGGACGACGTACTGGCCATGGGCTCAAATCAAGTGGGAAGAAGATGAAATAGACTCGAGTGAGTCTACCTATTTTGAATGTGAGTCATTTGAACGAAGTTATAAGAACTATAAACGGTATAATCGTAGTTAAAGGGCAAAACCATATCCTACGACACGCCAAAGAGGAGATTGACTTGATGACGCACAACTAGAATGACACACACCTAGAGGGTACAATTTCTAATTCCACACCCACCCTTGATTCCATTTTTACTTTCTCCCATCATGAACATACTAACCTCATGGGCAATAAAATGATGACACGTCTGTCCCACTCGACTGACACACTATGTGACCGACACTCTCGACTATACGATCTAGTCATACTAGGTAGTCTAATTTCAAAATTACCCCACGAAAAACACTTGTTCTCCTTTCTTTTGATAGGTTCAATAGGCACGTTGCACCCTCTGATGACCATGGACACAAACCATCGATGATTATCAAAGAAGTACAACATAGTAGTACGTGAAGGTAGTACGACAGCGCCAACCTCTCTTACCTACCAGCTATCAGTACTGGAATAACAATGCTCACATACATTATTTTTTGCCCAAATTACTAGTTGGGAGTATTAGAGTGACAATTCCTACGTAAATTATTTGCTACTACATATTAAATTATTTATTTCTCACTTTTACCATTCTAGTTGTTTGTTTCCCACTTTTTACAATTCCAGTCAACGACCAAGTAAAGGATGACCCTTCTCAACTTCACTATACCATGACGCTTACCCTTTGTAAGCTAAACAAAACACAAAATACACTGGTCACCTAAGTTACACGAGCGCTCCACGACCATGTTTCTGAGTGTGGTAACCCCACCTTAGGGGAGTCCTGTGGTAGGACAAACACTTGACTACGATGATGTGACGGGTCACCTGTCGCCCTCAGTGACCACATCTCTAAATGTGATAACCCATCCTTAGGGGTGTCTTATGGCAAAACACACACCTGACTACGAAGACGCGATAGGCCACCTGTCACCCTCTACGACCACGTCTCTATGTGTGGTACCCTACCTTAGGGGCGTCCTGTAGTAGTGCACACACCGGACTACGATGACGCAATGTACCACCCGTTGCCCCACCGAACCTGGGGCGTCAAGCTATGTACTAGCGTACGCAGTGCTTGACACACTTCGAAGCACAAACCCACATATTGTGCCATCACGTGATACAAATAACTTGGCCAACACATCACACAATATGAGCACTCTACATCGACGTTTCTAAATGTGGAAATCCCACTTTAGGAGTATCCCACGGCAGTACAAAAACTAGACCATGAAGATGCAACGCCCCTATCATTTGGCCAACAAAACTTTTAAATGCCAAATTAGGTACTAGCATACATGGGACCCAACATAGTACGATACAAAATAAATTAAGTTAGCAAAATACACTCACGTTAGGTCACTCAAATCAATCAAACAACCATAAAGTACAATTATGTTCCTCCAAGCCCAAGTATGACTGGTATAACAAGTCCTGGTATAAAGCCATCATCGAAACATACAAATATCAATGCACATCTTTAGTCATCCACTTCCCTGAAAAAGTAACACTGCCTCCCTCTCTTAGAAATTTGACTAAGGGTTGCTCGCTACAACTCGCAAATGTCTGACGTCTACCCCTATCAATTCAGACATCTGACCCGATCGACGCTTGGCTTATGGTGAAGTACTCCATCCGATTATAGAATTGTCATTCACCCCGCCAGGGGCACTCAACATCTAAATGACTAGTCATTTGAATTCTATGAGCTCCTTAACATTGTGCCTTTAAGTGTGGTAACCTCACCTTTAGGATGCCCCGCGTTAGAACTCGCATGCTTCGACGAGAAGGCGTGAATCACCACTTGATGTCCCGACACATAGGACAATGTGCTAGCGCAACAGTTCCTACAACAATACTTAAAATGAGTTCAAAACTGTATACACTCATTTCTACCGTCTACCCATCATTGTTGTCATCAACGACACCTAATGGTCCTTGTAAGTGATGATTTTATTCTCCAAGTCAATAACCATTGGACTTGAAGAATGGTGGACATAATGTTGGGCCTATTTCATGCTACAAGCATCCAACAGGGTATAATTACAAGATAGGTCAAGAGCATAGAGGAGATTCCAATTTCACTCACCCAATTCATTCTACACAAAAATACATTCTTATCAATAATAATCAGAGCTCTTCTTTCTTCTTCCTCTTCATATTTTTCCTTTTATTTTTTTCTTGTTCATGTTTTTTCTGATCATCCGATTGTATACGTTGTTAGTGACTTGATCCGAACGAAAAATTGCATCAACACCACCTTTATTTAGTAATTAAAGTTTAGGGTTATTTGTATTAATCGTGAAATTTGTTGATTGAATGAGTATACAAATTATTTTATCTTATCAATTTGATTTAAATGGTATTAATAAGATTGGATATTGTCGAACCAAAAAAAGAATAAGATTGAACATAACAAACATGATTTTGTAATTTCTTGATTTAGGCTATTTTTTTTTTTAAAAATTCTTAATATTCTCTTCCACTTTTTTTTCCCCATTTTTTTCCATCAGTCTATCCGGGTAAGTATGAAACGATCATAAGAAATAATATATTCAAATACGTTTTAATGCATTTCCTGAAGGTAATTTGTTAGGGAAATCCATCAATAATTTGAATGAATCAATTTAAATATTACATTCTCTCTCAAACCATGCATTCCATTAAATACGAAATAATGCTAATTAATTAGAAATACTCAAATCAGATTATAATGATCCCCTGAACTAAAGTTACGTAAACCAATTTTAATATTAATAATAATATAGAATCAATCAAATAAAAATTTCATAGTATTACTATTCATTACTTCTCCCCTAAGATCTAACTTTTATATATATATATATATATATATATATATATATATATATTTATAATGAAACCAACAAACAAGAATTATGAAACAAAAAAGCAGATCAGAACTCTCTATAGCTGAAAATCAATCAACAAGCATCATCATGCATACTACTTCCCTCCACTCATCATCATCCCTTGTTCTTTTCCTCTTCCTTTTTCTTACAGTATTGATAACCTCGGCATTAGGCATCAACGTGTCGTTGATCGTTATCCGCAACAACATTCCACCGTTGCAAACATCAAGGTTGCTCGTGAGGGGTTCGTTCCAAGAAACCGAAACCGAGATTCCACAGGGAACTTCCTACGATTTCATTCCAGTAGGGAATGAAAAGCAGGTGGCCTCATTGATATTGGAACAAGAAGAAGTATGCGCGTTTTGTGTGGTATTTGATCCGAGCGTGGATTATAAGGAACATCACATATTTTGGTCGGGGAGAAATAGGGTCATTTATCGTAGTTTGGATCAAACTAACTGGGAGAAGAAGACATATTGGGACACTACTGATGCATGCAGGAGGTGGGTATTCAGTATTATTTTTAAGAAAAATTAATTATTTAATACTTATAGTTTACTAAATCTATAACTCAGTCTTTAGAATTTAATTCTGTTTGATCTGTTTAATAATGCTGTCCTTACTGTCTACGAGTCAAAGTGAATGTGCTGACGTGGCGCTGACCATAATTAAACGTGTTAAAATTTGCTGAGTTAGACGTGACATTTAAATAAAATGATGTGCAAGGAGTTTTTTTTAATGGGAGAAGAGGGCAAATTGGAACTATATTATTGCTACATGCAGGAGCCGAGGCAGATATTTATTATTATTAATATGTTGACATAAATGTTGGATATTTACGAGGCTGCTAGTTCTTTGGCCAACTAAAAGCATGGTATTATTATTCATATTATTATACCTGGAATTCTGATTTCAAACAAATTTTCTTCTAACAACAGTTGCTTCCTGTCAAAGACGAACTAAACAATCCATTAATTAGTTTTATGAAATTATTTTTCAGAATAAGTTTTGTGAGAAAACTGAAGTAAAGTGCATATTTTAAAAAAATGAAATTGTATGATTTAATAAAATTCAAATTCAAGAAGGGTCCTTGTAATCTGATCTAATGGTATTGTAGTTGTAATTTAATTAATTACAAGAAGTTGTTAGTCAATAAATTAACAAATTAAAATGATATCTATTATCTTCTGTAATTTTTCACTTTTTTTGTGAGAAATTAATTTAAGTTACGTTTGACAATGCTGTAATTTTCTGAAAGCGGTTGCCTTATGTGTCGTTCAAAACAATGAAAAATTATAAATAATGACTTTAATTAAAGTTGTGATTATTTATCATAAACTACCTAGATTTTTTTCAAGATAAAATTTTAAGTGTGTCCGATAAATATTATTAATATTTGAGTAGGTCTCATGTTTAAAAAATGATTATATATGAATTACCCAACAACGGGACAATTACCTCAAAAATTGAAATTGAGATCATTTAGAAGGCCTAAAAGATCCAAGTATTTATTTAGGTCTGTACTTTGTACACCAAAAAAAAAACCCGTACATTATTATTTTATGTTTTTTGCTCCACATAGAATCCTTTGCTTCCAAGACATGACCATATATACACATACACGAAATGTATCTATTAACTTATCAAATTAATAATCACTCGTGCGGGAATTGAGGGCCACATGAATTTATCTGAGATTTGAAATCAAAACGAAGAAAATAAGAGCAAAATGATATTGATCCGTAATAGCAGAAAAAGACGCTGCTATTTGAATTTCAAACCAGTCCAACGTAAACGATGCAAATTGGGAATGTTTATTGATGAATCAAGTCTGAATCTTTTGCATACATGATAGGAATGAAAAATGAAAATATGTCATGTCAAACTAAATTTTGACTAAATAGATTTAACCCTAATAAGAGCCTAAAATATGAGTTTAGGTTTAAGCTTGTATATATACATATTTATAAATATGAGACTTTAAATAGGTTTTGAATTTTTTTAAAGCCTAATAAAATAGGTTAGGCATGCATGCTTCTAGGCTAAGCTTTAGAAAAGTCTGAATTATTTAAACTAGTATACCTTTAAATAGGCCTGAAGGCCTAACCTATTTTATTAGGCTCCTATTTGTTAAAAAGGTCAAACTTTATTAGGCTTCAATCATGTTAAGTCATAAGTCCCTATTAAAGGCATTACCTATATTCATCCCTAATATATATGTTTTCCTTTATATTCCAAAAATAATAATTGACAATAAAATAAATAAATCAAATAAGTAAAATCTCAACAAACTGCAGTTACGAGACTTGTGGCCTTCTCTTCGAATATTTTAATTTCCCTTGATATTTTATTTTACTTTTTGTTTCCGTTGATATGCTTCCAAGAATCTCTCCCTCACTCACCAGGTGCCACTATCTTTTGAAAGAGTCAAATTAATCCATGCATGTTTGTATTCTCTACGTGGCAGCTTATCAAACAATATATTCTCCACGTGGCAAGGCAAGCTTTTAGTTTTTTCTTGACTTAACGGCTGATCGTCTCGGATCAGATATAAAAATGAAATGTGGAGAATTTATATGCAATAATTATTGGAAGTCTCCAATGAATTACACCAAAACTGATAAGATAATGTGGCATATGAATTTTCTTATGAATAATATAATTTGTTATGGATTTTATATATTACTACATCCAGTTATTAGTATAAGAGCTAATTAACTTTTTTAATTATATTAATTAAAAAAATTAAATAAATAATTTAATTATAATTAGTATAAGAATTATTTAACTAATTGAGATAGATTAAAAAATATATAATAAGAATTTGTCTTAAAATATTAAATTTAATCGTAATTTATTGATTTATTTAATTTTTTTAATTTATTAAAAAGAATAAACTAATCCTCATATTAAGGATCAGATTTAGTAATACAGTAGTACCACCTTGGTTTAGAAGTCTCCATTCGTGTTTGACTGTTTGTTGTTTAAGGTTTTACTTTATTAATAAATAATTAATTAATATCAAATAATAGAGTATTACTTAAGATAGATTATAATGCCTCCATTTGTTGCAATAGTGTAAAGAGAGACAAAATTGTACTCCCTCCACTTTAATATATGTATTTTTTTTTAGAATTTAGGTGATAAGTTAGAGACTAATCTTCTCTATGTGCAGCAATAATCAAAATAAATTTTGTTTCTCCTAATAAAATATTTTCTACCTGCACAGGTTGGTTCGAATTCATGATATTATATTTAAAGGACATAATTATCTAACAACTTAGACAAGTTTTATTGATGTTTTCAGGGAATGTTTTTCTTCGTTTTATATGCCTTTCAGAAGTTCAAACTTTAAAGGAGCATTTATTGATATTTTTGCTATTATAATCTTATGGAAAATACTTACATCAACTTCAATATATTTATTATATCATGTTCTCCTATCACACTTTTATATGTCTTTTAGAAGTTCAAACTTTAAAGTCTTATTTTTTTTCATGTGAGTTTAATTGTAAGTTAAATGAAGATAATAAAAAAAAATAAGACGCACGACAAAATAAAATTGGAGAACTAACATAATGGATATTTATTCAATGGGCTAGAGACAAGCTACTTTCGGTAATGGAGTCAATATATTATGTATTAATTGCATTTTTGAACAGCCCTTGTGTAATTGAATGAGGGTTGTTAAGAAAAAGAAACAATAAATCATTGGAACAAAACTAAAAACTCAAAACAATACAACTGAAATAGAGGGAGAATACTTATAAAAGCCCAATATCCCCAAAAATGTTTTTTTTTTCAAGGGAAAATCTAGTTTTTGAATTGTAAACCTTGCTAGTCATATTGTTCTAGACCGTGAACAATTTAACTAATTTTTTTATTTATATACAATGCATATTTCATACATGTAAACTAACTTATGATAATATATGGTCAAAGTCATTTTAAATTTATATTGAATGTAATTAAAAACAGTAAATGCTTGCATATATGCCAATTCCATAACTAATTCAATATCGATCGTGGTTGGTCTAAATAGAAAGGATTTAATTTCATGTGGATATAAAAATAGAACAAACTAATGAAGTTATCTTCAATTGAACCTAACATTTAATATTTGAATATATATATTATATAATACAATAATATCAAATTTCCTATTACATTTATTACATTAAGTGGGGCATTAAATGCGTGCATATAGAACAACAAAAATATTTTATAAGTTCCATAAATAATTAAATATCAACATCTACCTATATATATAATGAAACAACAACGAAGAATTATAGAAATCCAAGAGAAGATAGATGAAAATTAAGCATCATGCATACTTGCTTCCACTCATCAGCCCTTCTTCTTTTCCTCCTCCTTGTTCTTACAGCGACAACCTCAACAACAACTGCTAAATACCAACACCAACTTAGCAATAACGATGAATCTATAAACATCAACTTATCGATGGTCGATCGTCACAACGATATGCCACCAAAGTCGTCAAGATTGTTCGTTGTGGGAAGCTTCCAACAAACAGAGGCCGAGATTGAGCCGGGAACTTCGTACAATTTCGTTCCATCAATGAGCGAAAAGGCGACATGTTTCTTCATAATTGATAATATTTGTGCAGATTGTACTGTGTTTGATCCGAGTGTGGATTATAAGGAACACTACATATATTGGTCGGTAAGAAGGGATGCCGTATATCGTAGTTTGGATCGAACTAATTGGGAGAAGAAGGCTCCTTGGAAACCTAGAGATAAATGCATCTAGATAGTATTAACTGCTAATCATTGAGATGTTATGGCTGTAGGACAAGTTATGCAAGGTAATAAATAAACAATTTTATATAGATTTTCTCATCGATTCTCTGTTCACATGACCATTGATGTTAAACTGGCGAGTTAACTCATCGAATTTACTACTTTTATATTTTTAACTTATAAAATTGTGTCAACTTTGTTTAAACATGTACTACATACTAACTCAATTCAACTAGAAAGTTCACTCTCTAAATTTACCATGTTTACATTTTTAGTTTATAAAATTGTATCAACTTGCTTTTAAACATGTGCTAGTCTTTTGATTTGATTATGTTTAGTAACTTGTGAACTTCATAAATTTTTTTTGTTGAGTACGATAAGCAATGAATTTTGATAGATTTTATTTAGTTTTGAAATAAAATTAAATCAAATTGCTATTACTTTTGTATTTTAATTAGGGTTAAAGTGCATCTCGTATCACAAACTAATTTTAGAGGAGCAATTAATACCCTAAAGTATTTAAAGGTTTAATTAGTACCCTAAACTAATTTTAGAAGTGCGACCAGTACCCTAAAGTATTTAAGGATATAATTAGCACCTTAAACTAATTTTGGAGGTGTGATTAGCACCCTAAAATATTTAAATTGGTATAATTTTACCCTTTCACTGACAGAAACATAAATTTTTATTTGATTCATGTCACATGAGCTTTTTATTTCGACACATTATTATTTAAAAGGTCACATGTGTCATATTTTTTAAGTAAGAGTACTGAATAAACTTTAAAATTGATATTATATAGAATTTATATGTAAAGATTGAAAAAATTTATGATTTATTTAGTACAATTTATTAAAATAATATTACACATGTGGCCTTTTAAATAATAATGTGTCAAAATAAAAAATTTATGGGGCATATATCAAATGAAAGTTAGTGTTTTTATTAGCGAATAGGACAAAATTGCATCAATTTAAATAATTTAGGATGCTAGTCGTACTTCTAAAATTAGTTTAGAGTACTAATTGTACCCTTAAATACTTTAGAGTACTGGTCGTACTTCCAAAATTAGTTCAGGGTGTTAATTACACCCTTAAATATTTTAGGGTGCTAATTGCTCCTCTAAAATTATTTCAGGATGCTAGATATACCTTTACCCTTTTAATTATTTATAAACTTTTAATAGCTATTTATTGATAGAAATAAACTCTTATGAGTTCATGATCAAGTTTATGTTCATGTTACTAGTTTGCTTGAACCTATCAGTTTTGACAACCTAGTTCATGATTGTTATAGTATTTTATCATTATAAATATGAGAGATTAAATATTTATCTCTTGAAATTGTGTCCGGGAGTTTACATATTATAAATAGTGGGCATGAGTAAGGGGACAAATAACCAACATAGAGTTGATCTAGTAGTATAAAGCTTTATCCCATAGATATTTTTAAATCTTGAGTTCAATTTTTAGAAGAGACGCTTATACAGAAAGGCCAGTCATGAACCCTAAAACTAAGATACCTAATAATAAGATCCAATTAATATTATTAAAAAAAAGGGGACAAATATAGGAAGGTAACATTCTTCCGCTTAATTATGTTATTACATTTTACTATATTTTAGATATTTTATACAATTTATTTTTAATAATCAATGTATAGGAAATTCATGTTTTACTTCACAGATTTATACTCTAATTAAAACTTTTCAACATTCTACCTTTTATGTTTCTCATGGAGTGCACTACTTTTTGAGCCATAATGATATTATCCAAGTTGAGACGTTCGAAAACAAAACTGCATTGGTTAGTTGAGATAATTTTAGGAAGAATTGGTTTGATTTTGTTTGCAATGATCTTAGGGATAGCTTTATAAATAACATTGCATAGACTAATAGGCCAAAGATCCTTTAATTGTTTACGATTCTCCTATTTTGGATATGACCATATGAAAAAACTGATAAACTGCTTCAATAACTTTAACATTCCATTCATCTTCAATCCAAAGAGCTCACAAACCACCACTAAAGCCATTGGAGTCAACATGGTTGTTTTGATATCCCATTAGCTTAACTCTTTTTCTTACTTTCCTACCACCAGAACGAGTTTCAAGAATTGCAATAACATCAAATATATGTTTGTTACGTAACTCCCTCACTAAAACGGATTGGGTTTCAATTAATGCCCCATATCAGAGTTGGACAATCCAGATTTATGTTTTTTAAAAAAAATATTTTAACGGAGTACAGAATTTAAAATAAAGATAATCTTTTAATTGTTAGTTTTACACACACACAAAATAATTTTATTATTAAAAAAATTATTAGTTAAAAATTGTAAATTTAGGCTACTGAAACTGTATTTGGATGAAGTAGAAAAAATAAATTATATTTGAACAATATAAATCTCACTACAACGATGAGTTGGTGCTTATCAATGATATAAGTAGTGAAACTAAGGGTATGTTTAGATATGCTTTGAAAAAGAGTTTATAGAAAAAATAGTTTTTGGACAGCTTTTGAAAAAGGACTTTTGAAGAAGAGTTTATAAAAAAAAGTTGTTCTGAATAAATCAATGTTTAGATGGTTATTATTAGAAAGACTTTTATTATTAGTAAATTACCAGAAATGGTATGAGATAAAAAAAGCCATCACTGTCAGTACCTACTTTTCTTATTCGTCTTCTTCCTCTCTTCTTCTGATCAGTGACTATTCATCGTCTTCTCTTCTTCATGCGACAGACCACCAGCCACGACGGGAAGCATAGAAGATGGTGAGAAGTGAGACGAGACAGACCACCAGACACGACAAATCTCTTCTTCCCCTTCATTCTCGACGAGGGACCAGTGGCATCTGCTTCCTCCTTCGGAGACAATGAACAGACGACGAGGACCCTCCTCCCTCCTAATGATGGTGATGACAAAAATGGCGGTGGAGGGAAGACGTGACGGCAATGGTGCAGAGAAAGGAGAGAGGGAAGAGAAGAGAGAGTGTTAGAAAAAATAGGGGTAAAATAGTAATTGGATAGTCCATAAGTTCTCTTACTATTCTAGAAATTATTTTTAGGAGCTTATTCAAAACTATTATTTCAAACCAAAATTTGATCCATAAATCCTTCTGAACAAATAGAGCTGTTTGTTTTAAAAAAATTCAAATTAAAATTTGAGCTATAAACCTTTTAGTTTGGAGTTACCAAACAGGAACTAAAACTAGGTCTAGTAACTTTGCTCCAGTTCCACTACAATTCCAGGATAGACAATTCATAATGAGAAGTTTTCAAGAATGAGTTGGCCTTGAGAGTCAATTATAGCATCTATTAATATTTCACATGTCTTTGGTTGCTATGGGCTTTAGGTATCATTACTTCAAGTTCTTGCATTATCCTGACTCGGCCTCTCCTCTTTTAGTATGGGCTTTAGGATTTCTTGACTGAATTGAATTGTCTTTAGTGCAATAAAATTTAGATAAGTCAAGTTCTAAATATTCACTTAAGGCTAAAAACATGTATCTAAACTCAAAGAAATACTTACATATCACCCACCAACGTAGTCCTTACCGCTAGCGGAATTTAAAATTACAGCCTTATGACTGTGAGTTACAAGCTAACTTCCTTATTAAATGAGCTAATTTTTGGGTAGTTGCATGAAATTGTTGGTGCCACTTGGGCTGACTTTTCCCCTAACAGACTTTGATTTTTTTAATAGGTTAAAAAATTAAATAAAATAGTTAATTATAATTAATATAAAAGTTAGTTGACTAATTTAGATATATTGAATAGTATATAATATAAATTTATCTTAAGGAGTTAGAGTTAAATTTGATAATAATTAACTGATTTATTTAGCTTCATTAATCTAATTAAAAAAATTAATTATATTTTATATTAAGGAGCGGATGGAGTATATACTAACCAATATATGGTCAAAATAAAAGTTAGTTTTAATCACTTCCTATATAGCTTACGGTCATAACTAGATTTTGTATATATTGTAATTAGTTTAATTAGTGTAGATATAGTATACAACTTGTTGATTTGCTACTGGTTATCGTTTAGATAGTACACAATTAGTTCTAATTCTGTTACGATTGGTAGAGTAGCAAGTCATTTATATAATTATACGGGTTGAATTGTGCTGCTATATTTATGATTTTCAAAAGCAGGGTAGTTTGTAATAAGAATATAAAATTTAATTTTAAAATAAAAAACATTTTATGTTTATACTAAAATCAGTTACTTTGTGTAACTTTTCCCACCAATTTTTTTTAAAAAAAAACAAAATGGGTATATTACCAGTATCTTTACCCATATTTTTTCTTATATTTAGTTATGCGACAATTAAAAAATAGGCTTAGTTAAGCCCTGATCCACCAAGGATGTACTTAATTAAATTCAACATAAACATTAGAAGAATCTTTCCCCATAACAATTAAACTGAAATAAGTTAACATGGGGCACTACACATTAATTACTTTATAAAATATAAAATCGGATAATATTAAGTGACAAGAGTTTTTAGTAAAAGGGATAAATTTATTTTAGCCACCCTTCAGTTATACTTTAATTACACAGATCTCTTCTCTATTTTAAAAATACACAGTTTACTCCAATATGTTAACACAATTACGAATCTTCTTAAAAAATATTATTTTTAATTAAAATTTATATTAAAAAATCTATTTACTATTTTACCCCATTCTAATAAATCCTTAATTATATTATTATCTTAACCCGTTACATAAATCTCATCTTAGAGAAAAAGAAAGAAACAAAGAGATTGCGTTTATGATTGTTTGTAGAAAAATGTATTAAAAAATTTTAAATTATAAATTTAAATGGCTTACACAATATTTTAAACTTATATCATTCATACTATAATAAAAATATCTATTTGATATATATTTTTAGATGTTTAAAAAATAAAATTAAAAGATTAAAAAATATGAAAATTTAAAATGATAAAATTTTACAATAAATTCAAAATTAATAAATATTATAATATCAAAAAGTTTGAAAATTAATGTATTATAATTATTTTGGAATGTAAATGTTTAATTAATTTTTATGATAAAGAGGGGTATTTTGGTCAAAAGATTTAAAAAGTTAAACTTAACGGTCAATTAATAGTACGAGGGGATGTATATGGATTATCAAATATACAAGGGAGTTTAGTGTAACATGTATTTTAATTTTAAAAAAAGATATATATGAGTTTTTAAAATAGATGAGAAGCTTATATAATTAAGACAATACTGTGGAGTAATTAGAGTATGGTATTCTGAATTCTAACGTTTTTATATAAACATGAGTATAGTATTCTATGTACGAGGTTTCAATTCTTATTTTACCCCTTCCTCCCTCCCTCACCATCCTCAAAAATTTTGTACCACCTTTGTTATATCTTTTTAAATTTACATAACTACACTAAATAATTTAATCATCATCCCAAGGCCAACGAAGCTGCTTGTTAATACAAGAATGACGGGAAAATATGTTCAAAGTTAACCGCAGAAGTGTTATATCCGTCATTTTGACACTTTGATTATGCATTTGAAATTTTCCCAGCGCCTCTAAAAATATTTATGCTTTAGTTTCATAAGAACTTTTGATCTATGATTTGGTCCCTAGGAAGTGGGAACCATTGTATCTTTTTATGACATTTATAGAACTTCTTCTCAATTGGGTTTAATAGACTACTTAATTTAGATTAATTCTTAAACTTTTAAGCCTAAAATAAAGAATATGACAATGCTTACTAAAAGTGTAAAAATAAAGGATGTGACAGGAAGAATTTGAGAAGATAATAATGAATCACAAAGTAAAATGAATTTTAATAAAAAAAACAAAATACAATTCAAAACTTGTAGAATAAATTAAAAATGCCGCAGACAGTTAATCAATTCCATTCACCAGCTATGGATGACTTATTATTGCCCTTGAACCAAAACACAAAAAGAATTAAGGAAAACGAACAAACTTTACAAAATAAACATCAATAGAATATAAAACAAGATTGAATTAAGGGCACTGGAAGCCAGAGTTGTTCATGCCACAGTTGTTAAGAATCACACTCAAGGAAATTGGAATGTTGAGATTGATGCCAAGAACATTAGCCTTAAGGGCAGTGCAAAGGCAAGCAGCAACTTCAAGATCAACCAAACCCTTAAGGAGACTGCAACATGGGAGTGTTGGTGGTGCTCCAACCTTAACATATATTCACCAAATTTAACACATTCGCGCACACACCCAACTTAAGGGCATCGATAGGGCAACTACCCTTGGATAATGAAGGCGAGGATGGGGAAGAAGGTGAAGGCTTCGGTTTTGATGACGACAGCGTGCATGGAGCAGCAGATGAGCTGACCTTGGTGAAGAAAATAAGGTTAAGAGTGAGAAGAAGAGGGATTGCCAGATCCTTGAAAGCCATATTCTTCTCTTCACAAAGATAACACAAATAGAAGCGTTTATTATTATTATGAAGATTGAATTGGCTTGAGTGGTGAGCGACTTTGGAAGGGGATTTATAGTTGTGGATTTGTGGATTTGTGTTGTAAGTTAGTTTGAAATAATTTGGTGTGGCATGTGGTCACGTTGGGATTAAAATTGTCGTGTAACATCAAAAAGGTTGGCTAGGGAATATATGGTAGTTGTCCAATTGCGTGTGATGAAATTACATATTTCTTATTTGTTCTAATAATGATGTACTTATGATACCCTTTCTATCCTAAATGTAAGGTTTAGTTGGGGTGAGTTTTAGTCCGAAGTGTACAAGATTTTAATCTAATTTATCTATTATTAGAATAAAATTATACAAAATATTTTAGAGTAATTATGTTATATTTATTATAATTAAATAATTTATTTAGTTTTATTAATTCACATATTAGATATCTTTAATGATATCTTTTATTTATATTATATTAAAGGAAAACAATTATTCTGAATCTAAGGTTTACAGAAACGAGACTTCTCTGGAACCGGGATCACGGTTTTTGGATCTCAAAGGGTTTTTTTTTTAAATGCATGTTCATGATACAATTAAAAAATTAAGGAATCATGAAACTGTTTGTCAAGTGGAGAAGATTCCAGGAAAGACATCGTGTGAACTTTTTTAAAACTGAATTAGCTGTAATTGCGAATATTACCTTTTCTTTGTTTCTATATTGGCCGTATCAGATGATTTATCCTAATGTGTTTCCAAAGGCACCGAAACTTCATTACTGAAAATGCATTGCTTGCTTCATTAATGGAAACTGTGTGATTCGTATTTCTTCTTTTTTTATACTATTAATTAGTATCCAATATTTTTTCTAAATCTTATTACCAGATATCTAGATAACTAATTAATTTAGTTTTATGATTCCTAGTTATCCTTTTTAATATAGGTATTTCTTTTGAGACTCGAATTTGAGACCAAAAAAGATTTAACATACCCTTACACTACTAAACGTTTTAGTTGTGTGATTCATATTTTTGGGGCTTGTTTGGACACACTTAGGCATATTGTCAAAGGCCAGTGGAGAAGATGGGTTTATTCCATATAACATCTTGTCAACAACATCATCTCAAGCTCAGCATCACAATAGTTTTCTTCTTAGAGATAATCCTAATTGTCAAGCCCAATTAAAAGTAATTTTTACAAATACATTTTCTCTCTTTTTGTATTAACACAAACTAGAACTCAAGAATTTGTATTTAAATAGCCTAAGCCCCTTTTATTAGGATCAATACTTATTAATAATTTCACTCGCAGCTCAAGTCCTTCAGCAGTCGATCTCTTGCAGCCAATGGACTTATTTAAACAGGAGGAAATGGCTTTTGGATTGTTTTAAGGTTGGTTTAACTCTAATGTTTTAAAACTTTTGGATTGTTCTTCTGCTCACTAGTTTCATGGTATGTATAGATACGATCATTATATTATGCGTTATAAACTAATATACAATCTAATATTATATATCAATGCTTTGGAGACATTATGTTATATTTTTTATAATTAAATAATTTATTTAATTTTTTAATTTATTTAAATTAATCAGTTATATCTTATATAAAGGATAAGACGGAATATAACTTTTTTGTATGTTTCCCTACGCTGATATAGTTTGACCTGTAGCGCCTAGTTTCCTTTCATGAAATATTTGGGCTCAAAGCCCAATTTTTGAGTTGAAATGAGCTGAAAATTTTTGGTTTGGGTTAATTGGGCCTTAACACCAACTACAATCATCAATTCAATTTTCATAGTTCATATTCATTCAACGGACTAACGGGTGTTGGTCTGAATGGTAAGTGGTTCGGTATCGTTTAAGCGAGGTCTCGAGTTCGAGCCTTGACGTACGCAGAAAATCCCCGTTGGGAGACTCACCCACCATAGCCAGGTGCGCGACGCAAGTCGGATCCGGATGTAGTCGGGACAAAGCTCCAATGAACCGGGTGGACAACTAAAAAAAAAACAACGGTTCGCCCTACTAGACATTAGTATTACTTAAAAGTAAAGAAAATTTAGCCCTGCTCTTAGATTATAAGAGAACCTAACCCCTTTTAAAAAAATTTTGTAAAAAAAAAAATATTTATTCAACAAAATACAATAAAAAATAAAGGTGGGTTGGGCCAAAAAAAGGTAATTTAAAAATGGGAAAAAAATCCTTGCATAAGAAATTAAAAATTAATATTATTAAATTTTCTGTATATATGAAATATCCTAAACTTTACTTTTAAACATGATTGTTCACTGCGCCGGAAATACAAATTCTTCGTACAAATAACAAATTACTTAATTATGATCTTTTACATGTTAATTTGGCCAAGGCTTTTAGAATCTCATACATGAGTTTGAAGTAGGTGCTTTTTTTCAAGAATAAGATTTTAAAAATGACTCACATTATTCCTAATATATAAATAACCAAACGTTTTTGGCCAACTATAAATAACCTAATCTATAAATTTTATCATATACTTCTCAAGTCCTTAATATAAAATATATTTAACTAATTTGATTAGATTAAGTAAGTTAATTAAATTAATTAATATGACATATTTTTTCTAAAATACAATAATCTTCTTCTTTTCTTATTTGATTATTATCTTCTTGTTTTTTTTTCTTTTAATACAAATTGTTATTGACAACTTGAAATCACTTTTAAGGACCGACATACAAACTTATTTCTATATCGAAATAAATTTTTGACAAAGTACGACACCTTTGTACACCATTATCTAGTACTTGACGTGAGAAGTCTTTTTCAAGCAACGTGAAAAATCCTTCCTATAGTAGCATGTATTCCAAAGCAGAACTATATAGGTTTTTGGGTAGTCATTCTTATTTGTAAGAAATTTCTATGCAAGTGCATGTGCAGGTGTTCAGCACCTTCAATTATACTTTTTAATGTTGACATATCGTTTTCCCTTAGTCCTTTCACTTTGGAAGGAAATAAATAAAGTGATGAAGCACTAATGCAACATACCAATGAGCATCAAGTTTCATGCATACACACACTTTCTTGTTCCTAAAATTATTTGTGAATTGAGGAACCACACACACATATACACCTTGATATATCGTTTTGCTTTTCTAGTCAATGATTATTATTTCAATTATTTTTCTGATACAACACAGAATTTTCTCCAACATATATGAGACTATTTTCAAGTTTTTGTCTTGATTATGTGCATATGACTCTTCCAATCAATCTTAAATAAATAGTTCTCCTTCACTTTCTTTTTATAATAAAAGTAGTTAAAATTAGTTAGAGATAATAAATATATAAAAAATATAATTTTTTTTTCAAAAATACCTTTACTTATGTAGAAGAGAGAGATGTGGGGTGGAAGTGAGACATAAGTTAAATGTATGGATTAAATATATTTATATATGAGTAATTAAACGAGGGTAAAATAAAAAATAAAAAATTGAGATAATTTATAAATATCTTTTATAAAAAAAGAAATCAATTATAGGAATCAATTACTCACACAAGCCATAAATATCTTTTGTTTCAGAAAGATGCATAACAGAAAATATTACACACACAAGCCATAAAAATTTTCATTACTCATATACTCAATTTTTTATTTATAGGAATCAATTATGATTTTTTTAGTATTCATCATTAGATTTTTCTCTTGCTGAAAATATTAAAAAAAAGTTGGATACTGAAAACATTAAAAAACTGGGTAGTTTAAAAACAAAACTAAGTACTTGAACAATAAAAGATGAGTAAAAGAACAAGTTTGATTTTTTTTTAATTCTGACCAATGGTATTATTAGTCTCTCTCTGTCTGTTTTTTTCCTCTTAATTTTCAAATGTCATTTTCCTTCTTCATTTTAAACAAAAATTGTTCATTAGTTCTTGAAATTGAAAAGAATTGGTTTAGGATATTTGAATGACTAGCATAAAATGATAATATACCAAATAGTGAGTATTTCACTACTACTTTATATATATATAGGGAGAGAGACATATATTTTCTGCACATGAGAGTGAGAGAGAACTGAAAGGTGCGTGGAGTCCTTCGAGGTAGGGGCATGGGCAAGTGAGAAAATCAATATATTATATAAACTAATAAATTATACAAAATTTTCTGCAACTTTTTGGCCTATTTGTAAATAAGGGTGTTCATAAAGTTCGCGGTTTGGTATACCCACCCGATCTCGCGAAAAAAAAAGTTTTATTCAGCCCGATAAATATAGGGCAGGGTTGAGCATCGAGCTGCAAAATACAATTCATACTTTTTTCGGACTAGGTACCGAGCAGGGTGGTTGCCCTGCCCTGCTCTGCCCATGAGCACCATTTTTTTTATTTTTTTTTACTTTTCTCCCTATATGCTATACTTGGAAGGGAGAATATGATAGTTACTGGTGACTAAAAGGTTATTTTAGAAATATAAGTAGTTAAGTATGTAAATTACGTCTTTTAATATTTATAACTATATTGATTTTTTTTTAACTTTACTAATCATAGTAAGATTACATTACAAATTATAATTATTTTTTTATTTTTTTAGATATTTCATCCTTATGAACATTTGAGAAATTGATGTAAAGTTGTAATTACAAACTATTTAGATTTCAAGGCTTTTTTTATATGCAATAAATTTCAAAACTTTATTTATTATCTTTTTGTTACCTTATTTTTAATAGATTATAGATATTATTTAACTCTTGAAGACATATGAATATGTCTTATTTTAAAAGTTTATAATTGCCGATTTTTTTTCACAACATGAGCATGGCATCACAATTTGGGCATGCCTAACCCGCCCACGCCCCGCCCACCCATGCCCAGCCTAAAATTGTTAGGGCTTTTACTGGAGAGGGCCAGGTATTGGGTTGCAAAATATAACTTATACTTTTTTTAGACAAAATATCGAGGAGAGAGATTACCTTACCTAACCCTACCCATAAATACTCGTATTTATAAGCAGCTCACAGCGCCACTTATATAAGCATAGCATGAATGAGTACTATTATTTTATTATATATTGACAATCACATCAATTTTCTCCTTTTCCCCCCAATCAATTGCACGTGATTTTAATAAAAATATTAATTTTCTTATATTAATATATATTCTTTACTATCCTCAATATACTAAATATAAGGTGTCATTCTTTTTTATCTCACATCATAAAATTTTCTTTTACATAATACATCTATTTATTACAGACATTTTTATTTTTACACATTACATTTTAATCATTAAAATAATATGACACATGTGTCTTTTTAAATAATAATATGTCAAAATAAAAAATTCACGTAACATGAATCGGATATAAATTTGTGTTTCTGTTAGTAAAATGACAGAGTTATATCAATTTAAATACTTTAGGGTATTATTTGTATCTCCAAAATTAATTCAACTTTAGGGTGCTGGTTACACCTCTAAAATTAGTTCAGGGTATTAATTATACTATTAAATACTTTTGGATGCTAATTGCTCCTTTAAAATTAGTTTAAGGTACTAGATACACCTTTACCCTTGATTTTATTATCATGCAAGTTACTAATGAGCACTAATTTTTATGGGCACTAATTTTTTTTTTGGATTAATTTTGCCTTAGAAGCGATAAAAAAAAAGAGTAAAGTCGTTCCAACTAATTTAAAAAACTAACGTTGACTGATAATATTTTTAATAGCCAAGGTGATATTGCTTATTTTTTAAAACTTCTAGGTCGATATTAATAAAAAAAAATTCGATACTTACAGCTCATAAGTAAAAACTTTTAGGTCAAAATTAGATCTTAATCATAAAAAAAATTATAAATATAAAAAATAAATAAGATTAAGATATTATATTTAAAACTAAAATTTACTGCACCTAAATGCTATATAAATTTAAGACCGGAGGATTTTATGGCAGAATAGTTATCGTATTGGTCAACAACAATTCAAAACTACTGGCCAACAACTTTTACGATGCTAAACTTTTTATTTTGTTGCGTAAGGTATATGGCAGAATAATTATCATACTAATTACGAAATCGTCAAAATGTGAAAAATTAAAGAATTATTTTAAAGTGGAAAACTATTTGTAAGGGAGTCGAAAGTGGTTGGAAAGTTGATATATTTTTCTTCTAAAGAAAGACAAACATGGAAAACTTTCCAGAGATAAAGAAAATTATTGGTTCAGGGGGATCCCACCCTTAAAGACTTCAATATACCTCAACCACTTATGACAAAAAAACAAAGAAAAAAAAAATAGAAGTCCTTGACCACGAATAAATCTTTTACTAGCGACTACAAGGAACGAGAGATCCATTTGGTTTGTAAAATACTCTTCCGTCACTCCTTAATTTAATATAAAACTTAATTATAGAATTAATTTTAATTCTAAATATAAAATTTATTTTTTATATTTATTAATTTTTTTAAATTATTCCTATTAATATTCTTTCAGTAATAATCAATTAAGGGAGAAAATGATAGAGTTAAAGAAGATGATTATAATATTTTAGAAAAAAATATATCATATTAACTTACTTAACTAACTTTTTTGACCTAATCAAATTAATTAAATAAGTTATATATTAAGCCCTGGTTGAATACTATTTTTGTGCGAATGAGCATATGAATGGAAATAAAAATGTGGTCGGGAATTAAGCTTGAATATTAAGATAAAGGAAGTGCTCACATTTGGTTACATCTAATATCGGTAATATATTTCTTATTAAATTTTTAGTACGTAGGAAAATAATTTTTGATAAACGACACAAACTATTTTTTCATCAATATAATTAATTAAATATTATAAAATATTAAAGATTGAATTTTTAATTTGTTCAAAAAAATTTAAATTTTATGATTATCAATATTAAATAATCTTATAATAAAAAATGTAATTCTTAATTGATCACAAATAAATTATATTTCTCACTTAGTAATCTCTACGCCTTAGGAGGAATAATCTCTAACTATTGATTAGGAGGTATTGCCTGGTTTCTAAAAAAATTTGAAACTAAAAGATTATTTTGTCTGGATTGACTCTTTGGATCAGTCTTGAGTAGGAAACATAAAAGAAAGAAAAACAAAACTTAAGTATTTAAGCTTATATATTTAAGCCACTTAATATCAATCTAACAAAAATGAGTTAAGTTAATTTTAAATACAAAAATAATTTTAAAAAATTAATAATAAAGTTATTTGCAAGGTAATAAATACGTAACAAGTCCACTCTCATTACATTAGAATAAAAAAAAAATCAATTTTACTTAAATACTTAATTTTTTCAACAGATATAAAATTATGACCTACTAATTAGATAATATTCCTCTTATTACTAAAAACTAAAGTAGATTATGTTTATGTGTAACTAGTTTTTGTGAAAACATGGCCCTCCAACACTTATTATATATTATTACCAATATACTCTCTACATGTGTGTTATAAAATTAAGGGTAATTATGAAAAAATAATACAAATTGTTGACAAATTTAATATCATCACTAACTAAATTGACTAGAATTTTTAATTTGCTGTTAAGTGGTTAAAGGGTCTTATATAAGACCTACGAAAAATGGATGGTATATCAAACGAAATACATGTTAATATAATTATTTATATACTGTTGACCTTGTTATTTTAGCTCAATTCCTTTATTTTCTTGTAATTTTGGCGAATTTATACATTTTTGGGGATACCTATAGGAAAATGTGCATAGTTAATACTTGGGATAAAGTGATGTTTAATTGTGAATACTTTATCTCATTTTATCACCTTTAGCTTTTATAAATTTTCTTGTTTTGTTAGGATGTCATTTGAGCCAAAAGTCAATATTTAAGAAGTTGGAAAAGAGTTTGGAAAGCTAAGATATCATGGAGAAACAAGAAAAAAGATGAAACAAGAGAAAAGGAAGGCTTGACCTCAGTCAAAGAGTTTCAGTTTCAACCAAAAGTTTAGCCTCAGTAAAAAAAAAAATAGAGCGCTCTTGGCCTCAGCCAAGATAGAATAGGGTGCCTTTGGCCGTAGCTACAAGAAGTCTTGGCTACAGCCAATAACGATTACTAAAGTTGTGCGTTTTAGTGACATAATTGATTGTAGGGTTTTTTATTCTTCCTCCTTTGACCTCGGCCATCATTCTTTACTTCTTGAGTAACTTGGGAGCTCTTTGGTGTGCTAGGGCAAGGATTTTAGTGAAGATTGAGCTAGGATTTGAAGATTTGAAGAGATTTAAGCTTCTCTTCTTAGTTTTTTTTCTCCATTATCCTTTAATTTTCTTTTGTTTAATGTTTGTGCTTATCTATATATATTTTCTCATAGGTTTCTTGAACATGTGTAGTTAAACCTTTGATTCTAAGATTATTTTGACCCCGTGTATGGATTAATGTTATGATTAAGTTTATTTTTCTCTATTCTTAATGCTTCTTGTTGATTAGTCACTAATAAGATTGTTGAGTTTACTTGATTGATGCTTGATATCACCTGTCGTTAGCACATTCAATAATATATAAGATATTATCAATATATAGACGAGAGCTCTCAAGGATTAATGCGTGACTATTATCGTTCAATAATATATCAAAGTTATATAATTATATATGCTAAGTCCCTAATATATAGAACCTTAGACAATTGTCATGGTTATAAAATCATAAAATTCATAATTATACATAGATCTAGTATACTATTGCATCAAGGATGATTATTTAAAAGCTCCACTTAGCATGTGATAAATTAAATAATAAATAATTTGTTCCTCTAACATGGATATCAACTAAAAACCCTATAAATAAATTTTTGAACCTAACATGAATAATTATAAGAGGAAACCAAAGATATTAAATAAAGAATACTAAATCATAAATTAAAATAATAAATCATAAGTGTTTGATCATACAGATGTCTCAACTGACACCCTAGATCAAACATATACAAATATCAAAACCTAAACTTAGGAAATTATAAACTTGCATAAAGAAAAAATATCAAATAATAAAATTGTTCAACTCCTACTTTAAAGTATAGTAACTCAAGTTACTACATATCTCCTTAAGAACTTAGAAGGAAAGTGATAGAATTGTGAAAAAGATAAAGGAGATGATTGTGATAGTGGCGGTGATTGATGTCTCTTGAATGGCTCCAAGGTCCTCATTTTATAAGCTTAGGCTGTGGCTTTGATGTTCTCCTTGTAGGTGTGTGACTCTTCATTGATTGACTATCTAAAAGATTATGATAATCTCTATTTATTTTCAGTATCCTTCCAAGCTGTCATCTTTTTTAATATATTCAGAGATAATCTTTTTAACTCAAATATCCTATAAACAATTCAAATAAAAAGTAATAGGATAAAAGAGATAAAATAATTAATAAGAAAATAAAAAAAGATAACACATTTATCTATTATCTTTATTATAGTATAATTTTATAGTTGTTGATGTGGGTCTTAGTCATCATCTGTTTATTTTTTCTAATTTCTTAAAATATATAAAAGTAAAATATGTTCATGTAAATAAATTTAATCAAGAGAAATAATAAAATCAATAAAAATATAAGAAAATGAAACTTTTAATGATTTAATTTATATAATTAATTAAAGCACAAAATAGCTATAATGCTATAATAATGCCTATTAAACATCATAAATTTATTAAAATAGATATGAAATAATATGATATAATAGTAATTCATCAATGCTTGAGAGAACTAGGTTGAGTGTAGAACTTGAGTTTAATCGTGTGAAAACTTGAAGTTTGTGAGTTGGATTGATGGTTTTGTTAATAAAATAGAGATATACTCATTGACCTCACATAGTCATATATGATTTGTGATAAAAATTGTGATTTAATTAATTTATTAAAATATTAATGAATTAATTGAACTAAATACCTACATACTTAAGAGAGCACTTATAGAAAAATTAGTGTTCTTGGCAAATATTGTAAGGATTTGATTGAGTAATTTTAAAATACAAGAGGGATGAATAATCCTAAGTCCCCTTTTATCCTTGAAGTTTAAGAATCACTCGTTTATATTAATTTTTAATTTTAGTTTAGATTTATTTTATAACTTCATTTCACTCTTGATATTTATATTATTTAAATTAGGTGAAAGTGTAATAATAAATATACTTGACCGGGTTTTAGAACCAAATCCTTGTGGAAACTCATTGACATGACGTATGACCTTGCGGACTGAACATATATGCACCGAGTAAGCTATATATTTAATGGGTAAAATTGTACATTTGGTCCCTTAGATTCATACAAAATTCCTTTCAATCCCTTAATATGATAAAGTGTCATTTTAGTCTTCTAACCCTAACTCCATTAGTTTAATTAACAAAAAAATGTCACTATTGATATTTTAAATGTTGACAAAATATTTATAAATAATGACATATTATCTTTAACTTTTTTAAAATATTGTAAAATATAATCACATTTGTGCGACTATTTAGAAATTTATCTTTCTAGAACTAAAATATTGTAAGATAATAGAAAAGTTATTATAATGTTTCAAAAAAAAGAATATAATCATTAAAAAATTTTATAATAAATGAGAGTCTATAATAATAAGTTCTAATATAAGAAATAATATATCTATAGTTACTCATTTGTTCTGAGATATTTATCGATTATATTTTTTTTTTAAATCTTATTGTAATTCTCCCAAAAATTAAAGGAATGATGATGACTAAGATGTGGAAAGTTGGTTGATATTAATAACGTTGTGTACCCTGTAAGATTGAATTTATTTCCTTCACTTATGATTTGATAGATGCAAATGTAAGGAAAGCACTGCTATTTGTCTATATGCGACAATTATTACTATTTAAGTTGACGAAGACGAAGAAGAAAAAGAAGAGTTAAAGATTCCAGGATGGTACATCTCTCTCCCCTATTAAATCCTTACATTTCACCAGTTCCAATATCTATATGTGAATTAGCATTCCAATAACTCGTGAAATAATATTCTTCAGAGGCAGAGGATCACTTCCTCTTCAGAAGTAAAGGAACATAATTATTAGAGCAATTTCTCATACTAACCATTTCGTCATCAGGTAAACTAAAACCCCAGTTCTTCTTGTGATCTTACACACACACACACACACACACACACACTTCATCAATATCTTCTTCTTCTTCATCTTCCGGTACTGTGGATCAGGAACATATATATTCATGTGTGTTTTCTTATCATACCCACTACACCCAGTTGTTTTATTTAAGACACAACCTTATCATAATTATCATCATAATTATCTTTCTATATATCCTGTATCTGTGTGTGTTTTGTTTATTTGTGCGTGTTGTGTGCGTGTGTGTGTGTGTGTAAGAAAATTGTTTGTATGTCCTTCTCCTGTGGCGGCGGTTAGAATCAATTATTTTCCCACAAAGTTGACTTCTATAGCTGCTTTATCTTTGGCAGGCCAGCTGTACTGGAGGATAAGTTCTTCTCTGAACTCGTAATTTAAGGTATGTATGTGGAGCACTATTTATTTAATTTATTATGACATATTAATAATATTTTTACGTTGAACCATGAAGATTTGAATAGTGAATTTCTGTCAATATCCATACTATTCCTAACCAGCTGAGTTATTTTTAACTTCAAGTAGCTATGTGAGTAATATTTGGTTAAATTATATATATGATCTCTCTAAATCTTAAAGGGCGTGTAAATAATCCCTTTGATCTTCAAAACTTGATATGAAAGCCTCCTAAGCTTTCTATTTTATATAAATAATTTTTATGTTGTTAAGTTATCCGTAGGACATTTTTATTAATAATTTATTTAAACAGTTGATAATGACATCGTGTGATCTATATAGTAAATTCTACCTAATAGAATAATACTTATTGTTGTTAAGTTATCTATTATTTTATTAATAGAGTACAATATATACGTTATAAGGAGTTTATTTACACATGACTGCAAGTTTACAAGGTTATTCACACAAGATTTTGAGTATGACGAGGTAATATTTGCACACAAAAAAAGTAAAGTTTAAAGAAGGTTCATGTTTGGTTAATAATATATAACTTTCCATTAGTGAAATAACTAATAAATTAGCGGTAACTAAGAAAGTAAGAAGATTTTATTAACCTTTTTTATACTACTTTTTTTTTATTATTAAAGGTCAAATTAAATCACATATATGATATATTAGCACATAAACTTATACTCACACATTACTAGCAGGTCAAACCTGTGACATGTCCCCATAAGGAAGAGGGAATGCCGTTGGACTACTAGTCCTTTGATTTTTTTTATATTATTTACTAGATCCTATTAATAGGTATCTAATTTTAAGTATTAACACTTTAAAATAACTAAGCTTAGAAGAAATATTTTTAATTAGTTTTTTTAAAATTTATAATATAATCTCTAAACTTACAAATTGATAAGAACTAATTATTTAAATTGTTAAAGTTAATTTGTTTATCACATCAAAAATTAATTGGCATGCATTCTATATATGAAAGTAAAAGGTGATTAAATTAAAGTTATTAAAAGGTTGTTAGGAAATTAGTTTTTTTTTTTAACTTTTTATCATCAAAATATAAATATATTATATATTATAAATTTATAATCAACATATTTACATACTACTTTTCTACAGACATCATCATAGCCTGAGGATGGATCCCACCCTATAAAAGAGACATCAATCCGTAACAACAATAATTCCTTAACAACTCAAACACCAAAATCGTGGGGGAAAATTTCATGGGAATATATTCAGACGATGGAGAGTGTAAAGAGTTTTATTATCATTTACCCTTTATTTTTGAAAAGAAAAAATAAATAAAAAATGCAGCTTTTAAATTAATATTATCAACAAACTATCGATTGATGTGGTAAACAACTTCATCCTATAAGAAGGAGAACACAAATTCAAATATCAAGAAGCATATTTGTTAAGAGAGGTGAAAACTCTTTTATGTTTTAAACTTCGAAAGGGATTATACCCTTAATTAAATAAAAATTAACGTTCACAAAATTTTCATTTTTTAATTTTATGTTTAGAATTTTCTTATCGATTATATAAGTTTTTAAGATTACTATTCCCTCTGCATTACCTCATGGTGCATGAGCGAGCTTTGTATGGTTAAAATCAACTTAAAAAATTTTAATATTATAAATAGTTCATAACTTAGAGGATTTTATAAATTTAAGGATGTAAATCTTTATTCTGTTTTCAGACCAAAGAAAGGATTTAACTTTTTATTCTAAAATTGGAATAAGTATTTGTTAGGGAGTCAAAAAGTTTTTGAAAAGTTATATTTTTTTTTCTTAATATATAAGACCAAGATCAAGACTAACCCATGGACAAAGGCAATCAACCCTAGTGGATCCCACACGTCAATTCTACCACAAATAAACAATTTAATTAAAAATTTGACCGAGTTTATTATAAAAAGAGTAGACGATATGTAACAAGATTAAAAAGAAAATTAACAATTACCTTTCAAAATATTATTTATACGTATTAAATACGCATTAAAAATCAACAAGAAGTTAATACAAATCAACGACAATCCATAACTTGTATCACCAACAATTTTAATAATATATACAAGCATTTTTATTACATACATAGGATGTGATTATGGCAATAAACCCATAATCGCTCTTTTATATATAGTTTATTAGAGGGTGCTTGGATTTGAGTTGGAATTGATTTATGAGATTCATTTTATAAAATTGAAAAGCAGAATTGAAAATATGGTAATAGTAACTCATGAGATAGTAATGGTTTTAGATTCATAAATGATTTCGAAATGTATAGGAGCGTTTGATAACTTTTGAGATAACCATTATTTTACATTCACAATTCATTTTAGCATGCATAAGAGTATTTGATTTGATTTTGGGGCTTATAATTAATTTTGGCATGTATATAAAATCATTTGGATACTTTTAAGAAAAACTTGATTTTGACTTTTATAACCAAATAGTCTTTATTCTAGTTGACGTTGACATCATCTATGCGCAGAGAAATGGCTATCGCAATTGAAATGGCTGTTAAAGAGACCAATTCCCAGATCCAAAGGGTGGCTTCAGCCCAATTTAACACTCCTTCCTTAGATCCTCTCCAAGATACCAGTATTTTCCTCTCTCTACAATATAATGAGAATTTAGTTTCTTAATTTAGGAAATAGATTATAGATTGAATTCATTATTCAAACTATTCTTCAATATAATTAGGCCGCGTTGTAATTTTTATTTCTTTGCTATCAGTATTAAAGTTATTATTCTATACATTACCCTGGGATTAATATATAACTACTTCTTGTAATGGTCTAAAATTAAACTTATTAAATTCTTTAATTTTATTTTTTGTTACCGACCAGTCAACTTATCACTATTATTTTGTCTATTGATTTATTCGACGTAGGACATCAGTACCATTGACCCCTCCCCACTATTTCAGTTTTAGTGCATATAGTAAAATCAAACCCATTATTTTGGATTACGTGCAGAAAATTTTTGTAATGTGTTGGAGAGGCAAGATTAACCCATTCACATTCCCTCACAGATATTTTGAGAGACCTTTATAAGAGTATAGGAAGGTAGAGTCTATACCCTACTTTGGCGTTTAGTTTTCATAGAGAGAGAGAGAGAGGGGCTAGGGTTTTTAGAAGGTTGGCCTTTTAATTAAAAGATTATATGGATGGTATTTATAAGTTTCTTGTGAAAACCCTTGAGTTAATAAAAATATTTAATAAAATAAATACCCTGTTTTCCACTATATGGTCAGATTGACAATGAAAAATACTCCTCCAATCCTCAATATAAAATTTATTTTACTAATCTGATTAAATTAAGGAAGCTAATTAATATAATATATATATTTTTTAAATATTATAATCATCTTTCTTAATTCCTTCTCTATCTCTCTTCCTTATTTGGTTATTGTTGTGGGAGTATCAGTAGGGGTAATTTAAAAAAATAGATAAATATGAAAAATATATATTATATTTATGATAAAAATTAACTTCCCAATTATGTCTTATATTAAGGAGAGAGGAGGAATTAATTTAGAGCCTCCATCCAAATGTTTATGTTTGAATTAACCTGTCATAGAAAACACATATTCAACCAGGGCCTTTTGGGCTTAATATTAAAATAATAATAATTGCTTAAAATATAATTATTATTAATTAAATGCTATACGTTCCTAACAATAAGGCCTGGAATTTCAAGCATATATTTAGCACAAATGTGTTACTTAAGGAGAGGTCAACATCAAATTCTGAAAGTTAATTACGAAATTTTCTACACATAATTCAATATTTAGAGGTCTTATGCAAATTAATTAAGCTTATATTTACTACAATTTTTTTTTTTTTTTGCTTCATTTCAGAAGAGGCAAGAGACATATACCTAAAATTATGTGTGCCTCTTTACAAACATGCACTGAGAGGCAATTGGGAAGAAGCTGAGAAGATATTATTAAGTCACAATAATGGAATGCTTTTGAGAGCTGCCATAGCAAAGCAACACTTAACAGTTCTTCATGTTGCGGCTGGAGCAGGGCATGTTCTCTTTGTAAAGAAGCTTGTCGACTTAATGCACCAGAATGACTTGGCTTTACAAGATTACAACGGTAACACAGCCTTCTCACGTGCTGCTTCAGTGGGAAACTTACAGATTGTTAAGATAATGCTGCAAAAAAACCCATTCTTGCCAGATATCAGAGATAATAAGGGCCTCACTCCTCTTCATTCTGCTGCTTTACAAGGAAGAAATGAGATGGCATCGTATTTATACGATATGACTATACCTATATTTCAAGAAGGGGACTGGAAGAAGTTGTTCCTCACTTTAATCAGCTCTGGTATCTATGGTATGTGTATATTTTTTTATACGTCTTGGTATTAAAACCCAAGCCGAGTTGTCCGGTCATACCAATAAATTGGCCCCTTCATTGGTCTGGTTAAGAGCTTTAGATAGATTGATTGAATTGGATTTTATATTTTTTTTATCTCCTCTTATTAAGTCTGAAATGTCGTTGATGTCATTTTAAGTTAAGAAAATAATAGTATGTTAAATGTGTGCTTTTAGTAGTAAGTATGTTTTGTTTGATTATAAATGTTCTGTTTATTTTTTTAAGGTTATATATAAATATTTTTATATATTTTATTTAAATTATGTTATTTTAATTATGGTCGGGTTGATCCCAATTGAACTATGATTAAACCATTGGCTTTGAATGACGACCTCAACTGTTTGAATGACTGGTTTGGTTTTTAGTACCTTATTTGTAGCAGATTTGAATTGTTGAAATGTGCGTGCATATGTCCACTTGACGTAGCATGGACATGTACACAATTCAAATGAACACAGCTAGAGACTTAACATTTATCTTCATGAAATATTTTCTGTTGAATGTTTATATAGTATATCAGTAATTTGAATAATATAGTTTAATATCAATTTATTTGTAAGTTTTAAAATATATAATGTAGAATATATTAAACTTAGGGTCACGCAAGGTCAAGCTAATCAGTAAGCATGCATGACTCTATTTTAAGGTGTCCTTACGTACGTCAGAACACAATTAAATTTCATTGCAAATTTCTTTCATTATTTGCAATTCTTGCTATTTCAAAATTTTTTTGCAGATTTGGCTTTGAAAATGTTAAATAATATGGAAACCCTGGCGTTGGCGAAGAATGAAAATGGTGAGACTGGTTTGCACCTCTTGGCAAAGATGCCTTTAGATTTGGATCGTCATATTAATCCATATCATCAAAACCAGCTCATGATCAGATCAGGTACTTAATTATTAGCCCCATGATCACTTGATAGACAAATTAAAAAAACAAATCACATTTGAGCTTATTAAACTATAACCTCTTAAAAATATATATTTCCTCCCGTCGTTATTCCACTTTGTCTTCTATATTTATCATTTTTTTTAAACTATCTAATTTACCTTACTTATAAATTGATATATAATATAATATTGATAGCGTTAGTTTAGAAATATTATGTCACATTTGTTATAATTAACTATTTTATCTTATTTCCTTTGTTTACCTAAATTATTTAGGGTAAAGTAGCATCCAATACTCTGATATTATTTTTCAGTTACATTCAGCATCTCAATTTTATTTACTGTGCATCTAGCACTTTGATATTATTTTCAGTGCTTCTAGCACCATAATCTTATTTATAATGCATTTAACATCTTAAACCATAAAAATAAGATTAAATTAAGGTGCTGCATGTAACTATAAAATAACATTAGACTGTGTTAGATGCCTGGATGCACTAGGAAAATAATATTAGGGGTGTTGGATGCTGCTTTACATAATTAGTTAAGTAGCTTTTATAAATACAAACTAGAGAGAGTATATGCTATACAATTAATCTGGTTACAAATTGTGCATATGTCCCAGGTTCAAAGCAAACTTTAGTCCTTCAACTTGTTGGTCTTCTTTGGAAAGGAATTCTCAATTTAACAAACTCGGTGGACGAAATGAGGATAATCATAAGCTACCCATCACAACTACTTTTTGATGCTGCAGAGGTTGGGAATTTTGATTTTCTGGCTGAGCTTATGGACTCTTATCCTGATTTGATATGGGAGGTTGACGATAGATATCGAAGTATAATTCACATTGCTGTTTTGCATCGACATGCTAGCATCTTCAATCTCATCCATGATATTGGCTCAAACAAGGATATTATAGTGACATATGTAGATGAGATTAATCAAAACAATTTATTGCATTTGGCTGCAAAATTAGCACCACCCAATCGACTTGAGCTATTCTCAGGAGCAGCTTTTCAAATGAAGTTTGAGTTATTATGGTTCAAGGTACGTAAGATCTCTTATATATATATATATATAATTCATACTTTATAGTGAAAATAAACAAAATTAAAAAAAACAATTACTACTTTCAGTCTTTAATATAAAATTTATTTAATTAATTAGGATAGATTAAAGAAAATAAAGTTAGTCATCTATCTCCAATATTTAAGACTTGAGGGGGTATATATCATGCTAGAGCTTTTACTTATATAAAATACTCCATCCAATCCTAAATGTAAAAATTAGTCAGAAGATTTGCATTATTCACAATATAATATCTCAGTTCACTTTATCTTTTAAATTTATAGTTTTTTCTGATCCCTTCTTGTTGATTGCACATATTAAATATGTTTTCATCAAAGGAGTAGTTTCCCAAGAAAATAATAAGAACGAATACTTTAGGAAAACTAACACATATTTTTTTATAAATAACTAACTTAACTAATTTTTTTTGTCTCTTTATAAATCAGTTATCTGACTCCTATATTTAAAATAAGAGAGAGTAAATGTTATGGTTCATGAGTCATGTTTACTATCTAGAGTTCACTTCTAAACAACACTTTGAGTTCTCATGTAAATGATTTGAATTAGTATTTTAGGGAAATCAGTATACACTCTTTATAAATATTTTAATTAATGTTTTTGATATCTACAAATCAATTATCTAGCTTCTACATTTGGGATCGAAGGGATGGGGTAGATGATATGGTTCATGAGTCATGTTTATAATATCTTAAATTCACTTCTAAGAAACACTTTAATTTGATATATTATTAGGAGGTGAAGAAGGTAATGCTACCAGGATACATCAATGAGAAAAACCTTGAAGACATAACTCCTAGTGAGATGTTTACAAAGGAACATGCTGGTTTACGAGAAGAGGCAGAACGTTGGATGAAAGGCACAGCCAAGTCATGCATGCTTGTTTCAACCGTCATTGCTACCGGAGTTTTCACCGCGGCACTGAACTTACCGGGTGGCACTAACGACGACACAAGAACTCCTAATTACTTGAGCACACCAGCATTTCTGATATTTGCCATATCAGATGCTATTTCCCTGATCTCATCTTCACTTTCTATACTGGCCTTTCTGTCTATCCTTGTATCGCGTTATGCAGAACGTGATTTTTACAAGTCTCTACCCTCGAAGCTGATATTCGGATTGGTATGTCTCTTCGTCTCCACCACGAGCATGATGATAGCATTTAGCAGCACCTTCTTCATAACATATTATCATGGTACAAATTGGGTTCCCAGCTTCATCTTAGTGCTTTCAGTTTTACCAATAATTATATTTTTAGGTTTGCACTATCAACTTTTAGTTGATATCATTTACTCAACCTATCGTCTAAGGTCACTATTCCGGCCTACTACACATTGCTTTACTAGAGAAGTAGAGGCCAATTGATCAATGATCTTGTATCTATCTATATATACTGCGTTATCTTTTCAAGACTTAAGGTTTGGCTCTATTAATTTATTTTTTATGGTTGAACTATTTTAAATCAGTTCTTGCATTTGTAGAATGAAGACAGATAGAATTTTTTTTTATATGACTATCTAATTAGATTATATTTAAGTCTTACCAAACTTCAATTGAGAGTATCTCTCCTAAAGGTATTTTCTGTATGTACATGAATTAACTTGAAAAATCTCATACTTAAATGGTTAAAACCTTTTATATTAGGACTAACGTATGTTGGTAGACTGGGGAAACATTCTTCTATGCATTAGTTTGTGCTTTTCTTATTTTGTTAAAAGATGTTGAGGGGAGTGCTTATTTATATAATTGGGTCATAAATTAATGCATTACTTACGTTTGTACAAATTGATTTTATTCGATTTAAGAATATACAATTACAATAATTCACCAAAAATAATTCATTTTCAACTTAAGTTATATGGCCAAAACAAATTAACATTTTCTAACATGGATTTCTAGTATGTAATGCAATGCAATACTTCATGAGTCAAATAGCTAACTCTATCGCTAACCAAAACTTAAAAAATTAGGGATAATATAATATTTAGTCCATTAAACTTCTTCTTATTTTGGTTTTGGTAATTTAAGTTTCGTTTTGTCTAAAATATTGCTCTTTATAATTTAATAAAAATTTATAATATTTTATCTCTTGATGTATCAAAACCCATGGCTTAAAACATAAGAGACTAAAATCAAAATCCAATACAACTCTATTTTTATCAAAATATTATGTCTAGGTTATATGAGTTGTCATTCGTTACTTTTTGACTGGTCAATTACAGTACATAAAGTTGTTAGTTGTGACATCTCACTTGTCATGTTTCAATGAATGAAGATAAGATGGTTATTTCACAATTAGAATATTTTCCCTGAGGTTCCATGGGATTTATCAATAATTTGATGATTTTGTAGGATTTTATAGGGATAAATTCTTTTATGTGAGATTTGAAGGGAATTCCCTTTAAATAAAATAAGGTTTTATATATCGTTTCAGATTGATGATTCATGTAAATTAGCTATTATTAAGTACTGAAATTACTAACAAGCTATTAATTAAGGTAATAAGATACTACAATCCTATAAGGAGAACACATGTTTGACTATCAGAAAACGCACTTATTAGTAGAGGTGAAAACTATTTACGCTTTTAACCTCAAAGAAATTATATATGCCCTTAACTAAATTAAAAAATATATTGAAACTGAATGACATATAGAACGGAAGCACTTATAAATTTTTGACCAAACCAATATCTCAATATCTCACCTTTTTTTTGTTACAAAAAGTTTTGGAAAAAGATTGGGCTCACCCACGATCTAAGGGTAGGGTGAAGTCTCCCTTCTTCCTAAGCGATATTAATGTCGGGTAGGGCAAGCCGTCTATTATCCCCAGGCATAAATCTAGGCACCCAGGAGTTAGGATGCCTCCTCAAGCGTCGCGATTGGAACCACAATAAAGTAGTACTATCTAAGGATCAAACACGCTCTAAATGATCGTATGTTTCACCTCTTCGTTAGTTGAACCTACGGACAATGGTATCTCAATATCTCACTTGAAGTGATATGGATATTAAAACAGATGTAGGCCCAATATTTTTTTATATGTAATAAACCCATCTTCTCCGCTGACCTTTGACAGTATTTAATCATACAAATTCCATGATTGAAGCAAAGCATTTCAGTAATGAAGTTTCGGCGCCTTTGACAACACATTAAGATAAATCAGATTTTTTTTTTTAAAAATAAAGAATTAATTTGAAAGTCCGCGTGTCTTTTCCTGGAATCTCCTCTACTTGACAAACGGTTTCATGATTCCTTAATTTTTTTAATTGTATCATCATGAAAATTTAAAAAACACTTCTCAGACCTAAAAACTGTGATCCCCGTTCTAGAAAAGTCTCGTTTCTATCCATCAAAAAGAACTTCCATAAATCTGAAATTCAGAATATAATTGTTTTCCTTTAATAAAAAAATATAAAAAGATATCATAAGTACATCATTATTAGAACAATAAGAAATGTAATATCATTGCACGACAATTGGACAACTACAATATATTCCCTAGCCAGCCTTTTTGATGTTACACAACAATATTAATTCCAACTTGACCACATGCTACCCAAATTATTTCAAACTAAATTACAACACAAACCCACAAATCTCCAACTATAAATCGGTCACCCTCAAGCCAATTCAATCTTCATAATAATAATAATAAACACTTTTAATTTAGCGTTATCTTTGAGAAGAAAAATATGGCTTCCAAGGCTTTCGCAATCCCTCTTCTTCTCGCTTTCAACCTTCTTTTCTTTCCCATGGTCAGCTCTTATGCTTCTCCATGCCCACCGTTATCACCGTCAAAACCAAAGCCAACGCCTTCTTCTTCTTCTTCTTCTCCCTCCTTGCTTTCCTCTTCCAAAGGTTGTTGCCCTATCGATGCCCTTAAGTTGGGTGTGTGTGCGAATGTGTTGAATTTAGAGAATGTTAAGGTCGGAGCACCACCAGCACTCCCATGTTGCAATCTCCTTAAGGGTTTGATTGATCTCGAAGCTGCCGCTTGTCTTTGCACTGCCCTTAAGGCTAATGTTCTTGGCATCAACCTCAACATGCCAGTTTCCTTGAGTGTGATTCTTAACAACTGTGGAATGAACAACTCTAACTTCCAGTGTCCTATGTTCTTGGTATCAACCTCAAAATTTCAATTTCCTTGAGTTTGATTATTAACAGCTGTGGAATGAACAACTCTAGCTGCTAGTGTCCTTAATTCAATATTGTATTTGTAGGAAACTGATATTAGTTATTAGCTGTCAGTTAATTGGCTTAGCTGTCTTTGTTATAAAGAGTCTATAAATAGGGGACTAATAGTTAATGATTGTACAGAACAAATTTTTCAATCAATAATATTTCTTATTTTGTCCATACGGTGCGTGCTGAGCCAGGGAAAGATTGGGTAGACTTTACATGGTATCAGAGCCATGGTAAGAGGGCTGAATTTCAAGAAAGGCCCAAGAAGCGCATCCACTCATTCTGTGGAACCCCGTGAGCCTTAGCAGAGAAGAGCGCGACCACCATGGGAAATGCAAAGCTCAACGATGAAGTGCTATCGTTCAATCATCCATTGTTCCTTCACCCGTCGAACACGCAAGGCCAGACCATCATCTCTCACACACTCATCGACTTGGAAAATTACACCGTGTGGAGCAGAGCAATGAGAATCGCGTTGATGGGGAAGAACAAATTAGGGTTCATCGACGGAAGCTGCCTACGAGAATTGCAAGATACATCTCTTACAGAACAATGGGAGAGGTGCAACGCGGTGGTCTTGTCGTGGATTCTGAACTCTGTGTAGAAGGAGTTAGCCAGTGGAATCATCTTCTTCCAGAGTGCGTATCGTGCGTGGGTGGATCTGAGGGAAAGATTCGACAAGAAAATAGGTTCGAGGATCTTTTCCATTCATAGAGAAATAAATCAATTGAGGCAAGGCTCTTCTTCTGTCACTGCCTACTTCTCAAAATTAAGGGAGCTTTGGGAGGAACAATCTGCCTTGGTACCGATCCCATCATGTTCCTGTCAGACATCAAAGTCTTACACCGAGGCGGTCCAACAGCAGAAGCTCCTACAGTTCTTGATGGGGCTTAACGAAAGCTATAACCAGGCAAGAAGTCATATCCTCATGATAAGCCCCCTTCCAACAGTCAACGATGCCTATGGGATGGTGGTTGAGGATGAAGCACAAAGATCCATTATTGATGGGGAAAAGAATCCCCCAACCGAAGGCGTCGCCATGGCAGCAAGGGGAAGAGGCCGTGGCAGAGGAAGGGGACGTGGAGACAACCCTCCAGAATGTAGTCATTGCCACAAGAAAGGTCATGTACGTGAGAACTGCTACCAGATAATAGGATATCCACCTGCCTTCAAGAGAAGGCAGTCAAGAGAAGGAAATGGATCTTCCCTCGACCCAGAGGCTCACACCAATATAGGATCTGTAGCAGCACCAACATTCACACCAGAACAGTATGAGCGAATCCTGGAGCTACTGGAAAGGGACGTCAAGCCTAGTGTTCATGCATTAACCGGTGCAGGTTTGACTAACTGTATTATGCATTCATCATCCTATGAGAACTGGATTTTAGACTCAGGGGCAACAACTCATATGGTAGGAAATCTAGAACTCCTAAGTAATTGTAGGAAGTATAGTGGGCCCATTAAATCTATAAAAATACCAGATGGAAACCTTGTAGGAGTCACACATGTTGGCTGTGCCAAGTTTAGCAATGAAATCACGCTAGTAGATGTCTTGTATGCACCAAAGTTGGAATTTAACCTGATATATGTACCTAGATTGACTAGGGAACATAAGTGCATTGCATCCTTCTTCCCTGACTTCTGGATGTTGCAGGACCTTCAAGGTGGGAAGGTGAAGCTGACTGGTAAAATGTTTGCAGGATTATACATCCTTAAAGTACCTAAACAACCATCCCCTATGAGTTCACTCTCTGTAAACACAATTCAATCTGATTGTAATAAAGGAACCATGTCTGATGTGTACCTATGGCATAAAAGATTAGGACATGCTCCCAAATCTACTATGAAATACTTGAATCTTGTAAACAAGAAAGACAATGAGAATAGTAAATGTGACATTTGCATTCTGTCTAAACAAACAAAGTTTCCTTTCTCGACTAGCTGTATCAAATCTAAATGTTGTTTTCAATTGTTACATGTTGATGTGTGGGGACCTTATCACACTCCAACACATCAAGGATATAGATATTTTTTAACCATAGTAGATGACTATTCGAGGGGGACGTGGATTTTCCTAATGAGATGTAAATCTGAAACTATCATGCATATTAAACATTTCATTGCGCATGTGTTAACCTAATTTTCTGTGAAAATCAAAAGAGTTAGGAGTGACAATGGTACTGAGTTTACAAATCATGATTTAAAGTCCTACTTTTATGAGAATGGCATTGTGCATGAGACTAGTTGTCCATATACTCCTGAGAAGAACGGAGTAGTTGAAAGGAAGCACAGAACAATAATGCAAATAACAAGAAGCTTAATTTTACAATCTGGGATGCCAAGTATTTACTGGGGTGAGTGTGTGCTCATGGCAACATATTTGGTAAATAGGATTCCATCTAAAGTAATAGGATACAAGACACCTTATGAGATAGTCTATGGACACACACCGCACTTAGACAACCTTAGAGTATTTGGATCATTAGCATATGCCACGGATCTAAGAGTCAGTGACAAGTTAGAGAAAAGATCTATTGCTTCGGTATTCCTGGGCTACCCAAAACATCAGAAGGGTTTTTTGCTTCTGAACCTCCAAGAGAGGACTATATTTGTAAGTAGACATGTGACCTTCTTAGAGGATAGGTTTCCCTTCAAATATAGTGAGTCCTTTAATCAAGGGGGAGTGGATAGAGACTTAAGGCATATGTTCTGGTTTGACCCCCAAGAGCTGCCAATAGGAAATAAAGAAATTGGGATAGTCTCAGACCAGCAAAGTAGGTCTCCAAGAATCCAAGAAGACTCTGTTGATCCAGGGACAGATTCTATTAGTCCAGAGAATCCTCCATTGGACTCTCAACCCATTAGGAGCACTAGAGAACGTCGGCCCCCAATATGGTCAAATGACTATGTGTGTTCTACTGTGCAGTCAACCTTAAATAAAGAAAGGAACACCAAGTGTAAATATCCAATTGGGAATTATATATGTTACAAAAATGTATCTGATGCCTATATGTGTTTTTATGTTCAATTAATTTAACAACAGAACCGACTAGTTATAAACAAGCAAAAAGGAGTCCAGAATGGGTAGATGCCATGAAAGCTCAAATCAAAGCTCTTGAGGACAATAAAACCTGGGAAATAATGCCATTGCCTAAGGGAAAGAAAACTATAGGATGCAAGTGGATCTTTAAAATTAAATATAAGTCAAATGGGGAGATTGATAAATATAAGGCCAGACTTATAGCAAAAGGATATAATCAGATAGAAGGAATAGACTATCAAGAAACTTTCTCACCTGTAGTCAAAATGTTCACTATGCGGGTAGTCTTAAAGTTGGCAGCCATGGGGAACTGGAATATATATCAGATGGATGTATATAATGCTTTTTTGCAGGGAGATCTGGAAGAAGAGGTATACATGGGTATACCTGAGGGTTTTGAAAGTAAGGGGGAGCATTTGGTTTGCAAATTAAATAAGTCTCTCTATGGATTGAAACATGCATCTAGACAGTGGAATCAAAGACTGTCAAGAGTTCTAATAGAGGGAGGTTTTAAGCAAAGCAAACATGATTACTCACTCTTTACTATGAACTATAGTGATGGAATGGTTTTAGTCTTGATATATGTTGATGACCTTCTAATAACAGGCAGTTCAGAATCAGGTATAGCTGAAGCAAAAAGGCTTTTAAATGACAATTTTAAGATAAAGGATCTGGGTCATATGAAATATTTCCTTGGGTTAGAAGTAGCAAAATCAAAGAAAGGCATTATTTTATCTCAAAGGAAATATACACTTGATCTTTTGGCTGAAACAGGAATGAGTGGATGCAAACCATTAGGAATTCCCATGCCACGGAACCTGAAACTCAGGTTGTATGATGAGGAGAAGGACAAGCAAGATGCATTGCTGAAAGACCCAGACAAGTATTGTCGGCTTATAGGTAAGTTAATTTATTTAACTATGACTCGGCCTGATATTTGCTTCTCTGTGCAGACATTAAGTCAATTCATGCAAGCACCTACCAAAGCGCACATGGCAGCAGCTATGGGGGTTGTGAGGTACTTGAAGGGGAGTCCAGGACTTGGAGTTTTGATGAGTTCAGAAGGAAATACTGTATTGGAATGCTTCTATGACTCAGACTGGGCTTCTTGCAGCATCACACGGCGCTCAGTGACTGGGTATGTAGTGAAACTTGGTGGTTCACCAGTGATGTGGAAGACAAAGAAGCAAAGCACAGTATCAAGGTCTTCAGCAGAGGCAGAATACAGGGCTCTCGGCATGACAATTTCAGAAATAGCTTGGGGACTTGGCTTGTTGAAAAGTCTGGGCATATCACACAAGGAACCAGTGAGAGTTTTCTGTGACAGTCAGGCGGCAATTCATATTGCGGCAAATCCGGTATATCATGAAAGGACTAAACACATTGAAGTGGATTGCCATTTTGTGAGAGAAAAATGGGAAAAGAAGGAGATAGATTTACAACATGTGAGGTCCAGAAACCAGCAGGCAGATCTTCTCACTAAGGTAGTGGGAAAGGATGTTCAAAGGGATCTTTTGAGCAAGTTAGGGACTGTCAATATATTCTCGCCCCAAACTTGAGGGGGAGTGTAGGAAACTGATATTAGTTATTAGCTGTCAGTTAATTGGCTTAGCTGTCTTTGTTGTAAAGAGTCTATAAATAGGGGACTAATAGTTAATGATTGTACAGAACAAATTTTTCAATCAATAATATTTCTTATTTTGTCCATACGGTGCGTGCTGAGCCAGGGAAAGAATGGGTAGACTTTACAGTATTATCTTCCATTATTGTTTGTTTTGATAAGTTTTTTTTTATTTGTTTTTGTATGTGTTTTGGTTCAAAGGCAATAAGTCATTCATAATGTGTGTTTGTAAAGTATCCAAACCGTGATTTTAAAAAGACTTTTAGCCCAAACCTTGGTTTGAATTTTTTTTAAAACAAACAGTAATATTTGTCTAAAAGGGCTTTTAGACTAAACCATAGTTTAAAACTAATATTTTGGATAAGCTACTGAGATTAGCTTATAGAACAGTAAAAGAATTTATTAACTATCCAATTACTATTTTACCTTTATTTTTTCTTACACCCTCTCTCCTCTCTCCTCTCTCATCTCTCATATTTTCTCTCTCTTCTCTATCTACTCTCCTCTTTCTTCTCTCCTCTCTCATATTTTTAATAAAATCATACATTTTTTGATGATTTTTCAATTACAAAAGTCCTTTTAATAATAACTATCCAAATACTCATTTATTTAAAACTATTTTTTTCATAAGTTCTTCTCCAAAAGTCCTTTTCTAAAAGCTATTTAAATTTTTTTTTTCATGAGTTCTTTTCCAAATTCTTATCCAAACAGTCCCATAGCTGGTGAATGTAATTAATTAGCAGCATTGTTAATTCATTCTACAAGTTTTGAATTGTACTTTGTTTTTAATTATAATTCATTTTTTATACATAATTATAATTCATTTTTTATACATAATTATAATTCATTTTACTTTTGGATTCGTATTATCTTCTCAAATTCTTCCGCGATTAACTTTGAGCATATTTTTCACCGTCATTATTGTATTGACAAGCTGTTTCGGTGGAATTGGAAAGATTAATTCAAGGAAGCTATTTTGCGTGTATACGTAATTTTCCTCGATTTTTAATTTGATATTTATCTTTTTTTTCTCTTTAATAAATTCTTTAACTTTACACGGTTAGCACAATTAACTTATGTTCTATATATAATCCATGATTCTAGTTCATTCGATCATCTCTTCTTTGTCTTTTGGTTGAATTTCCCATGAAGAAACCAAGAGTGTTCTTAATTTAGTGGCAAAATTAATTGTTGGTTCTTTAGATTATAATTTAATTCAGTATTCATACATTTACATTAGAAATGCAATATTTTTTTCAGATTGGTGCTTTATTAATATTAGAATGCATATTATGCAAAACTAATGTTGTCTCTACATGCAAGAAATAATAAGATTCCTATTGATAGTAAAAAGAGGATAAATTCGTGTTGCATTTATTTTTGAGAAAATAATAAATAATTGTTTAAGATGATCTCCAGGATGGGTAAGTCTTCAATCTATAGTCCTGTATAAGGGGATTCTATAAGAATAGTTTAAATGTCCATGATTAAATTGGGTATTATAAAAAAAATCAACACACAAGTATTATAAATAACTAACTTAACTAATTTTTTTTTTAAATTTATCTAAATTAATTAAATAGATCTTAATAAGATCGGGGTAGTGTCAATTAAGATAGTTTGGTGAATGATACATTGGAAGAGTTTCTCATAGTTTCATCAACATGTACCAAACTAAAAACATGGGGGATTTTTAGGAAAGGTGCGTTTAATCCTTGAGAATTATCGCATTTTTAATTGGCTGTGTATGACTGAATGATTATTCAAGATAATGATATCAGGCACAACTCGAACCGCAATTTCTGCCATTGCTGCCAACAATTTATATAAATAAAGAATATCTAAAAATGAAGAAAAATTAAATTATATATCCTGAAAAAATGTAAAATACCAATAAAACGTAATATTCAAAATGAAGAAGATTATTATAGCTCCGTAATATGAATTAGTCAAAGGTTAAAGTTAATGAAATGGTATTTACATAACAAATCCTTAATTAAGTAATTAATGAATGAATTATAATTAATCTTTATACCGTCTACTGTAGCACGTAGCAACAGAATATAGCCATTAACTACAACGTACATACACCTACGAAACGAAACCCACGAAACCCTAATCACATACAATCACATATCCGAATCGTTTCTTTCATCTGAACCGAATTCGAATCGAATGGTACAACAGCAACAATTTAATTTCTTCCAATCTTCATCAGTCGTCGATGGACGAAGATTCAGATCAGGGACGACGTCAAGAAAAGGATGAGGACGTGAAGATTCAGAAGACCGTATCACCTTCTTCAACCAAGGAGGAGTTTTACGAAATGGTATCATTGGTAAACGATATATGATCAACTCATCAACAGATTAAATTAGGATAAATAAGTTATCTGTACTTTATCTTTATTAAAGATAATAAACGATAAAACCAATTCTCAAAAAGCAAAAACGCAAAGCCAACTTTCAAGATACAAAAAATATTTCCTTTTATAGACCAATATATATTTAATTATTTTTTTATAGATACTTATTTTTTAAAACTTTTATAATTCAGGTTCGCAAGGTTTAAAATGTGAACAGTATTAAGTTAGAATGAACCACAACTAATCATTCCAAGCACTAGGGGTGTTGATTTAGCAATTTTAAAATGATGACCCCACATTTAGATAATGACATATTAATTTTTAATTTAAATATGTAAATTAAACAAACATTTTATATAATGTTTCAATTTGATCCCTTAATTTTATAAAATATTTTCTTAGTCTTTTAATCTTAACACCATTAATATCAAATAATAATGTTTGGTACCAATCATTGTTATTTTTGAATATGAAGTCAAATGATTAAAAGCATAGGAAAAATCTTACAAAAATACCACTAGAATTTAAAAACCAAATCAGAAATTTTTATAAAAATGTGTTGTTATTTTCTTATCAATAGTAATAAATAGCTATTAAAGTGTGTAGAAAACAAAATTAATTTGATATTTTAAAATTCAAGTAGTATTTTTGTGAAAAATTTTCAAAAGTATACTTCTTCCAATTATTTAAAAAAATATTTATAGTTGGTTTAGGCCCCTTAATAATATTTATATTAGGTATGCAATAATACATTAACGCATGCTATTGGCTATTGCTAAAATAAAACTACTACATTACTTTGAAGACGTAGAAATAATGAAACATTAATTTATGACTTAGAAATTAAAATCAATACAACTACATTACTTTACAAATTTGCATACTAAAATCCATAAAATCTGATTGTCGCCTTCTAAAATCTATTAAATATGGTATTTATTTATCTCATCAAGAAGCTCATATCTTTATCAACAAAAATTCTATTAACGAACCAAAAGTTAATTTTACAACTTAATTAAGAAGACCCTTCGTTCTACCCATCAGAATGAAATTTGAGCCGAAAACAAATTAAAGAAGTCGATGGTGTAAACTTTTTCTTTAACTGGAAAATATGATTTCATCATATAGAAACACCAATTCATGATTCAATAAAACCTAATCAAAGTAACAAACAGAAGGACCATCAAAACAATCAAATTGGAAAAGAAACACTCTAGTAGAGAGGAAAGGGAAATCTAAAAGTCAATAAAAATTTCCAGAAACACAATGATAATGATAGAACCAATAACAATCAAAGAGAACAAGAACCAGCAAACCATCTCCTCCTTCACCGAAACGGTGGCGGAAACCCTAGATGTAAAGAAGAAACCGCCTGAAACGGTGGTGGAAACTCTCTCACGTACACACACAATCAGAGAGAGAGAGAGATTAGCCCAAGAGTCAGAGCAAGAGATATGTAAACTAGAACCTTCGACAATAGAACATAAATGTAATTAATAAACAAACAAAAATAAGAGAGAAGAATACTCTTATATATAACTCAACAGTCTATAACATAAAACTGATCTCTGTACAATTAATTAATCGAGGGTTATGGTGCAATGACATATATGGTATTTATTCACATAATAAATAATGAATGAATTAAATATACACCTTCCTCCAACATGCCTACTGAAACAAACAACAGGAAACAGCAGTTAGCTACAAAGTACGTACACCTACAAAACGAAACCCTAATTATATTTTGCCCTTCTTGCTTTCAGAAATATCATCAGGACAATGTTATGTTCTTCTTTTTCTCCGTCTTCATCGACCGAGGAAGATTCAGACTTTCAGAAGATCAGACTACCTTATCAACTTCTTCCTCTTCCTCTTGGATGATTCATCATTCACAGCACAGAAGCATGATCTTCTTTTATTATCCCCACACCTCGAGGAATTCTGATGATGATGATTCTTCCATGTTTTCCCCATCTTTAGAGTGATTCTGATGTCCCATTTTGGGGCTGAAAGAGGAGTTTTCCGACTGCTCGATCGCTTCTTCTTGGATCCCCAAGAGAAAGGAAACATGCTTTGAATCTCATAATCTAAAACCAAACGAGGAAATTGAACCATTATCTGAGCGACTTCAAGTTCTTTCTCATCAAAAGCCATATGAGCAAGCGAAACCTGGAAATATGATGGATTAAGAAGAAAAAGAAGAAGAAGATTGGAATTGAAAAGTATGTATAAATTCTGGAGGGCTACACTAAGATGATAAGCACACACAATGATTATTTATATCAATGAGTTAGAGGGTACGAAAGTGTAAGCATATATATATATATATATATATACCTGGAGAAATTTTAGGTTCTTTTTCACATGGACCCACTTTTTATTAATTAATAAAATAATATTATGTAGCCAAAGCTGACATTCTTATTCTGTTTAAAATATATTATCTTAATACTTTTTAAAATTATTTTATTGAATAATTTATCTATAATATATATAGATATATGAATGAAACTAATATTTAAGGAAGTCAAAAGAATTTGAGAAAGATATATGATTGACCCATAAACAGATTAAAAGATAAATAAGATATCTGTCTACTTCATCTTCATGCATATTAGAGATAAGCAATAAAACCAATTCTCAAAGCCAACTTTCATACAAAATCATATTTCCTTTTATAGACCAATATATATTTAATTATTTTAATTTTTTAAAAAAATTTAATGTTTAGAAAGGTATTTGTGATTAATTTTAATTTTAATTTTAGGGAGGTGGTTTCGCATTTCTATCTTATAAGTTTCTATTAATGAAATTAAATTAATGCATGATTTTAAAATTTTTAATAAGTCGATATATTTATGCTATTTGAGGAAATTCCTTTTTACTGTTCAATCGAAATAATGTTATAAAAAGTATATATGGCGTAGCATTGAACCCACGGATGATAATTTTACTCTTTCGGTGATTAATATAAGATTTATTTAACTAATTTGATTAGATTAAGGAAGTTAGTTAATATGATATATTTTTACTAAAATACCATAATTATCTTCCTTAACTCCCTTCCTCCCTCTCTTACTTGATTATTGTTGAGAGAGTATTAACAGGGGTAATTTGAGAAAAAGTTGATAAATATATATAAGAAGTATATCTTATATTTAAAATTAATATCAACTCATAAATTAAGTTCTATTATATATTAAAGACAGAAAGAGTAGAATATAAGATTGATCGAGCATCTATCTTACCGATCTACTCAAATATGCTACAGTTTGAGGGATAAGTAAGAGCAAGATACATGAAATACATGTATGGTCAATTTGATAGGAGGTGATTTAGATTTAGGGTATGTTTGGGCTAGTTTTATAAGGTAGAAGTTATATTACAAATTAACAATGAAATTGAGGGAGATATTACATATATGAGATATACAATTTTGGTGTTGAAATAAATAGAGGAATGTGCTCGAGTTACTTATAAATGTATAATTTCTACTTAGATTAAAGGAAAGTTTTACTAAATTACCATAATACAAGTAATAATGCTATATGGTACTCCTCATGTCTTTAATATATATATGACATATTCAATTAATTTGATTATATTAAGGAAGTTAGTTAGGTTAGTTAATATGATGTCTTATCTTTAAAACACCATAAAATCATCTTCTTTAACTCCCTCCCTCCATCTTTTACTTAATTATTTTTGAGGTAATGTCAATAGGGGTAATTTTAGAAAAAGTTGATAAATATAAGAAAGAGATCTTATATTTTGAACTAATATCAACTCTCCAATTAGATTATATATTAAAGATCGGATGAGTAATAAATATTGACCTCTAAAAGGGTCAAAAGAGCATCTTATAAGCCAAAGTGAATATTAGGGTAATATAGCTGATGATATTTAGATGAATATGATTATATTGACATTTGTGTGAACCATATGGCCAACTCCATTAAAAATATAAGGCTTGAAAGAACATTATTCTTATGAATTTCACTTGTAGTATTAATTAATAATAATTCCTTTGGAAAAATACTATTTGATGTAGTTAAGGGGAAGTCATATTTTTTTTAAAAAAAAAATTGATTTAAGTAAATTGATATTTATTTTGGCCAACAAAAAAACAGACGTGCTATACTTTTTTTTTATCTTAAGATATGCTATGGTTATACAAAGAGAGAGTATATATGCTGTCTATAAATCTAAAAGACTGTAGCCTTTTTACCCGCAAGGGGAGATCCCATAAAATGTGTTACAAATTAGTACATTATAAAATTCATAAAATTTCATTCCCCAAACAAAAAAGAAACCTACAAATTCTGATATAGTTATTTATGACAACCAAAAAATTATAACGTGATTAATAAAACACAAAAACAAAACTTGGATTTGTAATGTAAATGTAAGAATGTTTAATATCTCAGAATGAGTAAAAATTAAATCACCAAAAGTAAATTTTGCAACAAAATTAAGAACACTCTTGGTTCTTCATCAGAAATTCAATCCAAAGATAAAGAAGATGATGGTGTAACCTAGAATCATGGATTATAGAACATAAACGCAATTAATTACACATAAAAACATAGGAAGAGGGCAAAAAAAAACCATAGGAGGAGAGAATAGAGAAGAATACTCTTATAGTCTTGTATATATATCATTAATCAATGAATCAAGGGTAAAGTTAATGATATGGTATTTAAGTAATAAACCCTTAATTAAGTGATTAATGAAATAATTAATTACCTCCTCTAAGTAATATAGAGGTTAATTACAAGATGACCTATGAACCTAGAAGATCATCACAGTCACATATCTGAATTCATTCTTTCACCTGAACAAGAACAGCAACAATTTCTTCCATAATCTTCATCACGCGCTGCTACTAGCGTGGGCTTATGAGCTTCTTCTTCTTCTTCTGCGATGAAGAGAGGAAGACTCAGATCAGAAGATTCAGAAGACTGCGGCGATACATCTTTTACAGCACAGACACGTGATCATTCTCTGATGCATGAATTATTCCGGTAAAGATTCTTTGATCCTTTTGTCTTCAGAGGGATTGGAATCTTTGTATTTGGGAACCAAATCAGCGTTTCGCTAATCCTAAACGGAGCGATTCTGCGCCGGCGTTTCTTGGAGCGAGAGGAAACGTTCTTGTTCGATTCTCAGAATCAAAAATCAAACGAGGAAATTCAACCAAAATCTCAGCAACTTGGAGTTCAATCTAATCAAAATCCATATCCATATGAGCGAACGAAATGGGGAAATTTAACTGAAGGATTGAGAAGATGATTTGAAATAAAGGGCGCTGATTAATAACAGACACATCTTGATTATTGTATTCCTTAAAAATTAGTTTTTTTGGATAAAATGTTATATTTATATGTCATATTTTTTTGCCAACATTATATTATATATATATTTATATGTAATCCGTAAAATATATATTTCCTAATTAAATATTAAAAATACCAAACTTAAAATAAAATTGAAGAAAAACTTCTAACTAAATAAATTATTGTTATTTAAGGAATACCAAAATTATATTATATTTGTTAGATAAAACTTGTTGTTGAGCAAAATGATTATATTTTTTATATAATCAATGCAATTTCAAATTATGGGCAAAATGATAATTTGATAAGAAATATTAAATCTCAGAAAAAGACTTAAGGATTTCAATGTAATTAGCTTATTTGGTGAGATTTACTTATATTAATATGACATATGACAATACCTATTTGAATGATTCTGATATGTAATTCTCCCAAATATCTATGTGCCATTCTCCCTGATATATATATATATGTGTGTGCGCGCGCGCGCGCCATTTATGCTCTATCCACTAAAAATATGGCGTATCAATTATTCTGTTAGCTGAAGTGTTAATATTTAAATTTATATTAGTTTATGAATTTTAATTAATAATTCAATAACTTCTGAACACTGTTCAAATTTAATATCCTCTATCATCATATATTCAATTATCTCCCTTCCTTTGTCATCGCGTTCTCCCTCCTTTTTTCCAAATTTCCTCTTCAGTATCATTTGTCTCCTCCATGGACTTTAGAATTGGAGCTAGAACTTCAACCCCTGGAAGTCCATGGATGTAGGAAGTAAAGTGGACCCCAATACAAGGTAAAACCATTTTGAAAGCCAATGGTACCAAAAGGAAACATTTTTAATTGTCGCATTATCTTCGAACAATCACAGAGCACCCAATAAATTTGATTAGTTCAGAGCATAAATTTCAAATGAAATCAGAAAACCCCAATATTACAGAACATGTGATAAACAAAAGAAGTTATTTGAATAGGAATAAACCCCAGTTAGCAGAGGATTTGCAAAGGTGCCTATGTTGATCATGATAAGTTGTGAGAGTTTGAGACTTTAGGGAAAAAGGAGAGAGAACGTGATGACAAAGGAGGAGAGAGAATTGGGTATCAAATGAGAGAGGATGTTAAATGTTAACTGATGCACTTTTTTTGGAAGGAGTTTTCGAATTATGAATTAAAATTCGTAAACTAATAATAAATTTAAAAACTGACACATCAGCGGATAAATAAAACCAAAATAATTTATATGGTTTATTTTTAGTGGATAGAGCATAAATGAGGTGGTGCACTGGGTGCTATTAGGAGTAAGTTGAAATTTAAAAATTTAGGGATTATTTAAAAAAATTTAAAAAATAACTTGAAGTATAAGACCCAGTATTAAGATTAATTTAAATTATTATAAGAATTAATTTTTATTTTTTTCTTTTAATTTTTTAAAAGGAGAATGACATTTAGTTCTCAAGAGACTAAATTATTTATAATTAATTAGTTCTCAAGAGACTAAATTAATTATAATTAACTATCAAAATAATCTTCAGTTGCAAATTGTGAAGGGATAGTTGCAAATAATATATATTCTAACAAGTGAAAATTTAGGAAGTATTAATCACAAATAATTATTTTAGAATATAATTACAATCAAATTTTTGAGAGATTTTGGAAAAACGACCCAAGTCCAATGGCTTGCATGATGTTGTAAGATGCTCAATGTTGGGAATCTATTCTAAATCCGTTCACAAATTTCATTCTTGATTCCTTTAAACTATGATATAATTATATATTTACCTTATGAATAATATCTTTACGAATATTTTATAATCTACAATAATACTTTCACAATTTTGACTAAAAAAGTAATATTTTCATACTTAGCTCAAGATTTTTCCCTTTTGAAATTACACTTATATTTTTATAAAAGTATAGTTATTTCATTAAAAAAATTAGGTTAAGTTGCTTATATATATTACTTCAAGTTCTCCGATTATACTTATTATTTTGTTATTGTTAGTTGTTAAAATATTTATGTATACTTGTCAATTCACCTATGAAACACTTGTAAATTTTTATATAATCTCTTATGATATAAATTAGAATTTATAAATTTTGATATAGATACTTGTTATTTTATTATTATTAGTTATTAAAATGTATATATATACCCATACATTCACATATGAACTTGACCTAATAGATATAAAGAATTTGAACTAAATTTTGTCCATTTCATTATTATTTATTATTATTGTATATAATATTCTCTCTTTTATGTTTGCCATACTTTTTTCATTAATTACCATATTAAATATTAATTTTATAAAATGTTTTATTTTCATTTTTTGGGAAAAGTGATGTGATTATTTTTAGACTTTCTTAAGGAACAAATAATTATCTTCTTTAGTTAGAAACATATATAAACACACACACACATTGTTATCTTCTTTAGTTGGAACCACATTTAAACTATTTTAGTTTTATTGAAACATGTTTAAGATGGACTTACGAACAATCGTCATAAACTATAAATGATAACGAAATATTAGTATTACCTATCATGAATTCACTTGCCTATGTACACAATTAGTGTTGAAACTTTATATAACCATTTTGTTAAAAGAATAAATCTTTGAAGTAGTCTTCAAGATTCTCCACCAAAACCAAAAGAAAAAAATATTTGAATTAGTCTTGCTGATATCATCAGTATTCGGATCTTTCAGTTTGTAATTTTTCTTTTGTTGTTACATCACTATACAAAAATAAAAAATAATGAAAGCCTGTTTATATTTGAGAACATATGGTCATGATGTAATAGAAAATTGCAACTTTAAGGATTATTGTAACTCATGAGTTGACTCAACATATTCTAACTAATAAAATTGTATCAATTTTACTCAAAATTGTGTTAGTTGAACTTGCGAGTTTACTAAATTTGTGTTAATTTTTTTAAATTTAATTATATTTAATGACTTTATATATGAATTTCATCGAATTGTTATATCGAATATAATAAATTATGAATGTTAATATATTTAATTTTTATTATTATTTGATTTTGAAATATATTTAAACTAAATTGTTATCAATATTTTATATTTTAATTATTTGATTATATACTTTTAATAAGTATTTACTGATAAAAATAATCTCTTGTAAGTTTACGATGATTTTACATCCCTACTACAAATTTGCTTAAACTCCTAGTAGCATGACTACAAATTGAAAATATGTAAGCAGGACAAAGTACAAAGAATTGCACTCATTATACACGCTTGGAAATATAATAAATATTACTTTTCATGTCCTTAATACAAGACTTAATTTATAATATAAATATACTATAAACTAAATTTTATATTTAGGACCAGGTACAATAATTGTTCACCAAAGGAAGATATTACTCTTTCTTGATGTAGTCAACGATACAATTCTTTTTTAGATTTAGAGGTGAAATGATTTTTATCCTCTTTTAACAAGTGTATTTTTTGATATTTGATAGGAAGCTATTACTCTAATATATAATAATTGATTGTCTCCTTCTTCATTAAATTACGAAATGGAAACTAATTAACACAATTGGATCACTCGTCACTATCAGTTTAAAGTCAACATTAGCCCACGATGTTTTCGACGGTTTAAAGTCAACAATAATGATCCCTTTTTAATGTCATAATTATTTTTCTAAATCGGAAAGACAAATCCAATTAGTTTCTTAAAAATGCATGCATGGAGTTTGAAGAAGCTGTTGAAAAGTAGTCATCAACGTTTACATGAATGTACTAGTATCTATGAATAATTATGCAATACTTTGACCTCATCACATCTTAATATATACCAAGAAGAAAATTTATAGTCCACCTCAATTATTCATGTAGGGGACCAGTCCAGTAGTCCACTTTGATAATCAACAATAACTGTCTATTTGTGTTGATTATTTTATGAATCTGGTACACTGTCAAGTTCATAAATAAAATCTTAGTCGAACTTTGTTTAAGTCTCTCACAAAGTCACAGCTTACAAGCAATTTTTCAATTATGTGTCTATTTAAGCGTATTATTACATATATATATTAATTATAAATGTTTAGTTAATGAAAACTAATTAAAAATTTATTGAAAGAAAGTAGTTAAAGCAATGTTCGTTAAATTATTCAAACAAAAAGAAATTAATTTCATCTTCCTTATTATACCCATATATAATTAAACAGGCTAAATTATTCCTCAGACTCTCCACAAGTTGCTGATGAATATGGAAGATCACATGTTGAAAGCCATGGAGATCTCTTTTGCTTTCCTAGTTGTCTTTGTTTTGATGAAAGTGGTTCATAATTTTTGTGGCCATGGAGATCTCTTTTGCTTTCCTAGTTGTCTTTGTTTTGATGAAAGTGGTTCATAATTTTTGTGGAGACCCAAAAGAATTGAGAGAATATTGAGGATGCAAGGGATCAGAGGCACTTCGTATCAGTCCTTCACAGGGGACATTCCAGAAATGAAGCTAGTCAAAGTCTCATCTTCTAAACCTATCTCTCTTAACAACACCCAAATCGTCCCTCGTGTCATCCATTTCTATCACAACATGGTCAAGCGATATGGTAAGAAAATCAACCTTACACTGATCCTAAACTAAATAATATAGCCTTAAATGTATGTTTGGCTACCAGTTTTGTAAAAACCAGTTTCTTAAATTGGGAGCCAACCACACACAATATGAGTAAACAAAAAACTGATGATATTTTTTTGGAGAAAATTAATCTATAGGTCTATATAGTTTTACCTTATTTTTAATCAAATCTCTATAGTTTTTTTCCTTTTTACTATGTGTTTGTAGTTTCACATGATTTTGACTAGGTCCCTATAGTTCTTTTCCCTATTTTATTAGGTTTTTATAGTTTTATCTAATTTTTAATTAAGTCCCTATATTTCTTTCCTTTTATCAATCACTAGAGACCACATGGATCGACTTATCCCTCATCCGTGGGTTCATTAGGCAAAGGGATTGGATATGCTCACTGAGGGAGCGGATTTAATCCCTGGAGCATGTGTAGTGTTAGGGGAGCCATCTTCAAAGTCAAGGCTTGCCACCTTAAATCAGTTAACTAGAAATGCTATAGAGCTTTGTGGTGGAGGTCAAGGGTTAGTTGCTCTATCCATAGATCATGGGTAAGTCTAATCTCCTTGCTAAAATTTTATTACCAAAAAAAACACAAAAGAAACCATAGGGACTTTTTAAGAATAAAGTGAAACTATAAGGACCTGATAAAAAGGAGAAAAAGCATAGGGACTTGATTAAAAATAAGGTGAAATTATAAGAATATAAATTAATTTTCATTTCTTGTTTGTAAAGGAAAAGTTTCTGTATGTTGGTTTGGAAGCAATCCAAAGCTGATCATAGCGGAGGCAGAACTGATAAGGTTGATATTTGAAGGTAAAAATGGTTAGTGCATCCCCCTCTTAACCCATTGGTGAATCTTCAGCATTTGGGCTTGGCAATCTTGGAAGGCCACCAATGGAGTAAACGCAGAAGGCTGCTAGTAACTCTACATCTACCAAATCAAGGCAATATTTTTTTATAATCATGGACAACGATCATTAATGTAGAAACTAGATAACTAATTTATAAAGATTAAATAAATTAGTTAAATCAATAATATGTAAAAAATATATGTTGATTTTCCTAAAATACCCTCTTTTAATTATTTGTATTAGAACTTTACACCTAAAAAAACCCTTAATATGTGTCATCAATAGAGATAGTTTGAAGAAAAAATTATAAATTTAGGAAACAAAGTAGATTGAAGTCTTACATTTATGCTCAAAATAAACCTCCTAACTAGTTCCAAAATTTAGAACCTGAACGGAGTATATCATTGCAAATTAAAGTACTCCCTCCAGCCTAAATATACACTAATAGAAAAAATGCTTATAACAATGATTAAAAGTGGCTTTTCACGGTAGTTTTGGGAGCGTTGTAAATTCTATCGCTATTGTAAGTCTACCTTTTAGGTAATATTTCACAACGGTTCTAAAAAAAACTGCCGTTAATTGCTTGATTTTTTTTTTGCTTTTTTCGGCTTACATCCGTCATCAGCTACCTCAATCACACTCGTCAAAAGTATCAGACCAGATCTAGAGAGAAGTCGTTAAAGATCATATGAAACTAAAGGTCTATAATCTTCTTTCATTAAAGTTCTTCGAGCTCTTCCCACAAGTTCTATATGCCAACACCCATTATTAGCCACCATGGTCAGCCTCGCTAAAAAGTTGAAGATCCGGAGAAAAAGGTACAGATCTGACAAAAAGTAAGAAAAATGAACAAATGAAAAAGTTAAACAATGACTTACGACTTTCACTACGTAGAACAACGATGGAGACGACAGATAACGACATTAACAACTGAGATGGGCACCGAAACTAAGATGAAAATGCTAGAAAATAACCTTCATCAAATTCTGTGATGGTGGAGAAGAGAGACAAAACCACATACGGCTGTAAAAAGTGAAACTAAAACGGAAATAAAGTCCATGGTTTTTAAAATTTTGTAGGGACTTTTTATGGCATATTTTTAAAAAACCGCAATTAAAAGTCTCACCTAATGACTTTTAACAGTAATTTTTATAAAATCAGCCATTAAAAGTTTTTAAAACTAAACTTATTTACAAAAATACCACTATATTTTTTTTAACAGTAGTTTTTCTTATAACTGCCGTGAAGTAGCGCTATGATAAGTATTTTTTCTAGTAGTGATATTAGGAATTAGTTGAGAGGTTTGTTTTCATTCTAAATATAAGACCTCAATCCACTTTGTCCTTCTAAATTTATAACAATTTTTTCTAAATTATCCCTATTAATTGCACTTATTAAGGGGGGTTTCAACATGGGCAGTTCCAATGCAAATGACTAAAGGGGGTATTTTAAGAAAATCAATACTTATTTTATACAAATATCTATTTTAACTATTGTTTTTTAATTTCTACAAATTATCAAGCTCCTAGGGAGGTAGTACATATGAGAAAACTAAAGGGGTAAAAAATGTAGGGAATGGTTCCAGCATTTTCAAGTTGTTGCAACCTGATAGAGAAGTGGCAGAAACTAGTAGAATCGCAAGTGTGGTGTGAAGTTGATGTAGCACCACAACTCAGTGCTTTGGCCTGTGTTGTTATTGCTCGCACAGCCTTTGGAAGTAGCTACCAAGAGGGAAAAGAAATATTTGAACTTCAGAAACAGCAATTGTTGTTGGTCCGCGATGCCTACAACTCCATCTATATCCCAGGCTTCAGGTGACCAGCTTCATAAATCAATATAACATTGCATATTTTCCTTTTTTCATTATGAATAACTAATCTGTTTCTTACACTACTAGTGCAAAATAGCATTTCTACAATAGGCCTTTTTCATTGGTTGTTGTGGAAAAGTGTAAAAAGTGTGACAGGTGTCATTAACATAAATAAGGTGTGAGACTGTTGGTTTTCTATACCAGTTGATTGAATCGGTGTAGAAGACACTTTCTACACTGATTAATATAATATTGCATATTGTTCCTTTCTCATTATAAATAAATTGGAAAAAAGACATATAATTTATGGCTTAAGTACCATGAAATACTTAGGGGCTATTCTATAATTAAATGTTATGAAATGATGAAATTACCCTTACTGAAATAGTTAAGTTGTTATTAACTTAATTTTTATTGTTATTTGGTAAGTTGAAGTTGTTACTTATTAAATTGTTGTTGTCATTGATATTATAATTAGTTGTCACTTTTAATTAATATTCTCATATGATAAGTTAAAATGTTTAATTACTTGTTAAAAAAATTTTGTTGTTTCGTTTTTTAAAATTAAAGGCATTTAGGTAATTTTGCTATAAAAATCAATTCTAGATTAGTCTTGACTAAGTCATTATATTTTAGAGTTCTGAATTGGGATTTGCATATTTGAGAGGAATATATTTGCGTCTTTCTCCTAATAATTAATCAGTTTCTTAGACTTCATTACAAATAAGTGGAATTTCATCACTAACATTAGGAGGCTGTCATATGAATTATATCGTCTAACACATGTTTCCCATATGGTTGTATTAATTCTATCTCAAGATTCGTGCCCACAAGGAAAAACAAGAGAAGGTACCAAATACACAACCAAATCAAATAAATATTGAAGAAATATGATATGAGAAAGAGAAGATGCCATGAAAAGAGGAGAAGTTGAAGGAGAGCTTGATTTATTGGGCTTACTATTGCAATGCAATGAACAAAGCAACAATGATATTACAATTGAGGATGTTATAGAAGAATGCAAATTGTTCTACATCGCTAGCCAAGAGGCCACAGCCAACCTCTTCTCATGGAATATGATCTGCTTATCTATGTATCCAAATTGGCAAGAGAAAGCAAGAGAAGAAGTGTTAGAGATTTGTGGTACAACAAAGCCTGATTTTGAATCCATTAATCGCCTTAAATTGTAAGTTCAAATATTCATTTTGATCCTATTAATTATAAATATTCATGCATATTTCACCTATAGTATTACCAACTGACTAAAACTTTTGAATAAAGAGCAATTAATGCCCTCAAAATGCCCCAATTTTTCAAATAGTTTTTCTGTTTTTAAGTGATTATTAGATTCTACATAAAATAAGTAACATTTTGACATTTTACAAGAAAAAATGATATAGTTTTGAATTTTTTACGATTTTCCTAAAAAAAATACTCTATTTTGTGCAGTTTTGATTTATTTTATATAAAAATCATAAAAAAAATTAAAACTACATCATTTTTTGTCCGTAAAATATCATAACGTGATTCATTTTATATAGAAGATAATGATCAATATAATAAATGTGTAAGATATATATTTTTTTTTCAATTATACCCTTGTTTTATAAAGTGAGTACATGGGAGATAAGGAGTAGAAATTTATTGTAGAGATAATAAATGAAATATATTTAACGAGGGTAAAAATGGAAAAATAAATTTAAAATTTCAAACAAAAAGAATTTGTTCCTTATATTTAGGATCACACACGTGAGAGAGATTGTTCCTTATAAAAAGGACTGGAGGGAGTATTTAATATGGATGATCCCTTGTAGCTACCCTTCTGTTTTGGAAAATGTCAGCTTCCCTTCTAATGAGTTCTTACATGGATAGACTACTATAGGATCAAAAAGATTAAGAAGAGGAAAACTTCCTACTTCATCAACATTAGGTATTATGGAGAATTGATCTAAAATTCTATAAAGGTTAGTAATTTGGCTTCCTCATCTAAAAATTTTTACCCCTTGCGTTTATGAAAATCTTGACTTTGATGTTGAATTATAGCTCTTCAAGAAATTTGCCGATGGATTTGGTGAAAGTGATAGGCTTCTGGAAGAGCTCTTATCATTTGACTAATTCTTTTTTTTTTTCCTTTTAATTTTCAATTATGTATTTCAAACAATATTTATTTCTTTTCAAACTCTTATGCCCCCACTTTATAAATGAGGGCTTTATTATGTTGTATCTTTTTATTTTTGTTTATGTATTGTATTTCATTAAAAAAAAAAAGATAAGGAATCTTGAGGGTCGTTAATAATATAAATAGGGTTGAGTATTTTGGATTCAAGAGTGAAGAGTAGTGAATTATACTAACAAGTTTAAAATATAATAGACAAAAAGTTTGTTTTAGAATATTCCTCTTCATTCGTTCAACTGAAGAGGCAGAGAACTCTTTATTTAACTCTTATTCAAAGCATCCAAAAGTCTTATACAAATAAAAAAAAAATCCTAGATCTATATATATAAAGCCCTAATTTAAAATAATGAAAGATAAATGTAATAACATAATAACTGGCATTACTTTATGTCTAGTTTTCTTGAAAATTTGAATTTTGTCTATGCTCAAAAAGGATATTTAGCTGTGCCGGCTCAAGTGTTTCTTATAAGATGGAATCTATATGGTTGAATCCACCTATCGTCCGAATTAAAGAAGTCAAGTCCCTTAACAAAAATATGAATTTTCATTTCACTGTATATATATATATATATATTATGTAAACTATTTGAACAAGAGTCAATTATCAATTATTATTGCGAAAATGATGTCATTGAATTTATGATGGATATAACACGAGATATACAAAATGATACCCTAAGAGGAGAGCACGCGCACAGGGGACCAGAAAGGGAAAATCAATCTTCCAGTCCTTCTAGTTTCATCAAATTTTAAATCAAGTCCCTTTAGTTTTCTTTTATTTAGTCCTTATTGTTTATTCATTTAGCAATGCTAGACGTTATAGTTATAGTTATAGTTATAGTTATAGTTATATATAAGCATATTTAGCATTTACTATTGTTAAAAGAAGAAATTCTATTTAGACAAAGTTAAATCATTCCATCAGTAATTAAGAACAAACAGGGGAATAAAATGATTAGGTATATATAAATCATTCCAATATATGTAGACTCACATTTAATATAATTGGTGATGAAGAAGCATGGCTAAGACCTTTTTCAGTATTTGAATAATTGTCCTTCGAGCTTTAACAATTTGAAGAACTCCCCAGAGAGGTACGAGAATACCCAGTAGATATATATTACTCTTCATTGACAACTAAAATATGCTTGATATTTGCAACGTTGTTGTGTTTTCTATATACAATTTTCGTCGCTCATCATCCTATTTATAAAGAAAGTATATCACTGGTGATTCGTGGAAGAGAAAATAAAGCTAGAAAGTGTGTTCAAGTTTCTTGTTAATTTTGTTGAACAAGTTTCAGAAGCTTACGTTTTTTTTATATATAGTTAGTAATTCTTTGGATAGGGGTCAATAATGCACACGCTTTTGTCTACGAGGAAAATGGTCAATTTTTTTTGTGAAATTATTTTTTAAATTAAATCGGTCATTTATATATATATATATATATATATATATCATATCCATGTTGACGTTTGTCAATAGCAGAATCGGTTGGGAATTTCAAAGTTTTTTGCTATTAAAGATTGAAAGCAATATGATAAACGATACTCTCTAGTCCCAAATATAGGTCCTATATTTAGGACCGGAGGAGTAATAATTGCATCGATTTCAAAAAAAATAAATTAAAAGTCTTTTATAAAATTAAAAATTGATATGATAATTAATGAATAATACAATATATATGATAAACTTAAAAGAGAGCATATGAATAAAAATAAATTATTAAATACACACAGAATAAATAAAAACGAAATAAGCATACCTTTATAAACATAACAAGTATCATTTCAAAAAGAATATGTGAATTAAACATGAACATATGAGATTCTCGTAATGGATATGGAATCGATCTCCGGGAAGTTGTGATCAGTATGTACTGATATAAAAAGTATTTTTGCTTGTCATAAAATATAATACTCTACCTCGTTTACCATGCACAAACGAAAATATCCAAGGGAATTATGTTGAGGGATCATATCAAAACAAGAAGTTCTTTTTTATATTGAATAATCGCGAAGAATTTCCCCTAATATCAATCGCTTTTGTTTAGTTCTGATGATTTTCAATTTGTCTTAAAGGGAGAATCCTAGACACATAATTACATGTCATAGAACTACTAACTTCTTATTAGTTTATGTTATTCTATTTTATTCATATATTTTATTTGACAAGTTGCAAAAGTTGGTGGGAGAAGAATCTTTGTGTGTTTGATGTGAAGTTTCGGAACAGAAGAGTGCATTAGACATATACTTTCCAGTCGTGATAGTGGTTACAACAAACATAATTCCTAAATTGCAACTAATAAAATTCAAATCTTTCAAAAGAAAAAAAAATGGCATAATCAATTAAAAAAACTACAATACTCTATTTTCTTCATAAATTATAATAAAATTATGAATTATAATTTTAACCATCTCACCAAAACCAATACAAAGTGGTTTAGTTATAAACTTTGTCTAAATATAGACTAATTTTTTTATTTTACCCCACATTTAGATGATATTTTTTAAAATTTATATTACACTTTATCTCATAGTTAATGACTTTAAATATGGATAATTTTAAAAAAATTAATTAATATCCTGTCATTTGATTTATAACGAGGACTATTTATTTCATTTAGAGGTTGTCCTCTAATAAGAATGAATTCGTAGAGTAATTCTATTGTCATTTCTTTTTTCCCTTTTATATTTTTTATTTTGGCATCCTTTTCTTTTTGCTTAGGACATTATATTGAATGTTGAGTGAGATTGTTACGACAGCTAAGCTAATTTACGTACTTAGATTTACTGTACGTTGGCTTCCTCGTAAAATTCTTGGAGAATGCAATGCAAGTTTTTTTTTCTTTTCTTTTCTTTTCCTTTTTATAAAGGAAGAGGATGGCTAAAGCAGATAGATCCAGTTTGATGAGCACCATAAGCTCATCATATTTGGATTGTCCAGATCTAATCTGGACAGTCCCAATCTGGTTATTTTTCAAATGATATTTTTTAAACAAAAAAAGTTATTTTAAAGAAATAATATTTAAAAAAATTATCTTTATTTTAAATTTTATATTTATTTAAATAATTTTCTTAAAAATAAAGATAAAAAAATCATATTTAAACCATCTATATTAGATCTCGATAATTCAAATCTAATGAGCTTATGAGCACAGAAACTAGATCCTGGCTAAAGCACAAGGATGATCATCTGATAAGATGGTGATGAATAATACATATGAGTGATGGATCTTTGGATCCTATCTTAGATTAGGAAGATTTAGTATTCACTTTGTCTTTAATATATAAGTTAATCAGGAGTTCGTATTTAATTTTAAATACAAGACTATAATCCACATTATCCTTTAAATTTATAATTTTTCTTTAAAGTATTGTATTAATTGCGAGTTTCTATTTAATAGTAGTCATGATAAAGGATGACATTTTAGGAAAATCAAACTATTTTTATTATAAATAACTAACATAAACCAAACTATCTTAAACTATCTACCTAAATTAGTTATATAGTCACTTTGATATTAAGCATCACAGGTAGTATTAATGACAAGGTTATTTTTTTATTAGAATTTTAGTTTAAATTATCCATATTAGGTGCTTCCTATATGATAAAAATCATATTATAGCTGTCCCTCATACCTTTAATTGTTGAGGACAATGAAAATTTATTATGTCAGAAATGGAACGGAGGAAGGGAATAAATAGGTCATTAGCAGTTGAAGATTGTAACATCTTAAGTCTAAGTTTTAAATGTATTATTCATTCGATTTTATTATATATTACTTATTAAGTCAAAAAATAATCCCTAGGTAGCAAAATTTTAGGGTTTCAAAACATGCTCGCGCCATAGAAAAAACTTTTTAGAGTATTATCTAGGAAATACAAAACTTGTGATTTTCTTTCTTACCATGGGAAATATTCCTTTTTCACCCAGTTGTCTTTAGTTGTAATTAATTTTTCTCTTCTTTTCTCAACCGATTGATCATCATTTCAATACAAATAATTAATAGGAGTTTCATTAATGGCGTAGTTTTAATGTAAATAATTAAAATATATTATGTTAGGGAGATCAACACATATATTTTATAAATAATTAATTTAATTAATTTTTTTAATATATATAAATTAATTATCTAACTAATATATTTAAGATTAAATAGAGAATCATATAAAATATGAAACTCATTGCGCGTGTATCACTTTAATTATTCCTTTTTAAGAGAAGATGAAAAGAAAGCACTGTTACTTTTGTGTGTGCGCGCGCAATAATCATTATTCAAAGGATCGAATTGACTTACGCTTTAAGTTGACGGAGATTAATAACCCCTTTGAGAATCTTGTAGTTTTTTCTGTTAAATTTCGGAGGCAGAGATGTGTGGCTGAAATGCTGAATAAATCCTTGACAACGTTACTCACATGGTTGATTCATTAATTACGAAACGTAAGTTGGGTCTTCATGGTTGATTCATTCATCTCTACTCACATAAAGGGGGGGAAAGTTAGAAATTCTGGTCTTAACTTGACGTGGGATTTGGTCCCAAAATAAAATAGTATCGTGGGAGAGAAAAAAACCAACTAATTTTTTGACGAGTTTGAGATATTGAAATATTTATCACACCAATGGATTTAGTCCAAAAACAATAGTCTAATAACATAAAAGCACCCTATAAGTAGAAAGCAGCAGATTTAATATCGTTTGTAACTTCAAATTAAATTAAAAAATCCATATCATAATATTTCATATTATCTTAATTAATTAAGGATAGTTGGCTCAAACAATTTAATTTAAATTATCTTAATTGGAGAATTTAAAACATGTACTTGAAATGAGTTTCTACTTAGCCAAAACTAATTAATTAATCAAATAATTTATTAGGTCTCACTCATGCAAAGACTATTGTGCTTGCTTTTAATGAGCCTTTTACAATCTTAATATGCGTTAGAAATCTTTTTTTTATCTAAAAATGACTAATTTAATGTAAATAAGTAGCAAGATATATACCCATCATTTGTGGGTTCAACTGCCGAAAGGTGAAACATGTGTCTATTTAGAGCGTGTTCGATCCTGGGGAGTATCACTTTGTTGTGATTTCAGTCATAGAGTTTGGGGAGACATCCTAACTCCTAGATGCCTAAGTTTACGTTTGAGGATAATAGACGGCTCGCCCTACCCAACATTGGTATCGCCTAGGAGGAAGGGAGACTTCGCTCTGCCCTTAGATCGTGGGTGAGCCCAACCCTTTTCAAAAAGTTTTTGTATAAAAAAAAAGTAGCAAGATATATTTTGGATATTTAATCAAAGTGAAAAAGGGGTAAATTTCCAAGTATTTTCCTCGTTATAATCACTTTGTACGTAAAATCCGCGTAACATAGATATCACAGAGTCAACAAGAACAGCTTTGAAGTCTATACCAAAACGAAGATCTCAATGTAAGTTAATTTCGGAGGTCAAAACAAAAAATGGAACTTAATTTCTGAAACTTCCACAAACTTTAGTAGAAACTTGTATGCGCTTTCAGAAAACAACTTCATAATGAATGGCTGTTCCTTATAAATAGAATGGGTGTCCAAATTGTGAAACAACATTATAAATCCATTGTATTAGTTTGTGTTGCCAATGAAGAAGAATATATATCTATTGAGTATCCTCGTTCCTCTGTGTGGAGTTCTTCAAATTATTCAAGCTCGAAGGAGATTCATTCTTCTGATGTTGGAAAAGGTCTTAGTCATTATTCTTCACATAAGTAAAAGTTAATTGATTCTTATACTCTCTTCCATCATAAATGTAAGAACTAGTACTAGTTAGAGATTTATTTTGGTTATAAATGTATGTTTTTAATCCATTTTGTCTAGTAATTTTATAATTTTTTTTATTTATTCCTATTAATTTTGACATATTGGATTTCCATTAGAAGATAATTTCAATATAAATTATTAAAGATGGTATTTAAAAAAAAACTAACATATAATTTTTATAAATAACTAGCTTATTTAATTTTCTTAATCTCTACTATTAATTATCTAACTCCTACGGTTAAGTACTAGAAGCATATCTATTAAAGCTCTTCATTTTCTATAGTACTACCCCTATCTTAATTATAAGAGCTAATAAATTTTTTTTGATAGATTAAGGAAGCTAAATAAATTAATTAATTATAACTAATGTAAAAGTTATATGACTAATTTAGGTAGATTAAAGAATATATAATATGAATTTGTCTTAAAGGATTCGATTCGGTCATAATTAACTGATTTATTTAGTTTTCTTAATTTATCCGACTTAGTCAACTAACTCTTATGTTAAAGATTAGAGAGAGTAATTTCAATTTAATTTTGATAAAGGTTCATATTGATGCGAGACCTATTTTTGTGGGGGAAATTAACCCATGACTGTGTTGCAAATTCCATCAAGTATTTTTATTGTTTTATTTGTACGATAAATTAACCCATGACTATGTCTTATATAAATTTGAGTATAGGGACGATAATATATTTGTAAACAGCAATATCTGTCTTTAAAAGTACATATAATAAACCATCGTACATGGGTTCAATTGGCGAAGGGGTGAGACATACGACTATTTAGAGCGTGTTCAAACCCTGGAGAGTACTACTTTATTGTGGTTCTAGTCGTAGCGCTTGGAGAGACATATTAGCTCCTGGGTGCCTAGGTTTACGCCTAAGAGTCATAGACGGTTCGCCCTGCTCAACATTAGTATTACCTAGGAGGAAGGGAGATTTCACCCTGCCCTTGGATCGTGGGTGAGTCTAACCCTTTTCAAAAATTTATTTACCAAAAAAAAAGTACATATAATAATTAACATATTATAACATATTGTTATATACATGTATATATACTGATTAATAAGAATTTAATAATATTCATATTTCATAAAAGGCTTCGTCATACCTTTCATAGTATTGTTGTGTACGTTGAATAATCAATTTTGTGATGCTATAATGCTTGGTTAAAATTATAATTAAATTTCAAATATGAGGCTGGTAAAAAAAATCAAATATGAGGATGTGTTAAATTTTGAAGGGAAAATAAAGCGTCAATAATGAAGGCCCAATTATTTTGAGACCTATAACAATTTTTATCAAATTAAAAATATTTGTTATGCTTAAAGTTGGACAAATACATATATTTTTGACTATTTGTGCTGCGATGAGGCAAGTGGACGACGTTCTCGAATCTAGTGCCTAAATAGTACTCTAACGTTCTTTTTTATAACATGCTTTTGATATGACATGTTTCTTTTTATAAGATATATTTATATGTTGAATTGGCTGAGGAAGAACTTGACATTTAAAGGGAGAGTAAATGAAGAACTTTTCTGGCCGGAGCACTTTGCTATATCTGGAAATGGAGAAACAATCAACTGCATGAGCCAGATTTCAACAAGCCGTGGAACACGGGTGAGGTCATAACCAGGTACTTTGGTTGGTTTAAGGGGAGATGGAAAGAGACGGAAGGTGAGGAGATAAGAGGGAAAGTGATCAAAGTTAAATGAACAACCCCCCAAAAGGGTTGGTGTAAGCTGAATTCAGATGGTATGAGAATGCTGGACGGGAGGGTGGGCTGTGGAGGATTGATTCGAGGAGATGAAGGAGAATGGATCCGAGGTTACACTTATAGGATGGAAGAATGAGATGTCTTCACTCCTGAAATATTTGGCATAATTGAAGGGCTACATATATGCTGGGACTTGGGATTTGGAAAGTTGAAATAGAATGTGACGCTGCTAATGTTGTAGATCAAATCAACAACACTGATATAAGCAGTATTCATTCACCACCACGGCCTTGGTTTGAGCGTTTGGCAGGAGCTTGTTTGAAGTATGGCTTTAAAACTAGTAGATATGACCTTTCACTTTTTATTAGATCATGTTCTGGTGATTTAATATTTATTTTTGTCTATGTGGATGATATTATTATCATTGGATCATCACATGCCAATATTATGAATCTCATTGCTGCTTTAGATGATGAATTTTTATTAAAAGACCTTGGGACTCTCAATTATTTTCTTGGGATTGAGGTTTGAAGATATCAAGATAGTTCTTTACAGTTGGTACAAACAAAATATCTCAAAAATATATTAGCTCGAGCTAACATGAGCAATGTTAAGGCTGTTGTAACTCCTATGACAGTAGGTATGAAGCTTCCTAAAATAGGTCCTGATGTAATGGATAATCCTCAACTTTATAGGTCAATTGTTGGAGCACTTCGGTATGCCACCATTACTCGTCCTGAAATTAGTTTTGCTGTTAACAAGGTGTGCCAATTTATATAAAATCCTTTGGTTGTCCATTGAAAAGTTGTTAAGAGAATTCTTTGTTATCTGACAGGCACTCTTCATCATGGTTCGGATATTTCTTAATACCATGGTTTCGGACAGAAAATAATAGTTTTGAGAAAAATCATCAAAATATCTTATTAAATTCGATAATTGATTATTTATTCAATAATTTAATCTTAGCTGGTTGTGAATAAATTGTCCAGTTACATGTCTTTGAGTCATTTGTTGAAATGTATTTCTAAATGAGTGTTTAAACTGTGTATTTGTTTGGAATTCCTAAGTTTGACCAGTTTGCTACTGTTGAGTTGATATTTATGTGGATAATTGCTGGAGCTTTGGGAAGCTTGTCAAAGGGGATGATGCACTGAAGGTAATTGGAAAACATGGTTTCAGGGTACATTGTGATCAATATTATGAAGGTAAGATTAGATTAATATGTCCATTTGTAAAAACGGGCCCTAAGATACTCACCTACTAAATGCATGGGCCAAACTGGGCTGACCCGTTGGTTAAGCGGGAGAGCCCATAACTTTTAGTTCCAATATTTAAAAAAAAAAACTTCAGCTAATATCTCCCCTCTCCAAAGTCCAGATTGTGGGGTGTCTTATTTTTAAACATATGTGAAATTATTTAAAAGAGTATATCAATAAAACCCTGTTTTAAAATATATGAGATAAATTTTTCATGAAGAAAATTAAAAACTCTCCGAGTTGAAAATATTCGTATCTAAGTATATTTTTTGATACAAAACCAAATATATTAAACTAGATAAAATGATAAATAAAAAAAGTATGATATTACATAAGAAAATACTTTAATCCATGTGATTTGCGTAGTTATTACTGACTTAATGATACTTGATGTTTATATGTATATTTTAGTTATAACACCTTAAAATGACCCTGTTTCCCTTTTGCTTAAATTAAAAAAAATTCTATCAGATACTTTTTTAAGAGAATTCTAATTAAATTTAGCTAAAATAGTAAAATTTAAATTTAGACGTACATTTTTAACAAATTCTTAATTGGCCAAGAGGCTTCGTTAGAAATTTTTTAATATCATTAAAAGATTAGAATGCCCTTCTATAATTAAAAAATGGAAATTGAAAATAGTTGACGAGGTGTTAGAGTAATTTCTATTTTCATTTGGATTTAATTGAATTCTTTCCTTAATTTTAGTTTGTTTATTTATCTGTATTGGACTTTATTTGCAAGTTTTCAGCTATCATTTTGCTTTTTCCAGTGGGAGCATTGCGTTAGAGAGAGAGAGACTCAGTTGGGATTCCATCTTCTCCCCAGGTCAGAGCTGTCATCCCCGTCGCTTGGGTGTGCGAGTGCTTCACCGTTCGTTCTCTATTCTCATGGCTTTTCTCTTTGAATCTTCCAAGTTCTCCCTCTGTTTTCATCGCAAAAATAAATTTGCTCGGTCCCTAACTATGGGTTGAGAGATACTACTAAATAAATAAATTTGCTCAAAATCATATATATATATATATATAACTTGTTTCTTCCTTCCCTTTTCTCTTTCAATTGCCTTTCTAAACACCCCAAGAATAATCTCAATTAGTCAAGCTAGGCAATAATCCAAAACATAATTAAATTTGATGGCTAGTGTAATGATTCAACAAAGATTAGAAAGTTTAACAAAATTGTTCTCCCACCATTCTAATATATAAGTCTTTTTAGGGTCATTTTATATGTCTTATATTTATTTAGAAGTTCAAAGAATATTTTTGTTATTATAATCTTATTTGCTCCACTAACTTCAATTTGTTCAACGCATGGACTAGAGACAGGCTAGTTCGGTAATGTAGCACTAGACCACTTGTGTCGATTTCTTTTAAGCAAATTTGTTGGTTCAAATCTTTTAAGATGAAAAAAATCACTTTAGATAAACCACCTTTAATCATTTTATATGTCTTATATTTATTAATAATCTTATTTCAAAGCAGCATTTATTAATATTTTTATTATTATAATCTTATTTGCTCCACTAACTTCAATTTGTTCAACGCATGGACTAGAGACAGGCTAGTTCGGTAATGTAGCACTAGACCACTTGTGTCGATTTCTTTTAAGCAAATTTGTTGGTTCAAATCTTTTAAGATGAAAAAAATCACTTTAGATAAACCACCTGTTGGGCGCATTGATATGAAGATGGCCCAATTTGCTCAAACACGGTCCAGTCCGTCTAAGGGTGTGTTTGGATTAGCTTTTGGAGAATAGATTATGGGAAGAATAGATTCTGGAGAATAGATTTTGGGTAGAATAGATTTTGGGAAGAATAGATTTTGGGAATAAAGATGTTTGAATGATTAGTAGTAGAATCACTTTTTATATTGGTAAATTACTAAAAAGGGTATGATATGATTAAAAGTAAGAGAGATGAAAGATGATAGAGAAGAAAGAGGAGAGAGAAGAGAGTGTAGAGAGGAGAGAGGAGAGAGAAAAAGAGAGATAAGAGAGGAGAGAAGAGAGAGAAAAAGAGAGATAAGAGAAGAGAGAGGAGAGATAATAGAGAGGAGAGAGGAGAGAGGGTGTAAAAAAAGTAAGGGTATAATAGTAATTGGATAATCCAAAACCTAGGTTTCAAATAAAAAGCTATTTTCAGTAGCTTATTCAAAACCTAGGTTTCAAACCGAGGTTTTGTCCAAAATCAATTCTCAACAAAAATTGCTGTTTGTGTGAAAATTTTCCAAACCGAGGTTTTGCCCCATAATTGATTCTCAAACCATGGTGCCAAACAGGCACTAAGTGCAACCTACTAGATGACCCCCTAGATGACCCACTTGATAGGTGGCAGGAACAACCCTTGCCAGTACTAGGAATCTCTTTAAGAAATCTCGAGATAGTCGAGATTGACTCTTCAAATGGATAGCTCCGAGATAGTCATAGCTAATGCACCAGATTGATAGGTTCGACGGGACGCATGACCACCCTAATGGTCAGATAGTGAGGGTTGTCACTAGGACAATAAAAATCTCGGACGCCCCCTCAATAACTTCGAAGATCGTGCTGAGGATCTCGAAGGCAGCGTCTAACGCCCTAAGCGTCCAACAGGGTATAATTATAAAATAGGTCAAGAGAATAGAGGAGATTCCAATTTCACTCACCCGATTCATTGTACATAAAAATATATTCAATAATAATCAGAGCTCTTCTTCTTCCTCTTCATATTTTTCCTTTTATTTCTTTCTTATTCATATTATTCCAATCATCTGATTTTACAAGTTGTTAGTGATTTGATTCGAACAAAAAATTGCATCAACAATTTGGCGTCTTTTGTGGGGACCTAATAACGATTCTAATGGTTTTACCCTAGTCGTTGTCTTGTAGGATCACTATCATCCCAGATGGCTGACAACGACAAGAATCTTCGCAAATAGTTACAAGAACTGACTGCCCTATTGTAGTAGTAGGCAAATAGTTGGTCACCCAGTCATACCAAGCTATCAAATAGGCTAAATAGTTGAAGCACCTCGAGGAGGAGAACGAAGCCATGCTAAAAGAGAACATGAAGCTAGAGAGAACAAATAGGGAGATGAACGATCCCTCGCATGATGAGGACAAGGACGCAGTGCCTGAGAGCTCTATGCTAATCGTCAACAAGTAGAAAAAGAAGTTTCAAGAGCTGGAGGCTATGGTGCACCGCCTTCCAGGTGCCCTACGCTCGTTAAGAAAAGTGCTCCTAACAGCTTTTGACTTTCCCTTCACCCTTGTTGATATGCCCAAGAAGTTCACTTTCCTTGGCGTGCACTTGTATGACCCGTTGATAGACCCTGATGAGCACATGGCATAGTACAAACAGAGGATTTTCATAGCTGCCATACCAGGAAACTTGTGAGAAGCCTGCATGTGCAAGGGTCAGATCTAGCTTGACAGGTCCTGCCTTGAAGTGGTACACAAACATGGAGACTAAGTCCATAGGGTCATTCCTGAGTTGAATGATGCCTTCGTCCAGCAATTCTCTAATAGCCGCTAATTGGAGAAAGAGTCGAATGACCCATACAATAGTCTAAGAGTGTCGCGATCCCCTACAGGACTATGTTAAACTCTTCGACAAGGAGAAAATCAATATATCTAACTGCAACACCAAGATAGTGGTCGCTGCGTTATGTAAAGGTTTACTTCCTAATTGATCATTATAAAGAACTAATCAAGTACTCTTGCCAGACCATGGGCGACATACTGGCCATAGGCTCAAATCAAGTAGGAGGAAGATGAAATGGACTCGAGTGAGTCCCGCTATTTTGAATGTGAGTCATTTGAACGAAGTTATAAGAACTATAAATGATCTAATCGTAGTTAGAGGGCATAACCATATCCTATGACATGCCAAAGAGGAGATCGGCTCGACAACGCACAACTAGAATGACACACACCTAGAGAGGTACAATTTCTAATTCCACACCCTTAATTCCATTTTTACTTTCTCCCATCATGAACATACTAACCTCTTGGGCAACAAAATGATGACACGTTTGTCCTACTCGACTGACGCACTATATGATCGACATACTCGACTATAAGATCTAGTCATACTGGGTAGTTTGATTTCAAAATTACCCCACGAAAAACACTTGTTCTCCTTTCCTTTGATAGGTTTAATAGGCACGTTGCACCCTCTGATGACCATGGACACAAACCATCGATGATTGTTAAAGTAGTACGACATGGTAGTACGTGAAGGTAGCACCAACCTCTCTTACCTACCAGCTATCAGCACTGGAATAACAATGCTCGTATACATTATTTTTTTTTTTTCCAAATTACTAGTTGGGAGCATTAGAGTGACAATGCCTACGTAAATTATTTGCTACTACATATTAAATTATTTATTTCTCACTCTTTACAATTCTAGTTGTTTGTTTCCCACTTTTTACAATTCCAGTCAATGACCAAGTATGGGATGACCACTCTCAACTTCACTACACCATGACGCTTGCCTTTCATAAGCTAAACAAAACACAAAATACACTGGTCACCTAAGCTACACGAGCGCTCCATGACCATGTTTCTGAGTGTGGTAACCCCACCTTAGGGGAGTCTTGTGGAAGGACAAACACCAGACCGGGATGATGTGACGGGCCACCTGTCGCCCTCAATGACCATATCTCTAAATGTGATAACCCCACCTTAGGGGTGTCCTGTGGCAAAACACACACCTGACTACGACGACGCGATAGGCCACCTGTCACCCTCTACGACCACGTCTTTATGTGTGGTAACCCCACCTTAGGGGCGTCCCGCAGTAGTGCACACACTGGACTGCGATGACGTAATGTACCACCCGTCACCCCATCGAACCTGGGGTGTCAAGCTATGTACTAGCGTACGCAGTGCTTGACAAACTTCAAAGCACAAACCCACACATTGCGCCATCACGTGATACAAATAACTTGGCCAACACATCACACAATACGAGCACTTTACATCGATGTTTCTAAATGTGGAAACCCCACTTTAGGAGTGTCCCGCGACAAAACACAAACTGGACCGTGAAGATGCAACGCCCTTATCATTTGGCCAACAAAACTTTCGAATGCCAAATTAGGTACTATCATACATGGGACCCAACATAGTACGAAATAAATTGAGTTAACAAAATACACTTACGTTAGGTCACTCAAATCAATCAAACAGCCACAAAGTACAATTATGTTCCCCCAAACACCAAGCATGACTGGTATAACAAGACTTGGCATAAAGCCATCATCGAAACATACAAATATCAATGCACATCTTTAGTCATCCACTTCCCTGAAAAAGTAACACTGTCTCCCTCTCTTAGAAATTTGACTAAGGGTTGCTCGCTACAACTTGCAAATGCCTGACATCTACCACTATCGATTCGGACATCTGACTCGATTGACGCGTGGCTTATGGTGAAGCACTTCGTCCGATTATAGAATTGTCATACGCCCCGACAGGGGCACTCAACATCTAAATGACTAGTCATTTGAATTCTCTGAGCTCCCTAACACTATGCCTCTAAGTGTGGTAACCTCACCTTTGGGATGCCCTATGTCAGAACTCGCATGCTTCAACGCGAAGGCGTGAAGCACCACTTGACGTCCCAACACAGCAGACAATGTGCTAGCGCAACAGCTCCTACGCCAATACTTAAAATGAGTTCAAAACTGTATACACTCATTTCTACCGTCTACCCATCATTGTTGTCATCAACGACACCTAATGGTCCTTGTAAGTGATGATTTTATTCTCTAAGTCAATAACCATTGGACTTGAAGAATGGTGGACGTAATGTTGGGCCTATTTCATGCTACAAGCGTCCAACAGGGTATAATTACAAGATAGGTCAAGAGCATAGAGGAGATTCCAATTTCAGTCACCCAATACATTATACACAAAAATACATTCTTATCAATAATAATCATAGCTCTTCTTCTTCCTCTTCATATTTTTCCTTTATTTCTTTCTTGTTCATATTTTTTCTGATCATCCGATTGTATACATTGTTATTGACCTGATCCGAACGAAAAATTGCATCAACACCACTTTTATTTAGTAATTAAAATTTAGGGTTATTTGTATTAATCGCGAAATGTGTTGATTGAATGACTATACAAATTATTTTATCTTATCAATTTGATTTAAATGGTATTAATAAGATTGGATATTGTCGACCAAAAAAAGAATAAGATTGGACATAACAAACATGATTTTGTAATTTCTTGATTTAGGCTATTTTTTTAATAAAAATTCTTAATATTCTCTTCCACTTATTTATTTTTTCATCAGTCTATCCAAACATAGGGTAAGTATGAAACGATCATAAGAAATAATATATTCAAATACATTTTAATGCATTTCCTGAAGGTAAATTGTTAGGGAAATCCATCAATAATTTGAATGAATCAATTTAAATATTACATTCTCTCTCAAACCATGCATTCCATTAAATACGAAATAATGCTAAATAATTAGAAATAGTCAAATCAGATTATAATGATCCCCTGAATTAAAGTTAAGTAAACCAATTTTAATATTAATAATAATATAGAATCAATCAAATAAAACTTTCATAGTATTACTATTCATTACTTCTCCCCTAAGATCTAACTTATATATATATATATATATATATATATATATATAATGAAACCAACAAACAAGAATTATGAAACAAAAAAGAAGATCAGAACTCTCGATAGCTGAAAATCAATCAACAAGCATCATCATGCATACTACTTCCCTCCACTCATCATCATCCCTTGTTCATTTCCTCTTTCTTTTTCTTACAGGATCGATAACCTCGGCATTAGGCATCAACGTGTCGTTGATCGTTATCCGCAGCAACATTCCACTGTTGCAAACATCAAGGTTGCTCGTGTGGGGTTCGTTCCAAGAAACCGAGACCGAGATTCCACAGGGAACTTCCTACGATTTCATTCCAGTAGGGAATGAAAAGCAGGTGGCCTCATTGATATTGGAACAAGAAGAAGTATGCGCGTTTTGTGTGGTATTTGATCCGAGCGTGGATTATAAGGAACATCACATATTTTGGTCGGGGAGAAATAGTGGCATTTATCGTAGTTTGGATCAAACTAACTGGGAGAAGAAGACATATTGGGACACTACTGATGCATGCAGGAGGTAGGTATTCAGTATTATTTTTAAGAAAAATTAATTATTTAATACTTATAGTTTCACCAAATCTATAACTCAGTCTTTATAGCTTAATTCTTTTTTATCTGTTTAATAATGCTGTCCTTACTGTCTAGAGTCAAAGTGAATGTGCTGACGTGGCTCTGACCATAATTAAACGGGTTAAAATTTGCTGAGTTAGACGTGACATTTAAATAAAATGATGACAAGGAGTTTTTTTTAATGGGAGAAGAGGGCAAATTGGAACACTATTATTGCTACATGCAGGAGCCGAGGCAGATATTTACTATTATTATTATGTTGACATAAATGTTGGATATTTACGAGGCTGCTAGTTCTTTGGCCAACTAAAAGCATGGTATTATTATTCATATTATTATACCTGGAATTCTGATTTCAAACAAATTTTCTTCTAACAACAGTTGCTTCCTGTCAAAGACGAACTAAACAATCCATTAATTAGTTTTATGAAATTATTTTTCAGAATAAGTTTTGGGAGAAAACTGAAGTAAAGTGCATATTTTAAAAAAAAATGAAATTGTATGATTTAATAAAATTCAAATTCAAGAAGGGTCCTTGTAATCTGATCTAATGGTATTGTAGTTGTAATTTAATTAATTACAAGAAGTTGTTAGTCAATAAATTAACAAACGAAAGTGATATCTGTTATCTTCGGTAATTTTTCACTTTTTTTGTGAGAAATTAATTTAAGTTACGTTTGACTATGTTGTAATTTTCTGAAAGCGGTTGCCTTATGGGTCGCTCAAAACAAAGACTTTGATTAAAGTTGTGATTATTTATCATAAACTACATGAACTTTTTTCAAGATAAAAGTTTAAGTGTGTCCGATAAATATTATTAAGATTTGAGTAGGTCTCATGTTTAAAAAATGATTATATATCAATTACCCAACAACCGGACAATTACCTCAAAAATTGAAATTGAGATCATTTAGAAGGCCTAAAAGATCCAAGTATTTATTTAGGTTTGTACTTTGTACACCAAAAAAAAAATACCCTTATATTTTATTTTGTGTTTTTTGCTCCACATATAATCCTTTGCTTCCAAGACATGACCATATATACACATACACGAAATGTATATATTAACTTATCAAATTAATAATCACTCGTGCGGGAATTGAGGGCCACATGAATTTATCTGAGATTTGAAACCAAAACGAAGAACAAAATAAGAGCAAAATGATATTGATCCGTAATAGCAGAAAAAGACGCTGCTATTTGAATTTCAAACCAGTCCAACGTAAACGATGCAAATTGGGAATGCTTATTGATGAATCAAGTCTGAATCTTTTGCATACATGATAGGAATGGAAACCAGATTTTGACTAAATAGATTTAAGCCTATAATAAGAGTCTAAAGTATGAGTTTAGGTTTAAGACGGTATATATACATATTTATAAGTAAGAGGCTTTAAATAAGCTTTAGATTTATTTAGAGTCTAATAAAACAGGTTAGGTATGCATGCTTCTAGGTCAGGCTTTAGAAAAAAGCCTAACCTATTTAAATTAGCATATGCTTGAAGGCATACCTATTTGCTAAAAAGGCTAAACCTTATTAGGCTTCAACTAGACTAAGTCATAAGCCCCTATAAGGCATTACCTATATTCATCCCTAATATATGGGTTTTCCTTTATATCCCAAAAATAATAATTGACAATAAAATAAATAAATCAAATAAGTAAAATCTCAACAAACTTCAGTTGCGAGCCTTGTGGCCTTTCTTCGAATATTTTAATTTCCCTTGATATATTATTTTACTTTTTGTTTCCGTTGATATGCTTCCAAGAATCTCTCCCTCACTCACCAGGTGCCACTATCTTTTGGAAGAGTCAAATTAATCCATGCATGTTTATATTCTCTACGTGGCAGCTTATCAAACAATATATTCTCCACGTGGCAAGGCAAGCTTTTAGTCATTCCTTGACTTAATGGTTGATCGTCTCGGATCAGATCTAAAAATGAAATGTGGAGAATTTATATGCAATAATTATTGGAGTCTCCAATGAATTACACCAAAACTGATGAGATAATGTGGCATATTAATTCTTCTTATGAATAATATAATTTGTTATGGACTTTATATATTACTACATCCAGTCTTTAATACAAGAACTAATTAATTTTTTTAATTAAATTAATTAAAAAAACTAAACAAATAATTTAATTATAATTAGTGTAAGAGTTCGTTGACTAATTTAGATAAATTAAAAAGTATATAATATAAATTCGTCTTAAAATATTAAATTTACTTATAATTTATTAATTTATTTACTTTTCTTAATTTATCTAAAAAAAAGTAAACCAACCCTTAATCTTATAGTAAGGATCGAATTTAGTAATACAGTAGTACCACCTCGGTTTAGGCGTCTCCATTTGTGTTTGACTGTTTGTTGTTTAAGGTTTTAGTTTATTAATAAACTATTAATTAATAACAAATAAGAGAGTATTACTTCAGATAGATTATAATGCCCCCATTTGTTACAATAGTGTAGAGAGAGAGAGACAAAATTGTACTCCCTCCACTTTAATATATAAGTCTTTTCTTTTGTTTTTGTTTTTAGAATTCAGGTGGTATCTCCATCCGATAGTTAAAGACTAATCCTCTCGATGTGTAGCGATAACTGAAGTGATTTTGTTTCTTCCAACAAAGTCTTTCCCATTGGCACAATTTAATTTGAATTCATGATATTATGTTTAAGGGACACAATTATCTAGCACCTGTGTTAACCTTCATTGATGATTTTAGAGAATATTTTTTTTTCATTTTATATATCTTTTAAAAGTTCAAATTTTAAAGGAGCCTTTATTGATATTTTTGCTATTATAATCGTATGGAAAATACTTACATCAACTTCAATATATTTATTATATCATGTTCTCCTATCACATTTTTTTATGCGCGGTAGTATTTTTTTATGTGGGTTTAATTGTAAGTTAAATAAAGATAATAAGAAAATAAGACGCAAGGCAAGATGAAGTTGGAAAACTAATATCATAGATATAAAATATTTGATCTAAATTTTGTCTTAATCTTATTACTCCAATAACTTTAGTTTATTCAACAAATGGGCTAGAGACAAGCTACTTTTGGTATTGTAGTCAATATATTATGTATTAATTAATTGCATTTTTGAACAGCCCTTGTGTAATTGAATGAGGGGTTGTTAAGAAAAAGAAACAATAAATCATTGGAACAAAACTAAAAACTTAAAACAATACAACTGAAATGGAGGGAGAATATTTATAAAAGCCCAATATCCCCAAAAATGTTTTTTTTTTTTCAAGGGAAAATCTAGTTTCTGAAATGTAAACCTTGCGAGTCATATTGTTCTAGACCGTGAACAATGTAACTAATTTTTTTTTATTTATATACAATGCATATTTCATACATGTAAACTAATTTATGATAATATATGGTCAAAGTCATTTTAAATTTATATTGAATGTAATTAAAAACAGTAAATGCTTGCATATATGCCAATTCCATAACTAATTCAATATCGATTGTGGTTGGGCTGAATAGAAGGGGTTTAATTTCCTTTGAATAAGGTCAAAAATTTGAAACTTGTTGATATAAAAATAGAACAAATTAATGAAGTTATTGAAACTAACATTTAATAGTTGAATATATATATTATATAATCCAATAATATCAAATTTCCTATTACATTAAGTGGGGCTTAAATGCGTGCATATAGAACAATAAAAATATTTTATAAGTTCCATAAATAATTAAATATCAACATCTACCTATATATATATATAATGAAACAACAACGAAGAATTATAGAAATCCAAGAGAAGATAGCTGAAAATTAAGCATCATGCATACTTGTTTCCACTCATCATCCCTTCTTCTTTTCCTCCTCCTTGTTCTTACAGCGGCAACCTCAACAACAACTGCTAAATACCAACACCAACGTAGCAACAACGATGAATCTATAAACATCAACTTATCGATGGTCGATCTTCACAACGATATGCCACCAAAGTCGTCAAGATTGTTCGTTGTGGAAAGCTTCCAACAAACAGAGGCCGAGATTGAGCCGGGAACTTCGTACAATTTCGTTCCATCAATGAGCGAAAAGGCGACATGTTTCTTCATAATTGATAATATTTGTGCAGATTGTACTGTGTTTGATCCGAGTGTGGATTATAAGGAACACCACATATATTGGTCGGTAAGAAGGGATGCCGTATACCGTAGTTTGGATCGAACTAATTGGGAGAAGAAGGCTACTTGGAAACCTGGAGATAAATGCACCTAGATAGTATTAATTGCTAATCATGGAGATAAATGCACCTAGATATTTTCTCATCGATTCTCTATTTACATGACCATTACTGTTAAGCTCAAGAGTTAACTTATCGAAATTACTATTTTTATATTTTTAACTTACAAAATTATATCGACTTTGTTTAAACATGTACTACATGCTAACTTGGTTGAACTAGCAAGTTCACTCTCTGAATTTACCATGTTTACATTTTTAGTTTATAAAATTGTGCCAAACTTGCTTTTAAACATGTGCTAGTCTTTTGATTTGATTATATTCAGTGACTTCATATGTGAACTTCATAATTTTTTTTGTTGAGTATGATAAGCAATGAATTTTGATAGATTTAATTTCAATTATTTAGTTTTGAAATAAAATTAAATCAAATTGCTATTACTTTTGTATTTTAATTAGGGTAAAGGTGCATCCCGCACCTCAAACTAATTTTAAAGGAGCAATTAACACCCTAAAGTATTTAAAGATTTAATTAGTGCCCTAAACTAATTTTAAAAGTGCGACTAGCACCCTAAAGTATTTAAATTGGTATTATTTTATATTTTCACTAACAGAAATACAAATTTCTATTTGTATGTCACGTGAGCTTTTTATTTCGACACATTATTTAAAAGATCACATGTGTCATATTATTTAAATAACAGTACTGAATAAACCCTAAAATTAATATTGTATAGAATTCATATATGAAGATTAAGAAATTTTATAGTGTATTTAGTACAATTTATTAAAATAATATTACACATGTGGCCTTTTAAATAATAATATGTTGAAATAAAAAATTTATGTGACATGTATCAAATGAAAGTTAGTATTTTTGTTAGCTAATGGGGCAAAATTACATCAATTTAAATATTTTAGGGTGCTAGTCGTACCTCTAAAATTAGTTCAGAGTGCAAATTATACCCTTAAATATTTTAAGGGACTGGTCGCACCTTCAAAATTAGTTCAGAGTGCAAATTGTACCCTTAAATACTTTAGGGTGCTAATTGCTTCTCTAAAATTATTTTAGGGTGCTAGATGCACTTTTACCCTTTTAATTATTTATAAACTTTTAATAGTTATTTATTGATAAAAATAAACTCTTATGAGTTCATGATCAAGTTTATTGTTATAGTATTTTATCATTATAAATATGATAGATTAAATATTTATCTCTTGAAATTGTGTCCGGGAGTTAACATATTATAAATAAAAGACATGAGTAAGGGGACAAATAACTAATATGGAACTGGTCTAGCGGTATAAAGCTTTGTCTCGTTAGATCTTTCTAAATTTTGAGTTCAATTTTTAGAAAAGACACTTTAGTCATGAACCCCGAAACTAAGATACCTAATAATAAGATTCAATTAATATTATTAAAAAGGGGGGGGATAAATATAGGAGGGTAACATTCTTCAGCTTAATTATGTTATTACATTTTACTATATTTTAGATATTTTATACAATTTATTTTTAATAATCAATGTATAGGAAATTCATGCTTTACTTCACAGATTTATACTGTAATTAAAACTTTTCAACATTCTACCTTTTATGTTTCTCATGGAGTGCTCTACTTTTTGAGCCATAATGATATTATCCAAGTTGAGACGTTCGAAAACAAAACTGCATTGGTTAGTTGAGATAATTTTAGGAAGAATTGGTTTGATTTTGTTTGCAATGATCTTAGTGATAGCTTTATAAATAACATTGCATAGACTAATAGGCCAAAGATCCTTTAAATGTTCACGATTCTCCTATTTTGGATATGACCATATGAAAGAACTGATAAACTGCTTCAATAACTTTAACATTCCATTCATCTTCAATCCAAAGAGCTCACAAACCACCACTAAAGCCATTGGAGTCAACATGGTTGTTTTGATATCCCAATAGCTTAGCTCTTTTTCTTACTTTCCTACCACCAGAACGAGTTTCAAGAAGTGCAATAACATCAAATTTATGTTTGTTACATAACTCCCTCAATAAGCCGGATTGGGTTTCAATTAATGCCCCCTATTAGAGTTGGACAATCCAGATTTATTTTTTTAAAAAATATTTTAATAAATACATAATTTAAAATAAAGATAATCTTTTAACTGTTAGTTTTACAAAAAAAATAATTTTATTATTGAAAATCATTAGTTAAAAATTTTAAATTTAGACTACTGAAACTGTATTTGAATGAAACAAAAAAATAAATAAATTATATTTGAATAGTATAAATCACGCTACAATGATGAGTTGGTGCTCATCAATGTGATGAGCAGTGAAACTAAAACTAGGTCTAGTAACTTTGCTCCAGTTCCACTACAATTCCAGGATAGATAATTCATGATGAGAAATTTTCAAGAATGAGTTGGCCATGAGAGCCAATTATAGCATCTATTAATATTTCCCATGTCTTTGGTTGGTATGGGCTTTAGGTATCATTACTTCAAGTTCTTGCATCATCCTGACTGGGCCTCTCCTCTTTTAGTATGGGCTTTAGGATTTCTTGACTGAATGGAATTGTCTTTAGTACAATCGGACGTGGATTCAGTTGACGAAAGGGTGAGACATATAATTATTTAGAGCGTATCCGATCCTTAAGGAATACTATTTTATTGTGGTTCTAGTTGTGGCACTTGAAGAGGCATCCTAGCTCCTGGGTGCCTAGGTTTATGCTTGAGGGTAATTAACGGTCGCCCTGCTTAACATTAGTATCGCCTAGTAAGAAGAGAGACTTCGCCCTGCTCTTAGATCGTGGGTGAGCCTAACCCCCTTCCAAAAAATTCTTTAAGAAAAAAGTTTAGATGAGCTAAGTTCTAATAACTCACTAAGGCCAAACATGTCTTTAAGCTCAAAGAAGTATTTACAAATCACCTAACAACACAGTCCTCACCTTTGCAGCAGAATTTAAAATTATGACCTTATGACTATGAGTTACAAGCTAACTTCCTTACTAAATAGGCTAATTTTTGGGCAGTTGCATGAAATTGTTGGTGCCACTTGGGCTGACTTTTCCACTAGCAGGCTTTAACGTTTTTGGATAGGTTAAGGAAGTAAAATAAATCAATTAATTATAATTAATATAAGAGTTAATTGACTAATTTGGATATATTGAGGAGTATATAATATGAATTTATCTTGAGGGGTTAGATTTAGTCATAATCAACTGATTTATTTAGTTTTATTAATCTAACCTAAAAACTTAACTAGATCTCAAAGCCGATGAAGTATATACTAATTTACCAAGATATGGTCAAAATAAAAGTTAGTTTTAATCACTTCCTATATAGCTTACGGTCATAACTAGGTTTTGTATATATTGTAATTAGTTTAATTAATGTACATATAGTATACAACTTGTTGATTTGCTACTGGTTATCGTTTAGATAGTACAAAATTAGTTCTAATTCTGTTACGATTGGTAGATTAGCAAGTCATTTATATAATTATATGGGTTAAATTGTTCTGCTATATTTGCGATTTTCAAAAGCAGGGTAGTTTGTAATAAGAATATAGAATTTAATTTTAAAATAAAAAACATTTTATGTTTATATGTGTGTTTGGATAGAATTTTAGAAAAAGGTTTATGGAAAAAAAAACTTTTGAATAGCTTTTGGAAAAAAGCTTTTGAAGAATAACTTATAGAAAAAAAGTGATTTTGAATAAATGAGTATTTGAATAGTTATTACCCGAAAGACTTTTGTAATTGGTAAATTACCATAAAGGTATAATTTTATTAAAAATAGGAGAGGGGAGAGAGGGTAGAGAAGAGAGAGGAGTGAGGGTGTAAGAAAAAGTAAGGGTAAAATAGTAATTAAGTAGTTCATAAATTTTTTTACTGTTTTAGAAGTTAATTTTAGTAGCTTATCCAAAATTTTAGTTTTAAACCATAATTTGGTCTAAAAACCCTTTTGGATAAATATAACCGTTTGTTTTAAAATTTCTCCAAACTAAAGTTTGGGCTATAAACCTTTTTAAAACCTTAGTTTTATGAGTTTCCAAATATGCCCTATACTAAAAACAGTTACTTTGTGTAACTTTTCCCACCAATTTTTTTTTTTTTAAGAAAAAAACAAAACAAAATGGGTATATTACCAGTATCTTTATTCTTATTTTTTTTTTATATTTAGTTATGCGACAATTAAAAAATAGCCTTAGTTAAGCCCTGATCCACCAAGGATGTTCTTAATTAAATTCAACATAAACATTAGAAGAATCTTTCCACATGACAATTAAACTGAAATAAGTTAACATGGGGCACTATACATTAATTACTTTATAAAATATAGAATAGGATAATATTAAGTGACAAGAGTTTCTAGTACAAGGGATAAATTTATTTTGGCCACCCTTAAGTTATATTTTAATTACACATATCTCTCTTCTATTTTAAAAACATACAATTTACTCCAATAAATTAACACAGTTAGGAATCTTCTTAAAATAATATAAAAATATTATTTTTAATTAAAAGTTATATTAAAAAATCTATTTACTATTTTACCCCATTCTAATAAATCCTTAATTATATTATTATCTTAAGCCGTTACATAAATCTCATCTTAGAGAAAAAGAAAGAAACAAAGAGATTGCGTTTATGATTGTTTGTAGAAAAATGTATTAAAAAATTTTAAATTATAAATTTAAATGGCTTACACAATCTTTTAAACTTATATCATTCATACTATAATAAAAATATCTATTTGAAATATATTTTTAGATGTTTACAAAATAAAATTAAAAGATTAAAAATATGAAAATTTAAAATGATAAAATTTTACAATAAATTCAAAATTAATAAATTTTATAATATCAAAAAGTTTGAAAATTAATGTATTATAATTATTTTGGAATGTAAATGTTTAATTAATTTTTATGATATAGAGGGGTATTTTGGTCAAAAGATTTAAAAAGTTAAACTTAATGGTTAATTAATAGTACGAGTGGATGTATATGGATTATCAAATATACAAGGGAGTTTAGTGTAACATGTATTTTAATTTTTAAAAAAGATCTATATGAGTTTTTAAAATAGATGAGAAGTTTATATAATTAAGACAATACTGAGGAGTAATTAGAGTATGGTATTCTGAATTTTAACTTTTTTATATAAACATGAGCATAGTATTCTGATGTACGAGATTTCGATTCTTATTTTACCCCTTCCTCCCTCCCTCACCATCCTCAAAAATTTTGAACCACCTTTGTTATGTCTTTTTAAATTTGCATAACTACACTAAATAATTTAATCATCATCCCAAGGCCAACGAAGCTGCTTGTTAATACAAGAATGACGGGAAAATATGTTCAAAGTTAACCGCAGAAGTGTTATATCCGTCATTTTGACACTTTGATTATGCATTTGAAATTTTCCCAGTGCCTCTAAAAATATTTATGCTTTAGTTTCATAAGAAATTTTGATCTATTATTTGGTCCCTAGGAAGTGGGAACCATTGTATCTTTTTATGACATTTATGGGACTTCTTCTCAATTGGGTTTAATAGCCTACTTAATTTAGATTTATTCTTAAACTTTTAAGCCTAAATATAGAATATGACAATGCTTACTAAAAGTGTAAAAATAAAGGATGTGACAGGAAGAATTTGAGAAGATAATAATGAATCACAAAGTAAAATGAATTTTAATTAAAAACAAAGTACAATTCAAAACTTGTGGAATAAATTAAAAATGCCGCAGACAGTTAATCAATTCCATTCACCAGCTATGGATGACTTATTATTGACCTTGAACCAAAACACAAAAAGAATTAAGGAAGACGAACAAAATTAACAAAACAAACATCAATAGAATATAAAACAAGATTGAATTATGGGCACTGGAAGCCAGAGTTGTTCATGCCACAGTTGTTAAGAATCACACTCAAGGAAATTGGAATGTTGAGATTGATGCCAAGAACATTAGCCTTAAGGGCAGTGCAAAGGCAAGCAGCAACTTCAAGATCAACCAAACCCTTAAGGAGACTACAACATGGAAGTGTTGGTGGTGCTCCAACCTTAACATTCACCAAATTCAACACATTCGCGCACACACCCAACTTAAGGGCATCGATAGGGCAACTGCCCTTGGATGAGGAAGGCGAGGATGGGGAAGAAGGTGAAGGCTTCGGTGTTGATGACGACGGCGTGCATGGAGTAGCAGATGAGTTGACCATGGTGAAGAAAAGAAGGTTGAGAGTGAGAAGAAGAGGGATTGCCAGATCCTTAGAAGCCATATTCTTCTCTTTACAAAGATAACACAAATAGAAGCGTTTATTATTATTATGAAGATTGAATTGGCTTGAGGGGTGAGTGACTTTGGAAGGGGATTTATAGTTGGGGATTTGTGGATTTGTGTTGTAATTTAGTTTGATATAATTTGGTGTGGCATGTGGTCACGTTGGGATTAAAATTGTCGTGTAACATCAAAAAGGCTGGCTAGGGAATATATGGTAGTTGTCCAATTGCGTGTAATGAAATTACATATTTCTTATTTGTTCTAATAATGATGTACTTATGATACCCCTTCTATCCTAAATGTAAGGTTCAGTTAGGGTTAAGTTTTAGTCTGAAGTGTATTATAAGGTTTTAATCTAATTTATTTATTATTAGAACAAAATATACAAAAATATTTTAGGATGATCATATCATATTTGTTATAATTAAGTAACTTATTTAGTTTTATTAATTCACTTAAATTAGATATCTTTAATGATATCTTTTATTTGTATTATATTAAAGGAAAACAATTATTCTGAATTTAAGATTTACAGAAACGAGGCATCTCTGGAACCGGGATCACGGTTTTTGGATCTGAGAGGTTTTTTTTTTTAATGTTCATGATACAATTAAAAAATTAAGGAATCATGAAACTGTTGGTCAAGTGGAAAAGATTCCAGGAAAAACATCATGTGAACTTTTTTAAAACTGAATTAGCTGTAATTGCGAATATTACCTTTTCTTTGTTTCTATATTGGCCGTATCTGATTTATCCTAATGTGTTTCCAAAGGCACCGAAACTTCATTACTGAAAATGCATTGCTTGCTTCATTAATGGAAATTATGTGATTCGTATTTCTTTTTTTTTTTATACTATTAACCGGTATCTGGCACTTTCTCTAAATTCTATTACTAGATATTTAAATAACCGATTAATCTAATTTTGTGATTCCTAGCTACCCCTTCCAATATAAGTATTTTTTCTGGGACTTGAATTCAAGACTAAAAAAAATCTAACAGACTCTTATACTGTTAGACTAACTCTATATTAATTGTGTGATTCATATTTCTGGGGCTTGTTTGGACACACTCAGGCATATTGTCAAAGGTTAGTGGAGAAGATGGGTTTATTCCATATAACATCTTGTCAACAACATCATCTCAAGCTCAGCGTCACAATAGTTTTCTTCTCAGAGATAATCCTAATTGTCGAGTCCAATTAAAAGTAAACTTTACAAATACATTTTCTCTCTTTTTGTATTAACACAAACTAGAACTCAAAACTTTATATTTAAGTAGCCTGAGCCCTTTTTATTAGGATCAATACTTATTAATAATTTCAATCGCAGCTCAAGTCCTTCAGCAGTCATCTCTTGTAGTAAATGGACTTATTTAAACAGGAGGAAATGGCTTTTGGATTGTTTTAAGGTTGATTTAACTCTAATGTTTTAAAACTTTTGGATTGTCCTGCTCACTAGTTTCATGATATGTATAAATACGATCATTATAATATGCGTTATACTACCTTCTATTCTTAATATAGGAACTAACTGAAAAGTTAGATTTTGTTATAAATATAAGATTTTAATCTATTTTATATATAATATTTATCATTTTTCTTTTAACTAATTTACCTAACTTATAAACTAATATACAATATAATGTTATACATCAATACTTTGGAGACATCATATTATATTTTTTATAATTAATTAATTAACTTATTTTTTTTAATTTATTTAAATTAATCGGCTATATCTTATACGAAGGACATGGAATATAAATTTTTTGTATGTTTTCCCTAGGCGGATATGGTTTGACCTGTTGGGCCTAGTTTCCTTTCGTGGAATATTTTGGCTCAAAGCCCAATTTATGAGTGGAAGTGAGCTGAAAATTTTTGGTTTGGGTTAATTGGGCCTTAACACCCACTACAATCATCAGTTCAATTTTTATAGTTCATATTCATTCAACAATGGCTATCAACGGGAGTTGATTCGAGTAGTAAGTGGTTCGATATTTCTTAAGCAAGGTCTCAAATTTGAACCTTGGCGTGTGCAGAAAATCTCCGTTGAAAAACTCACCTACCATAGCCAGGTACGTGACGCGGGTCAGATCCAGATGTAATTGGAGCAAAGTTCCGGTGAATCGGGTAGGCAACTAAAAAAAAATAGCTTACCCTATTTGACATTATTGTCGCTTAAGAGTAAGAGAGATTTTGCCCTACCCTTGGGTTGTAGGAGAGCCCACCCCTTTCAAAAAAAATTTGTACCAAAAAAATATATTCATTCAACAAAATAAAATAAAAAATAAAGGTGGTGTGGGCCAAAAAAAGGTAATTAAAAAATGGGAAAATTTTCCTTGCATAAGAAATTAAAAATTAATATTATTAAATTTTCTGTATATATGAAATATCCTAAATTTTACTTTTAAACATGATTGTTCCCTGCGCCGGAAATACAAATTCTTCGTACAAATAACAAATTACTCAATTATGATCTTTTACATGTTAATTTGGCCAAGGCTTTTAGAATCTCATACATGAGTTTGAAGTAGGTGCGTTTGTTCAGGAATAAGATTAAAAAAATGATTCACATTATTCCTAATATATAAATAACCAAACTTTTTTGGCCAACTACAAATAACCTAATCTATAAATTTTATCATATACTCCTCAAGTTCTTAATATAAGACATATTTAACTAATTTGATTAAATTAAGTAAGTTAATTAAATTAATTAATATGACATATTTTTTTTAAAATACGATAATCTTCTTCCTTAACTCCCTCTCTCCCTTTCTTATTTGATTATTATCGAGGAAGTATCATTAGGGATAATTTGAGAAAATATTAATAAATATAATAATTATATCTAGGACTAAGATGAGCTCTCTCATTAAATTATATATTAAGTACGTGATGAATATATTGATATTGATATATAGAGTTACTTGTCCTCCATATTCAGTGATCGAGCTGTTACCTCCATCAAACGTTAATTGTTTGAAGCATTTGGCTCTTTAAAGGTTTGATCATATGAGTAATTTTCTTTATTTTTCTTTTAATACAAATTGTTATTGACAACTTGAAATCACTTTTAAGGACCGACATACAAACTTATTTCTATATCGAAATAATTTTTTGACAAAGTACGACACCTTTGTACACCATTATCTAATACTTGACGTGAGAAGTCTTTTTCAAGCAACGTGAAAAATCCTTCCTATAGTAGCATGTATTCCAAAGCAGAACTATATAGGTTTTTGGGTAGTCATTCTTATTTGTAAGAAATTTCTATGCAAGTGCATGTGCAGGTGTTCAGCACCTTCAATTATACTTTTTAATGTTGACATATCGTTTTCCCTTAGTCCTTTCACTTTGGAAGGAAATAAATAAAGTGATGAAGCACTAATGCAACATACCAATGAGCATCAAGTTTCATGCATACACACACTTTCTTGTTCCTAAAATTATTTGTGAATTGAGGAACCACACACACGCGCGCGCGCGCGCACACATATACACCTTGATATATCGTTTTGCTTTTCTAGTCAATGATTATTATTTCAATTATTTTTCTGATACAACACAGAATTTTCTCCAACATATATGAGACTATTTTCAAGTTTTTGTCTTGATTATGTGCATATGACTCTTCCAATCAATCTTAAATAAATAGTTCTCCTTCACTTTCTTTTTATAATAAAAGTAGTTAAAATTAGTTAGAGATAATAAATATATAAAAAATATAATTTTTTTTTCAAAAATACCTTTACTTATGTAGAAGAGAGAGATGTGGGGTGGAAGTGAGACATAAGTTAAATGTATGGATTAAATATATTTATATATGAGTAATTAAACGAGGGTAAAATAAAAAATAAAAAATAGAGATAATTTATAAATATCTTTTATAAAAAAAATAAATCAATTATAGGAATCAATTACTCACACAAGCCATAAATATCTTTTGTTTCAGAAAGATGCATAACAGAAAATATTATACACACAAGCCATAAAAAATTTCATTACTCATATACTCAATTTTTTATTTATAGGAATCAATTATGATTTTTTTAGTATTCATCATTAGATTTTTCTCTTGCTGAAAATATTAAAAAAAAAGTTGGATACTGAAAACATTAAAAAACTGGGTAGTTTAAAAACAAAATTAAGTACTTTAAACAATAAAAGATGAGTAAAAGAACAAGTTTGAAAATTTTTTAATTCTGACCAATGGTATTATTAGTCTCTCTCTGGCTATTTTTTTCCTCTTAATTTTCAAATGTCATTTTCCTTCTTCATTTTAAACAAAAATTGTTCATTAGTTCTTGAAATTGAAAAGAATTGGTTTAGGATATTTGAATGACTAGCATAAAATGATAATATACCAAATAGTGAGTATTTCACTACTACTTTATATATAGAGAGAGAGACATATATTTTCTGCACATGAAAGTGAGAGAGAACTGAAAGGTGCGTGGAGTCCTTCGAGGTAGGGGCATGGGCAAGTGAGAAAATCAATATATTATATAAACTAATAAATTATACAAAATTTTCTGTAACTTTTTGGCCTATTTGTAAGTAATGGTGTTCAAAAAACCCGCAGCTCGGTATGTTCACCCGATCTCACAAAAAAAGTCATATCCAACCCAATAAATATAGGGTAGTGTTGGGTATCGGGCTGCAAAATATAGCCCATACTTTTTTCGGACTAGGCACCGAGCAGGGTGGCTGCCCTACCCTGCATATGAGCACCTCTTTTTTTATCTTTTTACTTTTCTCCCTAGATGCTACACTTGGAAAGAAGAATATGATAGTTACTGATGACTAAAATGTCATTTTATAAATATAAGTAGTTAAGTATGTAAGTTGCGTCTTTTAATATTTATAACTATATTGATTTTTTTTAACTTCACTAATCATAGTATGATTACATTATAAATTATAATTTTTTTTTATTTTTTTAGATATTTTATCCTTGTCAATATTTGAGAAATTGATGTAAAGTTATAATTACAAACTATTTAAATTTTAAGACTTTTTTTATATGTAATAAATTTCAAAACTTCAATTATTATCTTTTTGTTACCTTATTTTTAGTAGATTATAGATATTATTTAACTCTTGAAGATATATGAATATGATATTATTTTAGAAGTTTATAATTGCAGATTTTTTTCCACAACATGAATATGGCATCACAACTTGGGCATGCCAGCCCGCCCACGCCCCGCCCACCTATGCCCAGCCTAAAATGGTTAGGGCTTTTACTGGAGAGGTCCAGGTATCGGGCTACAAAATACAACCCATACTTTTTTTGGACAAGGCACTGGGTAGGGAGATTATCCTATTCAGCCCTACCCATAAACACCAGCTCACAGACGCCACTTATATAAGCATAGCATGAATGAGTACTATTATTTTATTATATATTGACAATCACATCAATTTTCTCTTTTTTTCCCCCAATCAATTGCACGTGATTTTAATAAAAATATTAATTTTCTTATATTAACATATATTCTTTACTATCCTCAATATACTAAATATAAGGTGTCATTCTTTTTTATATCACATCATAAAATTTTCTTTTACATAATACATCTATTTATTACAGACATTTTTATTTTTACACATTACATTTTAATTATTAAATTAATATGACACATGTGCCTTTTTAAATAATAATATATCAAAATAAAAAGTTCACGTAATATGGATCGGATATAAATTTGTGTTTCTGTTAGTAAAATGACAGAGTTATACTAATTTAAATACTTTAGGGTGTTATTTGTATCTCCAAAATTAATTCAACTTTAGGGTGCTAGTTGAACCTCCAAAATTAGTTCAGGATATTAATTACGCTATTAAATATTTTTGGGTGCTAATTGCTCCTTCAAAATTAGTTTAAGGTACTAGATGCACCTTTACACTTGATTTTATTATCATGCAAGTTACTAATGAGAATATCAAGTCCATGACTTTTAAAAATTACATATCTTTAATGTAAAAACTATTTATCTAATTTAAGGAGATTAAAGAAGTTAAATAAATTATTTAATTATAATATATGATCTGATATCCCTAAAATAATCATATATAATATTAGATTATAGGTTAATTTATAACTTAGATAAATTTGTTTGAAGAAAAAGTTGAAATTCTAATTTTGTTTAGAACGTTTTTATGTAAGAGTTATGGGCACTAAAATTTTTTTTTGGATTAATTTTGCCTTAGAAGTGATAAAAAAAAGAGTAAAGTCGCTCCAACTAATTTAAAAAACTAACGTTGACTGATAGTATTCTTAAAGACTTCAATATACCTCAACCACTTATGACAAAAAAACAAAGAAAAAAAAAATAGAAGTCCTTGACCACGAATAAATCTTTTACTAGCGACTACAAGGAACGAGAGATCCATTTGGTTTGTAAAATACTCTTCCGTCACTCCTTAATTTAATATAAAACTTAATTATAGAATTAATTTTAATTCTAAATATAAAATTTATTTTTTATATTTGTTAATTTTTTAAATTATCCCTATTAATATTTTTTTAGTAATAATCAATTAAGGGAGAAAGGGATAGAGTTAAAGAAGATGATTATAATATTTTAAAAAAATATATTATATTAACTTACTTAGCTAACTTTTTTGACCTAATCAAATTAATTAAATAAGTTATATATTAAGCCCCGGTTGAATACTATTTTTGTGCGAATGAGCATATGAATGGAAATAAAAATAGGGTCGGGAATTAAGCTTGAATATTAAGATAAAGGAAGTGCTCACATTTGGTTACATCTAATATCGGTAATATATTTCTTATTAAATTTTTAGTACGTAGGAAAATAATTTTTGATAAACGACACAAACTATTTTTTCATCAATATAATTAATTAAATATTATAAAATATTAAAGATTGAATTTTTAATTTGTTAAAAAAAATTAAATTTTATGATTATCAATATTAAATAATCTTATAATAAAAAATGTAATTCTTAATTGATCACAAATAAATTATATTTCTCACTTAGTAATCTATACGCCTTAGGAGAAATAATCTCTAACTATTGATTAGGAGATACTGCCTGGTTTCTAAAAAAAAATTGAAACTAAAAGATTATTTTGTCTGGATTGACTCTTTCAACCAGTCTTGTGTAGGAAACATAAAAGAAAGAAAAACAAAACTTAAGTATTTAAGCTTATATATTTAATCCACTTAATATCAATCTAACAAAAATAAGTTAAGTTAATTTTAAATACAAAAATAATTTTAAAAAATTAATAATAAAGTTATTTGCAAGGTAATAAATAAGTAACAAGTCCACTCTCGTTACATTAGAATAAAAAAAAAATCAATTTTACTTAAATACTTAATTTCTTCAACAGATATAAACTTATCACCTACTAATTAGATAATCTTCCTCTTATATTTTTTAAAATAAAGTTATTTGCAAGGTAATAAATACGTAACAAGTCCACTCTCGTTACATTAGAATAAAAAAAAAATCAATTTTACTTAAATACTTAATTTCTTCAACAGATATAAAATTATCACCTACTAATTAGATAATCTTCCTCTTATTACTAAAAACTAAAGTAGATTATGTTTATGTGTAACTAGTTTTTGTGAAAACATGGCCCTCCAACACTTATTATATATTATTATCAATATCCTCTCTACATGTGTGTTATAAAATTAAGGGTAATTATGAAAAAATAATACAAATTGTTGACAAATTTAATATCATCACTAACTAAATTGACTAGAATTTTTAATTTGCTGTTAAGTGGTTAAAGGGTCTTATATAAGACCTACGAAAAATGGATGGTATATCAAACGAAATACATGTTAATATAATTATTTATATACTGTTGACCTTGTTATTTTAGCTCAATTCCTTTACTTTCTTGTACTTTTGGTGAATTTATACATTTTTGGAGATACCTATAGGAAAATGTGCATAGTTAATACTTGGGATAAAGTGATGTTTAATTGTGAATATTTTATCTCATTTTATCACCTTTAGCTTTTATAAGTTTTCTTGTTTTGTTAGGATGTCATTTGAGCCAAAAGTCAATATTTAAGAAGTTGGAAAAGAGTTTGGAAAGCTAAGATATCATGGAGAAACAAGAAAAAAGATAAACAAGAAAAAAGGAAGGCTTGGCCTCAGTCAAAGAGGTTTCAACTTCAACCAAAAGTTTGGCCTCAGTAAAAAAAAAATAGAGAGCTCATGGCCTCAGCTAAGATAGAATAGGGTGCCTTTGGCCGTAGCTACAAGAAGTCTTGGCTATAGCCAACGACGATTACTAAAGCTGTGCGTTTTAGTGACATAATTGATTCTAGGGTTTTTTATTCTTTCTCCTTTGACCTCGGCTATCATTCTTTACTTCTTGAGCAACTTGGGAGCTCTTTGGTGTGCTAGGGTAAGGATTTTAGTGAAAATTGAGCTAGGATTTGAAGATTTGAAGAGATTTAAGCTTCTCTTCTTAGTTTTTTTCTCCATTATCCTTTAATTTTCTTTTGTTGAATGTTTGTACTTATCTATATATATTTTCTCATAGGTTTCTTGAACATGTGTAGCTAAACCTTTGATTCTAAGATTATTTTGACCCCTTGTATGGATTAATGTTATGATTAAGTTTATTTTTCTCTATTCTTAATGCTTCTTGTTGATTAGTCACTAATAAGATTGTTGAGTTTACTTGATCGATGCTTGATGTCACCTGTCGTTAGCACATTCAATAATATATAAGATACTATCAATATATAGAAGAGAGCTCTCAAGGATTGATGTGTGACTATTATCTTTCAATAATATATCAGAGTTATAATAATTATATATGCTAAGTCCCTAATATATAGAACCTTGGACAATTGTCATGGTTATAAAATCATAAAATCCATAATTATACATAGATCTAGCATACTATTGCATCAAGGATGATTATTTAAAAGCTCCATTTAGCATGTGATAAATTAAATAATAAATAATTTATTCATCTAACATGGATATCAACTGAAAACCCTATAACTAAACATGTGAACCTAACATGAATAATTATAAGAGGAAACCAAAGATATTAAATAAAGAATACTAAATCATAAATTAAAATAATAAATCACAAGGGTTTGATCATACAGATGTCTCAACTGATACCCTAGATCAAACATATACAAATATCAAAACCTAAACTTAGGAAATCATAAACTTGCATAAAGAAAAAATATCAAATAATAAAATTGTTCAACTCCTACTTTAAAGTATAGTAACTTCAGTTACTACATATCTCCTTAAGAACTTAGAAGGAAAGTGATAGAATTGTGAAAAAGATAAAGGAGATGATTGTGATAGTGGCGGTGATTGATGTCTCTTGAATGGCTCTAAGGTCCTCCTTTTATAACCTTAGGCTGTGGCTTTGATGTTCTCCTTATAGGTGTATGACTCTTCATTGATTGACTTTCTAAAAGATTATGATATTCTCCATTTATTTTCAGTATCCTTTCAAGCTGTCATCTTTTTTAATATATTCAGAGATAATCTTTTTAACTCAAATATCCTATAAACAATTCAAATAAAAAGTAATAGGATAAAAGAGATAAAACAATTAATAAAAAAATAGAAAAAGATAACACATTTATCTATTATCTTTATTATAGTATAATTTTATAGTTGTTGATGTGGGTCTTAGTCATCATCTGTTTATTTTTTCTAATTTCTTAAAATATATAAAAGTAAAATATGTTCATGTAAATAAATTTAATCAAGAGAAATAATAAAATCAATAAAAATACAAGAAAATGAAACTTTTAATAATTTAATTTATATAATTAATTAAAGCACAAAATAGCTATAATGCTATAATAATGCCTATTAAACATGATAAATTTTTTAAAATAATATAATATAATAGTAATTCATTAATGCTTGAGAAAACTAGGTTGAGTGTAGAACTTGAGTTTAATCGTGTGAAAACTTGAAGTTTGTGAGTTGGATTGATGGTTTTGTTAATAAAATAGAGATATACTCATTGACTTCACATAGTCATATATGATTTGTGATAAAAATTGTGATTTAATTAATTGATTAAAAGATTAATGAATTAATTAAACTAAATACCTACATACTTAAGAGAGCACTTATAGAAAAATTAGTGTTCTTGGCAAATATTGTAAGGATTTGATTGAGTAATTTTAAAATACAAGGGGGATGAATAATCCTAAGTCCCCTTTTATCCTTAAAGTTTAAGAATCACTTGATTATATTAATTTTTAATTTTAGTTTAGATTTATTTTATAGCTTCATTTCACTCTTGATATTTATATTATTCAAATTAGGTGAAAGTGTAATAATAAGTATACTTGACCGGGTTTTAGAACCAAATCCTACTCATTGACATGACGTATGACCTTGCGGACTGAACATATATGCACCGACTAAGCTATATATTTAATGGGTAAAATTGTACATTTGGTCCCTTAGATTCATACAAAATTCCTTTTAATCCCTTAATATGATAAAGTGTCATTTTAGTCTTCTAACCCTAACTCCATTAGTTTAATTAACAAAAAAAATGTCAATATTGATATTTTAAATGTTGACAAAATATTTATAAATAATGACATATTATATTTAACTTTTTTAAAAACTTAATAATTATTGGCATAAAAAAAATATCATTTGAGACTAACAAGCTATAAGTACCTGGCCCTTTAAATAATAAGAAGTATTAGAATTAAATGATTGAGAATTTATTTTATAAAATTAAAGGATCAAATTGACACGTGGTTTAAAGTTAAATGATGAAATGTATACTTTTTTCATAATTAATGTCATACGTTAGTCCGGGGAATGTCGTGTGCCATTTGAGAGTGCGACTATTTAGAAATTTATCTTTCTAGAACTAAAATATTGTAAGATAATGGAAAAATTATTATGATGTCTCAAAAAAAGAATATAATCATTAAAAAATTTATAATAAATGAGGAATCTATAATGATAAGTTCTAATATAGGAAATAATATATCTATAATTGCTCATTTGTTTTGTGAGACGTTTTAGCAATTATATTCTTTTCTTAAAATTTTATTGTAATTCTCCCAAAAATTAAAGGAATGATGATGACTAAGATGTGGAAAGTTGGTTGATATTAATAACGTTGTATACCCTGTAAGATTGGATTTATTTCCTTCACATATGATTTGATAGATGCAAATGTAAGGAAAGCACTGCTATTTGTCTATATGCGACAATTATTACTATTTAAGTTGACGAAGACGAAGAAGAAGAAGAAGAGTTAAAGATTCCAGGATGGTTCATCTCTCTCCCCTATTAAATCCTTACATTTCACCAGTTCCAATATCTATATGTGAATTAGCATTCCAATAACTCATGAAATAATATTCTTCAGAGGCAGAGGATCACTTCCTCTTCAGAAGTAAAGGAACATAATTATTAGAGCAATTTCTCATACTAACCATTTCGTCATCAGGTAAACTAAAACCCCAGTTCTTCTTGTGATCTTACACACACACACACACACTTCATCAATATCATCTTCTTCTTCATCTTCCGGTACTGTGGATCAGGAACATATATATTCATGTGTGTTTTCTTATCATACCCACTAAACCCAGTTGTTTTATTTAAGTCACAACCTTATCATAACTATCTTTCTATATATCCTGTATCTGTGTGTGTTTTGTTTGTGTGTGCGTGTTGTGTGCGTGTGTGTGTGTAAGAAAATTGTTCGTATGTCCTCCTCCTGTGGCGGCGGTTAGAATCAATTATTTTCCCACAAAGCTGACTTCTATAGCTGCTTTATCTTTGGCAGGCCAGCTGTACTGGAGGATAAGTTCTTCTCTGAACTCGTAATTTAAGGTATGTATGTAAGATAATACTTATTGTTGTTAAGTTGTCTATTATTTTATTAATAGAGTATAATATATACGTTATAAGGAGTTTATTTACACATGATTGCAAGTTTAGAAGGTTGTTCACACAATATTTTGAGTATGACGAGGTAATATTTGCACACAAAAAAAGTAAAGTTCAAAGAAGGTGCATGTTTGGTTAATAATATATAACGTTCCATTAGTGAAATAACTAATAAATTAACGGTAACTAAGAAAGTAAGAAGATTTTATTAACCCTTTTTTATACTACTTTTTTTTATTAAGGGTCAAATTAAATCACATATATGATATATTAGCACATAAACTCATACTCACACACTACTAGCAGGTCGAACCTGTGACCTCTCCCCCCACAAGGAAGAGGGAATGCCGCTAGACTCCTAGGCCTTTGACTTTTTTTATACTATTTATTAAATTCTATTAATAGGTATTTAATTTCAAATACTAACCCTTTAAAATAACTAAGCTTAGAAGAAATATTTTTAATTAGTTTTTTAAAAATTTAAAATATAGTATCTAAACTTACAAATTGATAAGAACTAATTATTTAAATTGTTAAAGTTAATTTGTTTATCACATCAAAAATTAATTGGCATGCATTCTATATATGAAAGTAAAAGGTGATTAAATTAAAGTTATTAAAAGGTTGTTAAGAAATTAGTTTTTTTTTTAACTTTTTATCATCAAAATATAAATATATTATATATTATAAATTTATAATCAACATATTTACATACTACTTTTCTACAGACATCATCATAGCCTGAGGATGGATCCCACCCTATAAAAGAGACATCAATCCGTAACAACAATAATTCCTTAACAACTCAAACACCAAAATCGTGGGGGAAAATTTCATGGGAATATATTCAGACGATGGAGAGTGTAAAGAGTTTTATTATCATTTACCCTTTATTTTTGAAAAGAAAAAAATAAATAAAAAATGCAGCTTTTAAATTAATATTATCAACAAACTATCGATTGATGTGGTAAACAACTTCATCCTATAAGAAGGAGAACACAAATTCAAATATCAAGAAGCACATTTGTTAGGAGAGGTGAAAACCCTTTATGTTTTAAACTTCGAAAGGGATTATACCCTTAATTAAATAAAAATTAATGTTCACAAAGTTTTCATTTTTTAATTTTATGTTTAGAATTTTCTTATCGATTATATAAGTTTTTAAGATTACTATTCCCTCTGCATTACCTCATGGTGCATGAGCGAGCTTTGTATGGCTAAAATCAACTTAAAAAATTTTAATATTATAAATAGGTCATAACTTAGAGGATTTTATAAACAACTTTCTTTATACCAAACTTTTAATATTTAACTGAATATAAATCATATATTAATTTTTTAAAAATGTTAACATTTAAGGATGTAAATCTTTATTCTGTTTTCAGACCAAAGAAAGGATTTAACTTTTTATTCTAAAATTGGACTAAGTATTTGTTAGGGAGTCAAAAAGTTTGTGAAAAGTTATATTTTTTTCTTAATATATAAGACCAAGATCAAGACTAACCCATGGACAAAGGCAATCAACCCTAGTGGATCCCACACGTCAATTCTACCACAAATAAACAATTTAATTAAAAATTTGACCGAGTTTATTATAAAAAGAGTAGACGATATGTAACAAGATTAAAAAGAAAATTAACAATTACCTTTCAAAATATTATTTATACGTATTAAATACGCATTAAAAATCAACAAGAAGTTAATACAAATCAACGACAATCCATAACTTGTATCACCAACAATTTTAATAATATATACGAGCATTTTTATTACATATATAGGATGTGATTATGGCAATAAACCCATAATCGCTCTTTTATATATACTTTATTAGAGGGTGCTTGGATTTGAGTTGGAATTGATATATGAGATTCATTTTATAAAATTATTTATAAAATTGAAAATATGGTAATAGTAACTCATGAGATAATAATGGTTTTAGATTCATAAATGATTTCGAAATGTATAGGAGCGTTTGATAACTTTTGAGATAACCATTATTTTACATTCACAATTCATTTTAGCATGCATAAGAGTATTTGATTTGATTTTGGGGCTTATAATTAATTTTGGCATGTATATAAAATCATTTGGATACTTTTAAGAAAAACATGATTTTGACTTTTATAACCAAATAGTACTTTATTATAGTTGACGTTGACATCATCTATGCGCAGAGAAATGGCTATCGCAATTGAAATGGCTATCGCAATTGAAATGGCTGTTAAAGAGACCAATTCCCAGATCCAAAGGGTGGCTTCAGCCCAATTTAACACTCCTTCCTTAGATCTTCTCCAAGATACCAGTAATTTCCTCTCTCTACAATATAATGAGAATTTAGTTTCTTAATTTAGGAAATAGATTATAGATTGAATTCATTATTCAAACTATTCTTCAATATACCGCGTTGTAATTTTTATTTCTTTGCTATCAGTATTAAAGTTATTATTCTATACATTACCCTGGGATTAATATATAACTACTTCTTGTAATGGTCTAAAATTAAACTTATTAAATTCTTTAATTTTATTTTTTGTTACCGACCAGTCAACTTATCACTATTATTTTGTCTATTGATTTATTCGACGTAGGACATCAGTACCATTGACCCCTCCCCACTACTTCAGTTTTAGTGCATATAGTAAAATCAAACCCATTATTTTGGATTACGTGCAGAAAATTTTTGTAATGTGTTGGAGAGGCAAGATTAACCCATTCACATTCCCTCACAGATATTTTGAGAGACCTTTATAAGAGTATAGGGAGGTAGAGTCTATACCCTACTTTGGCGTTTAGTTTTCATAGAGAGAGAGAGGGGCTAGGGCTTTTAGAAGGTTGGCCTTTTAATTAAAAGATTATATGGATGGTATTTATAAGTTTCTTGTGAAAACCCTTGAATTAATAAAAATATTTAATAAAATAAATACCCTGTTTTCCACTATATGGTCAGATTGACAATGAAAAATACTCCTCCAATCCTCAATATAAAATTTATTTTACTAATCTAATTAAATTAAGGAAGCTAATCAATATAATATATATATTTTTAAAATATTATAATCATCTTTCTTAATTCCTTCCCTATCTCTCTTCTTTATTTGGTTATTGTTGTGGGAGTATCAGTAGGGGTAATTTAAAAAAAATAGATAAATATAGGAAATATATATTATATTGAAGATAAAAATTAACTTTCTAGTTATGTCTTATATTAAGGAGATGTAGAATTAATTTGGAGCCTCCATCCAAATGTTTATGTGTCAATTAACCTGTCATAGAAAACACATATTCAACCAGGGCCTTTTGGGCTTAATATTAAAATAATACTAATTGCTTAAAATATAATTATTATTATTAATTAAATGCTACACGTTCCTAATAATAAGGCCTGGAATTTCAAGCATATATTTAGCACAAATGTTTTACTTAAGGAGAGGTCAACATCAAATTCTGAAAGTTAAGTTCGAAATTTTCTACACATAATTCAATATTTAGAGGTCTTATGCTAATTAATTAAGCTTATATTTACTACAATTTTTTTTTCTTCTTTTCAGGAGAGGCAAGAGACATATACCTAAAATTATGTGTGCCTCTTTACAAACATGCAATGAGAGGCAATTGGGCAGAAGCTGAGAAGATATTATTAAGTCACAATAATGGAATGCTTTTGAGAGCTGCCATAGCAAAGCAACACTTAACAGTTCTTCATGTTGCAGCTGGAGCAGGCCATGTTCATTTTGTAAAGAAGCTTGTGGACTTAATGCATGAGAATGACTTGGCTTTACAAGATTACAACGGTAACACAGCCTTCTCACGTGCTGCTTCAGTGGGAAACTTGCAGATTGTTAAGATAATGCTGCAGAAAAACCCATTCTTGTCAGATATCAGAGATAATAAGGGCCTCACTCCTCTTCATTCTGCTGCTTTACAAGGAAGAAATGAGATGGCATCGTATTTATACGATATCACTGGACCTAGATTTCAAGAAGGGGACTGTAAGAAGTTGTTCCTCACTTTAATCAGCTCTGGTATCTATGGTATGTGTATATTTTTTTATAACTATAATATTAAAACCTAACTCGAGTCGACCGGTCATACAAATAAACTGGTCCCTTCACTGTAAGAGTTTTAGATAGGTTAATTGTGTTAGATTTTATATTTTTTACTCCTCTTATTGAGCCTAAGATGACGTTGATGTCATTTTAAGTTAAAAAAAAAATATATGTCAGATGTGTGCTTTAGCAGTTAAGTCTATTTTGTTTGATTATGAATGTTCCATTTATTTTTTTCAAAGTTATATACAAATATTTTTATATATTTTATTTAAATTGCTTTATTTTAATTATGATTGAATTGACTCCAATTCAACCATGACCGGTCATACAAATAAAATGGTCCATTCATTGGTCCAGTTAAGAGTTTTAGATAGGTTAATTGTGTTGGATTTTATATTTTTTACTCCTCTTATTGAGCCTGAGATGATGTTGATGTCATTTTAAGTTAAAAAACTAATAGTATATATGTCAGATGTGTGCTTTAGCAATTAAGTCTATTTTGTTTGATTATGAATGTTCCATTTATTTTTTTAAAGTTATATATAAATATTTTTATATATTTTATTTAAATTATTTTATTTTAATTATGATTGGATTGACTTCAATTTAACTATGATTAGACTATTGACCTTTGAATGACTGACTCAACTGTTTGATGACTAGTTTGATTTTAAGTACCTTGTTTGTAGCAGATTTGAATTGTTGAAATGTGCGTGCATATTTGTCCACTTGACGTAGCATGAACATGTACACAGCTAGAGACTTAACATTGATCTTCATGATATATTTTCTGTTGAATGTTTATACAGTATATCAATAATTTGAATAATATCGTTTGACATCTATTTATTTGTAAGTTTTAAAATATATAATGTAAAATATATTAAACTTAGGGTCTCGCAAGGTCAAGCTAAGCAGTAAGCATGCATGACTCTATTTTTGAGGTGTCCTTACGCATTAAATTTCATTGCAAATTTCTTGCATTATTTGCAATTCTTGCTATTTCAAATTTTTTTGCAGAGTTGGCTTTGAAAATGTTTAAAGGTATGGAAACACTGGCATTGGCGGAGAATGAAAATGGTGAGACTGGTTTGCACCTCTTGGCAAAGAGGCCTTTAAATTTGAATCGTCATATTAATCCAGAACATCAAAACCGGCTCATGATCAGATCAGGTACTTAATTATTAGCCCTATGATCACTTGATAGGCAAATTAAAAAAAAAAAAAGCAATTCACAATTGAGCTTATTAAACTATGACCTCTTGAAAATATATAGTTCCTCCTCTCATTATTACTTTTTCTTCTACATTTATCCTTTTTCTCAAACTAATTAATTTTCTTCAATTATAAATTAATATAATCTAATATTGCATAGCGTTATTTTAGGAATATTATGTCATATGTGTTATAATTAACTAATTTACTTTATTTCTTTAATCTACCTAAATTAGTTAGGATAAAGTAGCACCCAACACACTGATATTATTTTCCAGTTACATCTAGCATCTTAATCTTATTTATTGTGCATCTAGAACTTTGATATTATTGTTTCGGTGCTTCTAGTACCTTAATATTATTTATAGTATATCTAACATCTTAAACATTATAAATAAAATTTAATTAGGGGTGCTAGATGCTGCTAGAAAATAACATTAAAGTGCTGGATACTACTTTATCTAATTAGTTAAGAAGCTCTTATAAATACGAACTACAGAGTGTATCTGTTATACCTAACAATTACTCTGATTACAAATTGTGCATATGTCCCAGGTTCAGAGCAAACTTTAGTCCTTCAACTTGTGGGTCTTTGATATACTAAAGAAATTTCTAAGCAATCTATCTCTGTATTAAAATGGAATCAAAGAGGAGTACGATTATAGAGAATGCTCAATCGCGTATAAAAAGTAAATACTGAAATGGAAATGTGTTTGTCGCCTACTACAGGAAACAAGTAGAAGAAAATTCAGAGAGGAAGAGAAACCATCAGAGAGAAAATTCCTGAGAAATCATCCTTGCCTTCACGCTGCCTCCGACTCTGCTTTATTCTCCTTTCCTTCCTGAACTTTCCATGTGGTCCTGCGAATTCTGTTGCTCCTACGTGGCTGTTTAGCTCCTTCTTCCAGACTTTTCATTTTACCCTCTGGTTCTTCTGTCTTATGGGCTGTAATATGGGCCATATCATCACTATTCCCTGGCCCATTCATAACAATACCTTCCCCATCGAGATAGACCTTGTCCTCAAGGTCAAAGTCTGGGTAATGTAAATGAAAGGTATCCAAATTTTCCCAGGAAGGATCATAGTTGTCATCCCATTGTATCAACACCTGTATTAACCAAGTATCTCGAATCTTTACTTTCCTAGAACTCAACACAGCCTTAGGACGCAAGATAGGACCCTCAATTTCAGTGTTATTGGGCAATGGCAGAATCTGTGCTTGTGAATTTCCATGACAACGTTTAAGCATAGATACATGGAATACGGGATGAATGCGTGATTCAGTAGGTAGTTGGAGTTTATAAGCAACTGCTCCTATCTTCTCAATAATTAAAAATGGTCCATAATACCTTAAAGATAACTTTTGATGATGAGAGGACTTCAAAGAGTGTTGGCGATAAGGCTGTAATTTGACAAAAACATAATCACCTACACAGAAAGCAAGTTCAGTCCTTTTTTTATCTGCATAATGCTTCATACGCTGTTGAGCTTTTAGCAAATTATCTTTTAAAGTAAGAATAAGAGCATCACGGGCTGCAAGCTGAGCCTTAACTGGTAAGGGAGCATCTACTGAGTGATCAAACCGTAACAACAATGGAGGATCCCTGCCAAACAGAATCTTAAAAGGTGTCATACCAGCAGCAGTGTGAAATGAAGTATTGTAGCAATATTGTGCCCAAGGCAAATAAGTTACCCATAACTTGGGTTGATGGTGAACAAAACAACGTAAATACATTTCCAAACAACGATTCAACACCTCAGATTGACTATCACTTTGTGGATGATAGGAAGAACTCATACAGAGTGATGTACCCTGTAATTTCCACAGATGCTTCCAAAAATTACTAGTAAAAACTTTATCTCTATCAGAAACGATAGTCCGAGGAATACCATGCAAACTCATAATATGTGTCACAAAAGTGTCAGCCACTGATTCAGCAGAAAAATGAGCTTTCAGAGGCAAAAAATGAGCAAATTTTGATAAACGATCGACTACCACAAAAACGACTGTGAATCCTCTTGATACAGGCAGCCCGGTTATAAAGTCCATAGCAATATCTTCCCATACCTTTGAAGGGAGTGGAAGTGGGTGTAATAACCCATAAGGGGCTGTTTGTACAGTTTTAGCTTGTTGACAAATAGTGCATTGCTGAATAAACTGCTTCACATCCTTACGTATACCTTTCCACCAGAATTCTGCTGTAATTCTGGCATGTGTGCGTACAGTACCTGTGTGACCTCCCATCTTTGATTCATGAAATTCTTTAATAATTAATGTCAGGAGCTCCCTATCTGCATGAGGTATAACCAGTCCCTGTTTGTAAAATAGTCTCCCATTATGGATTTTATAAAAAGGATATTGATCTGGATTCTCTACCACCTTCTGGTGAAGTTCTAACAACTCTGGTGAACCAGTAATAGCAGCTTGAATCTGCGCAAATAGGTCATTAGTGATAAAAGAAATAGCCATACAGGAACGTGACAATGCATCAGCCGCAATATTAGTCTGGCCAGATTTGTATTCAATTCTATAATCATACCCCAGTAATTTTGGTAAAAAAGCTTCTTGTTCAGGAGTCTGAATAACTTGGGTAGACAAATGACGTAAACTCTGTTGATCAGTCCTTATAATAAAGGAATGTCCCACCAAATAGTGCCGGAACTTTGAAACAGCCTCGGTCAAGGCATGAAGTTCCCTGACATAAGCTGACTTTGCTTGCATGCGGGCAGATAGCTTCTTAGAAAAATAAGCAATGGGGTGATTATTCTGACTAAGAACTGCCCCTATTCCAAAACCTGAAGCATCAACCTCAATAATAAAGGGTTGGGAAAAATCTGGTAAAGACAACACTGGGGCAGATATTAAAGCCTGTTTCAAATTTTGAAAAGCAAGCTGAGCACTATCGGACCAAGCAAAACCGTCTTTCTGTAATAAATTAGTCAAGGGAGTCGCAATATGAGCATAATGTCTGATAAAACGACGATAATACCCTGTTAAACCTAAAAATCCACGGAGCTGGGACACAGAAGTAGGGATTGGCCAATTTTGAATTGCAGCAATTTTCACTGGATCCATCTCCACCCCACTAGCAGTGACAATATGTCCCAAATATTCAATTCTGTCACATGCAAATGAACATTTAGACAATTTAGCAAAAAGATGATTAGTAGCCAAACATTCCAAAACTTGCCGTAAGTGGGACAAATGCATCGTCCAATCTGCACTATAGACCAAAATATCATCAAAGAAAACTAGGACAAACTGACGGAGAAAAGGCCGAAAGATGTCATTCATCAATGCTTGAAAAGTAGCCGGTGCATTAGAGAGACCAAAAGGCATGACCAGCCATTCATATAAACCATGATGAGTCCGAAAAGCAGTCTTATGGCGATCTTCTTTCCGGACCAGTATCTGATGATAACCAGAACGAAGATCCAATTTTGAAAAAAATCTGGCACCCTGTAATTCATCCAGTAACTCATCTACTGTAGGCATAGGATAAGAATCCTTAATAGTGACAGCATTAAGAGCACGATAATCTGTGCAAAACCTCCATGTGCCATCCTTCTTACGGACTAATAACACTGGAGCAGAAAAAGAACTGTTACTTGGTTGAATAAGCCCTTGGTTCAACATCTCCTTAACCATACTTTCAATAACAGTTTTCTGACTAAAAGGATAACGGTAAGGGCGAACTTTAACAGGCTGAACACCTTCTTTAAGTGGTATAGCATGGTCATGGGAACGACATGGAGGCAAACCCCTAGGTTCTGTAAACACCACTTCAAACTGCTGCAACAATTCTCGCAAATCAGAAGGTAATGAATCTGGAAAAGAAACTACCGCACTAACATTAGTTGGCACACAAACCAAAGTAAATAAATCCTGCATAGCATTTGTCGCCTGAAATCGCCGTAAATGATGATATTGTAATGGCTCTGAACTAGGAGACTGATTACCAGTAAGTGTAATAAAAGTATTATTCAAGTAAAACTTGATAGTGGCACAACTATAATCTGCTATATGTGCACCTAATGTAGCCAGCCATGAAGAACCCATAATCAAATCTGATCCTGCAATCGGTAAAACGTACGCAGACAAGACAATAATGTGACCTTGAATATTAACACAAAAATCTTTAACAATTCCTTCTCCCCGCATATATTCCCCATTTCCAACCATCACCCGATCTGTGGAGGATAACAATGGCAGCTTAAGATGAGAAACGATCCGAGGATGAATGAAATTATCCGAACTACCGCCATCTAACAAAATCTGCACTGTAGTCCCATTAATGGCTCCTGAAAACCTGATAGTAGACCGATGCGAGGATCCATGGAAAGCATGGAAAGAGACATGAGGGACTAGATCATCAGTAATATCTGGTTCACCCGTACCAGCAAATGACTCAGTAGCTGGTAACATTGGCTCTGGGGTAGATTCATCCCCATCAACTTGAATCAACAAATATTGCCGATTAGGGCACTTATGATTCCAAGTAAACTTTTCATCACAATTATAGCAAAGGCCCTTCTCTCTACGCACCTGCATTTCTGCTGCAGAAAGCTTTTTGATCGGTGTAGATGGCTTCAACGGAGGCTTAGGTAATAACCCCTGTGATGAGGATAAGGATGAGGATGCCGGCAGAGAACCCACACTCGAAGATAGTTTAGCAGGAACTGGACGACTGGCAGTAGATGAAACATTGGGTTTGCTTGCTGGACCACGTAAACTGGAGCGTTCATCAAATAAACGGGCTAAGGAAGCGGCCCGAGTAAGTGTGAATGGTTCTTGGGCTAACACTTCAGTCAATAGATCAGGTTTCAGCCCACTTAAAAAACAGTCACGGAGAGCCTCCTCTGAAAGTCCTTCAACTCTGTTAGCAGTGGCCATAAAAATAGTGTGATAATCAGCAGCTGAACCAGTCTGGAGTAATTTAAAAAGCTGAATCCTGGGATTCTCAAAATGTGATGGACCAAATTGCTTTTCTATCGCCAAAGCTAAAGATCGCCAAGAAGGAATCTGGTGGGTTTTCTGTAATAGCTGAAACCAAGGAACAACAGACCCATCAAAATGAACTGAAGCAACTGTAATACGTTGCTCATCCGGAATTTGATAAAACGAGAAATATTGTTCAGCTCGAAATAACCAACTTAGAGTATCAGAGCCATCAAAACGAGGTAAATCCAGTTTAATATGCCTACCAACCGCTGAGAATCCTGGATTAGTATGAGATTCATGAACTGACATCCCTAAAGAGCCTGTACTAGTACCATGATGTTGTGTCCAAGATTCAAAACCGCGAGCCATCGTATCGACTGAACGAGACAATGTAGCTAAAGAGTGTTCAAAACTCTCTAACTTGGAAGTATTAGCTGCTAACAATGTTTCAAACTCTGTCATTTTAGAGGATTGAGTTCTTTCTGACGCTGCTAACGATTCAGCCAGACTACGAATCTCAGCATTCATCGTCTGCAATCTTGTGTTCTCTGCCATAACCAGGGAGATCGGGGAATGAAAGCACCAATTGATATACTAAAGAAATTTCTAAGCAATCTATCTCTGTATTAAAATGGAATCAAAGAGGAGTACGATTATAGAGAATGCTCAATCGCGTATAAAAAGTAAATACTGAAATGGAAATGTGTTTGTCGCCTACTACAGGAAACAAGTAGAAGAAAATTCAGAGAGGAAGAGAAACCATCAGAGAGAAAATTCCTGAGAAATCATCCTTGCCTTCACGCTGCCTCCGACTCTGCTTTATTCTCCTTTCCTTCCTGAACTTTCCATGTGGTCCTGCGAATTCTGTTGCTCCTACGTGGCTGTTTAGCTCCTTCTTCCAGACTTTTCATTTTACCCTCTGGTTCTTCTGTCTTATGGGCTGTAATATGGGCCATATCATCACTATTCCCTGGCCCATTCATAACAGTCTTCTTTGGAAAGGAATTCTCAATTTAACAAACTCCGTGGATGAAATGAGGATAATCATAAGCTACCCATCACAACTACTTTTTGATGCTGCAGAGGTCGGGAATTTTGATTTTCTGGCTGAGCTTATGGGCTCTTATCCTGATTTGATATGGGAGCTTGACGATAGATATCGAAGTATAATTCACATTGCTGTTTTGCATCGCCATGTTAGCATCTTCAATCTCATCCATGATATTGGCTCAAACAAGGATATTATAGTGACATATGTAGATGAGACTAATCAAAACAATTTATTGCATTTGGCTGCAAAATTAGCACCACCCAATAGACTTGAGCTATTCTTAGGAGCAGCTTTTCAAATGAAGTTTGAGTTATTATGGTTCAAGGTACGTAACATCTCTTATATATATATATATATATATATATATAGTTCATACTTTATAGTGAAAATGAACAAATTAAAGAAACAATTACTACTTTCAGTCTTTAATATAAGTTTACTTAATTAATTTAAGTAGATTAAAAAAAATAAAGTTAGTCATCTAGCTCCTATATTTAAAACTTGAGGGAGTATATATCATGCTAGAGCTTTTACTTATATAAAATACTCTATCCAATCCTAAATGTAAAAATTAGTCGGGAGATTTGCATTATTTGTAAATGTAATATCTCAGTTCACTTTATCTTTTAAATTTATAGTTTTTTCCGATCTCTTCTTATTAATTGCACATATTAAATATATTTTCATCAAAGTAGTAGTTTTCCAAGAAAATAATAAGAACAAATACTTTAGAAAAATTAACACACATTTTTTTTATACATAACTAACTTAACTAATTTTTTTGTCTTTGTAAATCAGTTATCTGACTCCTATAATATTTAGAACCAGAGGGAGTAAATGATATGGTTCATAAGTCATGTTTACTATCTAGAGTTCACTTCTAAACAACACTTTGAGTTCTCATGAAATGATTTGAATGTGTACTTTAGGGAAATCAATACACACTCTTTATAAATATTTTAATTACTGTTTTTGATATCTACAAATCAATTATCTAGCTCCTACATTTGGGATTGAAGGGATGGGGTAGATGATATGGTTCATGAGTCATGTTTATAATATCTTAAATTCACTTCTAAGCAACACTTTAATTTGATATATTATTAGGAGGTGAAGAAGGTAATGCTACCAGGATACATCAATAAGAAAAACCTTGAAGGCATAACTCCTAGTGAGATGTTTACAAAGGAACATGCTGGTTTACGAGAAGAGGCAGAACGTTGGATGAAAGGCACAGCCAAGTCATGCATGCTTGTTTCAACCGTCATTGCTACCGGTGTTTTCACCGCGGCACTGAACTTACCGGGTGGCACTAACGACGACACAAGAACTCCTAATTACTTGAGCACACTAGCATTTCTGATATTTGCCATATCAGATGCTATTTCCCTGATCTCATCTTCACTTTCTATACTGGCCTTTCTGTCCATCCTTGTGTCGCGTTATGCAGAACGTGATTTTTACAAGTCTCTACCCTCGAAGCTGGTATTCGGATTGGTATGTCTCTTCGTCTCCACCACGAGCATGATGATAGCATTTAGCAGCACCTTCTTCATAACATATTATCATGGTACAAAGTGGGTTCCCGGCTTCATCTTAGTGCTTTCAGTTTTACCAATAATTATATTTTTAGGTTTGCACTATCAACTTTTAGTTGATATAATTTACTCAACCTATCGTCTAAGATCACTATTCCGGCCTACTACACATTGCTTTACTAGAGAAGTAGAGGCCAATTGATCAATGATCGTGTATCTATCTATATATACTGCGCTATCTTTTCAAGACTTAAGGTTTGGCTCTATTAATTTATTTTTTATGGTTGAACTATTTTAAATCAGTTCTTGCATTTGTAGAATGAAGACAGATAGAATTTTTTTTATATGACTATCTAATTGGATTATATTTGAGTATTACCAAACTTCAATTGGGAGTATCTCTCCTGAAGGTATTTTCTGTATGCACATGAACTTGAACTCAAAAAACCTCATATAAGTGGTTAAAACCTTTTATATTAGGACTAACGTATGATGGTAGACTGGGGAAACATTCTTCTATGCTTTAGTTTGTGCTTTTCTTATTTTGTTCAAAGAAGTTGAGGAGAGTGCTTATTTATATAATTGGGTCATAAATTAATGCATTGCTTACGTTTGTACAAATTTGATTTTATTCGATTTAAGAATATATAATTACAATAATTCACCAAAACTAATTCATTTTCAACTTAAGTTATATGACCAAACATATTAACTTTTTCTAACATGGATTTCTAGTATGCAATGCAATACTTCATGAATCAAATAGCTAACTCTATCACTACCTAAAACCGAAAAAATTAGGGATAATATAATATTTGGTCCATTAAACTTATTCTTATTTTAGTTTTGGTAATTTAAGTTTCGTTTTGTCTAAAATATTGCTCTTTATAATTTAATAAAAATTTATAACATTTTGCCCCTTGATGGTTCAAAATCCATGGCCTAAAACATAAGGGACTAAAACCAAAATCCAACACAACTCTATTTTTATCAAAATATTAGGTCTAGGTTATATGAATTGTCATTTGTTACTTTTTGACTAGTCAATTATAGCACATAAAGTTGTTATTTGTACCATTTCACTTGTCATGTTTTAATGAATGATGATAAGATGGTTATTTCCCAATTAGAATCTTTCCCCTAAGGTTCCATGAGACTTATCAATAATTTGATGATTTTGTATGACCTTATAGGAATAAATTCTTTTGTGAGATTTGAGTGGGATTCCCTTTAAATAAAATAAGGTTTTATATATCATTTCAAATTGATGATTCATGTAAATTAGCTATTGTTAAGTAATGAAATTACTTACAAGCTATTAATTGAGGTGATAAGATATTACAATCCTATAAGGAGAACACACATTTAAATATAGAAAACGCATTTATTAGTAGAGGTGAAAGTTATTTATGCTTTTAACCTCAAAGAGATTATATATACGCTTAACTAAATTAAAAAATATATTGAAACTGAATGACATATAGAACGGAAGCACTTATACATTTTTTTACCAAACCAATATCTCAATATCTCACTTTTTTTGTTACAAAAAGTTTTGGAAAAGGGTTGGGCTTATCCACGATCCAAGGGCAGGGCGAAGTCTCTCTTTCTCCTAGGCCATACTAATGTCAGGCAGGACGAGCTGTCTATTACCCTTAGGCGTAAATCTAGGCACCCAGGACTTAGGATATCTCCCAAGTGCCGCGATTGGAATCACAATAAAATAGTACTCCCCAATGATCGAACACACTCTAAATAGTCGTATATCTTACCCCTTCACCAGTTGAAGGTATCTCAATATCTCACTTGAAGTGATACGGATATTAAAACAGATATAGGCCCAATATTTTTTTACATGGAATAAACCCATCTTCTGCTGACGTTTGACAGTATTTAATCTTTCAATTTCCATGAATGAAGCAATGCATTTCAGTAATGAAGTTTCGGCGCCTTTGACAACACATTAAGATAAATCAGATTTTTTTTTAAAAAAAAAAGAATTAATTTGAAAGTCCGCGTGTCTTTCCTGGAATCTCCTCTACTTGACAAACGGCTTCATGATTCCTTAATTTTTTAATTGTGTCATCATGAAAATTTAAAAAAAAAACTTCTCATACCTAAAAACTGTGATCCCCGTTCTAGAAAAGTCTCGTTTCTATCCATCAAAGAGAACTTCCATAAATCTGAAATTCAGAATATAATTGTTTTCCTTTAATAAAATAAAAATAAAAGGATATCATAAGTACATCATTATTAGAACAATAAGAAATGTAATATCATTGCACGACAATAGGACAACTACCATATATTCCCTAGCCAGCCTTTTTGATGTTACACGACAATTTTAATCCCAACTTGACCACATGCTACACCAAATTATTTCAAACTAAATTACAACACAAACCCACAAAGCTCCAACTATAAATAGGTCACCCTCAAGCCAATTCAATCTTCATAATAATAATAATAAACACTAAACTTTTAATTTAGCGTTATCTTTGAGAAGAAAAATATGGCTTCCAAGGCTCTCGCAATCCCTCTTCTTCTCGCTTTCAACCTTCTTTTCTTCGCCATGGTCAGCTCTTATGCTTCTCCATGCCCACCGTTATCATCGTCAAAACCAAAGCCAACGCCTTCTTCTTCTTCTCCCTCCTCGCTTTTCTCTTTCAAAGGCCGTTGCCCTATCGATGCCCTTAAGTTGGGAGTATGCGCGAATGTGTTGAATTTGGTGAATGTTAAGGTCGGAGCACCACCAGCACTCCCATGTTGCAATCTCCTTAAGGGTTTGATTGATCTCGAAGCTGCCGCTTGTCTTTGCACTGCCCTTAAGGCTAATGTTCTTGGCATCAACCTCAACATGCCAGTTTCCTTGAGTGTGATTCTTAACAACTGTGGAATGAACAACTCTAACGTCCAGTGTCCTATGTTCTTGGTATCAACCTCAAAATTTCAATTTCCTTGAGTTTGATTATTAACAACTGTGGAATGAACAACTCTAGCTGCAAGTGTCCTTAATTCAATCTTGTATTATCTTCCATTATTGTTTGTTTGATAAGTTTTTTTTTTATTTGTTTTTGTATGTGTTTTGGTTCAAAGGCAATAAGTCATTCATAGCTGGTGAATGGAATTAATTAGCGGCATTATTAATTTATTCTACAAGTTTTGAATTGTACTTTGTTTTAATTATAATTCATTTTTATACATAATTATAATTCATTTTACTTTTGGATTCGTATTATCTTCTCAAATTCTTCCGCGGTTAACTTTGAGCATATTTTTCACTGTCATTATTGTATTGACAAGCTGTTTCGGTAGAATTGGAAAGATTAATTCAAGGAAGCTATTTTGCATGTATACGTAATTTTCCTCGATTTTTAATTTGATATTTATCTTTTTTTTCTCTTTAATAAATTCTTTAACTTTACACGGTTAGCACAATTAACTTATGTTCTATATATAATCCATGATTCTAGTTCATTCGATCATCTCTTCTTTGTCTTTTGGTTGAATTTTCCATTAAGAAACCAAGAGTGTTCTTAATTTAGTGGCAAAATTAATTGTTGGTTCTTTAGATTATAATTTAATTCAGTATTCATACATTTACATTAGAAATTCAATACTTTTTTCAGATTGGTGCTTTATTAATATTACAATGCATATTGTGTAAAACTAATGTTGTCTCTACATGCAAGAAATAATAAGATTCCTATTGATAGTAAAAAGAGGATAAATTCGTGTTGCATTTATTGTAGAGAAAATAATAAATAATTGTTTAAGATGATCTCCGGATGGGTAAGTCTTCAATCTATAGCCTTGTATAAGGGGGTTCTATAAGAGTAGTTTAAATGTTCATGATTAAATTGAGTATTATAGGGAAATCAACACATAAGTATTATAAATAATTAACTTAACTAATTTTTTTAATTTATCTAAATTAATTAAATATATCTTAATAAGATCGGGTAGTGTCAATTAAGATATTTTAGTGAATGATACATTGGAAGAGTTTCTCATAGCTTCATCAACATGTATCAAACTAAAAACATCGGGGAATTTTAGGAAAGGTGCGTTTAATCCTTGAGAATTATCACATTTTTGGCTGTGTATGACAGAATGATTATTCAAGATAATGATATCAGGCACAACTCGAAACGCAATTTCTGCCATTGCTGCCAACAACTTATATAAATAAAGAATATCTAAAAATGAAGAAAAATTAAATTATAGATCCTGAAAAAATGTAAAATACCAATAAAACGTAATAGTCAAAATGAAGAAGATTATTATAGCTCTTATAGCTCCGTATAAAGTTAATGAAATGGTATTTACATAACAAATCCTTAATTAAGTAATTAATGAATGAATTATAATTAATCTTTATACTGTCTACTGTAGCAAGTAGTAACAGAATATGGCCATTAACTACAACGTACATACACCTGTAGGCGAAATTTGTAAAATAACAAGGTTTATAATTTGAGTCGCGTCCGATGACACTGTCCTTAAGAGATATTTCGCGACCTCTCATCAAATTAGGAAGCGACTCTCTCCAGGATTAAGCGAACTCTTCCTGTAATGATACAGGGAAACATAACTGGTGGAAGATAAAAGTAATCTCAAGAGATTGGTGTATCATTCTCTCTGTATTCTCTATGACATTCTCTGTTCTTCTTCTTCATCAAAAAGCCCCTTTTATAGACTGTGGAAGGACACGAGACATGTCTTTTAGACATATGCCCCTTAGATTCAAGAGTTATGTTAGAAAGACATCTCTTTCTTCAACATACCCTTTCACAACCAAGAGTTATGTTAGAAAGACACCTCTTTCTTTAACATACCCTTTCGTAACCAAAAGTCATGTTAGAAAGACACTTCTTTTTTTGACACACATTTTCACAATATTTAAAATATTTCCAACAATCCCCCACATGTGTTAAAGAAACACCATTAGATGAGTTCTATACATGGATATAATCATTGTATCCAGTGGTCCTTTGGACTATGAACCAGATCTAGACTGATAATACTTGGTACATAGAAATACCAGTGGTCCTCAGGACTATGAACTAGCACTTCTTGGGTGTATACCAGAGGTACTAACAGCCAGATTATACCCCCACATTTCAACTGTTTACCTTGCGGTTTTGCGCGTTAGGCAGCCATGAGCGTGTCCTATTTTTAACAAATGCTCTAGAGATTTCGCCACGATCTCATAGGAGCGGCTCACACCCCTCATTCGTATAGGTGATTTTTTTAAGTGTATCTGCACATAATACACCATCCCGTGGGATTTGAAATCATTAAGAGCTTTTGTTCATCCTCCTCTATGCAATATAGCACTTTATCACACACTATAGGAAAGGACCAGTAATAATATTTTGGTGCTAGCAGTACTAACAAGCGATTTGTTCTTACCCATTGAACCTTCTTCATGGGATCATCAATCACAAAGGTTGGGTTGCCATCGCTGTCGTAATCACACTGGCTTTAGTCCTATTCCCCTCGATGTTTCAACAATTTGTTTTCTCCCCAAGGGTTTTGTTAACGGATCCGACAGGTCTATTTTGACCTCACCAAAATCGATTGAGATAACTCCACAATTTTTAAGCATACTTATTCTCATAGTATCTCAAATGATTGCACCATTGTTCTATTAACAATGTTTATTGCCATTTTGCAATTATAACTCATCAACAATAAGTGTTGCTCATCTTTGTTCTCCTTAACAAAGGTTATTGTCATTTGGTAAACACATTTCATCAACACTAAATGTTGTATATCTTTGTTATCCTTAACAAAGGTTATTGCTATTTAGCAAACACAATTCATTAACACTAGATGTTGCTCATCTTTGTTCTCCTTAACAAAGGTTATTGCTATTTAGCAAACACAATTTATCAACACTAAGTGTTGTACATCTTTGGTATCCTTAACAAAGGCTATTGCTATTTAGCAAACACAATTCATCAACACTAAGTGTTAATTTTATATCAAAATATTTGCTAAAAGGTTTTTAATCACTTAGCCTCAGTGCCAGTCAATTCCATAGCAATAAATTCACAATCCCTTGAGGATTTGGGTAGAATTGTTTGCTTGGATGATTTTCATGTGACTGCACCACCACCAAGAATAAACACATAACCACTAGTAGATTTTAACCCTTCTGAATCCGAGATCCAGTTCACATCAATGTATCCTTCTAATACGGCGGTAAATCCACTATAATGTGTACCATAATTCATGGTGTCCATAAGGTATCTCAATAACCTTATTAGAGCATCATAATATTCACTGCTTGGACAGTGAGTATATCTGCTCAATTTATAAAGTGATAAATTCAGAATATATCACTACTTAATATCCGTGTATTTTAATACAACGGGAATTCACCATACATGATACTAATAGTTATGGTACCCTTCAAATATTTCATTCTCCTCATGAGATTGAATCTTTATGTGTATATGCTCAATCTTCACATGCTATATCAAAATAATTAGTACTAAATTCTCATAATTTGTACATGAAAAATTGAGCAAACAACACCCTCAAATAATGTGTTATCATCATAAGGAATAATTACACTATGGTTCTCAAAACCAATATTTGAAATACATTTAAGATGATATATTCCTTTATGATTTCAACACCCAAAATCATATTTTCACAACAATCATGTATATTTATTTTAAAACAAATATACTCATAAATACTAAAAATTTAAACACATTTATCTCTCTACTAGACAAATGATTAAATTTTTATATACTCAAAATGTTTGTTTCAAGCAACAGAAAAATTATATTACTATCAACTTTTATATATATATCTCAACATGATATATCATTACTATTCATTTATGATTTTAATTCATAAAATCATATTTAATTCTTCAATGCTTTCAAACTCAAATTTGAAGCAGTAGAATATTACAAAATATATTCTCCACATTAAAAATTCATATCATATATATTTATACTAAGATAAATATATACCCACAAGTAATAATATCATAAAAATTAAACATATTTATCTCTCCTTAGATAAATGATCAAATTTTCATGCTTCTATCATAAAATTTGATAGGTATCCTACATCTTAAATACCCCCACACTTTTAAATATCAAATTATATCTCAATAACTTCTCAATAATAATTCTAATCAAATTAGAATTTCATACTATATAATCCCTTCCATTCTAATTAAATTAGAACTAGAATTTTCCAAATATTTTTGTCAATAACTTGGAATTTCATTCCTTAATGAAATCTAGGCATAAAACTTTATCATAAGTGAACATGTTTGATACTCATTTTTCCGTTGATTCAACAATGGTCATCACATGATTATCATAAGTTTATCATTTTTAATATTAAAAACCTATAACATTGATTTCATAAAATCCCATGAAACCAACATATCCACATATCATCTCAACGGATAGAAAATTAGTTTTGTATATACATACCTGGAAACCAAACTGCTTGAATGGCACACACCTGAAAATTTAAACCATGCGTGCGTACCTTTTGATGCCCCAATTTCATAGTTCAGTTTCTGCAAGTGACACCACCAGAACTGCTGCGAATGGAAACACCAAAGATGATAGCGAATATTAGGAGCAGAGGACGTTGATCGTCGGATACAGATTCGTATACGTCTAAGGCTGTCGGCTTCAGTTTCTGTTCAGAGCAGCACCTCACGATCGTCCAGGGAGATGACGACGCCGTCGACCTTAATATGTATAAATGGAGATGAAAGTTCTTTTAAAGCAACCAGCCTCTCATTAGAATTTGCTATCTCATAACCATCTTCAACCCTATGCTTCTCATGATTGATTTGGGTATCAATACCTTCCTCCATCGTTTCTGATCAAGATAAAGCAACTTCAAAGCTCCTTTCTGTGGGAATTGTTCTCTTAAAAGAAAGAAAGAATCAAACAAGGAGGGTCTGGCCTATTGGGCTTCTGATGATAAATGGTTGGACAGAATTGACAAACAACGTCATCTCTCTTGACTTCCAAAAATTTGCAGGAAATATCTCTTAAGATTGTAGGCGAAATCTGTAAAATAACAAGGTTTATAGTTCGAGTCGCGTCCGAGGACACTGTCCCTAAGAGATATTTCGCGACCCCTCATCAAATTAGGAAGCGACTCTCTCTAGGATTAAGCGAACTCTTCCTGTAATGATACAGGGAAACATAACTGGTGGAAGATAAAAGTAATCTCAAGAGATTGGTGTATTATTCTTTCTGTATTCTCTATGACATTCTCTGTTCTTCTTCATCATCAAGAAGCCCCTTTTATAGACTGTGGAAGGACACGAGACATGTCTTTTAGACATATGTCCCTTAGATTCAAGAGTTATATTAGAAAGACACCTCTTTCTTCAACATACCCTTTCACAACCAAGAGTTATGTTAGAAATACACCTCTTTCTTTAACATACCCTTTCACAACCAAAATTCATGTCAGAAAGACATTTCTTTCTTTGACACACCCTTTCATAATATTTAAAACATTTCTAACAACACCTACGAAACGAAACCCACAAAACCCTAATCACATACAATCACATAACGATGTCAAGAAAAGGATGAGGACGTGAAGATTCAGAAGACCGTATCACTTCTTCGACCAAAGAGGAGTTTTACGCAATGGTATCATTGGTAAAAGATATATGATCAGCTCATAAGCAGATTAAATTAGGATAAATAAGGTATCTCTACTTTATCTTTATTAAAGATAATAAGCGATAAAACCAATTCTCAAAAAGCAAAAAGGCAAAACCAACTTTCAAGATACAAAAAATATTTCCTTTTATAGACTAATATATATTTAATTATTTTTTATAGATACTTATTTTTTAAACCTGTTATGAGTCAGGTTCGCAAGAGCTTGAACACGAGAACATCGGATAAGTTAGAATGACCCACAACTAATCATTCCAAGCACTAGGGGGTGTGGATTTAGTAATTTTAAAATGATGACTCAATATTTAAATAATGACATATTAATTTTTAATTTAAATATGTAAATTAAACAAACATTTTATATAATGTTTCAATTTGATCCCTTAATTTTATAAAATATTTTCTTAGTCTTTTAATCTTAACACCATTAATATCAAATAATAATGTTTGGTAACAATCATTGTTATTTTTGAATATGAAGTTCAATGATTAAAAGCATAGGAAAAATCTTACAAAAATACTACTAGAATTTAAAAACCCAAATCAGAAATTTGTATAAAAATGTATTGTTATTTTCTTATCAAAAATAATAAATAGCTATTAAAGTGTGTAGAAAACAAAATTAATTTGATATTTTGAAATTCAAGTAGTATTTTTGTGGAAATTTTTCAAAAGTATACTTCTTCCAATTATTTAAAAAAATATTTATAGTTGGTTTAGGCCACTTAATAATATTTATATTAGGTATGCAATAATACATTAACGCATGCTATTGGCTATTGCTAAAATAAAACTACTGCATTACTTTGAAGACGTAGAAATAATGAAACATTAATTTAAGACTCAGAAATTAAAATCAATACAACTACATTAGTTTACAAATTTTCATATTAAAATCCATAAAATCTGATTGTCGCCTTCTAAAATCTATTAAATATGGTATTTATTTATCTCGTCAAGAAGCTCATATCTTTATCAACAAAAATTCTATTAAATTATAGGGAAAATGACAAAAAAAGATCATTTGAAATTCAAAAGGACAAAAAGGGCCCATGAATTTGGAAAAAGACAGATTGGGCAAGAGGCCCAATCTGTCATTTAGAAATTACTGTTCATAGTTGCAAATACCATTATGGGAGTTGCAAATACCATTGGCAGAGTTGCAAATAAAAAATGAAATTGTATTTTTTACAACTCCGTCAATGATATTTGCAACTCTTGTAATGGTATTTATAACTTTTTCAATGGTATTTACAACTTTTTTAGTTGTATTTGAATTTCTATAATGGTATTTACAACTCTACTAATGGTATTTACAACTCCCATAATGGTATTTGCAACTGTGAACAGTAATTTAAAAATGACAGATTGGGCCTCCTGCCCAATCTGTCTTTTTGAAAATTCATGGGCCCTTTTTGTCCTTTTGAATTTCAAATGATCTTTTTTTGTCATTTTCCCTAAATTATAACCTAAAAACGAACCAAAAGTTAATTTTACAACTTAATTAAGAAGACCCTTCGTTGTACCCATCAGAATGAAATTTGAGCCGAAAACAGATTAAAGAAGTCGATGGTGTAAACTTTTTCTTTAACTGGAAAATATGATTTCATCATATAGAATCGAAATACAAACACCAATTCATGATTCAAGAAAACCTAATCAAAGTAACAAATAGAAGGACCATCAAAACAATCAAATTAGAAAAGAAACACTCTAATAGAGAGGAAAGGGAAATCTAAAAGTCAATAAAAATTTCCAGAAACACAATGATAATGATAGAACCAATAACAATCAAAGAGAAAAAGAACCAGCAAACCATCTCCTCCTTCACCAAAACGGTGGCGGAAACCCTAGATGTAAAGAAGAAACCGCCTGAAACGGTGGTGGAAACTATCTCACGTACACACACAACCGGGGGGGGGGGGAGAGATCAGCCCAAGAGTCAGAGAGAGAGATATGTAAACTAGAACCTTCGACAATAGAACATAAATGTAATTAATAAACAAACAAAAATAAGAGAGAAGAATACTCGTATATATAAGTCAACAGTCTATAACAGAAAACTGATCTCTGTACCATTAATTAATCGAGGGTTATGGTGCAATGACATATATGGTATTTATTCGCATAATAAATAATGAATGAATTAATTACACCTTCCTCCAACATGCCTACTGAAACAAACAACGGGAAATAGCCGTTAGCTACAAAGTACGTACACCTACAAAACGAAACCCTAATTATATTATGCCCTTCTTGCTTTCAGAAATATCATCAGGACAATGTTATGTTGTTCTTCTTTTTCTCCGTCTTCATCGACCGAGGAAGATTCAGAATTTCAGAAGATCAGACTACCTTATCAACTTCTTCCTCTTCCTCTTGGATGATTCATCATTCACAGCACAGAAGCATGATCTTCTTTTATTATCCCCACACCTCGAGGAATTCTGATGATGATGATTCTTCGATGTTTTCCCGATCTTTAGAGTTATTCTGATGTCCCATTTTGGGGCTGAAAGAGGAGTTTTCCGACTGCTCGATCGCTTCTTCTTGGATCCCCAAGAGAAAGGAAACATGCTTTGAATCTCATAATCTAAAACCAAACGAGGAAATTGAACCATTATCTGAGAGACTTCAAGTTCTTTCTCATCAAAAGCCATATGAGCAAGCGAAACCTGGAAATATGATGGATTAAGAAGAAAAAGAAGAAGAAGATTGGAATTGAAAAGTATGTATAAATTTCTGGAGGGCTACACTAAGATGATAAGCACACACACTAATTATTTATATCAATGAGTTAGAGGGTACGAAAGTGTAAGCATATATATATATACCTGGAGAAATTTCAGCTTCTTTTTCACATGGACCCACTTTTTATTAATTAATAAAATAATATTATGTAGCCAAAGCTGACATTCTTATTCTGTTTAAAATATATTATCTTAATACTTTTTAAAATTATTTTATTGAATAATTTATCTATAATATATATAGATATATGATTACCCATAAACAGATTAAAAGATAAATAAGATATCTGTCTACTTCATCTTCATCCATATTAGAGAGGAAGCGATAAAACCAATTCTCAAAAGCAAAAACGCAAAACCAACTTTCATACAAAAGCATATTTCCTTTTATAGACCAATAAATATTTAATTTTTTTAATTTTTTTTTAAAATTTAATGTTTAGAAAGGTATTTATGATAAATTTTAATTTTAATTTTAGGGATGTGGTTTCGCATTTCTATCTTATAAGTTTCTATTGCTAACGAATATTTTTAATTGTTTTATATTGAAGTTACTAATTGATAAAATATAAATATAAAAGGGTTTGCAAATTAAGAAATTAAATTAATCCATGATTTTAAAATTTTTAATAAGTTGATATATTGATGCTATTTGAGGAAATTCCTTTTACTGTTCAATCGAAATAATGTTATAACAAATATATATGACGTAGCATTGAACCCACGGATGCTAATTGTACTCCATCGGTAATTAATATAAAATCTATTTAATTAATTTGATTAGATTAAGAAAGTTGGATAATATGATATATTTTTATTAAAATACCATAATTATCTTCTTTAACTCCCTTCCTCTCTCTCTTAATTGATTATTGTTGAGAGAGTATCATAGGGATAATTTAAAAAAAAGTTGATAAGTATATATAAGAAATATGTCTTATATTTAAGATCAATATCAACTCATAAATTAAGTTCTATATATTAAAGACTGGAAGAGTAGAATATATGATTGATCGAGCATCTATCTTGTCGATCTCCTCAAATATGCTACAGGTTGAGGGCTAAGTAAGAGCAAGACACATGAAATACATGTATTGTCAATTTGATAGGAGGCGATTTAGATTTAGGGTATGTTTGGGTTAGTTTTATAAGGTAGAAGTTATATTACAAATTAACAATGAAATTGAGGGAGATATTACATATGAGATATACAATTTTGGTGGTTGAAATAATAGAGGAATGTGCCCGAGTTATTTATAAATGTATAATTTCTACTTAGATTAAAGGAAAGTTTTACTAAATTACCATAATACAAGTAAGAATGCTATATGGTACTCCTTCTGTCCTTAATATAGGATATATTCAATTAATTTGTTATATTAAGAAAGTTAGTTAATATGATGTATTCTCTTTAAAACACCGTAAAATCATCTTCTTTAATTTCCTCCGTCCCTCTTTTATTTAATTTTTTTGAGTTAGTTTCAATAAGGGTAATTTTAGAAAAAGTTGATTAATATAAAAAAGAGATATTATATTTTAAATTAACATTAACTCTCTAATTAAATCTTATATTAAGGACCGGATGAGTAATAAATATTGACCATAAAAAGGGTCAAAAGAGCATCTTATAAGCCAGTGAATATTAGGGTAATATAGCTGATGATATTTAGATGAATATGATTATATTGACGTTTGTGTGAACCATATGGCCAACCCCATTAAAAATACAAGGCTTGAAAGAACATTATTCTTATGAATTTCACTGGTAGTATTAATTAATAATAATTCCTTTGGAAAAATACTATTTGATGTAGTTAAGGGGAAGTCATATGTTTTTTAAAAAAATTGATTTAAGTAAATAGATATTTATTTTGGCCAACAAAAAAACAGACGTGCTATACTTCTTTTTATCTTAAGATATGCTATGGTTATACGTTAGAAAAAGAGAGAGTATATATGCTGTCTATAAATCTAAAAGACTGAGCCTTTTTACACGCAAGGGGAGATCCCATAAAATGTGTTACAAATTAGTACATTATAAAATTCATAAAATTTCAGTCCCCAAACAAAAAAGAAATCTACAAATTCTGATATAGTTATTTATGACAACTAAAAAATTATGACTTGATTAATAAAACACAAAAACAAAACTTGGATTTGTAATGTAAATGTAAGAATGTTTAATATCTCAAAAAGAATAAAAATTAAATCACCAAAAGTAAATTTTGCAACAAAATTAAGAACACTCTTGGTTCTTCATCAGAAATTCAATCCAAAGATAAAGAAGATGATGGTGTAACCTAGAATCATGGATTATAGAACATAAACGCAATTAATTACACATAAAAACATAGGAAGAGGGCAAAAAAAAAAACCATAGGAGGAGAGAATAGAGAAGAATACTCTTATAGTCTTGTATATATATCATTAATCAAAGTATCAAAAAAAATATCATTAATCAATGAATCAAGGGTAAAGTTAATGATATGGTATTTAAGTAATAAACCCTTAATTAAGTGATTAATGAAATAATTAATTACCTCCTCTACGTAATATAGAGGTTAATTACAAGATGACCTATGAACCTAGAAGATCATCACAGTCACATATCTGAATTCGTTCTTTCACCTGAACAAGAACAACAACGATTTCTTCCATAATCTTCATCACGCGCTGCTACGAGCGTGGGCTTATGAGCTTCTTCTTCTTCTTCTGCGATGAAGAGAGGAAGACTCAGATCAGAAGATTCAGAAGACTGCGGCGATACATCTTTTACAGCACAAACACGTGATCTTTCTCTGATGCATGAATTATTCCGGTAAAGATTCTTTGATCCTTTTGTCTTCAGAGGGATTGAAATCTTTGTATTTGGGAACCAAATCAGCGTTTTGCTAATCCTAAACGGAGCGATTCTGCGCCGGCGTTTCTTGGAGCGAGAGGAAACGTTCTTGTTCGATTCTCAGAATCAAAAATCAAAAGAGGAAATTCAACCAAAATCTCAGCAACTTGGAGTTCAGTCTAATCAAAATCCATATCCATATGAGCGAACGAAATGGGGAAATTTAATTGAAGGATTGAGAAGATGATTTGAAATAAAGGGCGCTGATTAATAACAGACATATCTTGATTATTGTATTCTTTAAAAATTAGTTTTTTTGGATAAAATATTATATTTATATGTCATATTTTTTTGCCAACATTATATTATATTTATATTTATATGTAATCCGTAAAATATATATTTCCTAATTAAATATTAAAAATACCAAACTTAAAATAAAATTGAAGAAAAACTTCTAACTAAATAAATTATTGTTATTTAAGGAATACCAAAATCTCTATAGTTGTTAAAATGTATATATGTACCCATATATTCACATATGAACTTGACCTAATGGATATAAGGAATTTGAACTAAATTTTGTCCATTTCATTATTATTTATTATTGATGTATATAATATTCTCTCTTTTATGTTTGCCATACTTTTTTCATTAATTACAATATTAAATATTAATTTTATAAAATGTTTTATTTTCATTTTTTGGGAAAATTGATGTGATTATTTTTAGACTTTCTTAAGGAACAAATAATTATCTTCTTTAGTTAGAAACATATATAAACACACACACACATTGTTATCTTTAGTTGGAACCACATTTAAACTATTTTAGTTTTATTGAAACATGGTTAAGATGGACTTACAAACAATCGTCATAAACTAGAAATGATAACGAAATATTAGCATTACCTATCATGAATTCGCTTGCCTATGTACACAATTAGCGTTGAAACTTTATATAACCATTTTGTTAAAAGAATAAATCTTTGAAGTAGTCTTAAAGATTCTCCACCAAAACCAAAAGAAAAAAAATATTTTGATTAGTCTTGCTGATATCATCAGTATTCGGATCTTTCAGTTTGTAATTTTTCTTTTGTTGTTACACCACTATACAAAAATAAAAAATAATTAAAAGCTGTTTATATTTGAGAACATATGGTCATGATGTAATAGAACATTGCAACTTTAAGGATTATTGTAACTCATGAGTTGACTCAACATATTCTAACTAATAAAATTGTATCAATTTTACTCAAAATTGTACTAACTACAAATTTAGTTGAACTCGTGAGTTCATTAAATTTATGCTATTTTTTTTAAATTTAATTATATTTGGTGATTTTATATATGAACTTCATCGAATTGTTATATCAAATATGATAAATTATGAATGTTAATATATTTAATTTCTATTATTATTTGGTTTTGAAATATATTTAAACTAAATTGTTATCAATTTTTTATATTTTAATTATTTGATTATATACTTCTAATAAACATTTATTGATAAAAATAATCTCTTACAAGTTTACGATATGATTTTACATTCCTACTACAAATTTGCTTAAACTCGCATGACTACAAATTGAAAATATGTAAGCAAGACAACAGTACAAAGAATTGCACTGATTATATATACACGCTTGGCAATATAATAAATATTACTCTTCATATCCTTAATATAAACTTAATTTATAATATAAATATATTATAAATTAAGTTTTATATTTAAGACTAGAATACAATAATTGTTCACCAAAGGAAGATATTACTCTTTCTTGATTTAGTCCACCATACAATTCTTTTTGAGATTTAGAGGTGAAATGATTTTTAACCTCTTTCAACAAGTGCATTTTTTGATATTTGATAGGAAGATATTGCTCTAATATATAATAATTGAATTGTATCTTTCTTCATTAAATTACGAAATGGAAACTAATTAACACAATTGGATCACTCATCACTATCAGTTTAAACTTAACATTAGCCCACGATGTTTTCGACGGTTTAAAGTCAACAATAATTATCACTTTTTTAATGTCATAATTATTTTTCTTAATTGGAAAGACAAATCCAATTATTTTTTTAAAAATGCATGCATAGAGTTTGAAAAAGCTGTTGAAAAGTATTCATCAACGTTTACATGAATGTATCTATGAATAATTATGCAATACTATGAGTTAATCACAGCTTAAGCCGGTGGGCCAGAACAGGTTGATTGGGTTGGTTTTGATATTTTTTCACTTTGTTGAACCTAAAATAACATTGTTTTGAATTAAAAATATAGCAATACTTTAGTAACTATGTTTTGTTAGATTACGTGTGGTTTATATATGAATATTAATTGTAGATTAATGCTTTTTAATAAATTAATTAAAAGTGAATAATGATAACTTGTATAGATTTCCTTCCCATAAGTTCTTATAAGTTCCTACCTATCATCTCTCTATCAAAAATGATTTGTTGATTTCACTAAAACTAAAACCATATGAAAAGTATTCATCAACGTTTACATGAATGTACTAGTATCTATGAATAATTATGCAATACTTTGAGCTCATCACATCTTAATATATACCAAGAAGATAAATAAAATTGTGTTGATTCATGTAGTGGACCAGTCCAGTAGTCCACTTTGATAATCAATAATAACTGTCTATTTGTGTTGATTATTTTATGTATCTGGTACACTGTCAAGTTCATAAATAAAATCTTAGTCGAACTTTGTTCAAGTCTCTCACAAAGTCCCATCTTACAAGCAATTTTTCAATTATGTGTCTATTTAAGCTAACGTATTATTACATATATATATTAATTATAAATGTTTAGTTAATGAAAATTAATTAAAAATTGATTGAACGAAAGTAGTTAAAGCAATGTTCGCTAAATTATTCAAACAAAAAGAAATTAATTTCATCTTCCTTATTATACCCATATATAATTAAACAGGCTATATTATTCCTCAGACTCTCCACAAGTTGCTGATGAATATGGAAGATCACATGTTGAAAGCCATGGAGATCTCTTTTGTTTTCCTAGTTGTCTTTGTTTTGATGAAAGTGGTTCATAATTTGTTGTGGAGACCCAAAAGAATTGAGAGAATATTAAGGAAGCAAGGGATCAGAGGCACTTCGTATCAGTCCTTCACAGGGGACATTCCAGAAATGAAGCTAGTCAAAGTCTCATCTTCTAAACCTATCTCTCTTAACAACACCCAAATCGTCCCTCGTGTCATCCATTTCTATCACAACATGGTCAAGCTATATGGTAAGAAAACCAACCTTACACTGATCCTAAACTAAATAATATAGCCTTAAATTTATATTTGGCTACCGGTTTTGTAAAAACCAGTTTCTTAAATTGGGAACCAACCACACACAATATGAGTAAACAAAAAACTGATGATATTTTTGTTTGGAGAAAATTAATCTATAGGTCTATATAGTTTCACCTTATTTTTTAATCAAGTCTATATAGTTTTTTTCCTTTTTACCAGGTCTTTGTAGTTTCACATGATTTTGACTAGGTCCCTATAGTTCTTTTCCCCATTTTATCATGTTTTTATAGTTTTACCTAACTTTTAATTAGGTCGCTGTATTTCTTTCCTTTTATCAATGACTAGAGACCACAGGGATCGACTTATCCCTCATCTGTGGGTTCACTAGGCAAAAGGATTGGATATGCTCACTAAGGGAGCGGATTTGATCCCTAGAGCATGTCGTAGTGTTGGAGGAGCCATCTTCAAAGTCAAGGTTTGCGACCTTAAATTAGTTAACTAGAAATGCTATAGTGCTTGGTGGTGGAGGTCAAGGGTTAGTTGCTCTACCCATAGATCATGGGTGAGCCTAACCTCCTTGCTAAAATTTTATTACCAAAAACAACACAAAAGAAACCATAGGGACTTTTTAATAATCAAGTGAAACTATAAGAACCTGATAAAAAGGAGAAAAAACATAGGGACTTGATTAAAAATAAGGTAAAATTATAAGAATATAAATTAATTTTCCTTTTTTGTTTGTAAAGGAAAAGTTTCTGTATGTTGGTTTGGAAGCAGTCCAAAGCTGATCATAGCGGAGGCAGAACTGGTAAGGTTGATATTTGAAGATAAAAATGGTTAGTGCATCCCCCTCTTAACCCATTGGTGAATCTTCAGCTTTTGGGTTTGGCAATCTTGGAAGGCGACCAATGGAGTAAACGCAGAAGGCTAGTAACTCCTGTTTTCCACCGTGACAAGTTGACGCTACCTACATCTACCAAATCAAGGCAATATTTTTTTATAATCATGAACGACGATCTTTAATCTACAAACTAGATAACTAATTTATAAAGATTAAATAAATTAGTTAAATCAATAATATGTAAAAAATATATGTTAGTTTTCCTAAAATACCCTCTTTTAATCATTTGTATTAGAACTTTACACCTAAATAAAAATCCTTTAATATGTGTCATCAATAGAGATAGTTTAAGAAAAAAAATTATAAATTTAGGAGATAAAGTAGATTGAAGTCTTACATTTATCTCAAAATAAACCTCCTAACTAGTTCCTAAAAAATTTAGAACCTGAACGGAGTATATCATTGCAAATTAAAGTACTCCCTCCAGCCCTAAATATACACTTCTAAAAAAAGGCTTATAACAGTGATTAAAAGTGGCTTTTTAGTGCAGTTTTGGGAACGTCATGAATTCTATCACCATTGTTCTTCTATCTTTTAGGTAACCTTTCACGGAGGTTCTCAAAAAACCGTTGTTAATTGCTTGATTTTTTTTTTTGCTTTCCTCGGCTTACATCCACCATCAGTTACCTCATTCACACTCATCAAAAGTATCAAACCAGATCTTGAGAGAAGTCGTCAAAGATCAGATGAAACTAAAGATCCATAAGCTTCTTTCATTAAAGTTCTTCGAGCTCCTTCCCACAAGGTCTATCTGCCACCACGGTCAGCCTCACTAAAAAGTTGAAGATCTGGAGAAAAAGTTATAGATCTGGCAAAAAGCAAGAAAAATAAGCAAATGAAGAAGTTAAACGGTGACTTACGACTTTCACTATAGAGAACGACGATGGAGACGATATATAACGACATTAACAACTAAGATGAGTACTAAAATTAAGGGGAAAATGTCGAAAAATAACCTTCGTCAAAGTCTATGATGGTGGAGAAGAGAGATAAGACTACATACGACTGTAAAAAGTAAAACTGAAACTGAAATTAGGTCCATGGTTTTTAAAATTTTGCAAAGACTTTTTATGGAAGATTTTAAAAAAACTACAATTAAAAGTCTCACCTAATGACTTTTAACGACAGTTTTTATAAAAACAACCATTAAAAGTTTTTAAAATTAAACTTATTTACAAAAATACCACTGTATTTTTTTTAACATCATTTTTTCTTATAACTGCCGTGAAGTAGCACTGTGATAAGCATTTTTTTTCTAGTAGTGATATTAGGAATTAGTTGGGAGGTTTATTTTAATTCTAAATATAAGACCTCAATCTACTTTGTCCTTCTAAATTTATAACAATTTTTTTTCTAAATTATCCCTATTAATTGCACTTATTAAGGGGGTTTTCAATATGGGTGGGTTCCAATGCAAATGACTAAAGGGAGCATTTTAAGAAAATCAATACTCATTTTATACAAATATCTATTTTAACCATTGTTTTTTAATTTCTACAAGTTATCGAGCTCCTAGGGAGGTAGTATATATGAGAAAACGAAAGGGGTAAAAAATGTAGGGAATGGTTCCAGCATTTTCAAGCTTTTGCAACCTGATAGAGAAGTGGCAAAAACTAGTAGAATCGCAAGTGTGGTGTGAAGTTGATGTAGCACCACAACTCAGTGCTTTGGCCTGTGATGTTATTGCTCGAACAGTCTTTGGAAGTAGCTACCAAGAGGGAAAAGACATATTTGAACTTCAGAAACAGCAATTGATGTTGGTCCGCGATGCCTACAACTCCATCTATATCCCAGGCTTCAGGTGACCAGCTTCACAAATCAATATAACATTGCATATTTTCCCTCTTTCATTATGAATAACTAATCTGTTTCTTACACTACTAGTGCAAAATATCATTTCTACAATAGGACTTTTTCATTGGTTGTTGTGGAAAAGTGTAAAAAGTGTGACAGGTGTCATTAACATAAATAAGGTGTGAGACTGTTGGTTTTCTATACCAGTTGATTGAATCGGTGTAGAAGACACTTTCTACACTGATTAATATAATATTGCATATTGTTCCTTTCTCATTATAAATAATTTGGAAAAAAGACTTATAATTTCTCAAAATGGCTTAAGTCCCATGAAACACTTAGGGGCTATTCTGGAATTAAATGTTATGAAATGATGAAATGATGAAATAGTTAAGTTGTTATTAGGGGTGTCCAATGTATTCCCGTCCCGAGTGACCCGTCCCGGTAATATCAGGACGGATCCGTCCCGTCCCGTGTAGGACTGGGACTGGAAAAATTCGGGACGGGAATAAATGTATGTCGGGATAGGACGGGTCTCGGCACGACCCTCGGGTCGTCCCGTCCCGTCCTGACATGTTATTATTTTTTTTAAAGTAACTTTTTTTTATACGCATCGCATATACCCTACCCTGGCACCCCGCAGCCCTCGCGTCCTCAGCTTCCAAGTTAACCTCAGCGTCCGTCTTCTCCCTTTAGCCCTAGCAAGTAGCACCGTAGCTTCCTTCCTTCCCCCAATCAGCCGCCCTCTCACGAAGTCGCTCCTCGCGTCCGTGTTCTTATCTTCACTTTGCGATTGCCGCCCGCTGTTGCCCGTGACCTCCGACCATTGCTCCTCTCGGCTTCAGTACATCGTTGTCATTCACCTCAGACGTTGTGGATTTAGGGCAACAGATATCGAAGCCAAAGACAAAGAGGCTTTCGACGATGACCATATCAAACTGAGCAACTACACTTATATGATTCTTACTTAACCTAATCCCTTGCTCGGTTTAGAGAAATTGCCAGAAATGTTGAGAATTTCAGAATGCGTAAATCATTTGGATCCTCGTGTGTGTACGTTTTCAATTCCCTTTTATTTTTGGGTTTTACATAAGCAATCAACTTTTTGAATTTCAGTCGAGTTCCTTACTCTATTTCGACTGCCGAGTTTGATTATCTCTCTTCAGCTATCCTTTGGAATTTCAGTCTCTGTTTCCTTTCGGGAAGGGAGGATTAGGAAAATCCTATTGATTGCAATTTTCTCCAGACCCCCGGGAAAAGCGCCTCTATTCCAGACGATATATTTGATATGTTGTCCATTTGCAGCTATGATGGAGTTTTCTTTTTGCTGTTATTATGTTATACCCTGCTTTTGATATTTCTTTCATTATACGTTTCTTGATCCCCTGCCTTTATTGGTTTTAATCAATAATCAGTACTCAACTAGGGGCGTTGATTCTTAAGAAAGCTTGAGGTTAGCTGGTGGTATAATTGCTGGTTGTTTAGGAACCAGAACCAGAGCATCTCTGGTAAGGTAAAGGTAGTTTCAAAGCTAATAATGATTACTCATAGCATCTGTCTTTCTCCCGTATAATTATTTTATACTAATATCTGTCTTTCATTTGCTTTTATGGGATGATTGTAATATTGTTAAGCTAATTTTTGAAATGGAATTTAATTGAAGGTATTAAATGTGTAGTTTACAGTTCTAAGTAATAAACAGATGCAATATTCCTCTGTTCCTTACTGTATTCCACTGTGCACGTGTGTGTGGACCTCATTTGCTGTTGGTTGCTTTTGTATATGGAAGCTCTTTTCTGTATTGTATGTATACTTGAATTGGATATGAAGCTCTTTTCCTTACTCTATGGCTATGCTTTGAGCAGAAGTTGTTGCTGACACAAACAAGGCATAGCAATTGGCTTGAATCCTGAACTAGCGGAAGCATCTTTGTGCAAAGGGTGAGTGCTATCATAGACTACTGTAACTACTGTACCTAGTAGCAGAAGAATATTTTCTATAATTGCTAATAACACAGAATGCTATCATATATTACAAATCCTACATTCTATTTTACAGGAGGATGGCAACTGTACCTACTGCTCAAGAGAACTTAGAAGAGACAGAAAATGTTGAACATGAAGCTGTAGTTGAAGCAATAGTTGAACATGAAGAGGGAGAAGCAGAAGAAATTGAGGAAGAAGAGAAACCAACAAAAAGACTCAAATCTATTGTTTGGGAGCATTTTGATAAGATTCCTTTGGATGAAAACAATAGAGAGCACAAAGCTAAGTGCAAGTATTGTCCAGTAAAGATCGTTTGCAATCCTATCACACACGGGACAAGTGGATTGCGAAAACATCTAGACAGGTGCCCCCTAAATCCGAACAGAATAAATAAGATGAGGCAAGCTATGTTCACTGTAGTAGGGTCTTCTAAAACTGTTGGGCACCATATATTTACTCAAGAACGATGTAGACGAGCCGTTGCAGAGTACATCATATTGGATGAAATGCCTTTTCAAATTGTTGAAGGTGAAGGTTTTAGTCGTATGATGAGTCTGGTCGAACCTCGCTTTCAAATTCCATCAAGATCAACGGTTACTAGGGACTGCTTAAAGGTGTATCTTGAAGAAGCAAGCAACTTGAAAAGTTATTTTAAAAGAACAAAATTCCGAGTTTCCCTTACTACAGATACAAAAGAACAAAATTCCACTTGAGATGTTGTGCTCATATCATGAATTTGATTGTGTCAGATGGTGTGAGAGAAATGCATGACTCCATTGAAGCCATTCAGAATGCAGTTAAATATGTAAGATCTTCTCCTGCAAGGTTTCGAAAATTCAAAGAGCTTGTGGACAAAATGAAGATCAATTCAAAGAGTCTCTTGAGAATGGATTGTCCCACTAGGTGGAATTCAACTTATATAATGTTGGAGAATGCTATTAAATTCAATAGCGTATTTGCAAGGATGGAGGAATTTGATACAGAGTACCAAAAACACTTTAAGGATAAAAAATTGATTGGCCCACCTACAGCTAAGGCATTTAAAGAAGCTCAAGAGTTTGTTGCATTCTTGAAGGTATTCTACAATGTCACTTTGAAATTTTCAGGATCACTTCATGTGACCTCAAACTTGGCCTTCCAACAAATCATTAATGTGGCTGTTCTTTTGAGGAGAAGGGCAAACAATCCAAATTCTTTGTTGTGTCACATGGCTAAGAGTATGCAGGCCAAATATGATAAGTATTGGGGTAAATTTGAAAACTTAAATCCTTTGTTGGTGATTGCAGTGGTGCTTGACCCCAGGTATAAAATGAAGTTTTTGAAGTTTGCTTTTGAGGATATGTTTTCTGATCCTACACATCGTGACGCCATGTACAAAAAAGTCTCTGCAGTCTTGTATCGCTTGTATGATCATTATTCAAATGCACATGATGCATCTATGGTTGAAACTCTTAGTGCAATTCAAAGTCAGAGTCAATCACAAGTACCAACTCAAGCTTCTTGTAGCACAGATGTCTTGGAGCTAGATTCTTTTGATGATGCGGAGGGTTCTTGTGCAATTCAAAGGTTCCTTGCCCACACTGACTTTGAGAGTCAAACAGATAAGTATGCGGAGTTAGATAGGTATTTACAGGCGGAGTTAGCTGACTATCATAATCCTACATTTGATCTTTTGGATTGGTGGAGAATGAATGCTAGCAAGTACAAAGTCATTTCATTGATTGCACGTGATGTGTTAGCCATGCCTGTCTCTACTGTGTCCTCTGAATCAGCATTCAGTACTGGGGGACGTGTTATTGATGACTTCAGAAGTTCACTATCCTCTAAGATGGTTGAAGCACTAATTTGTGCACAAAATTGGTTATCTCCATCTACATTCAAATTACAAGACTCTGATATTGACAACTTCAACGAAACTTTAGCTACAGAAAATGGTATAGGTTATACCATATTATTTGTTTTATTTCATAGATGATTTTATTTGTTTACCCTTGTTTTATTTCTTAATTATCGTCTCACTCCTTTTGTTTCTTTGTAGATGAAGCAGTAACTTCATTAAGTGAAGTGGAAGAATTGAAGAAGTAACACACGTATTGTTTTTTACTGTTGGTTTGTTTCTTTGTTTTATTCTTTAAAATGTTTTCATGTTGTGTTTTTTTTTTGTTTCCCTTTTTGAATGGAGGTAAGGGATGCTTTTTGAGCTTTGTAATTATAGTTTTATCCTCACTACTAATGTATTGTCAACTATGGTTATCAAACTTCATGCTTACTTTTTCAACTTCATGCTGTTATTAAAGCAGAGAAGCAAGCTGAAGAGACTTATGGATGATATTGAAGAAGGATAGGGCCTTGTTAGCATTAAGGAAGAAAAAGGCACAAGAAGAGTTGTCAAAGGAAGTTGATGGCTGGCTTATAAATGTTGATTGTTGAGCACCATGTAATATTTGAAGTCTTCAACATTCAACTTATTCTAATTTCTCTTCTGCCAATAGTATATATTGATCGGCTAGCAAGCAGATTGTTGTTTGTTATTATAAGCAAATGAACAAGCTATATTGTTGTTTGTTATTATACATTTATAGTTTTATACTGTTGTTTGGACTTTGGATGATACTGTTGGATGTTCAGAAACCTGGAGGTTGCAAGCAGACTTTGAATATTGTTTGTTAATTATAATGTCATACTATTACAGCTAGATCATTGGTGAATTCAGGAATTTCAGCTTTGCAGATTGTTTGTTCAAAGGGATTCGGGAATTCCCGTCCCGGTCCCGGTCGGGACCGGGACATGCCCGGGACGGGACGGGACACGGGACGCAAATTGCGTCCCGTGTACTGTAGCGGGAAGGGCCACGGGACGGGGGTGTCCCGATCCCGACCCGTCCCGTGAACACCCCTAGTTGTTATTGTCTTAACTTTTAGTGTTATTTGGTAAGTTGAAGTTGTTACTTATTAAATTGTTGTTGTCATTGATATTATAATTAGTTGTCACTTTTAATTATTATTGCCATATGATAAGTTAAAATGTTTAATTGCTTGTTAAAATTTTGTTGTTGTTTCGTTTTTTAAAATTAAAGGCATTTAAGTAATTTTGCTATAAAAATCAATTCTAGATTAGTCTTGACTAAGTCATTATATTTTAGAGTTCTGAATTGGGATTTGCATATTTGAGAGGAATATATTTGCGTCTTTCTCCTAATAATTAATCAGTTTCTTAGACTTCGTTACAAATAAGTGGAATTCCATCACTAACATTAGGAGGTGTCATATGAATTATATCGTCTAACACATGTTTCCTATATGGTTGTATTAATTCTATCTCAAGATTCGTGCCCACAAGGAAAACAAGAGAAGGTACCAAATATACAACCAAATCAAATAAATATTGAAGAAATATGATATGAGAAAGAGAAGATGCAATGAAAAGAGGAGAAGTTCAAGGATAGCTTGATTTATTGGGCTTACTATTGCAATGCAATGAACAAAGCAATAATGATCTTACAATTGAGAATGTTATAGAAGAATGCAAATTGTTCTACATCGCTGGCCAAGAGACCACCGCCAACCTCCTGGCATGGAATATGATCTGCTTATCTATGCATCCAAATTGGCAAGAGAAAGCAAGAGAAGAAGTGTTAGAGATTTGTGGTACAACAAAGCCTGATTTTGAATCCATTAATCGCTTTAAAATTATAAGTTCAAATATTCATTTTGATCCTATTAATTATAAATATTCATGCATATTTCATAATATAACATATTTCACCTACAGTATTACTAACTAACTATAAAAATTTTTAGTAAAGAGCATGTAATGCCCTTAAAATGCCCCAATTTTTCAAATAGTTTTTCTGTTTTTAAGTGATCATTAGATTCTACATAAAATAAGTAACATTTTGATATTTTACAAGTAGAAAATGATGCAGTTTTCAATTTTTTACGATTTTTCTAAAAAAATACTCTATTTTGTGCAGTTTTGATTTATTTTATATAAAAATCATAAAAAATTTAAAACTACATCATTTTTTGTCCGTAAAATATCATAATATAATTCATTTTATATAGAAGATAATAATCAATAGAATAAAAGAAAACAACATTTGGGAAGTTGAGGCAATAAGCTTGCCCAAAACTTCTTTACTAATTAGCTAGACTCCTCTAACTATTGACTTTAGTAATTTTGATATTTTATAAGAAATTACTGATTTTGATTCTTTCAGAAATCGATGATACTTCATGAAGCGCGGAGACTTTTTCCCTCTCTACCTTTTATCTCGAGATATACAACACGAGAAATAAAGGTAGGAAACTCGTTAATACCTGAAGGGGTTGAGCTGTGTTTATTGGTGATGAATTGTTCATTAAGATACCGATTATTGGGGTGAAGATGCAAATGAGTTCAAACCAGAGAGATTTTGTGAAGGAGCTTCAAAAGCTTCAAAGGATCAAATAATGGCTTTTTGCCCTTTTGGTTGGGGTCCAATAATATGTTTAGGCCAAAACTTTGCATTGATTGAAGCAAAAATGGCTTTGGCTATGATTCTCCAACGTTTCTCATTTCACCTTTCTCCTTCTTACACTCATGTGCCTTGGCTTCGTGTTACTCTTTAAGCTACAGTATGACTACCCCTTCTAACATATATATATATATATATATATATATATATATATATATATATATTGTAGAAATCAAACTCAAAACCATATGGATCTAGCAAGGCTTTACACCGCTAGATCTCCTCTGATCTTTTTTATAAGGAACAACTATTGAAATTACCCAATTCAAAATGTTAGTTAAATTTAGTTAAAATAAATAAATGTATAAGATATATATTTTTCCAATTATACCCTTGTTTTATAAAGAGAGAACATGGGAGATAAGGAGTAGAAATTTATTGTAGAGAGATAATAAATGAAATATATTTAATGAGGGTAAAAGTGGAAAACAAATTTAAAATTTCAAACAAAAAGAATTTGTTCCTTATATTTAGGATCACCCATATGGGAGAGATTGTTCCTTATAAAAAGGACTGGAGGGAGTATTTAATATAGATGTATCCGATCCCTTGTAGCTACCCTTCTGTTTTAGAAAATGTCAGCTTCCCTTCTAATGAGTTCTTGCATGGATTGACTATTATAGGATCAAAAAGATTAAGAAAAGGAAAACTTCCCACTTCATCAACATTAGGTATTATGGAGAATTGATTTAAAATTCTATAAAGGTTAGTAATTTGGCTCCCTCATCTAAATATTTTTACCTCTTACGTTTATGAAAATCTTGACTTTGATGTTGAATTATAGCTCTTCAAGAAATTTGCCGAGGGATTTGGTGAAAGTGATAGGCTTCTGGAAGATTTCTTGCCATAACAATTTACAATCTCTTATCCATTCTATTGTCATTACAGAAGATCTTATTGCATTGACTAATTCTTTTTTTTTTTCTTTTAGGTTTCAATTATGTATTTCAAACAATATTTCTTTCTTTTCAAACTCTTATGCCCCCACTTTATAAATGAGGTCTTTATTATGTTGTATCTTTTTATTTTTATTTATGTATTGTATTTCATTAAAAAAAAAGATAAGGAATCTGGAGGGGCGTTATAATAATATAAATAGGGTTGATTATTTTGGATTCAAGAGTGAAGAGTAGTGAATTATACTAACAAGTTTAAAATATAATAGACAAAAAGTTTGTTTTAGAATATTCCTCTTCATTCGTTCAACTGAAGAGGCAGAGAACTCTTTATTTAACTCTTATTCAAAGCATCCAAAAGTCTTATACAAATAAAAAAAAAATCCTAGATCTATATATATAAAGCCCTAATTTAAAATAATGAAAGATAAATGTAATAACATAATACCTGCTGGCATTAATTTATGTCTAGTTGTCTTGAAAATTTGAATTGTGTCTATGCTCAAAAACGATATTTAGCTGTGCCGGCTCAAGTATTTCTTTTAACATGATGGAATCTAAATGGTTGAATCCACCTATCATCCGAATTAAGGAAGTCAAGTCCCCTAACAAAGATATGAATTTTCATTTCACTGTATATATATATATATATATATATATATATATATATATAATGTAAACTATTTGAACAAGAGTCAATTATCAATTATTATTGCGAAAATAACGTCATTGAATTTATGATGGATATAACACGAGATATACAAAATGAGATGTATCAGCAAAATTTCAATTTATTCCACAACAGGCCAATTTTTTTCTAATCTCTCAACACTTTGATATAAAAATTTCACTTAGCCAATCAGCAAACACACTTTTCCCAATTAAATTCCAGATTCAAATTGCTTAGCTAAAATGCAGTAATGCTTCGTATGCACACTCAAACCAATCCAAGAGTTCACACAATTCAGGCCAAAAACAAACAAGTTAGTTCCAGTGAAATAATGTATCAGCATTAACAAGCCAAATCCAGTCTTTTGAATCAGTGAAGATGCGCAGAGAAAAGTTTAAACAGTACAATAACAAAGCAATAACAGTAGCTAAAAATTAAAAGAAAAGAAAAGAAAAATCTAATCCTATATTTTTTTATTATTTAATTTTGAATTTTTACTTTTTCTAAAAAAATTTCTTTATATTTTGTAGGTCCCAAAGGATTGCTAAGGAACCTCCATTAATGGCGTCATTTTGATAAACATGTCGTTTTATTTATTAAAAGAAACTAAGTGTGTGTTTGGAAACATTTAAAACTAAAGTTTTAAAAGGACTTTGGGCCCAAACCTTAGTTTAAAAAATTTTAAAATAAACAGCTATATTTGTTCAAAAGGCTTTTAGACCAAACTATGGTTTAAAACTAAGATTTTGGATAAACTACTGAGACTAACTTCTAGAACAATAAAAGAACTTATGGACTATCCAATTACTATTTTACTCTTATTTTTTCTTACACCCTCTCTCCTCTCTCCTCTCTCCTCTATCTTCTTCAACCTCTCTCCTCTTTCCTCTCTCTTCTCTCTTCTCTACCCTCTCTCCTCTCTCTTCTCCACCCTCTCCTCTCTCATATTTTTAATAAAATCTTACCCTTTTTAATAATTTTTCAATTATAAAAGTCCTTCTGGTAATAAATATCTAAACACTCATTTATTCATAACTACTTTTTTTCCATAAGCTCTTATCCAATAGTACTTTTATAAAAGTTGTCCAAAAGTCATTTTTTTTTCATAAGCCCTTTTTCAAAATCTTATCTAAATAGGCTCTAAGTTAAACTATAATAAAAGTGGAACCTAGATCACTAGGTCATTCTTCTCAAGGAGCCTAATTAGAGCTAAGGTTTCCTAACAATTCCAATAAACCACAATTATCAATTTAATCAATCAAGTGTGAGATGATTTAATTGTTTACTTTTATGCTCAGATTTATAAAAATAAGATCTATTATTTATAATTTCTTGATTTATCTAGATGAGATTATGTGAAATGAAGATAGTATGAGTGTACCCCTAGAGATTCACTTTGCCTTCCTAATCCACTAGAGTAATACAGAAGTTCAACTACCGAATAAAAGAATTGGCTAACAACTCGCTTGCTCACTCATTGTTAATACTACAACTCGTACGAATCAAAAAGCAAGTACTAAATGAATCGGTATAGGAAGAGTAAAAATGACAATCAATTCTTCTACTAACAGACACAACCTTGCTACAAAATCGATTAAATAAATCATAGAAAATGTATCAACTTGAGTTAGAATTCACAACACAAAATAATCTCATAATCAGAAGAAGTATAATCTCAACTCGATCTTATAAATGAAATATCAATCCACTAATCCTAGAAATATTTGATAGCTCTAGCTTAAAATCAAACAACATTTCTGAAATTACACAAGAAAATGTGCAACTCATTCATTCCAATAATACTTTCACACTAGAACCAAGGAATTAGAAGGAACTCCCTCATAAAGATCAAGGACTCAGGCTCAGCTCATCTTCAAAAGAACTCTACTATTCAACCTCTCATTGTCTGGATCCGTGTGAAGCTCGAATAGGAGAGCATGAGGACCATCAAGGAGAAGATGAATCTGACTTAAGGAAGAAAATGAATGAGGGCACAGGTGTCGAGATCGGGAATTGAGTATGGATAGAGGTAAAGTGCAATCGTGAATGAGATGGAGAGAGATTAATGGAAATTGGTGAAGTATGCCATGATAAAGCTAGAGCCAATTGATAGATTTCACTAAGAGTAAGGTGAATCACATCTTTGTTTAAAGAAGAAACCCGATTGGTTCTTCATTGTTAGTAACTATTCCCATATGCCTAAATATCCAAATTTACCTACAAATACAAAATGAAGTAGGTTAACCATTCCACTATGGAAAGAGTGAAGAGTAGTGAATTATACTAACAAGTTTCAAATATAATAGACAAAAAGTTTGTTTTAGAATATTCCTCTTCATTCGTTCAACTGAAGAGGCAGAGAACTCTTTATTTAACTCTTATTCAAAGCATCCAAAAGTCTTGTACAAATAAAAAAAAAATCCTAGATCTATATATATAAAGCCCTAATTTAAAATAATGAAAGATAAATGTAATAACATAATAACTGACATTACTTTATGTCTAGTTTTCTTGAAAATTTGAATTTTGTCTATGCTCAAAAAGGATATTTAGCTGTGCCGGCTCAAGTATTTCTTATAAGATGGAATCTATATGGTTGGATCCACCTATCGTCCGAATTAAAGAGGTCAAGTCCCTTAACAAAAATATGAATTTTCATTTCCCTGTATATATATATTATGTAAACAAACAGGGGAATAAAATTATTAGGTATATATAAATCATTCCAATATATGTAGACTCACATTTAATATAATTGGAGATGAAGAAGCATGGCTAAGACCTTTTTCAGTATTTGAATAATTGTCCTTCGAGCTTTAACAATTTGAAGAACTCCCCAGAGAGGTACGAGAACACACAGTAGATATACATTACTCTTCATTGACAACTAACATATGCTTGATATTTGCAACGTTGTTGTGTTTTCTATATACAATTTTCGTCGCTCATCATCCTATTTATAAAGAAATTATATCACTGGTGATTCGTGGAAGAGAAAATAAAGCTAGAAAGTGTGTTCAAGTTTCTTGTTAATTTTGTTGAACGAGTTTCAGAAGCTTACGTTTTTTTTAATATATAATTTTAGTAATTCTTTGGATAGGGGTCAATAATTCACACGCTTTTGTCTACGAGGAAAATGGTTTGTGAAATTATGCTATCATCTTCTCTTTAACTTTCTCACCTCATGTGGAAAATGGTCATTTTTTTTTTGTGAAATTATTTTTTAAATTAAATCGGTCATTTATATATATATATATATATATATATATATATCCATGTTGACGTTTGTCAATAGCAGAATCGGTTGGGAATTTCAAAGTTTTTGCTATTAAAGATTGAAAGCAATATGATAAATAATACTCCTCTGCTCCCAAATATAGGTTCTATATTTAGGATCCGATGAGTAATAATTACATCAATTTCAAAAAAAATAAATTAAAAGTGTTTTATAAAATTAAAAATTGATATGATAATTAATGAATAATACAATATATATGATAAACCTAAAAGAGAGCATATGGATAAAAATAAATTATTAAATACACACAGAATAAATAAAAACGAAATAAGCATACCTTTATGAACATAACAAGTATCATTTCAAAAACAATATGTGAATTAAACATGAGCATATGAGATTCTCGTAATGGATATGGAATCGATCTCCGGGAAGTTGTGATCAGTATGTACTGATATAAAAAGTATTTTTGCTTGGCATTCAATCACTGTAATTATTATGCTTTAACCTTGGTTTTGATTATGGATTCAATATAATACTCTACCTCGTTAACCATGCACAAACAAAAATATCCAAGGAAATTATGTTGAGGGATCATATCAAAACAAGAAGTTCTTTTTTATATTGAATAAACGCGAAGAATTTCCCCTAATATCAATCGCTTTTGTTTAGTTCTGATGATTTTCAATTTTTCTTAAAGGGAGAATCCTAGACATATAATTACATGTCATAGAACTACTAACTTCTTATTATTAGTTTATGTTATTCAATTTTATTCATATATTTTATTTGACAAGTTGCAAAAGTTAGTGGGAGAAGAATCTTTGTGTGTTTGATGTGAAGTTTCGGAACAGAAGAGTGCATTAGACATATACTTTCCAGTCGTGATAGTGGTTACAACAAACATAATTCCTAAATTGCAACTAATAAAATTCAAATCTTTCAAAAGAAAAAAAATAGCATAATCAATTAAAAAAACTACAATACTCTATTTTTTTCAAAAATTATAATAAAATTATGAATTATAATTTTAACCATCTCACCAAAAACCAATACAAAGTAGTTTAGTTATTAACTTTTTCTAAATATAGAATAATTTTTTTATTTTAGCCCACATTTAGATGATATTTTTTAAAATTTACATTACACTTTTTCTCATAGTTAATGACTTTAAATATGGATAATTTAAAAAAAATAATTAATACCCTATCATTTGATTTATAATAAGGACTATTTATTTCATTTAGAGGGTGTCCTCTGATAAGAATGAATTCGAAGAGAGTAATTCTATTGTCATTTCTTTTTTCCCTTTTATATTTTTTATTTTGGCATCCTTTTCTTTCTACTTACGACATTATATTGAATGTTGAGTGAGATTGTTACGACAGCAAAGTGAGATTGTTACGACAGCTAAGCTAATTTACGTAATTAGATTTACTGTACGTTGGCCTCCTCATAAAATTCTTGGAAAATGCACGCTTTTTGTTTTTGCTTTTTTCTTTTTATAAAGGAAGAGGATGATGGCTAAAGCAGATAGATCAGTTTGGTGAAGAGCACAAGATCTGCACAGTCCAAATCTGATTATTTTTCAAATGACATTTTTTAAATAAAAAAATTATTTTAAGAAGTAATAGTTCAAAAATTATCTTTATTTTAAATTCTATATTCATTAAAATAATTTTCTTAAAAATAAAGATTAAAAAAATTATATTTAAACCATCTATATTAGATTTGGATAATTCAAATCTAATGAGCTTATGAGCACCGAAGCTAGATCCAGGCTAAAGCACAAGGATGATCATCTGATAAGATGGTGATGAATAATACATATTATATATTACTTATTAAGTCAAAAAATAATCCCTAGGTAGCAAAATTTTAGAGTTTCAAAACATGATCGCGCCATAGAAAAAACTTTTTAGAGTATTATCTATGAAATACACATCTTGTAATTTTCTTTCTTACCATGGTAAATATTCCTTTCTCACCCAGTTGTCTTTAGTTATATTTAATTTTCCTCTCTTTTTTCAACCGACTGATCTTCAATGAAGCAGTTTCAATACAAATAATTAATAAAAGTTTCATTAATGACGTAGTTTTAATATAAATAATTAAAATATATTATGTTAAAAAATCAATATATATGTTATAAATAATTAATTTAATTAATTTTTTTAATATATATAAATTGATTATTTAACTAATATATTTAAGATTAAATAGGGAATCATATCAAATATGAAATTCATCGCGCGTGTATCACTTTAATTATTCCTTTTAAGAGAAGATGAAAAGAAAGTACTGTTAGTTTTGTGTGTCTGTGCGCGGGGCGCGCGCAATAATCATTATTCAAAGGATCGAATTGACTGACGCTTTAAGTTGATGGAGATCAATAACCCCTTTGAGAATTTTTCTTCTAGTTTTTCTGTTAAATTTCGGAGGCAGAGATGTGTGGCTGAAATGCTGAATAAATCCTTGACAACGATACTCGCATGGTTGATTCATTCATCTCTACTCACATAAAGGGGGGAAAAGTTAGAAATTCTGGTCTTGACGTGGGATTTGGTCCCAAAATAAAATAGTATCGTGGGAGAGAAAAAAATCAATTAATTTTTTTGACGAGTTTGAGATAATGAAATATTTATCTCACCAATGGATTTGGTCCAAAACAAAATAGTCATAAAAGCACCATGTAGAAAGTTGCAGATTTAATATCGTTTATAACTTCAAATTAAATTAAAAAAAATTCATATCATAATATTTCATATTATCTTAATTAATTGAGGATAGTTGGCTCAAACAATTTAATTTAAATTATCTTAATTGGAGAATTTAAAACATGTACTTGAAATGAGTTTCTACTTAGCCAAAACTAATTAATTAATCAAATAATTTATTAGGTTTGCAAAGACTATTGTGCTTGCGAGCCTTCGCTACTATAAAATACACTTTTTAAAATCTAATTTTTAAACTAGTTCTTACGGAAAAGATTTAAAAAAAATGATAGATAGCATTTTTGTAAATAAGGATAAAATATTTACATTTGATGTACACATGACCGGTGTAAAAAAAATTAGCGGTGATATTTTTGTAAATAAGGATAAAATATTTACACCCAATATATACATGATCGATGTAAAAGAAATAAGCAGCGGTATTTTTATAAATAAGGGTAAAATATTTATACCTGATGTACATATGACCGGTATAAAAGAAATTAGCAGTGATATTTTTTACACTTCCCTATCTTCACAAATCACATCGTCATCCATGGAAAAAATTAAACAATAGAGAAAACATGGTGACTGGAAGTTCTACTTTCGTAACACACCGTTTAAAACTCACCGAAGAAAAAGATCTAGATATGCGATGACCTATACCTGTGCTCTTCGTTCTCTATTGTTGAAGTCTGTCATTCTCGCCTTTAAAGCTCACCAAAGAAGAAGACACATATCTGCAATGGTGAATATATATATATTTTTTTATTTTTTTTTAGTTTTGTTTAAATATATTTCTGTTTACTTTTAACTAGGCAAGTAGGAGGAATTGTAACAACGTTTATGTGATGTCTTCAATTAGGAGACGATATTTCTAGGTTTTCGTTTCTGTATATATATTTAGGTTTTTGTTTCATTAATTCCTGGATTTTGTTTAAATATATTTCTGTTTGCTATTGAGCAGGTAACCCGAAGGAATTGTGACGATATTTTTGTAATGTCTTCAATTAGATAACGATGTTTATGGTTTTTTATTTCTGTGTACATATCTGAGTTTTCGTTTCTTTCGTTTATAAGTTTTCTGACTTTTTCTTTCTTCCTCTTTTTTGTTCTCTGCTTCCGTTTTATAGGTACCTATTCTTCTTCATCACTCTCCTCCTCCTTCATATTTGTGACGAAGAAGAAAATAATTTTGGTATTTTAATAGGGAAACTGGTTTAGAAGTTTCTCTGATTTGAACTTAGAGTTTTTTTATTCTAATTTTTTTTATTTTTATATTACTTTTTAAACGGGTTGTATAGAATAACTGGTTTAAAAAAGTTAATTTTTTATACTGATCGAATACAACTGGTATAAAAGCTTATTTTTAACCGGTTTAAAAAAACTATTTTTCATCAGTACTTTTAAGGCGTTGGAAATCTTGTTTATCTAAAAATGGCTAATTTAATGTAAATAAGTAGCAAGATATATTTTGGACATTTAATCAAAGTGAAAAAGTTGTTACTTTCCAAGTACTTTCCTCGTTATAATCACTTTGTACGTAAAATCCGCGTAACATCGCTATCACAGAGTCAACAAGAACAGCTTTGAAGTCTATACCAAAACGAAGATCTCAATGTAAGTTAATTTCTGAGGTCAAAACAAAAGATGGAACTTAATTTCTGAAACTTCCACAAACTTTAGTAGAAACTTGTATGCGCTTTCAGGATACAATTTCATAATGAATGGCTGTTCCTTATAAATAGAATGGGTGTCCAAATTGTGAAACAACATTATAAATCCATTGTATTAGTTTGTGTTGCCAATGAAGAAGAATATATATCTATTGAGTATCCTCGTTCCTCTGTGTGGAGTTCTTCAAATTATTCAAGCTCGAAGGAGACTCATTCTTCTGATGTTGGAAAAGGTCTTAGTCATTATTCTTCACATAAGTAAAAGTTAATTGATTCTTATACTCTCCTCCATCATAAATGTAAGAACTAGTACTAATTAATTAAAAAAATTATTTTAATTATAAATGTGTGATCTAAATCTATTTTGTCTCTGTTATGAATATTAGAATATAGATGTCCATCTCCATCTCCCTCTACCTCTTCAAATTCCCTAGGTCATTATTCCTTCATTAATTACTAGACTCTTCATTACTCCTCCATTAATTACTAGACTCTTCATTATTCCTCCATTAATTACTAGACTTTTCATCTTCAACTTCTATGCCTATAAATAGGGCATGCCATTTGTATTGTAAAGAAGGAGAAAGAATATAATATATACTTCTCTCATTTTCTTGTCTCCATCTTTTCTCTCTTTCTAATCTTATTGCTAGTTTTATAACACGTTATCAGCACGACTGCTCTAGTCAACTGATATGCTTGTAAGATCTATCATTGGAAGGTGAGTTTCTATATTACTTTCATGTTAAATTGTAGTTTCATATTTGATTATTTTCTAATTACTCAACCTTCTTAATCTAAATCTCCATTCAACTTTTGTTACATTTTATGATAGTATCATCATGTCGAATCTTACAAAATTTGAGTTTGTGGCTCTTGACATTACTAGAAAGAATTATCTCGATTATTTTATAATTCTGCACTATTCAGAATTAGTTCTCAAATGAAACTATGTGGAGAGAAAATTACTGATGATGACATGTTAGAAAGAACATTCTCCACATTTCATGCATCCAATGTGCTCTTGCAATAATAATATCGTGAAAAAGGTTTCAAAAAGTATTCTGAACTGATTTCTTGCGTTTTGGTGGTTGAACAAAATAATGAGCTTTTAATGAAAAATCATGAATCCCGTCCAACTGGCTCTACTGCATTCCCAGAAGTGAATGTAGTAACAAATGAATCATCCCGTGGTCGGGGACATGGACGTGGACGTGGACGTGGACGCGGCCGTGGCTATATACGAGGCCGTGGTCAATGTGGTCGTGGTCGTGATTCCCACTCAAGGTGGGCAAACAATGATGATAATCACAAAAAGAAAACTAGTGGAAATGATAATTATATTGAAAATTTATGTCATCCTTATGGTGGAAAAGGTCATTGGGCTCGTACTTGTCGTACACCAAGACATTTGGTTGAATTATACCAAGAATCGCTCAAAGGAAAAATAAAAATAAAGGCAAAGAGCCAAAGATAGAAACAAATTTTGTTGGGGAAGAAAGCGATTCTGATTATGGCAACATGGATGTGACTCATTTAGATATTGCTAATTTCTTTGCCGATCCTAACGAAAGAATTGATCACCTAATTGGTGATGGGAGTGTCCAAAAAAAATAATCTAAACTTTTATGATTATGTGTGTTGTGTTTTCTTTTTGCTATAATGAAGTTATTTTCTTTTATGATTATATTTGCTAATATATTTTTATTATAGTCATATGTGTTATTTTCTTATATATTGTTTTGGAAGTATAAAGATGATTAAGGGGTTTGGAAGAGCTAATATATTGTTACCTGGAGGAACACAATTATACATTGATAGTGCATTTTATTCCTCCAAATTTAACAGGAATTTGTTGAGTTTCAAGGATATCCGCAGAAATGGATACCATATTGAAACAACAAATAGAGAAAACCAGGAATATCTCGTTATCACAGATATGATTTCTGGTAAAAAATGCACACTGAAAAAGTTCCCTGCTCTTTCTTCTGGAATGTACTACACATTTATTAGTACAATTGAAACACATGCTATTGCAAACCAGAAGTTTGCAAGTGAGAATAAATTTAATAGTTGGCATGACCGGTTAGGCCATCGTGGGATAATAATGATGCAAAGAATAATTGAGAATTCATGTGGACATTCGTTGAGAAGAGAATCAATTCCACAATCCCATATTTTCTCATGTGCTGCATGTTCTGAAGGGAAACTAATTATTAGATCATCATCGATAAAAAATAGAAAGTGAGTCTCTCACTTTTCTAGAACGTATACAGGGAGATATTTGTGGGCCGATACACCCACCATGTGGACCATTTAGATATTTTATGGTTCTAATTGATGCATCAACAAAATGGTCACATGTTTGCTTATTATCTTCTCGTAACCTGGCGTTTACGAGATTACTTGCTCAACTAATTAGATTGAGAGTACATTTTTCAGATTATCCTATTAAGAAAATACGTCTAGATAATGCTGGTGAATTTACTTCACAAGCTTTCAATGAGTATTGTATGTCTCTGGGAATCGATGTTGAACATCTTGTAGCACATGTTCATACACAAAATGGTCTTGTAGAATCATTAATTAAACGTTTGCAGTTGATTGCAAGATCATTGCTTATGAAATCAAATCTCCCAATATCTACTTGGGGACATGCAATTTTATATGCAGCAATGTTAATTCGTATCAGGCCAACTAGTTATCTTAAGGTCTCCCCTTTACAAATGGTTTTTGGTCAGGAACCAAATATTTCCCATCTAAGGACTTTTAAATGTGCGGTATATGTTCCGATTGCTCCACCACAACGTACTAAAATGGGTCCTCAAAGAAAGATGGGAATATATGTTGGATATGAATCTCCTTCTATAATAAAATATTTAGAGCCAACAACAGGAGATTTATTTACGGCTCGATTTGCTGATTGTCATTTTGACGAATCAAATTTTCCAACATTAGGGGGAGAAAATAAACAGTTGGAAAATAAAGTTAGTTGGAATGAATTATCATTATCTCATCTTGATCCTCGTACAAAACAATGTGAGCTAGAAGTTCAAAAGATAATTCATTTACAGAGTTTAGCTAATCAATTGCCAGACGCATTCACTGACCACAAGAAAGTGACTAAGTCACATGTTCCAGCTGCGAATGCTCCTATCAGAATTGATGTCCCTATTGGACAATCTAATAGATCAAAAGCACGCTTGAAGCGTGGCAAGCCCATCGGTTCCAAAGATAAAAATCCTCGAAAAAGAAAAGGAGCTATAAATATAGATGGCCAGGTCGAGGATATTCAACAAAATTTAGTGACTCCAGAAGAGTCCTTTGACAACACTAATGTCTCAATTTTGAGAGACATTCAGGTACCTGAAATATATGAAAATAATGAGATCTCAATAAATTATGTTGTCAATAGAATACGATGGGATCGAGATAAAGTCAACGTTGACGATATTTTTGCATATAATGTAGCGCTTGATGTAATAAATGATGATGAGGATCATGAACCAAGATCTATTAGCGAATACAAACAAAGAGATGATTGGTCAAAATGGAAAGACGCAATTGAGGCTGAATTAAAATCGTTAGAAAAACGAAAAGTTTTTGGCCCTGTGGTTCTTACACCTGAAGATGTAAAACCAGTTGGATATAAATGGGTTTTTGTGAGAAAACGAAATGAAAATGGTGAAGTAGTAAGATATAAAGCACGACTTGTTGCTCAAAGATTTACACAAAGACCTGGTATTGATTTTATAGAAACATACTCACCAGTGGTGGATGCAACTACTTTTTGATATCTAATTAGTCTGGCAGTAAAAGAAAGCCTCGATTTGCATCTAATGGATGTTGTTACAGCCTATTTGTATGGCTCACTTGACAATGACATTTATATGAGTCTCTCTGATGGATTTGAGTTACCAAAATTATATAATTCAAGTTCTCGAGAACGGTACTCAATTAAGTTAAATAAGTCTTTATATGGATTAAAGCAATCAGGGCGTATGTGGTATAATCGACTTAGTGAATATCTATTGAAAGAATGATATAAGAATGATCAGATATGTCCATGCATTTTTATAAAAAGATCTGGAAATGAATTTGCTATAATTGCTATTTATGTCGATGACATAAATATCATTGGAACTCCTGAAGAGATTTCCAAAGCGGTGAATTGCTTAAAGAAAGAGTTTGAAATGAAGGACCTGGGAAGAACAAAATTTTGCCTTGGACTACAAATTGAACATCTGAAAAATGGGATCTTCGTGTGTCAAGAAACTTACACGAGAAAAGTCTTAAAACGTTTTTATATGGATAAATCACATCCATTATGCACTCCGATGATTGTAAGATCTCTGGAGAAAGATAAAGATCCTTTTAGATCTCAAGAAGGTGATGAAGAACTATTTGGCCCAGAAGTGCCTTATCTTAGTGCAATTGGTGCACTTATGTATCTTGCTAGTCACGCACGACCAAATATATCATTTGCTGTTAACTTATTAGCAAGATATAGTTCTTCACCAACACGAATACATTGGAATGGGGTTAAGCACATTCTTCGTTACTTGAATGGTACTATGGATATGGGATTATTTTATTCAAATGAACATAAGACTGGCTTTGTCGGATATGCTGATGCTGGATTTCAGTCTGATTCACATGTTGGTAGATCGCAAACAGGCTATTTGTTCACATGTAATGGTGCAGCTATTTCATGGCGATCAATGAAACAAACTATATCAGCCACATCATCTAATCATGCAGAAATAATAGCGATACATGAAGCAAGTCGAGAATGTGTATGGTTAAGATTGATAATACATCATATACGTACTACTTGTGGATTGTCATCTAGTAAAATGATCCCAACAGTTCTATATGAAGATAATGCTGCATGTATTACCCAACTAAAAGAAGGGTACATCAAAGGAGACAGAACAAAACATATTTCTCCAAAATTCTTTTTCACACATGATCTTCAAAAGAATGGTGAGATTAATATCCAGCAAATCCGGTCTAAAGAAAATCTAGCAGATTTGTTCACCAAATCACTTCCAGCAACAATATTTGAGAAGCTAATACATGATATCGGACTTCGCAGATTCAGAGATATCAATTGATGTTACAAAAAGGGGGAGTCGATACACGCTGTACTCTTTTTCCCTTGTCTGAGGTTTTGTCCCACTGGGTTTTCCTAGCAAGGTTTTTAATGAGGCAGCTCTGTAAGTGTATCAATTAATTGTGTACTCTTTTTCTTTTACTAGGTTTTTATCCCACAGGGTTTTTCCTAGTTAAAGTTTTTTAATGAGGCACATTATTAAATAATGGACATCTAAGGGGGAGTGTTATGAATATTAGAATATAGATGTCCATCTCCATCTCCCTCTACCTCTTCAAATTCCCTAGGTCATTATTCCTTCATTAATTACTAGACTCTTCATTACTCCTCCATTAATTACTAGACTCTTCATTACTCCTCCATTAATTACTAGACTTTTCATCTTCAACTTCTATGCCTATAAATAGGGCATGCCATTTGTATTGTAAAGAAGGAGAAAGAATATAATATATACTTCTCTCATTTTCTTGTCTCCATCTTTTCTCTCTTTCTAATCTTATTGCTAGTTTTATAACAGTCTCTCAATTTTATAATTTTTTTGATTTATTCCTATTATTTTCACATATTAGATTTCTATTAGAAGATAATTTTAATATAAATTATTAAAGATAGTATTTAAAAAAATAACATATAATTTTTATAAATAACTAATTAATTTCTTTAATATATACTATTCACTATCTAACTCCTACATTAAGTACTAGAAGTATATCTATTAAAACTCTTTATTTTATATAGTACTACCCCCATCCCAATTATAAGAACTAATTGATTTTTTAGATAGATTAAAAAAACTACATAAATTAGTTAATTATAACTAATGTAAAATTTATATGACTAATTTGGATAGAATAAAGTATATATAATATGAATTCGTCCTGAGGGGTTCGATTTAGTCATAATTTTTGATTTATTTGGTTTCTTTAATTTATCCGAATTAGTCAACTAACTTTTGTATTAAAGATAAGAGAGAATAATTTATATTTAATTTTGACAAAGGTTCATATTAATGCGAGACCTATGTTTGTGGGGGAAATTAACCCATGACTGTGTTGCAAATTCCATCAAGTATTTTTATTGTTTTATTTGTTTATTGAATTTGTTGTATGCATTCATTAGCTGATGTAAACAACAAAACAATCTTAGATGACAGCATTAACTATATTGATTGGAGAGATGATGTTTTGCTGCAGCTCAGTTTCTTAGACATTAATCTTAGATGTTAGGAGATTTATTTTAGTTATAAATGTATGATCTTAATCCATTTTGTCTCTCAATTTTATAATTTTTTTGATTTATTCCTATTAATTTCACATATTGGATATAATTTTAATATAAATTATTAAAGATGGTATTTAAAAAAAATAACATATAATTTTTATAAATAACTAGTTTAATTAATTTCCTTAATCTTTACCATTAATTATATAACTCCTACATTAAGTACTAGAAACGTATCTATTAAACCTCTTCATTTTATGTAGTACTACCCCCATCCCAATTATAAGAGCTAATAGATTTTTTTGGATAGATTAAAGAAATCAAATAAATTAGTTAATTATAACTAATATAAAAGTTATATAACTAATTTGGGTAGATTAAAGAATATATAATATGAATTCGTATTGAAGGATTCGATTTAGTTATAATTAATTTATTTATTTAATTTTTTTAATTTATCCGAATTAATCAACTAACTCTTATATTAAATATAAGAGAGAGTAATTTCTATATTTAATTTTGATAAAGGTTCATATTGATGCGAGACCTATGTTTGTGGGGAAATTAACCCATGACTCTGTTGCAAATTCCATCAAGTATTTTTATTGTTTTATTTGTACGCATGTCTTTTATAAATTTGAGTATAGGGACGATAATATATTTATAAACAAAAATATCTGTTTTTAAAAGTACATATACTAATTAACATATTATAACATATTGTTATATACATGTATATATACTGATTAATAAGAATTTAATAATATTCATATTTCATAAAACGCTTCGTCGTACCTTTCATAGTATTTTGTATGTTGAAGAATCAATTTTGTGATGCTATAATGCTTGGTTAAAATTATAATTAAATTTTAAATATGAGGCAGGTAAAACAAAATCAAATATGAGGATGTGTTAAATTTTGAAGGGAAAATAAAGCGTCAATTATGAAGGCCCAATTATTTTGAGCCCTATAACAATTTTTATCAAATTAAAAATATTTGTAATGCTTAAAGTTGGACAAATACAAATATTTTTGACTACTTGTGCTGTTAATAAGGCAAGGGGACGACGTTCTCGAATCTAGTGCCTAAATAATACTCTAACGTTCTTTTGTATAAAAGACAACTTTTTTATATGACATGTTTATTTTTATAACATATATTTATATGTTGAATTGGCTGAGGAAGAACTTGACATTTAAAGGGAGAGTAAATGAAGAACTTTTCTGGCCGGAGCACTTTGCTATAGCCTGCTGGCATATCTGGAAATGGAGAAACAATCAACTGCATGAGTCAGATTTCAACAAGCCGTGGAACACGGGTGAGGTTATAACCAGTTACTTTGGTTGGTTTAAGGGGTGATGGAAAGAGACGGAAGGTGAGGAGATAAGAGGGAAAGTGATCAAAGTTAAATGAACAACCCCCCAAAAGGGTTGGTGTAAGCTGAATTCAGATGGTATGAGAATGCTGGACGGGAGGGTGGGCTGTGGAGGATAGATTCGAGGAGATGAAAGAGAATGGATCCGGGGTTACACTTATAGGATGGAAGAATGCGATGTCTTCACTGCTGAAGTATTTGGCATAATTGAAGGTCTACATATATGCTGGGACTTGGGATTTAGAAAGTTGAAGTAGAATGTGTTAACAATATTAATTGAAAGAAAATATCATCATCTTCATTAGCTATAGAGTAACATGCTCATTATAAAATTCACAATTGATCTACCCTTACACAAGGGTGATTAACTAATCCCATAACTCTATGAGATTTTGTGGAGAGAGACCCAAGTTACCCTCTCTCTCACTATGGTGAGGATCTCACTATCCCACACACTTAACTAATAGACTAGGACCCTTTATATAGACTTAGAATCATCTAGTAACTAAGTGATTAACATCAATCACCTAATTAATTCAACCTTCTAACACCCCGCTCAAGTTGACACCCCTTAACTCTAGGTGTTCAATTTGTCAACACAACACATAAGGTAATAAGGTGAATTAAACAAAACTATTTTTATTTTACAAACTGAATATTGAACATTGCTCTGTTTCTTTTCTTCTTCGACTATGATCTTGTTGCATCTGGCTCAAATAGAACTTTCCTCCCCTTAGCTGCTTATTTACTACGACTTGGAACCTCTCTTCTCTAATTCCCCTCCTAACCTTCAGAAGCAAGTTAAATTTGGCATCATCTTTAACGACCTTGGCCTTAGCCAGAACAATCTCGAGAAGTTGGTATGGAGACAAAGAGTTGGACTTCTGGGCAATAAACTTAACAGCATAACTAGCTGCATCTTTGACATCAGGGTCATGTATTGGCACATCACGCCATCCTAATTTGTGTGCATCTATTTTAACACCAGGATCCGAAGTTGTAAAGGGAGATATGTCTTGAATATGCTTGAATTCCTTCAACTGCTTGAAGTTCATCCAGGGCTTCACCCATACCTTGGCTTCATATATTTTCCTTTTTTTTTTTTCGCATCACTTGCTTCCATTGTAAGGAGGTATAACTTACCAGCTAACACGTGTTCTTTGGCTTTCAACACCCGGGCAAACTCAAGAAGCGAATTCTCTTTCTTGTTGTGCTCTTCAACGGCGAAACGAGCAAGGCTGTCGATCTCAACGCTGTTATGAGCGCCCTCGATATCGTGAACCTGACGGGTCATCAAGATGGGAAGATCCGTGTCTGGAAAGTCTCCGGCAAGAATGAAACCCTGTACAAGAGAATGACCACCATGCCAACTCTAAGAAACTACATCAATTGCACGACGTCGTTCCAAGCAGTCATGCCTCAGCCCTCTTCTTCTTCTCCAAAGCCGAACTTCTATCAGATATTAGGCTACTGTTCCCCCGGCGACGAACTTGATGAGGATGATATCATCACAGCGATTCAGTTCGAAAAGCGTGGTGATTATCTAGCCATTGGAGATCAAGGCTACTGCTCCATGCTCCTGAACCTCCGCAGCCGTGGCTAGCGAGGATCGAATTCCTTTGGGGTCTCTATTTCTCTTTCTCCTTCTTCCCTCTTTCGTTTTTGCTTTGCCTTGCGATCTCCCTTTCATTCTTTCTTCTGTTATCTCTCTCTATCTCACTCTGGTTTTTCTTTCTTGGCCCTCTCCTGTTCTTCTCTCCTCTGCTTCACGCTCAAGAAACGCGCAAGAAACTGGAATCATGAAGGAAATTGTGGGCTTCGAGAAGGAAGAAAACGGGAAGGATTTCCTTAGCTTTGATACCATGTTAACAATATTAATTGAAAGAAAATATCATCATCTTCATTAGCTATAGAGTAACAGAATGTGACGCTGCTATTGTTGTAGATCAAATCAACAACACTGATATAAGCACTATTCATTCACCACTACCACTGGAATATTTAAAGGAGATGATGAAACGGCAGTGGCAAGTTCTTGTAAGGCATGTTTATCGCGAGGGGAACAGAGCTGCTGATATAATGGCGAAGTTATGTCTGACGCAAAGCCAGAGAAAGATAACATGGAATTCTCCACCAAGTCAGGTACAAAAGGTTCTCCGGGAAGACGTGAGCGGTGTTGAACTCCCTAGAGGAGTGTGTGTCTAGTGACTCTGTCACTTCCTTATATAAAAAAAGGATATTTAGTTGTTGTCTCAAATTTTTATTGTTAACTTTTCATTTTACCCCTATTTAATTATTCATATTACTCATATATCAATATATTTAATTCCTATCTCTTCACCACAAGTTCTTTCTCCACCATACATCCTTTCTTCTATATAAATAAAGGTATTTTTAAAAAAGAGTTATATTTTTTATATATTTACTATTTATAATTAATTTTAATCAATTTTTTGATTAATGTGATTCAGTCTCATATAAAAAAATAGAGGAAGTACTACATTATGTAGTTTTACTTCTTTTTTTCTAATCTCATCTTTTTTTTATGCTTTTCCTTTTATAAAAAGTGGGCGGGTAGTATCGATAACAATTAAACTAAACAATGGGAATGGCGAATCAAAGATCATTAAGACCATTTCAAAGAACACGAACCAATTTCTCCCGTTGCTGAAAACATACAGCCGTGATCAAGGGATTGAATATAGTGGAAGGAGTTAATACTCACCATATAATAAATTTAAATTTTTATTAGAAGAAATACATATATTTAATATCTGAAGGTGTCTCAAATAGGATGGATGATACCTGTGGTTAAAAAAAAAATAAACATACTCTTTAAAACTACACTGTTTTGACTAAATAGAGAGATAATATAAAAAGCCTTCAATGGAGAGGCCTCTCGCATAGCTTTTTACGAGTACCTAGGAAATAATAATATTGAAGAATTGAAAACAATGAAAATGTCAGGCTGATTACAATATATTGTTTCTTATACACAAATATATAATATATGAATTTGATTAAATTATACTATTTTTTAGATTTGATTAAGTATGATTTAATATGTAAGCTTCCAAATCAAGTCAGGCTGAATTGGGGTTGTTTTGGATTGGTTGTGCAATCTCATGTTTAAAATTTATAGAATTGTTATACTCTCAGAAAGTGCATTTATTGGAGAAAAAAAAACCCTTTACACTCTAAATAAAAAAAAATTATAGAATTTGTTTACATTTGTATTCAAAAGGTGTTGCATGTGGACTTCTCAAAAGGTGGACTTCTCATTAAATCAAATTACATTAATTGTGAACAAATGATCAATCAATTAATTATCATTAATCAAACATCAATGTATTTACAAAAACTTATAATACACGTTTGGTGTTCTAGATCAAGTACCAATTGATATTTCATGGGTTGGGTTGTTATTTATTACATTTAATTTATTCTATCTTTATGGTCAGATTGCTGTTAATATAGTTAAATTGATATTTTATTTATTTATTATCAATCCATTAATTAAATTTAGGTGTGTACCATAAATAAGGGGATTCAAAATTTAAGAATTTTTACGATCAAGGAGATATTGCAATTGGTAAGGGATTCAAAACTTAACTACTTATTTTTTTCCATAAAGTTTAAATGCTTATACTAATAAATAAATGTCATTATTTTAAAAGAATTCTTTATTAATTATTAACTTATTTAATATTTGATTATTTTCTTATTTAATCTGCATTAATAATGACGATATGAAACATATTGGCTTGATTTGCAAGAAACATTTATGTAGCCAGTAAATTAAATTGATACATTTATTTAATATTTTATTAAATAATATCTCAACCCAAATACTTGTGGGCAAGAAACACTGCTCTTTTCCGTACTTTTCTTTTACCAAGCACTTTCCGTATTTTCTTACCCCTGCAACGCAAGGGGGCAAATATCTAAATTACGTAATATATTTAATTCACTCCTAAATTATATATGTAAATACACTCATATATATATATGTGTGTGTGTGTATCTAAAATCATGATCTTAGTAGATATTTCATTTGATATCCATTAATAAATTTAAAAAATAGAATCTTTCTTATAAATCATATTCTATCCTTTATATGCTTTATATTATAACTAACTCTCTAGGTTCTAAAATATAAGGATCTGACGAGCCTAAAAGTCAGCCCCGGCAATTCATCTAATTTTTTTTTTAAAGATATTACAAATTTTACCCTAACTGTAGCTTCCGTCCGAGAGGTTCAGAATTCAGACTCACGCAGAGACGCAGGGCCTCTCCCTATCACTTGACGCTCATCCCTCTCACTCTGGCGTGATCACCTGTGCCAGATATCTCAGAATAATATTCTTCTGATGCAATAGCACTTCATAATATATCAATACTTACTGGCTTTTTTCACTCCAGTGGTTGTTGGCTTGAGTTATGAGTCATGAAAGAAAGAGAGTGGTAGAAAAGAATCCCCGGGTTTTTATGAATGTTTCTGTAGGTAGCTTTGATGTTGGAAAGATGATTTTTGAGGTATCATTTTCCTTTTTATAACACTTTTGAATTACAATGATCTGATTGCTTGTTGTGATGCATGATATACTCCTCTGGTTCTTAATATAAGACATATTTAACTAATTTAATTAGATTAAAAAAGTTAATTTATTTATTTCTAAATGATTTAAGTGTTACGTTGTCCCTTAAAATGTATTTCTAAATGAGTGGTGAAACTGTGTATTTGTTTGGAATTCCTAAGTTTGACCAGTTTGCTACTGTTGAGTTGATATTTATGTGGATAATTGCTGGATCTTTGGGAAGCTTGTCAAAGGGGATGATGCTCTGAAGGATATTGGAAAACATGGTTTCAGGGTACCTTGTAAAATCATCTATTGTGATCAATATTATGAAGGTAAGATTCATTTTGAACATCTAAGTTCTATTAGAAATGATGATCATTCTGGTCCAGATCATCTACAAAATATTTGCATTCCCCATCACCGGATGCTAAAGCATAATGTATGATCATTCTCAAAGGAACGGTATTATGTATATTTAGCGTATAATATGCTAATTAAGATGACACAGTCAAAATAAATCACTTCATCTTTGGCCTCTGTTTATTTATGAGGAAAAAAATCCTTAAAGCTCTTTGTTACTTGATGTATTGGAGTATTAGTGATTTCCTTTAAAAGAAATGAAGAAATGATATTTTGGTTATTTATCCTTGAAAGATAATTTCATGTTTATCCCTCATTTCAGATTTTTTTTGGGATGTGATTTGAAATTAAATTGTTACAGTAATCCTTAAATGAGATTTTTCCTTAAAAAAATACTCTATCTAATCTTTAATATAAGAGCTAATTATTTTTTTAAGTAAATTAAAAATGTTAAATAAAATAGTTAGTTATGACAAAATCTAATCCTTCAAGATGAATCTATATTATATACTTATGAATCTATCAAGTTTAGTCAACTAACTGCTATATTAATTGTAATTAATTATTTAATTTAATTTTTTATTATAGTTTATTTGAATTTTTTTAATTTATCTAAATTTTTTTTATTACAAAATTTTTTAGAAAGGGGTTGGCCTTACCCATGCTCTAAGGGTACGGTAAACTCTCCCTTCCTTCTAGGCGATACCAATGTTGGGCTGGGCGAGCCGTCTATTACCCTCAGGCTAAATTTAGATACCCAAGAGTTAGGATACCTCCCCAAATACCGCGACTAGAACTACAATAAAATAATACTCTATCTAAAATTAGTTACATTAGATTAATATGTCCATTTGTATGGGCCCTAAGAAACTCACCTACTAGATGCGTGGGCCAAACTGGGCTGGCCCGTTGGTTAAGCGGGAGAGTCCATAACTTTTAGCTCCATTTTTTTAAAAAACAAACGTTCAGCTAATGTCTCCCCTCTCCAAAGTCCAGATTGTGGGGTGTCTTATTTTTAAACATATGTGAAATTATTTAAAAGAGTATATCAATAAACCATGTTTTAAAATATATGAGATAAATTTTTCATGAAGAAAATTAAAAACTCTCCGAGTTGAAAATATTCGTGTATAAGTATATTTTTTGATACAAAACTAAATATATTAAACTAGATAAAATGATATATAAATAAAAAAATCCTAATATTACATAAGAAAATACTTTAATCCATGTGATTTGGATAGTTATTACTGACTTAATGATACTTGATGTTTATATGCATATTTTGGTTATAACACCCTAAAATGACCCTATTGCCCCTTTGCTTAAATTAAAAAAATTGCCATCAAATATTTCTTTAAGAGAATTCTAATTAAAATCAGCTGAAATAGTAAAATTTAAATTCTGGACTTACATTTTTAACAAATTCTTAATAGGCTAAGAGGCTTCATTAGAAATTTTTTAATATTATTAAAAAACTAGAATGCCCTTCTATAATTAAAAAATGGAAATTGAAAATAGTGACGAGGTGTTAGAGTAATTTCTATTTTCATTTGGATTTAATTGAATTCTCTCCTTAATTTTAGTTTGTTTATTTATCTGTATTGGACTTTATTTGCAAGTTTTCAGCTATCATTTTGCTTTTTCCCGTGGGAGCATTGCGTTAGAGAGAGAGAGACTCAGTTGGGATTCCATCTTCTCCCCAGGTCAGAGCTGTCATCCCCGTCGCTTGGGTGTGCGAGTGCTTCACCGCTCGTTCTCTATTCTCATGGCTTTTCTCTTTGAATCTTCCAAGTTCTCCCTCTGTTTTCATCGCTGCTGCTGCGCGTGACGATGGAGTTTTCCTCATCTTCTTCTACTTCCTCTGCTTATAAAACATTGTTGTGTTGGGTATGTTCGAGAACTCCTCTCTTTACCTTGTTCTTTGTAGCTGTCGTGTGTGTGGGTTTGATACTGTGAGTGGAGCTTCAATTATTTTTCTGGTGATTAAGAGAGGATGGGGAAGAGTCTAAATTTTGATTTCTTGATTATTTTCCTTAAATCTTGTTATGATATTAGATTCATGGAATTTTTTGAGACTTATTTGATGCCTACAGATTGTATGGTTGGTATCTTATGGATTATTGTGTTCGTTTCTTGTTTTAATTTTGGATGCACATAAGATGTTTTATGAAATGTGGGATAGATGAATTTTGGCCTATTGTGGCAATTAAGTGTGATAGAGTCTATTGCTGCTATCAAATCATTTCACTTTCACCTTCTCTGTTTCTCTTCTCTAACAGAATCAGTTGTTTTGTCATTTCTTCATTTCAATTGGAATTTTGTATTCTTCGAAGGTCCTTACAATTAAGTGAAAATTTTAGTATTTGTTGGAATTCTTTAATGTTTTACTCTAGCTAATTTCCTTTCGTTGCATAAAGGAATTTATTCAGCTGCTATTTTCCAATCAGCTGCCATTTTGGCCTAAAGGAATTTTGTATTCTATAGATGCATGCGTCAAGCTTGATTGAAATGTTGTGCTGCATGAGGTAGGAGAAAATGAGGATGATCAGATATGATTTATATCTTGTTGTTCACTTGTAATTTGTAAGCAAGTGTGACATTTATATGCTCTTGATTGCTATATGACTGAACAAGTCCGGCATTTTAATGCTTTTACTATTCATGACATAGTTTTATGTTATATCTAGTTATCTACTATTGAGAATGCCAACACGCCCTTGTGACTCCTATTTTATTATATATATACTCTAGTTTCTTTATTTTGTTTTATTTTATCATGTACTTAATCGTATCTAAGTTAAATCTTTTTAGTTAATATCCAGATTTGCTTGAGAGAATCCACAACGTCTCAATCTCTCTGAACCTTCAGACTTAATATGTATAACCTAAGGTTCTGATTGAGAATAATATGAACCAAAGAAGAAGAAGCTCCTTCTGGTATTTTCCCTCAAAATCTTCATCTACAATGAAATTGGATCCAGGGATATTATGTGTCGCTTGACATAATTGACACAGATTCTGGAATACAGAAAGGGAAGTATATGAAAGATAATTCTTCTATATATTCTGTACTGAACTGATGGGTTACATATATACACATATACACACAACGGCTCCCAAATGTCATGGGATATACAGCATGAAATTAGGCGTAAAATCAGATGATTAATTCTCTTAGTTAATTCCTGTGATATCTCATTTATTCCCATATCATCTCATTTATTCCCATATCTCTCATATACTCCTAATATCTCATTCATTTAATCTTGCTATTTCCTACACTCCCCCTCAAGTTGGAGCATAGATGTTTATCATGTCCAACTTGCCAATTAAATATTTAAATTGATCCTGAGTCAATCCTTTGGTAAGGGCATCTGCTGTCTGTCCATTTGAAGGAATATACTTGAGGTCAATGGTGCCAGCATCAATCTTTTCTCGTATGAAGTGTCTGTCAATTTCCACATGCTTTGTTCTGTCATGTTGGACTGGATTGCGTGACATATTAATTGATGCCATATTATCAAAGTATAGGCGAATGGGTAGTTCTATTAGCATCCTTAACTCTTCCATGACCCGTTTTACCCATAGACCTTCACAGATGCCGAGAGCTATGGCTCTGAACTCAGCTTCAGCGCTACTTCGAGCAACCACACTTTGTTTTTTACTTCGCCATGTAACCAAATTCCCCCACACGTAAGTAATATATCCTGAGGTGGATTTCCTATCATCCTGATCTCCTGCCCAATCAGCATCGGTTAGCATCTCCACATTTCTTTTGCTAGATTTTTTAAACAAGAGACCTAGCCCGGGGGATCCCTTCAAGTATCTGAGAATTCTGTAGACTTCATTCAGGTGTTTTTGCTTGGGGTCATGAGAATGTTGGCTTACCATACTGACAGCATAAGCAATGTCTGGTCGAGTGTGTGATAGGTAGATTAATTTTCCAACCATACGTTGGTATCTTCCCTTGTCCACAGTCTTCCCCATGTCTTCACTATCACTGATTTTGTCAGTCCTTATAGGAGTAGTACTTGGTCTACAGCCCAGCATACCTGTTTCTTCTAGGAGATCAAGTATATATTTCTTCTGTGATATACTAATTCCTTTCACAGATCTAGCAACTTCCATACCCAGAAAATATTTCATTTCTCCGAGATCTTTAACTTGGAATTCTCTGTTTAGTGCCCCTTTGATTCTATTGATTTCTGTTGGGTCATCACCTGTGAGAACAATGTCATCTACGTATACTGCCAAGACTACAATCTTCCCTGCTTGACGTCGGAAGAATAGGGTGTGGTCACTTTGTCCCTGTGTGTAGCCTTGAGTTTTTAGTACCTTTGCAAACCTCTCAAACCATGCTCGAGGAGATTGTTTTAAACCATATAATGACTTCCTCAGTCTGCATACTTGGTTGGCCTTCTTTCCAGGGAATCCTGGAGGCATGCTCATGTACACTTCTTCTTTTAGTTCTCCATTCAAGAAAGCATTTTTGACATCCATCTGGTGTAGAGGCCAATCTAGGTTTGCAGCAAGAGAAAAAAGAATCCTGATGGTGTTGAGCTTAGCAACAGGAGCAAATGTCTCAGTGTAGTCCATGCCATATACTTGGGTGAAACCTTTTGCAACTAATCTGGCTTTGTATTTATCAAGACTTCCATCAGCACGATATTTAAGAGTGAATACCCACTTACAGCCTACTGCTTTCTTGCCGTTAGGTAGCTCAACCACCTCCCATGTTCTATTTCTTTCAAGGGCCGTTATTTCTTCCATTACTGCTTGTCTCCATTCAGGACTGGCAAGAGCCTCATTTATGCTTTCCGGTATCCTGACCTGATCAAGATGAGATACAAAGGCAAAGTGTTTGGATGATAGAGCTTGATAAGAGACAAACCTTTCTATAGGATGTCTGGTGCATGTTCTGCGTTGCTTTCTTATTGCTATTGGGAGATCAAGATCATTTTGCTTTTCTTGGTCCGGACCTGCTCCTGGTTCTGACTCCTGGAGTGTGTTAGTTGCTTGAGATGTATTACCTGTCATGTCCATATTTGTATTACGGCGGGTATAGACTTGGCCCCACCTATTAGTGTCTCCCCCTGACCGAGTGTCTTCTTCACTTTCTTTGGGTACCTCCTCAAGAACGTAGATTCGATCAAGTTCATGTTGGGGGTATGTGAATTCAGTGTTTGTAGAAGTCTGAAGTTCACTCCAAATCCCCCCCTGAACTGAGGATGAGGGATAAAAGGGAACATTTTCATGAAAGGTGACGTCACAAGTGATGTAGAGGCGTTTAGAGATTGGATCAAAACATTTGTATCCCTTTTGGTTTCCAGCCGGTCCTAGGTAAAGGCATTTGATGGCTTTGGGATCGAGTTTATTTGTATGATGTAAGTGGACAAAGGTAGTACATCCAAAGACCCGTAGTGGTAGGTTATTCTCAAGATAGGGTAGGTTAAAGTGGTGATGAAGGACCTGGAGTGGTGTCTGAAAGGACAAAGGTTTACTAGGCATTCTGTTTATTAGGAAGGTGGCTGTTAGAACAGCATCATCCCAGTGGTAGGAGGGAACAGTACTACTAAAGAGAAGGGCCCTAGCTGTCTCTAGAATGTGTCTATTCTTGCGTTCAGCAATACCATTCTGTTGAGGGCTGTGAGGACAGGAACTCTTATGAGTAATACCGTGTTGTTTAAGAAACAGAGATAGGTGGTGATTAAAGTACTCAGTACCATTATCGGTGTGGAGGGTTTGGATTCTGGTGCTGAATTGGGTGTGAATTTTATGATAGAAGTCAATGAAGGTTTGGGATACTTCGGTTTTATCTTTCAAGAGGAAAACCCAGCTGACACGGGTGTGATCATCAATGAGCGTTAGGAACCATCTAGAACGAGTACGGTTTGGAATACGGGATGGGCCCCATACATCACTGTGAATAACAGAGAAAGGCTTGGATGGTCGATAAGGAATACTGGGAAAAGATGTGCGATGGTGTTTTGCAAGTTCGCAGGAATCACAATAGAATGTAAGTTCTTTATTGGAGCAAACTGAAGGAAACATCTTACACATATATTGATAGTTCGGATGCCCTAATCTTTTGTGCCATAATTCTAACTCACTAGCTTGAGGGAGAGACACTTTATTGCAAGAATGTGGTACTGTTTTATGATAATCATTCAGGTAATACAATCCATCAAACTCCTTAGCAACTCCAATCGTCGTCCCCGTGAACAGATCCTGAAAAACACAATGAGTAGCAAAGAAATCAGCATGGCATTTTTCCCTTTTACTCAGTTGACTTACAGACAATAAATTGCATTGTAATTTGGGAACATGTAATACGTCATGAAGAGTAAGTGTAGCAGAGACATTAATGGTGCCACTACCAGTTACCAAGGAATCAGATGCATCAGCAATTTTAACCATAAGGTGGGATGTGGCAGGAGTATAAGTTGAAAATAATGAGACATCATTAGTCATGTGATCAGAGGCACCGGAATCTATTATCCAACAAGGCCCCGTATTCTCACCTTTAATGGTCGCAAGAGCTCTAGAGAAATTACCTTTCTGGACCACACTTGCAACAGGTTGTTTACGGGTCTGATTTTCAAGAGCAGTCAAACGGTCTAGAATAATAGTTAATGGATCAGATGAGTGTAGTGGACCAGAAGAGGACTGCATTGGGCCAGGAGAAATTGGGCCAGAAGATACTGCTGCATGCGTGTATTGTGGCACATGATTTGGGCCACCATGATTAGGGCCCATTTCCTCAGCGTGTGAGGCTTCAGCCAAATGGCTTCTGGACCTGCGCTTGTCTTTGGGCTTCCAGTCTGGCGGCTTCCCGTGGAGGTCCCAGCACTTGTCTCTTGTATGGCCCAACTTCCGACAATGGTCGCACACTGGTCTTTCTCTTCTGGGTTCAGACGCTCGAGCAGCAGCAGCAAGAGTAGACGCCGTCGTGTCAGTGGAAACTGGTGGTCGTGGGATGACGGGGGCAGGCAGCATGACCTGACGACGGCTCTCCTCGTCTCTTAGGAGTGCGAACGCCTCCGGTACCGATGGCAGAGGAACACGGCTGAGGAGTCGACCCCGGATGTCGTCGTATATGGATTCAAGGCCTACCAGAAACTCGTATAGTCGTTCCTCTTCCAGAAGCCGGCGGTATTCTGAAGCATCTTCTGGATCTCTCCAAATTCGGTGTTGTAGCAGATCGAGCTCCTGCCATAACGCCGTCTTCTCAAGGTAGTCCGAGTTGAGGGGTCGCGAGCCCTGTTTGACAGACCAGAGTCGGGCACGTAGATCAAATAGAAGCGAGGCATTTGGTCGTTTTCCATAAGCTTCCTTCACAGCTACCCATATTGTCTTGGCAGAGGTAAGAAACATAAAACTCCTTCTGACTGCGGGAATCATTGAGTTTAAGAGCCATGAAGCAACCAGAGCGTTGTCTGATTTCCAACGTCGACGGGTGTTGGCGTCGGCGGCAGGGGGCTGGTCGCTGTGGATCATATCCAGTCTGTCCCGTCCGTCGAGCGCAAGCAGCATGGACTGACTTCAGTCCAAATAATTGTCGCCGGTGAGACGTTCCGGCACAATAATAATGGTCGACCCTTCAAGGCCGGCGATTTTGGCAGAGTTGGGACGAGACCCTCCGTCTGACGAGACAGCGCCATCAGACTCTGCGGCAGAGGAATGTGCAGATCGAATTGCCTGCTCTGATACCATGTCGCTTGACATAATTGACACAGATTCTGGAATACAGAAAGGGAAGTATATGAAAGATAATTCTTCTATATATTCTGTACTGAACTGATGGGTTACATATATACACATATACACACAACGGCTCCCAAATGTCATGGGATATACAGCATGAAATTAGGCGTAAAATCAGATGATTAATTCTCTTAGTTAATTCCTGTGATATCTCATTTATTCCCATATCATCTCATTTATTCCCATATCTCTCATATACTCCTAATATCTCATTCATTTAATCTTGCTATTTCCTACATTATGAGATTGGAGTATTAGTGAAGTTGTCCTTGGTTTCTTCTTTTCTGCTTCTGTTTGTTTCTCTTAAAAAAAAAAATTATAGAAACTTCGTCTTCTTTCTTTTTGTGACAACCACAGAAATTCATAGACTTAAATTCAGTGAATCCATGTGTATTTCTATTTGGAGCTTTGAATTCTGGCTTTTATTTCTATTTGGAGCATGCGTTTTCTTCTTGGATTCAAGTGAGCATGCGTTTTCTTCTTGGATTCAAGTTATTTTATCTATTGCAATAATTTATGTTCAAGTGCATCAATCACTTAACTCAGTCTTTGTCCTGTACATGATTGACTTTGTTTCTGATTCTTTATGATCACCAAGGATTCACACCGTGTTCTCTCTTCACTTCCTTTTTCAGGTTTCTGCTCTTTTGTCTTCTCCAACAATAAACCCTCAACCATAACTTATCAAGATATGCCCTCCTCAGTAAATTATCGATTGCTATCATGTTTAAGCCGACTTGAAAACTGTAAATTCTCTACCCAAAAAATGGGTCTGGCTTCTGTTGCTGATACACTTTATAGTCATCTGCATAAAGATAGTGGCAGTATAGAGAAGTCATTATCCATGGAAAATGCCAAACTAGATGCTCAATGTGTTGCCCAAGTCTTAGATAGATGCTTTCCAACACAACCTCATTTGGGTATTAGATTTTTCATTTGGGCTGGACTGCAGTCTAGATACAAGCATAGTGCTTACATGTACAAGAAAGCATCAGTTGCCATTAATCAAAATCCACAGGTCATATTGGATGTGATACGTTCATATGAATCTGAGGGGTATTTAGTTACTGCTAAGACATTTAAGGAGTTTTTAAGACTTTGTAAGGAAGCTCAACATACTGACATGGTTAATGTAGCTTTATGGCTATTAAGGAAAATGGAAGAATTAAATTTGTATGCTGACACTACCATGTTCAACGTTGTTATAAGTTTGTGTTGCAAGAGGGGTGACATAAAGATGGCAGAAACCTTGATTAAAGAGATGAGTTATAAGAATCTCTATCCTGATATGATAACATACATGACAATGATTCAGGGTTTCTGTAAGACGGGTTGGTTGGAGAGTGCATATTCTATGCTCAAGGATATGAAGTCACATGGATGTTCACCCAATTCTGTGGTTTACACAGCCCTTCTAAATGGATTTTGTAAATTTGGATCTATGGAAAGGGCAATGGAACTTTGGGAGGAAATGAAGAAAGAAGGTGGGGATTGTAGTCCAAATGTTGTCACTTATACATCTCTTATTCAGAGTTTCTCTAAGGAGGGCAAGTGGAAAGAAGCAATGCAAATTTTAGATAGAATGAGAGATTTGGGGTGTTCTGCAAACAATGTAACAGTCAGTACTATGATTGACAACCTTTGCAACGAGGGTTGTGTCGAAGAGGCATACAGGTTATGTGACAAAGTTAGAGAACACGGAGTATCATATGAAGATTGCTACAGCTCGCTCGTAATAGCTTTGATGAGGACAGAAAATTTTGAGGAAGCAGAGAGACTCGTCAGAGTAATGCTTGCTGGTTCACTGAAACCTGATAGCTTGGCTTGTAGCCTTGTGTTAAAACAGCTCTGTTTGAAGGGCCGTGTGCTGGATGGGTTCTTCTTGCTTGAAGAGATTGATAATGCAGGATGTATTGTGACCATTGACTCTGATATTTATTGTATTCTTTTAGTTGGTCTCTGTGAGAAAAGTTACTTGATAGAGGCCAAAAAGCTTGCAGAAATCATGCTTAAGAAATCTATTGCGCTAAAAGCCCCTTACAATGAAAGGGTAACTGAAATTCTAAGAAACTCGGGTGAAGAGGACCTTGTGGAGAGATTAACTGAAACGTAGAAGATTCCTTGATGATTAGTTTTGGAAGCTCCCATTTCTATTTATAATGTATTTGTTCTTGTGTTGCATTCCTTTTGTGCTTTGTTATCTTTTATTACATTAGGAGGGTATGCGTTATTTTTAATTTTTCTTTTAATATGCAACGTTTCTGTATGGTGTAAGAATTGATAGAATCAATCTTGCCCGAGGTCGATCTGACATCTGAGAGGGATAATTTGTTCCTGATGAGTACAAATAGTTTGATTTGAGATTTTTTAAAAATTGATTTAGTGAAATCTTATCTTTTGTATGTAAAAAAAGGGGATGATCTCTCCAATTCAAGTTTGATCGCTGATAATGAGTCAGATTGGATTAATATCAATCCATTTTATTCCAAGGCAAAAGATTCAACAATCATTTAGCCAAAATCATGGAACTATTCATACGTTTTTTTCATAGAAATAAGGAATGCCAATCTTAAATAATGTTGTCATCGGATCATTGTTTTTAATTAGTCCCATTCAAGGATGAAAAATATCACAATATGATAGAATCAATTAAAAGAGATCCTCTAATTCTAATTAGGAATTTGTTAGGCTCTTTAGGAATAGCCTTTCAAGTTACAAAGTTTGACGACAGCAGGTTTTCCAATAAACCTTATAGGGAGCTCTATGAACTCTGATTCTCTTAGTAGTTGCTTGAACAAGAAGTTACATTTATGTGCCATCAATGCTAATATTGGCATATGAGATATGGCAATATTTCCCTGCAAGGCAAAATTAAAGATGAACAATGGGTCTCCATATTTTGGGATTTGTATTTCTCCTTGTAGAAAATTACAGAGAACTTAAAACAAATAGAACATTATATATTTTAAGAAATAAATCAATGTTTTAAAAGTTGGAGTGATTAAACCGGAAAAGTTAGTAGGTCTTGGTTTTCATGATTCAATTATTGAGATTACTGGTATAACGTAATAATTAAATGCATATATATAAAAAAATATTCATAATAAGTTTAATTATCAATATAATAACATCAAAATATATGAAGTCTTTAATAAAATAATATAACTACAAATGGTTTGAAAATATATTAGGGTTTGAAAATATATGAAGTTTTGCGAGTCAATTTTTGTGATATTTTTTAATTTTTTAACTTTTTTTCTTGTCAAGCCCAAAACTCAGTTTTTAAAAACCATTCTAGTTTTCGATCTAATTCTGAATTTTAGCTCAACTCAGTTCATCCTATGATTTTAGTAGTGTTGATTTAGGTTTATTATACGTGAATTTAGAGGGTTTTTTTATGAGTGTTTTATAAACTGACTTGGTAATTCAAGACTTCATAATCTGAAATTGAGTAATAATTAAAGAAGGCCAAAGGCATCATTCTAAGGGTTGTCCATCATCATCATTGCATTAAAATTTGACTCCATTCATGGCATCATATTCTTTTAAACAGATAAATATATATAAACAGTAGCATTAGATAAATCATTCTTATCAAATGGTAATCTTAATTGGCACTTTCATTTAACCTAATTCCTAAGTAACTGGACTCATCAACAGAGGTAATCTATGTTAATGATACTAATTTGACAATAGGTCAGGCAGCAAGCCAAAATGGTATTTCCCCTATCCTTAAAATACACTGCTACGAGAAAATATAATTTTAATAATGCTACTTTATAGCGGGTAAATGAGAAACACTATAAAAAAAAAAAGCAATAGTGTTTTTATAATTAAATTACTAAAAATTTATTTTTAATTGTAATTTTTTAAATAATCGCCGTTAAAAGTTCTTTTTACGGTTATTTTTTTATAAAACCACAAAACAATCACCATAAAAAGTTTTTTTAACTGTAGTTATTCAAAAGATTGTCGCTAAAATTCTTTTTATGATGGTTTTGCATAAACCCGTTGTAAAAAAAATAAATTTTAAATTTAAAACCTCGAAGGATAGTTTTATAGTCTCATTTCTCACTTTATACTATCGTGGTCCCTCGTCTTTGCCTTACTTTAGACCTCAACAATAACCAAAGATTGATAATTTATTCCAGTTTTCGGTGCCACAACCCACTCCATCACTGTTGTGCTTGACGTCACTATTTGTAAGCTTTTTTTTTTCTTTTTCCCATCTTTTTCTTCACTTCTTCAACCTTATAGTCTTTTGAATATCTTTGTCATTTTGTCAGAAGGAGCTTGAAAAGCTTCGATAGCAAAAACTTTCTAGATCTTCAACTTTTTCACTAAATCTGCGACTTCTTCTCCAAATCTTGTTCAATACTTTTGGTGAGATTGGCTATGGTGGTTAACAATAGGTGGTGGAAGACAGACCTTGTTAAAAGGAGCTCGAAGAGCTTTAATAGAATAAGCTTCTTGATCTTCAATTTCTTCACTAGATTTTTAACTTTTTCTCCAAATATGGTCTGAAACTTTTAACGAGTGTGGCCGTGGTAGTTGATGGTGAGTGTTGGTCTAGTGACTTTTTATAGTAGTTAATAGTATAACCGCGGTCAAAAGTTATTTTTTACTGCGATTACAAAATTGCTAGGAAATCCTCTAACTTATAATGGTGATAGCATTGACGGCACATCTAAAATCGCTGTGAAAAGTTCTTTTTAACCGATGAATAAAACATTTTCTATAGTAGTAATAAGACCTATTTTGTAATACAATTTATTAAAGATTGGAGAAGTATTTAGGTCGGTAAGACATTGTAAAAGACTTTAACTTGACTCTTTATAGAAGAAATCTTATATTCTTTGCCATTACATTCAATTTTTTAACCAAAATACCTTTAATTAGGGCTAAAAAGAATAATTAATTAAGAATCACATTAAATGCTAGGGGTGGTCGGTAATAGGCTTGTAAACAGTATTCTCATATTGTGTATGAATTTTATAGAGTACTTAAGTTTGTTTTGTTCATGTTGTAGAAGTGGAAAATAAAGCAAGATTTATTTTTTAATTGTCATTTAAATAATCAAATCTAAATAATATAGGTTATTATATCAAGGTTCAACTGTGAATTTGATAACGATTCATACAAGAATTTGGAAATATGCGCCTTAAGTTTTATTATTTATTGAGCATGCTCTTATTACATAACATTCTCATAGAAACATATATAGTTAATTGATTCTCTCGTAATGAAGATATTATATATGTTTCTATCCGTTATTGCTAATTTGTTGGAGGAAATTGGTTGTTGGCATGCATTTCAAAAGGCTCCTCTGAAGGACATTGACATCCAACTAAAGGATCGCAAGGGCATGGACAGTGATAGCAACCTATCACAGGACCCCTTGCTTCAATTTCCTCACACACGTCTGCATACGATACAATAAACATGATAAATATCATAACAAACCAAATCATGTACATGAAAAATGTTGGTTAATACTCCTCTAGTCCTTAATATATAATCTAATTAGGGAGTTCATCTTAGTCCTAAACATAAGATTTATATCCTATATTTATCCATTTTTCCTCCAAATTAGTCATGTTAATACTCCCTCACAATATCAAATAAGAGAAGAAGGGGATGAATTAAGGAAGATAATTATGATGTCTTAAAAAAAGTGTATTATACAGATTAACTTAATTAACTTTTTTAATCTAATCAAATTTGTTAAATATGTCATGTATTAAGGAACGGAGAAGTATTAGTTAAAAGGAGTAAATGTGTAAGAGATACTCCTCTAGTCTTTAATATAAGAGCTAACTGATTTCTTTGAATAGGGTAATGAAGCTAAATAATCAATTAATTATATTTAAATCCAACTTTTCAAGATAAATTCATATTATATACTCCTTAATTTACCCAAATTAGTCACCTGACTCTTATGTTAGTTATAACTAACTGATTTATTTGGTTTCCTTAATATATCTAAAAAAGTTAACTAGTTCTTATATTAAGGACTGAGAAGTATAATTTTTTCTCAAATATACCTTGAAGATGATGATATAGAGAGAGAGAGTGTGTGTGAATGGGAAAATACATAATAGACATATAATTAATTGGGGCTAAAAATGAGAAAAGTTGATTGATTTGTTTGATAAACACACATTTAGATAATTTTTAAATATTAATCAATTGAATTGAGAAGATTGCAGTTCTATATGCTCAATTAGATAATTCGGTTAATTCAATACAAAGCGCTTATAGTATTGAAAATCTTTATTTGCAATATTTCAAAAGTGATTATATAGTCGTTATCCGTGAAGTGTACTGTAACAAATAATGGATTCTATCCGAAAACACTTCACAACATGGTAAAAATAAGAGTTAAATTATTATCTTTTTTAATATTTTCAATGTAATAAAATATTGCTCGGCAGTTACTTTGAAGCTCTGACCATATACAGATTGTTCGCTAATGCATGAGAAGTCTGAAATTGAGAAAGAAAGAGCTAGAATCTTACTTGATGCAATGATCAAAAGAGCCAATACGAACATCCATTTAACAGAAGACTTCCCCATCATGTTCTGTTCTGGTGAGAGTGTCACGAACCAATGCTTTATTTATATAGGCGAAATGGAAGACTTAATTCTTTGGTAGAAAACCTACTGATAATAAATACGACATGAATTGGTACATTGTATTAAAAGAAGATTCAGACGTGGTTATTATATTTGATCGGTTTTTCTTGAAAAGCTTTTGCTTAATAAATACAAAGTTTGTGATTAAATATATAAATATTTTATAGGGTTAAGATGCGTCCAACATCTCTAAAATAGTTTTTGCCTTAGTATTGGATACAACAAAAAAATATTTTAAGGTGCTTAACACCCCTGAAAAAATAGTTCAGATTATTGGATGCACTAAAAAATATTTTAAAATACTAAATGTGTGTATTTCTCCTAGCTGATATTTGAACTTTAGTTCGTCATATTACGATGGGACTAACCCTTTCTACTAAACCCAACCAGTTAGTTTTTAGGGATAGATTTTAATTAAGAATTACATTGTTTTAGTACAAAAGCATACTATATGATCAAAGGCTTGAATGAATGAGGAAATGTGGTATATTAATTATATCCTATTCTTTTCATACTGACAGTAGTTTTTAAATAAAAAAAATATTTTTTAGATTTTTATTATTTTTAAAAATTTAAATAAATATTATAAAATTATATATATATTCCTCTGGAGAGTGTTAACAGTACATCTTGGAATGTGTTTAAGTGCTATTAAATATTGATTTTACATATTGATTTTAAATAGAAATTTATAGCAAATAACGTCCATATTTGCAAAGCAAAATACTGTTTTTTATTTATATTCCGAGTCATGTTCATTTCAAACAATACTATAGGGAGGATGAGGGCATAAATTCTAAAAAATATAATCCTACATCTTTTTCAGCTAATGTAGCTAAAACCTACAATCACACAACTACTACGCTTCCTTTCATTTACAAGCGAATTTTGTTCACATTATATAATAGTAACAAAAATATGTGGCTCCAGTCGTATTAGAAGTGAAAAATAAAGCCAGTTATATTTGTTGACATTATATAATAGTAACATTAAGTTTTAAAGAGACAACATAAGTATAAAATTAGGGTAACCAAGTTGAAGATATTGAGATGAATGTATGTTTATATAAGAAAATATAATATTCGTAATGAACATATACATAAAAGAGTTGAAGTGTCATATTATAAAGAGAAAATAATAAAAATTTATTTGAGGTAGTTTTGACATATATAAATAAAGTTATTATTAGATGTACCGATAAAGAGGCTAGATCCAACATCATGGAATCCTTCGGAAAGTGTAGAGGAAAAAAAAATTCAATAAAGTTATTGAGCGAAACTTTTTTATTAATAATCTATTCAAAAATTTAGTTAATAATAGAACACAATGTCACCGTATAATCCAAGTAGCCAACCCCACGTAGTAGGATAATATTTCTTCTTGTTGGAGACCTCTAAAAATTTATCTTTTTTTTTTGGTCATGTAAAACTTGAGTCTTTCAACATCGGTATTAATATCAACTATATAAGTTACATCGGATTATTTATATATTTCCAAGTGATAAACAATAAGGTTTATGCATTATTTCAAAAGCACAGGTAAATTAATGGCGAAATATGCGCCATAAGTTTTTTTTTTATTATTTATTGAACTTGTTGTTACTACACCACATTCTCATAGAAACATATATAGTTTATTCTCTCATAATGAAGATTTCTACCCATTATTATTATTATTATTATTTGTTGGAGGAAATTGGTTGTTGTCATGCATTCCAAAACCCTCCTCGGGAGGACGACATTGGCATCCAGATAATGGCCAGCAAGGGCATGGACAGTGATAGCAACTTATCACAGGACCCCTTGCTTCACTTTCCTCACACACATCTGCATACAATACAATACAATACATTAAACATTCATGCATGCAATATCCATCATATCATAATATATATATATATATCATATTGGTTCCTTATAATGCTTTTTTATTCTAGAATTATTATTATAAAGTCATGAGGAAGCAATGTAACTACTAACAAATTCTATAAGTACATGACGAGTCTATATTATTCACTTGTCTTTGAAATAAATTATTATTTTTTATTCTTAATATTTTCAATGAAATATTTCTTCGGAGTTAGTTTGAAGTTTTGACCATAGATTATTAGCTAATAATTTATGAGAAATCTGAAATTGAGCACAATGTAGCAAAACATAGAATTGAAGAAGAAAGAGCTAGAATCTTACTTGATGCAATGATCAAAACAGCCAATAAGAACATCAATTTAAGAGAAGACTTCCCCATGTTTTGTTCTGATGAGAAAATGTTGCGAACCGCAATGCTTTATATAGGCTAAATGGAAGATTACGAAATTAATTGGTACATCATGTTAAAAGAAGATTCGGATCTGGTTACTACATATTGAAAAGCTTTTGCTTAATAAATACAAAGATCGTACTATTAATTAAGGACTAGATGCATTGAGAAGATCAGGGAGTAAGCAGAAAAGGAAAAAGAAGAATTGATATAGGGGATGCGGGTCCCACAAGAGATAAAGGGGGAAAAAAGATAGAGCTACTTGATGTGATAGAGAAGTTACTCCACACAAGTCCACATGCATGCACACAAATAAATGAAAATAAACTAGCTAGTAATCTATTTGTGATTTTCTTATAATTAACTCTCTTAATTTTATTTTATTTTATTTTATTTATATTTCTCATCAATTAATTTATCTTACATTACTTTATTAAATTATTAATTATTTAAATTAGTAAAAACGTAACCTCAACATACTCTACCATTTTTATTACACCAATATACTTGTGGTAGTAATTACCTTTTTTATTATTAAGCATAAATATCTTTTTATTATTGAAAGTAATTTTGTTCAAAATACTAAGTGATAACACAGTGATTTGTAATTACTTGGCATTATCATAGAATACTTGGTTGGCCCCAGAAACTAATCAATTATGCTGACCAACAAAGAGTCAATTTAACCAATTCTTAATTAGGACCAATAAAAGTCTTCTAAAGCAAGATCACTGATTCCCATTTGTACAGCAACAAATGACACCCACACAGCAAGAAAGTATTCCGCACATCACTTGGAAAAATCCATGAAAAACACAAAACAACAGTTGTACAAAATAATAAAACATTGTAAAAATTGGATTTTTATGAAAATACCCAAGATTTTTTTACCATAAAATACCTGACAAGTCTTAAGGCAATATGCAACCACATGCAACAATTACGGAGAAAACTTGAGGAAAAATCACCAGAAAATTGAAAGCATTTTCAGAAAATTTTGTTTCTAATCTGAATGTTTATTTGGTCAAAAATGACGCGGAATTTTGAGGAGCAAGTTTTTATTTACCGGAAGAGCTAAGCAAGGTCAAGATCATGGAATATAATTAAGAGTTAATAGTCTTATATGTCAAACAAAATTTAATAACAAATAATGTCAATGATTGTGATTTACTGAATAGCAAAGATTTGTATATTTCAAGATATATTTATTTTTCAACATTGAACGGAAGATGACAGCATATATATAATTTCGCATAGCATTTTGCCACATATAATTGTGAATTTGACTACTCATATTCAAGATACATGCATGCCTTTTATGGAGAAGCCTTCTCTTTTCAATAATTGCAAGACAATAAGTATACAATATAATGTAGGAGAAATTTTCGGAGAACTTCTAAAAATATTCAGAAGAAATAGGTTGCATGCATACCTTGTTTGAGAATTCTTAGTTTAAGTGAAATAATGTAGTAAATTCTCAGGAATATAGTCGTATATTTGCTAGTCAGTCTCAAAACCTTATAATCTAATCAAACTATATACAGTTTGAAGTCTTTGAAAAACTTAATGCATACGATGACCTTATAAACGATATGCCTCTGTTCATACTATAGAAATAGTCAACAAATTTCCCTCACGCGTATATACAAACTTTTGATGTGACAATTAATTAACAACATAGTATTAAAATTCAATTCTCATCGGCTGATAAGTCAGTTTGGTCAAAAGTTTTGGACGAGTTAGTTGAATTAGATTTTATATTGTTCTTCTCCATTTATTAAGCCTTAAACAACATTATTTTGAGTTAAGAAAAAATAGTTGTTTGTCAAATTTATTCCTTAGTAACTTTGTTTTTGTTAGATTATGTTTCATTGATCAATAAACTATTGTCTTGATCGGTCCAATTTTCAAAACGTTGATTAACAAGCTAACTTAAGGCAACTTACAATCAGTTTCTAAAATTTCAGGGCATTTCAAAAGAATTCAGAAGAAATTTGATTGTATTTTCAGAAAATTTTCATTTGCTTTTCTTTGAATGTGCATGGTGGTGTGGACGTACATGTTACATACACTTCTGAAATCCTTATAAATAGGACCCATGGCTTCAAACTGAAAGCAAAATACACAGAAGAAGAATACTTAGAGGCATTTAATATTGTGAAAACCCAACACACACAAACGCAAGTGAGGATGAGTTCTCGGCGACCTTCTCAGAGTTCTGGGGAACCTAATGCTGGTTACGGCCGTAAACCTCCTCAGATTTCTCCATCACCTTCCGATAGTTCTCCACCACCTCCTCAGAGTTCCCAACCACCTGAGAGTTCTTCAAATCCTCCCCATGATAATCCAAAGTTGGGTTATGGTCGCCAAAAGCCACCTAGGAACTCCAATTGATTCATATCTATTTGGTAATTTCATTCGCTTTCTTTTTTTTTTCCTTGTTAATTCGATTTATTTTGATTTTAAATATAAAATAATAATCCACTTTATTTCACAAATTATAAGTCATTTCCCAAACAATCTTATTGATTGCAAATTAAATATTCTAATGGGATTTTCATCAAAGAATGTATTTTTTAATGTAAATTATTAAAATGGGTATTTTAAGAAAATCAACATACATTTATAACAAATAACTAATTTTTTAATCTAGATAAATTTTGTTATCTAACTTTTACATTTGGGATTAGAGAATAGCGTAATTATTTAATAGACAGAGAAGAACACATCTAAAAGATTGTATATTTTTTGGCCAAAATAAGACTGTATATGAGGCTCACTATTAGTTATTTAACCTATGTTGTTTATAGAAACTTTGAATTCTATTTTCGATCAATTATTTTTATTTGGATTATTTCTCCTCGTCCTCCAACAATTTTTTAATTTTCTTAATACACGTTCTTTTCTTTTTATGTCTTTGTTACTTAATGTTGTCTTTCTTTCATTTTTTTTTTTGTTTACTGATTGTTTCTTTTAATTTTTATGCAGGTTCGTGTGAACGTGAAGCTAGTAAAATCAGGCCAAGAAATAAAAGTGTCAAAGAAAATAGGGAGGAAACTCATATTGTGTAGCAAAGTGCATTAAGTTTAATCCGTTCGTAGTCACGTCTACGTATTATAGATTTATTAGAAAATAAAATGGCCTGGCATTAAGCTCTTTTATTAGTTCGTTTCTATATTCATGTCTTAGAAGTTACTTATATCAATTTAAGTTATTCTATCAAATTTCAATTCTAAATCTAATATGGACCATCTAGATTTATTTATATTGACTTTGGAAATATTACTTCCTATCTAAAACTGCCATCTAATTAATAATACAAAGACAGACAACTATAGGAGATTGATCATTTGGGACATGGAATTGGCAAAATAGAACTTGTGATGCAACGATAACGAGATCGTGTAAAACTTCACTATTTTCAGGACTACTTTATATATAGGCGAAGGTGTAAGTCGGTAATAAGCTTGTAGCAGCATTCCCATGCTGTGTATCAATTTTATAGCGTCTTTAATTAGTTATCGCAGCCTATCAGTGCCACAGACCTTGCTTCACTTTCCTAATACAATACATATCCATCATATCGTGTTTAATATAGATATATTTAACTAATTTAATTATATTAGAAAAATTAATTAATATATTATGTTTTCTTAAGACATCAGAGTGCAATGAATGTATTGATGTGTATTTATAAAAGCAATATTAATTGATACATTCAATTAAAAGAATAAATAAGGGGGAGGGGGAAGTACTGTGAGGATGTTATGGTGAAAATAAGACAAAAAAAAAACAAAGAGGATTGATAAAAGGGACAGGAGAAATATTTATATATTTTAAAAAAAATTACGTAATTTAAATTCAATCTAATCAAATACAATATCTAAATATATTTTAATTTTAGTTAGACGATAATATATTTAAAATAATTTATATTTTATTTTATTTTTTTAAATAAATAAACTTTATAATTTAGTTTAGGCGAGTTTTATTTTTTTTAAATTAAAATATTTTTTTAAAAAAATAAAATAAATTATTAATTTTGTTAAATGAGTCATAGATTATATTTTAATTTGACTCTTAAAGTAGGTCCGGCGAGCATGAGAGATAAAGGTAGAAAGGATAGAGCGATGTGATGATGTGGTAGAGAAGGTATTATTCCCGCACATGATCACGCCCACACTCGCACACCTATTTCCACTCGCAAATAGTAGAAACTAATAATATAGTGTGAATCCTGAAGTCCGAGTGATTGTGATTTTCCCATATTTAACTCTCCCTTTTATTTATTTATATTTTATATTATCATCAATTAATTTATCTTCCCTTGCTTTGCACAAATTATTAATTATTTGATCCAGTAAAAGCACAACTTCCTTAATGATAAGAAATAGTCAATCAAGTGCAAAGATTTTTTAGGTAAATTTAAAATATCAATTAGCGAAAACAATAACTAATCACCTCACACTATAGTCTATTCAAAAAAACTTTTTACATACATATGCACTTGTCAATGTGTGGACAATTGACAAATTGAACCCTTCCCATAAGCAATATATCTATCAATTAATGTTAATTTTGTATATCCAAAAATTAAGTGCTTGTTTAGATTTACTTCCGATAAGAACGTCCGCACAAGTCAAAATAAAACTCATCTCACATACTTCATATACTGTAAACTCACAATTAAAAGATTAAACAGTTAAATTGGAGTTCAAATGACCAATTCAAACATGCACTAAATCTTGGCCAATACATAACATGGAACCTGAGAAAGCAAGGGGCATTATTTTACAACCACCTTTTTCATCCAAAAAATCATTTTTAATTCTATTTTACTTTTCCATTTCATTTCATTTTGCATATCAAGTAATTTCTAGACTTTGGAAACATTACTTCCTATCTAAAGCTGCCATCTAAGACATGATACAAAGACAGATAATCCCAATAATGGGTGCTGACAAATAAAAACCATTGGAGATTATTTACATCGAATTGACAAAATAGAACTTGTGATGCAACGATAACGAGATCGTGTAAAACTTCACACTGTTTTTAGTACTACGTTATAGGATTACCTAATCATATAAAAATGTTGAGATCACTTTAGTGCTCTGTTTTAACTCTCACATCTCCGTTGGGTAATGCACTTTGTGCCTGTGCAAGACGTTTCATCTCCTGCATAAGAGCAACAAGCTTCAGATTAATGTCAATACATAACCTAAACACTTTAATACCTTAATATATATTCTATTTAACTAATTTAATTAGATTAGTTAAGTTAGTTAATAAGTACTCTAATCATCTTTCTTAACTCTCCCCCTCCTTCTCTTGATTATGATTAATGTTGAGGGAGTATCAATATAGATAATTAGGGAAAAAATTAATAAACATAGAAAATAAATCGTATATTTAGGTCAAGATTAACCTTCCCAATAAGGTCTTATATTAAAAACAGAAAGAGTAATTTATTTCTTGTAGTTGTATTGTTTAGTAATATAAATCTTGGGACTTGATTGACCACAATGCCGCCATCTAGCTAATACAAAAACAGATAATCCCAATACATAACACCCTTTAGGCCTTAACTAAGTATCCAATTTACCACCGAATAAATCATCTCATGTGTTGTATATGCTATCATATACAAAAATAGGCTCAAGTAAATTTTAATTCCTATTAAATATAGATCTTATATATGTTTACATGTATATGTAATCAAACTCAAAAATCTATTCGCTTGAAATCTAAGTGCGAGTTAACACATTAATAACATTCAAGTTAACGAACTATGTTCGATGGTAAATTTTGGATAGATATATGACAGAAAGGAAAAAATATCTCAATTCAAAAAATATAAGGGGTCCAGTTTGTTAACTAGGACAGCAGGTCGTATTCTCTAATAGACTGAAGGGGCCAAAAGTGTATTTAAGCCAGAAAAAATAAGACGAAATCAATGTTAATTATGATTTGTTACATGAAGGGGTAGGACAATAAATAACAAGATATGAACTAGCATGTTAATCAACGATTGAATTATGGGATTCCACGGGAAATGTTAAGAGAAACTAAATTGAAAGAAGTAAATATCTCCAAGAGCTATTTTCGAAAAATTCATATCATGACCCGACAGAAAAATAGAGTATATTTCGTGGAGCAAAATAGTAAATTCATGGTAGTATGCCAAAGGCATGCAGATTCGAGGTACCAAACTTGGAAAGAAATGAAAAACGGTATATAAACAATGATATGAAATACTGTAAAAATATTATTGGCATGTGCAAAGAATGATATTCATATGAAATTATAAATGGCCCAGGAAATATAGGACTGACCATCACAGAGATTTTAGCTTGCGGCCAGAAAATGTGAGACATCCCTAAATTCATAATTGGGGGTATGCCTCAGAGTTCATCATTTTGGAACAACAATTACATGATTGTCATCCGTTTGAACCCTTCTTTATAATACTAGTCTACTGGTCGAGAGCTGAATACCTTACTTACAAATTCTCAAGATAGATGAAGCTCATTTGTGATAATCAAGGCTACCCTAATTATAGCCTCCAACTTTACTTTCCATAGAAGGACCAAGCACATTAAGATTGATTGTCATTTATTAAGAAAATAAGAAAATTTAGCCTAGTTGAATTATTATGAGTTTTGTCAACCCAAATGATCAAATGGTAAATAACATTACCAAATCCTTTAGAGAGGGATCTTTGTATTACGTATATTTACAATATGCTTGATACATATTTGATTTATATGTTTCAGCTGGAGAAGGGATGAAGATTCGCTGCACCGAAGCTGTGAGCAGTATATGGTGCATTTTAATGGATCTCAACCATTAAAATAATCAGGCAACCCTCCCGCAGATACATGTCCATAAACTCTAAATCACTCTGTTCCTCTGCAGCATCTGTTTTATTTTCTTGTGTTAGTTGCCATGATCCTGTTGGTTTTGGAGCTTGCTGGTGAAGGTTTCAGTAGTTAAAAGCTATAATTTGCTTAAAAAATCAGTGCTCATTTGAACGGTGTGGTTCTGGAGCCAAAGGTCTGATTCAATAGCGTCTAGTTTATTATTAAAAGAGAGAGAGGAGGCCGTGAGTGAAAAGAAAAGAGAGCATAACAGGAGAGCAAGAAAGTGAACATGAAGGCTCAAGAACACAAAACCAGGAGAAAAGGGCAAGAGGGACTGATGCTATCTATTATAACGGATAAGAGCTTCTTCACTTTGTTTTGAGTCAAGAAAAGAGGCTGAATATCAGTTGATTTTGCAACACACGGTTACGCGCATGTGATGTCTTTCTACTTTGTTTTAGTTTTTCTTTAAGCTTTTGCCAAAATTATGGTTTGGTCTATAGCATCCTTGAAATCCTTGCTCACAATCCATAATTTTAGTGTCAAGTTGGTGTTGTGGAAAAAAGTGGAAGAGTGTGGGAGGCTTTGGATAGTTATGTCTATGAGGAATAAGTTGTTTTAGTGTTGCATTATACTTTAACGGCAGGACAGAGGGTTGAGCTCATGGATTGTGGCTTCAAGAGGGGTAGACCAATTACAATAAAAACAAGGATTAGGTAGGTGAGAAACAGCTTTTGCTGCTTGCAGGTGAGGGGCAGAGAATTGTTTTAGTTGAAAACAGGTAGTAGAATTAATTGTAAATATAGGCTAAGCTGTATATATTCTTTATTGCTTCATACTTTGTTTAACATATTATACAGTCTTTTCCCTAGTATGAATGAAGCATAACATGAATCATTATTGTTATACTTTAGTTGAGCATAGTTTCTTAGGCTTACCAAAGTATATACTCTGTTCGTCTCTAATATTATCCTGTGAATTTCAAGTTTTATTGTTATTACATGAATCATTTTATTGGGCTGATAGTGACATCAAAGGATAGGCAGGTATAAGCTCAGTTCAACAGACCAGGTATATAACAAATTTCAAGGCCCCTTAAAGTTAGTTTCACAGTGAAAATTCACTAAGTTGAATTAATGGTAAGATATGCCTCAAACCCCCCTCCCCCCTTCTCTTCCCTATTTCCTCAGATGAATGGACTAACTAGTTGTCATGGTATAACAAGTGACCAAGCTTAGGGACAAACTCAGAACGTTATGTTTTGTTCTACAACCGTAATATTAATGGCCAAAAGAATTATACTTACAGCAGCAGTAGTTGCACGACTCTCCCTGTATGCTTCAACCTCATCAGGGAAATTTTGCTCCAATTCTTCTAGAAGATTCTTGCGTAAACTCTACTCCTAACACAAAAGGCTAAGTTGGACTAAAGAAACTTATATACGAGCATATGAAATGTAAAATTAAAGCATCCAAATTCACAGATATTAAGAATTAGATTCAACCTTCAAAGCATCTGATTTTCCTTTGGTGATTTGATTTTTCCCAACGCAGTTCATTATCACATCCTTTGTAAATTCATCTGGATTCTTGCCATCATCAATTAAACTAAACCCAGCAGTAAATTAACAAACAAGGTTAAACGATAAAAAGCTTATATTAGATGTAAATAAACTAAGGAAGAACATTCATAGGCAAAGAACTCACCTGATAACCTCCATAGGAACTTGAATGTTGCACTTCTCAGCCAATTTGATCATATTGTCAAGCTCCAGAACAAGACCATTGCTTGAAATTATAGCAAAAATATGATCAATAACTTCTTTCAACCATAGGCAAAAAAATTGAAATAAGATAAATGGCATTAGAAGAAAAAGATGGAAGAGAAGTACATGCGTTGGAGGAGAGGCATTTGAAAGGCAGGATTATATGAAGAGACGGTAAGGTAAAGCTGATGAATGAGGCCCAAGGTTTTTTGAATGGAGTTGATAACCTGGCTTAGCTTCTGCATAGAATCAGCAGCAGCGGATACAGGAGACGATGTATAATTTGCTTGAGGGATCAACATACCATTGCCAGCACTTCCACCATTTCCTCCTGTACTTACAGTACTCTGGGATGACTCCATTAGTGTATTTTTCTATAAAATCTGGGAAAAAGCATTGAAAATTAGTGTTCAAAAATAAACAATCACGACAAAAAACTGTGTTGAAATTTTTTTATTAATATACAGAAATAATGAGAACATGAAGCTTTGCCTTCTTGTACACCTATGGACACAACGTGGCATCTCCCTTCTTATTTTCCACTAAAATAAGACAAAACATGCATATATATGATAATCCTTCAAGAGGAAGAGAACTGCTATAAATAATGTTAGTGGAGAAAGAGAAGAGTAATAAAAAGAGTTACTATTAATTATTTGTTACATAAGAGTTAAAGATAAGCATAAGAAATAGGAACTAATATTTCAATTACTTGTTATTTTATCTTAAATAGCATTGGTTATCAAGTGAATCATCATTTCTTAGGCTTTAATGGTTGTTCCATTGATAGCATTGCGATTTAGTATTATCTTTTTAAAATTTATTAGGAGTTATCTCTTGGGCTTTGGGTGTGTTTGGAAAACACCCAAACCGCGGTTTTAAAAGGGCTTTTGGCCCAAACCTCGGTTTGGGAAAATTTTAAAACAAACAGGCTTATTTGTCCATAAGTACTTTTGGACAAAACCATGGTTTAAAACCATGGTTTTGAATAAGCTATTTAAAATAGCTTTTTCAACAGTAAAAGCACTTATGGACTATCCAATTACTATCTTACCCCTACTTTTTCTTACACCCTCTCTCCTCTCTCCTACTTTTTCTTACACCCTCTCTCCTCTCTCCTACTTTTTCTTACACCCTCTCTCCTTTCTCCTCTCTTCCTTCTCTCCTCTCTCTTCTCTTTTCTCTAACTCCCTCCTCTCTCTTACTTTAAATCAAATCATACCCTTTTTGGTAATTTACCACCATAAAAGTCATTCTAAAAATAACTATCCAAACACCTATTTATTTAAAATCACTTTTTTTCCATAAACTCTTCTCCAAAAGTCCTTTTCCATAAGTTATCTATAAGCCATTTTTCAAAATCCTATCCAAACAGGCCCTTTATATATAAAGCCCTTAGCAGTACAATTAAGAGAATCTGACCTTCGATTTGGCAATAAAGTATTTTTGAATGCTCAACAACTTTCCTCCTCTTATTCCTTCTTCCCACTCCCCCCTTTATTTGTTCTACATCTCCCTCTTTCTCCTTCTCACTCTCTCTTCCCTTCCTCTGTTACAAATATTGTCCTAAATCAAATTAAAAATGGTAAATATAATTAGAATTGAGAACTGTTTAATAATGACAAGCTCCCGAATCTAGATAAGGATAGGAGGAATTTTGTGGGCCAAACATACACAGGTTAAACTTACACTGGTTGTGTAGCTTAAACTCTCTGTCTATAGCTTAAACTCTCTTTACTTGTAATAGTTATCCAACAATAGTTGGTATGTCTTCAACTCTCTGGCTATAGCTTAAACTTACACAGATTGTGTCGGCCTGGTTTAAATCTGTTTTAAAGTATTTGATAATTTGCAATGCACGAAAAATCATACAACCCCCTTCTCTAGTAAGAAAACTTCATATATATACACAATATCCTCACACCATGAAAATAGAGGAAACTTGGCAAGAGAATAATAATATTAACAAAATAGACCAGCTAAAAAGCATATTCATTGAAATTCCTTAAGAACAGTTAACCAAATCCTCACACCGAGTAAATAGGTAAAACTTGGCAAGGATATTTACATTAACACAGTAGACCAACTATATGTCATATTCATTCAAATTCCTAAAGAACAGTTAACCCAACCCACGCTAGCTGAATAGTTCTACATCCGTGGGAATCATGGGCGGACCTATATTACATTCAGAGGTGGCATCTACCCCCACTGAAATCTTTGAAATATGCATAATTGATATAATACCCTTTTAAATTTTTTTTCCATATACTTTGACAAAAATGCCCTAGTAAGCAAATTGATTCAGGCAACTCCTCCAAGCCACTGAAGAATGACAATTTAACTCAACCTTCTAAATTGTTAGATACAACTCGAGCCAAGTCATTTACCAGATCGTGCATCACAAATACCTTGAGAATTTTATAAATTGATGATGATATAAAGAGATTGGTAAAAAGAATGCCAATAGACAACAAATTCAACAGTGCACAACAATCCAAAGCTTACAAGTCACAAGTAATCAAAATGAAGAGGGAAGAACTATAATAGCCGATTACACACCATGGAAGCAAAAACTAGTAATCAAGGTTTAAAAAAAAAGGAAAGAAAGTAAACTCAGTCTTTATTCAAAAGAGTCAATATTCGAACGATTACACGATCAGATTCAAAGCCAAATTAAAATAAAAAACTTTAAAACAAAGCAAGAAAAGGAGCTACGGCATCCAACACAGGGTTGACTACCACTCAGGGAACAGATGACGCGAAGAACAAATTGAAATCTAGATTAAAAGCCAGATTGAACAAATTAATCTCACCGGAATTTGGCCGTCCTAAAGTTCGAAGCTTTTTCAATACTTGCCGGAGAACAACCACGAAGGGCTTACAACGGTAGCCGCGTCAAAGAGGTCGACCAAGTGTGGAATACTTGCGCGGGGACGAAGAAAAATGGATCCCCTACGGAATCTAATGGAAAAATGCCACAAAATATCATTTAAAATCTAAAATTTTAAACTAATGATTATAATTATAATTTGGATAAAAATATATTCAGTACTTTAAATTAATTTTAGATAAATAATTAAAATATTTTAAAATATTTAAAAAAATAATTAATACCTTAAATTAATTTTAGAGGTATAATTAACACTATAAAATATTTAAATTGTTATAATTTTACCCCTTTACTAACAAAAATATAAATTTGTATTTGATACATACCACCTAAATTTTTTATTTTGACATATTATTATTTAAAAAGTCACATATGTAATATTATTTTAATAAATTACACTAAATAAATCATTATACAATATCAATTTTAGAGTTTATTCGATACTTTTTTTAAATAATATGACACATTTGACCTTTTAAATAATAGTGTGTTGAAATAAAAAATTTATGTGACATATATCAGACATAAATTTGTATTTTTATTAGTGAAAGGGCGAGATTGTACTAATTTAAATACTTTAGGGTGTTAGTTGTATATCTAAAATTAGTTTGGGATGCTAATTATACTTTTAAATATTTTAAGGTACTAATTGCTCTTTTAAAATTAGTTTAGGGTGCTGGATGCATCTTTAACCTTATAATTTTACAAAGTATAGATTAGTCATATTTACCGATCTATCTTTTAAAAATATGGAGAAAAAAGATAAAATTATTTTTCTTCATTTTCTCTTTCTCTATCTTCCCTCTTGCTTACATACCCTTCTTTTTCATTTTCTCTTTCACTCTCTTGCCCTTCTTCTATCGCTGTTCCTCGCCTCTCTACCTATTGCCGTAAACGGGACTAAGTGCTGGGGGTGAAAGAATGGAGTCTTGAATTGGAGATGGTGAGTAGAGGCTGGAGAGGAGTGGTATTGTCCCTGTTCTCGCGATGCCATCGCTGTTGGTTCCATTATGCTTCTGTGCCAACACTATCTCGCCTTGCATGTTCTTGTTGTCGGTGCTAGTGTCGAGATAAATAGGGTCAATTGCTGTGGAGATGACGATAGTTATAGTGACAAGTGAAGAGGTGGATGGAGTGATGTGATGAATGTGTGAATAGAGGTCCAGATTATGATGATAGATGGAGGCGTGAGTGATGTGAATGGAGTGGGTGAATGGCTTGAGAGATAAATGGAGACTATGAGATGATGTGAAGAGGAAGGGGAAAATGTCAACTATGAAGGGAGATGAATGGAGGCCAAAGATGATGGTGGATGGAGGAGGGAATAGAGTCAATTACTTAGATCAAATACTATTTATGTAATATGATTGATAATTTTTGTAATGATTTTGACCATTTTCGTTAAGATATTTATTACTCTATTTAACAATTGAGTTATAAGTAATTATTTCGGTCAATTACAACTTGTATAATGGAATTGACAAATTTTGTAATAACTTTGACCATATTCGTTAAAACATTTACTTACAACTAAATTGTTAAATAGAATAGTAAATATATTTATTATGATAATCAAAATAATTATAAAAGTTATAAATCCCATACACAATGAGAGGGGCTACTTTCAGGAACAATTATATCATTTTCCCAAAATTTTAAAAGGATAGATTAATACTTGTGACCAATATATCCTTTATGAAATTAGAATCGCTGATTTAGAATTTTAGATTTCAAATAATATTTTTTTTATATTTTTCCCATCTAAAATTTTAAATATATTAACAAAAATATTTTTTATTTGCAGTTCTCTCCTCCTACCAAATGGTATATCAAATCAAACATATTAACATGACTCTCCTATGTTAAATAGAAATTTCGCAAGAATTTTGTTTAAATTTACGATTTGATTATAAAAATGTAACTTTTAAAATCTATTTTTATTTCTTTTTAATTATCATTCCTTCAAACTTTTCGTACAAATTAAACAAAGCATTAGGATATGTTTGGATAGACTTTTAAAAAATAGCTTATAGAAAAAAAAAGAGCTTTTGGATAGCTTTTAGAAAAGGGTTTTTGGAAAAGAGCTTATGAAAAAAAAAGTTATTCTGAAAAAATGAGTGTTTGGATAATTATTAGTAGAAAAACTTTTGTGATTGGTAAATTACTAGAAAGGGAATGATTTTATTAAAAATATGAGAGAGGAGAGAGGGTAGAAAAGAGAGATGAGAGAATGTGTAAGAAAAAGTAAAGATAAAATCATAATTTTTCTGTTCCAGAAGCTAGTCTCAGTAGCTTATTCAAAACCTTAGTTTTAAACCATAGTTTAGTCCAAAAATCTTTTTGAATAAATATAGGTGTTTATTTTAAAAAAAAAAATCAAACTAAGGTTTAAGTCATAAATTCTTTTAAAACCGTAGTTTGAAGGTTGCCAAACACACACTTAATCTCTTACTATGTTAAACAAGACAAGAAAAAGTTAAGGCAGTGGAATAAAATAGATTTTAATACATAATCTTATAACTTATCTAGTATATAATTTAATTTATAGTATAATTTATAATATAAATTAAATCTTATAATAAGAATTGAAGGAGTATTTTGTTTCTATCACAATATCCCATTATAGTACACATGACATGCCTTTATATATATATATATATATATATATATATATATATATATCAAAGTTTTATTTTGAAAACTCCTTAAAACCATGATAAATAAATAAAAATCTTAAGCATATCACTCACACTGGTACTAAATATAAGCGGAGATTCATTCCCCTCCTATTGGTTAAAACCCTCTGCAAGTATTAGTCATGTTAGTTCTCAATAAAAACAGTATTACAACGAACATAAATCATTAAGAGAATTATATCCTAAAAACTAATTGTTAAAATTAAGAAACTAAATGCCTTATAAGGCCTGTTTTTTAAAATCAACCTCCTAATATAAGACTCCTGATAATGTCAAACTCATTTCATGTAGCTCACAAAACTGAATTAGGAAAAGAGAAAACTCTCTCTCTGTTTTTTTTTTTTTTTTGAAATTTTCATGTAAGGTTACTTGAATTACTAGGATATGTTCGGTTGATAAATAGTCTATATAAACACACAATCTATCAATATATATCCACAAGGATAGATCACAAGAAAATTAAGTAGGAAAGATTATAAATTTTTTATTACTTTAAATATTTTTAAATTTATAGAATAATATATTTACAAAAAAATTAAATGAATGTATATTGTAACAAAAAAATTAAACAATTACAATTAATTCGGAATAAATAAATTGTCCAGATTATGAAATATACATAATATTTTTATAATCTCCTCTATACTAAAATTTTAATTTTGACTTTTTTTCTTAATATATATGGAGCAACATTTAATAAAGAAATTCACTTATTTATCAAATTATATAATGTAGTTAAAATTATAACATAAACTGATTCAATTTGAGCCATGTAAAATTTTGTTCATACTAACAAGCTAAGACGAGCTAAACACCCTCTTAACGCATTGACAATGTGACAAATATTAATATAATAAGGAAACTTATTTTTTAAAATTGAAAAACGAAAATTAGGGTTAAAATTATATCCTAAAATATTTTAGAATGCTGAATACACTTTTAAAAATATTTTAGGGGTTGGGTGCACTTTAACTTAATTAAAAAATTAAAAATTAGATTAAATTTAATGGAAAATTTAAATTTCATATTTAATTAGGTAAGGCAATAAGCGTAAGTTATTGAAATCGCCTATCAATTTTCTCAAGCTCACAAACCTTTGAATAAGAAAAAGAAAATAGTAATAAGGGGTTGAAATTGTGCCCCAAAATTTAAATTAAGTCAACACAAAGAGAAATTTAAAATAAAACTAAATTCAAAAATATAAAATAATAAAACAAAAGAGAGACATGTTTTGATTCAAAATTGGAAAGCAAAAGGTCATTTGATTATATTCTAATCACCTTATGATTTATAATCATTGTATAATAGAGGGCTCAATAATCCAATGAATTTCATGCAAATTGAGTCCACATAATATTCACAATGACTAAAAAGTCAAAAGAAAAAAAAAGAGCTAGCACAATCTTTAATTCTTTAAGTTTGTATGAATTTTAATTTTGGTATCTTAAATTTTAAACTGTGATTTTTAATCCTTTAAGAAGTAAAATTTTAGAAATCAAAATTAAAATAAGAATAAACTTGAGGATCAAAGATTGACCTAACTGAAAAAAACCAGTGAAAAGGTTAGTAAATTTCATAAGCCTCGAGCGTGACCTTCAACAAAACTTACAAAGCTTCTTGAAACAACTTTCCCCTAATTTACAGTGAAAATTCTTTAATTTCACATGATCTTTCCGAAGAAAAAATAGCACTATACAGTAATTTTAGTTACAACCCAAAACTAATAGTTATAATAGAAAAATATAAAATTTAATAATTATATGAAATCTATTATCTGGTACTCCTCTGGTCTTTAATATATGACTTAATTAGAGAGTTAATCATTATCCTAAATATAAGACATGTTTATTATATTTATCAATTTTTTTAAATTACCTTTATAAATACTCTCTTAATAATAATGAGGGAGGGAGGGAGATGGTTATGGTATTTTAGATTAATTAATTAATTTTTTTAATCTAATTAAATTAACTAAATATGTCTTATATTAAGGATTTATATTAATAATTAGAGGAGTAATATTTATTAGGCAAGACAATGTACTTGAAGTTGTATAGAAATGTCAAACTCATTCCTCATGCTCACAAGTCTAAATTCGAGAAAGTAAAAACTCAAAATGCATTTTCTGAAGGTTTCATGAACTGTTACTCGAATTACTATATGAATTGTGCCCAAAACAAACGCACACGGCACATACGAGCAAAACAAATATGATAAGAAACCTTAATAATTTACGAAAATGGTAGAAAACTTCAATAAAAATTTACAAGAAAATAGGAGACGTTTTCAGAAAAAGTTTCATTTTGTCTTCCATGAAATATTACTGCATTTTTCCATTGAAGAGGAAAGCCTATTCTTCTGGGTTTGCTTATAAATAGAATAATTGCCACAAGTTGAAAGGCAAAAGCAACACAAGAAGATTGTAAATCCCAAAATATATTAGTTTTGTTGTTGGTGGCTACTTGGTGATTTTAGCAAGATGAGTTCGGGTCAACAGAAGAATACTACAGCAGACAATAGTAGTTATGGTTCTACATATAATTCACAGAGCCCTTCAAAGAGTCCAACTCCAAAGGAAACTAAGGAGGTTATCGCAGACGGTTCTAGTTATGGTTCTACATATAATTCACAGACTCCTCGAAAGAGTCCAACTCCAAAGGGAACTAAGGAGGTTATCGCAGACGGTTCTAGTTATAGTTCTACATATAATTCAGACTCTTCCAAAAAGTCCAAATCCAAAGGGAACTAAGGAGGTTATCGGAGAGAGCTTCAGCTATGACTCTTGAAATGATTACCGGTAATTAATCCAAACAAGAGGAATTTAGTTTAAAGTACTTTTGCAAACCATGCCGAGATAGGCCCTAGGTTGTTTTGACTTTTTATTTTTACAATTATGTTATATGAATTTTTCTTAGCTAATAATATCTCTTTTATGTATTGATTCTTAGTCGTTATTTTTACATGCAGGTTCATGTAGAAGTGGGACCTTATATGCTGGAACTCCAAGGAAAATAATGAGATATGGAATAATGAATGATGCAGAATTTCATATCATATTTAGCATTATTATAAAATATTTGGTTTTAGGTTTGATTGAACTTTAGGTTTCTAGAATATTCTGCTATTAAATTAAATCCTATTTAATGTAATTATATTTTAAAATATTCCGTATTTAATAAATAAGACATCAACATATTTACTTTATACGCCTCTTATGAATTGAATGATATTGACTATTGAGTATTCTCTCATCCCTCTATTCGTCTGCTATTTTCCTTCCCTGTCCTCCCTCCTCTAATCTCTCTCTATCTCTCCTTGCTCTCTATCTTCTCTCTTCCCCTTACCCGTCCTGTATCAGAAAGTTTATTGTGCGTGGCAGATATGACATGCCTTATATTTAGGTTTTGAATTTATTCATGTCTTATTTTTGTATGATATTTGATTAATTGGATAATACAATAATGTAAATAGGGATCTCTAGAAGTTTATTTGCAGCTAGCTAGGAAGTTTCAGAATCTAATTTCCATTATCGTGTGTGTGTGTGTGTATGCTTCGTTTATCTATATATGGATATATGCATTTCCATCTTGCGGCTCAAATTCTTCCGCTTCTTTAATCACCCAACGCAATACGATATAAATGACAACAATATCAATAGAACTACATATAATGATACACACACACACACACATACATATATATATAGAGTACAAAGCATATCATCAGGAGTACATTTAAAAAAAGAAACTAATATTTCCGATTCTACTTATAAGATACAATTAATTAATTTAGGTAGATTAAGGAAGTTAAATAAATTAGTTAATTGTGATGATTATATGTTAGTTTACCTTAAACACCAATTTAATTATATGCATTTGAATTACCCATTAACAAATACCCCTTAATATATACAATCATATAAGGAAACATTAAGGTAAAAATTATAATTTTGTGAGACAGAGTAGATTGGAGTTTTATAATTATGAAGGGAGGGAATATCAGTTTTGGATAAATTTAATTATTTAACTATTATTTCTTGTAAGAATTAGTTTAGGTCATCTAACAATAAGGATAATAAGAAGTATCTATATATATAACTTAATTTAACTCTCCCAACACAAATATATATCTATGATCGAATATAAACCCTTATCTTGCTTTTATAATTAGAAACAGAGGGAGTATCAATTTTGGATAAATTTAATTATTTAATTATTATTTTTTAATATTTAAAGATTAGTTTATGTCGTCTAATAATAAGGATAAAATGAAGTACATATGTACATAAATTTAACTCTCCCGACATAAATGTATAACCTTAAAGATTAAGAGTATTTTTTTTTTAAATCAACGAACTAACTTAGGGCGAGTGGATCTAAATTTAGTGACAAAAAAAATTCCATCATCAATTAGCAACGAAATTGCAAATTTGGTCATAAATAAATTAGGGAAAGTATTTTTATTAAAGGATTAATTTTAGTTACAAATTCCGTGGCTAATATGTTTAGTGACAAAAACTTTTGCCACTAATTTACTGGTTTAATTTACTAATGGTGTTATAAATCGTTAATGTAAATTGATAAAACTCGTTTCAAATGTAGTAAATGATGGCTTTTTGAAAGTTCTCGAAACAATGACTTTTTGCTTTAATAGTTATTGTATATATTATATTAATAAATGATGGCTCAGTGGGTCAAATCCCATTTTGAACCCCCTTGGCCTAAAACAACACAGCTGCGTGCTGGGCACAACTTTTGTTTTAAAGTAAGGGTAATATTGTAAAAACATATATATTTCAAAATTTTATTTTGATGATGAGTATTGATTTGGGAATTTTTTAATTAGAATCAATTTTTTAGTATTTGGAATTTCAAATAGTTTTTTTGGGGAATTTTTCCATTGATTAACATCCTCTTTCATGTAAATCATGAGAAATTTCAATTTGTATTTCGTATACAGTAAGAAAAAGAGAAAACTTCAATTTATTTCAGGATACTTTCACATGCGCTTTACACGTACTAGAAACACACGACACAGCCGAGCAAAACACATACAATATAAGCAACGTAACCTCGATTAAAATTTAGAAAATTTTCATGTGCTCTTCCCTGAAATATTATGGTACTTCTGATTACTGGAAATAGCCTATATGCTTGTGTGTATAAATACGTTAACACAAGATTCAATAAGTTTAACTATTTATTTATTTATTTTTTTAAAAAACAAAAAGATTCAATATTACAATTTACAAGAATCATTAAGATATACCTAGAAAAGTATTAGCTATTTAGTAATTGAGTCATTTGTAATTTTCTCTTTCTATTTTATTACTCTATCTAATCAAATATTTTCTTTTTATACCCTTATTCCTACATCTTTTCATATTCGGTTTTTATTGTTTATTTTTAATTTAATTTTTAAATTATAATTCCAATCAATTTGCTAATTGCGAAATTTTTATTTATTGAGACTTTGCCTATAGACTAAAAATCCCAATAAATTAGTTAGGCCATTTTGCAATCTTCTATTTAAAGATGTTCAATTTATATTTTGAAATGTCTTGATCAAATGCAACTAAAAGTCCAAAAGGAATTTTGTAATTTTTTTTTGGAATGTCATCACACTACAAGAAAATTGATTTTCAGCGGCGACTTTTGTCACCGCTGAATACATTTAGCGGCGACATTATGTCGCCGCCAAGTCGCGGCCTATGAGACTGTCGCCTATTCGCATTAGCGGCGACAATTGGTTGTTGCCGCTAAAAGTCCAAAATCAGCGGCGACCTTACGTCGGCGCTGAAAGTTCATAATCAGTGGCGACAATGTGTCGCCGCTGAAATTCCAGAATTAGCGGCGACCTTACGTCGTCGCTGAAAGTTCATAATTAGCGGCGACAATGTGTCGCCGCTAAAAGTAATTTTTTGATTTTTTATATAATTTCTATAAAAAAAATACAATTTAATAATAAATAATAAATAACTAAAAATCTAATAACATTGATAAATATTTTGATCATCGTATACAATATCAAATTAGTTCAATTACTTAAACATATTTAGTTTATACATAAATTTTATATAAAATGACTAATACTATGACTAGAAGAAGTAGGAGCATGTTGTTGCCCCTTCTGCATCAAGGCAGCGAATTGAGCTTGTATCCTTTGCTCCATTTGTTCCATTAGTCTTTGCTCGAATTGCATACGCTCTTGTTGCATCTTTTCACGCTCTTCTTCCATCTTTGCACGCTCTTCTTCCATCTTTACACGCTCATCCTCCATTTTTTCCCTCTTCTCTTCAAATGTTTTATCAAACTCTTCCTGTAATTGGGCACGCACATTCTCAACAACTAAACTATCTGTAGATTGAGGGCGATTTCTCTTCCTTGAAGGCTCCGCTCCATACCCTTTCCCTCTTACATACCCTGACCTCTCACCAAGAACTGTCGTCAATATTTCTTCTGACGTCATTCGAGCATCACTCTCTAAATCTTGGTCTTGTTGTTGAGAAAGCTCTAGCATACGACTCTATAATAAAAACATTTAAAACTATTAAATTAAAAATAAAACTAAATCAAAATAAAATATTAAACAACAATACGTACATGAAGCTGTTCAGAGTGTGCGTCAGCCCATACTACTTGTCCATCTAATGTCTTCCTAGTATGCGTTATCTCCCACAGCTGGTCAGGAGGGATAGGTTGTCTAGTAGTAAGATCTCTCTACAAAATAATAACAAATAAGAAAATGCAAATAATAGATTTTACAATAAATAAAAAGGATTGAAAATTTAAATTATAGTAGTGATAGATTGAACTTACTATAGCATACTCAATCTCTGTAAATGATCGAGGACCACAGGTATGTTTAGTCATTTATTTTTCTCGATTTATCGTGTTTCTTGCACTTTTATTCTACAACAAAATGTAGTAAGTAATAAGAATTTAATAATTGAAATAAAAAATATAATTTATCTAGAAGGATAGTAAGATACCTTAAACATGTCAAACTTAAAGTATATTAATAACCACTCGCAATCTTGAAAACTAATAGTTTGAGGAGAATCAGCCAACCTATCCTCATCAGTCTCATATTTCTTGTAGTGAGAGTGCAGATTGTTCTTCCAATTTCTGAATGCATTTTGTAAAATAATTGATATAGCAATATGAAACTTTTCTTCAGTAATTGCATCAGCAGGTTCAAATTTATCCTGAAACAAATAATCATAAACACTTTATACAATGAAATAAATAAACTAAAATAAGTATAAAAAGTTGACATAAATAATACCTTTATTTTTAAAATCATATCAGCACCATATTTTTCAAAAACATTCTTCCAGCTACCTCCACCATCCCTGAAAGAGACTGTGGTTCTAAGAGTTAAACCACAATAATTAGAAAAGTCTCTTGCTTTTGCACCGATTGCTCTTGACATGGAATCTGAAAATTTGACTCAAATCTTTGCTCCTTGTGCAGCCCTCAAATTAATGTTAATAGACTTATAAACTCCTTTGCCCTTGTTGATTGCAGTAGAAGAGCCTATCATTAACATTTAATTGTAAATATTAAATGTTACATGCGATGCAAATCAATTATTATAAATTTGAAACAAACTTACATGCACTACTATTTTGAGTATGGGGAGTAGTAGGAGAGTTGATAGGCATTTCCTCAAGTTGCTGTTGCAGTGATAGCGGTAAAATAACATGTCTTGATTGAGGTGTAGAGCATGTACCTCGACTATTTGTGTTGTCATTAGATGTAACAGAAATACCTTTCCCACCTCGACCACTCTTTAATACTGACATATCCTACAAAAATATATATTTCATTTAAGAAATATCAATCAATCAAACAAGAATCAATGTAGATATTAATAAAATGTACCATATCAATTAATTTCATTCAATTGAATCTTCCGTCGCACAATCACTTAAACTAATATCTTCTGATTTATCTGTTTCTTCTATTTCAGTTTCTATTTCACTTTCTTCTTCAGTATCGCTATCAAAGTCGTCAAGAAGATCCTCTTCATTACTAAATCCAGTATTAATGGCATTACTTTTATGTATTTGTGATGGTTCTCCTTCAGTTAAGGGCTGCGTTTGTCCATCTTCTCCATATAAGTTAATGATAACATCATCAAGTTGTGGAGGACTTGCATTGTAAACATTTAAGTCTACCACCAACTGTTGATAAGGTTCTGTGTCAAACATGGACCCCACTGTCATCAATATCACTGTCAGCTGGTACATTAAACAAGTCACGTGGGTTTGTTTTGACAACAACGAGCTAACCGGGTGCAACAATGTCATCCATATAGAAAATTTGCTCAGCTTGAGATGCTAGAATAAATGGTTCATCTGTTTGTAATGAATATCGCGTGTTGATACTTATGAACCCGTACTTATCAACCTTATAGCCTTTGTCATAATGAGCAACATCCCACCAATGGCACTTAAACAAATATACTTTTCGGTTGCCTATGTAAGACAACTCATAAATATCCTCTAACATACCATAATATTCTTTGTTAGCATTAGTGTCATCACCCTTAGCCAGGATACCGCTGTTTTGAGTTTTTTTTCCTGTTACACGGTCTTTTGTGTGAAAATGAAATCCATTGCCTATGAACATGGAATAACGATTCACAATTGTCAATGGGCCAATTGATAAACTTATGAGTTCATCACTAACATGGCTCTGTGTAGATAATGATGTCACCTTTGAGGACAAAAGTCATGTGTTAGATAAATTACATATAAATGTAATTGCTAAAAATACTAAGGCTAAAAATGTTAGAACTTACTCGTGAACGAAACCATTGAGGAAACTCATATTGGCTTTGCTCACTCCTTGATCCATGGGCTTCAAGCTCTATTATATATTCCCTACAAATTTTCATAGCAATAAGAAAAAATTATATTATGACAAATAAATTTTCTCTTTAAGTCAGGCAACTTACTCCATAAATGGCCAAACTTCTTCACAATTTTGTAGCACATACATTCTTGCTTGACAGTATTCTTCATAGGGAAGAGAAATTGACTCGCAATGTCCCCTAGCTTGACCATTTTTCTTAAATATTGTCAACTCAAGGTTGATATCATCATTGGTATCATCATTCCTACGTGGCACATTAAATTTTGTAGGAAAATCTTTCAAATATCTTGAGCAGAACGTGAGACTTTCATCTGCCAAGTATCCTTCTGCAATTGATCCTTCAGGCTGAGCTTTGTTGCGAACATACGATTTTAGTGTCCGCAAATACCTAATGCATTAAAATTAGTTAACCTTCTATAATTATGAATTATAAATATACAATGATATTGACGCACGTTACCTTTCTATTGGATACATCCAACGATATTGAACTGGTCCAGCAACTTTTGCCTCCCCTGCCAAGTGTATTGGCAAGTGAACTATCACATCAAAAAAAGCAGGTGGGAAGACCGTCTCCAATTTGCATAATGTCAATATTATCTGACTTTGGAGTTTGTCAAGTAGTTCACACGTCAAAGACTTCGAACAAAGATCTTTAAAAAATCTTCCCAACTCTATAATTGGTTCACATACTTTAGAAGGTAATAACCCCCGTATTGCAATTGGAAATATCTCTTGCAACAACACATGGTGATCATGACACTTCAAACCAAACAACTTTCGCTCCTGAATATTGACACATCTTGAAATATTGGATGAAAATGCATCAGGGACTTTTAAGTTAGCCAAGAATTGTAAACAAGATTGTTTATTTTCAGGGGACAATGTGTAAGGAGCAAGAGGAATAGAAATACTATTACCATCTTCAACTGGGTGCATATCACTCCTAATACCCAAGTCCATCAAGTCGTATCTACTTTTAATTGTATCCTTCGTCTTTCCAACCAAATCCATCACCGTGCACACAATGTTATGAGAAACATTTCTTTCTATATGCATCACATCAAGATTATATTGTATTAGCAAGTTCTTCCAATAAGCCAATTGAAAAAAATACTTTTTTTCCTCCAATTGTAAGCATTATTATGTGTATGACGCTTTCGCTTTGCACCCTTCCCAAATGACATATCACCCAAGTGTTCTAGTTGCGTAAGTACTTCATCTCCAGTCAATGGAACTGGTGGATCCATATGCTCTTCCTTACCATCAAATGATACCTTATTTTTACGCCATGGGTGATTTTATGGAAGAAAGGGCCTATGGCCCATGTAAGATAACTTGTTCCTTATCGAAGTACAATGCGTGTCCTTGTGGCAACATGGACATGCAAGTTTACCTTTAGGTGACCACCCTGAAAGGTTTCCATATGCGGGAAAATCATTTATAGTCTACAAGATTGCTACATGCATGATAAAATTTGATTCAGAATATGCATCATACGTCTGTATCCCTACCTCCCACAATTGTTTCAGCTCATCAATCATTGGTTGGAGGTAAACATTTATTTCATCACCTGGACACTTTAGACTAGGAATAAGAAGTGTCATCATGAAGTAAGGGCTTTTCATACAAAGCCATGGTGGCAAGTTATACGGTAGCGAGACAACAGGCCATATACTATGATTAGCACTCATATTCCCAAAAGGTTGAAATCCATCACTTTCTAACCCAATCGAACACTTCTTGGATCAACAAAGAAGTTAGGGTATTGGTGGTCACAGTGTTTCCAAGCTAAAGAATCAACTAGATGTCTCAGTACATCATCATTTGAGTGTTTCTCCTTATGCCACCTCATTTCTTTAGATGTATCTCTTGACATAAAGTCTTTGTAGCCTAGGTGATATGGGAAAATGCCTCAAGACTTTATGTGGAACCTTCTTCCCTTTCTGTTTGTTTAACTTCCATCTAGGCATCTGACACTTAGGATATGATTCTGCATTTGTGTGCTCTCCCCAATACAGTATGCAATCATTCTCACAAGCATCAATTTTATGGTAATGTAAACCCAGATCACGAATTATCTTCTTAGCTTCATAGAATGAGTCTGGCACTAAAGCCCGTTCTGGGAGAACTTCTTTTAACAAGCCCAACAACACATGCATAGATTTATTACTCCAATGGTTAAGGCACTTCACTTGAAGCAACTTTACAATAAAAGAAAGTTTAGACATCTTCACACAACATGGATAAAGTGCAGTTTCAGCATCTTCTAATAAGTCAAAGAACCTTCTAGCCTGGACATTAGGCTCTTCCCTCTCGTTGTAGCTAGTATTGGTATAATCCACACATGGAACTCCATATGCATCACATAACATCCTCACAAAGTTTTCATTATCAGTATCATTTTGTAGGTCATGACTGGAAGTTCCATAATCTGCCTTAAATGTTCTAATTTCCCCATGCAACTCCCACACGTTGTAACTATTCCAGAAACCCTTGCTCAATAAGTCTGTCCTAACATCTCTTCTCGCTTTAAATATAACATTCATGCATCTTTTACAAGGGCAACGTATTTGATTTACCACGCCAAGTTGACTAAATGCCCATTCTAGAAAAGCATCCACTCCTCTAATATATGCTAGGTTACCTCTGTCTTTAATATGTAGCCAACTTTTATCCATTTATATTCCCTAAAAATTTCAAATTTCAGATCAGATTAAAAGGGTGACATAAAAGGGTCTAAATTGAAATTTCAAATTTCAAATCAGATTAAAAGGGTGATATAAAAATTTCAAATTTCAGAGAAAAAGAAGGGTCAGAATTGGTTTCATAGACAGTTCATAAAGAAAATGAATAGGGATTATGAATCTGGAGACATGGAACATGTCACTGCTATAGTAGCCGCTGCATTTGCAGCTAGCAACAAAGAGATTTCAAAAGTCCCACAACAGAAGAAGACAGAGAGATCAGTAACAAAGTCTAGAAGCAAAAAGGATGGCTCAAAATCTCAAATTTCTCAAACTGGTGGATCCAAGAGATTCTCAGGTAATAGATATGGACAAACAATAATCACTAGGACTATCCAAGTTCAGCTTTGTTTACCTAACCTTACGGATAGTGCTTGGACAAAAACTTTTTATCCATTGTAAGAAAATAAGTCAGATTATTGGAAGGGAAATAAATTAGATTAAGAAGTTTGAATCAAATGCAGATTCATTGAAAAGATCAAACAAAAGTACTTGCCAGTAGTTTCATATTGAAGTTCCTTGAATATACATTGAAAAATCCCTTGCTTCATGCATTTTCTTTACATTGCATGGGTGTTAATAGTTTTTACTCTAATAAAAATAATTGTCAGGTATGAGAAGTTGAAAGAGACAATACATTCCTGGGAAAACAAGAAAAGGAAGGGAGCAAAACGCAAGATGAACATGCAAGAGAAGAACAAATTTAGTGTGTGCTTATGAGCTTTCTAAAATATCAGAGTGAGCTGGGGCAAAGGAGGATGAAAGCCATGGACAAATTTAGAGATGATGTGGACCGCATTGATCAGATAGCAAGAGGAGCAAGAGAACAAGCAGATGTAAAACGAAGAAAGGAAGAACAAAAAGCAAGAGAAAAGGCAAATAGAATCAGAACAACAGGAATGACTCGGGGGCCATGCTCCTGTTTCTGAGATAACCATTAATATAATATCTATGGCTTAGATTGAGCATGTTTACTGAATATAAAACTAAACTAAACAGAACAGAGAAACTCAAATAGTAATGTTTACTGGTTGTTGTCGGTTCAGGCTGTGAATTATGGGAAGTATGAGAGTACTGGGATTGAGCAGTTATGGAAAGTGAACAAAAAAAGCAGGGGAAGAAGGAAATACTCAGACATACAATGAATTTCCAGCAAACAGAAGCTCCCCTGTTCGGTAACATTCTTCAGAAATGTGACACATCATACAGCAACCACATTTGGAGATTAAAGCTTCATTCCACGTTTTTAAGCTTCATTGATTACTTAATCAGATATTTAATCTCAAAAACCCAAATTTAAACACATACAAACCCTAAAATGCATCGGCACAGTAAAGCTACATCCAACCCCACCGTCGAACGATTTTGGTTCGGTTTGAAGTCAGAAAAGTCAAATACTTACTCATTTTCACTTAATCAACCAAAAGCTACTCAAAATCTTGACTTCAATCGGTACCCCACCCCACAATCGAAAGAAAACAGATGAGACAAATTAAAGACGAACTCGGAGAACTCACCTCCGATGGCCGACTACGTCACAAGCTCGATCTCCGACCTCCAGTCACTCCTCCAACGTCACAATCCTCTGGTCCTTCCCTCGTGCTCTCCCTCTCTCTCCCGCTCTCGATATTTCGCGTGTTCTCTGAAGCAGGACACTCAGCGACGGTGAGGAATGAAGAAGAGAAGGGGAACCTAGCAAAATATTAAAACGTATCAGCGGCGACAAAATAAAGTCGCCGCTGAAACAACTTTAAGCGGCGACAAAACAAAGTCACCGCTGAAAGTTTTAATTTAACCTAATAATTTTAAAAATAATCCTCTTAAAATATTAATAATATTTTTCCTCCAATAATTTCTTCAACTCATTATATAATTTTTATAAAATTTTCTGGGCAAATAATAACCTCTAACTATTTTTCTTCAATTTTCTAAAAAAATAAGTCTTTAATTCCTGAAAAATAGGTATGAAATCATTTGGGTCTCTTTTGGAAAAATAAACTCTTTCATAACTCCTATGCCCCCAAAATACTTATTTTATATATTTTTCTTAACCCAAAAATATTTTTAATGATTATTCTTTCCTTTATTATTTTTCTAAAATTTCACTTTTGAGACTTTTTAATTGTCAAAAAAACATTCTTAAACTTAATAATACCTTACAAATTCTTTTTATACAAGTTAGGATGTTATATAAAATGTAGTAATATAGAGCATATGTAACAGTAACTAAAAATATATATACGCTCGTATTTTACGTATATTATTTCTCCTTATCTCTCACACACACATCTACCTCTCTCTATCTCCTCCCCCATATTATCTCTAACACACACATATTCACTCTCACTCTCATTGACCCACATTTACAATATCTCTCTCATAGACATATCCTTGTCTCATTTCCTTCTTTTTACAAGCATCACATTATTATTTGTATAATCTTTCTTTACTATAATAACATGTGAAATTCTTTGATTTATTATTTAAAATTGACATTATTCAATAATTTAATTTTATATATTATATAGTTATTTAAAATAAATTCAAATGGGAAAAAATTGTATAACTACTTTTAGCGGAGACAAACTATCTAATACATTAATGCTACTTAAAATTATAAATTTTGAACTTTAGCGGCGACAAATGAAAGTCGCCGCTGAAAGTCCTACTTTTAGCGGCGACTTTGATTTGTCGCCGCTGAAAGTTTAACTTTACCTTAATAATTTTTACAAATAATTCTCTTAAAATATTAATCACATTTTTCCTCCAATAGCTTCTTCAACTCATTATATAATTTTTATAAAAAATTTTGGGCAAATAATAACCTCTAACTATTTTTCTTCAATTTTTTAAAAAAATAAGTCTTTAATTCCCGAAAAATAGGTATGAAATCATTTGGGTCTCTTTTGGGAAAATAAACTCTTTCATAACTCCTATGCCCCCAAAATACTTATTTTATATATTTTTCTTAACCCAAAAATATTTTTAATGATTATTCTTTCCTTTATTATTTTTCTAAAATTTTACTTTTGAGACTTTTTAATTGTCAAAAAAATATTCTTAAACTCAATAATACCTTACAAATTCTTTTTATACAAGTTAGGATGTTATATAAAATGTAGTAATATAGAGCATTTGTAACAGTAACTAAAAATATATATACGTTCGTATTTTATGTATATTATTTCTCCTTATCTCTCACACTCACATCTCCCTCTCTCTATCTCCTCCCCCACATTATCTCTAACACACACATATAGATGATGAACTCACATTGACACATATGTACAATATTTCTCTCATGAACATATCCCTATTTCATCTCCTTTTTTCATATGCATCACATTAAAAATGGAAGTTGCTGAAAGTAAGACTTTCAGCGGCGACTTTAATTTGTCACCGCCGAAAGTAGGACTTTCAGTGGCGACTTTATTTTGTCGTCGCCGAAAATAGGACTTTCAGCGGAGACTTTAATTTGTCGCAGCCTAAAGTAGAACTTTCAGCGGCGACTTCCTTGTCATCGCCTAAAGTCAAGACTTTCAGCGGCGACACCTTTATCGCCACCGAAAGTCTATTTTTAGCGGCGACTTTTTGTGTCGCCGCTGAAAAGTCGTCGCCAAATGTATATTTTTTTGTAGTGTCCTACCAACTTTTTAATACACTTTCCTCTGCTATTGATTATTATTATTCTTGTTAGCATTTCTATTTCATATTATCATATTTACATATATTTGTTTATGTTATATGATTGTTTTTGGAATTATATGTTTAAGTTTTTTATTAATAATGAGGTGGGAAGGGGATGAAATTTTCTTTAAAAGATAGGGGAAAGTATTTATTTTCTTAAAAAAATATATAAAATTTAATTCTTTAATTAGATAAATATATTTATATTTAAAGAATTTATACAGCTTCATAGCATGATGGGACCCCGACGCTAGGCACATTTAGAAAATGATTTATGTAAAAAGAATTTTTAGACAACTTTTAAAATAGAGTTTTTAGAGAAGAGTTTATAGAAAAAATAATTCTAAATAAATGAGTATTTGGATAATTATTATCAGAAAGACTTTTATAATTAAAAATTTACTAAAAATGTATGATTTTATTAAAAATTTTATAGATGAGAGAGAAGAGAGAAAAGAGAGGAGAGAGAAGAGAGGGTAGAGAAGAAAGATGAGAGAGGGTGGAGAAGATAAAGAATAGAGGGTATAAGAAAAAATAAAGGTAAAATAATAATTAGGTAGTTCATAAGGTCTTTTACTGTTTTAGAAGTTAGTCTCAGTAGCTTATCAAAAACTTTAGTTTTAAACCATAGTTTGGTCCAAAAAACTTTTTGGACAAATATAATTATTTATTTTAAAAATTTTCTAAACTAAAGTTTGGGGCAGAAACCCTTTTAAAATTTTAATTTTTGCGATTCCAAACAGGCCCTTCATCCTTAATTACTGCCACGTGCTCCTCTAATTTCGTGAATTTTCAGAACAAATAGTAATTGAGTCAAAAATTTAATCTGAAAAATTGAAGCTTCCCCCAACACTCATCAACAGGTTTTGTTTCCTCTCTTTTAACAGTGAGAAATTTTTAATACTCCCCCATCTTTATTATAAAGCATTTTCTGTAAATAATTTGTTGCCCAAGATACTAATAACTTCATTAATTAAATAGGGGTGAAGTTGAAAAAAAATTATCAATTTAGTTGTAAGTGTTCTATAAAATCCAAAGAGAGTAATTTCCTGACTTTTCAGAAAAAAATCCTATAAAAAGCATAAAAAAACCTTCAAATTAACACACTCCTTCATGTCTACTTATGTCCTCAAGCTCACAAATTAAACTTAATTCGAATAAGATAAAGAGAAAACTCCAATGCATTTCCAAAGGTTTTCACACGCTCTTACTTCAATCTCTAGCATACATATGTTCCAGCCCAGCAAAACAAACAAGATAAAGAAAAACCTTGATTATTTATCAAGATAAAGAAAAGCCATTGGAAATAGTGATACATAGTGATCAATTTAAATTATAAGGACTGGCTTAAAAAGAAATGAAAATATAGGGATCAATTGAAACATGAAGGGGAAGTAAAAGGAGCAAGAGAATTAATTCCTAATACAGCATATAATCTAGTTTGTAGTACAATTTATGATATAAATTAAATCTTATAATAAAGATTAGAGGAGTATTTGTTTCTATCACAATATCCCATTATAGTACACATGACATGCCTTTAGATATATATATATATATATATATATATCAAAGTTTTATTTTGAAAACTCCTTAAAACTATGATAAATAAATAAAAATCTTAAGCATATCACTCATACTGGTACAGATTCATTCCCCTCCTATTGGTTAAAACCCTATGCAAGATTAGTCTTGTTCAGTTAGCCAGTTTTCAATAAAAATAATATTGCAACGAGCATAAGTCATTAAGAGAATCATATCCCAAAAATTAGTTGTTAAAATTGGGAAACTAAATGCCTGATAAGGCCTCATTTTTAAAGTCAACCACATAATATAAGACTCCTGATAATGTCAAACTCATTTCATCTAGCTCACAAAACTGAATTAGGAAAAGAGAAAACTCTCTCTCTGTTTTTTTTTTTTGAAATTTTCATGTAATGTTACTTGAATTACTAGGATATGTTCGGTTGATAAATAGTCTATATATGATAGATTATCTCAGTTTTTAATATGTAACTAACTTTTATCTATTTGTATTTCCTAAAAAGTTAAACCTAGGAGTCAATTTAAAACATTAAATAAGAATAATAACTTTCAATACTGAAATCTCTTAAAGAAGCTATGAAAAGAGCAAGTGGTATAGCTTATAAACATTATAAATGGGAATCAAGTTCATATATATATATATATATATATATATATATATATATATATAATGCATCTCACCATTATTGCTAGACAGCTAACCTCATCCTACCTCAATCCACAAACCTCAATCTTTATCCACAAGAATATATATATGCACACACAATGCATCTGACAATTGCTTGCTACAAGATTTGGACTCAACTATTTTGGATATAATTTCTTGACTATTGAAAAATAGGATGCTATGTTGGAAATATTTCGCAACTCATTTGGAAATACAATCTAAGATAATTAAAAAAAAAAAAAGACACTTGGAAATGAACAAGTTTAGTTATGGTTGAATACATGTTTTAAGAACAAGAACATGGTTGGTGTTTGGGATGAATAAGTACTAAGTTATATATTATATAGCTATGACAGTATGAGACAATGGGATGATGATAATAAACCTAATGACCTTTAGAAATGATCCTGTAATTCCAAGAATTCATGCCACCATGATCGGTTTGTTAGCTAAAATCATCTGTCACCAGGTGAATAACACTGAAATTCAATGAAGCATTTGTCAGGTCTCTGCAAGATATCATACAAATTAATGACAATGTTCATAATGATTTGGGCTGTTATTTTAATTCTCACTAAGCTATTGCTCTCTAAAATGCTGGTGCTGGCGCTCCTATCCCTATCTCCTTTCTACTACTTTCCAGCATTGCTAGCCAAGGCACCAGATTTCAGTGTAAACAGTTACATTACCATAAAAACTGAATGTAAATAGTACATATATGTGTGTAGAATTATACTATATAGAGACAGAATACTTGAATGTAAACAGTTACATTACCATAAAAACTACCAAAATAAAAACTTGCTAAAGCAACAGCAAGTTTCATGTTTGAACTTGACGTAGTTCTGTGATTCTATATCAACCAACAACTAACAACAACTATCAATTGCAGAAAGCATCTGTATCAACCATAAAGCATCAATTCCATACTATCACGGTTCACAACAATCAGACATCATAGTCAGCAAACAATTAGACATGTCAAAAAATGAAAATGTGGCGAAAATGAAACAAAACATCCAAGTAGATTGGGGAAAATGCTTGTACAACAAGAGCATGACACATGCAAAAGCAATGCAAACAGATGTTAACTAAACTTGCTCAACGCATCAGACTACAGTGGGAGCCATGATTGAAAAGAAAAATCATAAGCTCCGCTGTTAATATGTATACATGTACACACTGAGTGAATCCAAGCAGATAGAAACAAAGCATCAAGGAGTTCACATTGACCAAGAAGAAAACAGAAGAAATAGAGAGCATACAATGTAGATTTCAAACCTTCGCAACGTTGATTTCACGGCGTCTATTAGAGAGCAGAAGAAACCAAGTGTTCTTTGAAATCAACCCTTCACGGCATCGATTTCAGCAGACGAGGCAATGGCGCACGGCAACGGGCACGAGATAGAGACAAAGCCGATGTAACTAGGAGTCTGGGATAGGGTAAGAAGCCGACAATCAGAGTACTAGACCACTAGACGATGCGGCGATGACTAGCGAGAGCAGAGTGTGAGGCTGTGAGACGGGGCGCTACGCAGGAGTGCACCACCACAAGGGTAGCTATGAGCAACACCGACGTAGCTAGGTCACTGAAGAAGCGAAGAACGGAAGAAGAGAAGAGTAAAGTGAAGGGAGAAGAGTGAACCAGCTGGCGGGTTCATTTCATTTGGGGAAATAAATTGACCTTCAGCGGCGACAAAAGGAAATCACTGTTGAAAGTCTTACTTTTATCGAATAATTTTTAAAAAATCATCCACTCAATAAAATAATAATATTTTTTCCCCAATAGCTTCTTCAACTTATTAGAGATTTTTTATAAAATTTTCTAGAAAAATAATAACTTCTAATTATTTTTCTTAAATTTTCTAAGAAAATAGGCCTTTAATTCCCGAAAAATAACTATTAAATCATTTGGGTCTCTTTTGTGAAAATAAACTCTTTCATAATTTTCTAAGCCCCCAAAATACTCATTTTATGATTTTTTTCCTTCATTTTTCTTAACCCCAAAATATTTTTAATAATTATTCTTTCCTTTATTCTTTCTCTAAAATTTCACTTTTTAGACTTTTTAATTTCAGACAAACACTCTTAAACTCAATAATACCTTATAAATCCTTTTTATAAAAGTTGAGTTGTTATATGAAATGCAACAACAGAGGACATATGCAATAGTAATTAAAAATGTATGTATGTATTTTTGTTCCTTCTTTCTCCTGATCTCTCATACACACGCATCTCCTTCTCTCTATCTCCTTCCCACATTGTCTCTAACACACAGATACTAACTCTCACGCTCATTGACCCACATTTATAATATATCTCTCATGCACATACCCCTGCTTCATCTCCTTCTTTCACAGACAACACATTATTATCTGTATAATCTCTTCTTACTACAATAACGTGTGAAATTTCTTTATTTATTATTTAAAAATGATATTATTCAATAATTTGATTCTATGTATTAGATAGTTGCTTCATATCCTAGATGGTGGGGGAAAAAATGTATGTAGACTTTTAGCAGGGACAAATGTCACCGTTGAAAGAAAGTCGCCACTGAATCATACCTTCTGCGGAGCTGCAAAAACTGTAGACTTTCTGTCGCGATACACCTATGTCGTTGCAAATACTATTACCTTCTGCGGCGACAACTAGTGTCACGGCAGAAAAGTGGAGTAAAAATTTCTCATTATTGACCTTCTGCGACGACAAGAAAAGTCGTCGCAGAAAGTCTTACCTTCAACTGCGACATATATAGTCGCCGCTGAAAGTCTTACCTTCAGCGGCAACAAATAAAGTCTATTTTCAGCGGTAACTTTTTATCCTTCAACGGTAGCAAAGATAGCCAAAACTAAAAGCTCTATTTTCAGAGGTGACTTTTTTTGTCGCTGTTAAAAAGTCATCGCCAAAACTTAATTTTTTTGTAGTGATGGTAATAAAATTTAAAAGATAGCCAGCAATATAACACATTTTCGCTTATATTAGGTAGCAATGGTTTTGATCCTTTGTATTAGGGTATTCATCTTGAAAGATATTTTTCTGGTCTTTAATATAGGATGTAATTATAAAATTGATCTTAATTATAAATATAAGATATATTTTATATATTTATCAACTTCTCTTTAAATTACACCTATTGATACTCTCTCAACAATAATTACAAGAGCGAATAAGAGAATTAAAAAAGATGATTATAATATTTTACAAAAATAATATTTTAACTAACTAAATTAATTTTTTTAATTTAATTAAATTAGTTAAATATATCATAATGTGCCAATATGCAAGTATATATCAATTTCACATCAATTAGTTTAGCCCATTATTTCAAGTATAAACAACATTAAGAATTAAGAATAATATTCAAATTTTTTTTGGACAAATATATTCGAATTTCTAACACAATTTTTTTGTCATCAATCCTTGTTGCTTATACCACCGCCACTAATATCCAACATGCATGACTTATTGGTCTTCTCATTTAAAGTGAAGTTCTTCAGTAACTTTTCACAATTATAATCGCATATTTTTAGAAAACACTTTAAAAAATGTTTTTAAAAAAAATAAAAAATACACTTTTAAAAAAAATGAAAAACTATTTAAAAGAAGGGCCAACAGATGGATACGTTTTTTTTTTTAATATATGGATGAAGAGGTGGAGACAAGAAGGCAAGGCAAATGATGAGGGATGAGAAAGGAAGTGGACGTACTGGTGGAAAATTGGCATTCGAAATTCCCATTTTTAAACCGGTCAATGCGAAGACGGTTTTAAAAAAATTATCGGTGGCATTTTTGTAAATAATATAAAATATTTACACCGTATTTACTCATGACTGATGTGAAAAAATATAGTCCGATTTAGATGTTTACTTTCTACAACGGATGTTATAGTGATCGATGTGAAAATATTTAGTCCGGTTTAGATTAACTCCGTCTGTATCATTTCTCGCCATTTTATGTCAAGTCTTCTCAGACATGCGCAGTAGTTCATCATCATCACCTTCTCCAATATCTGTTTTATATTCATTTCTTTTATTTTCTATCTTAATCTCTAATGACTTCTTCCTCAACCACCCCTCCTTCTCCGCCTCACAAAATACAAAGAACTAATTTTGAAGAAAAAAATGTCTATCATCATGATAACCCTTCAGTTCCTTCTCCTCCTTCCCTGCTCCAGCAACTAGTGGAGTGCCTGGAAGAACTCGTCCCGCGCTTCAATGCCCTAGAGCGCTCGGTGGAAGAACTGGGCCTGAAAGTTGAGAGGATTAATTAACGTTTCAGAGCCTTTCGTTCTGAAGTTCGTAGCCAACAACAGGATGATTTCTTTCATCCTGTTGTTGATCCCAATTCTGACTCCCAAAACACTGACTCGGAAGATGATGATGAGTGAAAAGGGGTCACCTGAGAGCTATCCATGTCAAGCTCAAAAACTTCACAAAAAGGGAGAAAGATAAAAAATACACCCAAATATACAAATCCTAATTCAGGACCACGAAATGGCCTAATCACACCAGCTACCCAACATGCATGACTTCTTGGAAAAGCTTTCTCATTTTAAGTGAAATTCTTGGGTAATTTTTCTCTTTATATAAACACACAATCTATCAATATATATCTACAAGGATAGACAACAAGAAAATTAAGTAGGACAGATTATAAATTGTTTATTATTAGAAATATTATTTTAAATATTTTTAAATTTATATAATAATATATTTACAAAAAAAATTAAATGAATGTATATTGTAACAAAAAAATTAAACAATTACAATTAAATCTATTAATTTTGACTTTTTTTCTTAATATATATAGAGCAACATTTAATAAAGAAATTCAATTATTTATCAAATTATTTAATATAGTTAAAATTATAACATAAACTGATTCAATTTGAGCCATGTAAAATTTTGTTCATACTAACAAGTAGGACGAGCTAAACACCCTCTTAACGCCTTGACAATGTGACAAATATTAATATAATAAGGAAACTTATTTTCCAAAATTGAAAAATGAAAATTAGGGCTAAAATTATACCCTAAAATATTCTATGGTGCTGAATGCACTTTTAAAAATATTTTAGGACGTTGTGTGCACTTTAACTTAATTAAAAAATTGAAAATTAGATTAAATTTAATTGAAATTTTAAATTTAATATTTAATTAGATAAGGCAATAAGCGTAAGTTATTGAAATCGACTATTAATTTTCACAAGCTCACAAACCTTTGAATAAGAAAAAGAAAATACTAATCAGGGGTTGAAATTGTGCCCCAAAATTGTGATTTAGAATCAGAGTATAATAGACGGCTCAATAATCCAATGAATTTCATGCAAATTGAGTCAACATGATATTCACAATGACCAAAAAGTCAAGGAAAAAACGGCTAGCACAACTTTTAATTCTTTAAATTTGTAGAAATTTTAATTTTAATATCTTAAATTTTAAACTATAATTTTTTATCTTTTAAGGAGTAAAATGATCTAAGATTTTATTATTTAAAAGGAAATTTATGAACTAAAACATATGATTTAAAATTTTAGAAATCAAAATTAAAATAAGAATAATATTGAGGATCAAAGATTGTCCTGACTGAAAAAAAAAAACCAGTGAAAAGGTTAGTAAATTTCATAAGCCTCGCGCGTGACCTTCAACAAAACTTGTAGCTGCTTGAAACAACTTTCCTCTAGTTCACAGTGAAAATTCTTTAATTTCTCATGATCTTTCCGAAGAAAAAATAGCACTATACAGCAATTTTAGTTACAACCCAAAACTAATAGTTATAATAGAAAAACATAAAATTTAATAATTATATGAAATCTATTATCCGGTACATGTATTTACTCTTCTAGTCATTAATATATGACTTAATTAGAAAGTTAATCATTGTCCTTAATATAAGACATATTTATTATATTTATCAATTTTTTTTAAATTACCCTTATAAATATTCTTTTAATAATAACGAGGGAGGGAGGGAAAGAAGGGGAAGGCGTTAAACAATATAGTTATGGTATTTTAGATTGATTAATTAACTTCTTTAATCTAATTAATTTAATTAAATATATCTTTTATATATTAATAATTTATATTAATGATTAGAGGAGTAATATTTATTAGGCAAGACAATGTACTTGAAGTTGTATAGAAATTTCAAACTCATTCCTCATGCTCACAAGTCTAAATTCGAGAAAGTGAAAACTCAAAATTCATTTTCTGAAGGTTTCATGAACTGTTACTCGAATTACTATATGAATTGTACCCAAAACAAATGCACACGGCACATACGAGCAAAACAAATATGATAAGAAACCTTAATAATTTACGAAAATGGTAGAAAACTTCAATAAAAATTTACAAGAAAATAGGAGACGTTTTCAGAAAAAGTTTCATTTTGTCTTCCATGAAATATTACTGCATTTTTCTATTGAAGAGGAAAGCCTATTCTTCTGGGTTTGCTTATAAATATAATAATTGCCACAAGTTGAAGGCAAAAGCAACACAAGAAGATTGTAAATCCCAAAATATATTAGTTTTGTTGTTGGTAGCTACTTGGTGATTTTAGCAGGATGAGTTCGGGTCAACAGAAGAATACTACAGCAGACAATAGTAGTTATGGTTCTACATATAATTCACAGAGCCCTTCAAAGAGTCCAACTCCAAAGGAAACTAAGGAGGTTATCGCAAACGGTTCTAGTTATGGTTCTACATATAATTCACAGACTCCTCGAAAGAGTTCAATTCTAAAGGGAATAAAGGAGGTTATCGTAGACGGTTCTAATTATGGTTCTATATATAATTCAGACTCCTCCAAAAAGTCCAAATCCAAAGGGAACTAAGGAGGTTATCGGAGAGAGCTTCAGCTATGACTCTTGAAATGATTACCGGTAATTAATCCAAACAAGAGGAATTTAGTTTAAAGTACTTTTGCAAACCATGCCGAGATAGGCCCTAGGTTGTTTTGACTTTTTATTTTTACAATTATGTTATATGAATTTTTCTTAGCTAATAATATCTCTTTTATGTATTGATTCTTAGTCGTTATTTTTACATGCAGGTTCATGTAGAAGTGGGACCTTATATGCTGGAACTCCAAGGAAAATAATGAGATATGGAATAATGAATGATGCAGAATTTCATATCATATTTAGCATTATTATAAAATATTTGGTTTTAGGTTTGATTGAACTTTAGGTTTCTAGAATATTCTGCTATTAAATTAAATCCTATTTAATGTAATTATATTTTAAAATATTCCGTATTTAATAAATAAGACATCAACATATTTACTTTATACGCCTCTTATGAATTGAATAATATTGACTATTGAGTATTCTCTCATCCCTCTATTCGTCTGCTATTTTCCTTCCCTGTCCTCCCTCCTCTAATCTCTCTCTATCTCTCCTTGCTCTCTATCTTTCCTCTTCCCCTTACCCGTCCTGTATCAGAAAGTTTATTGTGCGTGGCAGATATGACATGCCTTATATTTAGGTTTTGAATTTATTCATGTCTTATTTTTGTATGATATTTGATTAATTGGAGAATACAATAATGTAAATAGGGATCTCTAGAAGTTTATTTGCAGCTAGCTAGGAAGTTTCAGAATCTAATTTCCATTATCGTGTGTGTGTGTGTGTGTGTGTGTGTGCTTCGTTTATCTATATATGGATATATGCATTTCCATCTTGCGGCTCAAATTCTTCCGCTTCTTTAATCACCCAACGCAATACGATATAAATGACAACAATATCAATAGAACTACATATAATGATACACACACAGAGCTAATTAATTTAGATAGATTAAGAAAGTTAAATAAATTAGTTAATTATGATGATTATATGTTAGTTTACCTTAAATACCAGTTTAATTATATACATTTGAATTACCCATTAACAAATACCCTTAATATATACAATCATATAAGAAATATTATAATTTTGTAAAATAAAGTAGATTGGAGTTTTATAATTATAAACGGAGGGAATATCAGTTTTGGATAAATTTTAGTTACAAATTCCGTGGCTAATATGTTTAGTGACCAAAACTTTTGCCACTAATTTACTGGTTTAATTTACTAATGGTGTTATAAATCGTTAATGTAAATTGATAAAACTCGTTTCAAATGTAGTAAATGATGGCTTTTTGAAAGTTCTTGAAACAATGACTTTTTGTTTTAATAGTTATTGTATATATTATATTAATAAATGATGGCTCAATGGGTCAAATCCCATTTTGACCCCCTTGGCCTAAAACAACACAGCTGCGTGCTGGGCACAACTTTTGTTTTAAAGTAAGGGTAATATTGTAAAAACATATATATTTCAAAATTTTATTTTGATGATGAGTATTGATTTGGGAATTTTTTAATTAGAATCAATTTTTTAGTATTTGGAATTTCAAATAGTGTTTTTGGGGAATTTTTCCATTGATTAACATCCTCTTTCATGTAAATCATGAGACATTTCAATTTGTATTTCGTATACAGTAAGAAAAAGAGAAAACTTCAATTTATTTCAAGATACTTTCACACGCGCTTTACACGTACAAGAAACACACGACACAGCCGAGCAAAACACATACAATATAAGCAACGTAACCTCCATTAAAATTTGGAAAATTTTCATGTGCTCTTCCCTGAAATATTAGGGTACTTCTGATTACTGGAAATAGCCTATACGCTTGTGTGTATAAATACGTTAACATAAGCTTCAATAAGTTTATCTATTGAATAAAAACAAAAGTATTAGCTAGAAAAGTATTATATATCTATTTATTTATTTTTTTAAAAACAAAAGATTCAATATTACAATTTACAAGAATCATTAATATATACCTAGAAAAGTATTAGCTATTTAGTAATTGAGTCATTTGTAATTTTCTCTTTCTATTTTATTACTCTATCTAATCAAATATTTTCTTTTTATACCTTTATTATATTCCTAGATCTTTTTATAAAAAAAGGGTTTATAAAAAAAATTTTAGACAAGTTTTAGAAAATAACTTTTGGATAAAAATTTATAGAAAAAAGTGATTCTGAATAAATAAGTATTTAAATAGTTATTACCAGAATAATTTTTATAATTAAAAAATTACTAAAAAAATAGGATTTTATTAAAAATAGGAGAGAGGAGAAGAGAAAGGAGAGAGAAAAGAGAAGAAAGAGAGAGAGAGAGAGGAGAGAGTGTGTAAAAAAAGTAAGGATAAAATAGTAATTGGATAGTTCATAAGGTCTTTTACTGTTTTAGAAGTTAGTCTCAGTAGCTTATCTAAAACTTTAGTTTTAAACCATAGTTTGGTTCAAAAACCTTTTTGGACAAATATGATTATTTGTTTTAAAATTTCTCTAAACTAAAGTTTGGGGCAGAAATCCTTTTAAAATTTTAATTTTTGCGATTTCAAACGGGCCCTTATCCTTAATTACTGCCACGGGCTCCTCTAATTTCGTGAATTTTCAGAACAAATAGTAATTGAGTCAAAAATTTAATCTGAAAAATTGAAGCTTCCCCCAACACTCATCAACAGGTTTTGTTTCCTCTCTTTTAACAGTGAGAAATTTTTAATACTCCCTCCATCTCTATTATAGAGCATTTTCTGTAAATAATTTGTTGCCCAAGATACTAATAACTTCATTAATTAATTTTTTATCCTTATTATTAATTAAATTTTAAAATTAGAAATAATGAATTACATCATTTAAATAGGGGTGAAGTTGAAAAAAAATTATCAATTTAGTTGTAAGTGTTCTATAAAAACCAATGAGAGTAATTTCCTGACTTTTCAGAAAATATTCATATAAAAAGCATAAAAAAACCTTCAAATTAACACACTCCTTCATGTCTACTTATGTCCTCAAGCTCACAAATTAAACTTAATTCGAATAAGATAAAGAGAAAACTCCAATGCATTTCCAAAGGTTTTCACACGCTCTTACTTCAATCTCTAGCATACATATGTTCCAGCCAAGCAAAACAAACAAGATAAAGAAAAACCTTGATTATTTATCAAAATTACAGAAAACTTTTGTCAGAAAATCTTCATCTGCTCTTCCATGAAATCCGTGTGTGCGTACTTTTCATTAATTACACTAGAGAGCTATAAATATGTCTTAAGCTTGAAGGCAAAAACACAATTGGAAGATTGTTGATCCCAAAGTAAATTAAATACTCCCTCCCGCCCATTATATTACGAATCTTCTAGAAAGAAATTTTAATTCCCAATATAAGAAGTAGACATGATCGTTAACGAATATTTTCTTATTTTACTTTTGTTAGAAAATACTAAAAAAGAGGAGAGATAATTATATATGCAGTATACAAAGTGAGTGGAGAGAAATAACAAATGATAAAAATATATTTGAAAAGTAATTTAATTACTTTTCAATCACATTATTTAATAACACTTAATTAGATATATTTTATAAATTTAAAACATATTTAATAATTTAACTAATACTTCTTAACTCATATGACTATGGTTAAATACTTTTTATATATTATACCAGAGGTCATATATTAATGTTGTTGTAATTATCGTCTGTGGGTTCAACTGACGAAGGAGTGGGACATGTAACTATTTGGAACATGTTCGATCCTTGGGGAGTACCACTTTATTGTGGTTCCAATCGCAGTACTTGGGGAGGTATATTAGCTCCTGGGTGCCTAGGTTTATGCCTGAGGGTAATAGACAGCTCGCCCTATCCGATATTGATATCGCCTAAGAGAAAAGGAGATTTTGCCTTGCCTTTGGATCGTAGGTGAGCTCAACCCCTTTTCAAAAATTTTTGTAAAAAAAAAATGTTGTTGTATTACTTGGTGGCTTTAGCAGGATGAGTTCTTCACAGAGTTCTTTAAAAAAAAGTATTGATAATCTTTCTTTTTGTTTTTATTTTCATAGTTAGGGGTACATTAACTAGGGTTCTTTAATTAATACTCCTATAATTTTTAATATAAGACATAGTTAGCTTTTTAGATAGATTAAGAAAACTAAATAAATTAACTAATTTTAACTAAATCTAACTTAAGATAAATTCATATAATATACTCTTTGTTCTACTCAAATTAGTTAACCACTCTTATATTAATCATAATTAACTGATTTATTTAATATATTTAATCTTTAAAAGAATTAATCAAATGTTACATTAAAGAATGGATAAGTATATCTCTTTGAATTTATTAATTATTCTTCCTAATTTATAATATGCGGGTTCATGTAGAGGTGGGACCTTTAATGCTAGAATTGGAAGCCAGTAGCAAATTTTATTTATTATATGGCTTAGGCTCTTATGTATGTATGTATGTATGTATGTATGTATGTATGTATGTATGTATGTATGTATGTATGTATGTATGTATGTATGTATGTATGTATGTATGTATGTATGTATGTATGTATGTATGTATGTATGTATGTATGTATGTATGTATGTATGTATGTATGTATGTATGTATGTATGTATGTATGTATGTATGTATGTATGTATGTATGTATGTATGTATGTATGTATGTATGTATGTCTGTGTGTGTGTGTGTGTGTGTGTGTGTGTGTTTAAAAAAATTTAAATTAAATTGCTTACATCTATTATAACAGTTCTCCAATCTCATTATACCATGTATCATATTTTTTTAACATTTAATTTAAACTTACATAAAAAAATAGTTCATATGATAAAGTGTGATTAGAAAATTTGACATAATAAATATAAAAATTTTTATATAAATATTTCTCTATTTTTTTAATTCATACGTTCTTAATTACATGTTGACTTTCCTTAAAAAAGAGGGCTTAATACAGCTCCAATAAGAAAAAGCCTGTGCTTTTGTAATCCATCTATTGTTAGGTACTTGTTAAATTTGTTTGACTTTCACTTCTTTGATTTTATGTTCATCCACTAATTCGATTTAGTTTTAATTCTTTTTCCTAATTTGATTAAAATTTTACTTCTCTCCCTTAATTTTATTTTTATCTAATTTGCTCTCGTCTATCTAATAATTTACTTCTACCCTAATGCCAATGGTGATCCACATAGAACTTTTTTGTTAATATTTTAATCTAACGGAGTTAAGCGAAAGTATGATTAATTTTTTTAAAAAAAATTAAGAGTGCAAAAGTAAAATTTTAAATAAAGTTAACAGACTAATTAAATTTTAACAATATGAAAAACGAAACATTAAATACTACTAAGGTACAAAAATATACTTTAACATATAAAATTGGCCATTGTCTACACAAAAAAAAACCCCATTGTTGCTTGATTACCTTGAAGCAAATAGAAATAATGGCACACAAGGAGATTTTTGTTTTTGGTATAAAAAGAGTTTGATTACAAGGACTTACTAAAGCTAAGATAGGCCTTCATGCTTAAAAAATACTTATAAATTGCGTAACAATAAAGTTATCATATCCATAGTAGTAGTGAAATTTAAACTTACGAATTTATAGTTTATAAACTTGACCAACTTATATATGTTAACTAGAAAGAGAGAGTTTGTTTGTTTTTTGTTGTAAGAATATGTAGCTAATCTTATTAGAGACATTATTGAGTACTAAACGCGCGCACCCCTTCCAGTAAAAATTTAAATATCAGTTCATCATGTTATAAGAGACTAATTTATTTTATTAGATTTAACTCCTGTTGCTAAGAGAATTTTTTTTGATATAGATTAAGATATTCATTACTAATAGCAATAGCTAATCCTTCGTCATGAACCTACACTTCAGATAAATTTTTACATGAGAAGATCCTTCTTTCTCTTGTTGGGCCTTGACGACGCTCACTACCTTGTACCTCATGTTGGGCTGGCCCAATTATCTTACTCAAGCAAAAACTGATGTTGTCGTTGTATAAAACAAGAAGGACCTTATGTGTAGTTGGGCCTTTTACATCCTAAAGGAGAAGGGGGAATGCATAATTAGGGAAATTATGCATTTGGACCAACTTTACAAATCTCCATTTTTTTTTTCTTAGTAGAGTCCAAATAGTATCCCTAACCGATAGTTAAAGACTAATTCTTCTGAGATGTAGAGATAATTGAAATGAGTTTTATCTTTGCCAAGTCCCAACAAAATATTTTTCATATGTACAGTTTGGTTTGAATCTGTAATATCATATTTAAAAAATTCAATCTTCTACCAATTATGCCGGGGCTTTATTAGTAACTTCACAAATATTTTATTCCCAAAGATTCTGAATATGTGAAATTACTGAGGGCCCATGATCCTTCTATGCAAAAATATGCATAGCGAATGTGACAAGAATCTTACTGTCACTAATATCAAATCAGTTGTTAAGAAATTCAACATGCACATATACATTCCCAAATCTAGTTATAAAGCCAATATATATTACAAATTGAAGTAGGAAAATATATAAAGGTACAACACCACACTGAAATAGCCTCTAATTTCTAGTAAAGCATATGCTTGGTTGGCTTGAACAGGGAGCGTAAATAAAATGTTGAGTAAATGATATCATAAAAAAGTCGAAATTTCAGAAATAAAAATATGGCTATTGGTAAAAATGAAAGCACAGAAATGAAGCTGGGAACCCACTTTAAGCCACGGTCATGGTCATAAGTCACAAAGAAAGCGCTACTAAATGCTACCATCATGCTTGTTATGGAGACGAAGAGTGTAATCAATCCAAAGATTAGCTTTGAGGGTAGAGACTTATGAAAATCATAGTCTGCATAACGTGATACGAGGATTGATAAGAAGGCAACAATGGAAGCTGAAGATGAGATCATTGCAATAGCATCTGATATTGCAAATATCTTGAACGATGGTTTCCTTAAATAATTGGGAGTTCCTGAACCATCGTTGATACCACCTGGTATGCTAAATGCAGCAGTAAACACTCCAGTAGTAATAAGAGTTGAAACAACCATACATGACTTAGCTGTTCCTTTCATCCATGATTCAGCATCTTTCCGTAATGCAGCGTGCTCCTTAGTGAATAACTCACGAGGAGTTTCATCTTCTTTGTTTTTCATATTCACATATGATGGTAACATTATCTTCCTCACCTCCTATACAATGTCAAGGGGTTGTTCATACATTAATTTCATTTGTATGTTCTAGCCATGGGATCATATACATATATTAGCCATTTCATAGATGGTGTATATAAGGAAGAACTACCTCAAACCATAATTTCTTTAATAGATCAGAGTTTCCTATTTAGATTTATGAGATTATTTCCTATTTAGTAGAGTTTGTTATTTCTATAATTTCTTTTGCTCTTGAAGATTAAGTGTTAGGTTAATTGGATAGAGCTCTGTAAGTAGAGCAAGAATTATTTCCAATGTACACCTTTAATTATGAATTAAATCTAAAACCCTTGTTGCAGCTGATGATAGACTCAAATTTGAGCATTTCCTCTCCCTTTCGAGTTTTTTTCTCTTATGCCTTTATTCATTTGGTTTTCCCTCCTCTTTTTTTTTTTTTGTCTATCCCTCCTCTTTAGTCTCTCTATTCTTCCTCTCCTGCTGTTCTACCACTTTCATTCTACATAATTTCATTCAAGGTGTATTTGGCTTAGGGGAGGGGAGGGGAGGAAAAAGAAAGTGAGGGATTTTAATTATCTCGTTTAAATTGATGAGACGAGAGGGGAGTTGAGATATTTTAATATTACATTGTTTAGTTCAAGAGGAGAAGGAAGGAAAAATATTTTTATATAGACAACTATGAGATGCGTAAGGAATATTTTAAAGATATTAAAAAAAAATATTATGGATATACTAGTAAAAATAAGATAAAAATTTAATTTTTTTCACAAATCTCCCAATTTTGGAGGGGAAGAAAACTATTAAAAAAAATTTCTCCCCTCCCTTCCGAAACCCTGTACCAACACATCCTTAGTTATATTTGGATGGAGAAAAAAGTGAGGGAAAAATAGGGGAATAAAATATTATGAAGAAAAATTTCTTAAAATGATAAAAGAATTACTATATTTAAGAGTTTTTTCTCTTAGTATTTTTTCTTTCCTATTTTTCTTTCCATTTAAACGGTTAGGGTTAAGATATAATTTTAATTTAGAAGTTTTTAAATAAGAGTTGTGGTTATTGAAAGTTTTTATTGAATTAATATTATCTAAAAAATATATAAAAAATAGCACTGTCACGCTTAAACGTTAAAAATATTAACGGTTAACATTAATTTTTTAATAGTTAAAGCGATTTTGCTCATTTATGAACAATTTTGAAGCAATATTAATCCAACAAAAACTTCTAAATACCTATAACTCTTATACGAAAATTTTCAGGACAATATTCAACATCCATCATTTCATTTATACGTGTTAGCTATGGGATCATATTAGCAATTTCATATATATAGTTGGTAAGGAAGACGTACCTCAAACCATAATAATTCGAACTTCATTTGAAAAGCTGCTCCTGAGATCCATTCAAGTCGATTAGCTGGTGCTAACTTTGCAGCCAAATGTAATATATTGTTTCCATCATCTTTGTCTACATGTGACAATATGACATCCTTACTTCCATTTATATCATGGATGAGACTGAAGATGTCAGGATGCCGATGTAAAACAGCAGTGTGAATTATACTTTGTCTTTTGCTGTCGAACTCCCAAATCAAATCATGGTAAGACTTCATAAGCTCAGATAAAAAGTCAAAGTTTCCAACTTTTGCTGCATCAAATAGTAGTCTTGATGGTTCATTTATGATTTTTCTCAAGTTTGACTTTGAGTCTACACCCCTGAGAACTTTTTCCCACAGCAAACGAACTAGTTTAAGGGCAACACTATGCTTCGTACCTGTGATATACATAATTTGAGTGAACTAAATAATGCCAAATTACAAGTAAGGTAATTTTGTAGTCTTTCAAACAAGTACTCCCTCCATTCCTTATAAGAGTTATATAATGAGTTAAATTTGTTCCTAAATATAAGACCTAAATCTACTTTATCTCCTAAAATTATAATTTTTCCCACAATATATCTTTATATAATTGTATGTATTAAGAATGTATCTATCAATGGTAGTTCAAATGCAACAATCATTACAATTAACTAATTTATCTAATTTTTTAATCTATTCAAATTAGTTAAGTAGATCTTATAATTAAAAATGGAGGTAGTAGTTACAATTCTAGTTGACCTGAACATGTGAGTCGATTTTGAAGTTCTGGGCTGTAACTTGCCAAATCTGCTGTCTTCTGAGCCATGATATGTAAACCTGTCCCATCTTCATCCCTTGCAAGTGCTAGTTTTGGCCTCTTTTCCAACATTCCCAATGCTAAATCTATGGATTTTTGAAAAATTAGTCAAGGAATGCAAATTCTAAAATTAGATGCTGTTACAGAGTTTAATAAGAAACATGAAACTATATATATATATATATATATATATATATATATATATATATGAAGCTCAAACACTTCACAACAACAAATTAATACAATAACAACTAATTTCCCTAAGAAAAATTAGGTCATTTTACCAAAATTTAATTTCAAAATAGTCCCTACAAAGACTTGATAATAATAATTAAGCCATTTTGATAGACGTTTTGAGATTTTATTATGTACTGAATACTTTTTTGTGCCTACCCTACTATACTTCATTTATACTACCTCATGTCCTTAATATAAGATCTACTTAATTAATTTGAGTAGATTGAGAAAATAAGTTACATTGGTTATTTGTAATGATTGTGTATTAATTTCCGTAAAATATCTCCTTTAATCATGTACATTTAAATTATAATTAATATAAACTCCCTTAATATATACAATTATATAGGGATAAATTAAGAGAAAAATTATAATTTTGGTAAACAAAATGAATTAAGGTGATCAAAGTAGATTCTCTAAATAACTATTGTATTTATGGGACTGGAGGGAGTAATAATTAAGTGTATTCGTGCTTTATAAGCAACATATATATACACTTACCATAAATTCCCGAGTCGATGCAAGTGAGGAATAACTTATTCCAATCGGCATCATCAAAATTATCATCAACAGTGAAATCGTATAGATAGTTTGCCATATCAGCCCTTCCTTGTAATGCAGAAAAAAGCAGAGGAGTGAAACCTTTTCGACCTCTTATTTTTGGTAAGAATGGATTCTTTTCCAACATTAACTTAACAATATCCAAGTTTCCTGATATAGCAGCAAAGCAGAAGGCAGTATTTCCCATAGAGTCTTGTAAATCCAAGTCTATTTTGTTCTCTTCCATCAAGTTCACAAGTTCTTTCACAAACTCAAAACGGCCTGCTCCTGCTGCTACATGAAGTACTGTTGGCCATCCATGTGCAATGGCAGCATTAAGAAGCATTCCGTTATGATCTAACAACATGGGCTTAGCTTCGTCCCAATTTCCTTCCAATGCATACTTGTAAAGGGGCACACATAAATCCAAGAAGCTCATTCTGGCCTCCACTGAAACAAAAGTGTTTTGATTATGAAATTCTCTCATATATACTACTTTTTTTAGATGTAAGATGACTAATTTATGGGAAAGGTTTATTTAAGAAAGGCAAGATTAGGGGACCAAGCTATAAAAGTATATATCGTACAAACTTTATATATATATATATATCTTAGACGGAAATATATAGTACACATATAATAATAAATCACTACTCAATGCACGAGGCTCATAGAAAGGGACAGATATATGTACTCCCTCCGGTCGAATATATTGAAAAGTCTTTTATAAGAAAGTTTTGATTCTAAATATAAAAAGTAGGTATGATTATTAATAAATATTTTATCATTTTATTCATATTATAAAATGCTAAAAAGGAAGAGGGAGAATTATAAATACAGTAGACAGAGTCAATGAAGAGAAGTGACGCATAATAAAAATATATTTAAAAAATAATTTAATCATTTTTCAGTCACATTATTTAGTAAGGATAAATTCAGTCACATTATTAACTAACACTCCTTAATTCATGTCACTCGATTAAAAATTTCTTATGTATTAGACCAAAGCTAATATAGCTTTATCTCACCTCTAAGTCATATTACATAAATCTTACTATTTTTTTAAGACTCAGTACACATATAATACCATGAAAAAATTGAAAAATTAGGGGGCTATTGCCCTGTCAGCCCCCTCCCAGCAAGTTTACCTATATGCTACAAACAGTAAAAAACATTACTAAAATCTTATATAGTAAAAAATATTTACCAAGGTACTACACTTAAAATGGTTCTTGGTAGAAAGAACTTTAAAATTATGAAAAAGACGTTCTTGGGGAAAAGGGTTTTTTCCTCACTATTCATTTATCTCACCATCAAATCACCTTTAAATTTGACACTTGATTTTTTAAAAATGAAAAGGGTGAAATCGTTCCACGATGTCTAAGCCCACCACCCCCACCAAAAAAAAAACAAAAAACACAATTTTTTTACTCCTCATTCTTTCTTTTATCCCTTTCTCACTCCCACCCCTCTCTCATACTCTTTCTACTCTTAATATATAATATATTTAATAAATATAATTAGATTAAAAAAATAAATTAATATAACTTATTTTTTTAAAACATATTAATAATCTTATTTAATTTTTTCCTTACTCTTTTACTTAATTATTGTTGAAAGAATATCTATAGAAGTAATTTAGAAAAAATAGATAAATATGATAAAGTATCTTATATTTAGACTAAGATTAACTTTTCAATTAAGTCATATATTAAGGATTAGAAAAATACCATTTAAAAAAATAGCAACTCCTTTTTTCTTCATAAAATCAAATATACAAATGTAAAATTCATAAACAATTTTAAATATAACAAAATAAATTAGATACTTCATAATATTAAATTTAATGGTCAATCTTCTAAATTATAAATTAATTATTTTGAAAATGTTATCTATAAAATATAGATAAAGTTTGTTACTTAAAATCTTTCTTTTAAAAATTATTTTATTTTCTGGAATTAATTGAGAGTATAAATAAAAATATATTAAATGTTTAGAAATATCCCAGATATATATCTTACAAAAAAAGAACATGTCTATTCAAAAAATTGTATATTATAAAAAGGAATTGGAGTACTGATTAAATAATTTACACTTTCCAAATTTAATTTAAATAATTTAAATGTAATATTTTAAATAATAACTATTAAATATTAATATAAGTAAATAAATAAAAGTTATTTAAACTTTTTGAAATACTTAATTAGTTTTTAGAACCGAGTTGAAGTCGATTTCATTAACATAAAACTGATCTTATTAAAAAGGAATTTAGGGGGAATGATGAAAAAATTCTCACGAAATATGTGAATTCTAAATTAAGATTCTGAAATATTGAAATTGGATTGAAATATTAAAAAATAATCTATCCGAGTAAGATAATATACTTTGTTAATTGTTTTTTTTTTCATTCAAACAATTAAGATATATTTTAGAGATTTATAAATATTTAATATATATTTTTAATTCTCATCTCTCATTTTCTTTACTGAGAAGATATACTTTGTTAAACTGCGATTTATTAAAGAACATTGAACAAAAAATGAAATAATTTTTAAAAGAAAATTATTGAGTAACAAACTTTATCTAAATCTTATAGATCAAATTTTCAAAAAAAAAATTATAATTTAGTTGACTGACATCAAATTTAATAGTATGAAGTATGTAATTTATTTGATTATATTTAAAATTGTTTCTTATTTTTACATTTGTATATTTAATGTTATAAACAAATGAGTTGTTATTTTTTTAAATTGTAAGAGAGAGGGGTGGGAGTGAGAGAGGGATAACGGAAGGAGTAAGAGGGAGGGAGAGAGGTAGAAATCGTTCCCTTGAACAACTTTTACCTTTTTCATTTTTAAGAAAATAATAAATGTCAAATTTTAAGATGATTTGATAGAGAGAAATGGAGTGAGGCAAAAAATTATTCTTTTCAAGGACGACTTCTTCATAATTGATAATTTCTTTTACTTTTTATAGCATATGGGTAAATTTGCCGCCCCCTCCCTCTACCACTTGTTTATTAAAAATTCATCACCAAAATTTTCAATGAAAAGACAGTAAGTGTACAAACATTTATGAAAACATAATAATAATATATATATATATATATATATATTGCTAAGTTATAAACAACGATTAAGTATCATAGTAAAGAAAATACTACCAAATTAAAGAAAAAGGTTACTTGATGGAACGTATATATCTACTATACAAATATAAATGGAAAAGAAATTATGAGGGTAGAGATGTGTGTATTTTCAGATCTTTTTCTCTTTCAAGTATACGAATACGTGAATGTAAAATGGATGATGATTTAAAATTTATCGAAAGACTAAAGCATATTAATTCGATGATACGTATTAAATTAAATCTTTTGTTAATATTATAAGAAAATAATGAGGAATCTGAAAAAAATACAAGTACTGTTTGGATAAACTTTTAAAAAATTGCTTATAAAAAAATAGCTTTTGATTAGCTTTTAAAAAAGGGCTTCTAGAGAAGATTTTATAGAAAAAAATAGTTCTGAAAAAATGAATATTTGGATAATTATTAGCAGAAGGGCTTTTGTGATTGGTAAATTATTAAAAAATATATGATTTTATTAAAAATATGAGAAAGGAGAGAGGGTGGAGGGTGGAGAAGAGAGATAAGAGAGGAGGGAGGAGAGAGGGTGAAGAAAAGAGAGGAGAGAGGGGAGAGGGTAAAGAAGAGAGAGGAGAGGGTGTAAGAAAAAGTAAGAGTAAAATGATAATTTGGTAGTTTATAAGTCTTTTTACTGTTCCAAAAGCTAGTCTCAGTAGCTTATTCAAAACTGTAGTTTAAAATCTTAGTATGGTTCAAAAACTCTTTTAGACAAATATAACTATTTGTTTTAAAATTTTCTCAAATTAAAATTTGGATCATAAGATCTTTTAAAATTGTGATTTTCCAAAGCACATTAGTGTTTTATTTGACATTATTAGAGAGAAATGAGAAGGGAGAGAGCACTTAATTACTTGTATCCTCTAAAAGGGCAAGGGATGGTCTCTTAAACTCAGCTGATGCAACCCTCCGTAATTGGGGGTGACTGGATCCTTCAGGTTCAGGAGGATTCACTGGATCACCATTTGAGGCTTCCATTTATCTGCAATTATCTTTTTTCTAAAAAAGAATAAGCACTTCTTCCTGCTGATAAAAAGTACAACAATAATATATACACATATACTTTTAATAATATATACACATTCTCCCTCCGGTTCGAAATGTATCATCAATTTGAGAGGTCTAGTTTTTTTTTTTTTTTTGTGATAGAAAAAAAAAAGTTTGAGTTGAGTATCAAAACTTATTAGGGTTAAGACAAACTTTCAGATTGATCAAACAACATTAGCTTAAAGATTGGAGGAAGTAGATTCTATTTTTGTAGTTGAAGAGCCTTTCCTCCCAAGTTTTCATTTTGCAAAAATTTACAAATAAATATATGAAATTTTAAAGACCTAATCATACATATTAAATTATAAAAGAATATTCATCATATATACCTGGAATTTCGCCTGCAACAGGAAGTTTTCCTCTTGTAGCACTTGCCTAGAACCAGTTAGTAGAACCGATGGAGCTGATAGTTTTCTGGGAAATGCTGATATACAAATTACGATTCGTGAATTATGTGCACAGAAGAAGGACAATGAGATTTAAAAGATCCGAGTCATATTTGAAAATGAGTTGCCAACATCTTTGATGAAATCATAAAGGTAGTCGAGGAAGAAGAAAAAGTAGAATGAAATGAAAACATACAAGTGAGATTTATTAAAAGAAAATCGCTTGTAAACACACAAGCAATACAGAAACCATTTACAGTAGAAGAAGATGATGATGAAGTATCTGCAAATGTCCAGAGAAAGAAGCTAATTATATTTTACCTTATGTAATGGCTTTATATGTTCCTTGCTTTCAGAGTGAGATTGCTTGATATTTTGAGGTGGGATGTGAGAGAATATATAGAGCGATGTGAGAGAACCTACGGGGGTGGTTCTTCTTAGTCCATCTAAAGTATTAAGTCCATTGCAATAATTAAATTAAATAATAGCACATGTAGACCAACGACAGTTCTTTTCATGGATTTGATATTATTTATATGGATGAGCCCCTTTCACTCATTATATTAGCTTTCCATTTTTTTTTAAAAAGAATATGAATTTTAATGGAGTTTCTTTCCTTGTTGAGTTTGTTATCTTATAAGATAATTTATAATATATTAATTATAAGTAACCAGACATTTTAACCTAATTCAATAAGTTAAATGGCAATTTGCAAGTGTCTTGATCCCACTAATCTCTCTCTCTCTCTCTCTCTCTCAATATATATATATATATATATATATATTTATTGATGTATCATATCCCATGACTTACATTGCATAGAGATTTGGAGCTAATGATATCCCTTAAAAATTATTTTATTTACTATTTTTGTATTTATGCCTTAAAAAGTTGTGACAATTTTGCTTAACATTATTAGCTATAAACTCGTTAAACTCGCGGGTTCGTTGATCAAATTTATCGCTTTTATATTTTTAATTTATAAAATTATGTTAACTCACTTTTAAACTCGTATTAAAATTTTAAATTTAATTATATTTAATAATTTCATATATAAATTTTATAAAAATTTATTTAAATATAATAAATTATAAATGTTAATAAATTATTTAATTTCAATTATTTAGTTTTGAAATATATTTAAACTAAATTGTTGTCAAATTTATATTCAATTATTAATATAATTTATTATAAATTTTATATTTTATGTGGATGTTAATGAAAGTTTTTACTAGGTATCACCAACATTTTCCTCTAATTTTTAATATAAGATTTTTTTTTATCTAATTAGAGAGATTAAAAAATTTAATAAATTATTTAACATTAGATTTTATATTAGTTTATAAATTAAGTAAACTAGTTTGGGCAAAAAAAATAAATATAAGAGATAAATTAAATTAATATTTTATATTTATAACTAAAATATATTCCCTAATTAACTTCTATGTGTTTTTTATTTAATTTTAAAATTTATAACTGTCCCTATAAATATATATATGTCTCCTCTAAAAAATTAAATTTAAAATTTTAAAAAATTTAATAAAATTTTATATTAGTATAAGTTCTTATGTTTAGAATGAGAGCAATATATCCTTATATTATGGAATCTCCAAATACGAGTTATCATTTCTCTCTTTCAATCCCTTTTACTATTCTCCCTCGTTCTAATTATTTTTTTAAGGAAGCACGCGTAAATATTTTTGTATGCATATATAAATCATAGTAATATTAATATACATATTTAGAAAAATCAGAAAGAAAAACCCACGTGCTTGGGTCCAAAGTGGGTCCCATTCCACACGAAAATATATGGCCAATATCATCTGAGGATAGGGTGAAACTATTCAGTATACCCTACATTCCCTTTCATTGGTTGGGTGAATGTGTGTGTGTCTATATCGTACCTAAAAGTAGATTCTTCATGTCTAGTAAACTTCATCATTATCCTTTCTTTTAATTCCACAGTGCTCACTCAGTTTATTGCAATTCCACCGGGGCTTGCAAAAGTAGATAGCTGTAAATTCATGAACCGAAAGGCATATATACAGCGAAGGGTAACTGAAAATTTAAAGTATTTTTTTTAGATATATTTAATATTCTAAAATATTTTATAATATATCCAACCTTTTAAAATATTTTTTAAATATATATAATATTTTAAAATATTTTTTAGTGTATTTAACATTTTAAGGTATATTTTTCAAATATTTTTAATACATTAAGATATTTTTTAGTGTATTTATTATCAAAATATTAAAAATAATTTAGAATACTATATATATTTAAAAATATATTTAAGGGCGTTAAATGTATTATAAAATATTTGAAAGTATTAGGTGTTAGGTGTATGGTAACCCCATGTATCTATCATGCATCCACACGACGATTGGTCTTCCACCGTCAAAAGTTAGAGAATAATGACACTTTTAGTTTATTTCTTCCTTCTTTCCTACATGCTCCAAGCTCTCAAGTCTCAATCATGAATTGTCCCCACACTTGGGACAATGATTATGCTTATGGCATAAAACTATATTGAAGAAACAATTATTTGTTGTGAGTCACTGTCATCATTTACAGCAGAGATTTGGTTTTGCAATTCAATAGGGAAAATGACATAAGAGAGGTCTCTCTAAAAGAGATCCCAATAAAAGATATATTAGCTCTTGGCTGGAATTAAAAATAAATTAAGTTAATTAAAAGATCCATTTAATCAAGGGTTAAATTGGTATCCAGCATCTAAAAATATTTTTTTAGTAGCACTTAATAGACTCGTTTAGATAGACTTTTAGAAAAAATCTTATAAAAAATTTTTGGACAACTTTTAAAAAGGGTTTTTAAAGAAGAGCTTATGGAAAAAAGTGATTTTAAATAAATTGGTCTTTATATAGTTATTATTAGAAGGACTTTTATAATTGGTAAATTATTAGAAAGAGTATGAGATAAAAAAATAATTAGTTTCTAGAACTGTTCATCCCTGCAGAAGTCATCCCCTCTCTGCAATACAACTGTTCACCTTCTTCCTCTTCTTCCCTCCTCCATCCCTCCAGCGAAGATGACCAGCGATGGTTGATGCAGACTAGCAAAGTAGCGACCGAGAGAAAGAAGTAGTGACAGAGTAGCGAAGTAGTGACAGTAGTTGACGGAGAGAGTAAAGACGACCAACAAAGTAGCGACCTACAACCATCAAAGATGCGGACGGAAGAAGCCGGAGACAGACAAGAGAGAAGAAGAAGACAACCGAAAGTAAATTGAAATCCTTTGTAAATTCATCTGGATTCTTGCCATCATCAATTAAACTAAACCCACCAGTAAATTGACAAACAAAGTTAATCGATAAAAATCTTATATTAGGATGTAAATAAACTAAGCAAGAACATTCATAGGCAAAGAACTCACTTGATAACCTCCATGGGAACTTGAATGTTGCACTTCTCAGCCAATTTGATCATATTGTCAAGCTCAAGAACAAGACCATTGCTTGAAATTATAGCAAAAATATGATCAATATAACTTCTTTCAACCATAGGCAAAAAAAATGAAATAAGATAAATTGCATTAGAAGAAAAAGATGGAAGAGAAGTACATGCGTTGGAGGAGAGGCATTTGAAAGGCAGGTACATGCACTACAAGAAATTAAACTTTTAGCGACGACTTTTTAGTGGCGACAAAAAAAGTCGCCACTGAAAGTCCTGAGTTTCTGCGGCGACACAAAAGTCGCCGCCTAAAGTGAAACTTTCAGCGGCGACATTTTTTGTCACTGCATAAGGCATATTTTAGCGGCGACTTTTATGACCTTGCTAAAAGTCTCCATGTATTTTTTTTCCATTTGGAGGGATTTTAGGCAACTATGTTATAGAAATAAATTATTGAATAATTTCATTTTTAAATAATAAATAAAAGAATTTTATATGTTATTCTAATAAGAAGAGATTATACAGATGATAATGTGATGTCTATGAAAGAAGGAGGTGGAGCAGGGGTATGTGTATGAGAGAGATATTATAAATATGTGTCAATGAGCATGAGAGTTAGTATGTATGTGTTAGAGATAATGTGGGGAAGGAGATAGAGACAGGGAGATGTGTGTGTGAGAGAGAGATAAGGAGAAAGAATTAACGTACAATACATACATATATACATTCTTAGTTACTGTTGCATATGCCATCTGTTACTGCATTTCATGTAACATCCTAACTTCTATAAAATGAATTTATAACGTATTATTGAGTTTAAAAGTGTTTTTCTGAAATTAAAAAGTTTCAAAAGTGAAATTTTAGAGAAAGAATAAATGAAAGAATAATCATTAAAAATATTTTGGGGTTTATAAAAACTAAGAAAAAATTTATAAAATGAGTATTTTAGAGGCTTATAAGATTATGAAAGAGTTTATTTTTCCAAAAGAGACCAAAATAATTTAATAGCTATTTTTCGGGAATTAAAAGCCTACTTTCTTAGAAAATTTAAGAAAAATAATAAAAAATTATTATTTGCCTAGAAAATTTTATAAAAATTTCTTAATGAGTTAAAGAAGCTATTGGAGAAAAAATATTATTATTTTATTAAGAGGATTATTTCTTAAAAAAATTTGGTAAAAGAAAGGCTTTCAGAGGCGACAAAATAATGTCGCCGCTGAAAGTAGACATTCAGCAGCGACATTATTTTGTCGCCGCTGAAAGTGTGATTCAATTTCATTTTTTCAGCCCGCGCCCAAAAGGTGAAAAATGAGGAACCGCGCAAACCCTACTTCCCCTTCACCCGTCAGAGTTAGCGTGAGATAGCGAGAAAGCAAGAGCGAGAGTGAGAGTCTGAGTTGTAGTCGGAGGCCGTCATTGTCGGAAGAGAGGTCAAAGAGTATAGGCAACAGATTCAGACTCACCAGTGACCGTATCGTGGTTGTCCGCCTTTGTTCATCTGGCTGTGTGTACTGTAGCTATCGGACAAGGAAAAGAGATAGAGAGAGTCAGAGGTTGCTATCGGTAAGATTATTGAAGTGTAAGTAGGCCTCTAAAGCCTCTGAATGTTTTGTTCTTAGTATTATCGTGACTCTTCAATTTTGGGGTAAATTTCTTACTTAACTTCATCCAATATTTGCACAATGCCTTCCGTGGTTGCTTAAAAATTCAGACTGAGTGGGAAAGATGGTAACAGCTATTCCTTGGGCCATTTGATGGGATTCTTGGTAGCACTTTAACCTGTCAAAGCTGTTCATCCCAGGTTCGTGATGCTTTCCTGAATGCAACTGTAGTTGTAAAGTATACATGATTTTTGGTCAATGATATGCATAGTATATGTTGCAATGTCCCTGCATTGTTTCGGGTGGAATGGTGATCCATGTGTTCCTCAGCAACATCCATGGACCGGAGCAGATTGTCAATTGGACTGAAAAATTGGCAAATGGGTCATTGATGGACTGTATGTTCTCCATTTGTTTAGGCTTTTATTTTACATCTGTTTTGGAATTATTATTAGAACATATCCCTAGACTTCCTAACAGCTTAAGCTTTTTTAATGAAGTGGTTTTTGACAATTTGACTGTATTTCAGCATTAATTGGCATTCCTTCTCTAAAGTTATTTAGTTGTTTTTGCGTTCTCATAATGTTATCTTTTACTTGATATTTTGACAGCCAGGGGTCTTGACAGCCAGGGTCTGAAAGGTTTCTTGCCAAAGGACATATCTGGACTGCATAACCTGCAAATCTTGTGAGTTCTTGATAGTTTCCTGATTTCCTCAGTAATTCACATTGACACATTGTCTTAATGTTTATGCAAATGCGTGTATGCCAATATCATGTATGAAGCATTGTTGATAACAAAATATGCGTGTATGCCCGTATTAACCTAGTTAATGCACTATACTAGCAAGATAGATTCTTTGAGACCATAGGTGCTCTTTTAAATTTCATGCTCAGAACTTAAGAGGTTTAACAGTTCTACTTTTTCCTGCATGCTTTGAAATTCCAAATTGTCCTTTCTTTTACTGAGTTATCCCGGTAATGGTTCCTTTTCTGCAGTGCCCAAATTGTTTTGTTGTTGGCTATGGGTTGGATTTTGCTGAGCTGTATAGGAACTTGCCTTATATTGGTGTCTTGAAGCCTGAACATTACAGTTGATGCTATATCTCATCTGCCACGTGATTTATGCATCTGTCTAATGAAGTTTCCTCAACTTCCATCTCTTTGATTTAACTGAGTTGTAGATTTCCATTCCTTCTGTGATTTTTCAGGAATATAGTGATATTATACGATGTTCTTTGAAGATTTATGTATTTACTAAACAAGTGTTTAGAAGTTGTTGAAGTTGAGAAAGTAGGAAATTGTTAAAGGTAAGAAGAAATGGCTTCTAACCATTGCTATTTGATTTGTTATTATCGTTTAATTGTAAGTATTAGTTATCTAAATGACTGCACATCCTTAAATTCTTTTATAGGACTCTATTTTGGCAAAACTATTTTTGATTGGATTTGATACAAAAGTTTGATACTTGTGGTCCATGACACTTGTACTTCTTTCTTTACAAGCCGTTGCACTATTTAAATCATATTTTGGTAACTGAGACATGTTCAATGACAGAATGGCATATTTTTAAGATTCAGAGACCAAAATATTTTCAAGATTGAAGCAATAAATGACTGAATTATTTACTCCTAGCAAAGATGGAAGAAGAAATGTGTGTAATTCGAGTAAAGAATAATGGAGCAAACGATACAAATTCAATTCGCTGTCTTGAAGTAGAGGGGTAACCAGAGGTGCCTACTTCTTTTACTCGTAGTAGTAGTCCTTCTATATAATGTTTATGTTTCAACTAAATATTTTTATTTTATTTTTAAATATGTTTAAGTGATTGATGTACTCTGATATTTTAAAAGATGATGTGAATTATTCATTAATGTTATTAGATTTTAATTCATTTAGTTATGTATTATTTTATTTATATATTTATAAGCCCATTTCATTTAAAAAAAGTAGGAAAAAAATTTAAAATCAATTATTGACTTTCAGCGGCGACAATTGTCATCGATGATTCCACATTAGGCGGCGACAATTTTGTCGCCGCAGTATCCACTTTCAGCAGCGACATTTGTCGCCACCTTTACTTAACTTTTAGCGGCGATCTAGTGTCGCTGCTGATTGTTGACTTTTAGCGCCGACTTTCATTTGTCAACCTCTAATGCTTATAGGCGACAGTCTCATAGGCGGCGACAAAAAGTCGTCACTAAAGCTTTTCAGTGGCGATTTTTGTGCTTTCAGCGTCGATAAAAGTCAATTTTTTTATAGTGATGCGTTGGAAGAGAGGCATTTGAAAGGCAGGATTATATGAAGAGACGGTAAGGTAAAGCTGATGAATGAGGCCCAAGGTTTTTTGAATGGAGTTGATAACCTGGCTTAGCTTCTGCATAGAATCAGCAGCAGCGGATGCAGGAGACGATGTATAATTTGCTTGAGGGATCAACATACCATTGCCAGCACTTCCACCATTTCCTCCTGTACTTACAGTACTCTGGGATGACTCCATTAGTGTATTTTTCTATAAAATCTGGGAAAAAGCATTGAAAATTAGTGTTAAAAAATAAACAATCATGACAACAAACTGTGTTGAAATTTTTTTATTAATATACAGAAATAATGAGAACATGAAGCTTTGCCTTATTGTACACCTACGGACACAAAGTGGCATCTCCCTTCTTATGTTCCACTAAAATAAGAAAAAACATGCATATATATGATAATTCTTCAAGAGGAAGAGAACTGCTATAAATAATGTTAGTGGAGAAAGAGAAGAGTAATAAAAAGAGTTACTATTAATTATTTGTTACATAAGAGTTAAAGATAAGCATAAGAAATAGGAACTAAGTTACTTGTTATTTTATCTTAAATAGCATTGATTATCAAGTGAATCATCATTTCTTAGGCTTTAATGGTTGTTCCATTGATAGTATTGCGATTTAGTATTGTCTTTTTAAAATTTATTAGGAGTTATCTCTTGGGCTTTATATATAAAGCCCTTAGCAGTACAATTAAGAGAATCTGACCTTTGATTTGGCAATAAAGTATTTTTGAATGCTCAACAACCTTCCTCCTCTTATTCCTTCTTCCCACTCCCCCATTTATTTGTTCTACATCTCCCTCTTTCTCCTTCTCACTCTCTCTTCCCTTCGTCCTACATCAAATTAAAAATGGTAAATGATAATTAGCATTGAGGACTGTTTAATAATGACAAGCTCCCGAATCTAGATAAGGATAGGAGGAATTTTGTGGGCCAAACATACACTGGTTGTGTAGCTTAAACTCTCTGTCTATAGCTTAAACTCTCTTTACTTGTAATAGTTATCCAACAATAGTTGGTATGCCTTCAACTCTCTGGCTATAGCTTAAACTTACACAGGTTGTGTGGGCCTGGTTTAAATCTGTTTTAAAGTATTTGATAATTTGCAATGCACGAAAGATCATACAACCCCCTGCTCTAGTAAGAAAACTTCAGATATATGCACAATATCCTCACACCATGAAAATAGAGGAAACTTGGCAAGAGAATAATAATATTAACAAAATAGACTAGCTAAAAAGCATATTCATTGAAATTCCTTAAGAACAGTTAACCAAATCCTCACACCGAGTAAATAGGTAAAACTTGGCAAGGATATTTACATTAACACAGTAGACCAACTATATGTCATATTCATTCAAATTCCTAAAGAGCAGTTAACCCAACCCACGCTTGCTGAATAGTTCTACATCCGTGGGAATCATGGGCGGACCTATATTACATTCAGAGGTGGCATCTACCCCCACTGAAATCTTTGAAATATGCATAATTGATATAATACCCTTTTAAATTTTTTTCCAGATACTTTGACAAAAGATGCCCTAGTAAGCCAATTGATTCAGGCAACTCCTCCAAGCCACTGAAGAATGACAATTTAACTCAACCTTCTAAATTGTTAGATACAACTCGAGCCAAGTCATTTACCAGATCGTGCATCACAAATACCTTGAGAATTTTATAAATTGATGATAATATAAAGAGATTGGTAAACAGAATGCCAATAGACAACAAATTCAACAGTGCACAACAATCCAAAGCTTACAAGTCACAAGTAATCAAAATGAAGTGGGAAGCACTATAATAGCCGATTACACACCATGGAAGCAAAAACTAGTAATCAATGTTTAAAAAAACAAGGAAAGAAAGTAAACTCAGTCTTTATTCAAAAGCGTCAATATTCGAACGATTACACGATCAGATTCAAATCCAAATTAAAATAAAAAACTTTAAAACAAAGCAAGAAAAAGAGCTAGGCATCCAACACAGGATTGACTACCACTCAGGGAACAGATGACGCGAAGAACAAATCGAAATCTAGAAAAAAACCAGATTGAACAAATTAATCTCACCGGATTTTGGCCGTCCTAAAGTTCGAAGCTTCTTCAATACTTGCCGGAGAACAACCACGAAGAGCTTACAACGGTAGCCGGCGTCAAAGAGGTCGACCAAGTGTGGAATACTTGTGCGGCGACGAAGAAAAATGGATCCCCAACAGAATCTAATGGAAAAATACCACAACATATCATTTAAAATCCAAAATTTTAAACTAGTGATTATAATTATAATTTAAATAAAAGTATATTTAGCACTTTAAACTAATTTTAAAAAAATAATTAGCATCTCAAAGTATTTAAAAGGGTAATTAGTACCCAAATTAATTTTAGAGATATAACACCCTAAAGTATTTAAATTGTTACAATTTTACCTCTTTACTAACAAAAACACAAATTTCTATTGATCCATACCACCTAAACTTTTTTATTTTTACACATTATTATTTAAAATACTATATATATAATATTATTTTAATAAATTATACTAAATAAACTATTATACAATGTCAATTTTAGGATTTATTCGGTACTCTTTTTTAAATAATATAATACATGTAACCTTTTAAATAATAGTGTGTTGAAATAAAAAGTTTGCATGGCATAGATCATATATAAATTTGTATTTTTGTTAATGAAAAGGCGAAATTGTACTAATTTAAATACTTTAGGGCATTGGTTGTACCTTTAAAATTAGTTTGGGATGCTAATTGCACTCTTAAATACTTTAAGGTACTAATTGCTCTTCTAAAATTAATTTAGGGTGATAGATGCACCTTTACCCTTATAATCTTACAAAGTATATATTAGTCATATTTACCAATCTATCTTTTAAAAATATGGGGGAAAAGACAAAATTACTTTTCTTCATTTTTCCTTCTCTCTCTTCCCTCTTGCTTACAGACTCTTCTTCATTTTCTTCTTTGCTCTCTTGCCCTTCTTCTATGTGTTCCTCGCCTCTCTCTCTATTGTCGTAGACGGGACTAAGTGCTGGAGGTGAATGAATGGAGTTGCGAAATAGAGATGGTGAGTAGAGATTGGAGAGGAGTGATATTGTCCCTGTTCTCGCGTTGTCATCGCTGTTGGTTCTATTATGCTTATGTGCCAACACTGTCTGGCCTTACATGTTCTTGTTGTCAATGCTAGTGTCGAGATAAATGAGGTTGGTTGTTGTGCAGATGACGATAGATATAGTGACGAGTGAAGAGGTGGATGGAGTGATGTGATGAGTGCATGAATAAAGGTCGAGAGATGGAGATGATAATGGATGGAGACGTGGGTAATGTGAATGAAGTGGGTGAATGGCTTGAGAGATGAATGGAGACGATGAGATGATGTGAAGAGGAAAGGGAAGATGTTAGCTATGAAGGGAGATGAATGGGGGCCGAAGATGATGGTGGATGAAGGTGTGAATAGAGTCAATTACTTATGTCAATTATTATTTATGTAATAGGATTTTTAATTTTTATAATGATTTTGGCTATTTTGGTTAAGACATTTACTATTCTCTTTAACAACTTAGTTGTAAGTAATTACTTAGGTCAATTACAACTCGTGTAATGAGATTGCCAATTTTTATAATGACTTTGACCACCTTCGTTAAGACATTTACTTGCAACTAAATTTTTAAATAGAATAGTAAATATCTTTATTATGGGAGTCAAAATAATTATAAAAGTTGTAAATCACATACACAATGAGAGGGGCTACTTTCAGGGGCAATTTTATCATTTTCTCAAAATTTTTAAAGGATAAATTGATACTTGTGACCAATATGTCCTTTATGAAATTGGAATCCTCATTTAGAATTTTAGATTTCAAATAATATTTTCTTATATTTTTCCCATCTAAAATTCTAAAATAGAATTTGCTCTCCCAAAAATATCTTTTATGTGCAGTTCTCTCCTCCTACCAAATGGTATATCAAATCAAACATATTAATATAACTCTCCTATGTTAAATAGAAATTTCACATGAATTTTGTTTAAATTTACGATTTGATTATAAAAATGTAACTTTTAAAATCTATTTTCATTTCTTTTTAATTCTCATTCCTTCAAACTTTTCGTGCATATTAAACAAAGCCTTAATCTCTTGCTATGTTAAACAAGACAAGAAAGAGTTAAAGCAGTGCAATAAAATAGATTTTAACACAATCTTATAACTCATCTAGACAATTTATAATATAAACTAAATCTTATAATAAAGATTAGAGGAGTATTTTGTTTTACACATGACATGCCTTTATATATATATTTCAAAGTTTTATTTTGAAAACTCCTTCAAACCATGATAAATAAAAAAAAAATCTTAAGCATATCACTCCCACTGGTACTAAATATAAGCGGAGATTCATTCAACCTTCTATTAGTTAAAACCTCTGCAATTATTAGTCCTGTTCAGTTAGCCAGTTCTTAATAAAAATAATATTGCAATGAACATAAGTCATCAAGAGAATCATACTCTAAAAACTAGTTGTTAAAATTAGGAAACTAAATGCCTTATAAGGCCTCTTTTTTAAAGCCAACCTCCTAATATAAATCTCCTGGTAATGTCAAACTCATTTCATCTAGCTCACAAAACTGAATTAGGAAAAGAGAAAACTCTTTTTTTTTTTGTTTTGAAATTTTCATGTAATGTTACTTGAATTACTAGGATATGTTCGGTTGATAAATAGTCTATATAAATTGTATCCGAAACAAATTCACACACGGCACGTACGATCAAAACACAAATACGATAAGCAACCTTAATACTCTAATTAATGTAAGAAAATGGTAGAAAACTTCATAAAAATTTACAAGAAAAATGGGAGACAATTTCCAGAAATTTAATTTTGTCTTCCAGGAAATATTACTGCGTTTTTCATTGAAGAGGAAAGCCTATGCTTCTGATGGGTTGCTTATAAATAGAATGAATTCATAAGTTGAAGCCAAAAAGTAACACTAGAAGCTTGTAAATCCCAAAATATACTAGTGTTGGTGTGGGGGCTATTACTTGGTGGCTTTAGCAGGATGAATTCTGGACAGAGTTCTTTAAATGGTTCAACTTCAAAGAAAACTAATACTGTTGGAAAAAGTTCTGGTTATGGTAAAACTCCACCCAAAAAGCAAGGGAATAATTGAAATGGTTACTCCTGGTAATTTAGAATCTTTTTTTTGTTTTAATATTTACAATTACATGTTTGTATATATATTATTACTCCGGTCCTTAATATAAGATTTATTTAATTAATTTAATTTGATTGAGCAAGTTAGTTAAGTCAATTAATATAATATTTTTTTTTAAAATACTCTACTTATCTTCCTTAATTCACTTCTTCCTTCTCTTACATGATTATTATAGAAAAGATTAATTTAGGGGAAAAGGGATAAATATAGAAAGATATTTTATATTTAAGACTAAGATCAACTTCCCAACTAGGTCATATATTAAGGATCGGAAGAGCATAAATTCTTGCTAGTTAATATTCTTTTGGTTCTAAATATAAGACATAGTTTATAGCATCAATTGTATTATAAATTTTGTCTTATATTAAGAACTAGAAGGATTATACTATATCATTTTATGTATTAATTTTTTTTATACACATCTTTTTATGTATTAATTCTTCATCCTAATTTACATGCAGGTTCATGTAGAGGCGGGGCATATTATTTTTTAAAAATAATTCATGTGCTGACTTTCTTCAAATAAGGAGGCTCATTACAGCTCCTATAAGAAAAGCTTGTAATTAGCCATCATCTCTTAATTTTCTTGTTTACAGTTGGGTACCTTGTTGAATGTTTACCATTTGTATTCTGAATAAAATGGAATGATATGCAATAGTTCTTATGAAGATATGTTCTTTTATTTTGCTTTATTTATTTAATTCTTTTGGCTTTTTGTCCATATAATTAACGGAGATACGCATGCCATCTTGAGCTTTTAACTTCTTAGTTAAATCTACTGCGAAAGGCAATGGACTTTAACTAATGCTGGCATTGATCATAATGAAAGGTTTATAGAAATTTTAATACAAGTCCTTCTTAATTCAGAAAATGATTTTAAAACATTACGGGTTTAAAAATACTCGAATTAATAATATTAATTTATCAACTTCTCCCTAAATTATACCTATTTAGATATAAAGTTGATCCTTAATATGCGATCTAATTATAAATATAAGATATATTCTATATATTTATCAACTTCTCTCTAAATTATACCTATTAATACTCTCTCAACAATAATTACAAAAGCGAACGAGAGAATTAAAGAATATGATTTTGATAGTTTAACTAAATTAATATTTTTAATTTAATTAAATTAGTTAAATAGATCATAAGAGTATATATAAGTGTGCCAATACAACAACAACAACAAGCCTTATCCCATTAAATGGGGTCGACTATATAGATCATACAACGCCATTGTGCTCTATTAAAAACTAAATCTTTGGATAGGTTATTGACCAGAAGATCCCGCTCAATGACCTCGTTGAGCGTTCTCTTTGGCATTCCTCTACTCCTTTTAACCGGGCTCCATACTGTTTGATCCACCCTCCTCACCGGCGCATCCCTTGGCCTTCTTTGTACATATCCAACCCACCTAAGACGGTTCTCTACCATTTTTTCCTCAATAGGTGCCACTCCAATTTTTCCCCATATTTGTTCATTACGAATCTTATCTTTTCTTGTCCTCTTAAAGCCCAACATTCACTTCCATAAAGTATGCCCACACATCCATCTCAACATCCTCATCTCAGCTACCCCAACTTTATGCTCTTGTTGTCCTCTTAAAGCCCAACATTCACTTCCATAAAGTATTGCTAGTCTTATAGCAGGGCAATAAAACTTTCCTTTTACTTTATCTGGTACTTCCCGATCACATATAACCCCAGTAGCCTTTCTCCATTTAAACCACCCAGCCTGAATTCTATGATTAACATCCTCCAAAATTTCACCATCCTAATGTATAATTGATCCTAAATATTTGGACTTATCTATTTGTAGAATAACTTGATCTCCCAATCTGACCTCCAAGTTACTTCTAGCTTGCCTCTTATCAAAATTATAATACATATATTCAGTTTTACTTCTACTCAGACGAAAATCCTTCTACTCTAAAGTACTTCTCCATAACTCAAGTTTAAAATTAATCTCTTCTCTTGACTCCGCCATAAGAACTATATCGTCCGTAAAAAGCATGCACTTAGGGATTTCTTCTTGAATAGGTTTAGTTAGAACATCTACTACTAGATTAAATAAATAAGGAATCAAATATAATCCCTGATGTAGATTAGATATATAAGTGTGCCAATATGAAAGTATATATCAATTTGACATCAATTAGTTTAGCCCATTATTTCAAGTATAAACAACATTAAGAATTAAGAATAATATTCGAATTTTTTTTGGACAAATATATTCGAATTTCAAACACCACTAATATCCAACATGAATGACTTACTGGAAAAGTATTCTCATTTTAAGTGAAATTCTTCAGTAACTTTTCACAATTATAATCCCATATTTGTAGGTCAAACACAAAACTATAATCTGAAAATATGAAATTCGAATATCTCATTTTTACCCTTTACACAATCTATCAATATATATATTTATGATAAACTCATATTTTTATATATTTATTCATATCATTTTAGTAGGTTTTTATCATTATTTTGGGCCGTAGTTATATTATTTGTGCATCAATTAAATTATTGAATCTTATAATAAATTAGTATTTAATGGAGGCATAATTATCATATTTATATTATTTCTCTTAAACAATTATTTTTGAAATAAAAGGTATTACATTATTATGATTTTATATTTCAAGAATTTAGAGAGAAATCAGAATTTACAAATGACAACAAAGGACCACTAATTTAAAAATTATATTGAAGGACCCATTGGGCCAAACCTTGCGGTTTAGCCCATTAGTTACCTATTTAACCATGCATGCAGCAACCATATCAGCACGCCGCGGAGAACATTCCCACTGAGCACACACGCAGAACCAGAAAGGAGGGCACGCGGCGACATCACCCTCAAACCTTCCATCCCATTCACAACCCTCAGCGCATTCCATAACACCCACGCTGCAAGATACCCAGCTTCAAACCTCCAAACCAGACGCCGCGAAAAATATCACAGTCTGAGCACACACACAGAAAACCAGAAAAGGAGCGACGCCACGGAGACCTTCATCTCTTTCCATTCCAGACGTGCCGCGACACCACTTCCATCATCACCCACCACCCAAGCCGTCTCCATATCAGTCCATCGTCACACGCTTCTGTCTCCACGCAAGGCCGTCGCGTCATCACATCGCAAACTCCATCGTTCCAGCAGCATCTCATAACCTCCCCCTTGGACAACACAGGAGCAACGTTCACAGAAGCACAGAACGACAGCACTTACCAGGACAGAACAGCAGCTCAGCGATCCTGGGACGGCAGCACGTGAACAGTGCAACAACCAGAAACAAACAGGTGCTGTGACGGTGCAATGATGTCGGTGATAAGGGCAGCGACTTCTACAGCTATGCATGGCTGAACATCATAATCTTCCAACTCAATGGCAAGGGCATGAGCTTTGAATCTAAAGGGGAGTTTAAGTTACTCTAATCTTCCTCCATTAATTATTCTGTGATTCCTAGGTCTTAGGATAATTTTATAATTATTGGGAATGCTTATATTGTTTATATTTATTGAGGAGATTACTGTGACTGGATTATTGTTTGATAATTGATATTGTTCTTTAATTAACTTTAATTTTATTTACTTTGATCTGGGTCAGACATGGTATTGAAATTATTGTGAATATTTTGTGATAATTCAAGGTTACTTGAATTATTGGATCATTATATCTCTTGCTAGCTTTAATCCTATTTCTATGAATTATTGAGTTATCATTGAGCATTTGATTTTAACATCTTTAATCCTAGTTTATTATTCTGGTGGCAATTAATAAACTAGAATTTTGGAAAATATTTTGTGACAATTCGAGGTGGCTCAGTTGTTGGATTAAAAGTTTAATTATAATTATTAATTCATTGTTTAGAACTCCCATATCTGTTGAAGCTATGATTGCCTGCGTTATTGAATTGGAGGATTGATTTCATTATTATTAATTTCTTTCTCTTTCATTCCATTCACTTGTTATCATTCATTAACATTTTCTTTAAATTAAAAATACCAAAAATATTTATTTAACTTTAATTTTAATTCATTGCATTTATTTGTTAGTTAATCAAATCAAACCCCATTTTCTATTTTAGGTTGCATTGCATTTAGTTACTTAGGAATTCAATTTGATTTTTGGCTCCTTAAAGGGAACGACCCGAGGTTGCACTATACGCAATCCTTGGTTTAAATTTTTGAAGTAACCCCAAGGCGACATCGGATTTACATGTTGTTTCAATTTACAAAGGGCGGACCAAAAGAAAATTAGGTAAGAAAAATTATATTTGCATAATTACTGAAAATATTATTTGAAATATTTTTAAATTTATATATAATATAATTTTCCAAAAAATTAAATGAATGTTTATTATAATAAAAACTGAACAATTACAATTAATTAAAATAAATATAATTGTCCTGATTACGAAATATATACACACACATTATAGAGGCGAAGTTATTATTGGACATCAGACCATATCTATTGTTCCTTAATTAAATAAAATACTCATATGTTTATAGTCTCCTCTATATTAAAATTTTAATTTTTTTCCTCTCAATATGTATATATGTGTAGAGCAAAATATACTAAAATAATAATATCATACCTATTAACAAATTTTATTCACACTAACAAGCTAGGACGAATTGGTGCGTATTATATATATCACAGGTACTCAACTGATCATTTCCTCAAGCACAAACCTTTGAAAATGTGATAAATATAATAAGAAAACTTATTTTCAAAAATTAAAAGAACGAAAATTACTATGAATTTGATGAAATTTTAAATATAATATTTAATTAAGTAAGGCGGCAATAAGCGTAAGTTATTGAAATCCCAATCAATTTTCTCAAGCTCACAAACCTTTAGATAAGAAAAGAGAAAATAGCAGTAATCAGGTGTTGAAATTGTCCCCCGAAAAATTAAGTTAACACAAAGCGAAATTAAACATAAAACTAAATTTAAAAATATAAAATAATAAAACAAAAGAGAGACGTCTTTTGCTTTAAATTGGGAAAGCAAATTAAAAGTTTTTTTTTATATTCCTCACAAAATTTAGTATGAATGTAATTCCCTCTACTTTATTTATGATTTTGAATTAGTCAACAATAGAAGGCTCAATAATCCAATGGTTTTCATGTAAAATGAGTCAACATAATTTTTGGCCCAAAAAAGTCAACATAATATTTACAATGACCAAAAAGTCTAGCAAAAATGAAAACACAGTGAAAAGGTTAGCAAATTTCATAAGCGGCGCGCGTGACCTTCAACAAAACTCGTAGCTTCTTGAAATAGCTAGGATATGTTCCTTTGATGAATAGAATCTATATAAATCGTACCCAAAACAAACGCACACGGAACATACGAGCTAAACAAATATGATAAGAAACATTAATATAATTTACAAAAATGGTAGAAAACTTCAATAAAATTTACCAGAAAATAGGAGACATTTTCAGAAAATTTTCATTTTGTCTTCCATGAAATATTACTACGTTTGTCATTGAAGAGAAAAGCCTATGCTTCTGGGTTTGCTTATAAATAGAATGATATTCATCATAAGTTGAAGGCAAAAAGCAACACAAGAAGATTGAAAATCCCAAAATATCATTTCCTCAACCATACAATGACAAATAAAATCAGCTAACTAATTATTTAAATTTTTTTTAAAAAAAGCTTCAATATTACTAGTATAATTTACAAGAAATTAGAAAATCATTTTCAAGTCAAATTTCGTGAATTTTCAGAAAAATATTTTCTTATATTTTTTGTAGTAAAAAACCCCAATTACACAGTTATAATCTGAAATCCTGAAACTTCCCCTGGGTAGGTAATGTTTCCTCTCATTTCTAGTAAAAATTCTCAATGCTAATTCTGGCCTCTCTCTCTCATCATTCTCAATGCTAAATCTATGAAAATTTGAAAAAGTAATCAAGAAATGCAAATTTTAAAATTAGATGCTGTCAGACAGTTTAATAAGTAATGGCTTTCCTATTCATCCCTCAAAATCATTTGCCTTCTTGTCTCCTTATACAAAAAAAAACTTATAAAACTATTTTTTTAAAAAAAAGTATTTTTAGAAAACACTTTACAAAATTGTTTTTAAAAGAATAAAAAATACACTTTTTTAAAGTGTTTTTTAAAAAAAATTAAAAAAACTATTTAAAAGAAGGGCCAACAGATGGATAAGGTTTTTTTTTTTTTTATATATGGATGAGGAGGTGGAGACAAGAAGGCAAGGCAAATGATGAGGGACGAGAAAGGAAGCGGACGTAAGTAACAGAGAGCTATCCATGTCAAGCTCAAAAACTTCACAAAAAGGGAGAAAGATAAAAAAAATACACCGAAATATACAAATCCTAATTCAGGACCACGAAATGGCCTAATCACACCCAGCTACCCAACGTGCATGACTTCTGGAAAAGCTTTCTCATTTTAAGTGAAATTCTTGGGTAATTTTTCTCTTTATATATAAACACACAATCTATCAATATATATCTACAAGGATAGACCACAAGGAAATTAAGTAGGAAAGATTATAAATTTTTTATTATACTATATAAGAAAAGTTCTTTAATATATGCAATTTAAATGAATATGATACTTATATTATAACCCAAAACAAAAGAACACACCCAAGATGAAATAAACAAGGGTTATAAGGAAAATTGTAGGACAATTTTATGCATAATATTTTTAATTTGGTGTATTTTTACCTATAATATTTTTAATTTGATATAATTTTATACATAATCTTTTTCTCAAGTATTAAGGATTGCATTAAATTAAAAAGATTACAGGTAAAATTGTATCAAATTAAAAAGATTAGGGGTAAAATTATATCATAAATAAAATTAGAATATTGAGTGTTATATAACCCAATAAACAAATACGATGAGCAGGCAACAAAGAAAACTTTAATAAAATTTAAAAGAAAATAGGATAAATCTTCAGTATATTTTCATTTGCTCTTTCAAGAAATTTTAATGCATTTTTCATTAATTGTGAATGATAATTGCTTGTTTGTTTGGATTCGGAAAGGATATTTACATTTTATGTGAAATTAATGGTGGAGAAGTATAATGTATCCTTAAAGTTATTTTAATGCAAAAATAGTTAAATAAGGGGGCTTTATATTAATAGTCAGTAACTGAATTACACGAAAAAAAAACAGAGAATAGAGAATATTAAATAATTTAATGATATCCAACGTTTATGGGCCAAACCCGGAACTATTAATATAATATATAACTGCACAAAATTTCAAATATACTCCTTTTATTTTTACCCTTCTATCTAGTTTTGCCTCAATAGTTTTTTTTTTTGGTAGAACTCCTCAATAAAATTTAAATTTATACAAACACACAATTTTTTTATACAAATACAAAAACACAATTACTAATGGTAACTAATCCATTTCGTGTCTTTGGTATTATATAATTAATTGATTAATTGCATATATTCACCCTGACACGGATGAGCTCCACCCCTTCTGGCCACACATGTTATATGATTGCTGGGTCAATCGGTCTTCTTTTCAATGGTTATAATATAAAAAAAATATTTTTTTAATAAATTATTTCTTGATATTTAAAATTATATTATTTTCTTTATGAGGTGAGGCTACTTACCACCACAACCCCTCTATTTAGTACATCTCAGAAATGCACATTTCCTCAACCATACAATGACAAATAAAATAAGCTAACTAATTATTTAAATTTTCAAAAAAAAAAACTTCAATATTACTAGTATAATTTACAAGAAATTCGAAAACCATTTTCAAGTCAAATTTCGTGATTTTTCAGAAAAATATTATCTTATATTTTTTGTAGTAAAAAACCCCCAATTACATAGTAATTATAATATGAAATCCTGAAACTTCCCCTAGGTAGGTAATGTTTCCTCTCATTTCTAGTAAAAATTCTCAATGCTAATTCTGGCCTCTCTCATCATTCTCAATGCTAAATCTATGAAAATTTGAAAAAGTAATCAAGAAATGCAAATTTTAAAAGTAGATGCTGGCAGACAATTTAATAAATAATAAAAGTGGATCCTCTCCTAATCCACTTCCCTCCTCATCCCTTAATATCATTTGCCTTCTTGCCTCCTTCCTCCTGCCTTAATATCATTTGCCTTAATATCATTTTTTTTAAAAACAGTGTTTTTAGAAAACACTTTAAATAAGTGTTTTTTAAAAAAAATAAAAATACACTTTTTTAAAAAATTTAAAAACACTTTTTTGAAGTACTTTTAAAAAAACATTTTTTTAAAAAAATTATTTAAAAGAAGGGCCAGCAGGTGGATAAGGTTTTGCTTTATATATATATATGGATAAGGGGGTGGAGGCAAGAAGTTAAGGCAAATGATAAATGAGGAGGGAAGCGGACGTAAGTAACTCAGAGCTATCCATGTCAAGCAAAAAAACTTCACAAAAAGGGAGAAAGATAAAAAATACACCCAAATAAACAAGTCCTAATTCAGGACCACGAAATGGCCTAATCACACCCAGCAGCTACCCAACATGCATGACTTCTTCGTAAAGCTTTCTTTTTAAGTGAAATTCTTAGGTAATTTTTCTCTTTATATAAACACAAAATCTATCAGTATATATCTACAGGGATAGACCACAAGAAAATTAAGTATGAAAGATTATAATTTTTTTATTATTAGAAATATTTTTAAATTTATATAATAATATATTTACAAAAACAATTAAATGAATGTATATTGTAACAAAAAAACTAAACAATTATAATTAAATTAGAATAAATATAATTGTCCTGATTATGAAATATACATAATATTTTTATAATCTCCTCTATACCAAAATTTTAATTTTGACTTTTTTTCTTAATATACATAGAGCAACATTTAATAAAGAAATTCACTTATTTATCAAATTATGTAATGTAGTTAAAATTATAACATAAACTGATTCAATTTGAGCCATGTAAAATTTTGTTCATTTTAACAAGCTAGGACGAGCTAAACACCCTCTTAACGCCTTGATAATGTGACAAATATTAATATAATATAAAAATTTATTTTCCAAAATTGAAAAATGAAAATTAGGGTTAAAATTATACCCTAAAATATTTTATAGTGCTGAATACACTTTTAAAAATATTTTAGGACGTTGTGTGCACTTTAACTTAATTAAAAAATTGAAAATTAGATTAAATTTAATGGAAATTTTAAATTTAATATTTAATTAGGTAAGGCAATAAGCCGTAAGTTATTGAAATCGACTATTAATTTTTTTAAGCTCACAAACCTTTGAATAAGAAAAAGAAATAGTAATCAGGGGTTGAAATTGTGCCCCAAAATTTAAATTAAGTCAACACGAAGAGAAATTTAAAATGAAACTAAATTTAAAAATATAAAATAAAAAAAACAGAGAGAGACATATTTTGATTCAAAATTGGAAAGCAAAACGTCATTTGATTATATTCTAATCCCCTTACGATTTAGAATCAGAGTATAATAGACGGCTCAATAATCCAATGAATTTCATGCAAATTGAGTCAACATGATATTCACAATGACCAAAAAGTCAAGGAAAAAACGGCTAGCGCAACTTTTAATTCTTTAAATTTGTACAAATTTTAATTTTAATATTTTAAATTTTAAACTATAATTTTTTATCTTTTAAGGAGTAAAATGATCTAAGATTTTATTATTTAAAAGGAAATTTATGAACTAAAACATATGATTTAAAATTTTAGAAATCAAAACTAAAATAAGAATAATATTGAGGATCAAAGATTGTCCTGACTGAAAAAAAAAAAAAACAGTGAGAAGGTTAGTAAATTTCATAAGCCTCGCGCGTGACCTTCAACAAAACTTGTAGCTCCTTGAAACAACTTTCCTCTAGTTTACAGTGAAAATTCTTTAATTTCTCATGATCTTTCCGAAGAAAAAATAGCACTATACAGCAATTTTAGTTAGAACCCAAAACTAATAGTTATAATAGAAAAACATAAAATTTAATAATTATATGAAATCTATTATCTGGTACATGTATTTACTCCTCTGTCATTAATATATGACTTAATTAGAGAGTTAATTATTGTCCTTAATATAAGACATATTTATTATATTTATTATTTTTTTTTCTAAATTATCCTTATAAATATTCTTTTAATAATAACGAGGGAGGGAGGGAAAGAAGGGGAAGGTGTTAAACAAGATAGTTATGGTATTTTAAATTAATTAATTAACTTCTTTAATCTAATTAAATTAATTAAATATGTCTTTTATATATTAATAATTTATATTAATGATTAGAGGAGTAATATTTATTAGGCAAGACAATGTACTTGAAGTTGTATAGAAATGTCAAACTCATTCCTCATGCTGACAAGTCCAAATTCGAGAAAGTGAAAACTCAAAATGCATTTTCTGAAGGTTTCATGAACTGTTACTCGAATTACTATATGAATTGTACCCAAAACAAACGCACACGGCACATACGAGCAAAACAAATATGATAAGAAACCTTAATAATTTACGAAAATGGTAGAAAACTTCAATAAAAATTTACAAGAAAATAGGAGACGTTTTCAGAAAAAGTTTCATTTTGTCTTCCATGAAATATTACTGCATTTTTCCATTGAAGAGGAAAGCCTATTCTTCTGGGTTTGCTTATAAATAGAATAATTGCCACAAGTTGAAGGCAAAAGCAACACAAGAAGATTGTAAATCCCAAACTATATTAGTTTTGTTGTTGGTGGCTACTTGGTGATTTTAGCAAGATGAGTTCTGGTCAACAGAAGAATACTACAGCAGACAATAGTAGTTATGGTTCTACATATAATTCACAGAGCCCTTCAAAGAGTCCAACTCCAAAGGAAACTAAGGAGGTTATCGCAGACGGTTCTAGTTATGGTTCTACATATAATTCACAGACTCCTCGAAAGAGTCCAACTCCAAAGGGAACTAAGGAGGTTATCGCAGACGGTTCTAGTTATAGTTCTACATATAATTCAGACTCTTCCAAAAAGTCCAACTCCAAAGGGAACTAAGGAGGTTATCGGAGAGAGCTTCAGCTATGACTCTTGAAATGATTACCGGTAATTAATCCAAACAAGAGGAATTTAGTTTAAAGTACTTTTGCAAACCATGCCGAGATAGGCCCTAGGTTGTTTTGACTTTTTATTTTTACAATTATGTTATATGAATTTTTCTTAGCTAATAATATCTCTTTTATGTATTGATTCTTAGTCGTTATTTTTACATGCAGGTTCATGTAGAAGTGGGACCTTATATGCTGGAACTCCAAGGAAAATAATGAGATATGGAATAATGAATGATGCAGAATTTCATATCATATTTAGCATTATTATAAAATATTTGGTTTTAGGTTTGATTGAACTTTAGGTTTCTAGAATATTCTGCTATTAAATTAAATCCTATTTAATGTAATTATATTTTAAAATATTCCGTATTTAATAAATAAGACATCAACATATTTACTTTATACGCCTCTTATGAATTGAATGATATTGACTATTGAGTATTCTCTCATCCCTCTATTCGTCTGCTATTTTCCTTCCCTGTCCTCCCTCCTCTAATCTCTCTCTATCTCTCCTTGCTCTCTATCTTCTCTCTTCCCCTTACCCGTCCTGTATCAGAAAGTTTATTGTGCGTGGCAGATATGACATGCCTTATATTTAGGTTTTGAATTTATTCATGTCTTATTTTTGTATGATATTTGATTAATTGGATAATACAATAATGTAAATAGGGATCTCTAGAAGTTTATTTGCAGCTAGCTAGGAAGTTTCAGAATCTAATTTCCATTATCGTGTGTGTGTGTGTGTATGCTTCGTTTATCTATATATGGATATATGCATTTCCATCTTGCGGCTCAAATTCTTCCGCTTCTTTAATCACCCAACGCAATACGATATAAATGACAACAATATCAATAGAACTACATATAATGATACACACACACACACATACATATATATAGAGTACAAAGCATATCATCAGGAGTACATTTAAAAAAAGAAACTAATATTTCCGATTCTACTTATAAGATACAGTTAATTAATTTAGATAGATTAAGGAAGTTAAATAAATTAGTTAATTGTGATGATTATATGTTAGTTTACCTTAAACACCAATTTAATTATATGCATTTGAATTACCCATTAACAAATACCCCTTAATATATACAATCATATAAGGAAATATTAAGGTAAAAATTATAATTGTGAGACAGAGTAGATTGGAGTTTTATAATTATGAAGGGAGGGAATAGCAGTTTTGGATAAATTTAATTATTTAACTATTATTTCTTGTAAGAATTAGTTTAGGTCATCTAACAATAAGGATAATAAGAAGTATCTATATATATAACTTAATTTAACTCTCCCAACACAAATATATATCTATGATCGAATATAAACCCTTATCTTACTTTTATAATTAGGAACAGAGGGAGTATCAATTTTAGATAAATTTAATTATTTAATTATTATTTTTTAATATTTAAAGATTAGTTTATGTCGTCTAATAATAAGGATAAAATGAAGTACATATGTACATAAATTTAACTCTCCCGACATAAATGTATAACCTTAAAGATTAAGAGTATTTTTTTTTTAAATCAACGAACTAACTTAGGGCGAGTGGATCTAAATTTAGTGACAAAAAAAATCCCATCATCAATTAGCAACGAAATTGCAAATTTGGTCATAAATAAATTAGGGAAAGTATTTTTATTAAAGGATTAATTTTAGTTACAAATTCCGTGGCTAATATGTTTAGTGACAAAAACTTTTGCCACTAATTTACTGGTTTAATTTACTAATGGTGTTATAAATCGTTAATGTAAATTGATAAAACTCGTTTCAAATGTAGTAAATGATGGCTTTTTGAAAGTTCTTGAAACAATGACTTTTTGCTTTAATAGTTATTGTATATATTATATTAATAAATGATGGCTCAGTGGGTCAAATCCCATTTTGACCCCCTTGGCCTAAAACAACACAGCTGCGTGCTGGGCACAACTTTTGTTTTAAAGTAAGGGTAATATTGTAAAAACATATATATTTCAAAATTTTATTTTGATGATGAGTATTGATTTGGGAATTTTTTAATTAGAATCAATTTTTTAGTATTTGGAATTTCAAATAGTTTTTTTGGGGAATTTTTCCATTGATTAACATCCTCTTTCATGTAAATCATGAGAAATTTCAATTTGTATTTCGTATACAGTAAGAAAAAGAGAAAACTTCAATTTATTTCAGGATACTTTCACATGCGCTTTACACGTACTAGAAACACACGACACAGCCGAGCAAAACACATACAATATAAGCAACGTAACCTCGATTAAAATTTAGAAAATTTTCATGTGCTCTTCCCTGAAATATTATGGTACTTCTGATTACTGGAAATAGCCTATATGCTTGTGTGTATATGAGATGAGCATAAACCCAAAGGGAGAGCCCATTCCCAAAAGACTAGCCTGTTAGGAGGGAGAACCCCTTGAACTTATAAACCCCACTCTACTTGTGAGGCTCCCCAATGTGGGACTCATAACAATGCCACCCCCTCGAAAGCCGACGTCCCCGGCGGCTCCACTCTACGGCACTTCACTCGGCCTTCTGCCGGTCAGAACCCTCCGTAGGTAGCCCTCTCCAGTGAGCCGACTCTCAATGAAAGCACCAATGAGATGAGCATAAGCCCAAAGGGAGAGCCCATTCCCAAAAGACTAGCCTGTTAGGAGGGAGAACCCCTTGAACTTATAAACCCCACTCTACTTGTGAGGCTCCCCAATGTGGGACTCATAACAGTATAAATACGTTAACACAAGATTCAATAAGTTTAACTATTTATTTATTTATTTTTTTAAAAAACAAAAAGATTCAATATTACAATTTACAATAATCATTAAGATATACCTAGAAAAGTATTAGCTATTTAGTAATTGAGTCATTTGTAATTTTCTCTTTCTATTTTATTACTCTATCTAATCAAATATTTTCTTTTTATACCCTTATTCCTACATCTTTTCATATTCGGTTTTTATTGTTTATTTTTAATTTAATTTTTAAATTATAATTCCAATCAATTTGCTAATTGCGAAATTTTTATTTATTGAGACTTTGCCTATAGACTAAAAATCCCAATAAATTAGTTAGGCCATTTTGCAATCTTCTATTTAAAGATGTTCAATTTATATTTTGAAATGTCTTGATCAAATGCAACTAAAAGTCCAAAAGGAATTTTGTAATTTTTTTTGGAATGTCATCACACTACAAGAAAATTGATTTTCAGCGGCGACTTTTGTCACCGCTGAATACATTTAGCGGCGACATTATGTCGCCGCCAAGTCGCGGCCTATGAGACTGTCGCCTATTCGCATTAGCGGCGACAATTGGTTGTTGCCGCTAAAAGTCCAAAATCAGCGGCGACCTTACGTCGTCGCTGAAAGTTCATAATCAGTGGCGACAATGTGTCGCCGCTGAAATTCCAGAATTAGCGGCGACCTTACGTCGCCGCTGAAAGTTCATAATTAGCGGCGACAATGTGTCGCCGCTAAAAGTAATTTTTTGATTTTTTATATAATTTCTATAAAAAAAATACAATTTAATAATAAATAATAAATAACTAAAAATCTAATAACATTGATAAATATTTTGATCATCGTATACAATATCAAATTAGTTCAATTACTTAAACATATTTAGTTTATACATAAATTTTATATAGAAGGACTAATACTATGACTAGAAGAAGTAGGAGCATGTTGTTGCCCCTTCTGCATCAAGGCAGCGAATTGAGCTTGTATCCTTTGCTCCATTTGTTCCATTAGTCTTTGCTCGAATTGCATACGCTCTTGTTGCATCTTTTCACGCTCTTCTTCCATCTTTGCACGCTCTTCTTCTATCTTTACACGCTCATCCTCCATTTTTTCCCTCTTCTCTTCAAATTTTTTATCAAACTCTTCCTGTAATTGGGCACGCACATTCTCAACAACTAAACTATCTGTAGATTGAGGGCGATTTCTCTTCCTTGAAGGCTCCGCTCTATACCCTTTCCCTCTTACATACCCTGACCTCTCACCAAGAACTGTCGTCAATATTTCTTCTGACGTCATTCGAGCATCACTCTCTAAATCTTGGTCTTGTTGTTGAGAAAGCTCGAGCATACGACTCTATAATAAAAACATTTAAAACTATTAAATTAAAAATAAAACTAAATCAAAATAAAATATTAAACAACAATACGTACATGAAGCTGTTCAGAGTGTGCGTCAGCCCATACTACTTGTCCATCTAATGTCTTCCTAGTATGCGTTATCTCCCACAGCTGGTCAGGAGGGATAGGTTGTCTAGTAGTAAGATCTCTCTACAAAATAATAACAAATAAGAAAATGCAAATAATAGATTTTACAATAAATAAAAAGGATTGAAAATTTAAATTATAGTAGTGATAGATTGAACTTACTATAGCATACTCAATCTCTGTAAATGATCGAGGACCACAGGTATGTTTAGTCATTTATTTTTCTCGATTTATCGTGTTTCTTGCACTTTTATTCTACAACAAAATGTAGTAAGTAATAAGAATTTAATAATTGAAATAAAAAATATAATTTATCTAGAAGGATAGTAAGATACCTTAAACATGTCAAACTTAAAGTATATTAATAACCACTCGCAATCTTGAAAACTAATAGTTTGAGGAGAATCAGCCAACCTATCCTCATCAGTCTTATATTTCTTGTAGTGAGAGTGCAGATTGTTCTTCCAATTTCTGAATGCATTTTGTAAAATAATTGATATAGCAATATGAAACTTTTCTTCAGTAATTGCATCAGCAGGTTCAAATTTATCCTGAAACAAATAATCATAAACACTTTATACAATGAAATAAATAAACTAAAATAAGTATAAAAAGTTGACATAAATAATACCTTTATTTTTAAAATCATATCAGCACCATATTTTTCAAAAATATTCTTCCAGCTACCTCCACCATCCCTGAAAGAGACTGTGGTTCTAAGAGTTAAACCACAATAATTAGAAAAGTCTCTTGCTTCTGCACCGATTGCTCTTGACATGGAATCTGAAAATTTGACTCAAATCTTTGCTCCTTGTGCAGCCCTCAAATTAATGTTAATAGACTTATAAACTCCTCTGCCCTTGTTGATTGCAGTAGAAGAGCCTATCATTAACATTTAATTGTAAATATTAAATGTTACATGCGATGCAAATCAATTATTATAAATTTGAAACAAACTTACATGCACTACTATTTTGAGTATGGGGAGTAGTAGGAGAGTTGATAGGCATTTCCTCAAGTTGCTGTTACAGTGATAGCGGTAAAATAACATGTCTTGATTGAGGTGTAGAGCATGTACCTCGACTATTTGTGTTGTCATTAGATATAACAGAAATACCTTTCCCACCTCGACCACTCTTTAATACTGACATATCCTACAAAAATATATATTTCATTTAAGAAATATCAATCAATCAAACAAGAATCAATGTAGATATTAATAAAATGTACCATATCAATTAATTTCATTCAATTGAATCTTCCGTCGCACAATCACTTAAACTAATGTCTTCTGATTCATCTGTTTCTTCTATTTCAGTTTCTATTTCACTTTCTTCTTCAGTATCGCTATCAAAGTCGTCAAGAAGATCCTCTTCATTACTAAATCCAGTATTAATGGCATTACTTTTATGTATTTGTGATGGTTCTCCTTCAGCTAAGGGCTGCGTTTGTCCATCTTCTCCATATAAGTTAATGATAACATCATCAAGTTGTGTAGGACTTGCATTGTAAACATTTAAGTCTACCACCAACTGTTGATAAGGTTCTGTGTCAAACATGGACCCCACTGTCATCAATATCACTGTCAGCTGGTACATTAAACAAGTCGCGTGGGTTTGTTTTGACAACAACGAGCCAACCGGGTGCAACAATGTCATCCATATAGAAAATTTGCTCAGCTTGAGATGCTAGAATAAATGGTTCATCTGTTTGTAATGAATATCGCGTGTTGATACTTATGAACCCGTACTTATCAACCTTATAGCCTTTGTCATAATGAGCAACATCCCACCAATGGCACTTAAACAAATATACTTTTCGGTTGCCTATGTAAGACAACTCATAAATATCCTCTAACATACCATAATATTCTTTGTTAGCATTAGTGTCATCACCCTTAGCCAGGATACCGCTGTTTTGAGTTTTTTTTCCTGTTACACGGTCTTTTGTGTGAAAATGAAATCCATTGCCTATGAACATGGAATAACGATTCACAATCGTCAATGGGCCAATTGATAAACTTATGAGTTCATCACTAACATGGCTCTGTGTAGATAATGATGTCACCTTTGAGGACAAAAGTCATGTGTTAGATAAATTACATATAAATGTAATTGCTAAAATACTAAGGCTAAAAATGTTATAACTTACTCGTGAACGAAACCATTGAGGAAACTCATATTGGCTTTGCTCACTCCTTGATCCATGGGCTTCAAGCTCTATTATATATTCCCTACAAATTTTCATAGCAATAAGAAAAAATTATATTATGACAAATAAATTTTCTCTTTAAGTCAGGCAACTTACTCCATAAATGGCCAAACTTCTTCACAATTTTGTAGCACATACATTCTTGCTTGACAGTATTCTTCATAGGGAAGAGAAATTGACTCGCAATGTCCCCTAGCTTGACCATTTTTCTTAAATATTGTCAACTCAAGGTTGATATCATCATTGGTATCATCATTCCTACGTGGCACATTAAATTTTGTAGGAAAATCTTTCAAATATCTTGAGCAGAACGTGAGACTTTCATCTGCCAAGTATCCTTCTGCAATTGATCCTTCAGGCTGAGCTTTGTTGGGAACATACGATTTTAGTGTCCGCAAATACCTAATGCATTAAAATTAGTTAACCTTATATAATTATGAATTATAAATATACAATGATATTGACGCACGTTACCTTTCTATTGGATACATCCAACGATATTGAACTGGTCCAGCAACTTTTGCCTCCCCTGCCAAGTGTATTGGCAAGTGAACTATCACATCAAAAAAAGCAGGTGGGAAGACCGTCTCCAACTTGCATAATGTCAATATTATCTGACTTTGGAGTTTGTCAAGTAGTTCACACGTCAAAGACTTCGAACAAAGATCTTTAAAAAATCTTCCCAACTCTATAATTGGTTCACATACTTTAGAAGGTAATAACCCACGTATTGCAATTGGAAATATCTCTTGCAACAACACATGGTGATCATGACACTTCAAACCAAACAACTTTCGCTCCTGAATATTGACACATCTTGAAATATTGGATGAAAATGCATCAGGGACTTTTAAGTTAGCCAAGAATTGTAAACAAGATTGTTTATTTTCAGGGGACAATGTGTAAGGAGCAAGAGGAATAGAAATACTATTACCATCTTCAACTGGGTGCATATCACTCCTAATACCCAAGTCCATCAAGTCGTATCTACTTTTAATTGTATCCTTCGTCTTTCCAACCAAATCCATCACCGTGCACACAATGTTATGAGAAACATTTCTTTCTATATGCATCACATCAAGATTATGTCGTATTAGCAAGTTCTTCCAATAAGCCAATTGAAAAAAAATACTTTTTTTCCTCCAATTGTAAGTATTATTATGTGTATGACGCTTTCGCTTTGCACCCTTCCCAAATGACATATCACCCAAGTGTTCTAGTTGCGTAAGTACTTCATCTCCAGTCAATGGAACTGGTGGATCCATATGCTCTTCCTTACCATCAAATGATACCTTATTTTTACGCCATGGGTGATTTTATGGAAGAAAGGGCCTATGGCCCATGTAAGATAACTTGTTCCTTATCGAAGTACAATGCGTGTCCTTGTGGCAACATGGACATGCAAGTTTACCTTTAGGTGACCACCCTGAAAGGTTTCCATATGCGGGAAAATCATTTATAGTCTACAAGATTGCTGCATGCATGATAAAATTTGATTCAGAATATGCATCATACGTCTGTATCCCTACCTCCCACAATTGTTTCAGCTCATCAATCATTGGTTGGAGGTAAACATCTATTTCATCACCTGGACACTTTAGACTAGGAATAAGAAGTGTCATCATGAAGTAAGGGCTTTTCATACAAAGCCATGGTGGCAAGTTATACGGTAGCGAGACAACAGGCCATATACTATGATTAGCACTCATATTCCCAAAAGGTTGAAATCCATCACTTTCTAACCCAATCGAACACTTCTTGGATCAACAAAGAAGTTAGGGTATTGGTGGTCAAAGTGTTTCCAAGCTAAAGAATCAACTAGATGTCTCAGTACATCATCATTTGAGTGTTTCTCCTTATGCCACCTCATTTCTTTAGCTGTATCTCTTGACATAAAGTCTTTGTAGCCTAGGTGATATGGGAAAATGCCTCAAGACTTTATGTGGAACCTTCTTCCCTTTCTGTTTGTTTAACTTCCATCTAGGCATCTGACACTTAGGATATGATTCTGCATTTGTGTGCTCTCCCCAATACAGTATGCAATCATTCTCACAAGCATCAATTTTATGGTAATGTAAACCCAGATCACGAATTATCTTCTTAGCTTCATAGAATGAGTATGGCACTAAAGCCCGTTCTGGGAGAACTTCTTTTAACAAGCCTAACAACACATCCATAGATTTATTACTCCAATGGTTAAGGCACTTCACTTGAAGCAACTTTACAATAAAAGAAAGTTTAGACATCTTCACACAACCTGGATAAAGTGCAGTTTCAGCATCTTCTAATAAGTCAAAGAACCTTCTAGCCTGAACATTAGGCTCTTCCCTCTCGTTGTCGCTAGTATTGGTATAATCCACACATGGAACTCCATATGCATCACATAACATCCTCACAAAGTTTTCATTATCAGTATCATTTTGTAGGTCATGACTGGAAGTTCCATAATCTGCCTTAAATGTTCTAATTTCCCCATGCAACTCCCACACGTTGTAACTATTCTAGAAACCCTTGCTCAATAAGTCTGTCCTAACATCTCTTCTCGCTTTAAATATAACATTCATGCATCTTTTACAAGGGCAACGTATTTGATTTACCACGCCAGGTTGACTAAATGCCCATTCTAGAAAAGCATCCACTCCTCTAATATATGCTAGGTTACCTCTGTCTTTAATATGTAGCCAACTTTTATCCATTTATATTCCCTACAAATTTCAAATTTCAGATCAGATTAAAAGGGTGACATAAAAGGGTCTAAATTGAAATTTCAAATTTCAAATCAGATTAAAAGGGTGATATAAAAATTTCAAATTTTAGAGAAAAAGAAGGGTCAGAATTGGTTTCATAGACAGTTCATAAAGAAAATGAATAGGGATTATGAATCTGGAGACATGGAACATGTCACTGCTATAGTAGCCGCTGCATTTGCAGCTAGCAACAAAGAGATTTCAAAAGTCCCACAACAGAAGAAGACAGAGAGATCAGTAACAAAGTCTAGAAGCAAAAAGGATGGCTCAAAATCTCAAATTTCTCAAACTGGTGGATCCAAGAGATTCTCAGGTAATAGATATGGACAAACAATAATCACTAGGACTATCCAAGTTCAGCTTTGTTTACCTAACCTTACGGATAGTGCTTGGACAAAAACTTTTTATCCATTGTAAGAAAATAAGTCAGATTATTGGAAGGGAAATAAATTAGATTAAGAAGTTTGAATCAAATGCAGATTCATTGAAAAGATCAAACAAAAGTACTTGCCAGTAGTTTCATATTGAAGTTCCTTGAATATACATTGAAAAATCCCTTGCTTCATGCATTTTCTTTACATTGCATGGGTGTTAATAGTTTTTACTCTAATAAAAATAATTGTCAGGTATGAGAAGTTGAAAGAGACAATACATTCCTGGGAAAACAAGAAAAGGAAGGGAGCAAAACGCAAGATGAACATGCAAGAGAAGAACAAATTTAGTGTGTGCTTATGAGCTTTCTAAAATATCAGAGTGAGCTGGGGCAAAGGAGGATGAAAGCCATGGACAAATTTAGAGATGATGTGGACCGCATTGATCAGATAGCAAGAGGAGCAAGAGAACAAGCAGATGTAAAACGAAGAAAGGAAGAACAAAAAGCAAGAGAAAAGGCAAATAGAATCAGAACAACAGGAATGACTCGGGGGCCATGCTCCTGTTTCTGAGATAACCATTAATATAATATCTATGGCTTAGATTGAGCATGTTTACTGAATATAAAACTAAACTAAACAGAACAGAGAAACTCAAATAGTAATGTTTACTGGTTGTTGTCGGTTCAGGCTGTGAATTATGGGAAGTATGAGAGTACTGGGATTGAGCAGTTATGGAAAGTGAACAAAAAAAGCAGGGGAAGAAGGAAATACTTAGACATACAATGAATTTCCAGCAAACAGAAGCTCCCCTGTTCGGTAACATTCTTCAGAAATGTGACACATCATACAGCAACCACATTTGGAGATTAAAGCTTCATTCCACGTTTTTAAGCTTCATTGATTACTTAATCAGATATTTAATCTCAAAAACCCAAATTTAAACACATACAAACCCTAAAACGCATCGGCACAGTAAAGCTACATCCAACCCCACCGTCGAACGATTTTGGTTCGGTTTGAAGTCAGAAAAGTCAAATACTTACTCATTTTCACTTAATCAACCAAAAGCTACTCAAAATCTTGACTTCAATCAGTAACCCACCCCACAATCGAAAGAAAACAGATGAGACAAATTAAAGACGAACTCGGAGAACTCACCTCCGATGGCCGACGACGTCACAAGCTCGATCTCCGACCTCCAGTCACTCCTCCAACGTCACAATCCTCTGGTCCTTCCCTCGTGCTCTCCCTCTCTCTCCCGCTCTCGATATTTCGCGTGTTCTCTGAAGCAGGACACTCAGCGACGGTGAGGAATGAAGAAGAGAAGGGGAACCTAGCAAAATATTAAAACGTATCAACGGCGACAAAATAAAGTCGCCGCTGAAACAACTTTAAGCGGCGACAAAACAAAGTCACCGCTGAAAGTTTTAATTTAACCTAATAATTTTAAAAATAATCCTCTTAAAATATTAATCATATTTTTCCTCCAATAACTTCTTCAACTCATTATATAATTTTTATAAAATTTTCTGGGCAAATAATAACCTCTAACTATTTTTCTTCAATTTTCTAAAAAAATAAGTCTTTAATTCCTGAAAAATAGGTATGAAATCATTTGGGTCTCTTTTGGAAAAATAAACTCTTTCATAACTCCTATGCCCCCAAAATACTTATTTTATATATTTTTCTTAACCCAAAAATATTTTTAATGATTATTCTTTCCTTTATTATTTTTCTAAAATTTCACTTTTGAGACTTTTTAATTGTCAAAAAAACATTCTTAAACTCAATAATACCTTACAAATTCTTTTTATACAAGTTAGGATGTTATATAAAATGTAGTAATATAGAGCATATGTAACAGTAACTAAAAATATATATACGCTCGTATTTTACGTATATTATTTCTCATTATCTCTCACACACACATCTACCTCTCTCTATCTCCTCCCCCATATTATCTCTAACACACACATATTCACTCTCACTCTCATTGACCCACATTTACAATATCTCTCTCATAGACATATCCTTGTCTCATTTCCTTCTTTTTACAAGCATCACATTATTATTTGTATAATCTTTCTTTACTATAATAAAATGTGAAATTCTTTGATTTATTATTTAAAATTGACATTATTCAATAATTTAATTTTATATATTATATAGTTATTTAAAATAAATTCAAATGGGAAAAAATTGTATAACTACTTTTAGCGGAGACAAACTATCTAATACATTAACGCTACTTAAAATTATAAATTTTGAACTTTAGTGGCGACAAATGAAAGTCGCCGTTGAAAGTCCTACTTTTAGCGGCGACTTTGATTTGTCGCCGCTGAAAGTTTAACTTTACCTTAATAATTTTTACAAATAATTCTCTTAAAATATTAATCATATTTTTCCTCCAATAGCTTCTTCAACTCATTATATAATTTTTATAAAATTTTTTGGGCAAATAATAACCTCTAACTATTTTTCTTCAATTTTTTAAAAAAACAAGTCTTTAATTCCCGAAAAATAGGTATGAAATCATTTGGGTCTCTTTTGGGAAAATAAACTCTTTCATAACTCCTATGCCCCCAAAATACTTATTTTATATATTTTTCTTAACCCAAAAATATTTTTAATGATTATTCTTTCCTTTATTATTTTTCTAAAATTTCACTTTTGAGACTTTTTAATTGTCAAAAAAACATTCTTAAACTCAATAATACCTTACAAATTCTTTTTATACAAGTTAGGATGTTATATAAAATGTAGTAATATAGAGCATTTGTAACAGTAACTAAAAATATATATACGTTCGTATTTTACGTATATTATTTCTCCTTATCTCTCACACTCACATCTCCCTCTCTCTATCTCCTCCCCCACATTATCTCTAACACACACATATAGATGATGAACTCACATTGACACATATGTACAATATTTCTCTCATGAACATATCCCTATTTTATCTCATTTTTTCATATGCATCACATTAAAAATGGAAGTTGCTGAAAGTAAGACTTTCAGCGGCGACTTTAATTTGTCACCGCCGAAAGTAGGACTTTCAGTGGCGACTTTATTTTGTCGCCGCCGAAAGTAGGACTTTCATCGGAGACTTTAATTTGTCGCAGCCTAAAGTAGAACTTTCAGCGGCGACTTCCTTGTCATCGCCTAAAGTCAAGACTTTCAGCGGCGACACCTTTATCGCAACCGAAAGTCTATTTTTAGCGGCGACTTTTTGTGTCGCCGCTGAAAAGTCGTCGCCAAATGTATATTTTTTTGTAGTGTCCTACCAACTTTTTAATACACTTTCCTCTGCTATTGATTATTATTATTCTTGTTAGCATTTCTATTTCATATTATCATATTTACATATATTTGTTTATGTTATATGATTGTTTTTGGAATTATATGTTTAAGTTTTTTATTAATAATGAGGTGGGAAGGGGATGAAATTTTCTTTAAAAGATAGGGGAAAGTATTTATTTTCTTAAAAAAATATATAAAATTTAATTCTTTAATTAGATAAATATATTTATATTTAAAGAATTTATACAGCTTCATAGCATGATGGGACCACGACGCTAGGCACATTTAGAAAATGATTTATGTAAAAAGAATTTTTAGACAACTTTTAAAATAGAGTTTTTAGAGAAGAGTTTATAGAAAAAATAATTCTAAATAAATGAGTATTTGGATAATTATTATCAGAAAGACTTTTATAATTAAAAATTTACTAAAAATGTATGATTTTATTAAAAATATTATAGATGAGAGAGAAGAGAGAAAAGAGAGGAGAGAGAAGAGAGGGTAGAGAAGAAAGATGAGAGAGGGTGGAGAAGATAAAGAATAGAGGGTATAAGAAAAAATAAAGGTAAAATAATAATTAGGTAGTTCATAAGTTCTTTTACTGTTTTAGAAGTTAGTCTCAGTAGCTTATCAAAAACTTTAGTTTTAAACCATGGTTTGGTCCAAAAAACTTTTTGGACAAATATAATTATTTATTTTAAAAATTTTCTAAACTAAAGTTTGGGGCAGAAACCCTTTTAAAATTTTAATTTTTGCGATTCCAAACAGGCCCTTCATCCTTAATTACTGCCACGTGCTCCTCTAATTTCGTGAATTTTCAGAACAAATAGTAATTGAGTCAAAAATTTAATCTGAAAAATTGAAGCTTCCCCCAACACTCATCAACAGGTTTTGTTTCCTCTCTTTTAACAGTGAGAAATTTTTAATACTCCCCCATCTTTATTATAAAGCATTTTCTGTAAATAATTTGTTGCCCAAGATACTAATAACTTCATTAATTAAATAGGGGTGAAGTTGAAAAAAAATTATCAATTTAGTTGTAAGTGTTCTATAAAATCCAAAGAGAGTAATTTCCTGACTTTTCAGAAAAAATTCCTATAAAAAGCATAAAAAAACCTTCAAATTAACACACTCCTTCATGTCTACTTATGTCCTCAAGCTCACAAATTAAACTTAATTCGAATAAGATAAAGAGAAAACTCCAATGCATTTCCAAAGGTTTTCACACGCTCTTACTTCAATCTCTAGCATACATATGTTCCAGCCAAGCAAAACAAACAAGATAAAGAAAAACCTTGATTATTTATCAAGATAAAGAAAAGCCATTGGAAATAGTGATACATAGTGATCAATTTAAATTATAAGGACTGGCTTAAAAAGAAATGAAAATATAGGGATCAATTGAAACATGAAGGGGAAGTAAAAGGAGCAAGAGAATTAATTCCTAATACAGCATATAATCTAGTTTGTAGTACAATTTATGATATAAATTAAATCTTATAATAAAGATTAGAGGAGTATTTGTTTCTATCACAATATCCCATTATAGTACACATGGCATGCCTTTAGATATATATATATATATATATATATATATCAAAGTTTTATTTTGAAAACTCCTTAAAACTATGATAAATAAATAAAAATCTTAAGCATATCACTCATACTGGTACAGATTCATTCCCCTCCTATTGGTTAAAACCCTATGCAAGATTAGTCTTGTTCAGTTAGCCAGTTTTCAATAAAAATAATATTGCAACGAGCATAAGTCATTAAGAGAATCATATCCCAAAAATTAGTTGTTAAAATTGGGAAACTAAATGCCTGATAAGGCCTCATTTTTAAAGTCAACCACATAATATAAGACTCCTGATAATGTCAAACTCATTTCATCTAGCTCACAAAACTGAATTAGGAAAAGAGAAAACTCTCTCTCTGTTTTTTTTTTTGAAATTTTCATGTAATGTTACTTGAATTACTAGGATATGTTCGGTTGATAAATAGTCTATATATGATAGATTATCTCAGTTTTTAATATGTAACTAACTTTTATCTATTTGTATTTCCTAAAAAGTTAAACCTAGGAGTCAATTTAAAACATTAAATAAGAATAATAACTTTCAATACTGAAATCTCTTAAAGAAGCTATGAAAAGAGCAAGTGGTATAGCTTATAAACATTATAAATGGGAATCAAGTTCATAAATATATATATATATATATATATATAATGCATCTCACCATTATTGCTAGACAGCTAACCTCATCCTACCTCAATCCACAAACCTCAATCTTTATCCACAAGAATATATATATGCACACACAATGCATCTGACAATTGCTTGCTACAAGATTTGGACTCAACTATTTTGGATATAATTTCTTGACTATTGAAAAATAGGATGCTATGTTGGAAATATTTCGCAACTCATTTGGAAATACAATCTAAGATAATTAAAAAAAAAAAGACACTTGGAAATGAACAAGTTTAGTTATGGTTGAATACATGTTTTAAGAACAAGAACATGGTTGGTGTTTGGGATGAATAAGTACTAAGTTATATATTATATAGCTATGACAGTATGAGACAATGGGATGATGATAATAAACCTAATGACCTTTAGAAATGATCCTGTAATTCCAAGAATTCATGCCACCATGATCGGTTTGTTAGCTAAAATCATCTGTCACCAGGTGAATAACACTGAAATTCAATGAAGCATTTGTCAGGTCTCTGCAAGATATCATACAAATTAATGACAATGTTCATAATGATTTGGGCTGTTATTTTAATTCTCACTAAGCTATTGCTCTCTAAAATGCTGGTGCTGGCGCTCCTATCCCTATCTCCTTTCTACTACTTTCCAGCATTGCTAGCCAAGGCACCAGATTTCAGTGTAAACAGTTACATTACCATAAAAACTGAATGTAAATAGTACATATATGTGTGTAGAATAATACTATATAGAGACAGAATACTTGAATGTAAACAGTTACATTACCATAAAAACTACCAAAATAAAAACTTGCTAAAGCAACAGCAAGTTTCATGTTTGAACTTGACGTAGTTCTGTGATTCTATATCAACCAACAACTAACAACAACTATCAATTGCAGAAAGCATCTGTATCAACCATAAAGCATCAATTCCATACTATCACGGTTCACAACAATCAGACATCATAGTCAGCAAACAATTAGACATGTCAAAAAATGAAAATGTGGCGAAAATGAAACAAAACATCCAAGTAGATTGGGGAAAATGCTTGTACAACAAGAGCATGACACATGCAAAAGCAATGCAAACAGATGTTAACTAAACTTGCTCAACGCATCAGACTACAGTGGGAGCCATGATTGAAAAGAAAAATCATAAGCTCCGCTGTTAATATGTATACATGTACACACTGAGTGAATCCAAGCAGATAGAAACAAAGCATCAAGGAGTTCACATTGACCAAGAAGAAAACAGAAGAAATAGAGAGCATACAATGTAGATTTCAAACCTTCGCAACGTTGATTTCACGGCGTCTATTAGAGAGCAGAAGAAACCAAGTGTTCTTTGAAATCAACCCTTCACGGCATCGATTTCAGCAGACGAGGCAATGGCGCACGGCAACGGGCACGAGATAGAGACAAAGCCGATGTAACTAGGAGTCTGGGATAGGGTAAGAAGCCGACAATCAGAGTACTAGACCACTAGACGATGCGGCGATGACTAGTGAGAGCAGAGTGTGAGGCTGTGAGACGGGGCGCTACGCAGGAGTGCACCACCACAAGGGTAGCTATGAGCAACACCGACGTAGCTAGGTCACTGAAGAAGCGAAGAACGGAAGAAGAGAAGAGTAAAGTGAAGGGAGAAGAGTGAACCAGCTGGCGGGTTCATTTCATTTGGGGAAATAAATTGACCTTCAGCGGCGACAAAAGGAAATCACTGTTGAAAGTCTTACTTTTATCGAATAATTTTTAAAAAATCATCCACTCAATAAAATAATAATATTTTTTCCCCAATAGCTTCTTCAACTTATTAGAGATTTTTTATAAAATTTTCTAGAAAAATAATAACTTCTAATTATTTTTCTTAAATTTTCTAAGAAAATAAGCCTTTAATTCCCGAAAAATAACTATTAAATCATTTGGGTCTCTTTTGTGAAAATAAACTCTTTCATAATTTTCTAAGCCCCCAAAATACTCATTTTATGATTTTTTCCTTCATTTTTCTTAACCCCAAAATATTTTTAATAATTATTCTTTCCTTTATTCTTTCTCTAAAATTTCACTTTTTAGACTTTTTAATTTCAGACAAACACTCTTAAACTCAATAATACCTTATAAATCCTTTTTATAAAAGTTGAGTTGTTATATGAAATGCAACAACAGAGGACATATGCAATAGTAATTAAAAATGTATGTATGTATTTTTGTTCCTTCTTTCTCCTGATCTCTCATACACACGCATCTCCTTCTCTCTATCTCCTCCCCACATTGTCTCTAACACACAGATACTAACTCTCACGCTCATTGACCCACATTTATAATATATCTCTCATGCACATAGCCCTGCTTTATCTCCTTCTTTCACAGACAACACATTATTATCTGTATAATCTCTTCTTACTACAATAACGTGTGAAATTTCTTTATTTATTATTTAAAAATGATATTATTCAATAATTTGATTCTATATATTAGATAGTTGCTTCATACCCTAGATGGTGGGGGGGGAAATGTATGTAGACTTTTAGCAGGGACAAATGTCACCGTTGAAAGAAAGTCGCCACTGAATCATACCTTCTGCGGAGCTGCAAAAACTGTAGACTTTCTGTCGCGATACACCTATGTCGTTGCAAATACTATTACCTTCTGCGGCGACAACTAGTGTCACGGCAGAAAAGTGGAGTAAAAATTTCTCATTATTGACCTTCTGCGACGACAAGAAAAGTCGTCGCAGAAAGTCTTACCTTCAACTGCGACATATATAGTCGCCGCTGAAAGTCTTACCTTCAGCGGCAACAAATAAAGTCTATTTTCAGCGGCAATTTTTTATCCTTCAACGGTAGCAAAGATAGCCAAAACTAAAAGCTCTATTTTCAGCGGTGACTTTTTTTGTCGCCGCTAAAAAGTCATCGCCAAAACTTAATTTTTTTGTAGTGATGGTAATAAAATTTAAAAGATAGCCAGCAATATAACACATTTTCGCTTATATTAGGTAGCAATGGTTTTGATCCTTTGTATTAGGGTATTCATCTTGAAAGATATTTTTCTGGTCTTTAATATAGGATGTAATTATAAAATTGATCTTAATTATAAATATAAGATATATTTTATATATTTATCAACTTCTCTTTAAATTACACCTATTGATACTCTCTCAACAATAATTACAAGAGCGAATAAGAGAATTAAAAAAGATGATTATAATATTTTACAAAAATAATATTTTAACTAACTAAATTAATTTTTTTAATTTAATTAAATTAGTTAAATATATCATAATGTGCCAATATGCAAGTATATATCAATTTCACATCAATTAGTTTAGCCCATTATTTCAAGTATAAACAACATTAAGAATTAAGAATAATATTCAATTTTTTTTTGGACAAATATATTCGAATTTCTAACACAATTTTTTTGTCATCAATCCTTGTTGCTTATACCACCGCCACTAATATCCAACATGCATGACTTATTGGTCTTCTCATTTAAAGTGAAGTTCTTCAGTAACTTTTCACAATTATAATCGCATATTTTTAGAAAACACTTTAAAAAATGTTTTTAAAAAAAATAAAAAATACACTTTTTTAAAAAAAAATGAAAAACTATTTAAAAGAAGGGCCAACAGATGGATACGTTTTTTTTTTTTAATATATGGATGAAGAGGTGGAGACAAGAAGGCAAGGCAAATGATGAGGGATGAGAAAGGAAGTGGACGTACTGGTGGAAAATTGGCATTAGAAATTCCCATTTTTAAACCGGTCAATGCGAAGACGGTTTTAAAAAAATTATCGGTGGCATTTTTATAAATAATATGAAATATTTACACCGTATTTACTCATGACTGATGTGAAAAAATATAGTCCGATTTAGATGTTTACTTTCTACAACGGATGTTATAGTGATTGATGTGAAAATATTTAGTCCGGTTTAGATTAACTCCGTCTGTATCATTTCTCGCCATTTTATGTCAAGTCTTCTCAGACATGCGCAGTAGTTCATCATCATCACCTTCTCCGATATCTGTTTTATATTCATTTCTTTTATTTTCTATCTTAATCTCTAATGGCTTCTTCCTCAACCACCCCTCCTTCTCCGCCTCACAAAATACAAAGAACTAATTTTGAAGAAAAAAATGTCTATCATCATGATAACCCTTCAATTCCTTCTCCTCCTCCCCTACTCCAGCAACTGGTGGAGTGCCTGGAAGAACTCGTCCCGCGCTTCAATGCCCTAGAGCGTTCGGTGGAAGAACTGGGCCTGAAAGTTGAGAGGATTAATTAACGTTTCAGAGCCTTTCGTTCTGAAGTTCGTAGCCAACAACAGGATGATTTCTTTCATCCAGTTGTTGATCCCAATTCTGACTCCCAAAACACTGACTCGGAAAATGATGATGAGTGAAAACGGGGTCACCTGAGAGCTATCCATGTCAAGCTCAAAAACTTCACAAAAAGGGAGAAAGATAAAAAATACACCCAAATATACAAATCCTAATTCAGGACCACGAAATGGCCTAATCACACCCAGCTACCCAACATGCATGACTTCTTGGAAAAGCTTTCTCATTTTAAGTGAAATTCTTGGGTAATTTTTCTCTTTATATAAACACACAATCTATCAATATATATCTACAAGGATAGACAACAAGAAAATTAAGTAGGACAGATTATAAACTGTTTATTATTAGAAATATTATTTTAAATATTTTTAAATTTATATAATAATATATTTACAAAAAAATTTAAATGAATGTATATTGTAACAAAAAAATTAAACAATTACAATTAAATCTATTAATTTTGACTTTTTTTCTTAATATATATAGAGCAACATTTAATAAAGAAATTCAATTATTTATCAAATTATTTAATATAGTTAAAATTATAACATAAACTGATTCAATTTGAGCCATGTAAAATTTTGTTCATACTAACAAGTAGGACGAGCTAAACACCCTCTTAACGCCTTGACAATGTGACAAATATTAATATAATAAGGAAACTTATTTTCCAAAATTGAAAAATGAAAATTAGGGCTAAAATTATACCCTAAAATATTCTATGGTGCTGAATGCACTTTTAAAAATATTTTAGGACGTTGTGTGCACTTTAACTTAATTAAAAAATTGAAAATTAGATTAAATTTAATTGAAATTTTAAATTTAATATTTAATTAGGTAAGGCAATAAGCGTAAGTTATTGAAATCGACTATTAATTTTCACAAGCTCACAAACCTTTGAATAAGAAAAAGAAAATACTAATCAGGGGTTGAAATTGTGCCCCAAAATTGTGATTTAGAATCAGAGTATAATAGACGGCTCAATAATCCAATGAATTTCATGCAAATTGAGTCAACATGATATTCACAATGACCAAAAAGTCAAGGAAAAAACGGCTAGCACAACTTTTAATTCTTTAAATTTGTAGAAATTTTAATTTTAATATCTTAAATTTTAAACTATAATTTTTTATCTTTTAAGGAGTAAAATGATCTAAGATTTTATTATTTAAAAGGAAATTTATGAACTAAAACATATGATTTAAAATTTTAGAAATCAAAATTAAAATAAGAATAATATTGAGGATCAAAGATTGTCCTGACTGAAAAAAAAAACCAGTGAAAAGGTTAGTAAATTTCATAAGCCTCGCGCGTGACCTTCAACAAAACTTGTAGCTTCTTGAAACAACTTTCCTCTAGTTCACAGTGAAAATTCTTTAATTTCTCATGATCTTTCCGAAGAAAAAATAGCACTATACAGCAATTTTAGTTACAACCCAAAACTAATAGTTATAATAGAAAAACATAAAATTTAATAATTATATGAAATCTATTATCCGGTACATGTATTTACTCTTCTAGTCATTAATATATGACTTAATTAGAAAGTTAATCATTGTCCTTAATATAAGACATATTTATTATATTTATCAATTTTTTTTAAATTACCCTTATAAATATTCTTTTAATAATAACGAGGGAGGGAGGGAAAGAAGGGGAAGGCGTTAAACAATATAGTTATGGTATTTTAGATTGATTAATTAACTTCTTTAATCTAATTAATTTAATTAAATATATCTTTTATATATTAATAATTTATATTAATGATTAGAGGAGTAATATTTATTAGGCAAGACAATGTACTTGAAGTTGTATAGAAATTTCAAACTCATTCCTCATGCTCACAAGTCTAAATTCGTGAAAGTGAAAACTCAAAATTCATTTTCTGAAGGTTTCATGAACTGTTACTCGAATTACTATATGAATTGTACCCAAAACAAACGCACACGGCACATACGAGCAAAACAAATATGATAAGAAACCTTAATAATTTACGAAAATGGTAGAAAACTTCAATAAAAATTTACAAGAAAATAGGAGACGTTTTCAGAAAAAGTTTCATTTTGTCTTCCATGAAATATTACTGCATTTTTCTATTGAAGAGGAAAGCCTATTCTTCTAGGTTTGCTTATAAATATAATAATTGCCACAAGTTGAAGGCAAAAGCAACACAAGAAGATTGTAAATCCCAAAATATATTAGTTTTGTTGTTGGTAGCTACTTGGTGATTTTAGCAGGATGAGTTCGGGTCAACAGAAGAATACTACAGCAGACAATAGTAGTTATGGTTCTACATATAATTCACAGAGCCCTTCAAAGAGTCCAACTCCAAAGGAAACTAAGGAGGTTATCGCAAACGGTTCTAGTTATGGTTCTACATATAATTCACAGACTCCTCGAAAGAGTTCAATTCTAAAGGGAATAAAGGAGGTTATCGTAGACGGTTCTAATTATGGTTCTATATATAATTCAGACTCCTCCAAAAAGTCCAAATCCAAAGGGAACTAAGGAGGTTATCGGAGAGAGCTTCAGCTATGACTCTTGAAATGATTACCGGTAATTAATCCAAACAAGAGGAATTTAGTTTAAAGTACTTTTGCAAACCATGCCGAGATAGGCCCTAGGTTGTTTTGACTTTTTATTTTTACAATTATGTTATATGAATTTTTCTTAGCTAATAATATCTCTTTTATGTATTGATTCTTAGTCGTTATTTTTACATGCAGGTTCATGTAGAAGTGGGACCTTATATGCTGGAACTCCAAGGAAAATAATGAGATATGGAATAATGAATGATGCAGAATTTCATATCATATTTAGCATTATTATAAAATATTTGGTTTTAGGTTTGATTGAACTTTAGGTTTCTAGAATATTCTGCTATTAAATTAAATCCTATTTAATGTAATTATATTTTAAAATATTCCGTATTTAATAAATAAGACATCAACATATTTACTTTATACGCCTCTTATGAATTGAATAATATTGACTATTGAGTATTCTCTCATCCCTCTATTCGTCTGCTATTTTCCTTCCCTGTCCTCCCTCCTCTAATCTCTCTCTATCTCTCCTTGCTCTCTATCTTTCCTCTTCCCCTTACCTGTCCTGTATCAGAAAGTTTATTGTGCGTGGCAGATATGACATGCCTTATATTTAGGTTTTGAATTTATTCATGTCTTATTTTTGTATGATATTTGATTAATTGGAGAATACAATAATGTAAATAGGGATCTCTAGAAGTTTATTTGCAGCTAGCTAGGAAGTTTCAGAATCTAATTTCCATTATCGTGTGTGTGTGTGTGTATGCTTCGTTTATCTATATATGGATATATGCATTTCCATCTTGCGGCTCAAATTCTTCCGCTTCTTTAATCACCCAACGCAATACGATATAAATGACAACAATATCAATAGAACTACATATAATGATACACACACAGAGCTAATTAATTTAGATAGATTAAGAAAGTTAAATAAATTAGTTAATTATGATGGTTATATGTTAGTTTACCTTAAATACCAGTTTAATTATATACATTTGAATTACCCATTAACAAATACCTTTAATATATACAATCATATAGGGAATATTATAATTTTGTAAAATAAAGTAGATTGGAGTTTTATAATTATAAACGGAGGGAATATCAGTTTTGGATAAATTTTAGTTACAAATTCCGTGGCTAATATGTTTAGTGACAAAAACTTTTGCCACTAATTTACTGGTTTAATTTACTAATGGTGTTATAAATCGTTAATGTAAATTGATAAAACTCGTTTCAAATGTAGTAAATGATGGCTTTTTGAAAGTTCTTGAAACAATGACTTTTTGTTTTAATAGTTATTGTATATATTATATTAATAAATGATGGCTCAATGGGTCAAATCCCATTTTGACCCCCTTGGCCTAAAACAACACAGCTGCGTGCTGGGCACAACTTTTGTTTTAAAGTAAGGGTAATATTGTAAAAACATATATATTTCAAAATTTTATTTTGATGATGAGTATTGATTTGGGAATTTTTTAATTAGAATCAATTTTTTAGTATTTGGAATTTCAAATAGTGTTTTTGGGGAATTTTTCCATTGATTAACATCCTCTTTCATGTAAATCATGAGACATTTCAATTTGTATTTCGTATACAGTAAGAAAAAGAGAAAACTTCAATTTATTTCAGGATACTTTCACATGCGCTTTACACGTACAAGAAACACACGACACAGCCGAGCAAAACACATACAATATAAGCAACGTAACCTCCATTAAAATTTGGAAAATTTTCATGTGCTCTTCCCTGAAATATTAGGGTACTTCTGATTACTGGAAATAGCCTATACGCTTGTGTGTATAAATACGTTAACATAAGCTTCAATAAGTTTATCTATTGAATAAAAACAAAAGTATTAGCTAGAAAAGTATTATATATCTATTTATTTATTTTTTTAAAAACAAAAGATTCAATATTACAATTTACAAGAATCATTAATATATACCTAGAAAAGTATTAGCTATTTAGTAATTGAGTCATTTGTAATTTTCTCTTTCTATTTTATTACTCTATCTAATCAAATATTTTCTTTTTATACCTTTATTATATTCCTAGATCTTTTTATAAAAAAAGGGTTTATAAAAAAAATTTTAGACAAGTTTTAGAAAATAACTTTTGGATAAAAATTTATAGAAAAAAGTGATTCTGAATAAATAAGTATTTAAATAGTTATTACCAGAATAATTTTTATAATTAAAAAATTACTAAAAAAATAGGATTTTATTAAAAATAGGAGAGAGGAGAAGAGAAAGGAGAGAGAAAAGAGAAGAAAGAGAGAGAGAGAGAGAGGAGAGAGTGTGTAAAAAAAGTAAGGATAAAATAGTAATTGGATAGTTCATAAGATCTTTTACTGTTTTAGAAGTTAGTCTCAGTAGCTTATCCAAAACTTTAGTTTTAAATCATAGTTTGGTTCAAAAACCTTTTTGGACAAATATGATTATTTGTTTTAAAATTTTTCTAAACTAAAGTTTGGGGCAGAAATCCTTTTAAAATTTTAATTTTTGCGATTTCAAACGGGCCCTTATCCTTAATTACTGCCACGGGCTCCTCTAATTTCGTGAATTTTCAGAACAAATAGTAATTGAGTCAAAAATTTAATCTGAAAAATTGAAGCTTCCCCCAACACTCATCAACAGGTTTTGTTTCCTCTCTTTTAACAGTGAGAAATTTTTAATACTCCCTCCATCTCTATTATAGAGCATCTTCTGTAAATAATTTGTTGCCCAAGATACTAATAACTTCATTAATTAATTTTTTATCCTTATTATTAATTAAATTTTAAAATTAGAAATAATGAATTACATCATTTAAATAGGGGTGAAGTTGAAAAAAAATTATCAATTTAGTTGTAAGTGTTCTATAAAAACCAATGAGAGTAATTTCCTGACTTTTCAGAAAATATTCATATAAAAAGCATAAAAAAACCTTCAAATTAACACACTCCTTCATGTCTACTTATGTCCTCAAGCTCACAAATTAAACTTAATTCGAATAAGATAAAGAGAAAACTCCAATGCATTTCCAAAGGTTTTCACACGCTCTTACTTCAATCTCTAGCATACATATGTTCCAGCCAAGCAAAACAAACAAGATAAAGAAAAACCTTGATTATTTATCAAAATTACAGAAAACTTTTGTCAGAAAATCTTCATCTGCTCTTCCATGAAATCCGTGTGTGCGTACTTTTCATTAATTACACTAGAGAGCTATAAATATGTCTTAAGCTTGAAGGCAAAAACACAATTGGAAGATTGTTGATCCCAAAGTAAATTAAATACTCCCTCCCGCCCATTATATTACGAATCTTCTAGAAAGAAATTTTAATTCCCAATATAAGAAGTAGACATGATCGTTAACGAATATTTTCTTATTTTACTTTTGTTAGAAAATACTAAAAAAGAGGAGAGATAATTATATATGCAGTATACAAAGTGAGTGGAGAGAAATAACAAATGATAAAAATATATTTGAAAAGTAATTTAATTACTTTTCAATCACATTATTTAATAACACTTAATTAGATATATTTTATAAATTTAAAACATATTTAATGATTTAACTAATACTTCTTAACTCATATGACTATGGTTAAATACTTTTTATATATTATACCAGAGGTCATATATTAATGTTGTTGTAATTATCGTCTGTGGGTTCAACTGACGAAGGAGTGAGACATGTAACTATTTGGAACGTGTTCGATCCTTAGGGAGTACCACTTTATTGTGGTTCCAATCGCAGTACTTGGGGAGGTATATTAGCTCCTGGGTGCATAGGTTTATGCCTGAGGGTAATAGACAGCTCGCCCTATCCGATATTGATATCGCCGAAGAGAAAATGAGATTTCGCCTTGCCTTTGGATCGTAAGTGAGCTCAACCCCTTTTCAAAAATTTTTGTAAAAAAAAAATGTTGTTGTATTACTTGGTGGCTTTAGCAGGATGAGTTCTTCACAGAGTTCTTTAAAAAAAAGTATTGATAATCTTTCTTTTTGTTTTTATTTTCATAGTTAGGGGTACATTAACTAGGGTTCTTTAATTAATACTCCTATAATTTTTAATATAAGACATAGTTGACTTTTTAGATAGATTAAGAAAACTAAATAAATTAACTAATTTTAACTAAATCTAACTTAAGATAAATTCATATAATATACTCTTTGTTCTACTCAAATTAGTTAACCACTCTTATATTAATCATAATTAACTGATTTATTTAATATATTTAATCTTTAAAAGAATTAATCAAATGTTACATTAAAGAATGGATAAGTATATCTCTTTGAATTTATTAATTATTCTTCCTAATTTATAATATGCGGGTTCATGTAGAGGTGGGACCTTTAATGCTAGAATTGGAAGCCAGTAGCAAATTTTATTTATTATATGGCTTAGGCTCTTATGTATGTATGTATGTATGTATGTATGTATGTATGTATGTATGTATGTATGTATGTATGTATGTATGTATGTATGTATGTATGTATGTATGTATGTATGTATGTATGTATGTATGTATGTATGTATGTATGTATGTATGTATGTATGTATGTATGTATGTATGTATGTATGTATGTATGTATGTATGTATGTATGTATGTATGTATGTATGTATGTATGTATGTATGTATGTATGTATGTATGTATGTATGTATGTATGTATGTATGTATGTATGTGTTTAAAAAAATTTAAATTAAATTGCTTACATCTATTATAACGAGCTCTCCAATCTCATTATACCATGTATCATATTTTTTTAATATTTAATTTAAACTTACATAAAAAAATAGTTCATATGACAAAGTGTGATTAGAAAATTTGACATAATAAATATAAAAAATTTTATATAAATATTTCTCTATTTTTTTAATTCATACGTTCTTAATTACATGTTGACTTTCCTTAAAAAAGAGGGCTTAATACAGCTCCAATAAGAAAAAGCCTGTGCTTTTGTAATCCATCTATTGTTAGGTACTTGTTAAATTTGTTTGACTTTCACTTCTTTGATTTTATGTTCATCCACTAATTCGATTTAGTTTTAATTCTTTTTCCTAATTTGATTAAAATTTTACTTCTCTCCCTTAATTTTATTTTTATCTAATTTGCTCTCGTCTATCTAATAATTTACTTCTACCCTAATGCCAATGGTGATCCACATAGAACTTTTTTGTTAATATTTTAATCTAACGGAGTTAAGCGAAAGTATGATTAATTTTTTTAAAAAAAATTAAGAGTGCAAAAGTAAAATTTTAAATAAAGTTAACAGACTAATTAAATTTTAACAATATGAAAAACGAAACATTAAATACTACTAAGGTACAAAAATATACTTTAACATATAAAATTGACCATTGTCTACCAAAAAAAAAAACCCATTGTTGCTTGATTACCTTGAAGCAAATAGAAATAATGGCACACAAGGAGATTTTTGTTTTTGGTATAAAAAGAGTTTGATTACAAGGACTTACTAAAGCTAAGATAGGCCTTCATGCTTAAAAAATACTTATAAATTGCGTAACAATAAAGTTATCATATCTATAGTAGTAGTGAAATTTAAACTTACGAATTTATAGTTTATAAATTTGACCAACTTATATATGTTAACTAGAAAGAGAGAGTTTGTTTGTTTTTTGTTGTAAGAATATGTAGCTAATCTTATTAGAGACATTATTGAGTACTAAACGCGCGCACCCCTTCCAGTAAAAATTTAAATATCAGTTCATCATGTTATAAGAGACTAATTTATTTTATTAGATTTAACTCCTATTGCTAAGAGAATTTTTTTTGATATAGATTAAGATATTCATTACTAATAGCAATAGCTAATCCTTCGTCATGAACCTACACTTCAGATAAATTTTTACATGAGAAGATCCTTCTTTCTCTTGTTGGGCCTTGACGACGCTCACTACCTTGTACCTCATGTTGGGCTGGCCCAATTATCTTACTCAAGCAAAAACTGATGTTGTCGTTGTATAAAACAAGAAGGACCTTATGTGTAGTTGGGCCTTTTACATCCTAAAGGAGAAGGGGGAATGCATAATTAGGGAAATTATGCATTTGGACCAACTTTACAAATCTCCATTTTTTTTTTCTTAGTAGAGTCCAAATAGTATCCCTAACCGATAGTTAAAGACTAATTTTTCTGAGATGTAGAGATAATTGAAATGAGTTTTATCTTTGCCAAGTCCCAACAAAATATTTTTCATATGTACAGTTTGGTTTGAACCTGTAATATCATATTTAAAAAATTCAATCTTCTACCAATTATGCCGGGGCTTTATTAGTAACTTCACAAATATTTTATTCCCAAAGATTCTGAATATGTGAAATTACTGAGGGCCCATGATCCTTCTATGCAAAAATATGCATAGCGAATGTGACAAGAATCTTACTGTCACTAATATCAAATCAGTTGTTAAGAAATTCAACATGCACATATACATTCCCAAATCTAGTTATAAAGCCAATATATATTACAAATTGAAGTAGGAAAATATATAAAGGTACAACACCACACTGAAATAGCCTCTAATTTCTAGTAAAGCATATGCTTGGTTGGCTTGAACAGGGAGCGTAAATAAAATGTTGAGTAAATGATATCATAAAAAAGTCGAAATTTCAGAAATAAAAATATGGCTATTGGTAAAAATGAAAGCACAGAAATGAAGCTGGGAACCCACTTTAAGCCACGGTCATGGTCATAAGTCACAAAGAAAGCGCTACTAAATGCTACCATCATGCTTGTTATGGAGACGAAGAGTGTAATCAATCCAAAGATTAGCTTTGAGGGTAGAGACTTATGAAAATCATAGTCTGCATAACGTGATACGAGGATTGATAAGAAGGCAACAATGGAAGCTGAAGATGAGATCATTGCAATAGCATCTGATATTGCAAATATCTTGAACGATGGTTTCCTTAAATAATTGGGAGTTCCTGAACCATCGTTGATACCACCTGGTATGCTAAATGCAGCAGTAAACACTCCAGTAGTAATAAGAGTTGAAACAACCATACATGACTTAGCTGTTCCTTTCATCCATGACTCAGCATCTTTCCGTAATGCAGCGTGCTCCTTAGTGAATAACTCACGAGGAGTTTCATCTTCATTGTTTTTCATATTCACATATGATGGTAACATTATCTTCCTCACCTCCTATACCATGTCAAGGGGTTGTTCATACATTAATTTCATTTGTATATTCTAGCCATGAGATCATATACATATATTAGCCATTTCATAGATGGTGTATATAAGGAAGAACTACCTCAAACCATAATTTCTTTAATAGATCAGAGTTTCCTATTTAGATTTATGACATTATTTCCTATTTAGTAGAGTTTGTTATTTCTATAATTTCTTTTGCTCTTGAAGATTAAGTGTTAGGTTAATTGGATAGAGCCCTGTAAGTAGAGCAAGAATTATTTCCAATGTACACCTTTAATTATGAATTAAATCTAAAACCCTTGTTGCAGCTGATGATAGACTCAAATTTGAGCATTTCCTCTCTCTTTCGAGTTTTTTCTCTTATGCCTTTATTCATTTGGTTTTCCCTCCTTTTTTTTGTCTATCCCTCCTCTTTAGTCTCTCTATTCTCCCTCTCCTGCTGTCCTACCACTTTCATTTTACATAATTTCATTTAAGGTGTATTTAGCTCAAATGAGGGGAAGAGAGGGATTTTAATGGAGGAGAGAAGAGAAAAAGGAAAGTGAGGGATTTTAATTATCTCGTTTGAATTGATAAAAAGAGAGGAGAGTTAAGATATTTTAATGTTATATTGTTTAGTTCAAGAGGGGAGGACAGAAAAAATATTTTTATATAGACAACTATGAGATGCGGAAGAAGTATTTTAAGGATATTAAAAAAATATTATAGATATAATGATAAAAATAAGATAAAAATTTAAATTTTCCCACAAATCTCTCAATTTTGGAGGGGAGGATTAGGAGGAAAGGGGAGGGAAACTAATAAAATTTTTTACCTCCCCTCTCTTCCCTTCCGAATCCCTCATATCAACACACCCTAAGTTATATTTGGATGGCGAGAAAAGTGAGGGAAAAATAGGGGGAATGAAATATTATGAAAAAAAATTTCTTAAAATGATAAAAGAATTACTATATTTAAGAGTTTTCTCTCTTAGTGTTTTTTTTCTCCCTAATTTTCTTTCCATCTACATATAGGGTTAGGGTTAAGATCTAATTTTAATTTAGAAGTTTTTGAATAGGAGTTGTGGGTATTCAAAATTTTTTATTGAATTACTATTATCTAGAAAATATATAAAAAAATAGCATTGTCGTGCTTAAACGTTAAAAATATTAATGGTGAATGTTAAGTTTTTAACAGTTAAAGCGATTTTGCTCCTTTATAAACAATTTTAAAGTAATATTAATCCAACAAAAACTTTTAAATATCCATAACTCCTATACGAAAACTTTCAGGACAATATTCAACATTCATTATTTCATTTATACGTTTTAGCTATGGGATCATATTAGCCATTTCATATAGTTGGTAAGGAAGAAGTACCTCAAACCATAATAATTCGAACTTCATTTGAAAAGCTGCTCCTGAGATCCATTCAAGTCGATTAGCTGGTGCTAACTTTGCAGCCAGATGTAATATATTGTTTCCATCATCTTTGTCTACATGTGACAATATGACATCCTTACTTCCATTTATATCATGGATGAGACTGAAGATGTCAGGATGCCGATGTAAAACAGCAGTGTGAATTATACTCTGTCTTTTGCTGTCGAACTCCCAAATCAAATCTGGGAAAGACTTCATAAGCTCAGATAAAAAGTCAAAGTTTCCAACTTTTGCTGCATCAAATAGTAGTCTTGATGGTTCATTTATGATTTTTCTCAAGTTTGACTTTGAGTCTACACCCCTGAGAATTTTTTCCCACAGCAAACGAACTAGTTTAAGGGCAACACTATGCTTCGTACCTGTGATATACATAATTTGAGTGAATTGTATAATGCCAAATTACAAGTAAGGTAATTTTGTAGTATTTCAAACAAGTACTCCCTCTATTCCTAATTATAAGAGTTACATAAAGAGTTAAATTTATTCCTAAATATAAGACCTAAATCTACTTTATCTCCTAAAATTATAATTTTCCTCACAATGTATCTTTATATAATTATATGTACGAAGAAGGTATCTATCAATGGTAGTTCAAATGCAACAATTATTACAATTAACTAATTTATCTAATTTTTTAATCTACTCAAATTAGTTAAGTAGATCTTATAATTAATAATGGAGGTAGTAGGTACAATGCTAGTTTACCTGAACTTCTGAGTCGATTTTGAAGTTCTGGGCTGTAACTTGCCAAATCTGCTGTCTTCTGAGCCATGATATGCAAACCTGTCCCATCTTCATCGCTTGCAAATGCTAGTTCTGGCCTATTTTCCAACATTCTCAATGCTAAATCTATGGATTTTTGAACAAGTAGTCAAGGAATGCAAATTCTAAAATTAGATGCTGTTAGAGAGTTTGATAAGAAACATGAAGCTACATATATATCAAGCTCAAATACTTCACAAAAAAAGGAGAAATACACAAAATGGCTCCCAAATATGCAAATCCCAATTCAGGACCACGAAATGGTTTAATCACTGTGAAATCCTTATGGACTAGTTTGAGATTAATTTTTTGTAGCAAAAGTGAAATATGAAAAACAAAAAGCAAAATGACAATTAAGGCACTAACAACTAATTTCATAGGAATTTCTTGCTGAATATCAACGACGACAACGACAATAATTAACAAGTATAACAACTTTAACTTATGAAATCACAATAACAACTAATTTCACTAAGAAAAATTAGGTCATTGTACCAAAATTTAATTTCAGAATAGTCCCTATAAAGACTTGATAATAATAATTAAGCCATTTTGACAGACGTTTTGAGATTTCTATTATGTACTGAATACTTTGTGCATGCCCTGCTATACTTCATTTATACTACCTCCAGTCCTTAATATAAGATCTATTTAATTAATTTGAGTAGATTAAGAAAATTAGTTAAATTAATTATTTGTAATGATTATGTGTTAGTTTTCGTAAAATACCCCATTTAATCATGTGCATTTGAATTACTATTGATAGAAATTCTCTTAATATATACAATTATATATGAATACTTTAGGAGAAAAATTATAATTTTAGGAAACAAAATAAATTGAGATCTTATATATAAGATCAAAGTAAACTCTCTATATAACTCTTATATGTGTAGGATTCGAGGGAGTAATAATTAAGTGTATTCGCGCTTTATAAGCAACATATATATACACTTACCATAAATCCCGGTGTCGATGCAAGTGAGGAATAACTTATTCCAATCGGCTTCATCAAAATTATCATCAACTGTGAAATTGTATAGATACTTTGCCATTTCAGCTCTTCCTTGTAATGCAGAAAAAAGAAGAGGAGTGAAACCTTTTCGACCTCTTATTTTCGGTAAGAATGGATTCTTTTCCAACATTAACTCAACAATATCCAATTTTCCTGATATAGCAGCAAAGCAGAAGGCAGTGTTTCCCATACAGTCTTGTAAATCCAAGTCAATTTGGTTCTCTTCCATCAAGTTCACAAGGTCTTTCACAAACTGAAAATGGCCGGCTCCTGCTGCTACATGAAGTACTGTTGGCCATCCTTGTGCAATGGCAGCATTAAGAAGCCTTCCATTATGATCTAACAACATGGGCTTAGCTTCGTCCCAATTTCCTTCCAATGCATACTTGTAAAGTGGCACACATAAATCCAAGAAGCTCATTCTGGCCTCCACTGAAACAAAAGTGTTTTGATTGTGAAACTCTCTCATATATACTACTTTTTTTAGGTGTACGATGACTAATTTATGGGAAAGGTTTATTCAAGAAAGCCAAGATTAGGGGACCAAGATATAAAAGTATATATCGTACAAAGTTTATATATATATATACACACACATATCTTAGAATGAATATATAGTACCCATATAATAATAAATCACTACTCAATGCACGAGGCTCATAGAAAAGGACAGATATATGTACTCCCTCCGGTCGAATATATTAAAAAGTCTTTTATAAGAAATTTTGGATTCCAAAATATAAAAAGTAGACATAATTATTAATAAATATTTTATTATTTTATCCCCATTATAAAATGCTAGAAAGGAGGAGGGGGAATTATAAATTCAATAGACAGAGTCAATGAAGAGAAATGGCACATAATAAAAATATATTTAAAAAATAATTTAATTATTTTTCAATCTTATTATTTAGTAAAGGTAAATTATATAAATTTTATTAATTTAAGATATATTAATAATTTAACTAATACTCCTTAATTCCTATCACTCGATTGAAAATTTTTTTTATATATTAGACCAAAACTAATATAATTTTACCTCCGCAATCCACTAACCTCTAAGTATTACAAAAATCTCACTATTTTATTAAGACTCAATACACATATAATACCATGAAAAAATTGAAAAATTAGTGGGCTATTGCCCTGTCAGCCCCCCCCCCCCGGCAACTTTACGTACCTATACGCTACAAACAGTAAAAAAATTACTAAAATCCTATATAGTAAAAAATATTTACCAAGGTACTACTACACTTAAAATGGTTCTTGGTAGAAAGAACTTTAAAATTATGAAAAAGACGTTCTTGGGGAGAAGTATTTTTTCCTTCTCTCTTCGTTTATCTCTCCATCAAATCACCTTTAAATTTGACACTTGAATTTTTAAAAATGAAAAAGGTGAAATCGTTCCACGATTTCTCTCTCTCTCTCCCCCTCACCCCTCATTCTTTTTTATTCTCATCTCTCATTTTCTTTACTGAGAAGATATACTTTGTTAAACTGCGATTTATTAAAGAACATTGAACAAAAAATGAAATAACTTTTAAAAGAAAATTCTTGAGTAACAAACTTTATCTAAATCTTATAGATCAAATTTTCAAAAAAATTATAATTTAGTAGATTGACATCAAATTTAATAGTATGAAGTATGCAATTTATTTGATTATATTTAAAATTGTTTCTTATTTTTACATTTGTATATTTAATGTTATAAACAAATGAGTTGTTATTTTTTTTAAATTGTAAGAGAGAGGGGTGGGAGTGAGAGAGGGATAACAGAAAGAGTAAGAGGGAGGGAGAGAGGTAGAAATCGTTCCCTTGAACAAGTTTTACCTTTTTCATTTTTAAGAAAATAAATGTCAAATTTTAAGATGATTTGATGAGAGAAATGGAGTGAGACAAAAAATTATTCTTTTCAAGGACGGCTTCTTCATAATTGATAACTTCTTTTACTTTTTATAGCATATGGGTAAATTTGCCGCCCCCTCCCTCTACCACTCGTTTATTAAATATTCATCACCAAAATTTTCAATGAAAAGACAGAAAGTGTACAAACATTTATGAAAACATAATAGTATATATATTGCTAAGTTATAAACAACGATTTATTTCTTACATTATTTTTATGAAGTATCATAGTAAAGAAACTACTACCAAATTAGAGAGAAAGGTCACTTGATGGAACATATAAATGGAAAAGAAATTATGAGCTTAGAGATGTGTGTGTTTTTTCATATCTTTTTCTCTTTCAAGTATACGAATACGTGAATGTAAAATGGATGATGACTTAAAATTTATCGAAAGACTAAAGCATATTAATTCGATGATACTTATTAAATGCTAGAAAAATATATAATTGAGCAAATTAGTGTTTTATTTGACATTATTAGAGAGAAATGAGAATGGAGAGAGCAGTTAATTACTTGTATCCTCTAAAAAGTCAAGGGATGGTCTCTTAAACTCAGCTGATGCAACCCTCCGTAACTGGGGGTGACGGGATCCTTCAGGTTCAGGAGGATTCACTGGATCACCATTTGAGGCTTCCATTTATCTGCAATTATCTTTTTTCTAAAATATAATAAGCACTTATTCCAGCTGATAAAATGTACAATAATAATATATACATATATACTTTTAATAATATATACACATTCTCCCTCCGGTCAATTTGAGAGGTCTAGTTTAGTTTCTTTTAATAGAAAAAATGTTTGAGCTGAGTATCAAAACTTAAGGTTAAGGCATACCTTCAGGTTGATCAAACAACACTAGCTTAAAGAAGTACTTATAAATTGTATATTAAATAGATCCTCATATCAATTTCAGGATTTAAATTTTTGATCTTGTGAGTTATGGGTCAACTCCTAATCAACTAGATTAACATTAGTTTTTTTGGCAGTTTTGTTTTAAAATATAAGGTCTCATTTCCTTTCATCTCCTATATTATATTTGTCATTCCTATAATACCCATATTTATTGGGTTTTTTAATCTCTATGCATTAAATTTTAATTATTAAATGATATTTTTAAAAAAGTGTTACAAATTAATTATCTATATATTAATCATTAAAAAAACTTAGCTACTTTTTTAGACTTTATGAATTAATTAAATAGATCTTATATTTAAGATTGGAGGGAGTAGATTCTATGTTTGTAGTTGAAGAGCCTTTCCTCCAAAGTTTTCATTTCCAAAAATTTACAAATAAATATATGAAATTTTAAAGACCTAATCATACATATTAAACTATAAAATCAATATTCATCATATATACCTGGAATTTCGCCTGCAACAGGAAATTTTCCTCTTCTAACACTTGCCTAAAACCAGTTTGTAGAACCGATGGAGCTGTTAGTTTTCTGGGAAATGATGATATAAAAATTACCATTCGTGAATTATATGCACAGAAGGAGGAAAATGAGATTTAAAAGATCTGAGTCATATTTGAAAATGACTTGCTAACATCTTTGATGAAATCATAAAGGTGGCCCAGGAAGAAGAAAAAGTAGAATGAAATGAAAACATACAAGTGAGATTTATTAAAAGAAACTCGCTTGTAAACACACCAGCAATACAGAAACCATTTACAGTAGAAGAAGATGATGAAGTATCTGTAACTGTACAGCGAAAGAAGCTAATTATATTTTACCTTATGTAATGGCTTTATATGTTCCTTTCTTTCAGAGTGAGATTGCTTGATATTTTGAGGTGGTATGTGAGAGAATATATAGAGCGATGTGAGAGAACCTACGGGGGTGGTTCTTCTTAGTCCATCTAAAGTATTAAGTCAATTGCAATCATTAAATTAAATAATAGCACATGTAGACCAACAACAGTTCTTTTCATGGATTTGATATTATTTATATGGATGAGCCCCTTTCACTCATTATATTAGCTTTCTATTTTTTTTAAAAAGAATATGAATTTTAATAGAGTTTCTTTCCTTTTTGAGTTTGTTATCTTATAAGTAAGATAATTTATAATATATTAATTATAAGTAACCAGACATTTTAACCTAATTCAATAAGTTAAATGGCAATTTGCAAGTGTCTTGATCCCACTAATCCTCTCTCTATAATGATATATATATTATTATATTGATGTATCATATCCCATAACTTACATTGCATAGAGATTTGGAGCTAATGATATCTATTGAAAACCATTTTATCAAACTCGCAAGTTGACTCATTAGTTTTACTATTTTTAAATTTCTACCTTAAAAAATTGTGACAATTCTACTTAAAATTATTAGGTATAAACTTGTTAAACTTGCGAGTTCACTAATCGAGTTTACTGCTTTTATATTTTTAACTTATAAAATCATGTTAACTCATAACAAAAAAAAAAAGATTATTTCTTGCTATTGTTTTTGGCATTTATAGTAGTTTTAATCGTTAGAATTTGGGTTTCAAATGGTCGGGTGAACCCCTAGAAAATAATGTGCTAGAAAGTAGTTTCTAGTGATTTTAGACAACCGCTACGCAAAGTGGTCAAAACGCTAGAACATTTCTAAAGGTTTACATAAACACTAGAAAAAACTAGGCAAGATAAGTCAAAGGGATGATGTAGTAGAAGTTAAAAACTGCTAAAAACTATTTACAATTAAGAACATTTGTAGCGGTTCCATGAAATGCTAGAAGGTTCTTGGTAGTTGGTGGAAAATAAAATTTTTAGGATGGTGCCAGAATTTCTAGCGGTTGGGAACCGTTAGAAACGTGGTGCCAAAATTTAAAATTTTGAAAAATTTTCCCCGCATTTGGGCAGCAAGTTTTTTTTCCTTGGGCTAAGGTTTTTCTAGAGGTTATATAACCTCTAGAAATTTCTTTCCAAGTAAAAAATAATAATAATTCATTTTTTTATTATTATAAAATATGATATGATTAATTAAAAAACTATGAAATAGATTATATGAGATGATTATGGTGATATGTATAATTAGTAATGTATTCCATATTGTATATAAAAATATATTGTGATAAATACTAAGTAATTAAATAGTGATTGTATCAAATGAGTTCAATTTAATTTGTTAAGGTAGTTGAGTTAGAGATGCAATGGGATAGTTTGTAGGGTTAAACTTAAAGTGATAAGTTGAAGAAGTGGTTGGATTGGATGAGATAAAGAAAGAAAATATCAAAGAAGAAAATATAAGTATGTTAGTAAACTACAAATAAAAAAAATAAAGATCTATGAAATAAATAAAGTCTTACCATGTAAAAAAATGAGGAAGAGAAGAAGTGAAGAAAGAATTTTAAGAAAAGATAGGAAGGAGAGGAGAGAGAGGGAAAGAAATGTGGGAGGGAATGAATGAGGGGGTGGGTGGTATTTATGGAGGTCTGGATATTATTTTCAGTAGTTTTGAAAATTTATCTAACAATTATATGCTTGTTGTAGCGGTTTTGTGCATCGAGACAATTTATAGTAGTTTTTAGAATAGCTAGAAACACATAGAATTTAATTTTTACAAAATTGGACCAATTCTAATTTATTTGTACATATTTAATTTATGTATAAAAATAAATTATTATATGAGTGACATAAATCATTGATGCTATTATTCTTGATCATCATCCTGCCTAGAAGGAGAAAAAATCATTGTTAGGATTATTAAATATATTTAAGAAAAAATTGAGTACTATATAATTTAATAAAAAAATACTTGACAATAACTAAATTATTGTCTTCTTGACGGAAGAAGTCTTCAAAATTCTTAATTTGGAAGGGCTCCCATAATTAATGTCACCATCACCCATGTCATAAAGATCCTGAGGCTTGAGGTGAACAACCTTATTCCAGTCTTTATGCTTCTCGTTCTACACATAGTAAACTGTAGCATCCCAATTTTTATCCTTATATTTAAGTAAAATAAAAAATATTATTTATTAATAACTTAAAAATATTATCTAATTAAATTATTATGGTTTATTATTTTTAATAAAATATAATATCTAGATTTTTTTAACTTGGGATTTTATGATTTGACTGTTATTATTAATTAGGGAATTATTAGGATTTGAGTTCAGATTTAGATATGGATTTAAATTTAAATTATTATTATGGCTTTCTAAATAGAGCTAAGGCCCTGAGTTATTCCTCAGACTTGATTATTGAGGTAGCTCTTATCTTTTTAGTCATTTCTCTCATTCTCTTTCCTATGCCCAAAGAAGGTAACTACTTTCTACTCGTTGTGTGTGCTAATATAATGTTTGTGAGTGATTTGATATATATAAATATATTAATATTGATATAATTTTATTGAGAAAACTTGTTTAATAATTTTTATTGAAAATAGTCTTGTGGGATTTAAAGTTTAATTTAGAAAGTTTGAATTGAGATTATAAACTTGTTATATATTGAAATTAGAATTTGAAGAAAGTTATCTTGAGAAAAATCCTTTTAGTGATATTTATCAAGCTATTGATATTTTGATTAATATGATTATTTTGAGAATTATGCATTGGGGATGGGTGATGATTGAGTTGTATTTCTACCATGTGGTATAGCCTCCATTGGACACGGCTGGAAAAAAGGATTTCTACACCGGTTGAAAATGGCATTCTACATCGCACATATAACCGGTGTAGAAACGGATCGTGTAAAAAGTGAGATATTTTACACCGGTCATATGACCGGTGTAGAATGTATACTTTTTTAAACCGGTCGACATTTTAAAGCGGTTCACTTTTACATCCGGTGTATTATTTTATAATATTTACACCGGTTGAATATTGGGACGGTGTAGATTGATGAAATGTTAACACCGGTTAAATATTTGGGACGGTGTAGATTATTCAAATGTTAACACCGATTAAATATTGGGACGGTGTAGATTATTTAAATGTTAACACCGGTTGTATATACGTCCAATGTAGATGTTATTAAATTTATATTATGATATATATTCTTTCTACACCGGCAGGTATATATATACCTCCGATGTAGATAATGTTATTAAATTTATATTTAATATATTTCGTTGGCCTGAAGCTTCATAAATAAACTGACCAAATATAATATACGACCCAATCATCGATCATCGATCAGTTCAAGATGCCAGATATATATATAATTCAATTGCTCATTATATTATTCATTTAATAAAATTAAATACAAAAATGCTACAATTTGAACAGAAAAGTAGAAAAAGGTATTCAGTGAAAGACAAATACTATTGAGAAGGAAGGAATTGAACAAAAAACTCTGCCCACCGATTACGCAGGTCCTCAATATCTTGGTTAGGAAATGGATTAGGTTGATCAAACATCTGAAATATGAAATCAAAATCAAAGAAATTAAAGCATTAATAATATAGATTAGATTGACAATTAAGAAATATGAAATCATTAAAAATACAATTTTACCTCCTCAGTTAGGTCAATCCTATTTGACAAGATAATATTGACCATGTGTCTAACTATGTAGAAGCCACACAAGTTGCTTTCTCTGAGTTGCCTTCGACTCTATAATGTTAACAAGATAAAAATTATTTCTCATCATCAAAACGGGGAACCTAGCTAACACCTAATATATACTTTTATTACCTTCGGTGTGATCCATTCAGGGTCCCTCACCAAATTAGCGTGTTTAAGGCCCCTTGCAACTGCGAACGTCCTCATAGCCCTATGACCAAAGTTATAAAGTTAGTAACCTATTTATCACAAAGATCATTGTGTATAAAAGAGAACTCACGTGTTCATGATCTTCCTAACATCAACCAATGGCTTGTAATGGAGGGAGTATAAGAAGAAAACTTTATAGCTATACTTACATAGGATGACAAGTTGCCAATGATTGCTGTAGAGATTAATTAAAAGAGAATAAGTATTATAATTAAGCAAATACAAAACTAGTATATATGAAATAAGATGAAAATATTATTATTCTTACTCCTGCATATATGGTGCGAAGAAATAATTAATATCGGTTTCACTGAGCCTCCTTGAAATGTATGCAAGCCTCAAAAATTGAGAGGTCCCTTTAGCATAAATCTGAAGTGGGCATAGAAATCCGAACTTTTTTTGTTTGCCCTTGGAGGAAACCAACTCAGCTTGCATGTACCTACAGGTAATGCATACACGACATTAGTTGTAAGACTTGAACTTTGTTATTATATATATTTACATTTAAATTATACTTACATAAAAAACACTTGGATGCAGCCGGAGGTCAGTTCTTCCTTGGGAGTGATCAGAGATTTGAAGTCCGCATGGTCAAGGAAGGCCGGTGCCCCCATGTCGCCCACAACTGAATCCATAGGCAACGCTTCTACATGGAACGCTACGTCATATGCCAATAGGATCACACATTGCATAGCATTCAAAGTGGGAGGGGTGGGAAGTTGGCTGGGGGATGAGGCGACATGATCCGAAACAAGATGCTTTGGCCACAATATGATAGTCCATTTTGCTTGGCTCACTGTCTTCACCTCATCAGTGGGAATTGGGATAAGAGCATCTCCAATTAGCACGTCTTCAACTGTCATCCTTAATTGATTGTCCTGAATTTGGATATAGTGAACAGTTGCCCCTAGGCTATGGATGGAGCCATGTGCCACTAAGCTTCTAAGAGGATCCTCCACATATAGATCACAATGTTCTACATCCTCTGATAGCGGCAAGCAACAGCTCCCCTTAGTGCTTGGACGGGCTGCAATTGAGGGCGGGAGGGGATCAGTTAGCTCTTGCTGCCTTGATGTCATCATGGACAACATTTCTTCCTTGATCTTTTCCAACCCCTCTTGTAATTACGCCTCAATTGAAGCTTCTGCTTGTGCCTTAGCCTCTGCCCTTATGGTGGAGAGCAAGGATTCCAACTCTGCCCTCTGCACCACATATGGGGAACATATTTGAGATACTCCAAAGTAATCTCTTATACCCACACCTCTTCCAACTCTCCTGACACGGCCCCCATGTTCTTGTTTCCCAGTGGCAACAGTCAAGATGTCATTCCTACCATCTGACTTGAAGGATCCATGGGACTCTTGTTGTTTAAGATCACTCTATAACATAGAATGAACAAACATAAGGAAAATGATATAATTATAGTCTACTAAAACAAAATAATACAAGTAGTGCTTACAATTTTTTCAGCAATCATGCGAGCATTGTTGCTTGTAAATATTTTGCTCTTTCTTCCCGACGTATCGGAGAGGGGGGGTCAAGAAGAACACCAGGATCCAACCCAGCATTTTCTTCGAGCCTCTTCCTCTTGGCCCCCAACAACTCTCTTTTTACCTTCCCATAACCCCCTCGAGACATTGTGTAGGGGCAATCATTCTTGAGGGAGTATTCATTCGCTTTTTCCCTTTTTTCCTATAAGACATGAAGTAGTTAAAATCAATACATATGATATTCTGATACATTTTCTGCCAACACATACAAAAGGATACACTCACCATTGCTGCTGGCGTGGTCCAAATCCTAAAAATTCTTCCCAAGCAGCTTCGTCAATGAATTGATACTTGCTACATGGAGAAGGTTGAGGATGACCACTTCTGTCTCGTCCATGCACTAACTGACGAGCTAGTTGTGTCTTGAATGCCCTCCAACGCTCAGCGCAATAAGACAATATCTTTTTCTTCAAGAACTCATTGTTGGGAACATCATAAGTGAGCTGCAATGATTGCCATTAAAAGTAGAGTAATCAACAAACAGTTGTGTATTTGGTATTGCTCTGCATGCAATATTAGATAGTTTCTATACCCAGATAGTGTCCCAAATTTGATTCTTCACGCGATCATCCACAGCATCCCAAGTCAAATAGGTGATGCTAGGCTTGTTACGTGCTAGGAGGCTGACAAAACTTACGTACTTTGCCCTATGTTCACCAGTTGGGTTCCAGTTTCTGTCAAACTCTATCGGAAGCAGTTTCCCCTCTTGCCTGTCCTTCGTAATGTCTTTCCAACGAGTCGCACTTCTGCCCTTCCTTTACGTAGTGGCGCTTGGAGCAACGCTAGCCTCAATTTGAGTAACTCTATCCCCCATATTCCTATATATGCAATAACAACATCAAAAACATTGTAAACAGACTTAACCCTTTTTCCTTCAACCCGTCAGAGTACACAAAATTTGTTCCCTTAGCAGTTATGAATGGAAAGATATGTGCAAGCATTTGTCAGGAAAAATAGAAAACCTAGATTAAATGAACACAAAAAATTGGCGAAGCACGTACACATAGGAAAATAAGTGCAGAGAACACGTACACGGAATAGTAGAACGAGAGAGACAAAAGAGAAGAACGACTGAGAACGGAGAAGACTCGCGAAGACCACAGAGCACGACGAGTGGAGATATGACAGAGTACGTGAGAAATGAGAATGATGGTCGCGCCAAGTGGCGGGTTTAAAAAATGTATATAAACTTTTTACACCGGATATAAATTATTCTAACCGGACAACAATATAACCGATGTAAAATTGATACATTTTACACCGGATAAAGTATAAAACCAGTGTAAAAAATAACACCGTCTAAAACATAACACCGGATAAAGTATAAACCGGTGTAAAATCAAACTATAATTTATTTACAAAATTGTCGGAAGTAAACTTTTTACACCGGATAGCACTTAAGACCGGTTTTAATATTGTAGTTATTTTTTTAAACTCCATCATCATATATATCATCCCATCCCTTGGCGTCATAATATTTTTATCAGAATAAGAATCTGTCTCTGTTATTATTACATCAAAATCATATACGCAATCATAACAAGAAACTTAATATTGCATGTTTAGACTACATCAAAAACAAGAAACACATATAAATCAATCAGAATCCACTTCTTCTTCATTTAATTTTGGTAAACCTACTGAAAAAGAAGGGATCTCACAAATAGAATCATCATTGTTAACAACCCCTTTTCAATGTGCAAAAGATTTGTTGTGCTCTCTAATCAGCCTTTGCTCTGTCATCCTATTATTTTTTTCCGGACAAGATCTTTATGAACAGCAATATAGTCTTCAACTTCATCAATGTTATTCAAGATGTGTAAGTGTATTTGCTGTAATTCATTATGATCAAAACACCTCACCGATATTTCGTGTTGACCCCCCTCTTTGGCACGGGGTTTATGGAGACTAGTAAGTCTTACTTTAGATAGGTATTATTGACAAAAATCCATAGCTTCTTCGGCAACATATTTTTGAACAATGGATGCCTCGGGCCGATTTGGATTCTTCATATACCCTTTAAGGATTTTCATGTATATTTCAAATGGGTATATCCATCGTAAGTATACAGGGCCACACAGTTTTATCTCTCGTACTAGATGAACGATGAGGTGTATCATGATGTCAAAAAAGGAAGGAAGAAACTATTTTTCAAGCTGGCACAAGATAACATAACCCTCGTGCTCCAATTCCTCCAACTTTTCAGTCTCAAAGACTTTGCCACATATAGCATTAAAGAAGAAGCAAAGTCGGGTTACAATGTGTCTCAAATCATCTTGAAGAATTTCTCGAATAGCCACTGGGAGTAATTGTTGCATCAATACATGACAATCATGAGACTTTTGGCCTACTAATTTCAAATCTTTCATGGACACAATCCTCTTAAGATTAGATGAGTACCCAGAGGGAACTTTGATTCCTTGCAAACACTCACAAATACTTCTTCTCTAGCATTGGACAAAATGTTAGTCTCTTCAACATGATAGCTCCCCTCACCATCTGGCCTTGGATATAAATCCTCCCGTATTCCCATTTCTTTCAAATCCAATCTTGCCTTCAAACCGTCTTTGAAACTACCCTGTGTGTTGAGAAGTGTTCCAACAATGCTGTCACACATATTTTTCTCCACATGCATCACATCACTAAAGTGCCTTACATGAACTGTCGCCAATACGGAAGCTCAAAGAACACAGATCTTTTTTTCCATACATTTTTCTCACTTTTCTTGGTAATCTTACCGAAAGTGATATTGATATCTTTCACCTTTTCATAAACTTGTTTTCCAGTCAATAGCTTTGGAGCATTTTCAAATTCTTGGCGGCCATAAAATTTCTTCTTTAGTCGACGGTATGGGTGGGTTTGTCTTAGAAATCTCCTATAACCTAGGTAGACTGTCTTTCTTCCATGACGAAGTTGATAGTAGCAAGTCCCTTCCTCACAAATCGGACATGCTTTATGGCCCTTAACACTATACCCTGACAAATTTCCGTATGCAGGAAAGTCATTAATTGTACAAAAGATCATGGCCCGCATATTGAAGACCTCCTTCTTAACTGCATCAAAAACATCCACACCTTCCCATAGCTTCTTCAAATCTTCCATCAAGGGTGTTAGGTAAATGTCTATGTCATTTCCCGGTTATTTTGGTCCTGAGATTAGCATAGACAACATTACATACTTTCGTTTCATACATAACAAGGGAGATAGGTTGTAAATCACCAGAAGGACGGGCCATAAACTATGTATACTACTAAGGCTACTATAAGGGTTCATGTCATCCATACTAAGTCCAAGCCTTAGGTTTCGTGGTTCATTGCCGAACTCAGGAAATAAGTCATCAATCTTCTTCCATTGCAAAGAGTCAGCAGGATGACGAATCTTTCCATCATTAATCCTTTTATTTGCGTGCCATAACATTTTATTTGCATCATCTTCATTAGAAAAAAGTCGCTTAAACCTTGGTACAATTGGAAGATACCATAACAACTTGGCAGGAGAGTTGTTTGATCTGTACCTTGGTGTCTTACATATTGGACACTTCTCCTCATCTTCAAACTCTTTCTTGTACAATATGCAATCATTTGGGCATGCATGAATCTTTCTATACTGCATGCCTAAAGGACCTATTATTTTCTTCACATCATAGTAGCGTTTGGGTAACGCATTTTCTTCAGAAAATATGTCCTGTAATAACTCAAGCAATTATGAAAAATCACTGTCACCCACCCATGCCGAGCTTTCACACTTACCAATCTCAACACTGCATTCAACAGGTTGTATTTTCTGCACCCTGGGTATAGAGGCTTTTCTGCATCATTGCACATATTACCATATGCATGTGACCGCATAAAAGCATCTTCTCCAACATCACGAATCATGTCCTCTACTCGATCATCGGTATCCATGTCATCGTCAAAGGTCTGTTCCACCTGTTCACCATGCCATACACATACCGTGTAACTCTTGCAAAACCCCTCACAAATTAGATGAGTGTAAATATCAGCAGGACTTTATTTCCTCTCATTCAAACAACTCACACAAGGACAATAAAATATTCCATTGTCATCATCACTATTTCGTTTAGCAAAATTCAAAAACTCATTCACCCCCTCAGCATACTCAACACTTGTTCGTTTAGCATTTATCCAACTACGATCCATATTTATGAAAGACTAAGAAACTAGAAATACAAAAAACAAGAAACCATTATGTTGCAGCTAATGCATGGAGAGAATAAATTTTCAGTTCTCGAGAGAGTTCAAAACAAAAGTCACCGTCTGTGAAGCGCCGAGAAGACTTAACACGCAAACCAGGGAAAAATGAGAGATGGAAGGCGCAAGAAATGTACCAAATAAAAGAGTATTTGATAAAAAAAATTAAAAAAAAAAGTTTATTTGGTAAGAAAATATACACCGGACAAAATGTTACACCGGTGTAGATATATATATAGACGGTGGAGAGAGTATATTTTACACCGGCCACTATATATAAACCGGTGTAAAATATATCAGTTTTTTTTAAAGTGATAGACCACTATGTCATCAACTTTTACACACAAAAAAATATATACCAGAATATATAAAAGTTGTAAACTTTCACTACTCATCTGACTCGGAGTTTTGGGAGTCATCAGATTGGGTGAGATCAACAGGCACGGGGTTGATGGCGGCGAACTTCTGAGCGAAAATCTCTGAAACTTGCTTTCAGTCTATCAACTTTCTGATTCAGTTCTTCCACGGAGTCCTCCAGCCCATTGAAGTGCAGTATGAGTTCATCAAGGCGCTCCATCAGAGTCACAACCAGGGGAGGAAGAGAAGGAACAGAAGAGTGAGGATCAGGATGTTTATCTTCAAAGTCATTTCTGTTTCTTTTGTGGGGCGGAGAAGGAGGCATGCGTGAGGAAGAACCCATTGGAGGAGTCAGATAGACGAAAAGAAAAGAAAATAGAGATACAGTTATGAGACAAAATGTACAGATCGATCATAGGAATGGTATACATATATATATAGTTCATGGTCAATAAGAATATAGAAGAATGCAATTGGCCTTCTAGCATAATGACTACAAACGTTGGGAACCAAAGAAATGAAATGAACAGTTTGAAGAATAATAAAGAAAGCGGGAAAGAATAGACAGGAAACTGAAGAGGAAGAAGCTAATCTGCACCGGGTGTTTATATTTTAAATCAGTTACTTTTAAAACCGGTGTAAAAATTTAATTCTTTCACACCGCCGTCTCCTCAGTGACCGGTTTAAAAGTGGGATTTAGAACATTTTGAAAAATAAACGGATCATCAGCAACATATGCAGAACAAGAAACCTGTTAAACTTCATTATATTCATTCAAATTAAACTTTACTAACTAACTTTACATCTTAAAATCTAAAAAAAAGACCTCGCTCTATCAACCTAGCTAGCTATATATATAAATACAATATCATCAACTCCTCATTCTTTTCATTACATCAAAAAGGAGGTGGGGAATAGAGAAAGGCAATGGTGACCCCATTTTCACTGATCATCATCATCATCTTCTGAATCAGTGTTTTGGGAGTTATAATTGGGATCAACAACAGGATGAAAGAAACTATCATCCTGTTGATGGCGACAAACTTCAGAATGGAAGGCTCTGAAACGTTCATTCATCCTCTCCACTTTCAGAGCCAGTTCTTCCACCGAGCGCTCCAGGGCATTGAAGCTCAGGATGAGTTCCTCCAGGCACTCTACCAGTTGCTGAAGCAGGGGAGGAGGAGAAGGAACTGAAGGGTTATCACGAGATACATGTTTGTCTTCAACATTCTGTCTTTGTCTTTTGTGAGGCGAAGAAGGAGGGGTGGATGAGGAAGAAGCCATTGGAGAGTTAAGATAGAAGAATAGAAGAAATGAATATAAAACAGATATCGGAGAAGGTGATCATGATGAAATACTGCGCATGTCTGAGAATACTTGACATAAAATGGCGGGAGAAAGGATACTGACGGAGTTCATCTAAACCGGACTAAATATTTTCACATCGGTCAATATGAATCTGCTATAGAAAGTAAACATCTAAACCGGACTAAATAGAAAGTAAATATCCACTGTAAATAGAAAGTAAACATCTAAACCGGACTAAATCGGTCTCTATAATATCCACTGTAGAAAGTAAATATCTAAACCGGACTAAATATTTCCACATCGGTCACGAGTAAATACGGTGTGAATATTTCATTTTATTTACAAAAATGCCACCGCTCATTTTTTTAAAACTATCTCCGCATTGACCGGTTTAAAAATAGGGATTTAGATGCCAATTTTCCACCAGTGGGAGCTCGATGGTTGGCTTTTGTCCCACCAATTTATCGAGGGACGTGCCTCACCCGTTTATCGAGGGGCTACGATACCCCCACATATTTATTGAGGGGAATGAATTCATGGTCCGATCAGGTGCTCTATGGATTTTGGCCTATCCATACCACTTTATCAGTTAGCTTTTAAGTGTCAGTTATTACTAGCCTATGGGTTTGGTCGGCTGGAATAAGGCTATTTGGTTGGTTTGAGAGGAGGAACTTGAGTGAGTTATTCATTTGATTTTATTATAATAATATATTATTTTGTATAAATTATATTTTGTGAGGTCCCACTTGACACCTTATGAGCACATGTTAGTATACATAATGAGTATGATTGATGGTTACTGAGACGTTTGTCTCACCTTATTATTATTAACATTTTTCAAGTGATAGTCTCATCTTAGGACCCTACAGAAAACTTCAGAGGCTTGATTAAAGCTATATTAATTGTATAGTCTTCCCTTTTAAAGGTATGCATAGAATATTTATATATTGCCACACTAGGTTTTATTTTGCATACTCATATATCCTATTACTTTATTTATATTTTAAGAAAAATCTTTTTATAACCATGGTAGAGTTTATTTAAATTTTAGTTAAACTCTTTTCTACCATGGTTAGCTCTTTCGAGGTAAACCAAATTTATTTATAATATTATCTTTAAATTATATTGGGTATAAAATAGTTCTAAATAATTAATAATAGTTATATTTTAGGAGGATTTTACATAAATCATGTGTGCCTCGGACGCAAGAATATATGGCTCGTTATCCTCAAATTTCCCTGTATGAATGAGTCTAGAGAAATTGACGAAAGTGATGCCTAAGTAGTCAGTGTTGATTCTCTGTGAAGTTGACGTGTTTGCCCACGAGCATTTGAACAGCGTTACAGTGAAAAAATTGGCTTTCTATAGTAAGTAAAGCCTCCAAAAAACATGTCGGTATCATTACTGTTAGCATAACATCTCGTCCCAAATGTACCACAAACTCCAGAGTTTTGTGTGAGCAATCTATGATCACGTGCAACCGAACAGTGTATACCTTATTGCATGGTCTAATGGAATGAGTGATACGTTTCTGAGTTCATCTGTGTACGGGATGACGTCATTACATATCCGATGTGTTAGCTATCTGAGGAATTCTCTATGGAATTTCTTATCAATCTCAGTGGAACACGCGCGCCCTCGTAGCTACCACATAAGATAATTTCTAAACTCACTACAATGAAGTATAACTTGTTAGTTAGTGAGGAATACATATAAAGTGTAAAAGTTGGTGAGCGCATAATACTTACTGCATGAAGGGTTTGACTTGGCTGCAATTTATGAAAACATGCATGTGTACCTGGAGTTTCTCTGTGGGAGTAAGTGTGAAGAATTCACATCCTCCAACTAGTTTCTTCACAGGAGGAAATAAAGTTGACGTGGAAGAACCAAGAGGGTAATCATCAAAGCGACAAGGGCTGTTAAAAGATGTCTCCATGTCATCATTAAAGTATTTTGAACAGAAAGTTAGGACTTTGTCTCCTGAATAACCTTATGCTATTAAGCCCTCTAGTTACATCTTATTTCTAACATATGATTTTAATTTCCCTAAGTACCTACAGGTTAATATCCATTAACAATTTAATTTGGGCCATCAAAATATAAAAAAAAAGGAATTGAAAATGCATGGATAAAAGATCATTTGGTACCTCTCTATAGGTTATATCTATTGATATTGAATCGACTTAGAGACTTTTCTTCTCGTACAAGGTGGACGGTCAAGTGGACCATGACAATGAAGAATGATGGAGGAAATATCATATCCAAGTGATAAAGTGTAAGAATTATTTGACTTTGTAGCCGATCGAGCTCTTCAGGTACTAAGACATTCGCATACAACTTCCTAAAGAATGAACACAAGTCCCCCAAAATGACTGAAACATCATAAGGAAGTGTGTTTTTCAAAACTAGTAGGAGTAACTGTTGCATGATAACATGGGAGTCATATCTCTTTAACCTAGTAACCTTTCAAGCCTGTAGATTGATGCACCTAGAGATATTGCTAGAATATCCATCAGGTACTTTTACGTTCTTGATCATCGAAAAAAGGATATAATTAGCTGTTGCTAGAACTTGTCGTTTTTATCAAGCCAAGCCTCTTCACGAATTTCCCAGGCTCGTAAATCTTTTCTTGTTGCGAGATGGTCTTTGGACTTTTCAACTTCATTTAGCAACGTATAGATCATATTATCGCACATATTATTCTCCATGTGGATAACTCTAAACCATGGTGCAACAAATTAGATTCCTAATAAGGAAGAATGAAAAATATGCTTCTCTTTTGCCACTACATAGTCTGAGCACCAGATGTTCCAAGAGACTGTTGTCCCAGTAGTTCGGGATCCTTGTTCTTGCCAAATTTGATATGAACATCTTGTAACTACCGCAGGACATCACCTCCAGACAAGATGACAGGAGGATCTCTCCTTTCTTGATTATCATCGAAGTGAATCTGTTGCAATCTAAATATGTACTTAGAATCGAGGAACCATCGACGTCCCATAAAGCACCACTTGTGACTATGCGAAAGGTGACATAGTACGAGTCAAAGTCGCAATTTGGATAGGCCAACCCAGTATGTAGGTTCCAGCCAGAACAGGTTCCCAAGCTGAAAAAATCACTTATCGTCCATATCAAGGCTGCACGGAGGTTGAACAATCGCTTCTCATATAAGTCATATGTCTCAACACCATACATCCATAGCTTTATCAATTCTTGTATCAACAGTTACAGGTAGAGTTTTATAACGTTCCCCTATGCCTTCTTGCGAGAAATAATCATCAAAAGCATAATGAGCTCTATTTCATGCAAATCTAGGGTGGAAGATTATACGGAATCAACACCACTGGCAAAATACTATAGGTCATGCTCAAGCTTTCGAAGGGATTAAAACCATCAGTTGCCAACACAAGACGGACATTTCTGGTATCAACGGCTAAGGTTGAAAATTTTGCATCAAACGTTTTCCATTCCTCCAGTGTTATGGGTGTCTTAACTTGTCATCTGAATTTTGCTCAGTCATGATCCTCAAGTAGACATAGTAGACCTAATCTTACTCCGGGACTTTATAGGGTACATATGCTAGAATGTCCTGAAATGGCCTTGTCCCATCGCTGTTCTTCTTCTGCAATAGATCCCCCTTTAGTTCTTCCATGCTGCCCCTATCCTCTTGAGGGTATCTTCCTTCAGCTCCACTCCCACTATGAATTTGTCCTGAAATTAAATAATTAATCCAATAATTAATTAATCTATATATTTAATTAATCAACTAATTAATTATTTTAAATAAAAAATATATCTTACCTTAATCATCTCCCAACCTTCATCCTTCACCTACGCTTCGACCTTCTTCCAGTCCTTCACGTGAATCGGTAGCAAGGTACCCTACCTACCGACTAGGCGCACATACTTGATGTACTGCTGGCCCCTCCCCTAGTCGGTTGGCCCAAATCGCTCAGCAACAACAGCACGTGTCAGCTGGTGATCATGGACAACTCTTTAACAGTGAGCGTCCTCTTGGACCTATTGCCCTAGTAGTTTGCACCAATATAAAATTTAATTACATATCAATTAAATATAAACAACCTTTTGTATAAATAAAATACTTATTTATGAACTCCACATCGAAGCCGCCCTGTCATCTTCCTCCTCCTGGGCGTGCTGATCCTGATAAGCAGCTACAACATCTATTATGAAGTCTATCATCTTGTCATCGCTCAGACCATAATCGTTGATACTGATATCTAGCCCATGACTAGTACCCCCGTAGAAATACTCACTGTAAAAAGCATCCTCAAAGAGTGTAATGGGTGTGTTAGGATCAACCAAGTCATTCCCGTGTCGTCGACTCATCCTGATACAATAAATAAATGAATAGAATAATATCAAATAACAATAATTTTAAAAACACAATATATAAATATATAAAATAATATCAAATGATACTAATTTCAAAAATACAAGAAATAAATAAATAAAATAATAACAAATAATAACAACTTTAAAAATGAATAAAAAAATAAAAAAATAAGTTTAAATAATAATTTCAAAAACATAAGAAATAAGTGAATAAAATAATATCAAATAAAAAATAATTTTAAAATCACAATAAATAAATTAATAAAATAATTTTAGATAATAATAATTTTAAGACACAATAAATAAATGAATAAAATAATATAAAATAATAATAATTTTAAAAACATAACAAATAAATGAATAAAATAATCTCAAATAATAATAATTCTTAGAAAAAATAAATATATGAATAAAATAACTGCAAATAGTAATAATTCTAAAAATACAATAAATAAATAAAATAATTTTAAATAACAATAATTTTAAAAATATTAAATAAATGAGTAGAATAATATGAGATAATACTAATTCAAAAAATTCTCTAATTGCATAAAATAAAATAAAAACATCAAAACAAATTTAGAGTTAAATTAAAATTCTAACCTTCAAAAGCATATTACTCTATAGATCTAAATCTGGATCTAATGTGTATAGAAAATTTGGCAGAGCTACCTCACAACTTGTTAAAAGTGTGCAAATATGGGTGACACTATTTATGGGTTGGGTTTTCTAGCGGTTTCATAGAACCGCTAGAAACTACAACCCTAGGCGAACCTTCTAATATCACGTATACTATTGACATTTCTAGTAGTTAAGGAGATAGCTGTTATAAATTTCTTTCTCAACTTTTAGTAGTTATCCCTTTACTAACCACTAGGAATGTGATATACTGCTAGGAAGTACATCAACCTTTTGCATTCTCTAGTAGTTTTTTTGTAACTGCTTGAAATGTAGTGAAACAGGTTGAAAATTCTAGCGATTTGGCCTATAGCAGCTATAAATTCTGAGTTTCTAGTAGTTGACATAAACTGCTAGAAACTAGCCGCTTCTAAAACTACTTTTTTTTAGTGTGTTTATTAACTTCATTTATGAGCTTTATAGAAATTTCTATGTTGAATATGATAAATTATGAATGTTGATGGGTTATTTAATTTCAATTATTTAGTTTTAAAATATATTTAAACTAAATTGTTGTCATTTTTATATTCAATTATTAATATAATTTATTATAAATTTTATATGGATGTTAATTTATTATAATTAATATAAGAGTTATTTATCTAATTAGAGAGATTAAAAAAGCTAATAAATTACTTAACATTAGATTTTATATCAATTTATAAATTAGGTAAATTAGTTTGGACAAAAAACTAAATATAAGAGATAAATTATATTAACATATTATATTGATGACTAAAATTCATCCCCTAATTAATTCCTTTGTGTTTTTTATATTATTTACTAGATCCTATTACTAGGTATTTAGTTTTAAAGTTTATAATTACCTCTTCTAGTGTAAACATTTCTTCTAAAAATTAAATTTAAAACTTAAAAAAATTTAATAAAATCTTATACTACTAAATTAATTTTATATTGGTATAAGCTTCCATGATTATTACGGGAACAATATACCCTTATATTTTGGAATCTCCAAATACGAGTTATCATTAATATTTCTCTTTCATTCCCTTTTACTATGCTCCCTCGTTCTAATTATTTTTTTTAAGGAAGCACGGGAAAATATTTTTGTATGCATAAATAAATCATAGTAATATTAATATACATATTTACAAAAATGAGAAAGACAAACCCATGTGCTTGGGTCCAAAGTGGGTCCCATCCCACGGCGAAAATATATGGCCAATATCATCTGAGGAAAAGATGAAACTTTTCAATATACCCTAAACCACAAACATTCCCTTTCATTGGTTGGGTGAATGTGTGTGCATGTATATCGTCTAAAACTAGATTCTTCATGTCCAGTAATCTTCATCATTGTCCTTTCTTTTAATTCCACAGTGCTCACTCAGTTTAGTGCAAAAGTAGATATCTATGGATTCATGAACCGAAAGGTATAAATAGTGCGTTAAAACTGCATCTAATATTTAAAAAATTTTGTTAGTGTATCTAATTTTTTTAAATATATTTTTCAAATACCTTAGTACCTTAAAATATATTTTAATATACTTATTACTAAGATATTAAAAATATTTTAAGATATTATACGTATTTAAAAATATATTTTAAAATATTAAATATAGTACAAAATATTTTAAAGTATTATATATATCATAACCCCATGTATCTATCATGCATCCACACGACGATTGGTCTTCTACCGTCAAAAGTTAGATAATAATGACACGTTAGTTTATTTCTTCCTTCTTTCCTACATGCTCCAAGCTCTCAAGTCTCAATCCTGGATTGTCCCCACACTTGGGAAAATGATTCAATCGGGGGAAATGACATAAGAGGACTCTCTAAAAGAGATCCCAATAAAAGATATCTTAGCTCTTGACTGGAATTAAAAATAAATTAAGTTAATTAAAAGATCCATTTAATCAAGTATTCACTTCTACTTCCATTATTTAACACTCATATTTGAAGTATTCACTGCTCATGACAAATTAACAAGTAACCAGTTCCATTATTTAACGCTAAGATAAGAAAAATTTACAACTATAACTTCAATTATTTAACACACATACTCGAGAATTTATAACTACTGGCCACTTTCATTATTTAACACAAGGGCAGTTCAGTTTTCACACATTAATATTTTTTGCAAAGAACCATGAGCCTTCATAATAATTTCACATATTCAGAAAGATATGTAAATTCAATCCTTTGGGATAATTTTCCCTTTTTCTTTCTTATCAACGCTTTTCATAAATGCCTAACATTGAACAATTTTAAATTGCTGCATCATATATCAAATGATTGTATGCTACGTGAGGGTCTCTTGGAGGCTAGCTTTTATGATTCCAAAACACAGATATTACAATTTGAAGTAAAACATACACAAATACAACAACATTTAATTGGACTCTATATTTCAGAAAAGCATATGCTTGCTAGGTCGAAATAGAGCCCTTAAATAATAAGTAGAGTAAATAATATCATAAAAAAGTTGAAATTGCAGAAATAAAAATATGATTATTGGAAGAAACGAAATCACAGAAATGAAGCTAGGAACCCACTTTATGCCATGGTCATATGTTACGAAGAAGGCACTACTATATGCCATCATCATGCTTGTTATAGACATGAAGAGAGTTACCAATCCAAATATCACCTTTGAAGGAAGAGACTTATAAAAATCATATTCTGCATAACGTGAGATGAGGATAGACAAGAAGACTAATATGGAGGCTGAAGATGAGATCAATGCAATAGCATCTGATATTGCAAATATCATGAACGATGGTTTCCTTAAATAATTGGGAATTCCTGAATTGTCATTGATACCACCTGGTAGGCTGAATGCCGCAGAAAAAACTCCAGTTGCAATAAGAGTTGAAACAACCATACAAGAATTAGCCGTTCTCTTCATCCATGACTCAGCATCTTTTCGTAATGTAGCATGCTCCTTAGTGAATAACTCACGTGGAGTTTCACCTTTTTTGTTTTTCATCTTCACATATGATGGTAACATTATCTTCCTCACCTCCTATAACATGTCAAGGCGTTGTTCAAAAGTTAATTCTATATTCCAGCAATGGGATCAAATAAACCATACTTCCTTTCTATCATAAATATAAGAGCTAAAAGAGGAGTTTATTTTGATCCTAAATATAATAATTCAATCTACTTTATCTTCAAATTTATAATTTTTTCTTTAAACTCCTCCTACTAATTGCACATATTTAGGGGTTTTCTATTAAGGAAGTACTCCTCAGGTTCTTAATAATATGATATATTTAACTTATTTTATTATATTAAGGAAGTCAGTTAAGTTAGTTAATATGACATATTTTTCTAAAACACCCTAATTATCTTTCTTAATTTCCTCAATCTCTTACTTGATTAGTGTTAATGGAGTATTAATAGGGGTAATTTAAAAGAATATTGATAAATATAAAAAATAGGTCTTATATTTATAACTAAAATTAATTCTCAAATTATATCATATATTAAGGATAGGAGGAGTAGTTTTCCATATAAAGATTAAGAGATATTTTTAGAAAACCAAGATACATTGCTATAAATAACTAATTTAACTAGTTTTTTTAATTATGAATTAATTATATAACTCTTACATTATGACCAAATATGTTAACATATTTAGAGAGAATGGATAGGAATAAAAAGGAAAAATCATATGTATTATTCAAAAGTATCATACTCATACAAACATTGTAACCCACTTGGGTTACTTTACAACTAATCTACCCTCATTTTAGGAAAATGAACTAATCACATAACCTGTTACACTTTATGAAAAGAGGCCCAAGTTACTTTCTTCCTAATTGTGGTGATGATTATGCAATCCTGCATCTCAAACCTATAGACTAAAACCTTTTATATAGAATAATAGTTTTATCTATTAACCAAGTGATTAATACTAATCAATTAATTGATTCAACCTTCCAAGAAGATCAGTATCATATATTTGGTAAGGAAGACGTACCTCAAACCATAATAGTTCGAGCTTCATTTGAAAAGCTGCCCCAGAGACCAATTCTAGTCTTTCAGCCGGTGCTAACTTTGCAGCCAAATGTAATATATTGTTTCCATCATCTTTGTCTACATATGACAATATGATGTCCTTATTTGCACTTATATCATGGATAAGATTGAAGATGTTAGGATGACGATGTAAAACAGCGATGTGAATTACGCTTCGCTTTTGGCTGTCCAACTCCCATACTAAATCTGGGTAAGATCTCATAACCTCGGCTAAAAAGTCAAAGTTTCCAACTTTTGTAGCATCAAATAATAATCTTGATGGTTCATTTATGATTTTTATCATTTCTTGCTCTGAGTTTACAAGATTGAGAATTCCTAGCCAGAGGGAATGAACAAGTTGAAGAGCAACACCGTGCTTCATCCCTGGGACACATTATTTGATGAATTGAATAATTAAGTTTCTATGATTTTAGCCATAATATATACACATTAAAGATATTTTACTTAAATAATTACAGTGGCTAGCTAATTTTACCTGAAGTTATGAGTTGATTTTGATGTTCTAGACTATGATGATGACCCAAATAATCTGTTGTCGTCTGCTGAGCCATGATATGCAAACCTGTCAAACCTTCTTCATTTGTTGCTAATGCTAGCTTTGGCTTATCTTCCAACATTTTCAACGCTAAATCTAAAAAGTTTCAAAAATGTAGTCAAGAAGCGCAGATGCTAAAAATAGATGCTATCACGCAGTTTAATAATAAAATATTTCTCTATTTCTTAATATATGAGCTACCTAATTTTTTTTGGTAAATTAAAAAAACTAAATAAATTAGTTAATTATTACTAAATCCAACAATTCAAGATAAATTCATATTATATATATCCCTTAATCTATCTAGATTAGTCAACTAGCTATTATACTAGTTATAATTAACTGATTTATTTTACTTCTTTAATCTATAAAAAAAATAATTAACTCTTATATTAAAGATCAGATGAGTATATAGCTAAATATCAAGCTAAAAACATTGCAAAACAGGTTTTCTCTTACCCCTCTAATCCTAAATGTAAGAGCTAATAGAGCAGCTTGTTCTAATCCAAAATATAAGATCTCATTCAACCTTATCTCCCAAATTTGTAATTTTTGCTTAAATTCTCCCTATTGATTGCACATATTAAGGGAGTTTTCCATCAACGAAGTAATGTCTAATGTAAATGATTAAAATGGATAGTTTAGAAAATCTAACACACTTTTTTTTAAATAACTAACCTAACTAATTTACTTAATCTTTATAAATCATTTATCTAGCTCCTACATAATTAGGACCAAAGGAGTATTTACTATGCCCCAAATACTCAAACATGCTACACTTAACCCATTAATAAGTGTATTAATTGGATCTTTATATATCAGCAACATATATACTTACCATAAATACCAGTGTCGATGCAAGTTACGAAAAGCTTATTCCAATCTGCTTCATCAAAAGATTCAATAGTCTCATAATATAGATACCTTGTCACGTCAGCTCTTCCTTGTTGTGCAGCAAAAAGAAGAGGAGTGAAACCATTCCCCCCTCTAATTTTTGGCAAGAATGGATTTTTTTCGCACATTAACTTTACAATATCCAAGTTTCCTGCTGCTGCAGCAAAGCAGAAGGCAGTGTTTCCCATGGAGTCTTGTAAATCCAAGTCACTCTCATCCATCATGTTTACAAGTTCCTTCACAAAGTGAAAATGGCCTGCTCCTGCTGCCACATGAAGCACTGTTGGGCATCCTTTTGCTATAGCAGCATTCAGAAGCGTTCTGTTATGACCTAACAACATGGGCTTAGCTTTCTCCCAATTTCCTTCTAATGAATACTTGTAAAGAGGCACACATAAATTCAAGTAGCTCATTCTGGCCTCCCCTGAAACAAAGTTGACATGTTTTGGTTTAACTTGATCGAGGTGGAAGATTAATTAATTAATGTGTTTCAAAATTAATTTGATTGTGAAATTCTTGATTATACAATTTGGCAGATGTATAAAGGGAGAAAGACACAACATTTCCCCCCAAATATGAAAAGCTCAATTCAAGATGGCCTAATAACTGTGAAGTCCCTAGGAACTAGTTAGGGATTAAATTTTGTAGAGAAATTAATTAAATGACCTTAATTTGAAAAAAATAATGAAATAACAACAATAGTTTAACAAGTAATAACTTTAACTTATTATCGAATGATAACAATTGAGGCAATCACAACTAATTTCAATTAAATTTCTTACAACAGCAGTTTAACAAATAACAATGTTGACTTATCAAATGATAACAACAATTAAGGCAGTAACAACTAAGTTCATTAAGAGCAATCATGTCATTTTACAAAAACTTAATTCCAGAATAGACCCCAAGTACTTCATAAGAATTAAGTTATTTCAAGGGACCACTTTGGAATTTTCTTATTTTGGTTGTCCTTATATGTCCTTCTCCCTGAATTATATTATATGTCCCCATTCATCAGTGACGAGCCAACTAACTATATATGGAATTACATCCATTTATACTTTATTTGGTAAAAGGATTCCATCATCTTCCTCTCCAAAACTGAACCAGAAATTTATGTAAAATTATCAGGAACCATAAATAAATAAATAAACACATCAGTTTTAAGAGATTTTAGAGAGAGTAGTACTTGTATCCTGCAAAAGATGAAGGGAAGGTCTCCTAAAATTAGTTGAATCAACCCTCCGTAATTGGATACAAATAGGTCCTTGAGGAGGATCCATTACATGTCCATTTGGCACATCCATTTATCTGCAAAACCAGACACATTAACACTCACTTACGCAGTTAACTATGCATTTGTGAAAACTATCAAGGTAAAAAATAGAGAAAATTACTATGAGGTCCTAAACAAAACTTAATTACCTAAAAGTTTCAATAAAAACTGAGGGGTTAGCAATAGCAAATTTTAATATAGGGATTGATAATAAATTTATGCTAGTTATGACTTTTTGATAATTAAGCCTATTCTTTAGAACCTCAAAATAATTCCTCTAAAAAATAACCGACAAATATAGCCTTTTTTGTAGCTATAAATAGTGATGAGTCACACAGGTCTAATATACTCACTCTAGTCCTCAATTTTAGACATCAACAATCGATGTCTTATATGTAGGACTAAATGTGGTACTTATTAGCAATCAAAGACAATTTATACTATTCATGATTTCTAAATGTTGCCGCTACTAATCATAACTTTCACATTCATATACTCTGGATATTAGTGCAAAGCTCAAGATAAGTTATACTGTTTACTGCCTATAAGCTTCTATGGATATATAAGAGAATAATATGTAATAAAAATGTAAAGAAACAGAGCACCATATTACTCTGGTTAGATCCAAGGATGCATTTGGTAGTTGGAAAAAAATATAGTTATAGAGAATAAAATAGATAAAAATACCAATAAACGTATAGATAGAGTTTTGTAAATGAAGATATGAAGTGATAGAGATGTGAGTATAAGGATTGATAAGTATAAGATCATGAATTTAGATTTCTTATTTTTAAAGAATGATTATCATGGGAAGAGACTATTCTCAAGATTATGATTAAATAAGTATGATTATACTGAAATAAAATAATAAAAAACATGCTTCAATTTAAAATTTAAAGTTAATATAATATTTAGTTTTTTAAAAAGTAAAATAATTTAATTTTTTATTAAATTATAGGAATCGATAGTTTAAATAAAAATAGATTGAAGGGAACAAAATTTATAATTAAAAATTTAAGAGATTAAAATTAAATTGATGATAAATTTAATAATAAAATATTGTATTAAGTTGAAATTTATTATCATTATTACGGGAGGTCATTTTTTAAAATTCAAAAGAGTTAAAGCAAATGGGACCTAATTGCAGTCACAGTTCACAGACACTGCCATAACAGTACAATAATTTTGTAAGGATGTCGGTTGAATTATTCAATTCTTGATGATGACAAATAATTGAGTGTATTGACGTTGAGATTAAGCAATTTCAAGGAAGCAGCTCTATATGGTCCCACTAATCGGTCCCTTTACCAAACCTATAGTTTTAGTGGTTGAGCATTATTCTATCTTAATGGTGGAAATAGCTTTATTTGAAACTTTTTCCTCCACATTTTTCAACTTCAGATGTTCATTCGTTAAAAAAAAAAAAAACTTAACCATAAGCAAAGTCAAGTTATAAAATAATCGTTCATTATATTTGTGATAAAAACATGTATTTCTTAACATAAAAAACATCTGCATATATATTTGGCAAGAAAAATCAACGAATTCCGATGTAACAATCCTCCATACCTGGTAATCGATTGAAAGAGGAAATCTTCCTCTTATAGCACTTGCCTATGAACCAGCTTCTAGAATCAACCGGTTAGTCTCCTGGGGAAAAAGGTATCAGAAAATCAACGAATATTGGATTGTATGCATAGATAATGAAATTATAAAGTTAATTAAACCAGGAAGAAGAAATAGTAGGACAAGAAATGAAAACATTAACTGAGATTCATTCAAAGACTTGAACAATACAGACACACCATTTACAGAAGAAGAAGACGATGATGATGAAGTAATTAAGCATCTGTAAATCAAAATGAAGGATAGAGAAAGAAGAGAGTTATTTTACCTTATGGAATAATCGCTTTATATGTTCTTTGCTTGCAGAACGAGATTGGTTGATTCTGCAAAACAAGCCTGAGGATGCTGTGGGGGTTAAAGCCATGACTGAATTAATAACTATGGAGAATAGCGATATGGGAAAGAGCCTACGAAGGTGGTTCTGTATCTTCTTCGTCAATGTGAAATATTAAGGCAATTCCGATAATATAATTATAATAAACAACCCTGAGACCGACCAACAACAGTGTTAAGTCAGTTCCCGTTGGCGATACTAATTAATAAAGAAAATTATACAACAGAGAGACCGACCAATAGCAGTGTTTCCTATCCTTTTGATCTTCTTTATATGGGCCCCATCACTTAGCTTTCGAGAGACAATTGAAATAACATACATATATATATATGGTTAGTAAACCTCAAAATTAAAATTTTAAAAGAATTTTTAGTTTAAATTTTAATTTAATTTTTTAAAAAAATAAATAGTAATATTTATTTAAAAAGAATTTTGGACTGAATTATAGTTTAAAATTAAAATTTTAGATAAGCTATTGAAAATAGTTTCTGAAATAGTATAAGAACTTATCGACTATCTAATTACTATTTTACCCTTATTTTTTTACACTTTCTCTCCTCTCTCCTCTATTTTCTTCACCCCCACTCCTCTCTCATCTCCACCCTCAGTCTTGTCTCTTGTCTCTTCTCTACCTTCACTTCTCTCTATTCTCTATTCTATTTTTAATAAAATCATACCCTTTCTGATAATTTTTCAATTATATAAGTCATTCTGGTAATAACTATCCAAATACTCATTTATTTAGAACCACTTTTTTTATAAGCTCTTTTTCAAAAACGCTTTTCTAAAAGTTGTTCAAAAGATATTTCTTTCATAAACTCTTTTCTAAATTTTTATCCAAATAGGCCCACCATGAATTGATCAAATTTTGTATCCTTGCTTATTATTCCTCGATACTTTAATTAGGGAAGTGATCTTGATTCAAAATATATTATTAAATTTTTATTAAATTATCCCTATTAATACTCTATCATCAACAATAATCAAGTAAGAGAGAAATGAAAAGAGTTAAAAAAGATAATTAAAGTATTTTAGAAAAAATAACATATTAACTAACTTAATTAATTTTTTTAATTTGATCAAATTAGTTAAACAAATTATATATTAATCATAAGAGGATAATTTTATTTTTAATGACAGATAAAAGACCAAAACAATGCACAACACATAAGCTAAACATGAGGTTAGAGGCATAAATACGGTCGAGTGTGTCGGGCAGCCCGAATAAGTCCTTTTTTTCCCTAAGTCGGGATTTAAAAATTGAAGGTTTTTGATATAAAATGATTTTTGGGAACAGCCCTGATAATTTTTCTGTTTAAAAAGAAGAAAAGTAGATGATAACATAAGCTAGAAGTGGAGAGCACGTGCTGCGGAAATATATTAATCCTCCTCAAATGTCCCTTCTGCATACTTAAAACATAAGGAGATGCCAATGGAATTAAATTATAAATTTCTCAAATACGACAATATTAAGTATAAATTGCACAAACATCCATACAATGAGCATTGCACGAGTGTAACCAAAATTTAAGAGGAAACGACAAGCAAATTGTACTGCCCTAATGTGAAAAAGAAAGAACTCCCTCCACCGCCAGAGGCGGCCGGCCACCATCATCGACCACTTGAGCTCCGACCCCAACAAATGGGAAAGGGGTGCCTTGAAATAAATCACAACTTCAATTTAAAAAATAACAACTTTAATTATACGAAATAACAACAAAACCTTACATAGTGATGACAACTACTATTTTTAAGTTAGGGATAATCTAGAGATGAATGGCTACTTTAGTTTATCCAATAATAACTTTAATTATATAAAATGAGAACAAAACATTAACCAATGATAATTACTATTTTGAAGTTTTATGTTCCAGTGGTGGCTTGGAGATGAATGATTAGGGATAACTTTAATTATATGAAACTTAACTTTAAAAGAGTAGTTGTTATTACTGCTTAAAGTTTTGTTGTTATTTTATATAATAAATATTGTTATTTCTCAAGGTAAAGTAGTCGTTCATCTCCAAGGCACCCCTTTCCTAAATAATTCTCCAGTTGCCAGCTATAGAGCTCTAATCTTCAGCCGTGAGAGCTCAAATCACCTATTTTCTTTATAAACGACTTTAAAGTATATAAAGTTTCTTCAGTGTTGAGAAGTTGATTGCCATTAACATCTAATTGGACCGATAGATGTGGGGCTTTAATTGCAAACTTTAGCTGATTACTTAGCTAAACTTTCTCACAATTTAGATACCAATTTTTGTATCCTTGATCAACTCCACTTTTTAACCAAAAGGTGGAAGGTGATGAAGGAACCTAGGTTTTGTGTACCTGGTACTGACTGATTGACGTAATTCTCTGATGATTTAATGGATTTCAGTATTTTTATTCAAAAAAAGATACACAGTACAGAAACAACATCATGGCCTTCATTTTTCTAGTAAAGCATACGTTTGCTTGGCCGGAATAAAAACCTTAAATAATAAGTTGAGTAAATAATATCATAAAAAAGTTCAAACTGCAGAAATAAAAATATGACTATTGGTAAAAATGAAAGCAAAGAAATGAAGCTAGGAACCCATTTTAAGCCATGCTCATATGTTACGAAGAATGCGCTGCTGAATGCTATCATCATGCTTGCTACGGAGATGAAGAGAGATGCCAATCCAAAAATCAGCTTCATGGGTAGGGACTTGTAAAAATCATATTCTGCATAACGTGAGATAAGAATGGACAAGAAGACCAATACGGATGAAGAAGATGAGACCAATGCAATAGCATCTGATATTGCAAAGATCATAAATGATCGGTTCCTCAAATAATTTGGCACTCCTGTATCATCATTACTACCACCTGGTATGCTAAATGCAGCAGAGAACACTCCAGTAGCAATAATAGTTGAAACAAGCATACAAGATCCAGATGTCCTCTTCATCCATGACTCAGCATCTTTTCGTAAAGCAAAGTGTTCCTTTGCGAATAACTCTAGAGGAGTTTCATCTTTCAAGTTTTTCTTCTGCATATATGATGGCAACACTATTTTCCTCACCTCCTGCCATATATCAAAGGGTTGGTCTCATGAATTAATTCATGTACTCCTCTTGTCCTAATTATAAAAGCTAGTTAAGAGGTTAATTTTAGTTTTAAATACTCCCCCGTCCATAATATAGGACCCATTTAACTATTTTGATTAGATTAAAAAAGTTAGTTAAGTTATCATGCTTTTTCTAAAACACCCTAATTTTCTTCCTTAATTCCCTCTCTTCCTCACTTACTTAATTATTGTTGAAGAAGTATCAATAGAGGTAATTTAGAAAATACTGATAAACATAGAAACTATGTTTTATATTTAGAATTAAGATTTACTCCTCAATTAGGTCCTATATTAAGGACTGGAGGAGTATAATATCTCAATCAATTTTATTACTAATATTTATCATTTTTTCCTAACTAATTTATTTAACTTATAAACTGATATAATACCCTTTCGATTATTTATATAAGACATATTTAACTAATTTGATTAGATTAAAAAAGTTAGTTAAGTTAGTTAATATATCATGATTTTTCAAAAATACCTTAAACTATATTCCTTAATTCCCTCCTTCTTCTTACTTGATTATTATTAAAAGAGTATCTATATGGGTAATTTATAAAAAATAGATAAGTATGGGAAAGATGTCATATATTTAGGACTAGAGAATATAATGTTATATACAAGTGTACATATTTTAGGATTAAATAAATTTATCTAATTTTCTTAATCTTCCCAAATTAGTTAAATAACTCTTATATTAAAAAAAATCGATGTAGTATGTATTCTAGCTATATGGGATCATCTAAACCATTTCATAGGTGCTAATGAAGAAGTACGTACCTCAAACCATAACAGTTCGAGTTTCATCTGAAAAGCTGCCCCAGAGACCAACTCAAGTCGATCGGCTGGAGCTAACTTTGCAGCCAGATGTAATATATTGTTTCCATCTTCTGTGTCTATGAATGACAATATGATATCCTTGTTTGCACTTATGTCATGAATGAGATTGAAGATGTTAGGATGACGATATAAAACAGCAATGTGAAGTATACTTCGATCTTTGCTGTCCAACTCCCATATTAAATCAGGATAAGACTTCATAAGCTCAGCTATAAAGTCAAAGTTTCCAACTTTTGCAGCATCAAATAATAGTCTTGATGGTTCATTTATGATTGTTCTCACATCTAATATTGAATCTACTTGATCGAGAATTCCTTGCCACAAGGAATGAACAAGTTGAAGAGCAACACCATGCTTCTTCATACCTAGGACTCATAATTTGATTTATTGAACAAGACAAAGCTGAGGTTAGTCAATATATTGGGGGAATCTGTGTTTTTAGCCACAATATTCTTTGAAGACTTTTTGAAAAAGAAAATAATATTGACACATACCAATTTAAGACCAATTTTCTGGTCTTCGTAAGAAAGAAATACTGGGCTAATTACCTGAACTTATGAGTTGATCATTGTGATGTTCAGAACTATGACTTCTCCAATTTGCTATCTTTGGAGCCAAGATATGCAAACCTGTCATACCATCCTCATCTTTTGCCAATGCTAGTTTTTGCCGATCTTTCAACATTCTTAATGCTAAATCTATGAAATGTCCGGAAAAAAAATATCAAGAAATGAAAATTATGCTGAAAAAGGACATTGTTATGTAGTTTAACGAGAAACATAGATATATATATAACTACTTTAGAGAGATTAAGAAAATTAGTTTAATTAGTTATTTATAAAAACTAAGTGCTAGTTTTCTATTAATACTCTCTTTAATTATTTACATTTGAACATATCCCTTGATGAAAATCTTCTAAATATGTATAATCAATAGGAATAGTTTAAAAAAAATTATAAATATTGGAGAAAAATTAACGTCGATTGAGGCCTTATATCTAGAAATAAAGTAAACCAGTAAGAGTATTTGTGCTTCAAAGGCAACATATATATGCTTACCAAAAATACCAGAGTCGATGCAAGTGAGGAATAACTTATTCCATTCTTCCTCATCAAGAATATCAGTAGTCAAATCGTATAGATACTTTGCCATATCAGCTCTTCCTTGTAAAGCAGCAAAAAGAAGTGGAGTGAAACCACATCCGCCTCTAATTTTTGGCAAGAATCGATTCTTTTCCAACATTAACTTAACAATCTCCATATTTCCTGATAAAGCAGCAAAGCAGAAAGCAGTGTTTCCCCTGTAGTCTTGTAAATCCAAGGCCATGTCGTTCTTTTCCATCAAGTTCACAAGCTCCTTCACAAAATGAAAATTGCCTGCTCCTGCTGCTACATGAAGTACTGTGGGATATTCGAGTGCTATTCCAGCATTCAGAAGCGTTTTATCATGAATCAACATGGGCTTAGCTTTTTCCCAATTCCCCTCCAGTGCATATTTGTATAGAGGCACACATATTTTCAGGTACTTTTTTCTGGCCTCCCCTGAAACAAAAAGTGACTCGATTGTGAAATTTCATACTAACCTTTCTGAACTAGATTCGTGGGTACGGTACTGAAACCCCAAATTAAAATACAATACCCTTACCAATGAAATTCAGAAGCGTTTTATCATGAATCAGCATTCATATTCATGTGTATCTTGTGATTCGCCATCATCATATTTAACTTGTGTTTTGGCTAGGACTTTGGGTTGCGCAAGAGTGAATTCGGTCCTAATTGAATAACGACTAATAGTACTAGGGGTAATTAGGACATTATAAACGGTCACTATAATTGCCAAAAGTTAATTCAAAGAATGAAATTTAGTCATTCTAGTATTTGAAATTCCATCCCCCTATTATCAGGTTAAACAATATTTTGTCATAATTATTAATTATTAAATTTAATTATTTTTTTGTTAAGATTATGGAAAAGTAAACTGTAATAATGAATCAAAATATTTAAGTGAAATTATGAGGAACCACAAAACAATTGAACTTTTTATTTGACATTATTTAAAGAGATTGGAGAGAGTGGTTACTTGTATCCTCCAAAAGATGAAGGGAAGGTTTCCTAAAAACAGCGGAATCAACCCTCACTAATTGGGCGTGATTAGATCCCTTAACTAGATCTCCATTAGGCGCATCCATCTATCTGCAAAATCATACACATCAAGAGTTCCCTAGTTAATTATATCATATATTAGAAATTAGACCAGTCCTTCAACTAATTGAATAAGTGGTTTAGGGTAAACTTGGTTGAATTGAGATCAATTTTATCATCATTAAAATAACATAATTTAATTAAATATACAAAAATACTTATATATAACTTTAAAAAGAGTAATATTTAAATAAAAAATATTAATCTATAAATAATTAGAACATTTGTGTACATAAACCATACATAACTCAACAAGTTAGAGTTATTAAAATACAAATTTGACATAGTGCTATTTTTATTCCAATTTGAGGTGACATCTCGAGCTCAAAAATCTGATTCAGTTAACCTGTCTAAAACTCTTAATTAGATTGGTCAGAAGACTAGTTCATCTATTCATTAGTTTAACCAACTGAAATAGATTAGATTTTAATCCCATGAATTATACATTTATTTATTGAATCTACTACTTATAATTTATGAGCAGTGACACTCTTTGTAAATTTTATAAATACATTGATATTAGGTATTCATGCAAAACCAAAAGTAAGAAGCACAATATTAAATTGAAAAAATTACTATAAATTTTCAAAACAGAATACAATTATTAAAAGATCTTACAACAATTAAGTAATGGTAGGTTATAGTATTAAAAATAACAATAAATCTATGTTAGCAACTTATATTATTGAGACTATTTAATAATTGCATTTCTTTTTTAAGATCCAGTAGTGAGTTTTTATTTAATTAAACATAAAAGTAAATAAACAATGCAGTTCATTATAGTGGTTAAAAACAAGTGCGCTCACATGCGAGCACACACAACAATACGGACATTACAAATGAAACAGCAATTTCTAGGAAGCAGCTCCTCATGGCCCCGCCATAATGACTTTGCCAAACCCACTTAGTTTTTTGTGGCTGAGCATTAATATTCTATCTTTATGTTGGAAAGACCCTCCCTTCCTATAAGAAACAATTTTTAGTTATAGCTTCTTCTTATAGACATTTAAATTGTCTCAAATTTTTGTTATAAGTTTTCTACTTTGCCTTCATTTAATTACCTATAATAATATCTTTACATTTATTATCAAGGTAAATTGCCCAAAAAATCTCTTTTTCCTATTGGTTAATTTTTCCTCTTTCACTCATACTCCCCCCCCCCAAAAAAAATTAGGTTATTTTGGGGGAAAAGAGTTATATTTTTTTTACATATTTATTATCTTTAACTAAATTTTTTATTAACAAAATTCAATTAATTGTCTCTTATAAAATGAAATGGAGGAGTACCAAATTATTTGATACACACACTACTCTCTTATATTCTAAATATAGGAGCCAATTCATACATTTATTTTGGTTACGTAAGATTTTAATCTACCTCGCCTTTAACATTTATAATTTTTTCACAAATTATCCCTAAAGACATTTCTAGCAGGGATAATTTTAAAGCAAATGAATAAAGAAAGTATTTTATAAAAATTAATATACATTTTCTATAAATAGTTAACTTAACTAATTTTTTTAAAGTTTACAAAAAAACTTATCTAACTCCTGTATTAAATATCGGAGTATAATATAATATGTATTTCTTTGGACTAAAAAAACATGTATTTAATATGAGAAATATCAAGAAGTCCTGAGTGATATTATCCTCCATACCTTGAATTGGATTGAATAAGGAAATTTTAAATGGATTCTAGAATTGCCAGGCTAGTTTACCTATACTACTAGAAAAAATGTTTTTAACAGTAGTTAAAAGTAACTTTTCATAGCGATTTTAGGAACGACGTAAATTCTACCAATGTTGTAAGTTTATATTTTAAAGGCAGTTTTGTAACAATCATTAAAGGTAATATTTCACGGCAGTTTTATGCATAAACCGCTATGAAAGGTGAAACAATTAATGACGATTTCTAAAAAAATCACCGTTAATTGCTTTCTTTCCACGGCGATTCTGGCTAAAATCGTCGTGGAAAGCTTAAATTATTTTATTTTTATCTTTTCTCGACCTGCACCCACTATTAACTACCTTAGCCACATTCATTAAAAGCATCAGACAAGATCTGGAGAGAATAAGTCAAAAATCTGGTGAAAAAACTGAAAATTTAGAAATTTCTTCTATTGAAGCTCTTTGAGCTTATTCCAACAAGTTCTATATGCCACCACCCACTGTTAGTCACCATGGTTAGCCTCACTAAAAGTATTGGACTAGATCTAGAAAAAAAGTTATAGATCTAATAAAAAAGTTGAAGATCTAGAAATTAAAATTTTTGCTATTGAAGTTTTTCAAGAACCTTCTGAGAAGATAGTGAAGAGATTCAAACGAGTGTAAGGTTGAAGGAGTGAAGAGAAAGATGGGGAACAGAAAAAAAAACTTATAAGTTTAATATAAGGATGATATCCCATATGATGTATTACATTTTATAAATAATAAACAATCGAAAAAATAAATGAACAAGTTATACGGTGACTTACGATTTTCAGGACAAAGAACGACGACGGAGACGACGGAGAATGACACCAAAAATAGAGGAAACGCCAAAAAGTAACCTTCGTCCAAGTCTGCCATAGTGGGAAAGAGAAATGGGACTACAAATAATTGTGAAAAGTGACACTGAAACTAAAATGGAATCCAGGATTTTTAAATTTTGGGGGACTTCTTACAACAGTTTTGTGAAAAAAAAAGGTCGTTAAAAGTCCCTCCGAAAGACTTTTAACTGTTTAACTGTAGTTTTTATCAAAATCGTAATAAAAAGTGTTTTAAAATTAAATTTATTTATAAAAATGCCACCACTTTTTTTAAGAATCTTGAATTTTATGCATAGAAGTTTGATTGAAATTATTTGAATCATTTATATTTGAAGAGATCTTGGCGCCATTTTTTTTGTGTGAAACTTTATAAATGTAAACCAGGAAGAAGAAATAGCTAGTAGAATAAAATGAAAACATACAATAACTGAGATTTATTGAAAGAAATTCGAGTGTAAAACACTTCAACAATTACAAAGACACACCGTTATTTACAGTAGAAGAAGATGAAGAAGTAAGCATATGTAAAATGAAGGGTAGAGAAAGAAGAGAGTTATTTTACCTTATGGAATAATCGCTTTATATGTTCTTTGCTTGTAAGAAGGTTGCTTCTTCAAAACAAGCCTGAGGAGGATGCTGTGGGGGTGAAAGCCATGACTGGCTTAATAACTAAGGAATATAGCGATGTGAGAGAGAACCTACGAGGGTGGTTCCTCTTAATTAGTCAATCTTAAGTCAATTATTCTTCCAATAATTTTCAAGTAAAAAGGTTATACACTAACAACATTACTCCATTAGTTTGATTTAGCTTCTTTACATGGGCCCCACATTCCACTCAGCTTTTTATTTTAAAAAATATATATTGAAATACTATGAATTGATTGATCAAGTTTCTTGCCCTTGTTCAGCTTGATATTTATAGATAAGATTATTTAAAAGTTTATAACTAACAATATATATAGATATATATATTCCATGCATTACGTGTAATTTGAGATACTAGGACATATTATATATGGAATGGAATGGAATTAAAAAATTAATTTTTATATGTCCTTAAAAAATTAAAAATACAACTTTCACCTCTTGGATCACTAGTTCCAACAAGACAATTTACAAAATTAATAATACATACAATACACTTTTTTTAATAAAGATTACACATTTTCATTTTCATGCCATATAATTAAGATGTAAAAAAGGATTTCCTCCCAATTTTCTATCCAAATTATAAAAATTCATAACTATTAATATACACATTTAACTAAATGCTCACAAAATCGCGTAGGCAGAGAAGGTCATTTGGTCAATTTTTACCTCATTTCAAAATCAGTGCTCAAATGTCATTTGTGTCGATCCTTTAACATAACTCAAACTTAATTTTTTTTCTACCACTTACCTTACAAATTAAACTAATATAATTACATATATTGATAAATAATTAGATCTCTTAAATATGATATCTAAGGTTCGAATTATGCTGTATATATAGAAAAAAATTATTAAAAGAGACAATATATATTTTAATGAGTTCTATATTTTAAGAGAAGTAGTCTCTAACTAATCTTACAAAATATACATGTCATACAAACTCATATAACTTCTCAAAATATTTGTACAAACATAAAACAAAAGAGCAATCAATGCGCATAGATATTTAATGGAATCAATAGGAACACGACAAGAGAATAATAGAGGGGCTTAAAGAGAAACAAAAAGAGTGGAGATTTTCTACTAATCTTTCATATAATATTTACTTACTTAATTTAGATAGATTAAAAAATAAAATAAATAAATAAATAAATTATAATAAATATGATATGATTATCTTAAAATATCTTTACATAATATTATATTATATATTAATTTATAAATTAGGTACATTCATTTGAGAAAAAAGGAAAAATAATGGATTTTCTTATATTTTATAATAGATGGACCGTTTTACCCTTTATTGTACGAATCAAATATGAGGTTAATTAGAGAGAGAGAGAGGGGGGGGGGGCTAGTAGATTCGTCTTGTCGAGAGGCTCCTCATCCTTATCCCCGTATTGTGTTTAAAAGTAGAGTAATTGAATCCACTTGAGTCCCAAGAAATGTCACAGAAACAGGAATTCCACAATCAAAAGTCATAGTCTTCCACTATATATCAAAAGTAATGAAACGTGCTCATTTGAACCTTCCTCGCTCCTTCTTCCTTTATGCGCTCCACGTCTCTCACTCATCATCAACTGAACTGCCCCACCTCTCACATGGAAAGATGAAAAAGAAATTGAATCTTAACTTTTAGTGCTTACTTACAATCTATCACTCTATGTATCCCCATGTTCTTATACATTATTTAGAAAAATGTATATTGTTATGTTTAAAAGAATACATCAAATTTATTCATTTGATATTTGAAGGAAATAATTCAAATATACCACATCAACGTCAAGACATTGATAAATACTCCCATCCATCCTATATATAGATATAACTCTTGGGGATTGTTCGATCCTATTTGTAAGATACACTAAAAGTATGTCTGAATTTTTAACTAATTATTTTTTTCATTTTTACCCCCATTAATGATATACTCTTTTGGTCCTTAATATATTACTATTTCTTATAGGACCTACTTCTATATTTATTGATATTTTTCTAAACTATATCTATTGATACACTCTCAATAATAATCAAGTAAAAGAGGGAGTGTGGTGTTAAGGAAGATAATTTTGGTATTTTAAAAAATACATATCATATTAACTAACTTAATTAATTTTCTTAATCTGATCAAATTAGTTAAATAAGTCCTGTATTAAGGGTTGGAGGAGCATTATATCACTTAATTAATTATCTCTCTCTCCATAATTAATGTTACTTTTGGAAAATATAATACATTTTTGACACATCAATTACCTTTAATCAATTTTAACCAATTTTGTTTACGTAATTGAGTTATTCATATCTTATGTCTAAGGCTGGAAAAAATAATTTGTAAATATGTATGTATGCGTTTTTTTCTTTTGATAAGCATGTATTCGTTTTTAATCTAGCTATAAACTCTACTTTTTAGTTTGATGGGCCAAGATTTCGCCTCGTTTAGAAACAGAAGATAACTTTTGTTTTCTTTAAAATGTACAAATTGTATTCATTCGGTTCTTGCATATATATCTAAATTTAGTAAATTCTATATTTTTTTACTAAGTTACTAAACTAAAGCTGAAATGATAATTTTTCAAAAATTTAGAACGATGAATTAACACTACCATATTGAAAAGGAAATTTCTTTATTAACTCAGGACTCGTATACTACATTAGTACATGAATTACAAGAAGAGATACATATCACTCAGAAATGATCAACCACTTATTTTTCCTAGTAAAGCATATGTTTACTAGGCCGAAAAATATTCCTACAAAAGTAGACCGTATAAACTATATCAGACCAGAGTGGGAATAACAGAAACGCAAATAAGGGTATAGGTATAAAAGCAAGTGCCGCAATGAACTTAGGGACCCACTTTGAACCATGATCATACATGATGAAGAAAGCACTACCAAATGCTATCATCATGCATATTATGGAGAAAAATAAAGCAACCAACCCAAATATCAGCTTCAAAGGTAACGCCCTGCGAAAATCGTCTTCTGCATAACGTGAGATGAGGATGGACAAGAAAATTAGAATGGAGGTTGAGGATGAGATCATCGCGGTCGCATCAGATATGGCAAATACTAGGAATGATGGTTTCTTCAAGTAATTAGGGTTTCCTGAACTGTCGTTGATACCACCTGGCATACTGAATGCAGCAGTAAACATTCCAGTAGTAATAAGAGTTGAGACAAGCATGCATGATTCTGCTGTTTTCTTCATCCATGCTTCAGCTTTGCTTAGTAAATTTTTATGTTTTTTTGTGAACAGTTGGCGAGGAGTCAAGCCATTTTTATTCTTCATCTCTATTAATGATGGTGGCATTATCTTCCTCACCTCCTGCCATATATGTCAAATGGTATACCCTATCAATAACAATATAAAATATTCTCTTTTATATCATTAATATAAGAGCTAAATAACTAATTTAATTTGCAATAATTTGTTATGAGTCCCACATTGGGGAGCCGCACAAGTAGAGTGGGGTTTATAAGTTCAAGGGGTTCTCCCTCCTAATAGACTAGTCTTTTGGGAATGGGCTCTCCCTTTGGGCTTATGCTCATCTCATTGGTGCTTTCATTGAGAGTCGACTCACTGGAGAGGGCTACCTACGGAGGGTTCTGACCGGCAGAAGGCCGAGTGAAGTGCCGTAGAGTGGAGCCGCCGGGGACGTCGGCTTTCGAGGGGGTGGCATTGTTATGAGTCCCACATTGGGGAGCCTCACAAGTAGAGTGGGGTTTATAAGTTCAAGGGGTTCTCCCTCCTAATAGGCTAGTCTTTTGGGAATGGGCTCTCCCTTTGGGCTTATGCTCATCTCATAATTAAGGAAATCAGTGAAGTTAATTACAACAACAAACCTTATCCTACTAGGTGAGGTTGACTATATGGAACCTATGATGTTGTTGTACTCTATCAGAAATCAAATCCTTAGATAAGTTGTTGGCCAAGAGATCTAGCTTAACAACCTCATTGAGCGTTCTTTTTAGTGTTCCTCTACCTCTTTTTATCGTATTCTATATTATTTGGTCCACCCTCCTCACCGGTGTATCCGATAGTCTAATTTGTATGTGCCCAAACTACCTCAATAGGTGCCACTCCAACTCTTCCTATATATATTCATTACGAATCTTATCTTTACTTGTTTTTCCACACATCTATCTCAACATCCTCATTCCAGCTACCTCCCTTTATACTCATGTTGTCCCTTTAAAACTTGACATTCACTATCATAAAGTATTACTGGTCTTTTAATAGTATGATAGAATTTTCCAATAATTCAGTGAAGTTAATTATTTCTAAAAAAAATATGTGTTAACATTTCTAAAATACTCTCTTTAATCATTTACATGGGAATTATCCTATGATGAAAACCCCCTCAATATGTGCATAATAACTCCTACATTTAGGACTAGAGTAAATATCTATAGCTTATAACAAAAACTACACTATTCACAAGCCAAGTAATAAATACATATATATATGTGTAAGCCATCTTAAAGATATATTAAATATTGTTTATAGCAAAATACCTCAAACCATAGTAACTCTCGAGTCATTTGGAAAGCTTCTCCAGAAACTAAGTTTAACCGTTCTGGTGGTGCCAATCTAGCAGCCACATGCAATAAGTTGCCTTTATCTTTTGAATCCTCAAAAGATGCTATGAAATCTTTGGTTGGGCCAATGTCATGTATAAGATTGAAGATCTCCGCATAACGATACAAAACTGCAACATGAATTATGCTTCGATTTCTTCCATTAACTTCCCATATCAAATCAGGATAGGTGCTTATAAGCTCCGCTATAAGCTCAAAATTCCCAACTTCTAAAGCACTAAATGTTACTTGTGAAGGTACTCTTATAGTGTCCATAATCTTATTATCATCTTGTTTAAGGAATATACTCCACAAGTGTTTTACTAGTTGAAGATGCTGAGTTTGCATCACACCTGGAAAACACAATTTGATCATCAAAACTGTTTTATAATATGTAACGTAAAACCACGGTATAATAAATATATTTTTCATAATTTGTTATCATGGACACTTACAGGACCTCATAGAACTTAAAGGCTTTCGAGCCAATATATGCAATACTGTCTCTTCGTTTGGACTATCCCTCTCAAAAGCTAGATCTGGATGCTTCTCCAGCAACTTCAAGGCTAAATCTACAAAAATGAATACATAAAATAAGTCATATATGTGATTGATACGAGTTTAACACAAGGTATAAATATATATACATGATATTATAATCTTACCGTAGATTCCACTGTTGACACAATAGAAGAGCAGTATGATCCAATCAGTATTTTCATGGAAAACCTCATCCACAGTTGATTGGTATAGATGCCAAGCCATTTCACTTTGTCCTTGTAAAGCAGCCATGTGAAGAGGAGTGAGTCCTTCAGCGCCTCTTAATGTTGGCAAGTTGGGATTTCCTCTCTTCATGATCTCAACAATCTGCATGTTCCCAGTTGCTGCAGCCAAGCAGAAGGCAGTGTTATTATTCGCATCTTGCAATTCCAAGTCTGGTGGATCCATCATATTCATCACCAGCTGCTCCACAAAGTGAACCCGGTTCGCTTCGGCCGCCACGTGCAGCACCGTTGCCCAACCCTTGGTTAAGGCGGCGCGAACTAGACTCCGTTGTCCGTCTAAGATTTGCTTTGCTGCTTTCCAATCACCTTTCTGTGCTGCTTTGCAAAGGGGAACACATAGCATAAGGTAGTTTTCTCTTCATTCTTCTGAAACAAGTTAATTCATGGATGGCTATAAGTAACATTGTTATATATATATATATATATATTGAGAGAGAGAGATAATATATATACGTACGTGTATGATCTATAAGATTAAGGTTAGGCCTCCTAAACTGAGCCGAAAGAATCCTCGGAAGTTCTTGTGCTGGTATAGTTACAGAAATTGCATCTGCTGTGGCCATTTCCCTGTCAAGAACAAAACGCACTTGTTTCTGATTACCCTTTTACTGCTCAAGCTTTGGTTAATGGAGTTTTGGCTCTGATACGGCACACACAAAGAGCTAAAGAATCATGTATCTAAGAACTAGTTAGCAAATTCTCTTCGTTCTCCTATTTTTATAGATGCCACTACAGCTTGGTAATGTCTTTTTTTTGTAAGCCAAGAGCTAGCCCTATTGTAATTCTTTTGAGTAACGAGAACGAGATCACACCTTTTAATCAAAAAAACAAAAAAAGGTTTACGAAATTTCTAGAGTTATCCTGATTTATAAATTATATAATTAAACTTGTTATAACTAAAATGTAGGAGCTTCATAAAATTCAAAATTATTTATTATATTGTAAAAAGTTATTAAAGATAATAATAATAATAAATGTTTGACTTCAATTAACATAAACGTGTGTGCACATGCACGCACATAATGAATAAAAAATGATTTTATTACTCCTTGCAAAAAAAAATGAAAAAATAAAAAAATTGAAAAATAGAGTATAGTTTTTTTTGGCCAATAATAGAGTATAGGTTATTGTATAAGATAGTAGTACCATTTTCTGGCTAAGTTGAAAAAAAAAACATTATGTAAGTAGTTATACTTTTCTTGCTTTTCTAAATTTGGTATTGATCTACTACCTCATGAGCTTCGTATAAAAATTAGAATAAAAAACTTAATTATGATAAAGTATTAATTTTTTTATCAATAATTTTAATTTTAATAAAATAAAATTACATAGGCTAATGGCACCAATAAACTAAAATTAAAATATTTAATAAGTAAAAATATATATATAAATATTAAATAAAAAATTTTAAAAAATATAGGTATTAGATAATTGTCCCTAGATGTTTTCGTAAAAAATTGTGGGACAAGGGGCCAAGAGGCAGAGTAGGCATTCTTGAGCATTTATTAGATACCTACGTCCTACACACCTAAAATGAAAGGGCAAAGCTGGCAAAAAATTAAATTGCAAGAGCCGATGTAAGTGGAAAAGGTCGGGGCGTGCCGTCTTAAATTAATATTCAATGGAAAACAACATAATATTTTAACATATCCTGTCTAAACTAAAAGTATTAATTTTTTTTATATAATATTTTTTAATTAACTATAATTTTTTTACTTAATTAACCAAATTCCTCTAACAAAATATTTTTATTGAGAATAAATTTAAAAGTTTAAAACATACTTCTCCGATGGTTCACTTAAAAAAAAAAGATAGTTAGCACTGGTTGGTTTCTCGAGGTTGACATAAACCATTAGAAAAATCAAGATTTCTAGCGATTATATGATAAACTGTAAGAAATTCTAATCGTTTTGACTAAAATGAGTGTGTATCCTATAACCTTCTAGCAGTTTAGTCCCAACTGCTAGAAAATAACCACAACAAGTATTGGCACCGTATTTCTAGGGGTCCGTTTCTAACGGTGTGGCTAAGGAAATCGCTAGAGAATATGAAAGGCCGCCATATTTTCTAGCGGTTTGAAACCACTAGAAATTTTGGAATAATTTTATAGTGGTTACTTGAAAAATCGCTGCAACTGGTTGATTTCTCGAGGAGTCCTGACATATGGCAGGAGCAAGGGGTGGCGGAGAGGATAGTGATCTAAATTTTTAATAGTTATGAGACAACCACTATAAATTTTGAAATATATTTCTAGCGGTTCCTTAAAAAACCGCTAGAAATGTATTAGTTTCTCGAGGTGTTCTAACATATGGCAGGAGCAGGGGTAGCTGAGGGTTCAGGGTTTGAACTTTCTAGCGATTATGGAGATAACCGCTAGAAATGTGCAGCCTATATATACCCCTACTAGCCTCATTTTATCACTTTTGGTGAGATGTGAAGCAAAGCTCTGCTGAATTCTCTCAACAAATTAAATCCAAATCTAAATCTAGATAGTACTCCATATTTTTAGGTAAGAATATAAATTTAGTTCACAATTATTTCTGAAGTTAATTTTTATTTGTTTATTTAGTGTATTTCTTAAATTACTATTATTTGATATTATTAGGATGAGTCGTCGATCGGGAAAGAGCCGGTTGATCCTAATACATCTAGTAAGGATCATGGTACTAGGGGTGATCCTTAAAGGGAAGATATAAGCATTGATGACTACAATTTGAATGAGGAGGGGATCCTAAACTTCGTGACAAATAAAGTCCCTCATAATGATGAGGCTATTTCTTCAGTGGAGGATCATGGGAATGAGCAGCCCTATAATGATGTTTCTTCTAAGGAGGAGGAGGATCAGCAGAATAAGCATCCCCATAATGAACTGCGTCGTGCTCCAAGGTGCCAGACTAGTTTTGAAGTGGAGTTCGAGGTTAACTATTTGATTTATATAAAAAGTTGTTTAAATTTAATTCATATATAATTAATTTTTCAATTACATGTTGCATACTTTCATGGGAACATGTCTATTAGGAGACTGACTGTTAGAGAGCTCTCTATAATGATAAACAGGAGAGTGGTTGTGCCGCTGAATGATTTGAGCCAACCAACTAGGGGAATGGCTAGTTGTATAGTAAGGATATGTGCCTTGTTAGTAAGCAGTTGACCATGCTGCCTATTTTTGTAAAGGACTGGAAGAAGATCACAGCACATAAGAAGCAGGAAGCTTTGGAATTGACAAAGGTAATATATATTTTGTATTTATAGTACTTAATTATTTGATTAAATCTATATAATCTATATTAATATAAATATATTTAATATAGATTATATATATTTAATATATTAAATATATCTAATCTAAATAATGAATATAACGTTTTCATTTATTTAATTACAGGGTAAATTTATATTGGGAGGGGAGTTGAAAGAGTATACCCTAAAAAGATTAGTGGTAGTATGGAAAAACCATAAGGGTGATCTGTGGCGCGAGAAAAATGGTGACGAAGCAAGATTGGTCCAATTTTAGGAGATATTAGCAGATATACCCGATGGAGTCTCGGAGCAAGATTAGTTCAATTTTGTCTACTTGAGGATCTCGCCTAAGCAGAAGGTATGATATTAATTTTAGGGTTATATAGCACCCAATATCCTGATTTTATTTCTCATATGCGTCCAATATCTTAATCTTATTTATGGTATAATTTTATCCATAATCTTTTTAATTTGGTACAATTTTTTGGGAAGCGACTATTCAACCTCCTTACAGCCTTAATATGGACGATAAGTTATCTTCCCAGTTTGGGAACTTTGTCTAGCTGAAACTTGCATACTGGGTTGGCCTGTCTTGAGTGTAACTTTGACTCCGGAGCATGTCGCCTTCTATACAGTTGCAAGTGGTGCTTCATGGTACATAGATGGTTCCTCTATTATAAGCATAGATTTAGATGATTACATATTCGCTTTGATGAAAACCAAGAAAAAAGAGATCCTCCTATTACTTTGTCAAATGGGGATATCCTGTGACAATTACAAGATGTTGATGTTGATGTCGAATTTGACAAGAATGAGGATCTCGAATGACTAGGACGACGGTCTCATAGAACATCTGATGCTCAGCCTATGCAGTGGCAAAAGAGAAGCACGATTTTCACTCTTCCTTATTGGGAATAAGCGAATATAATTTGCTTTGCCATGGTTTGGATATTATGCACATTGAGAAAAATGTATGCAATAATGTGATATATATACATTGCTCAATGAAGCCAGAAAGTCCAAAGATCATCTCACAGCTAAAAAAGATTTACAGGCCTGGTCAATTTGTGAAGAGGTTTGGCCTGATTAAAACGACAAGTTTCAGCCAACTAAATTCACCTTAATAGAACAAGGATATCTTCTTTTCGACACTGAAGAACATAAAAGTACTTGATATATATTTTAGCAACATCTCAAGGTGTATCAATCTACAGGCTCGAAAGGTTACTAGGTTCAAGAGCCATAACTCATATATTCTTATGCAATAGTTACTCCCACTGGTATTGAGAAACACACTTCCTTCTGAAGTATCGGTGGTTTTGGTGGAGCTGTGTTAATTTTTTACCTGAATAGCTCAATTAGCTGCAAAATAAAATAATTATTAAACTTGTTACTTATAGATGATATTTCCTCCATCATTTTTACTGTCATTGTTCAATTGACTGTCTACCTTGTTTGAGAAGTAAAGGTTTCTGACCCGGTTCAATATTGATGAATGTACACTATAGAGATATACCAAATGATATTTTATCCCTACATTTTAAATTTCATAATTTTATTTCAATTGCTCAAAATTATTAATAAAATATTAACCTGCAGGTATTTGAAAAAATTAAAATCATATGTTAGGAATAAGGCGTGGCAAGAGGGGTTAAAAGTATAAGGTTATTCTGGAGATGAGGTCTTAACTGTACTTTCTGTTCAAGGTACTTTGATGACAAGAAGACATCTTTT